>CM076077.1:24682500-26051250 GCA_038088235.1 Zacco platypus | reverse complement strand
GCTTCTTTTTCTTTCAGCCATCATGACCGCAGCATTGCACTCTGTGTGTGCTTTTATGCGATTATGCGCTGTGTGCTTTGAGTGAGAGATCGCGGCGCTCAACGCTCTGCCGCTGACATGAACACGTGATCAGCACAGACACAGCGGAAGAAGAAATAGTTCCCATTGACTGGAACTCCCATTTCATATTTAAGTAAATTTATATACTATACGGCCTACTACTATTATAAACATATTCTAAAATCACTTGTTTAAAAAAAAAATCCCAGGTAGGATCGATATTTAAATTTGAGAATCGATCCTTTTGATACAATGCCAGCATCGAAAATATCGATACTCTAGGATCGATCCGCCCATCCCTAGTTACGGGCCTAACGGGCTTCAGTGTGTTTCGATTTGAATTTTGACAGTTATGCCATCCGCATTAAATAGTCAAAAGACAATGAATTATTTAAAATAATTTATAAACAACGAAGACAGACCAAATACGATAATAGTAAAATGTCTGTATTTAGTTTAATGTTTCAAATTTTCACAAAATATTCATGAACCACTCGTTAAAGGTTAAAGTTAACCGTTAGGATAGCGGATATACAAACAGTCTATAATCAAACTCTTTTATTAACAATGAAGTTCACTGTTGGCTCCGATTCCAACTAAAAGAGACTGATTACAACTTAATCAAAACCCGAAAATGAATAAAAAGCTTAACCTGTTGCTTTAAACGCATTCACACCCACAATCGCACGACAAACTCTCCAAACACCCAGAAAGACTGACATTCGCTGATATTCGTGAACATGTAAAACACGATTTTACATAGTAAAGTGTGGTAAAATCAGAGTTCAGGCGAGAAATATTCCTGTAATTTACTTACATGGTTGTTGATTTGTTTTTTTTTTTGTTTGATATTTTTTTTTCTTTTGTAAAGTGTTTTTTTGTTGTTGTTGTTGCGTGTCTCTGGTGGGTCTTGATGTCTGTTGTGTTCATTCAAATTGTAACTGAAAGGTCGCGTGAGGCTCTCGACGACCACGTCATCTGTGAGCGTGAGTATTTCAAATAACTAAAACATTTTTAAAAATAGTAAATACATGTAAATAATGTACACTTGAATGAATGTTTTAATAATCACTAAATACTATAAAAAAAACTGAAAATAAAAATTAACAAGCATGACAAACCAATTATACAATCGATAACTACAAAGTTAGCACGGAGGTATGTATATGATAACAAAATAAAGTCATTATGATTCTTATTGTTATTAACATTATTTTATAACGTTAGTTACATAGAGAATAAAAGTAGTTTTATCACGTGAACAGTCGTTAAATCCACTAAAATTTCAAAAATAAAGTGAAAAAACAAATTAGAAAATAAATTACAATAAGGTCTGTTACACTCCCACCAAATTATAAACGTTTTTAAAACATTAAATTAATAATTTCACGGATAATAACCTTTGTCCATGTATGCAAAGCATAAAGTCCCTGTAAAGATTGGTTCACTCTGCTTCTAATAATAAGACTCTCTACCAGTGGCGGTTCTACACGGAGGCCTAGAGAGGCCCGTGCCTCAGTAGACATGTCCCTGGCCACCCCTGTGCCCCCCCCCCCCCCCTGTGCTGACCAAAAAAAAAAATAATAATTATGAATTTTTTATGATTTTACACGCGAGCGCCAAAAGCGGAACTAATGCGACGGAACGATGTACACGGGTAATTTGTAGCGGCGCCGGCCGCGTAAGTGACTCGTATCTCGTAAGTGACTTGTTGCTCTTGCACAATGTTGTGATGTTAACCACATAACTTCATCTGTCTTGGCTGTTGCATTGCGATAACATACATTTGAGTAAAGTAATCAACAGGCTATCTGCCCGTGTTAAGTGGGATGGTTAGGCAACGAAATGTAATGCACGTTTTTTCTTCCGATAGTTATCATGAAACGAGGAAGGGACATAGCGTCCTTTTTTTGTTAACAAAAAAGTGAGAGAAACCAACCAAGGTATTGAGAGAGTTGAGGAGCAGAAAGAGGGAGAGCCAGAGGAGTCAGTGGAGGATGGAGAGAGGGCAGGTGATGTAAGTGAGGACTCCCACACAGAGAGGGACATTCCAGACGGTGAGGAGGATGAGGAAGAGGGTGTGGAGGAAGAAAACATGCAGGGACAGAGAGAGGAACAGCCAGAGGGACAGAAAGGGGATCCATGTGGATTGAGTACTGCACCATCGGGTTTGTGATGAAGAAGGTTATTACTATTTGCAAAGCAGTTCAATTATAATTTCATTGTAGGCTTACTGCATGTCCTTAAAATGGTGCTTTCTCCTGTAAATGATTTTTTGTGTCAATATGGCTCTAATGTTTCTTTTTTTAAGTAAATACTTGGCCTACATTTTGAAATACATGCAGATATGCACTACCAGTCAAAAGTTTGGAAACTGAACTATTTTGGTAGTTTTTGAAAGAAGTCTCTTCTGCTCACCAAGGTTGCATTTATGTTATTAAAATACAAGAAAAGCTGTAATATTGTGAAATATTATTAAAATGTAAAATGACTGTTTTCTATTTCAATGTATCCTGTGATCAAAGCTGAATTTATCATCGTTACTCCAGTGTCACATGATCCTTCACAAATCCTTCCCAAATCATTGATAATAATCATCAACATTGGTAATAATTATAAATGTTTCTTGAGCAGCAAATCAGCATTTTAGAATGATTTGTGAAGGATCATGTGACACTGAAGAGTGGAGTAATGATGCTGAAAATTCAGCTTTGATCACTGGAATAAATTACATTTTAAAATATACCCTATTCAAATATAAAAAAAGTTATTTTAAATTGTAAAAAGTGCCCTATGTTTACTGTACATCTTTCTACAGATATCAGCAAGTAAAGTAAAACAAAGTTTATAATCTTTAAATATAATTTGTTACCATTTTTAATGTGCCCCTCTGGTTAAACACTGGCCCCTCCTTGGCCCCCCTTGTAAAATTTGTCTAGAACCGCCACTTATATGAAGAGTAATGTCTATTCCATAGTAATACGTGTTTGTGATTTGCTCTAACAGAGTTTTTGCTCTAACAGTTTCTCTTGGTTAAGTCAGACCATGAGCCACACAGGAAAAGATGTTTTGATTTTTACCACCAGCAGTTATTTTTAATGTGCACAGATTTGTTCTAAATAACCAAATCAGTTAGAATAAAGACAGATTGAAGATATATCAGTGTAAAGCATTTTGAATGTCTGCATTTCTCAGCACTTCAAAAGAAAGGAAAACATTAAAGTTTTAAAAATGTAAAACAACTTCACAAGGCTTGGAAGGTCTTATCAGATTTTATTAACACAAATCCCTTTAACAAGACAACTAGATAGCA
This sequence comes from Zacco platypus, assembly GCA_038088235.1. Classification (NCBI taxonomy): domain Eukaryota; kingdom Metazoa; phylum Chordata; class Actinopteri; order Cypriniformes; family Xenocyprididae; genus Zacco; species Zacco platypus. The sequence continues at coordinate 26,047,877 of CM076077.1, read as the reverse complement.
AAGGCATTTATAAAATTATATATATACTACAATATAAAGTATTTAAAAAAAGAAATTTAATGTAAAAATATGTATTCAAGATAAGAATAAACTGATGACAGAAATGTGACAAATTGCATAAAACAATAGCAGCTGACACTAAACTTTTTAAAATTATTGATCAGTATCATATTATTACACATAATATGAAAGTGTAACATGATCCTTTCATTTTAAGTTATAATATTAATATAGATAAATCGGGAGCACTTTATTTTACAGTCCTGTTCCCCATATACGTACTTATTATAGTATTTGCAATAACTGTGTAATAATTTGGTAATAACCCTGAACCAACCCCTAAAACTTAACCCAAGGTGTTACCTTATATTACAGTACTTTCTTAGGTAAGTACACGTAAGTGCATGTACTGTGAAATAAAGTGCAAACGACAAATCAATAGTTCATAACCAAAACTTGGATTTATGACCAAATTTTCTTAATTTGCAAAACTGAATCCCAAAAATGTACTTTTATGAGAAACATATCATCAAAAATACATGCTGTTTGTTATGAAATGTAATACAAATTTGATGAATTTCTCACTAACATCATATTTTGTATGGTTTTTAGTATTGTCACCACCTGAATAGGAAATTAGTTTACTTAATATATATTACATATGTTTTACCAACGTTTTATTATATAAGCTTCATGTTACACCTCAAAAGTTAAAGGATTTTATTGTAATTTATAGCATTAATATAAATTAGCGAGTCCACAATCTCATTCTCTCAAACCGCTTGTGTATGCAGAGCATTCACAATTTATAAGGACTGCACACCCTTGGTGTATAGTGTATATACATTATATAGAACTATATAAAAGTTACTTCAACATTATTATCAAAATTAGCTTTAGATAATGCAATTTTTTCTACATTTTAGTGTCAGTGCCTCTACGGTCCAGCCCAGGACAGAGTTAAAGGGATAGTTGACACTAAAATGAAAATTAAGTCATCATTCACTGACCCTGCTGTTGTTCTAATGCCGTAATCTGTTTTTAAATTTTTTAATCATGATACGTTTTTATTAGTCTCGATTTCTCACAATTTGTGTGCTTTTTTGGGGAGGGGGAGGGCAAGTAGATGTGAACTGTGGCGCTTATACAGTCTCGTGAATGTGCTGCCAAGCACGGAAAACCAACGCCCAAGGTCAGGATTTTCATTAAATAATACAATACATTTTGGTTTGATTTTCACCAAATCCTATCGCATACTCCAAGAACTCTTAAGTTAATATGTGACACATGTCACATGGGACCATTCTGTGATACTGTTGTCTCTTTTTAAAAAGCTTGGTCACTATTCACTGCTATTATAAGGACGAGTGCAGGAATGGCATACTGCATTACAACAACAGCGGGGTGAGTAAATGTTGGTTTAATTTTCATTAGGCCTAGGGTGAACTATCCTTTTAAGTTTACATTTAAAAAAGACAAACACAAACCCCTACAATCTATAAAGATGATATGCTGAAAGCTACTAAAAGCAGCCTATTTGTGAAAATTATAATATTAAAGAAATAAATGTGTGGAAATAAAGAACTTGAAGTACTTGGTGATTATTTTTGGTCATTTAGCGCTTTTTGCAGTGTGACTCTCTCTGGAGCAAACTTGGGTGATTTGCTTGAAGGCACAAAGCATTGACCGCTAGATCACAGCATCTGGATTTGAGTCACTGCAGCAACTTGCCCTGCAGCAAAAAAGGCAGAAGTCTCTCTGTGAAAGTAAAACATGACCTAGACAAAAATCTACATACATTATATGGCTGAACTGTAATGGTCTTTATTTCATCTAATGAGACAGAGGACAACATTATACCAATGTTGGTAAGGGACTCACCTTTTTTTATTTCTGAAATGGCAAAACAAAATGGCCAGTGCAGCACCAGCAATTAAAGCAATCACCCACTGAGGTAAACCTGCTGAAAATACATTTAAAAAGATACCAATAGATAAGGGTAATCAGGATTTACAGAAATCAAATAGCAAGGTGAATTAACATCAAAACTTTTACAGGCTAAAGCATTGCTTTCACCGTTGCCATTATGGTTGCCATCGTCTTGGAGGTCATTTGCTGGTGAAGGTTTCAAATCTGTAACTTTAGATAAATACAATCAAAACCATAATTTGTATGAATACTAAAAAGTATTTGTTTGTAGAGGTGTATGGTGTGAGGATTCAAACTTACCGGTGTAATTGATAGAGTAACACTGTAACAGAAGAAAATGTATATTTTTAATTACATTGTAACACGTCTCCTATAGTTTTAGTTTCTATTCATGCACTGAAATACTTTTAGCGTGCATATAATATGATTTTAAAGATCATACTCGCTTCATTCTTCTTTTGAAATTCTCCCATCTGGGCATAGACTCAATTTCTTTGACTAGAAGAAACGTGTATAAAAAATCGTTAGTCCCAATGGAGAGTGATTTATCTCAAATCGTATTTTCTAAAGTAACGCAGGAGAATGGCTGGCAACATAGCGTTTCTAATCTATTTTTTGTGGGTAATTTGAAATGTGTAATGATGGGAATAGTTTATTTGGATGAAATTCTTTTGTGCAAACTCCACAGCGTGGATGACAATCATAGAAAAAAATCATAGAATGAAAACAACAATAAACACAATCACAATATATATATATATATATATATATATATATATACACCTTTGCAGTGCAGTACGGTATGATTTAGTGCAAATAGAATGCCAGGGTGCAGAATAATAGTGAGTTACTGTTCAGTCAGTGTAATTGTCTGATAAAGTGCAAAGCATATGAAGTTGGTGGGGTGTGTGTGGTGTTACTTAAGTTCTTTCCATGGGAAATCAGACCATACTGGTCTCGCAGTCTGCTGCGATAACGTCTGCCTGATGAGAGCAGTCCACAGCTCGGGTGGCCTGGATCTCTGATGATCCTCTGTGCTTTCCTCACACACCACTTAGTGTAGCTGTCCAGGAGGGAGGGACGCTCACCTCCAAAAAAAACTAATAGATATGTTTGGTATAATATAATAATAATATAAATTAGAATTACTAATAATACCACCAATTTTTATTAGATTACATTAATATCAATTTTGGTAATAGTTATATGAATAGTGCCAGATTAATGATAAAAGTGCTGCCAGGTCAATTATTCAAGTATTTAAAAAAAAATAAACAAATTTTCCTTAAACAACAATGAACAAGTTACAGTATAAAGAGAGAAATATCAGTGCTGTCAACTTCAAGTATTAAATGGTTTCATAATAGTAAAGTGAAATCACCATGGTTTATTACAGGAAAAGTTCAGTAACACTGTTTTATTGTAGTAAAAGTGCAGTAAGCATGGTTTTATAATAGTAAAAGTGCAGTTACCACAGTTTATTATAGTAAAAATGTAGTAACCACAGTTTATTATAGGAAAAGTGTAGTAACCATGGTTAAGCTAACTACTGAAATTTACGATACGTTAAAACATTTTGGTTTTCTTAATGAAGAACAAATTATTAAGACAAATAGTGTGTCCGTGACTTCCTTGACTTGTAATGTGTAACTTAATTGATAGGGCTATTTTAAGTGTAAAAGTCATATATGTAACAAACAACAAAAAGGACCAGAAAGATGAGCTAAAAGAGAAGCACAGTTTAAACCGCACAACTAATCTATGTAAAATAGTTATGTCCAACCAACTCAATTCAGTCATGGACAGTGGTGCCACATGATTGAAACAAGTAAAACCCATTAGAATCTCACTTGTTTAACTAACTAGAATCAATGGTGTTAATATAACTTGAATGCATGGTTTTAGTTAAAAACAAATAAATAGTTCTCACTTAAACTGAATTATACAAATAATCCTGTATTTAATGCTTCCAGTTGGATCCTGTGATTTACATCCAATCTACCATAGTGATTTCTTTATTATTAAAGTGAATTATATATTTGTAATCAGGTCCTCAACCCAAGCACAAGCTCAACACTTCACCACAATGGTAACCCCAAAACTATTAACATAACTGAGACTTTTAAATACCGACATAATAGAACAGTAAACATTAAAAAGTCTCTCCATTTTCTCATCCTGCTAAAAACACTTTATTTCAACATTTACTCACCCAGTTCAGCCCCTTTCCAAAGCATGATGGGAAGTGAAAGTCCTGTTTGATTGATTCCTGGTGTGGTTTATTTGATTAAAACATGTTATTTTAATATGAAAATATCAAGTTAAGTCAAGTCGATTTAACATGAAGCAATCACATTTGAACCAGAAACCTGAAGTGTTGAATCGAAGTAAGTTGTTTAAATAAAGTGAACAGCATCAAAAAATCATTTTTTGACTGCTTCTGTGAACATGTTTGACTACGCTCAGAGAGTCTTTACACACTGTGCAAAGTCAAACAAACAAAATGTACACTGTGTCATTGACTAGCGAAAAAATGTCATTTACAAATGAACATATACTTTTGCATTAGACTAGGAGAGTGGATTTCGGTATTCTTCTGTATTCTAAAGAGCTCATTGGCTCTTTACAAACTATTTACACACATATGAAGTATGAGATTATCTAACTGTATATTGTGTCACTTTGAACACTCCATCACCTGTTTGTTTGGGGGCCAAATAAGATCCTCAGCTCATACATCTCTTTAATTTGTGCTGTTAGGCCTTAGGCACTTTCATTGTAAACTGACCTCTTGAATTTACTTTTGTGCAAACATAATATCCGTATAAAGATTATGTTTAATTTTTATGAATAGCCTAGGCATGTAACTTTATGGCTCTTTATGGTGTTTGCATCGCAACAGAGTTTCTCTAACAAATCTGACAGAAGAGCAAAAATGGACAACTGAGGATGTGCATAAAATGTGGATAATAGCTGAAAACATACTATAACCTTTAATGTCAAGTGGGATGTTGAAAGAAATGATTCTGCAGACTTTAAACACCTCAGGAAAATTTATTTGAAATGCTAGTTTGTCCTATATTTAAAAGATTATCATCCACTCTCTCCCATGAGTTCACTGAGGAGTCTTCACTTTAAACATATTCAGTCCAACAAGAAAATACATAGGGAATTGTGTGCACAGTATAAAGCCAATTTTGAAATGTATCCATTACCTTTACAAGAGCGTGGCACTGTTTAACAAGCTCAAACTTTTATGAATGTGCAGCTTTCAGTGCAACATGTTAGATATGTTTCAGCAGTAATAAGTATAAAACAGCAAAAATAAGTATAAAACAGATGGAAAGTTGCTCTAAAAGAAGTATAAATTTAGTCAAACACTCTCAAACAGAGAGACTGTCACTTAATTTCTTAATTATTCTTATAATGTTGACAAAGTCCAACAAACAAAATGTGAACGGTCTTCTGAAATTTTGATAGTATGATTAAAATCTAGTGGAGAATATGTAAAAAGTCATTTACAAAAATGTAGGTTTGTCAAAAGAAAAAGTTTGGTCATACATTTAAAATCAGTTTGGAAATCAGCTTTTGTTCGACCTCTATTGAAAGGAGGTGATCCAGCAGTTCTGTCTAATTATAGGCCAATATCAAATTTATGTGTTTTATCGAAAATTCTAGAATCTCTTGTTTGTGATCAGCTGAAAGAGTTCCTGTACTCAAATGACATCCTCTCTAAATTTCAATCAGGCTTCAGAAAAAAGCACAGTACAATCACCGCTAGTATGAAGGTGATAAATTATATTGTTGTGGCACTTGATAAGAAACAGTTCTGTGCTTCACTTTTTTTAGATCTGTCAAAAGCTTTTAACACTGTCGACCATGCTGTTTTAAGGAATCGATTCATTTGCTCAGGATTGTCAGAGCATACAGTTGCATGGTTCTCAAATTATCTGAATAACAGGACTCAATGCATTAAATATGAGGGTCTCTGTTCTGATTTTATTGTTGTCCGTAAAGGGGTGCCACAGGGCTCAGTTTTGGGGCCCCTCCTATTTATCTTGTATATCAATGACTTGGGTCAAAATGTTTCTGATGCTAACATGCATTTTTATGCTGATGATACAGTCATTTATTGCTATGGATCATCTCTTACTCGGGCCATTGAAACCCTGCAGAAAGCTTTTGTTGCTGTCCAGCATTCACTTATTCAGTTAAAACTAGTTCTTAATGCTGACAAAACTAAGCTAATGTTGTTTTCAAATTTTAAGATGGTGCCTCAGACTGTTCCAGTAGTGTCCACTCTTGAAGGGAATGTCATAGAGCTAGTTCATGAATATAAATACCTTGGTGTCTTGATTGATGACTCCCTCACTTTTAAACCACACATAGAAAAACTTGTGAAGAAATTAAAACTTAAACTGGGGTTTTTCTTCCGTAATAGGTTGTGTTTTTCTTTTGAAGTAAAAAAGCGCCTTGTCACCTTGTCAACTTTTTTTATCTGTTCTAGATTATGGTGATCTTTTTTATATGAATGCTTCTTCTTCATGTCTTCAAATGGTGGACACAGTTTATCATGCTTCTTTGAGGTTCATTACTAATTGTAGAGCCATGACGCGTCACTGTGAATTGTATTCACGAGTGGGATGGCCTTCTCTGGCCACTAGGAGGCAGGGACATTGGTACACTTTTATTTACAAAGCTATGCTTGGATTACTGCCTCCGTACATTTGTACTTTAATCACACAGAGAAGTGTTGACTCTTACTCCCTGCGATCAAACGATCAGCTGTTGCTCTCTGTTCCTTTTGCCCGCACTGAGTTGGGGAAGAAAGCCTTTGTCCACTCAGCTCCTTTTGCTTGGAATATGTTGCAGAAGGACTGGAAACTGACTGAGCTCTTGTCCTTAAATGCTTTTAAAACTAAGCTGAAAGCAATGGAGACTGCCTCAATAATGTGCAATTGTTTTTCACAACCTGTGTTATTTTAATGTTTCTTTGTATGTTTATATTTGTGTAATGTTGTTGCCTCTTGGCCAGGACTCCCTTGAAAAAGAGGTTTTTAATCTCAATGGGACTCTCCTGGTTAAATAAAGGTTAAATAAAAAAGTGATAATTATGTGTTTGTCACAAACACATCCAAAGAGTTTTCATGTGGAAACAACTTGTATACATTACAGATCACTCCTGAATAAACAATGCTGCTCATCAGGCTATTTTAAATTAATTAAAGAAAACATCAAAAGTGTCGTTTAAATGCACAAATGTTTAAACGCATTCAAAAATGATGGGTGTATTTGTTTTACTTAGAATTTTGAAGTGAAATTCAAACTCACACACTTCTTGCAAAAAGCAAACACTTCATTCAAAACCATTTTAACTCTTAACTGTGTTTTGTATAGTAACTACACACATAACTCCAATGATTAGTCATAAAAACGTTAAACTACACACGGATGTGAACAATGTAAAACATTACTCTATTGTCTTTTACTTGTTCAGTGCGCAGTGGAGTGTACATGTATGTCCACAGATACCCTGTATATAAAAGTGAAAGTGAACGTCGTGATGTATTGTCAGGTCTGGTGACCCATACTTGAAATTTGTGCTCTGCATTTATCCCATCCAAGTGCACACACACACACAGTGAACACAAACCCGGAGCAGTGGGCAGCTATTTCTACAGCGCCCGGGGAGCAATTAGGGGTTAGGTGCCTTGCTCAAGGGCACCTTAGTCATGGTATCGAAGGTGGAGAGAGTGTTGAATATACAGTATGCATGCACAATTGTTGTACAATTACAGTGACTGGGCTGAACTGAATCAACGCTGAGAGAATTTACTGCAGAATTTGAATTTGTTAAAAAAATTGTATTGTATAAAGCACTACAGAAATGAAAGTGACAACTTATATGTATTTTCAGTATATATTTACAAAATAAAATGCATGGGTGAAATTGTTTCTCAAAACCCTGAGTTTTAATTTCTAATTGATCAATTTGGTATGTATTTACATTATAAACAGAAATGCAAGAGGGTAGAAATAGTGTATTTCTTTTGTTTTCCAAGTGACCAATTAATAAATAAGTGTTTTCCCGCATGATCACTGGGAAATTAATGTGGAATTTAAATGGCGAATTTAAATTTCTAAATGAACCACAAGTGCTGTTAGCTTTTAGTGTGTAAGTCATTTAAAAACGGCAAGATTAAAATGTTTGATAAGATCTCTGTCTTGTAATTTAGGTAAACTTGTAATTCATGTACTGCAATAGGGAAAAAGAAAATAGAATTTTTGCTATATTTATATACTATTCACATTGGTTTTAATGTACACCAGCCTAATTACCTCTTTATCAACTAATTAAAACTTTATCAACTATGACTTTGACTCACTAGTAAGTGTTTGATCCCCGTTTATTGATCAATTTGTCAATTACATGCTCTGTCATCTAATTTTAGGTAAAGCTACAATTCATATAATGCAGTAGTGAATATTATATTCAGCTTTACTTCTATGTAAACCATATGAATATAAATCAAACAGTATTGAGTCATTTACTCATCACTATTAACTTATTACTATTAAATAACAGAAGATCAAAGAGATTGATTTAAAATGGTTTAAAACATTTCTTTAAAAACTTTTGTTGTTGCTGCTACAGTATAAAACATTTGCACAATTTTCTCTGTAAGGCTCTGATCTTCAGTAGGTGTCAGAAATGAGGTGTCATTTTTGGGTCTCTCAGAAAGACAGGGTGGGGGACAGTTGTGCAGGAAGGAAGGAATGATGATTCTTATCTTTGATCACTCAATAATAAAACTTTATTACATCTATCCTGACTCACTTTGAATTGTTTGACACTGTAACAAAGTTCTTAAGAACGGGAAGAAGGAGGCGGGAACCGGCGAACGTTCTCAAACTTTAATCATAAAATAAACTCACAATAAACCAAAAAGTATAAGGGCGGCAGTTCCTCACGGCGACTGCCGCCCACACAAACAAAATAAAACACAACATAAATTCCAGGCCTGGTCCTCTCTCGTCCTTCCCTGTCGTCGCTCCTCCTTTATGCTTCCGGAGCTCCTCCGTGGGAGATACGAGACCGGTGCGCCGAGCACCTGAAGCTCGTTAACACTCGCGTCACCGGCCTCGCGCCGTCCCCCCACGGCTCTCGCCCGCCGTGCTCGTCACATACCCCCATCGCCCCTCGCAGGCCGGGGGGTACCCGCGAGACTGCGCTTACTCCCCCCCCGGGGGCCAGTCTCGGCGGCCGCAGCGCCTGGGGGTAAGGACAGACGAGACGAGAGAAAAGGAGACGGAAGCACAAGGAGCGACTAGGACGAGAGAGTGGAGAGAGGAAAACAAAACAAAAAAAAAAAATTCTTGGTCCGGCTCCCCGACACACTGCCGCTCGGTCCTCAGCCCGCCGAGAGGCTCTTCCTCGCGGTGCCATGCGATGGCACTGGACGCTCGGTGGACGGCCCGATCCTCCTCCGCCCCCTGGCGGCCGGCGATGACTCCTCCACATGAGGGCAGCCGGCAGCGAGCCCGCCGTTCCCTGCTCCTCCCCGCTCCGGCGGCAGGCAGCAGGCCTCGGCCCACGGCGGACGGCGGCTCCTCCCCTTTACGGCGGCAGGCAGCAGGCTTTGGCCCCCCGGCGAACGGCGGCTCCTCCGCTCCCTCTTGGACGGCCGCCACCCCACCTCGTCCCAGGGGCACGGCAGCGAGCTCTCCGTCCCACCCGTTGCTCAGACGCTCCAGCACCACCGCTTCGGGCAGCCACTCGCGGTCTTCACTCCCGCGCTGCCCGATCTCCGCAGCACCGCGATCCCCCTCAGCAGCGAGGGCTCTTCGACAGCATGTCCCTCCTTCCTCCCGGGTTTCGGCACCAGTGTAACAAAGTTCTTAAGAACGGGAAGAAGGAGGCGGGAACCGGCGAACGTTCTCAAACTTTAATCATAAAATAAACTCACAATAAACCAAAAAGTATAAGGGCGGCAGTTCCTCACGGCGACTGCCGCCCACACAAACAAAATAAAACACAACATAAATTCCAGGCCTGGTCCTCTCTCGTCCTTCCCTGTCGTCGCTCCTCCTTTATGCTTCCGGAGCTCCTCCGTGGGAGATACGAGACCGGTGCGCCGAGCACCTGAAGCTCGTTAACACTCGCGTCACCGGCCTCGCGCCGTCCCCCCACGGCTCTCGCCCGCCGTGCTCGTCACAGACACATTTCAAACCAATCACATCCTCAGACAGGGATTGAACCGCCCCTAGCAAAGCTGGAAAGAAGCTCATTTCAGTTTAGCTACTGGACTTCATGGAACTCAAATCAGGTAAGAACTCTTAAATCTTATCTTATTTCACATCATTTCATATGCTTTGTTTAATTCCATTTTATCTACTTTATTTATCATCAGTGTTTCATAAGCTGGAATCTCTTTGTAAGTAAATCCACTGGAAGTGAGTTGTTTGTGAGAACCCAAGTGCAGTCCAACATAAAACATAAATCCAACATGAAACATGAAGTCTTCACATGGCATGGCTTGGCTTGACAAACAGGAACAACATGAACTCAATCCACAGAATCCACAAACATCGACCAGTGTTAGATTTTGCTGTATTTGGCTGAGCAGTCTTTTTGGGTGGCTCGCCAATGTATTAGATTTCTCTAATACATAAAATGAGTAAGCTTGACCAGAGTTCTTGTGGGGAGAAGAGTTTATTGAAGGCAGTAGTGTAGCACAGTTCTTCAGCAGCGATGTCAGCCTTCAAAATAACTTAACCCAAAGTTCTATCTGTGAGACAGAACTTTATACATGAAGACAAAAGGGCTACAAACAATAGAAACCTGTTAGGACCTCCTACAGGACCCTGCAATCTACTCTGACCAAACCGTTTCTTTGTTATTCAGTTTCTGTAGGCCATTTGGTTGACACCTTTACAGACAGACTGTTGATTGCATCAAGGACAGAGTTGATTGTGTCTGAGGCACAGTCACTATTTAAATGCATCTAACTAAAGATGATGAAAATACACATAATCTTTCAATCCCCCCTTTGATCATTTTTGATCATAAAACAAACTTTCATAAATCATGTACACAGTATGCTGCATACAGGTTCCATTACTTAAGATAATGACAGAATAATTGTTCATGATGAAGTCTGCATTCTCTTGAATGCTTGAGTCCTTTCTTATTTTGACATTGTGATCCTGAGGAAGTGGTGGACAGTGTTGTGTTCTGTGGACGTTCAGGCATGTTCAGCTAGGTGGCCAGTGCAGTGCGGTCTAGGCATTGGACGTCTTTGGTCATCCTCTGGAACGCTGGAACACCTGCAATCACACAAAAGAGAAAAGGGAAACGTATCTTGCCAAGGAAAAGATTTTAAAAGAATTCCTAACTGCTCCTTAAACTATCCCTGTTTAATATTGGCAGGACACTACTGTGTTTATCAGTGGCTGTATGTTTATGTCTTCGTCCTCAGGCGACAAGCTAGAGCCTAAAAACCCTAGTCCCGCCATATCTGGACTCTGATAAACACTACTGCCATCTAGCCCTCGTCTCTAGGCAGAAGTTTCAAATCCCACTGGCTCGCGTTGATCCACTTTTCTTTACTTTGCACCTTAACTGCCCCGTCAGCTACAAAGTGATTCTGGAGTGGGCTTTTCCACCTGGATTCTCGTTGTGACCTCTGAGGTTTTTGAATCATTACCATACCAGGGCCTCCCTTTGGAGGTGTCAAATCTTTATTTTTGACATTGTGTACTGCCAGGCTGAGTCTTTCATCAGTTTGGACAAGGCTGTCAGATGTTAGATTTTCATTGGACATGGGCCGGCCTGTGACATGTTCAAAGAAGCATAGTCCTGTTTTCATGTGGTCATCCTCACTACATTGATTGTCTTCATGCAGTTCAACTCCATTTTCCATCAGTGATGTTACTTCTTTGTGCACTTCATTTTGCATCTGTTTACCGTCTGGCTGTCTGTTTTGCTCAAGTTGTCTTAATGCCGCTGTATGTGCACCTCTCTCCTTTACGGCTTCTTTAGCAGCACCATCTACTAGTACATCATCTTTGTCTTCAGTTGTTGAGACTTCTGTGTATGCTTTCACCTTTTGGATGGCGTCTTCATTTGTCGTTTCTGCATACACATGGAGTACATCAATTGTTGGATGAGATGTCACTAGTTGGTGCTGCAGAGAGAGGCTCTTCAGTTTTCCTGCGGCTCAAAAACTTTCAGCAGAGTCCGTTTTTGCTTTTCTGTCAACTGTTGAAACCTCTTCAACAGGTTGTCCTCATCATCGCTTGGATATGTTAAAATCAACTTGCAATTACGAACCCAGTGCCCTTCTTCATTGCAGTACCGGCATCTTCCTTGACTTTTTGCTTTTGGGTATCTCACATATTCACCTTCTTCATACCCTGTTGTTCTGTTGTGGTATGACAAGGTTTTGGTGTGCAATGCTCTGAGATTGACTTCCTGTGTTCTTTCAATCTTTGCTGACCATTCAACAATCTGCATGAAAGCTGTTCCAATGCTGTCCCAGTCATCATACCTGATTTTAAGGGATTTAGAAATCTCAGGTTTCAGTCCATTTACAAATGCGGTTTTAAGAGGCATTCCAGTATCTTTACTGAAATCTTCATTGTTGTTCACACCGGCATATTCCGACCAAATTTGTATGAAGCGTTCTTCATACTCGGCAACACTTTCTCCCGTCTTCTGCATGCATGAGGTAATTTTAGCCCAATTAACCTCTGCAGGTTTCAGTTCAAACAAGAATGTTCGTACAGCTTCCCATCCAGCTTCAATATTCGCTTGAGACTCACCAGTCCTTCTTTCAACACTTTCTGTTAGTCTCTTTTGGTCATTGTCCCTTAAGTTCACATTAACAATCATCACTCCGTCTAGTGGATGTAAATTGTATATTTTCTGCAAACGCTGAAGAAATTGCCAAGCTTTCTGTGGTTGTTTGTACACATCTGGCAAATCTTTTGACCATTTGTCAACTTGCTCTGGAGTAGCTGGCTGGTACGTTTTGTGTGGAACATATTTCTTTACCACTTTTGTTACAGTGCGGGTTCGTCTTTCACCATTTTCCTCATACTCCTCCTCATTGTCAATTTCAAGTTCAGTCCTTCTGTTTTTGACAACTATTGGAGCAAGTCTAACATTGACATCAGTGTCAGAGTTCTCTGTGGAACCGTTGTCACTTTCTCCAAACAGATAAAATTTTTGTTGATCCTCATTCTTTTGGAGATCACTGCTCTTTTGTCCAGAACAGTCTTTTGATTCCAGTCGTTTGGAAAGCAAATTTAACAACTTAGCCTTCTCATTTAGTAGTCTTTCTTTGTCCTTCTTTTCGTCCTGCAATTGTTCAGCCAGTGCTCGAACCTTTGCTTTCTCTGCTTTGTTTTCACGTCGTAATTTGTCAGTCTCACACTTCTGTAGATGCTGTTGAATTTGTTTGACCAAAATTACAGACAAACCATCTCTGTTGGTGTTTGCTCTTAACCGCTGCAGCTTTCCATAAGCCCTTTTAATGTCCGGCAAGGCCCATTGTCCATTCTCTGAGTGCCTGATGTTGTACTTCTGGCAGATGTCACCTTGACACTTCCTTAGTCCAAGCCTTTTGTCCAAATATTCATTCAGATTTTCCATCATCTGATCTATAGTAACATTTGGAGGTTCTGTTCCATGTCTTTCTGTTGTTGGCCTCAATGCAGGACAGTTACCATTGTTTCGTGGAGACTCAGCCATGGCAAGTACAGAAGATGTGCCCTCAGAGGTGTGAAACAGAACAAAAGGTGTTAGAGCCGTTAAAGGTGCTTATTCAGATTTGAATTTGCAGCAATGTTTTAGACTGACCCTTTCAAATACACAGACAAATCAAACATGTTTCCAAAATACAAAATTGTGTATTACAGACTCAACTTGTATTCCCTAACAATTTCCCAACAATCCAATGTTAAATAACAGTTTAATCTTATTCTTTTTAGTCTGGTAACTTAGCTTAGTTTTCAATACTACATTTAAGACACAACATTCATTTTCAGGCTACTATTCCTTGTTCATCTGAAAACTTCTGACCTAAAAGACTTTCAATTCTTTGTAAGTCCTAGCTCACAAGGCTGAATTTGTTTCCAATTTTGATTACATTTTACTCTGGATCTTTCCGTATCTTTCATCGGAAGGCAAACAAACTTAGAATTCCATGGCTTTATGCCATCATCTTCTAACCTGGTTAGAGCATTTATTTCGAAATTACAATAGTGGCTACTGAATTAGCACCCAGTCAAGAATATCCAATTCTTGCAGCAACATCAGTCCCAAATTATTTGTGGTTCCTAAATTTTGTAATGGCAACTGAATCAGCACCCAGTCAAGAAATTATAATTCTTGCAGCAACATCAGTCCCAAGACAATCTATGGTTTCTGCAGTCTCTGGACGAATGGACCAAACTGTTTCTTTAACAATTTCTACAGACACAAAGAGAAAGGACCAAGCCTCTGCTTCTACAATCTCTTAATGAACGGACCAAATTGTGTCTCAAACAATTCCTACAAACTCCAGAGAAAGGACCAAACCATGTTCTATATATCTGTGACTCCTACAATCTCATGAGAACGGACCAAACCTTTTCCTTAAATGATTCCTACAGACTCAAGAGAACAGGGCCAAGCTATAAACCTTATATCTATAGCTCCTACAGTCTCAGGAGAATGAACTAAAACATTTAAAAGGTTCCTACAGACTCACGAAAAAGGCCCAAGCCTAAAATTCTCAACAGTACTACACTATATCCGACTACACTCCAAAAGTTTACTGGTCTACTTAATATTTTTTTTGAAGTAAGTTCTTTAAGAGAGCTGATAAGTGTCACTCACCAAATTAGGATCTTTGAGACAGGATCCAGTTGATTCAAATAAAGTGTATCCACAGACGCGATCTGTTGATCTTCAACATAAAAACTGTAGAATCTCCAAGACTCTTCTGTTCACTTCTTGTTGCAATTGGTGAGTTCTCTTCTTGTCAGTCTCTCCTGGCTGGCTCGCCAAATTGTTAGATTTTGCTGTATTTGGCTGAGCAGTCTTTTTGGGTGGCTCGCCAATGTATTAGATTTCTCTAATACATAAAATGAGTAAGCTTGACCAGAGTTCTTGTGGGGAGAAGAGTTTATTGAAGGCAGTAGTGTAGCACAGTTCTTCAGCAGCGATGTCAGCCTTCAAAATAACTTAACCCAAAGTTCTATCTGTGAGACAGAACTTTATACATGAAGACAAAAGGGCTACAAACAATAGAAACCTGTTAGGACCTCCTACAGGACCCTGCAATCTACTCTGACCAAACCGTTTCTTTGTTATTCAGTTTCTGTAGGCCATTTGGTTGACACCTTTACAGACAGACTGTTGATTGCATCAAGGACAGAGTTGATTGTGTCTGAGGCACAGTCACTATTTAAATGCATCTAACTAAAGATGATGAAACTACACATAATCTTTCACCAGGAACAAAGGAAACATGAGGGTTTAAATAGACAGACTAATTACAAACAAGGAACACCTGTGAACAATGATTAAACCCAAGAACCAATCAGAACAAGACACAACACAGGGGAATCACATGACACGGAGCACATGGCAGGATCACATGACAAACAGGGGAATCACATGACATAACATGACAGCTGGACCACATGGATAAACAAACATGACACATGACAATGACTAGAAACATGAACATGAAACTTGAAACATGAACAAAACCATAACTAGACCTTACGCTCTTAAAATAAAAGATCTCTTAAATCTTCAAATATACTTTCTATATAAATATATTCATTTATATAGTGATTTTCACAATAAAGATTGTTTCAAAGCAGCTTCACAGTGATGATTGGTTAATGGACAGAGATTGTTTTGGCTTAACAGCAGCTCTAAGAAATATATTATTATCGAGCTAAAGTAAGTCTTTGATTGAATCACTTCCACTGTAGAAACTTAGGGAGCCGTTTAAATGAGACCTTTCCAACTGAAAACCGATGACCTTTAATGTATTCTTACCCAGGGCTGTGTAGGTTACTTTTCAAATGTATTTCACTACATATTACAAAATACATGCTTTTAAAAGTCATTTGTAACGTATTAAGTATTAGTAAGTTAATCTAAATACTTTAGAATACTTTGGAATACTTATAAGCTTAACAAAAAAAAGGTAAATGTGAGTTATCGTCTCACAATTATGCTTTATAAAGTTAGAATTGTGAGATGAAAAGTTTTTTTAACAATTACATGGACTCACAAATCTAAAACGTGAAACTAGTCGTAGACCATCACAGGAAGGTTAAGACATTTTGTCTTATAAACATCTGTTATGTAAAAGTGCTGAATAATAACATGCAATTTTTATGATCCGTCTTTTGTTAAAAATATTCAAATGTTGCATGCTCTGCAAGGGTTGTGAAACTTACGAGCAGAAATGTAGTTTAGGATGATTTTTCAGACAGCCAGAGTCAGAGAATCACCAATTGCGTTTGACATTAATTGCCAGTCACAGTTTATATTAACGTTTAAATGAAATAAATGACATTAAAATTCAAAGTAATCACTTTGGTAATCTAAAATACTTTTCAGATGTAACTGTAATTTGATTACCACCCATTTAAACTGTAACTGTAATGAAATACAGTTTCTCAAATTTTGTTTTAAATACGTGACTAAGTTACTTGCATTTTGTTACTCCCCAACCCTGTTCTTACCGTTGATTTATGTGTTTAGTCTATAGGTTTGCGTGTTTGATTGTGTATGTGCACAGACTCTTAGTCTTTTCCATAAAGGGACATTACCAAATTACATGTCTGCTTTGTCTGCTACAAAAAATATTTGTTGTGTCCACGGATCTATGCGAACTGGAAAACACTATTTCATATGCTTTATTTAAATCTATTTCATATAAACACTATATGATTAGTTTAATACTATTTCATCTTATTATACACATGCATTGTTTAATTCTGTTTTATCTACTTTATGTATCATCAGTATTTCTTATTTATTAAAACTCATTTTGCTTTGTTTCATTCACAGACATTGCGATTGTTGCTGAAAACACACCCCTGACAGAAATTTTTCTGCTCAGAAATTCAACAACCTGATGACGTGAAAACACCAATCATCAATTTACACCCCCCAATAAACACCCCCCACACACCCTAACCCTTCCTGTTTACAAAAACACATGCCGTCATAAAACACAGACTGCCCGGAAATGGTACAACATATGGTCACAGCTGTTGGTCATAAAAACACACTGTCTGGATATGGCAAAGGTCAAATGTCACACCTGTCATCCCATCAATCATAGGGTCATAAATTAAAGTGACACAAGCACCCGGCTATCACTACTTCCCAGAGGTTTTTTTCTTCATTCTGTCGTCTGATGGAGTTTGTGTTCTTGTCACTGTCGCCTCTGGCTTTCTTAGTTGGACACCTACTATTCAATAATATTGATCTGACTGCACTGACACTATTGGATGAGAACTGAGTTGGATTATGACATCACTGTCTTCTGCAGAACTGCTTTATAGCAGTAGTAATTATGCTACATGAACTGTCAAAAAATGATTAATGGCTTTGACCTTTGACCCCTGTCAAATAATTAATGGCTGTGACCTCATTGACCCCTCCCCTCCGTTGTTTCACCCCATGACCTGTGGGGTATGGTTAAGATAATTGAATTAGGGATAATTGATAATAAGATGAGGGATAATTTTTTGAACTTTGACCGTCATAATTGAGGGTAAATGTCCAGGGTCACAGGGGTGGGTCACAGGGGTCGGCTCACATGGACGACAGCATCCGCATTCCGGCTCACGGGTCTCTCATCTCATCCTTCTCTGTGCAAGTGACAAAAATAAGTTTCTAATCATTTCAAAAGTTGATTGAAAACATTCCCTTCTTCAAAAGATGATAAATAAAAATATATAACTGTATGTAAGGATCAATACAATAACAAACCTATAAAATATAGGTTTAAATAAAACATAATAAAATAAAATAAAACATTTACCGTATAAATAAAACATTTACCGTAGATAATATAAAAATATTATAAAACATTAAATAAAATAAATATTAACATAAATAAAACATTTACCGTAGTTTTAGTTAAATATCTCACATTTTTGAAAGAGCTCCTTGCTTGTTGATATCCTGAAATGGTTTACAATCGCAATTAGTTTATGCTGAAATCTAAAATCTCTCTCACTGACTCTCCAAAGAGCTCCTTCCAGCCGTGCTGTGAAATGAAGGACAGAGGGGGAGAGCGGTGTTTTGTTCATGCTAACTTTAGTCAAACCATAACTGCAAAAGTTTTTAAATGACATCTTTTAAAATGAAAAGATTGTTCAAATGAAATATTTCAAGTTTTGTTTGAATTATATTTTAAAGTCTTAATAAAACAAATCTTCTATTGATCTTCCAAGAAGACTGCTGTCCTAATGGTAGAAATGATCTGACTTGAACCTAAAGTATAATTTTCATGTATCAGCGTATGCGAAAAAATATGGAGGTCTCTCAAGACATTTCACACAATGTGTAACATTTTCAATCATTCCTTAAGAAAATCACCAAACATTTTCAGAGTGAGAAACATTGAATACATTCAGAACATGAGATGCCTCAGGCTGGTTCTGTAAAAGGAACTTATCTCTACTTTAAATTAAATATGTAACAACAAATATGTTACTAAAAACTTATTTAAACAAAGTTTTAGTTATAGCTAAATTAATATATATATATATATATATATATATATATATATATATATATATATATATCCTTACATTTATAAGAAAGAAAGAAATAGAAATAGTTATTTATACAATGATAAAAAATAAAATAAAAAGCAAATAGTTTAAGTTGTAGACAAACAGTCCCAGATCCTCCAAGGGATAAACTCCACAGTGAAACTAAGGCTTCAGACCCTCACAGAGATGGGAGGAGATACCGACCATGAGGCTCCTTTCCGGAGTGAATGTTTTTTTTTATTTATTTATTTTTGGTACTAAATTTATTTCAAAACATAATCTTAAAAGTTTAAATATGATCTTTTAAAATTAAAAGGTTGTTTAAATCCACTCTTTAAAGTTTTATTAAAGTCAAATATTCTTCCTAGAAGTCTACTGTATCAAGATAACATCTTGACATCTAACATCAATGGTATATTATTTTGCTTAAATTTAACTCTCACGACTCTCAAAAATGAGGACTCAACATTGCTCTTATTTACCTTAAGTTGTATCTTTAAGAAAATCACAACGCATTTTCAGAGAGGGGTCCTCAAGAATCATGAATGATGGCCTCAGGATATAGAGTGATTTACAGACCAGACACTTCTCAGTGCAGATCCCATGAAACAAATTTGTCTCGAGTGAATATTTAACTTTACTCGCCTTAATTCAAAGCATGACATTACTTTAAACAAAAGCTGGTCATATCTTATCACACTACTCTAACATTTGACATTCTGCGGTAGCTGTGATCTAGTACTGTGCTTATAAGTTTTATAAGATTTTACTTTTCTTGTGGCTTCCGAGCTGCCCTTTATCAGTGTGATAAATATAAGTGTGAAACATACAGTACCCTTTACTGTAAATATACTATCCACTTAAAAATATAAGAAGTATTTTTCAAAAGTTGATGCCATAGTTTGTCTGTTGGACCCTTGAGCAAACTTTGGGAACGATGACACTAGCAGGATGTATGACCCTTGACCCTCAACAATTTTGCAGGGTGTTAAACAACAGGGTAGTCATTCATTTCAACTGTGTTATTTATAAAACTACATTTCTCGATCGAGTGAATCTACACCTCCCAGGTCTTTCAGAACACATGACTTCAGAATCAATGGGGCTCTTGAGAATATTTAATTGTGCTTAAAAACCAAAGATTAGACCAAATCCCCTACCTGGCATGTCCGCATCAGACTCTGTGCTGGAAAATATCTTTGCTGTTAAATAGGTTTTTTTTTTTAAAAACTTACATGTAAACTTAAGAAGTATACAGTTCCTCACACAATGTAGCTGTCACAAGGTCCACCGACACCACATCCACGTCATCGGCACCAGCTCCACCCACACATCCTCATCACCTGAGTACTAATCACCAACACCTGTTTCCCATCACCAGTTCACCCCATATATACTCACCTCATTCCATCAGTCATTGTCTGGTCTTGTCTCTACATGGACACGCCGTCCCTGCCGTCCCTGCCGTCCCTGCCGTCCCTGCCGTCCCTGCCGTCCCTGCCGTCCCTGCCGTCCCTGCCGTCCCTGCCGTCCCTGCCGTCCCTGCCGTCCCTGCCGTCCCTGCCGTCCCTGCCGTCCCTGCCGTCCCTGCCGTCCCTGCCGTAAGAACTCTGTGCAAGTATCCCTCTGCTGACTTCTATCAAAAGACAAAGGAACTGTTATCAACCTGCTCAAGTTGTTACGTTTGCTATACTGTTTGATTCATTCTCATCCTGTGTTACTGTTTGCTACACGCTGTTCAATAAAGTGCTTAAAACTTACCTGCCATCTTCTTTGTGTCTGACAGTAGCCATTTAGGATGGCCAACGGTTCAGGACAATGGTTGAAAACACTACATACGCAAGCTAGTTTTACCCCCAAACCAAATACTGTATTACACTTTTTCAAAAGATAATATTGCTTTGAAGTTTGAATACAAAGTTAAAAGCAAACGTATCTTCATACTCGTGAGTTCTGACACAATGTCATTAATTGTGTCTTTTTTTTAAATAAAATTTACGTTTGTTATTTCTAGGTTCATGTTATCAGCCTGTTCAATGTGAAGTTAATACACGATGAAACAAAAGAATCAGGCTACCAAATACAATTGACACAATGGTTTTTAAGAAATGATGGCTGATTTTAAAACGTGACTGAACCAAATTATTTTTTCTTTTGCCAAACTATTAGTCAAAAATTATTTTCCCCTGTGTGCTGTTGGAATAAGTCTTAGTTTTAAAGTTTCAGACATGTTACAATCATGCAATACAAGGATCCAGAAAAGAATGTCATTTTTTCACTTGTTAACATGTATTATACGTGTATTATGTATTATACAATATGTGTACGCTAGTATCAAGGGTTCACACCATTTTTTAAAAGGTTTCAGTATTGCTTTAGGTCAGAATCCAGATGTTAACATGCAACTATACATTTTTTTGGTTGTACCGTGTGTTTCAACTGTTTATAACAATTTGCTTAGATTATTAATATTTTTTACTCAAATAAATAGATATTGAATATAGCTTACTGGCATTGCTTTTTTTCCCAAAAAATAAAATTCCAAGCATGATCTTTGTAGGAATCATGTGAGCACAAAACTCGTTATGATATTTTTCAAAAATACAAGGGCCTAGTTAATACAAAATAAAAATAACAAGAATATACAAATATAACAACTATACAAGAAATGATATTTCCTGTAGTACAATTATCCATCTCTTTGATTGGAGATTGCATGAAGCATCTGCCTGTTTGCACTTGAAGCAATTTCAACTGAAACGTGTCTAACCATTACACTGAAAGCTATGCATTCATTAAAGTTTGAGGGAGGTAAACAAAGTTACACACTCTAGTAAAGCTATAGCTACAACTCAAACATGATCTTTTGTGGGAATTATGTGAGCACAATAAATTTGCACATCTAAATTCAAGAGGCCTAGGCCTAACTAAGAAAGCAGCGACATCATGTAAGAAAAGTGACAGAAATCAACTCTAGTCTTAGTCACAAAATTATCAAAATCGCCGTGAGCATTTTATTTGTTGGTCTGTATATGTTTTTAGCTGAATACTCCTCTCTGGTTGCTGTCAGTGTAAGTTTGTGCAAATCATCACTTGTGTGATGAACACGGACCTTTCATTTGAGCATTTTTTAAATGCATGACTGAACTTTTCCTTTTGACAAAACCAATTCTGTTAGTTAATGCAAACGCGTTTAAGAACTATAATGCTGCATGCACGTGTAAAGAAAAAATTCAAACGTAGTCTTTATACAGATATTACACATTTTAGGTCATCACTTTTAGGTCATCTTTCTGGCCCGTCTATGAACTGCGGTCACACTCTTGCTGTTTTTCTGTTACATTTACTACCTATTACACTTAGTTACAGCATGTTACAGTCGCGGAAACATATTTTCTTTGTACTCTAAACAGGACTTTGATAAAAAGTAAACTTGATAAGCAGTTATTTTAAGTGAAAAGTTAGTTGATTCAGGCCACTTCAATACTATGTCTTTTAGGCGTCTGCCTTTTAGGTTTGATCCAGGAAACATGCGCAACTACTTTAATGTTGTTACGTGACATGCCGGTCAAAGGAAGCACAACGACAGTAGTTGAATGAAACAAGGTTTATTAAATGTAGAACAAAGGAACAGAGATACATCAAACACGCCATATACGAACGATCACGGAGAAAGAGTAACACAAGGGTATATATACAGACACTAATGACATGGACACAGGTGAAAACCAATGATGATGAACAGCTGACGATAATGAACTAATAAAGACAAAGAAGGGAAACTGGCTCACACGGGGATCATGAGCGGGGCACAGGTGACAGACATAACTAATTACAAGACACGGGTGACTCAAATGAACTGATAACGAGACAATGACAAACGGGAAATCAAAACAGAGAACACGTGACAGATGACAGAACTCAAAACAAAGACCACATGTTACACGTGACTAGAACTCAAAACAAAGAACATGTGACAACTGACAGGACTGACGAATGCAAACCAAAGAACACATGACAGGTGACAGGACTGAACTCAAAACAAGGAACATGAGATACAGATGACAAGACTATGTGTTGTCACGTTTGCCTCAATGATTTGTTCTTCTTTTAGCAAACCATTATAGTAAGTGGTTTTTATCCCTAATCAGCATACGATCAAAATAGTTTAAAATCTCTCTTTTTTTTTTTTTTACAATTTTAAATATTTGCCCCTGCTTAGTTTTATTCATTTATAAAGATGTCAGTCATGATATCTTATATATGTTAAAAATATAGAGTTACAGGTTAGTCGGTTGCCTGTAAGAGAGAGAGAGAGAGAGAGAGAGAGAGAGAGAGAGATGGCTAGGTTGTTACAAGACTCTGTCCTATGTGTCGTCTTATAATAAAACATTTCAGAGTCATTAAGACAAACTCAGTAACTGTATTCATAAATACCATGAAATAACTGTAGCCATACAAAACCTTTATAATGGTTATGAATAACTAAAACGAAGACTAACAACATATACACAAATGATATATATATATATATATATATATAAAATAGCTAAATTAATATATATATATATATATATATATATATATATATATATATATACAGTGAGGAAGATAAGTATTTGAACACCCTGCTATTTTGCAAGTTCTCCCACTCATGGAGGGGTCTGAAATTGTCATCGTAGGTGCATGTCCACTGTGAGAGACATAATCTAAAAAAAAATCCAGAAATCACAATGTATGATTTTTTAACTATTTATTTGTGATACAGCTGCAAATAAGTATTTTAACACCTGTCTATCAGATAGAATTCTGACCCTCAAAGACCTATTAGTCTGCCTTTAAAATGTCCACCTCCACTCCATTTATTATCCTAAATTAGATGCACCTTTTTGAGGTCGTTAGCTGCATAAAGACACCTGTCCACCCCATACAATCAGTAAGAATCCAACTACTAACATGGCCAAGACCAAAGAGCTGTCCAAAGACACTAGAGACAAAATTTTACACCTCCACAAGGCTGGAAAGGGCTATGGGGAAATAGCCAAGCAGCTTGGTGAAAAAAGGTTCACTGTTGGAGCAATCATTAGAAAATGGAAGAAGCTAAACATGACTGTCAATCTCCCTCGGACTGGGGCTCCATGTAAGATCTCACCTCGTGGGGTCTCAATGATCCTAAGAAAGGTGAGAAATCAGCCCAGAACTACACGGGAGGAGCTGGTCAATGACCTGAAAAGAGCTGGGACCACTGTTTCCAAGGTTACTGTTGGTAATACACTAAGACGTCATGGTTTGAAATTATGCATGGCACGGAAGGTTCCCATGCTTAAACCAGCACATGTCCAGGCCCATCTTAAGTTTGCCAATGACCATTTGGATGATCCAGAGGAGTCATGGGAGAAAGTCATGTGGTCAGATGAGACCAAAATAGAACTTTTTGGTCATAATTCCACTAAGCGTGTTTGGAGGAAGAAGAATGATGAGTACCATCCCAAGAAGACCATCCCTACTGTGAAGCATGGGGGTGGTAGCGTCATGCTTTGGGGGGGTTTTTCTGCACATGGGACAGGGCGACTGCACTGTATTAAGGAGAGGATGACTGGGGCCATGTATTGCGAGATTTTGGGGAACAACCTCCTTCCCTCAGTTAGAGCATTGAAGATGGGTCGAGGCTGGGTCTTCCAACATGACAATGACCCGAAGCACACAGCCAGGATAACCAAGGAGTGACTCTGTAAGAAGCATATCAAGGTTCTGGCGTGGCCTAGCCAGTCTCCAGACCTAAACCCAATAGAGAATCTTTGGAGGGAGCTCAAACTCCGTGTTTCTTAGCGACAGGCCAGAAACCTGACTGATGTAGAGAAGATCTGTGTGGAGGAGTGGGCCAAAATCCCTCCTGCAGTGTGTGCAAACCTGGTGAAAAACTACAGGAAACGTTTGACCTCTGTAATTGCAAACAAAGGCTACTGTACCAAATATTAACATTGATTTTCTCAGGTGTTCAAATACTTATTTGCAGCTGTATCATACAAATAAATAGCTAAAAAATCATACATTGTGATTTCTGGATTTTTTTTTTAGATTATGTCTCTCACAGTGGACATGCACCTACGATGACAATTTCAGACCCCTCCATGATTTCTAAGTGGGAGAACTTGCTAAATAGCAGGGTGTTCAAAGTTGTACTTATTTTCCTCACTGTATATATATATATATATATATATATATATATATATATATATATATATATATATATATATATATATATTAATTTAGCTATAACTAAAGCTTTGTTTAAATAAGTTTTAGTAACATATTTGTTGTTACATATTTAATTTAAAATAGTTCCTTTTACAGAACCAGCCTGAGGCATCTCATGTTCTGAATGTATTCAATGTTTCTCACTCTGAAAATGTTTGGTGATTTTCTTAAGGAATGATTGAAAATGTTACACATTGTGTGAAATGTCTTGAGAGACCTCCACATTTTTTCGCATACGCTGATACATGAAAATTATACTTTAGGTTCAAGTCAGATCATTTCTACCATTAGGACAGCAGTCTTCTTGGAAGATCAATAGAAGATTTGTTTTATTAAGACTTTAAAATATAATTCAAACAAAACTTGAAATATTTAATTTGAACAGTCTTTTCATTTTAAAAGATGTCATTTAAAAACTTTTGCAGTTATGGTTTGACTAAAGTTAGCATGAACAAAACACCGCTCTCCCCCTCTGTCCTGCATTTCACAGCACGGCTGGAAGGAGCTCTTTGGAGAGTCAGTGAGAGAGATTTTAGATTTCAGCATAAACTAATAGCGCTTGTAAACCATTTCAGGACATCAACAAGTAAGGAGCTCTTTCAAAAATGTGAGATATTTAACTAAAACTACGGTAAATGTTTTATTTATGCATGTTTGTTATTGTATTGATCCTTACATACCGTCACCTGTCTTTGCTGTCCATCATGTCCCTCATTGTTGCTCTTCTCAACGGGGACATTGTTGATCCAGAGGATGAGGAAGACCATGATGATGACCCCTGAACCCCACAACCTTGAAGCAAGAGTGGGAGAAGATGTGTGGGACAATCTGGCTGCTGCTGTGTCTACAACCTTTTTGTTTGTTGTTTTGGCAAGCCCCTCTGCTGAAGATTGTTTGCTTCCATTTTTTTTTTTTTTTTTACTGAAATCAATAACATTAATTTACATTATTGGAGTGGTTGACTCACATTTCTGGGGCAGGGGACTGATATATTTCTTTGATATATTACTTATATTTCTCTTTTGATTTAATTCTGTTACTGTCTCCCAACTCTAGACTGGGAGACAATTGGGAACAGATATATGTACATTGACTATAG
Source organism: Zacco platypus (assembly GCA_038088235.1). Classification (NCBI taxonomy): domain Eukaryota; kingdom Metazoa; phylum Chordata; class Actinopteri; order Cypriniformes; family Xenocyprididae; genus Zacco; species Zacco platypus. Next base: position 26,021,788 of record CM076077.1, on the reverse strand, counting down.
GAAACATTACGGACTGGATTCAAACCCGGGCCACTGCCACACGAGTGCACTAGTTTTACCAGTTGCACCACCACACAGATATACACAACGCAAAACCGGGATTACTTTGCGTTCTTTCGATACTATTATGAGTAATACTATAAGCAAACAGATTTTTCTTCAATATTTAATCCTTTATTAACTATTTTTTATAAATGTTAATGTCTTTTAGATTAAAAGTGTTTTTTAGGTATTCACCCCAATAGCAATAGATTCTAGAATTTACATGAATGAATTACATTATTGCATTAATGAACTGCTCTTCTACAGCATTTATTAATCTTTGTTAAAGTTAATTTCAACATTTGCTAACATATTATTAAACTCAAGAGTTGTTAACATTAGTTAATGCACTGTGAAGTAACATGAAAAAACTATGAACAGCTGTATTTTTATTAACAAAGACTAACAAATATAGTAGCAAATATAGTAAATATGTTTACTCAAAGGAGACTGACTGAAGAGCTTATGCAAATGTTGAACACCAGGTGGAAGTGTTGTAAGGAAATGTTGCTCCTCATACTCCGCAAGTTCGCATTGCAAACAAGTTTCAAGTTGCAACAATGTACTTTATCACAAAATACTGTGAATATTGTTTTGATTTTGTGAACTAGTCTAAGGGCTTACATTATAAATTAAATGTTGAAAATATAATATATATCCATATATTTGTTTATAAATTGAACTAGTGTTTAAATTAGTTTGAAATACAGTCATAAAAGATTTGACTGCAATTGTAAAATTCCATATTACATTTTACAGACAAATATTTGCTCCTTTAATTGTAGTACATAAATTCTTAGAGTTTACAGAGATCTCTATTAAACTTTTTTTTGTATCCGCTTTTCTCTTTTCCTTGTCTTTATTTTCCACTAACAGCTAACTCTTCAAGAGATAAGAGCTTTACTTTATTTACTTACCCTCAAGATGTTCCAAACCTTTATGAATTTCTTTCTTCAGTTTCTTCAATCAAAAGTCAGTGGGCCCCATCAAATGTTTGGTTACCCATATTCTTCCAAATATCTTCTTTTGCGTTCAGGAGAATAAAGAAATTCATACAGGTTTGGAACAACTTTTTTTGGAGCAAATTTTTGGGTGAACTACTTTCAAATCCAATAGTACGCTCCTACTGCAGTACAATATCATCAAATTCCCTGACATTTTAAGCCATAGGGACATTCTTAAAAGGGTGTCCCTTAGTAAAACCTTGAAAACAATGGACTATTGAGAGAAAATTCAAGGCTTCACTCTCTCAGACTTAAATCTGTCTCATGACCCTATAAAGCTTACATCATTTGATATAACACTGCCTGAAGCCGTACAGAAATACTACATTTTTTTAAGGATTATTATTATTCATTCTTAATTGCGTACATTAGTACTACTACTAATAATAATAATAATAAAATATTGAATTGTTAAAATTTAAAATATTTATTAAAATATTTCATATTTAATTGTCAACATTTATTATTAAACTTTTTTATTATTAATTATGGTTTCCAGAAAGCTAATTAAAAGCATATCAATGCACAATTCTTGCTGCCTATCCTAAAACATTATTTGGTCAAAGTATACCTTTACTTGGGTCCCGATGAATGCACATTAATCCTTACAAATAAATCAAAATCCTCTTTCATACCACATGCTTTAATATAAATTGCATTATAATACTCAGTGAGATTAGTATCACAAAAGAGAAATGAATATTTTAGAAGCAGAAGTTTGGAAGGAGCGCATGGTCAGCCACTCCAACTGCTAAAGTAGTGCTAATCCTGGGGGTATTGAGGTTATTAGCCTCAGGAAACTATTGTGAACTGGACTGCTAAGGATTAAAACATCACATGTTCACTGGGCACTAGGAGGTACTGATGAATGGTGCTCGGATGATATCTTTTTACGTATGTGATTGGATGATATGCATCTTGCCATGGCAGCAATTTGCGGTGAAATGTTTGAATTTTACACCACATATTAATGGAAACATGAAACACTTTTGCATGGAAAACATGATGCAGGCCCATACCTTTCTGACATAGTGCGTACTGGTTCATGTCAGTTGTTGCATTGGCTATCTTTGAAAACACTAAGGAGAGTCTGAGGAGAGAACTGTGCAATTGCATTGAACTAGAACTGGATCTGACTCTAGTCCTTGTAAACTTTGTGATTTCCATTTTATCTGTGTCCAAATGAAAGTGTCAACACTAGTATTATCTAGTTCTAATTATGTTAAGTTGCTGTGTGTGTGATAATGTTAGTCAACTCAACTCTCCAGTTACATACTTTGTTCTTATATAGGAACAATAGTCATTTATAACAAATCAATAAATGAGTAAAGAGACCTTTGATCTTTTTTATTATTTTATTATGTTTATAAAGCAAAAAATTTTATTGCAGCAAAGTAGTTTATATATAACATCAAATTAAGAGTCAGTTATTGAAATCTAAAATCTTTCATTTTGTCTTGAAGCACAGAGTTCATCTGGTCATGCATCTTTCTCATATGTCCTTATAGCGACCACATCCTCCATGGTGCATTTCTGTACAGATGAATGGAAGAATAGAAATAGAGCAAGAGAGAGAGAGATTAACAGCATGTTCAATGGATGCAACAATGAAGACTCTAATCAAATGGTTTTATAATAAAATAATATTTTCAAAATCAATTTATTTTTACGTATATAGGTTAAAAAAAAAAAAAAAAAAAAAGAGCAGATGTACACATACCGCTACCATTTTGGAGTCCTGAATCTCTCTTTCAATTATTGTGGTCTTCCCCTCCCAGGTCTGCGTTTGAATAAGTTTACCATCTGCAAGACTCATAATAGTCTGAACAGGAGAATGAAGAGATAAATTAAAATAAAAGAACACATAATATATACACACACACACATATATATATATATATATATATATATATATATATATAATTTTTATTTATATATTACAATATTACTTTACCTTCACTTTTCTGTCATCTGCTGTTGTCTCAACAAATTCTTCATCTAATTTGAATTTGATTTCCAGGGTCTTGAAAGTAGTGACAGCTTTCATAGAGATGAACCCCTGGTCATCCAAAGCAATCGTCAGACTGGGTTTTGCTAGGTTAGCCATTTGCCGAGAGGCAAAACCAGCACCTGCAACCAGCAGTACAGAAAATGACATTACTGCATGGTATTACAACAGGTGCATGACTGTAATAGACCTACAACTGGACAAAAAGTTGCCTTCTGACATAAGTGCATGAAAAAAACATAGTTATACATATATTCTTGTGTATAATACCATTAGTCTTACCTACAGCCTTCATGTATTCATCAAAATTGTCACTTGAAGTCATTTTCCATTTACCAACAAATTGCTCAACCATTGTTACAAGAGAGAAAGGACTGGACAATTACAGCACAAGACGTTTAATATACAAATATAAAGTGTTGCAAAGTTCAGAGCAGAATAGAGGGAGATTTAAAGAGTGCAGGGATAAGAGTCACCACTCGCTGACCAATCAGTAACATTGCTGTGATATTTGAGAATTTGATTGGTTAACAGGTTTTGAAAGGGGAAGGCTTGATAGATTTGCATTTGAATATAAGGTCAAAAGTCAAGCCATATAAAAATTGTTTACTATAATTAAAGTGGACATGTTGATTATGCTAATAATAATATATTGTCAACTTCTTAAACAATATGTTGTTGAAGAATTAGCCCATGGACTGACCTGATGCTGTTTACAGTTGACAGAGCCACATCTAGTTCAAAACTAAAGCTTTGTTCTTGATGAGCATTAACAACTCAAAATCTGCACTTAATGAGTCCATGAATACGAAGGATAAAGCAAAACACGACAAACCCATGGTAGCTAAGCTGTAATGTATGCAATGGTCCACATGTTTTCTTTCTTGCGGTCCAAGTTTAATGCAGAACGGAAACGGTGACATCTACTGGTGATGATTGATAATAACGCCTTTCAGCAGCATTGTAGTCTTGACATTAAAAGCATAATAGTCAGACATGAGGGTCATCAATAGGGTTTCTGTTTTTATTCACTCAGGATCAGTGCTGAAGATGAGTACTCTGACATGCCAAACAAAAATAATGTTCACAGTTTGGTATTAAATCAAAAATCCCTGCAAGAAATCAAATCCATAGCAATCTTCAGTCATAACTTACAATCAAAAAAACTACTCTCAAATTGTGTGAGCAAATTAATTTAGTTAATTTAATTATTATTCGTCCTCCCAATAATTCTAAACCATGTACAATACCCCCCAACTCTCAGCAAAATGCTCAGGTTCGGTTTAAACAAATCAAAAATAAAATCTAACATCAATTTACAAATATTCAATTTAAATCATATACCATTTCCTGGTATATTTTCAAATTGTTTTCAAAAATCATGAAGATTCTCTGGTCCATTGGCAGGTCCATTGGCATGGAGCTCATCTCCAAATATTAATTACTTAAACACAGACATTAATTCCCCTTAATTAGTCATGTAGATGCTGTTGTCCAATCTCTGACCTAGGAGATGACTGTTATTAATAATTACAAGCAAATGTGGCTGTCTTTAGTATTGTAAGCAGTATTTATTTAAAAAAAAAAAAAAAAGTGTTAGCATGTGTAACATAAACATTTACGCTTGTGTGTGTGTGACAAGTTAACTTACTCCCTTCACAAACAGTTTTGTAGTGCGGCACATGAAAATAGCCAAGAGACTTTAGGGGAAGACAATTATGTGCTAAGCTGCAACCACAAATACAGAATGAAACAAGCCATAATGGAGTACGCAATATAGCACAAAGGTCTTTGAGTGCAAAGATCTGCACTCAACAAAACAATAATTAGTTTAAGGAAACTGTAGAGAGCGGAAATAGGGGGGAAATAAGAAAATGTAGGGCAATAACAGGCTTCTTGCAGAGGGATGATTATTTTATTGCTTGTTCTGCTGCACAAGCATCAATTACTACCTTCCACATATATTTCCACAGGCTGAACCTGTTCTCTGTTGCCGAGCAGCTGGTACAGTGGAATCTGTGTGGACAGTCTGACAGAAAGAATGAAACAAACTTTCCAGTCAAAAGGGTTTTCTTTTTTGCGCTCTAAAATGACGGCATGCATTAGTGCTCATAATTCCAGCAACAACAAAAAAATGTTTCCAGCTATGGAATAGTATCATACAATATAAGACAATACAAAACAGATAATTATATCATATGTTTGCGTTGAATGTTTTATATATCGAGTTTATTATATAGCTGATAACATTTTAATGTTATGTACAAATATATTGTTAAATTTCATTACAGTAACAAGAATAGTATAATTAATTCAAAACAGATATTATGCAAGATAAAAAGTTTTATATTACATTTCATTAGAGTAATAGTAATTGCCATTAAAGTATACTGTACTATTCAAAGCAAACATGTGCATATTTAAGGCAATAAAAATCAATGAATGGTTAAAAATACTACTGGGTGCCAGGAAAGAATATTACAAACTTCTCTATATATAAAGCATTGCACTGTCGCCGATTCACCACTGTTCCTTCCTTGGACCACTGCAGACCCGGAACACTCCACAAGAGCTGCAGTTTTGTAGATGCTTTGACCCAATCTTCTAGCAATCACAATTTGGCCCTTGCCCATTTTTCCTGCTTCTAACACATCAACTTTGAGGACAAAATGTTCTCTTGGTGCCTAATATATCCCACCCACTAACAGGTGCAATGATGATGTGATAAAACATACAGTACATACAGTATATACATAGTACCTTGCCAGTTTTTACCTTCAGAACTGCCTTAAAGGTGGGGTATGTATGTTTGGAAGTTAGTTGTGCCGACACAACAACGAACGTGAAACCAATCAGCATTAGGGGGTGCATAACAGTTGAGGAAACAGAATGAGCAAGAGGGAGATTTGAAAGAAAAAAAAAACTGCAGGAAGAGAGGTGAGACACAATACAAAAGCGTTCAAAAGAATATCACTGGAATTATGGATATGATTGGGCAAGCGCTTTAGGACCCGTGTTAATATTAGAAAAGCTTTCTAGAGAGAGCTAAGAGGGAAGGCCTGAAAACAGACATGGAGGCTGCTTTGAATATGCTTCACATGTGAGTAAAACTGGGTTTGAGTGTCATTGATTGTCTGGAGCTGCTGTGCTGTTGGTAACTAACAATGAACTCTTGTTTGTATTTACTCTTGTGTACTATACGGTCATTTTTTGTGCCTCCGTGTTGCTCGCTCATCATCTGCACTTTATTTTTCATGAAGCATTATGGTTGCGTGTCAGCTGTGATAAACAGACATCGACTCTTGCCTTGCATGTGTAACAGAGGCCAGCTAGAGAGAGCTGTGCAGGTAAAGCATGGCGCACTGAGGACTACTAGAGAATGCAGTGTCATTGTTAGTGCACTCGCCTCGCCAGCAGTGAATGGGTCAGGTTCGTGACCGACTTGGAGCAGGGTGATTAGGACTGGAGGGTGAGTTTTGGAGGCAGAACAATAAAGAGTGTGGTGGGTTTGTTTGGGTTGATGTCAAATATCAAAAATATCCAACAGTGTTTTTAAAAATCTACTCACCCAGCTTTAATTCTTTATGCCATAGATTCAACAAGGTGCTGGAAACATTCCTGAGATTTTGGTCCATACTGACATCACAACATCATGCATTTGCACTAGATTTGTTGGCTGCAAATCCATGATGGGAATTTCCCATTTCACCACATCCTAAAGGTGCTCTATTTTATTGAGATCTGGTGACTGTGGAGGTCATTGTTATGTTCAAGAAACCAGTTTGAGGTACTTTGAGCTTTGTGATATGGCACGTCATCCTGCTGGAAGTAGAAGGAGCGTATACTGTGGTCATAAATGGATGTACATGGTCAGCAACAATACTCAGGTAGGCTGTGGTGTTTAAATGGTGCTCAATTGGTACTAAGAGGTCCAAAGTGTGCCAAGAATACATCCCTCATATCATTACACCATACCAACCTGAACCGTTGATGCAAGGCAGGATGGATCAATGCTTTCATGTTATTTACGCCAAATTCTTACCCTGAATATCCCGGCAGAAATTGAGACTCATCCGACCAGACAATGTTTTTTCAATCTTCCATTTTCTAAATTTGATGAGCCGTGTGACATGTAGCCTCAGTTACCTGTTCTTAGCTGACAGGAGCGGCACCGGCGTAGTCTTCTGCTGCTGTAGTCCATCTGCTTCAAAGTTTGACGTGTTGTGTTTTTAGAAATGTTCCTCTGCAGACCTTGGTTGTACCGAGTGGTTATTTGAGTGACTGTTGCCTTTCTATCAGCTTGAACCAGTCTGGCCATTCTTCTCTGACATCTGGCACCAACAAGGCATTTCAGCTAACAGAGCTGCCACTCACTGGATATTTTCTCTTTTTCTGACCATTATCTCTAAACCTTAGAGATGGTAGTGTTGTGAAAATCCCAGCAGATCAGCAGTTTCTTAAATACTCAGACCAGTCCGTCTGGCACCAATAACCATAACATTCAGTCACTTAAATCACCCTTTTCTCCCATTCTGATGCTCAGTTTGAACTCCAGCAGATCGTCTTGACCATGTCTACATGCCTAAATGTGTTGAGTCGCTCCCATGTGATTGGCTGATTAGATACAGTGGGTACGGGAAGTATTCAGACCCCCTTAAATTTTTCACTCTTGTTATATTGCACCCATTTGCTAAAATCATTTAAGTTTACTTTTTCCCTCATTAATGTACACACAGCACCCCATATTGACGGAAAAACAGAATTGTTGACATTTTTGCAGATTTATTAAAAAAGAAAAACTGAAATATCACATGGTCCTAAGTATTCAGACCCTTTGCTGTGACACTCATATATTTAACTTAGGTGCTGTCCATTTCTTCTGATCATCCTTGAGATGGTTCTACACCTTCATTTGAGTCCAGCTGTGTTTGATTATACTGATTGGACTATACACCTGTCTATACACCCACACACCTGTCTATATAAGACTTTACAGCTCACAGTGCATGTCAGAGCAAATGAGAATCATGAGGTCAAAGGAACTGCCTGAAGAGCTCAGAGACAGAATTGTGGCAAGGCACAGATCTGGCCAAGGTTACAAAAATATTCTGTTGCACTTAAGGTTCCTATGAGCACAGTGGCCTCCATAATCTTTAAATGGAAGACATTTGGGACGACCAGAACCCTTCCTAGAGCTGGTCGTCCGGCCAAACTGAGCTATCAGGGGAGAAGAGCCTTGGTGAGAGAGGTAAAGAAGAACCCAAAGATCACTGTGGCTGAGCTCCAGAGATGCAGTCGGGAGATGGGAGAAAGTTGTAGAAAGTCAACCATCACTGCAGCGCTCCACCAGTTGGGGCTTTATGGCAGAGTGGCCCGACGGAAGCCTCTCCACAATGCAAGACACATGAAAGCCTGCATGGAGTTTGCTAAAAAAAACACCTGAAAGACTCCACGATGGTGAGAAATAAGATTCTCTGGTCTGATGAGACCAAGATATAACTTTTTGTCCCAACAGTGAAGCATGGTGGTGGCAGCTTCATGCTGTGGGGGTGTTTTTTAGCTGCAGGGACAGGACGACTGGTTGCTATCGAGGGAAAGATGAATGCGGCCAAGTACAGGGATATCCTGGACGAAAACCTTCTCCAGAGTGCTCAGGACCTCAGACTGGGCCGAAGGTTTACCTTCCAACAAGACAATGACCCTAAGCACACAGCTAAACTGTGTGGCTAACGAAGGAGTGGCTTCACAACAACTCCGTAACTGTTCTTGAATGGCCCAGCCAGAGCCTTGACTTAAACCCAATTGAGCATCTCTGGAGAGACCTAAAAATGGCTGTCCACCAATGTTTACCATCCAACGTGACAGAACTGGAGAGGATCTGCAAGGAGGAATGGCAGAGGATCCCCAAATCCAGGTGTGAAAAACTTGTTGCATCTTTCCCAAAAAGTCTCATGGCTGTATTAGATCAAAAGGGTGCTTCTACTAAATACTGAGCAAAGGGTCTGAATACTTAGGACCATGTAAAATTTCAGTTTTTCTTTTTTTAATAAATCTGCAAAAATGTAAAGAATTCTGTGTTTTTCTGTCAATATGGGGTGCTGTGTGTACATTAATGAGGAAAAAAATGAACTTAAATGATTTTAGCAAATGGCTGCAATATAACAAAGACTGAAAAATTTAAGGGGGTCTGAATACTTTCCGTACCCACTGTATATGCATTACCGAGTTGTGTTGATAAGCTTAGCCCATATGTCACAATAGGTTTACTGTGATCTGCTGGTGAAGCGCTATAATGATATTACGAAAAGCTACATGAAAAAGCAAACAATATAGTCAACCATGTTCACAGAACCCCAAACCTTTATTTTCACCAAAGTTTGCACACACAGAAATGAGAGGGGAAAAGACAATTTTGACAGCCGAAGACACTTGCAAGCATATTTATAGAAGAGACAGTGATCTGAAAAAATAAATCAAAATAAAGTCATACAGTGCATATTCTGCATCTGCCCATCACTTCACCTCTGGAGAGAAAGGACACAAATGCTCTGTCAACATGTACACACACACTTACACACACTCCCTCCAATCTCACCAAAATAAACCAAATAGAAAATAGTCACACGTCAAAGGCTGTAGTTGGGAGTATATGAGGATACATTCAGCTGGTAAGGATGTTACCTATTTTATCAAGCCAGACACATGTCAGAACATTCGGGGAGTTACAACTCCTTTAATTACACCACTGTACTAATGAAGACGTCCTGCTAGAGACAGATGACAAACATCAGCTTTGAAAGCCGAAGGCCTGAATCAATGTGTGGGTACAGGATAGGGCAACAGGATAGGAACTGGCTGGTTATTTTTTTCCTTTTCTTTTAATATAATGCAGGCGATGTCAAGCTGTCTAGTCCAAAGGGTCCAGAGAGGGTGCAGAGTTCCCAATCGTCAGCCAACAAAAGAGTACTTTTGCAGATGTCAACATGCAGATGTTCATAACATTTCAAGAGAGGAATATTTCATTTTACAGAGGTTAAGCAAAGGAACTGAAATACAGAATTTCAAATGAGACACTATTAATATGTTTTTATTTGTTTCAGTACTCATATTTCTAGCTATTTGTTCAGGAAAAAGTGGCTATGTCTTGATCATGCTGTATATAAACTTAAGTGCACTATATATTTATGAGTCTTGGGCTATGTTTCCTTTTTAAAATGTAAAAGTATGTTGACCTGGGGCTTGAGCACTGAAGCTTTTTGCATTCTTCACAATTACACCAAACTTTACATCATTTAACACTGCAAACGTAAGCGAGCAGCTTTCTCACAACACCAAAAACCTTTCACATGATCAAACCAGACGTGCCTGAATCAAAAAAAAAAAAAACTGAAACTGACAAACAATAATAATAAAAGAATTAACAATAATGTACCGTGTAGATTTGATACATTTGATTTGTTATCATTCAATCAGATAAATAGATAGATAGATAGATAGATAGATTAAAAAAGATGTATTTACAAAATAATACTTGTGTCTTCCCATTACTCTATGAAATCAAGCAAGACCGTTCAAACAGTATACGAGTGTGATACTAGTTGTTTTGATTGTTTTTTACCAGTGGTTGTGTGTGAGTGTGCGTGAGCAGGATAGGATGACAGGTTGGCTGATGAAGGGTATGAGGAGGAGGAGAACTTCACGCTATTAGCTCTTCCCTCAGCTCCTTGTTCCTGCGGACAATTGCAGCATGTCGCTCCTAATAGGATCAAAACAGACACATAGTATCACATACTATAATACCGGTCATTAATTTAAGACTGAAGTAATAAACGTGACAATTAAAGGTACACTAAAGGTACTTTTTTTTGTTGTTCAAAATTAACAAAATGTGAGGGTTCAGTATGTAAATTTTAGCAGCATCTAGTGGTGAGGTTGCAAATTCTACCATCGGCTCAGACCACCGCTCACCCCTCCCTTTCGAAGCACATAAAGAAGCTACATTGGGTGGCATGAGACAAAGATGACATCATCTGAGACAGCAGAGAGTAGACAGTCAAGCAAACACGCTCTGTAGAGCAGTTTGGCCGTTTAGGGCTACTGTAGAAATGTCTCGGTTACATAGATAACCCTCATTCCCTGGAGGAGGGGACGGAGACGTACGTCGGATGACCGACGAATAGGAATCTCGCTAGAGAGGCAAATCTACTTCGAGTGTAACTAAAACGAGCCAATGCACATTGGCACGCAATCATATACATCAGCTGCTCACCTCGCAGCGCGGGTATATAATGAGTAGCAGGTGCGTTGGATCTTCAGGTTGTCGCTGAGGAGCCGAACCAGATAGGCGGCAGCATCAGCGGGGTACAGCGACTGTGGCGACGGGACGTATGACAAATAGGAATCGCTACCAAAGCGCCACAGGAGCTGCCCCCTTCCAGCTCTGCTGTAAGCCACCTGAACCCCCTTGCCTGAGGACGGTGGGACATGGCTAACAAAGAGAGTGTCGATCACTGCTGTTCCCCAAAACCCATTCAGTGAGACTATTGAATAACACTTGGAAAGCATACCCTTTCATATAAAAGGGACGCTGCGGAAGCCACATCCTTCCCCGAAGGAGTTATGTGGAAGAACATATGGACTAACCATAGGGCTGTGCTACATATGGAAGAACTGGGGTGACTCCAACTCGATGAGAGCTGGGTTCTCCCAGAGGGAAAGTCAGCGCCCAGGAGGATGCGACACCTCTCGTGGAGTACGCATGCAACCTGAGCGGGCAGGGCACGCCCTGAGCTTGGTAAGCCAGGGCGATGGCATGCAGTATCCAGTGGGCCATCCTCTGCTTGGAGACAGCCTTTCCCTTCTGCTGGCCTCCATAACAGGCAAAGAGCTGGTCTGAGGTCCTGAAGCTTTGGGTTCTGTCTATGTACAGTCGAAAAGCGTGAACTGAACAGAGCAAAGCCAGGGCTGGGTCTGCCTCCTCTGAGGGCAGCGCTTTCAGGCTCACTACCTGGTCCCTGAAGGGAGTGGTAGGAACCTTGGGCACATAGCCAGGCCGGGGACTCAGTACCACGTGGCTGTCACCCAGCCCGAACTCTAGGCACGATTCGTCAACCGGAAAAGACTGCAGGTCCCCTATCCTCTTGATGGAGGCCATTGCAGCCAGCAGCAAAGTCTTCATTGACAGAATCTTTAAGTCTGCTGACTGCAAAGGCTCAATGGGAGCATTCTGGAGTGGTCTTAGCACCAGAGCCAAGTCCCAAGAGGGTATGTAGAGGGGACGAGGAGGATTTAACCGTCTCGCCCCCCTAAGGAACCTGACGACCAGGTTGTGCTTACCAACGGATTTGCCATCTATGTGGTTGTGGTATGAGGAAATAGCAGCAGCATGGACTTTGAGGGTGGAGGGGGACAGCCTACGCTCCAACCCTTGCTGCAAGAAGGAAAGCACGACTCTGTTCGAGCATCTTCGGGGATCCTCTCAGCGAGAAGAGCACCACTCGACAAACAGGTTCCAATTCAAGGCGTAAGCCCATCTCGTAGATGGTGCACGTGCCGAAGTGATGGTGTTATGTAGAACCTAGAACCTCCGCGTCCTGTCCAGGGACCAGGCATGGAGTTTCCAGAGGTCTGGACGCAGTTGCCAGAGGGTGCCCCGTCTCTGAGAAAGAAGGTCCTTCCTCAAAGGAATGGGCCAGGGAGGGGCTGTCGCGAGGAGTGAGAGTTCTGGGAACCAGGTCCGGTTGGGCCAATAGGGCGCAACTAACATGACTTGCTCCTCGTCCTCCCTGACTTTGCACAGTGTCTGTGCAAGTAGGCTCACTGAGGGAAACGCATATTTGCGGAGGCCCCGGGGCCAGCTGTGCGCCAGTGCGTCTGTCCCGAGTGTTCCCTCAGACAGGGAGTAAAACAACTGGCAGTGGGAGGTTTCTGGTGAGGCAAACAGGTCTACCTGAGCCTCTCCGAACTCTCTCCAGTTCAGCTGGACCACCTGGGGGTGGAGTCGCCACTCTCCTGGCAGCGCAGCTCGTGAGAGCTCGTCGGCCGCATGGTTGAGCACACCGGGGATGTGAATGGCATGAAGCGACCACAGATGCTTCTGACTCCAGAGGAGGAAATGGCGGGCGTGTTATGACATGCGACGGGAGCGTAGACCACCTTGACGGTTGATGTACGCAACGGTCGTAGTGTTGTCCGTATGGACCAGTACATGCCTGCCCTGAAGCGGCCCTTTGAGGTGGCTCAGGGCAAGATGAACTGCTAACAACTCGAGGCAATTGATGTGCAAATGCAGTTGGGGGCCTGTCCACACCCCTGACACTGCATGCCCGTTGTACGTGGCACCCCGGCCTGTGGCAGAGGCATCCGTGAAAACCACAGCATGCCGGGACATCTGTTCTAGGGGCAATCCAGCCCGAAGAAACAAGGGACAGACCACGGGCTGAAGGTATGGCGGCACTCTGGAGTGATTGCCACCCGGGAAGTGCCGCGTTGCCACGCCCATCTCGGGACTCGGCTGTGGAGCCAGTGTTGAAGCAGTCTCACATGAAGCAGACCGAGTGGGGTTACTGCCGCCGCCAATATGCCCCAGGAGCCTCTGAAAGAATTTCAGTGGGACCGCCGTCCTGCCATTGAACATATTCAGGCAGTTCAACACCAATTGAGCATGTTCCTCTGTGAGGCGTGCTGTCTGTTCGACCGAGTCTAACTCCATACCGAGAAAAGAGATCCTCTGCACGGGTGCGAGTTTGCTCTTTTCCCAGTTGACCTGAAGACCCAACAGGCTGAGGTGTCTGAGCACTAAATCCCTGTGATCTTACAACTGATCCTGTGACTGAGCTAAAACGAGCCAGTCATCTAGATAGTTGAGGATGCGAACACCCTGTTCTCTCATGGGAACAAGGGCTCCCTCCATGACTTTCGTGAAGACGCGGGGAGACAGGGCCAGCCCGAAGGGTAAGACGCAAATCGCAGGAATGGCCTGTGTCGCGGAAGGATTGAGACATGAAAGTACGCATCCTTCAGGTCGATCGCTGCAAACCAATCTCGGGGACAGATGCACTCGAAAATGCGTTTCTGCGTGAATATTTTGAACGGTAGCTTGTGAAGGCTACGATTCAAAACTCGCAGGTCCTAGATCGGTCGTAACCCACCACTTTTCTTGGGTACAATGAAGTAGGGGCTGTAGAACCCGGACCTCATATCGGCTGCAGGACTGCGATCTACGTACGCAAGACAGGAGCATCAACAGCTTTCACTGACGTAAAGTGGATGCCCCTGAACCTTGGGGGACGCCGGGTGAACTGAATCGCATAGCCGAGGCTGATGGTCTGAATGAGCCAGCAAGACGGGCTGAGGAGCGCTAACCAGGCTCGCAGAGACCATACAAGCAGGACCAAAGGGACCGCAGGCGTACCCGCAGTCGGGCTGCGGGTGCCTGCTGTGCGCTGCGGTCCGCTGGCGACAGAAGAGGAGGCTGAGAGTGGTAAGGTTCTTGCCCTCCCACTGCTCTCCGAGTCCTCTTCAGACCCGGAGATGAAGGAAACTGCTCTTTTATTGAAAATTTGGGTACCAAAAGTTTGAACACAAACAAAACACAACAAAGGATTTTTCACCCGGCCCTCCTCCGGGGGAAGGAGTGGTGCGGTCACCATCTCCTGCGGAGCAGTCCCATCCATCTCCGGGTCGCCCGTACTAGGGCCTCTTGGCCTTGGCCTTCCAGGCTCCTTCCAAGAAGAAGGACTAACCGTAGGGCTGTGCTACATATGGAAGAACTGGGGTGACTTCAACTCGATGAGAGCTGGGTTCTCCCAGAGCGAAAGCCAGCGCCCAGGAGGATGCGACACCTCTCGTGGAGTACAGGCTGGGCACCCCGACCACGATGACGGCTGCTGCTGCTGGCGCACGGGAGTGGGGGCAGCTGCAGGGGGGTGCCCTCTGCGACGAGCAGGCTGAGGCGCTGCGGATGGTGGAGGTGCAACTGTTGGGGAAAGTTCTCGACCGCGTTGCTGAAGAGGCCACAGTTGCATAGCAATGGCCCATTCCACAGGGGGTATGCGCGAATATCCCTTCGCCGCTCCGCCATCAAGGGTGGTGAGGGAGGAGGTCCCACCGACACGGTTTCGGGCAGTAAAAGGTGCCGTCCACGTGCCAGTGATCTCTTCATGCACCTCCGGAAAGAAAGGAACTGGGGTGGGGGCTGAGAACCAGCCCTTGCCACCCCAAGATACCAATCGTCTAGCCGCGAGGGCTCGGGACACGGTGGAGGATTCCACACAAGCCCGGGAAAGCATAGCCATCATTTCCGGGTCCAATTTGGGCACAGTTATCACTCCCGAAGGAGGCAGCTGCGCCGAATCATCATCCTCGAAAGTGTCAGGCTCACCCTCCGATGCAGCGTTCGACATCCGGTCGTCCTGGGGAGCCCCGAAGGATACGGATGGTACACACCTCTGGGGTGGTCCACCGCGTTCCCCCAGCAGCTCTACTGGCTGCAGAGTACGGGGAGGAGTGAGGGTTCCCAGGGGGTTGGTTCACACAAGTAGTACGACATCTTTAAAAAGAAGCAAACTACTCGAGCTCTTTTAGGGACTAGCTCTTTCGAGTGCCGAAGCACGCAGGGGATGACTGCGGTAACACAGACAGCGGAAAAGTGCAGCCTGTCGTGTGCGCTCTCTCTTTGAAGCCGCTCTTACCAGCTGTGATAACAGCCTTTAAGCGCTCTATTTATAGCACACCGTCACCAGCCGTAACAACGGCTTTTACAGCTGAGAACAGCTTCACTTGCTCACATAGACAGAACAAAGAAAGATGACAGACGAGAGATCAGCCCCGCTGCTGTGCTGTCCGCCTGCACTCACACGAAGAACAGTCCACCAAAGATGACTCCACTCGCTCGTAGATATCATACAGGTTCGGCTCCGAAGTGAAAAGCTAAAGATGCAACGCACCTGCTGCTCATTATATACCCGCGCTGCGAGGTGAGCAGCTGATGCATATGATTGCATGCCAATGTGCATTGTCTTGTTTTAGTTACACTCAAAGTAGATTGGCCTCTCTAGCGAGATTCCTATTGGTCGGTCATCCGACGTACGTTGAAGTGACCGACTGAATGGGAACAAGGCGGCTCAAAATGACGCCTGTATGGTGTGGGAGTGGAATAGGTTAGTTGTTTCAACGAGCAAAAAAGGTTGACATGGAGCATGCTAAATCTATCCTCTGGGGAATAACCCATTTAAAAAATGCTGTGAACAGAGGAGAGTCGCAAAAAGAGATCGCAACAGAGCTCGTAATAAAATCAGAATCAACATTGGCTTGGCTTTTGGGACATGGCAAGAATTGAGGGATTTGAAATGTTCTAAAAGCGACACGGAGATGGCATTTTTAGTACTCAACTGGTGAGTAAGGTTTTTTATTAAACAGATAAATTGCCATGTGTAGCTCTATAACAGAGTTCATTGTAAAGCATTATCTATTGTGAAGGTTCATTTTGATTATGGTTGTTGTTTATTTTCAAGTGAATTAATGGGAAAAGCTACAATAACATCTTAATCCTTTCCATCTAAACTGGTTATATCTCTTAAGCCTTGGAGTGAATGTTTTATGAGCAGTAAAATAATCTCTCTCTTTGCAGTTAAGAGAAAGTACAAAATTCAGCTAGCACGTCACGCAGATCCAAAGCACAACCAAAACAATGTTCTTCTGCAAAATGCATGCAGTTTTATTTTTAACCACTAGAGGGTTACATTGTGTATCTTTAACTAACCAACTAATGTGTTATTATTTATTATCAATGTAATATTTAATATTATTATAAATATTAAATAATTAAATTTAAGATGAATAAATAAACAATATTTACTTTTTATTTTATTATTATTAGGTTAATAATATTATTAATATTATTATTTAAAATAATATAATAATATAATATTTAATAAATAGTTAAATAAAAAAATAAGTAATTAATTTGATATATATATATATATATATATATATATATATATATATATAAACATTTTAAATAATTCTATACATATTCTAATATATATAATATATATATATATATATATATATATATATTCTAACTGTTAACTGTTTTACCTTCTCATGCAAGCGATCCATCATGGCTGCCAGGTAAGCATCCCGGTTTTCCTTGATCTGCTCCATCTTCAGAATGAGCTTTTCCTCTGCCATCTTGCTGAAGTTGCTGTTCTCCTCCATGGCTTTGAGCAGCACATCCCTCTCATGCTCACGCTTCTCAGCCAGAGCTTTGAGCACCTGAGCTTCCTGGGACTGTTGGGGAAAGTCATTAGATACATGAGCAGCCGAACATTATGGCATGGAAAGCCATACATTTCCTGAGGGTTAAATGGATTTCAAAGTGGTTGACCAATATTTATTGATGCATTGATTCATGTACATTGATTCATGTCTGTGTTAATAAAATTCTAAGCCTTATAGCTATAGCTAAGTAAGCTTATATACATTTAGTTCCACTAACCCTCCTGCGGTCCTCAGCAGCTTCCAATTTCTTCTGGATGTCTTCCAGTGAAACATCCCTCTTCTTTGGAGGGGAGGTGATGCTGTGGGCCACATCTGACACCGGTGAAGGTGGTTTCAGGATCACCTCGAAGGCCTGGCCTGAGGCCCTTTTGTTTATGGGCTTTACTTCCATATCTACAAAACAATGACCTATGTTAAATTACCTCATAAAGGGTGCATAGACTCAATGAATATATGTCAGTTATTTATTGAAGCCCATTTCCTCCACATAAGAAAAAAAATGCTTCGATAAATAATAATTCCAACATTAAAAAAAATCATAATTATGACATAAAAAGTCAAAATTATGACATACTAAGTCATAAATATGACAAAAAGTCTAAGTAGTAAAATGTGATAAAAAAGTCATTTGTGAGTTAAAAAGTCATAATTATGATGACATTATTAAACTTTTTATCTCATAATTTCGACTTTTTGTCATTTCAATTTTATCTCATAATTATGACTCAGTATGACTTATAAATGTGACATTTTGTCGCTGTTAATTCATGTTTAAACGAATTTCAGAGCATAATTAATCAAGATTCTGATCAAGAAATTATCAACATATTTATAACAAATTAAAATGTTTATTATATAAAATATCAGTAACACTTCACAATAAGGTCCCATCAGTAAATGATTAATAACAACATTAAATAAAATTGAGCAATATATTTGTTACAATATTAATCTTCGATAATAAACATTAGGTAATAAAAATACTGTTCACTGTTAGATCATGGTAGCTCAGGTAACCGTGACAGAGACTGGTATTAATACTGTTTTAGTAAATGATGAAATTAACATTAAGAATAAAAAAAAAAAATGTTTTAGAACTATTTTTCATTGTAAGTTCATGTTAACTAATGTAAATGACTAACGCTAAAAAAATGGAACCTTATTAAAAAGTGTTACCAAAATAGCATGCAATATGCATTTCATAGTATTATATACTTCAAATGAAAACTAATGTGTTCTCTAACTTACCTTCAAACTCACAGACAAGGTTGTTGCGTGTTTGTGGGCTGAAGCAAGAGCAAATGAGCGAGAGCATCGACAGCTCCTTCATCTTCTCCTTGTATGCTGGAACAACACAAAATTGGCCCCTTGTTAGTCACACACGCTCAAGCACAAATGTGCTGAAGTTTACAGGCCAGAGCATATCTCCGTGTCTCTACAGCTCTTTAGAGGATTCAATTGGGGCTATAACATACCCTATAATTCATCTCTGAGTGTCTGTCTCTATGATGCTTCAACTGAGTGACTGATTGACACTGCTACTTTAGCTACATTAGCTCTTTTCAAAAGCTTATTATCATTACAGGAGTGAACAATGAAAAAAAAAAGATTCAAATAACTAAATATCAGGGATTCAGTTCCCTACACTATCACTAGTTACATATATACTGGAAAAAAAAGTGTGCTTATTGGTTTTCTCCCTCAAAAAAAAAAATTTTTTTTTTTTTTTTTTTTTTACAGCTTAGTGGATAGCAAACACTATAACCAAACTGAAATACAACAAAGCAAAAGCAAACCCTGAAAACTCACAAAAGTGTCACAAATGATCTACTGAGAGACTTTTCTACATTCAAACAAATGGAGCTTGCAGACTCATGAAAAATGCAGGAGGCACACTAATGACACTTCCCATTTCCTGCCCTCTGTATTGTTTTACAGATTACAAGCACATACAACAGGCCATTAGCTAGAAAATCAGTCAGACACTTAACAAATATAACTAAATAGGAAAATAAAGCAAATATGATAAGTCATCAAGTACGAGGATTAGCTGTCCGAATCGCCTGCAGGAGCAATTTCCTGCCAGGGTCACATACTGGTGTCCAACATAGTGTCAATACTTATTTGTCCGGTGCTGCAAAGGCCACCATGCAGTATCCCACTGCTGCAGGGCTGGCCGGTCTCCCAGTCTGCGTCTCCTCGGCCTCCTGCAACTCCCCAGCCATTCTCAGTAATATCAACAAGCAAGCCCACGGCTCGGGAGCCTGACACGGATCAATAAAACCTGACAGAACAGCCCCTGATAGATTCGGGAAGGAGACTTTACTGCTTCAGTAATTCTACAGGATTCCCAAAAAATGCACTGTGAAATCCACCATGCCATCTGGTCATGAATTATTTGGTCTCCACAATGAAACAGAGGCTGATTTTACTTTGGAAATAAACATATTTTTTCTTTCAAATCTATTTTATATACCAAAATTAGCAGAGCTATATCAATGTTGTTATGTTATAACAAGGCACGTGATGAATGAGCCAGGCCTGTGTGTTATATCTCAAGATTAGCCTTATTAGGCTAGCATTCTTTTGCATAAAGTGGCTAATTAAAAATAAAATGGAGTGTGAATGAGAAACTGTCACCTTTATCCTTGATGCCAGCTTTTATGCCAGCACTCAGACTTCATATGAAACAAGAACTATGACATCCACACCAAAAAAGCTCTTCTAATTTTCACAATTATTCCATATAAATCAAGAATCGCTGGTTAAATATGGGTTATTAAGGTAAATGCTCCATGAGGAGGTATTTCTGTGGTTTTTATAGCTATATTGTCTGGGCATCGTTTCTTGGGTGCGGTCTTTCTGCATTATGATGCGAGGCAGCAGGAGCAGGTGCGCCATCGCCAATCATCTTACATCCATGCCACTATACTGACAAATGTACGTACGCTATTTATTGTAATTCCAAATGCAAGTCACATTCACTTCACTGAATATAATAAACTATATTGATTGGGGAAATGCGAAACGTACCTTTGTGAGATGCCTCTCATCTCATCTCAATGTGAACGTAGACTCAAGTCGCAGTTGCTTATACAATGTGTTTTATTCACATTTAGGCTATTTAAGAAACGTGTTCATATAGCATTGCATATATTCTATACAGACCGCGCATGGTATAACGCTCAGTAGATCTTTTAATAGACAGACTCGGTTCCCATTAACACGTTTACAAATGCAACAATGAGTTAAGATGACAAATGGAGAAATACGCAGCACGTACCGATAGCTGTTTTGGCCATGGTGTCCTTTCTTATCCGTATTAATTTCCACAATGGTCGTGGTTTGTGCCAGTGGCGTTGAGAGCGGATGATGCTTAAGGCACTGAGTCAGCAGAGCACAATGAGGAGCGCGGAGGGATGTGAGGAATGGGAGCGGCTGACTTATGATCCAGTCCGCGCAACAGCAGATTGGCCACCGGCAACACTTCACTGACGTGTGTGGGAGGAAAAAAACTGGCCTGCTGCTGTAACTGTCGCGTTCAACAATATTTCAGCCACATACGTGGGCTCAAATACTTAGTCGCCATGATTTTTTATGGAACATTGCAGTATTTATTCTAAATGATTTATCCATTTTCTTTTATTCATATGCCACTGTGATCAAAATAACTTCCCCTCCCTCTTCCAACGAAATCTCTTCTCTGATGACGTGTTTACTGCCGCGAGGGCGTGACAACCTGTCACTCACATGATCACAGCAATAGCAGTGATAGTTTATTCTTATGATTGCATAAATACAACTTCCCTGTCGTACATTAGGAATTTCTCTCAGTGATGAAAGCTTAAGTTTTGTTCATTTGATTTAATGAGATGTCATGTATAAGAAATCTCTGGTTGAAGATAAGAACATTTATGACCCAAAGGCCTGGTTTCACAGAGAGGCCTTATGAAGCCAGGATTAGGCTTTAGTTCAATTAGGACATTTCGCTTTTTCAGAGTACTCAGTAATCATTATAAACGTGCCTTATATAACATAGCATTGCATTGCTTCTTGAGACAAAACAGTGGCACTGGCATATTTTAAGATATGTCATAAGGATTCTTTAAAAGATGAATTAGAAAAAAAGCATGGCTCTTACCATACAAATTTGTATCCCAAACAAAGCTGGAGAAATACACATAAGAATCTTCCATAAAATAGACCCCACTAAAGAGATCACATACACAATTTGGTGATGTTCATTTGAATTATAATTTCTGTAAAAACAGTCTTGAGTCAATTGATCATCTTTTTTTTCAAATTCTCCTTGTCAAAAATGTCTGATCTATCAAAATGGCTTGCTTCAAAAATTGAATTGGAAATTGCCTTAACATTGTGGGATTTAATCTGTTAATTCTCTCATTGTAACTATAATTGTCACCACTGTTATTCAGTTCAAGGATTTTTAGTTTGTTGTCACTCCTGTCTTGTGTTCCCACCTTGCCACCACTCATCAGTCACCAAGGACACTAATCACCTTCACAGCTGTTCGTCATTTACCTGTGAGTATTTAAGTTCCTGCTTGTGTTCAGTTCATCATCTGGTATCATGTATGTGTTGCTGCCTGCTCATCTGTCTGATCTTCTGGCCATTCAACCAAGGCTGCACTACTGGAGGTCACAGAATACCTGCGGATTACAAAGGCTGGTTCCAAATCATCAGTTCTCAATCTGCTGGATCTATCTGCTGCCTTTGACAATGTGAATCGTCAAATTCTTCTGTCCACCCTCTCATCACTTGGCATCTCAAGTTCAAATCCAAAGCTCTTCAACTCGTCACTGGAGTTCCTCAGGGTTCAGCTCTTGGACCCCTCCAGTTCTCCATTTACACCATCACTGGGTCCCATCATACAGGCACATGGTGTCTCCTACCATTGCTATGCAGATGACACACAACTCTACCTTTCATTCCAAGATGATTCCACAGCAGCTGCACTGATCAAGTTCTCTGCCAGACATCTCGGCATGAATGGAAGAACATCATCTGCAGCTCAACCTGGCGAAGACTGAGCTTCTCGCCTTCCCTGCCAATCTGACTCGGCACGATTTCACCATCCAGCTAGGTACATTAGCAAATACCCCCATCAAATTCGGCCAGAAATCTTGGCGTTATCTTTGACCAGCTGACCTTCAAAGACCACATACTAAGACAGCTCACTCATGCAGATTTGCACTACACAACATCAGGAAAATCCAGCCTTTTCTAACTGAGCATGCAACAAAACTTCTCGTCCAGGGCCTGGTCATTTCTAGGCTTGATTACTGCAATGCTCTTCTGGCTGGACTGCCGTCATGCGGAATCAAAATTGTATTGTGAACACTTACTGTCCATTTGCCTCTTCATGATGAATCGCTTGTCGCATTCCTCACTTGAGTCGCTTTGGATATAAGTGTCTGCCAAATGAATAAATGCATTGAAACTCTGTGTTGGACTGTACCTTTGTCTTCCTTGTCTGTTTACCAGCAATGATACCTGACCATAATATAGAATATGTGAAATGTAATTATTTTGACAAAATATTTTATTCATAAATCTAAAATTCTTGAATTACTTATGACACACAACAATTAATACAAAATGTGAAATTGTATGATGAAATTTTGAATGTGGTGTAATTTGATTCATTGATTTTTATATATAATTTAGCATCATATTTAGTCTTGTGCGGTGTTCCTGCAGTGGTATCTATCAAAAGTGCTCCAAGGAAGGAACAGTGGTGAACCGGTTACAGGGTCATGGGCGGACAAAGCTCAGTGATGCACGTGGGGATCGAAGGCTGGCTTGTGTGGAACTATCCAACAGACAAGCTACTGTAGCTCAAATTGCTCAAGAAGTTAGTGCTGGTTCTGATAGAAAGGTGTCAGAATACACAGTGTGTCACAGTTTGTTGTGTATGAGGCTGTATAGCTGCAGACCAGTCAGGGTGCCGACGCTGAACCCTGTTCACTGCCAAAAGCACCAACAGTGGGTACGTGAGCATCAGAACTGGACCACGGAGCAATGGAAGAAGGTGGCCTGGTCTGATGAATCATGTTTTCTTTTACATCACGTGGATGATCGGGTGCATGTGCGTCGCTTACCTGGAGAACACACGGCTCGAGGATGCACTGAGGGAAGAAGGCAAGCCAACGGAGACAGTGTGATGTTTTGGGCAATGTTCTGCTGGAAATCCTGCTGTCCATGTGGATGTTATTTTGACATGTACTACCTACCTATGCATTGTTGCAGACCATGTACACCCTTTCATGGAAACGGTATCCTTTGATGGCTGTGGCCTCTTTCAGCAGGATAATGCGCCCGGCCACAGAGCAAAAAGGGTTCAGGAATGGTTTGAAGAGCACAACAGCAAATTTGAGGTGTTGACCTGGCCTCCAAATTCCCCAGATCTCAATCCGATCGAGCATCTGTGGGATGTGCTGAACAAACAAAGTGTGATCCACGGAGGCCCCTCCTCGCAACTTACAGGACTTAAAGGATCTGCTGTGAACATCTTGGTGTGAGATACCACAGCACACCTTCAGGGGTCTAGTGGAGTCCATGCCTCGACGGGTCAGGGCTGTTTTGGCAGCATGTTTGTGTAATATATATACATATATATATATCTCGATTAGGCATAACATTATGACTACCTTCCTTACATATAATTATTTTTTTCTCCTTTGTTTAAAAAATGCTGTCATCCAATGTTAATGTACTTAGTTGTTCAAGATTTTTTAGATTATACTTTTATAAATGAAAGTATGTGGTTTGTTCACATAACATTAAATAAAGTATATCAATTCCCCAGGAAATATATTATACTAGTTGTAATTTTTACAAACCTGTTGCAAAGGTTTAAAACTCTGATGTGTAATTTTTATTTTTCTCACAATAAGTAAACGTCAATTAAATAAACTAAATAATAAAAAAATAAATATTTAATTAAACTGCCACTTTGGGGCCAAATGTTGGTTAAGAGAGATATGTTTTTACAATAACTTGGGTAACAGGGTTGAATATTTCAGATTATTTGTGTAAACACTGAGATTGAATGAGATTATTTACTTTTCTTGTATGATGTACAAAGGGTGCATATTTATTTGGGTCAATTTTAAGGAATGTTACATTTTTGTATTGGAGAAATTAAGTAGAATTAAACAAATGCAAAATATGTAATATGCTAAAATCATGACATTATATCATTTCAATAGTTGGATAAAGTTATGAAGGTCAAAACCATCATGCCAGGTTAATTTTGTTAAATAACAGTTAATCAAATATATCTAAAAGGCCTCAAAAAAAAAAAAAAAAAATTACCAAAATGTAAACGTGTCACAAAAACCTTTTGACGTGCAAAATAATGATGTCACACTGTTAACACTTTAATATTAAAAAAATAATAAAGCAAACAAAAACAATGTATACTGAACTTAGACAAATTAACTTTTATTTATTAAATCACTTAATCTTTGTGTTTTATTTCTGAGAATGCTGTATAAATAAAACATTCAGTGACAGAATTAAAATAATACTTGCATGTTAAACATAGCAAACTTAATTAAATATTGCATAATATTTCTCCTTAAGACGTTTGTGATCATTACAGTAGAATTTTACAAACAGTTTGTTTGTAACAACCATACAGAGACAAACATAAGCAAGAGAGGTTTACTGTCATTTGAAAATGCTCTTTGGACCCTTGTAATGTAACTAGTGCCTAAACTGCTTAGTTCTCTCTCATTTCTAAAACATCTTTCCCTTTTACACAACTACCTCATCAGGAGTAGTTTTAATACAGGTAACATTTAAAACAACAATAAATATCTGGTATTTAAGACAAATCAAACCGTCTAGAACATAATGTGCCCATTACCATTTCAAAACAAGTAAATGAAGGTATTACATTCAAGGCATGAATTTGCATGTGCTGGTTAGTAACCGTAGTGCTAAACCATAGAAAATTTTTAAGGTATTTCTGATACTTTAGTCATTTTTTATAAAATCAGTCAACTTATAAGAGCTGCGTTTTTATTTTACCTTATATTAATATAATCATTGTCCTGATCAAAACTGCAATATACTGTTCCATACCTTCAGTTCAGGACTGTTCTGAAAGTTTGCTTGAAAAGCTTTCTGGCTAGTAGTGAACTAGCTTTTCTTGGAGGCATTCAGCTTCTTTTTGATGTAATGCCCAACCAGGGCTTGAGGTCGCTGCTGGTAGTTATTCAGGACGTCGTGAGAGCTGGTCAGCTGGTCTCCTTTCAGTCTGTCCAGCAGTGTAACACACACAACCGCAGCTGGAAAAAATAATAATAATAATAATTCACATCCCAAACCCATCCACAATAAACAACATTAGCAGGTTTAATGTCTGACAAGAGGTCAAAATCAGTCAGCTCAAACAGACTCCCAAAAAACACAGAACGTTGCCTCAACGTAGCCAACCTCTTAGCAACGTTGTAACAACATGGCTAAAAGGTTGTTGGTTCTACATTGTGTCGTTAAGGTTGTTACTGTGCTGTCACAATGTTGCCATTCAACCACGGTTCAGGACCATTGCTGAAGGTTGTGCTTAGGCTGTCTGGACAACCATTGTACGACATGTACTCGTCACTGTTCCGAAGCGCATTTTAAATTTTAACAGACCGTTGGGCCGTTATTCTTCTTCAAGCCAGGATACGTGAGTATTGCTTATGATTTATCTTTTAGATAAATAAGATATGTAAATATCCAAACAAAACCTACAATTTTCATGTCTAATGTGAGATTTATTTGTTCTGTTAATAAACTGAGTGGACAGAATAGCTGATAATTCACATACCGAGTAGTTTGCGATCGGGTTTGGTGTAAGTTAATGCTAAGTTAATTATATTACTTTCAGAAGGCCTATTCAGATATCGTTATTTAGGAAAAGGCGTTAAACTGGTCATGTGATGAAGTGTTTTAACATTATGCCAAAAGTTATAAGCCATAATGAAGCTATGAAAAGTGACTGACACAACAGACAGCGACCTAAGCGCGATACGCGCAAGTTAATGTTCAATCTTGGCGACTATCATTAGCCATTGGCCAATAAATTGTTAAATTTAACTCGCCAGTGTTTTTGTTAAACGTGTAAAAGATATTTCAGCACAGATACATTTTCACTTGCCTACATTTGAACACTGACTGAACGATTAAGTTTCACTCTGTCTGGAGCAGTGAGTGCATTATTGGATGAGAAAAGCGCTCTGCGTTTCTCTCACACACACACACACGCAGGGAGTGAGTCTGACATGCCGATTAAAATTGGCACCCTATGTGTTTACGGCATCCATAGGCGTAATGGTTTTTATACTGTACAAACTATCTGTGCTACAAATGTTCTCAAATGCTCTTTTTATGCTTTTTTATTTGTAGTCTATTATATTTGAGCTTAATATAATTAATATACTCTATATTAACGTTTTTTTCCCTTCAAATGTATGTTTTGGTAGTGTAATTATATGTATGCAATGTTTTAATAAAGTTGGATTATGAACTTGTATGGCATTTTTCCTCTTTAAAGTTTCATAGCTGGTTTTACATTAAAAATAACAATTAATGATTAACAGTATTTAAAAAAGTGTTACATGCTCATCTTGTGTATGATTATTAAGAGATTGACCACAAAAAAAAATAAATACATAAAAAAATAAGACGCAGAAAAGGTAATATAATATTTATAATCTGGCATAAAAATAAATGTGGTCGGAACGTCGTCTTGCAGTTGCTGAATGTCGCGCAACAACGTTGCTACAGCCCTTTAGCGTCTTACAATTCAACGTTGCTACAATGTCGCGAGCACGTAGACAGTCAACGTTGCCACAGTAAAAATGGAACGTGGCAGCGACGTTGCCACAACGTAAATGTGTTTGTTGGGCTAACTGCAATAAAGGATCATAAACCTCTAGAAGCCATTTCAAATGTATAAACGCCCATTTATATGAACCTAAACAACCAATGGAATAACAAACTTATGCAAGTATTACTCATTAACTTGAAATGGTGCGCTAAAAACGACATACCTCGAAGATTACTCAGTTTGCACATGGCCGCAAACACAGATGACTCCATCTCAATGTTACGAACCCCAGCGGCATAGGCTTCAGCAAGATAGCTCTGTTTATCTTCTTCTGTGTATGAGCAGAAGGCCCCATCCAGCCGTGCTTGACCTGTACAAAGAGAGAGGCTTCAAACAGAGCAATTCCCTCAATGCTAAATTACACTGCCTGGTTTGGATTTAAATAGGCAAATGCTTGAGTCTATGATTGGATCATTATTGCTGTGATTATTATGTTTCTAGCATGTTATATGTTGAGGATTTTTCATTTCTCGTTTCATTTCTTAAACAACCATGTAGGTAGACACATCATGGACATATTCCAAGATGACAATTTCAAGATTCATCAGGCTCAAATTGTGAAAGAATGGTTGGGAGGGAGAATGAAGAATCATTTTCAAACATGAATCTCTGAGTCGAGACCTTAAAGGATTAGTTCACTTCAGAATTAAAATTTCCTGATAATTTACATTCGAGGATTTTTTTCCATATAGTGGAAAAGTCAAACGTTGGAATCACATTGGAAAGGTCAAACGCCCTTTACAAAAAAAGGTAAAACAACGATGTCGGATGATTTTGAAGTTGGAGGAGATGGAGTTTTTCGACCTACGGCGGCGTTCTTCCACCTACATCACACGTGACCATTCCTACGTGATTAGGTTATGTGTGGCGCATCGCTGAGCAGTGCAAGATGAGCATTTGTGGTTTCAAAGTATATATAGTTTTATTTTTATTAGAAAATGGCTGATCATTTTGCTAGACAAGACCCTTATTCCTCGGCTGGGATCGCAGTGGTTCCCAAACTGGGGTACGAGTACCACTGTGGATATGTGAGGTGACAGAATGGGGCATTGATTATATTGATTATTACACAACAGGTCAAATAAAAAAGCATTTTAAACACAGTACTGTCAGTATTTACTCTATTTTGCAATTAAATAATAGTTCCAATGAAAGCCACAGCAGAATTGTTTTCGTGAACAACAAAGTTTGCTGCTTTGAACAAATCGTGAGAGTCAATCATTCAAATATTCATTCATAAATACAGCTAGTTTCTTTGTTACTGAATGACTCGATTACTTGCTCATTAAGACAGTGACTTACTGCCGGTTTTAGATTAATATTTAAAAGTATCGCTTCGTTTTTACCATCATCGCTCTATTGAACTTTTTTTATTTAAAACATTTTTTATTTTATAAAGTTACTCATAAAAGGTAAAAAATGCCCTGGAAAATCAATTTAAGGTCCAAATATTGTCCTTTAATGGAAAAGGTGTGACTGCAGTCTAAGTGGAAGAGAAGGGGTACACGGAAGGATGGTAAACCCCTCAGGAGGTACGCCACTCTAAAACGTTTGGGAACCACTGGTGTAGAGCTGTTTGAAGCTGCATTGAAACTGCAATTTGGACCTTACACCTGTTCCGCAGTCAAGTCCACTGCATGGAGAAAAATTCTGGAATGTTTTCCTCAAAAACCTTAATTTCTTTTCGACTTAAAAAAGAACAGACATGAACATCTTGGATGACATGGGGGTGAGTAAATTATTAGAAAATTTGAATTCTGAAGTGAACTAATCCTTTAAATTCATTGAAAGTCTTTTGGACGCGCTGGAGGAGTCATTACAGAGTGTAGTACAGACTCTAGCATTGTCAATACAAGATCTTGATCTTCTTAATGGAAATAATATCACGCATTTACTTACATCAGGAGGTGCACCGATTTATGGTCAAGATGTTGACCAGAGACAAGGCAAGAGGTGAGCACTCTGTAAAGTCTACTCCAGCACATCCAAAAGACTTTCAATGAATTTAAGGTCTGGACTCAGAGGTGCCGATTCATGTGTGAAAATGATTCTTCATTCTGCCTCCCAACCATTGTTTCACAATTTGAGCCTGATGAATCTTGACATTATAATCCTGGTATATGGCAATGATGTATCTACCTACATTGTTATCTAATGGCTTGTTTCCACCAAGCGTCAGTACAATAAGCAATTTTTGCCTCACTGTCAGAGGTTGTGAAAAGTAACCCCAATTCCGAACTGTACCATTTTTTGGGACCCTTCCATTGGGATACCATGGACAATAGTACCGGTACCAAAACGTTGGAGCTACACTCACTGCAGAACATTGATTGGTTGACAGAGAATTGTCATTTGCGAGTGCTACAAGGTGAATGACAACATAATACCGTTGCAACCCAGTGAGTATTTTTCGGCTGTTTTTCCTTGCAGCCTTTGCTCAAACAAAGCTGCTGTATTTCCTCCATTGTTGTTTACTGTCACTTTCTTCTTCACACGAGAATGACGTCGATCGCTACTTTCCGGCACACACCACACCTATCAAGTAAGTGTACTGTTGCCGGTGAAAACGCACGCTGGATCAGGGTTTGCCGTCCTGAATCGTACTGTACTGTACCGCTCGATGGAAACGAGCCATAAAAAATGAAAACCTACACACTCCATCAATTAGGGTTAGAAGGATTTGCCAAACATATAACATGCTAGAAAAATAAAAATCATTGCAATAATGTTCCAATCATAGGCTCTTAAGCATTTGCCTACTGAAATCCAAACAGCGACTTTTTTGGGGGCCAGGCAGTGTATTATAACAGTCTGTTTTATTTAAGAGTCTACTTGAAAATATTTCTACCTTCGTAGAAGTCAAGGGTGCACATTGTGTTACCAATGGCAGTCTCAAACTCTGCAAGGTCTCTGCCACACTGAAGCAGCTCCTCTGCAAGTTCCCCATCGAGTTCTGTGCTCCTGACCACTGGTTTGCCCAGGATGATCTGCTCAAGGCGAGGCTGAAACACAGAATCCACAGACTGTTTGGTAATCACCACAGTCCCTGGCTTTAACCCTGACAAAAGATAGACAAAAAAAACAGCTCAAAGACAACTCGGAGAGTCAGGAAATGATTCAGAAAAAATCCCATTGTTTACAACATCAGGGTGAGGTTGGAGCTGATTTTGCAAGCATCTTAACACCCTTTTTGGTTAAGCAGTTCAATGGATAAAAGCATTGTACCTATTCCACCTGATGTTCCGATGCGCACTACGGTGACATCAGTGCAGCGGGCATGATACAGGAGCTTGATAAGCTCATGCAACATTATAGAGATTGATGGGATGCCCATGCCATGCTACAACACAGAGAATATTCAGTGTTAATATTCAAGAAAACTACAATAATTTAAACACCTCAATCGATCTGACAGAGCTCAATGTAAATTAAATTATGATCTGATTGAACGGGAAGGTGTAGACCTGAAATAACCTGATCAACAGGGAAACATTAAGCATTTATGGAATGCCTGAATGAGATTTCTCAGTCAGATTCAAAATGATCTTGTTCGCATTCATTCCGATTAAAATGAAACACACTCAGTTTCAAATAATCCTTCAGAAATCATTCTTATATGATGATTCTTATCATCAACACGGATGAAAAACATTGTGCTGCTTAATGTTTTTGTGGAAACTGATACATTTTTCTTTAGTATTCTTTGATGAATTGAAAATTTAAAAGAACAGCATTTATAAGAAACAGAAAATTTTGTAACCTTAATGTCTTTTGTCACTTTTGATTGATTAAATCCTCACTGAATAAGAATTTCTTCGAAAAACAAAAATCTTACTGACCCCAAACCTTTGGAACAGTAGTGTACATAGGGAAGAGTTGGAGTTCACTCACACTGACAGAGAGCACAGGTCCAACTTTGTACATGGCGTAGCGATCGGTTCCTGCACATATATTTGGATATTCTGCATTGGGGTCTGAAAGCCCCAGTTCTTTGGCAATGTATTCAGTGAAAGACTTCATCCTCCATGCACTTCCCCCTACACACACAAACTGAGACAAAAAGTTCAACCAAGTGAGTTAGACAGACTCAAATCATTCTGAAGGAGACATGTTTTAGTATGAAATGGAAGCGAATTAAAGTTTACTTTGACATCTCCAAACATCGCTGCCAAGTCGTGAGTGGATGTTCCCAGGTTAAAATGGTAAAGGATGTCATCTGTCATGGAGTCTAAATGGGGATTGTTCACATATATTGACCTATTCAGGGAAAGTGCAAGTTTGACAGTTATATAAAACAGCATAGCTGTTGGTGATTGACCCTAGTATTACGAAAACAGTTTGAAGTAAAACTTTAACAAACACACCATAACGTAACAGTCAGTGCTATGTAACCTTGGGGTCGTGAGAAGGGCGCTGTGCGGAACATCATTTCCGTTTTGTATCACTTCTCATAAAACTGAATTGAACCTTTGCTAATGGAACAACATTTGTGTCCAGCGAATCTGTCAACTATCCAGTTTGCGCTATACAATGCTTTGGGTTGCGAAACGAATATGAAATCTTTACAACAAAATCACTGAATGACATGTCAAACAGAAAGCCCGTGCACATATAACAGAGAACAAGGGAATGAATAAAAACACTGTTCGTATCATGAGTACCTGTCGCGTGCCCCATTCTTCTCTTCACCCAGCGGCATTTTCAGCTCTCACCTAAGATGGACACATCAACAGACCATCAGTTTTAAACGTAAAAAAATCGTCTGGTCAAGCTAAATCTATGCAGAATAAACTTTGTAAAATGGACAAAACAGCATTCCAAAAAAAGACTCAGTGTTCGTTAACGTACCGTTAGATGTTTATAAAGCCTCTTGCTTCAGTGTGATAAAATACCTAGTTTCGGTCAGTTGCTGTAAAACATCCGGCTGTGCCGCTGGTGTACGTGACAGCACCGCACGAGAAGAGTGTTTTTTCCACCGCAAGCCCCGCCTCCTGCGGCAGGATAGGCAAGTTGGAGCAATGGGTTGGACAAGTCCTTCATAGCAACGATCAGGCTAAGGGCGGGGCCTCATTTCAATAGGTTGGATACAGACGCCACTGACGTCACACACTTTTTTATCATTCAGTTGACTGCTGCAAATTGCTTAATTTACCTGAAATCACATTAGAGTAACTAGATATGTTCCACCAACTTTCAGTAACTTGTATTAAATCTCAATCAAATTCATTTTGAGCTACACTTTTTGATATATCAATGTGTGTGAGTATAATGTAAGAAAAACAATGAAGCAGTTAAAACAATTAAAGAATTCTTTTACTGAGTGTATTGAATTTAGTGTAATAAATCCAATTTCAAGTTAAGACAATGAATTGACAGATTACAGCGTGAAACAAAAAGCAAATATTGCCACTGCCCAGATGTGCAAATCATCGTGGGGTAAAACCTTGCATAAGATCCAGAGCGGTTGATTATTTTACCATTTTTCCTAGTAACCTCTAATAAGACAATATTATAATACTGAAAAGACTACACTACTGTAACAAACACTTATTCTGTGCTCCAATCCACTTCACAGCAATGAATTAAAATACATTTCAAACATAGGTGTATGTAAACAAAACAGAGCTATTTTCAAGTGCTATGCTTGTGAACATCTTACTGTACCTTTAAAAAAAAAAAGAAAAAGGCTCATTATTACCCAATCCAAAGGCTCAATAACTGTCAAAGGACAGTGGCTTTTCTGTTTTGCTTGCCAGCCTCATCCTCTCTATAAATGTTCAGTGTTAATACAGTTAGGAAAAGTGAACACATTTCCAATCTGTTTTTCTCACATATGAACTCAGACATATGAACTTGCTAGATGTCGGTCTATAATTTAAGGTGCACTTCACTTCAATCTTAAACACTTCAAATCCAAATATCAACAAAAATTAAATTAACACAGCAGATCATTTAACTAACATCAGTTTTATTGTGGTATAGTAACACAACCTACATTAGGCAAGAATCAAAAGCCTGAGTTCAACATCACAACCATCTGATGTGGTAAAATGAAAGGTCAAGAAACAAAAAAACTGAGTTTAAAACAACAAATCAGGAGGTGGAATCTTTTACAAAGATCAAGGCATCAGTCCTGTTAGTATCATTTAACATTTAACACTCTGTACTGTGGACTGGTTAGGAATAAGCATTGCAACACCTACACAGAGAACATATAATGTGTTCAGAATTCAAGCAGAGCATTTTTTTTATTTACAAAAATAAGTTTTTATTGTAAAGTTTAAGTGAAATTTTTTATTTATTTATTTTTTACAACTTTTTTGACAATGTTATTAATCCATCTTGTGATTAACACTTTCGACTCTGGTCCCCATGTAGTGCAGTTTTAGGCCAATGTGTAAAAAAAAAAAAAAAACACAGTGAATTCCACATTAGGCATCCCTATGAAAAGAAATATAAATAGATAAACTGTTAATCATACCCTAAGTGAAACTATTAATATGTAACATACAAAATACTCATTTCAACTCAAGCTCTTGCATTGGTTGTGATATTAGTTTGATGAATGCACTTACAAGTAATCGTTGTCGTTGTTGTTGTTGGCGGTGAAGTAGCATCTGGACACGTCATTGGTTCTCTAGTTTGGGTGGAAAGATGATAATCGGAAGTTGTGCAAAGCATTTTCATTATCACACACCTATAGAACCATCTTATGACATAAGTGCTTCAAAAAATTTAAATGAAAAAAAAAAAAAAATCAAATCATATTGGTGGATAACTCACTCTATTCTCCAAAACGATTGGATGATCTGGTAAATACTCAGGTCTCTTCTTAGCCATTGGACAACTTGCCATCTTAAGGAGGAAGTCCCGAGTGTAACAAATTCTTTCGACTATAGTTTAAAAAAAAAAAAAAAAGTATTACAAGGTCTTCTTTAGAGAAAAGTAAAATCCATTTTACATATACTCTATATTATCATGTTTTACTTCTAATTCCTAATATTTTTATGTAGTTTATACACTCTTAAAAATAGGTTCCAAAAGGCTTTCGCACCAGAGGAACATTTTCATAGTTCCTATTACTATTGGTGGAATTACCCACTTTTTGTTGTGTTCGCCCTATAGGAACTTGGAGCAATTTTATTTATAGGAACAGGGCTCCAGACTGAGACAAAACGGTCAAATAATGCAACCTTTTTTCCTGTTGGTACGACTAAATTTTATTAGAAGCACAATGCTGCGACCACCACGTTATGCAACTGATAAGACAAATGATATGTATCGTGAAAAGCGCTATATAAATTTAAATTTGAATAAGAGCTGCCATATCTGTTGCATATGAGTAACATCAAAAGGCAAACGAAACAAAAGTGGAATGAAACCATGCTACACAGTGAGGACTGTTTATCAGCTCAGAGCGATAATAGACGCTACAGTGCGTTTGAATTTGCCACAGAATTAATAACATTGCAGTAAGATCTATGGAGATGCATTCCAATTTGGCGCAGAAGTTTTTGTTGTAAACCATATCAGATGACACGGAAACCAAGACAAACATTGTGCAATGAATCAACAAGCTATAGAAGGCATCAACATTACCATGGATTCAATGTAGTAACGGTAACCATGATACTGTGGCCATAGTTGGGTGATGACATTATGAGGTCATTATTATAAAATATCAAACCATCAAGAAGTCAGTTTTTGTCAAAGTTTGGCACTTTCTGAACTGAAGTATGAAGTCACAAAATTTTTTTTTCAAATTGCGACTGAAAAACACAGAAAGCAAGTAAAGAGTGCTCCTTTTGTAATCCCTGAAGCTGGCGGTCAGTTCAGTATGACACAATAAAAAGTGCTAACAAATCAGTTGCTAGTGCCACCATCTGTAGAACTTAGCGGCACTGGTGTTACTGCTGTAGAATGTTAGTCTGGAGCCCTGAGGAACCCCTTTTGGGGGGACTAAATTAGCTCCTACTAAGGTTTAACCCAGAACAATAGGTAGTACCAGTGACGCAAGTGTATAATGATTGGCCAAACGCATGCCACACAAAATACTGGTATCCACCATTTTTAAAAAGCATTGTAAAAACACAGTTTACAAATACTTACTCAATGAAAATGGAAAAGAGTGATAGATGGACTGATGCCGAAGTCCAGGTACTTCTCGACCTTTACACTACATTGTTAATGAATGCCACACTTAAATGACATTGCCCGGCTTATGTCATTTCAGAGTTCCTACTGGCGGTGCAAATGCAACAAGGAAAATGGCCCCAGTGGACTATTTAGTTCATGGGGGAGCACCCTGATAGCTAGCTCATATAACCGAGTTATTATTACTACCTGGTGCAAAAGCTCCTAGTGATGCCATTTAAGAACCATTTTGAGTTCCCAAATAATGTTTGAGTAAATAGTTTTTAAAATAGTGAGAAGTATATTGTAATAATCTGAAGAACCTTTTTCCACTATAAAGAACTTTGTGTAATTGATCTTTTCCAAACACCCGCCCCTTTTAGTTACGGTCAAGCCATGCCGCTCTCACGCCACACAACGTGTTCTCGCGCAGTGAAACATACATTACGGAGCGAAGAAGACACCGAAAACGTGTCGAGAGACGAGACAGAGCAGGTTACTTTTGATATTAAACAAAGTTTCAAATATCAAATTTTGTCATTTTTAAAGAAATTTAAACAATAAATACCGTTTTGAGGCTCTTTAATCTGTGGTGACAGACCACTGTAGTGCCTCAGTTCAAGCGGCTCGTGAACCACCCAACCATCTCCTACTTGTTCATTTATAGCATCAAATAAACATGAATGAACATCAGAAGGAATGTTGTTTCAACCTCAGAAAGTCACTACACACCATTTTTTACATTCAAGTCTACCAAAGTTAATCTACTAACTACCCTGACTGCTTTGTCGGACATAACGGCGGATTCACAGTATTAGATCGCCTGTCAATCAAACTCACGGTGAAGGGTCAATTGAAAGGCTTTATGGATGTTAAATTTCCTCTTGGAACCATAAATGCCAAATAGGCCACTTTTATTTTGAAGAGTGTATTGAAGCAGACACATGCCTTTCTTCTTCAGTGGTTGGGTGCTGGTGCTTTGAGGATACAGGATTTTATAGAAATTCTCCACTTTAATAATGTTGTCCTGCCAACAATAAAAACAGTTACCAGACAGAAAAAGACACTCTCTCACAGAAACTCGATAAGAAATAAAGAGGCCAGCAGCTACAATCAAATTTCAAAACATGACAATATAATCTTAGTATCAATAAAATTGGTCTTACTGGCATTTCTACTGGCTTAATCTCAGCATAGCTTTGATGCACTGTAAGTGAGATATCCAAAGAATCAAAACACACAAAGAAAAACATAACAAATCAAACCTGGCATCTACTGAAACATTGTGTTTTGCATTTTTAATAAACAAACTTAGTATGAACATTAACATTTTGTACCTTGATTTACGTTAAGACGGCGCAGTGGTCTTGCTGGCACCAGATTTCTTTTGATCTTCTTTGACACGTCCATTTTTCTGCTTAAGGGCATTTCAGCATATTAATGTGTGACCAACATTCGTGAAGTAATAAATGCATACGTTTTCATTAGCATTTTCATTGATCAAGTAAAATCTGGGGAATTTCTGACTAAACATGGATGGAGGAGATCAACTATAGAATCATCCACACATTTTTCTTTTTTTATTGTTCGGACTTAAAACTATAAAATTATAGTAATATGTTTATGAATGTTTATTCAAGTACTCGGGTGTCAGTTTTCACAAAGACCCCTCCTCCAACTGTTAACTAGAAAAATAATTTCATCCTCTTATCACAATACTATAACATACTCTTCATGTGAAGTCAATTAGATCTGTTAACGCGCTTTTGGATTACATTAATTTATTGTTTATATTAACATGAATTACTCAAAAATGTACATAAAAAGCATATTTCAGTTCAAGTAAATATTGGTTAATTATAGCTCAGCAACAGGTGTTTTCTAGGCCTCTGTGATCACAGTTAAACTAGATGCTGTGGAATATTATCCTGATTCACACCATAGACTGTAAAAAATGTTCACACAAACAGACGAATAAACTTTCCACAACATTTTAACCGTTGCTCCATTTTTCGCACTGCATATATATGTATATTTGTAGATATATATATATATATATATATATATATATATATATATATATATAAAACCTGGAAAAGTTATGATGATAGATGAAATATGCCTTACCTAAATTCACACCTTAAATCTTTTATTTACTTTTAATTCAGTTAATTTCACCACGTCAAAACGTGCTTTTTGAAAATCATCAAGATGTCCGGCTCAACTGTAAAAACTATAACGGGGCACAGCATTGAAAAAATAACCGACATAAATGTAAAAGAAATATTAAAAATAAAGGTGGCGTAAACTTTATCATCTGACTCAATCGGCATCAACGGTGCTGCTAGCTGCTAGCCACCATGACTGCGAACTTTTCCCTTGATAATCTAGTTTCTCCCCACGTAACATCTTCACGACAGACCAAAATGTAGAGGAATGTCACAGCACAATCAGTCTAAAATAAACGAGTAAATATAATACTGGCAACCTACGTGTTCTCCATGACAAATCGTCCCGCTTCAGTCACCGCGCTGTCCGTCTCCGTCATTTCAAAACACGTTCATGCCGCCGGAGCTCGTGACTCCCCATCCTCAATATCACTCTGGATCAACTCACCCAGCATCACACACAGAAAGGAAAACAAATATTTAACGTGCTTATCTACACCTTTGGTTATCAGCAAGTTATTAGCAGATATTGATTTATTTAATTTATTTGAATGATCAAACACTGATTTAAGAATAAATTATACCATTAAAATAAGCATAGCAAAATCGCTGTTTCCTCACGCTATCCCACATCTGAGTCCTAAGTGTATGAATCCTCGGAGAAAAGTTTTGAGTTCTAATTCGATTGTGAGGTTTATAAGCATTCAGGCAGGTAAACTGTCCTGAAACCAAGTTCTTCGTTTTACTACCTGATTGTTTACCTGGTGAACAATGGTCCACGGTCTGTTGTTCAAGGCACTTAACACCTGCTGAACAAACTTTTCTAACTAGTTTTGAGAAACAAAAGGCTCATTGTTTCCCCTTTTCACCTGTGCAACAACTTTAGGTTTACTTGACCGCACAAAACCTGTGCACCTCAACTACCAACCTGCAACTCTTCTGGCAATACCTGACGATAGTAAATCACACTGTTTGCGTGAAATTATCTCGGTTTAACTCCTATAATTTTTGGTTGTATCCTACTCTTGACAATATGGCCATTGTTTTTGTGTATGAGCCTATTTGATTTTTGCACCATTTTCACCAAACTCGGGTACTTCAGTAAAAAGACAATTGTATTTCTAATCATCTACAGAATTTGCATTACCTTCTCCTTTTTAACGCATTTCAGGCCCACTTCTACCAAAGCAGTGTTTTGTTTTAACCGGATCATTTGTACTACAGTGCCCTCTAGTGGATTATGAGAGGATGAAAAGTCTTGTGGGCAAGAATGTATTTGACTGGCTGCTGTTAAAATAGTTGCTAACTGCGGTTTGAATGACCTGGAAAAATGGTCTCATGGTAGTCTGTAAAGCAAAACGAAAAAGTCTGAATGCTGATAAACAGTTTGACCATCTATAGGCTATCGTTTGTGAACAGCATGCTGTGGGAAAACAAAATGGAATAAGCATCAACTACCTGTATAAATATGCTACATATAAATCATTAAATCTTTATTCAGTTGCTTAAAATTTATAATTGATGGTGTGTTGCTTAATACTGCATGTAACGTAGGCTTACACAAACTTGGGTAATTGTTATGTACATTTTTAATTATTTCACATTATTAGTCACAGTAATAATGTGATCAGTGAAAAAACATTTTATAGGCCAAGGGCAAAAATTAGAGTTAATAAGAAATACATACAACTCAAATGCAAATCCTTCCTTTTTTCTAAAAATGTTTGTTCCTTAAATTTACTTCATCTCATCAACTGTTACGAGAAAACCTATTGTATAAACAGAGAAAATGCTAATGTATCAATTATAAGAGGCTATAAAATTGTTAATTTTTTTATATTTTTTAATAAATTCTATTAAAAATGATTTATATGGTTTAGCTGTTGCCATAAAATAAGACTTTATAAATTAGTTTGATTCAGATGCAACTAGATCTCACTATCCACCAGTTTCAAACAAAGAATGAAATTACATATACTGAATCTGAGACTTCTTATTCATTAGCCACTATAGATAAAAAATAAAGTGCCACAAATAGTAAATCTATTTGCACTACAGTGTGTTTATGACTAAGATAAGTTAAAATATGATTTTAACTTTTCTATGTCAAGCAGCATAATGGACACATTTTGCATCTAAAATAACTGGAAGCAGCTGACACCAGAAGCCTGTGCTTGTGGTAAAAAAAAATAGATCAGGGAAGCCATCGCTGCTCAAGGAAGGCTATCACCCTGCTAACCCTAATCTAAAATGCCTGAACCAGCTAATTCAGCATCCCAACTACATAGTAGGCAAAAACAGTATGTGATAAGAGTAGTATGTCTGAATTCACAGTACTCATAAGAGTTGGCAAAAAGAACTTGGATGACCTGCTACTTCCGGCGAGATGGACACTACTATCCCACGAAGCCACTGAGGAGGATTTGTGAATGACAGTGAAGTAATGCTGGCAGGTTACACTACTGGGTTACATTCATACTACATACATTCACAAGAACATACTTTTTTAACAATCTAAAAATTACTTACAATTGTTACAAACTCAGCATTCAGGATTACTTGAAAATAACAGGCAGGTGTGTTGGAGCAGGTTTATGAAGCCTACAGAAAGGCCCTCCATCTGCTAGGTTGGCTAGACCCCTTCCACAGATTATATTGTTAATCATTTAATTTTACGATTTTAATTATACAGACTTGCTGAAAAAGCATTTATTATTACTGGATTGCAAATGAAACCATATCAACCGGGCATAAGAAACCCACAGTGCATCACTGCAAGAAAACAAAAAAACACAATTAGAAAGAAATGAGAATAACAAGCTGATGTCTTTAATAGCATTAAACATAAAATGACTATTTATCTGGATGTAGGAAGAAATTCACAATCTCACAATGTTAAGTAGATTCTTTTAAATCTGCTTGCATCTGAAAACATTTAATTAGATTAGAAAAGTCATCACTCTGAGGGAAAATATTCAACAGCACAAATAATACTGAGTCTAGATACTGTCACTGACATGCACACAAATGCATCATTGTCAAGATATAAGGTATGAATCTAGATTAAAGCAGTATTTAAAAAAAAAAAAGACATGTCTGAACTTGTCAAAAAACAGAAAATGTACATACAACTTAAAAGAAAAAGAAATAAAAACAAGTTTCATCAAAATTGTAGTCCAAAAGCATATCTAATCGAACACAATCTGAATCTTCCTGGTGCCAATTGGTCTTCCATTTAACTCTTGAAGAGCGGTGAGTGCCTCTCTGTAGGTTTCGAACACTACCGTTGCAGCACGTCTGGGAGCTCCATTTCTATCATACTGCAATGAGGCAGATCCTGGAATCAATCTGTATCCATAGAAGAAATCATAAATCTCATCGATCCTTATCTGAGAGGGTAGATTGAGCAATTTAACAGCGGTCGGACCATCAATTTGTCGGTCAGGTGATCCGTAACGTTGACGTCCATTACCATCCAGTCCAGGCCCGAATGCATTATTGCGGCCAAAATTAGGCTCAAAGCGATCACGACCTCCATAATCCTGGCGCAAATCAGGCTGATTCTCACAATCATCTTGAGGCGTCTGAGTGTTCAAAAAACGAGGACCATTATTCAAAACTTCACTCCTTTCTTGTGGGCTAACCGTCATCTGCTCATTCACACCAAAATTCTGCATCTGGGCCATCGTTATGCACTTAAGCATGACCTCGGATCCAAGAAACCTCTGTCCGTTTAGGGACTGTGCCGTCATGGCTTCCTTCTCAGATTGGAAGATAACCAAAGCCTCACCAAGCCCAGCTCCTCTATCGTCATGCAATAAGACCACCCTATCCTCTGAAAGTGGAAATCCATGAAAGAAGTCCATGATCTCCACCTTACGAACATCAAATGGGAGATTGCGCACGTAGACGCACCTCAACTGAGAGTCAGGAGTGTTTCGTTGAGACTGGGGCACTTCAGCTGATCGTCTCGACCCTTTTCCCTCTTCTCTCTCGTCAACAGACGATTCCAACACGGTGACCATTTTCTCCTTGGAGATGGGTGACACATACACTACCTTATGCAGCAACAATTCCTTATTATGAGCCAAGCCAGCACAATAGTCCGTGAGATTTCTAAACACCACAACAGCCGATTTGGTCTTATCGTCCTTTTTTTGGGAAAAGATAATAATCTGGTCATCCTTCAAAGAAACCGGATGAAGAAACATCCTCAAATCTCTCTTTTCAACCGCATGAGGCAAGTTCTCAAACATGACACAGTATTCTTCGTGAGGGGGCGAGCGTGATCTCGACCTGTACGAAACTGGAGATCGAGATCTCACTCGCTCTAAGGACGGTCTTTTCCGAACGTCCTGTACGACACCTCCTTCTGCCAGCCACTGCTCCTCGGAGCATCTTGATAGTTGTATATACCGCACACCCATGTATTTTCGATCCCTTTTCAGGCCTTCAATCACATCCTCTTTGGTAGCCAAGCGCACAATACTTTGTCCATTGAACGTTCCTCTGGGGTTTCTCAAAAACACAACATCTTCAATCTTTATCCCACTGAAAAAGGTATAGACATCATCCTTTGTCGCAGAGAATGGCATCCCTGTCAACTTTAAGTAAAGATCAGCTCTCTCTGGCACTTCCGCTTCCCTCTGGTGTCGTATCTCACTGAATGAAGATGGAGAGGGCCTGTTCCTCATCTCTTGAAGATCCGGCCTTCGTACATCTGCTCTCGGGTCTTTATTGAACGGCAGCGGACCTCTTTCCACAGAAGGTCTTTTGACGCCCTCCTTGTATATTCCCCTGCCTTTTAACTCAGACCTTCTAGTGCTTTCCTCCAGAACACTTTGCATTTCTGACTTGCTACTCAGGAGCAAGTTGACAGGGGAGCCCTTAATGCAACCCCCAGAGCGAGTCATCGCTCGTCTCGCATCTTCATCAGAT
The DNA here is from genome assembly GCA_038088235.1 of Zacco platypus. NCBI lineage: Eukaryota > Metazoa > Chordata > Actinopteri > Cypriniformes > Xenocyprididae > Zacco > Zacco platypus. The sequence continues at coordinate 25,979,308 of CM076077.1, read as the reverse complement.
GCAAATATTATAAAAGCTTCCTCAAGCTCCCCACCAATTATATGAACCCCACCATCAGGGATTCTGAGCCCAGTGAAGAAATTGCGAATGTCCTCAGAACCAGCCGTGATTCTGAGTCCCTGTAATCGGATGACCACAGCCATGATGGAGCACACACAACAGCACCTGCAGACAAAAGGGGCACATATAATAGCGTTATCGCTGACACAACCATTGCCTCCATTTAACAATTTTCTTAAGAAATCCCAAGTATCATTTTCAAACCGAGGTTAAACAGCAAAAATAGAGAAACAAACCTCTCACGGCCAATAAATATAGCTAACAACAATAACAGCCAGTCTGCAGAAAGCAATAGCATCTTCTGATCCAGAAAAACAAGATAACATACTTTGGATTAACGAGAAAGACTAGATTTCCAACCTTTAACATCATTCTTTCAGCTTCTACATGCAAACAGGTAATGCGAGCTCCATTCACTTATCAGCTGACCGCACTTTCAAGAGAGAAACATCATAAAAAGTTTATACAAGTATCAAGAAATTACAAATTTCACTTCTAGCATCCATACAGATGAAAGACACATTACAGCTAATTAACTAAAATACTTTGTCCTTTTAAATCCTAGCTTCCATTTTATAATATCCACAATCACCAACAGAAACCTAGTATTTAAAATATTTAAAAGAACAAGGCGCTTTACTCAAAACCACTTACAAAGCCATCAAATCAAATAACAAAAACAAGTTCAATAGACTGTACACACAATTCCACTTCACTTGTGTGCAAAATGAGAATTATAAATGCTTTTAAATCAGTGGTTCTCAAGAAAGGGGCCAGGGCCCACTAGGAGGCCTCAGCAAACATAAGGGGGCTGCAAGAGGACATAGATTTTTTTTTAGTTGTTCGTGCCATTCTTGCCTTTAACACTGTGAATGATAGAGACAGGAAAGAATGAGTAAAGAAGAGCGGGGAACATGATCGGCAAAGGATCAAAGGAAAGTTAGATTCAAATAGGGATGCACAAAAATTTTAGTTTTTGGCAGAAAAAAAAAAGCTGAAAATATGAATTGCTCACGAACCGCTCATACTCATTGGAAAAGTAAAGTCTGCTCAAATAACGCGTCAATATGAAATTTCTATGTAGTAGTATACTTATTTCTGTTTGCAATAGCCCTACTGTGCTGTAACATGGTGCGATATAGCCATGCTGGGCAAAGATGATGCTCTCGTTCACTGATCCACTCACCGCTATGCTCTTCATGCTCTGATTATAATAGCTTTGTAGGACTTTACATTTGGATAATTGGTCAAAAAATAAATCAGTTAAATCTGATTCCGTTGCATAGAACTTAATAAAGAATAATTTAGTGATATTTAATATTAATATATTTTATGTCCAATTTTAGTGTTAATTTCAATGAAAGTGTGCTTAATTTATTTTATTGGCTTGCATTTAAAAAAAAATCAGTGTTATTAAAATGATTAAACTTCATTAAAAAGTAATATTAATACAATTATATATATATAATTTATATTTCTTACTTTAAGTTTTTATATATATATATATATATATATATATATATATATATATATATATATTTATGTATATATATATAAAAAAACTTAAAGTAAGAAATAAATCATATTTAAAAAGCATTTTCAGTTTTCAGCCAAATGCATCCAGATATTTTGGTTTCTGCCCAGAATTTTCATTATGGTGCATCCCAAGATTCAAGTCGTTACAGCATAAAATTAAAAGAAATATCAACCTACATTGTTTTTTAAAAAAAGAGTGCAATGAGAACTACCGTTTTAAATGCAAACTATGAGACTAAAAAAATGCATTACCCTCCAGCAAACTTCCCATTTTACTACCAATAAAACACACAAAGCTCACACCACATATACATCTCAAGTTTCTAGGAAAAAAGCTTCCAAATTCTTTTCTATAAACTCTATTAGAAAAAGGTCAATTTAAGACTCAATTCCCAATGTCACAGAATCCATTCACTGAGAACAATAAGTGCTATTTTCAGTTGCAACACACTACAAATAAAAAGAATAGGGTTTTTTGCAACTCGAATTCCCAGCCATGTTCCCCACGTTTCCTGCACTTCTTTATGTAACCAGTACAAGACTTGAGGGCGCGTTTCCATACACAAAAAACACAGTTTCTGTACATGGCTTCCGCTTTCTCATTCGGTCAAAAAAATAGTCCAAGGTACATACATTCCCTCTTTCATTTCATACTGTTTTATAACAACACTTGCGACAATTATAAGCTTGTTTTCGGCAAGTACACCTCTGTAGTGTCTTATTTGTGGTGAACTGCGAGCGATGTGCTTTCTGAATCAAAACTGCGCCAAACCAAACAACTAGGATTCACAAGCATTGTCAAATTCCGCCGAACCAGCAACCAACCAACCGACCCAACGGGTTTAATCAGCACAATATACGTTGATACCCAATGAACATATGGTCACAAACATACGATATAATGCGAAACGTCAATTCCGTCATAACAGAAAACATTGGTGAAAATGAAAGAGTGCAGCTGTCTTCGGTATTGTCGGCAATGCTAAACGTGAGAGGCCCAGAATATGAAGCTCACAGTATTAATCAAACTTACACAAAACAAAGATATATCAATCCTTTCCGATATAAAGTTATGCGAAACTAAAGCCAATCCGCAGTGTCGTATATCCGATTCCCACCGTGACTAGGCAACAATTTCGCTGTTTGTGATATCTGACGCAAGGACGAACCGCAAAAAACTATAGCATCCGCATCTCCTCCAACGCCATCTGTAAAACTACGGAAACCCGGAGGCTCTGAACACCAAAACACAAACGAGAAACTCGCGACACAATAGACGACAGTCTGATCAACTATGACATGTTTATAAAGATTCTGTGGGTTCCTGTTTAGTATGTAATTACAACTTAGACACAACTTCATAACCATGTTTTGAACATGGGGGGTTGGGGATAGTAATTGTCCTTTATTTAAAGGAATTAAATAATTAAAGACCTTCCAGGGAATAAAAAAAAAAATACGAACAGGAAAATATTGGAATTTTTGGCAATCAATCAACTTGAATTATTTGCAAACAATTTAGGGTAATATGGGGTAAAACATACCCCATTTTTAAATTTTGTCTGACTATTAACATAGTCAGATGAGATTTAGTCAGATGAAACAGTTTTGAGGTTAATTCAACTAATTTTGAGTCTCTGGAAAATAGTGACCTGTGACATATGTTGAATATCAAGGGGTTCTGTTTGTAAATAAGGGATTTGTGTAAACATTGATGTTCAATGAGTAAATATATAAATATATGTTAATTTTGAAGTGAAAAGTATACCGTTGATATATATGGGCTATAGTGGTGTTGTCTGTTTCAAAATCTAAATATGTTCATTTTATCCAAGTCATAGGATAAATCTCATGTATATTATAGCATGGTTTGTCTATTGTTGTTATACTGATGTTTTTAGGAAGATTTGTGAAGTGATCTTGAGTGTGGCACCTATATACATTTTATTTCAATAATACATTTGAATTTAAAAAATATTAATTTATTAATAACAATAATACATTTTATTTTATATAAATATTATTATTATTATAATTTTATTATAAAATATACCTTTCAGATGAATCTCTTTTACAGGGATTCGACTGTCTGTTTTTGTCAATTGTTCAATTAAATGTCAAAACAATTATAAATAGGATAGTTGATTTAGTATTTTATATTAATGACAAATATGATACCAAGTCTGTCTTTGGGGGCTGTTTACACGACTTACTAAAAATCTTTTATGCGTTTTGGGGGGCTGAAAACGCACTTTTGAAAATGGGTTTCAAAGTTCATATTTTTGAGAACAATATCATCATTGTTTGAAACTACAAAAACCCGAATTTGTGAAAATGGTGACGTCTCGTTTATGCGCATTGTGCGCTATAGGTGTGTATTTCCTCACAAATTTTTATTAGTTTTTGCTGATCCATGTGAATGGGATTGTTTTGACAATACTGTTGTATATATATGGAAAAACTGTTCCATTTTTTTGTCCATTGTCACGTAAATGTACCTAAGTTATGGTCTGCAAAGTTTGTCTTAGTTTTCTTGCCCCAGGTAGGGGGCCATCTTACCTTCACTGACCATCTTAATCATTTTGACATTGATGAGCACTGTTAGATCACTGAGGCAGACCAGCCTAAAATGTAACTTTTAAAACTTTTTGTCATCCTAACAACAAATAGTCTTCAATGAAACATGCAAAATATCAAATATTGGGGAGACAATTTGGCCATATCCCCCCCTTATTATCTATTGTGGTTAAACAGCCCTGCTCAGACACAGTTGGTACAACCAAATGACACGTGTTAACTAGAAATTTACAAACAACCTGATTTCAGAATAGCCATGTGAGCTATTAGATACAACAAAGGATTACTGATTCAGTGGTTCATTGAACACAATGATGCCCTCATTTTAACCTCGGTGAGGCTTTAGAAATGATAAAGGAGTTCTCCTGGTTACCATGGCCAGCTGCCAACACTGCCTAATAATCATACTGGTCCTAGTGCTGAGATACTTTCTTCAAAAGTTAATAAAATAATAGAAAACCATGAAAAAGCTAATATAGATAAAATACACAGGAATTAACTGAACACAGAAAATACAGTAAATGCCAAAATTGTGTCAAAAAATACAGGTCTGTCATCAATTGGGACCAGTGGTGTTCTCACTGTGAACTCTCAACTTAGACCAAACAAATCATGATTAGAAAGACAATGCCATTTGAAGGTAACAACAAAACATCAGAGCTGTAGAAGGGAGAACATTTAAAGAATTACAAACAATTCATCAAGTGTGAGACTTTTGAAGACGAGAAAGAGACCTGCACAGTACTTTATACCATGAAGATCCACCTGGAACTGTCAGGATGTTTCCTGCTGGAAAATCACCACAAATTTCCTCATGAAGCTGAGCCCGATCAACTGAACAGTGAGATAAAGCAGATGCAGATAACCAACAGACAATTTATTATGTACCCCAATAAGCAAGGGTTGTGCATCATCACCAAACCACAATCACCCTGTTATTACAAAATATTCATGGCACTAATTGTTTTTTTGTTTTTTTTTGTTGATATTTTAATCTTCTCATCAGCCCTAGTATTTTTTACATTTTAGCTAAAATTGGTAAGGAAGTTACTAAGTACGGACTATCAGACTATATACTCGCTCTCAACACACACATTGTTAGCAAGTTAACCATGTTGTGATGTGAAATGAACAGACCCCAGAAGATACAAAGTGCAGATCATCAAAATGTTTAAGACATGCCTTTATTTGAAGAGTCAATGTCCATACCTGTGGTTTGAGATGTCTGCTAGTAATGCTGTGAGAGTATCTGCCTTCAAGTATTTTATTAGTAACTAAACTAAGTGCATTGTCTACCACAGAAAACATCAAACACAACAGCTATGAAGCAATAGATATTTCATTTCAAAATTACCTACTGTAGGTATCTGTGGAATCACTATGCAAAGCATTTGACAACTTATTGACACTGAATGTCTTTTAAAATACTTGAGCAATGATAAACCATACAGTAATTTGGTTACTTTAATGACTGGCAAAAATGAAAGAATGGTTCAAACTGAAATAACTGAAAGGGCTTTTCATAAAACTAGACACGCATCACTAAATTATAGATTAAAATATTTTAACAAGATACTGCTGAATACAAGAGATTGAGAAGTTCCTGGAAAATACCAGTTTGGAGAAAAGTCAGCATGTCCAAAGCTTATAACCGGTCATGTTTTAGTGATACACATTCTATCTCCATATGAACCTCAAGTTGTTTAACATTTATATTTTAAAGCTAACTAGCATTTTGATTTTAGATATTTTAATGTATCCATTGCTATTTTATTAATAATATAAATTACTAGTAGTAAGTAATTCAATAGTGACTGGTCTTCAACTAGTCGCTACTATTATTCATTAGATGCTAATATTCCTTTGCAACTAGTCAGTATGTACTAGAACAGATATTAGAAAGGAATAGTTACAAAGAAATGAATACTAGCCATAAGGTAAGGTGAAACAAGTATCAGCAACAAACCGGCGCATTTAGCAATCTGCCACTATTTGGAAATTAACTAGTAACAAAGTAATAAATACAAGTATATTGATTAGATACTACTCATTTTTATGTTGCTACTAGTCACTTTTCAGCCTTTTCATTTTTTAGTTTCTAATGAAACTGAAGAAAGATATAGTGACTACTGGATTACTTACTACTAGATGTAACATCAAAATAGATGTTAGTTTTTAGCAATAAATGCTAAACCGGCTTGCCATATACAAACTGCCCGGTTTACTCCTAATTTCACATTTCCAGTTTAACCCCTGATAACAGTGAGGATACAGAACTGACTTCTTGGGGATCCCACCAGTGAAGGCCTATCCGGGTTCCATGTTGTCTGACCAAAAGCAATGTAATAAACAGCGTCTTTAGCTGCGTCTGTCGTACTTTCCCTTTGCGTTAAACAGTTTGAGTCCACGTTATCTAGTAATAGAAGATTTCGTAGCTAAACAAAGGCCCCAAGACCGTCGAATCTACATCATTCCCTCTGGACAGCAGCGCATGTCGACCTCCTTCTTCACTGCATGAGCTGTGGCTCGCATAGAGAGGAGGAGCGACCGGTGCATCGCATATCGACTCCAACAGATCATCTGAGGCTGCCCTGCTACACCGTGAAACAAAAAGGATGGTGCCTTCCACAGCCCGCTTCGTACTGATAAAACAGTACAGAAGAGTCGTCTAATGAGTATTTATTTGATCGCCGTGGACCGAGCATTAAACACAAGCATTTTGGATCTATCTAACACCAGGCGAATTGTGTTTTCGAGAGTAACGTTAGTTTGTTGCCCCGTGTGGATTTGACGTCTGTGTTCTGCTGGATGTTTAGGAAAAAATCAAGCGAAAGAAACTGCCATCATTGTCCTACAAGATGGAGTGCCTGACCGAACTGGAGAAGTATACGAAGTAAGTACTTTACTGCTGCTATGCGTTTGTTTTGGCATTCAAAACCTATCCAATGAAAGCCTACATGCACTACAGATTTTAACCAGTTAGCCATTGAGCTATCTGGTTAGTCCTTTTGCTGCTAACTCGCTAACCCAGGGTTTACAGTGACCCGTTTTCATGGTTTCAGAGCATAAACCACAAGTCAAACTGTACATTTTAGTTTGTAGTCAAAATGATGCTTTAGACAACATGTTAAGCTCAATAAATAGATACGGTTATGAATAAATAAACAATCATAGACGTTTCAAATGGTGACCATAGGGACAGTTCACTCTGCAGTTAGCCAGCGAGCCGAGGAAACTACTACATGCTGGGACCGATCAATAAATGTAAATAAGATTAAATAAAATGTGATATTATTTTGTTTGCTAGAAATTCACAGTGTCCAAAATATTATTAGGCAATACTGTAATGTCAATGTATATCGTATGTCCTGGATACACAAATGAAAACAGATACAGCGAGGCCTCCGTGTAGGCCTCATATCCACGAGGTAAATTTTTTTAGCTCCCCGCGGTTCAATGCCAGCGCGTTGACATTGTGAACCAAGCAGTCAGTGCTGGAATTACTGGTAAGGAACTGAAGGCAGTGTTGTTAGAGAACCGGGGTTGTGGACATTTTGTTATTGTCATCCACAGTAATAATTGAACTGATTCACCTATAGACAAAACATTGCTATGTTGTGCAAACAAATGTCACCCATATGCGCTTGATGGCTCCTCTGCAGTATCAAAGCATTTATTTGTCCCCTTGCCACAACATGTCTATTTTTAACAATCTTTCATTATATTATCAACGATCAAGCTATTATTATTGGACATATCAAACGACATAATTCAGTGTTGCTCAATTATGCCAGAACCCCAAGCGTTCTTAATGATGTTGTGCGTCCAGGACACGCAGTTTACCTTTCACATTTGAGACAAAAGGCAGTTTGTCCTGCTGAGGCAGATAAGTACTGTTCCCTCCACTTCTGTCTGCTGCTACAAGCAGCCAGATGATCATTTCAGTTCTGCATTTTCTCGTTTCGAAAATCATAGCAGATCTAAGGCTCTTCAACTGTTATTGTTGTTATTATTATTATTAAGAATATTATAAATCAAAGCACACAAAAGCAAACAAAAAGTCCTAAAATTCAAAAATGAAAATAATATATATTACCAATAACTGCATAAGCCCCAATAAAATGCTAAATGACTAATGTGACATGTAGGCTGAATATGAAAACAGTCCTTTTGTAAATCTATAAATAACACAGAAGAGTAATTTACCAGCCGGAAACATGGAACAAACACTTGGGCAAATATTGTATTACTCTAATAGTCATATTAATATTCAAGTGACAGATGAATTTGCAGCAGAATATTGTAAAGTTTGATTTGACAGCAAAATGAGAAGTGTTTCCCTTTTGAAATGTTAATAACCCCATTTATTTTACTGACGTAAAATGTGTGTTATAGATCTTATTGTGAATGATTCATCCATGTATGTTTCTTTTTTTCTTTCTTGAACTTCTAATATTTTAATCAAAAAGTCATAACTGGATCTACTGGTGAAAATCACAGATTTCACTCTGGTCACGTATGCAAGTCTCCAATCATTTAGTGCACTTAAACGGTTAGTTCACCCAAAAATGACATTTCTGTCATTAATTACTCACCCTCATGTTGTTCCAAACCCATAAGACCTTGCGTTCATCTTCGGGACACAAATTAAGATTTTAATGAAATCCGAGAGGGTTCTGAACCACGTATAGGCAGAAACATCATTACAACTTTCATGGCCCAGAAAGGTAGTAAAGACATTTTTAAAATAGTCCATGTGACTACAGTGGTTCAACCTTAATGTTATGAAGCGATGAGAATACTTTACTTTTTGTACTCCAAAACAAAAATATTCAACAAGATCTTCTCTACTGTGTCATTCCAACATACGCTGTTTACTTTCACTGCTTCCAGGTTCTACATCAGAACATCTACATCAATACTCAGTATTGGCCGACACTGTTCACGTGAGCAGCACAATGCATGTGTGTGATGCTGACGCAGGAGCCAGCTAATACTAACTCGGCGTTCTGACGAAGAACTTGGAAGCCTGCACTGTCTCTACAACATAAACCGTGTCAGAATGACAGGGGAGAGAAGAAATTGTTGAATAAAATCCATTATTTTTGTTTTGTTTTTGCACACGTAGTATTCTTGTTGCTTCATAAAATTAAGGTTGGACCGCTGTGGTCACATGGACTATTTTAAAGATGTCTTTACAAACTTTCTGGACATTGAAAATTGCGATGATGTTGCTACCTATTGGTGGATCAGAAACCTCTCAGATTTCATCAAAAATATCTTAATTTGTGTTCCGAATATGAACAATCGGCAGTTTAACATGGTTTTACTCGCTGTCCTCGACTACATCAAAACAGACTTGTGACCCTTTTTTTGTGATTAATCATGTGGACATCTAGTGGTGTATCTGTGGAGATCCTCAAGAATTGTACCTTTTAACAATTAGATACCTGGAAGCTTCATCTGTTTGTAGACAAATGTTCAAGTGCGGAGAACAAATATATTTGTGTCAGGGAATCTACTTTGACTAAATTGAGGTATGCTGTCTCTTCTCCATAGGTGTGACGTTTTGTCAGAGAACATACTTCTCTGAGTTGGTTTGGCCCAGTGTTGCAGCTTCCTTCAAGCTGCTTAGCATCAGATCTGCCTCAAAATGGATGCTCTGTTGAATCCCGATCTCAGGTAGAGTGCAGTATTCCGTTCGCTTAAACTGCAGACAAAAGCAAAACTTTCACTTTTGGGTGTTAATAAAACAGAAGCTTTGCAGTAGTCTTCAATTGTGTTTCAGTGAAGATAACTTGAATTGCAGAAAATTCGATGTCCAATTTGATATGGGCCAATATATCTTTAGCTCCTTATGTCAAAGGACAGAATGCTAGAATGTTAAGCCATGCATCCCAGCAATATTAATCCTGCTTCTCCAGTTCCAGGCTAAATTTGGTTTTGCACTATTGAGGGATTTTAGATAACTGAGTACTTGCATATATTATATGTAGGGTTTTAAAGGATTTTAACAGTTTTGCGTTTAACGCCGTGCTCCCTTAGTTATTTTCATAAATTTTTTTAGAATTTTTTGCATTTTATCACAATATAAAACGTCAACATCCCACATTTATGGGCCTCATTATACCTGAATATTGTGGGCTAAGTTTTTTTTTAACAAAGAGTCCGTGTTCAGATTAGTCAGTACCTTTGTTACTCATTTGCTTGCCACGTTTATGTGCTGGACTTGCTTGAACATGGCTGTATGCAATTTTAACAAACAGTGCAGCTCTTGCATTTTGTCCAGTGTTCAGTGTTTGAGCTTACGTAGCAAATGGATTTCACCTGATATCTAAGTTTATTTTATGCTAATAGTGAGTGTCATTAAGGATATAATTTTAGCAATATCATTAGCAATGTTGCATTAGAATGGCTAAAGTGGGGCACACATCAAAAAGCTATTCATTCTATTATATCTGATTCTTCATTGTGCCATTATTAAAAAAAAAAAATTAAATGGGGGTTATGGTAGATTAAAATATTGCTGACAGATATGAATGGCATGAGAAGCCCCTCCCATTACTACTATTATCATTGTGTGGTGACTCCATTAGGAAGGTCAGATGGAGAAAATGAGTCTCAGAGGAACATGTAACCTAGTTGTTGCTTGGTAGCTTCATTTAGGTTTCATATTAGAACTAGCAAGCAGTGTGCTTATTTGTTTTTGCAAGTGTGCCAGTTGTGAATGATATAGGGGTGTAACGGTACACAAAATCATGGTTCGGAACATACCTCGACAGTTTGGTACAGCAGGTGGGGAGAAAACTAAACATAAAATTGCTTTCTTTTTTATTAAACAGTGGTTTACTGAATAAATTGTGTATCTGTCTTTAAATAAATTAAATTATAACTAAAAGTCTCTTAAGGATAAAAAATGATCTCTGCTAATGCTAAAAACTCTGTAGGGAACCCTTGCTTGAACATTATGCTATTATAATATTAAAGGTTAACAACTGAGCCCAAACTATTAGCCTAAATTCAATCTCTTTTTATTTTTGTATAATTATCAACACTCAAATAACAAATTGTAGGCAAACATGTAAGCTGCACATAAGGCCCTATGTACCGAAACGATTCGATACTAATATGTGTACCTTTACACTCCTAGTATGATTTGAAGAAACTTCAAAAATGGGAAGAAAATATAAACACTGCCAATGTTGTGTGTCATAGACCTTTTATAATTATTAGGCATTAGTGTTTTGGATAAATAAAAAAACAAACAAGTGGTGTTATTTCACAGCAGTTGCCAGTTGCATAAACTGCTAAGACTAGTCTTTCAAGTTAGTCATCACATTTTTTTATTTAAAGCTATTCATAACTGTTTTTAAGTCCGTTACATAAAAATGTAGATTTTACCAAAAAGAAAGTCTGATTGCCCCTTGATTATTCATGCTAATTGGTCATACTGTACACAGTCGTAACATAATTGCTATGTTTATGCAACTGCCTGCAGATTTTTAATTTTCCTTGAAATGAAATTTTAAATTGACTGGAATAATGTTCTGCTTTCTTTCTTTCATGCTGTTCATTTTTGACAATAGGGAAGATGTAAAAGATTGTTCGGTAAGTGTTTAAGTTTAGATATCTTTTTGTTTCAGTTAATTGTGCATGCTTACAATATGATTATAAAATACTAAATTGTGTTTTTTTTTTTATATGTGTGTATATATATATATATCACTAGATCAAGGTTGAAAGCCTCCCGAAGCAAGTAATATTCAAAGGCCTTGCACCGAGGGTTGTACTCACAAACCATCTCCTGCCTAAAGGAACCAAGGCAAAGGTGAACCTTGAGGAACAGGGTCGACAGAAGGTCTCCTTTAGCTTTACACAGACAAAGAAGCCACGACAAAATTTATTTTTAGCCCCACCAAGCCCAGAGAAATCTGCAAGTGAACATTCTTCTACACTGCAAGCTGGAGCTGTACCTACTTCAGATCTAGCAGGACAGACTGATGAAACCAAGAATGTGGACACAAATACTCCAGCAGTGGGGGAGACCCAGACTGCACCAACTCCAGTATCCTTCCCTCTCAAATCAAAACATGTTCTTGGAAAGATGCATTTTAAGAAACAGTTTCTCAGCGTTACTGTAGTTGAGGATAACTCCATTGTCAGCGTTGCTTCAGCAGAGATTTCGGATCCAGTAGTCCCACCTGAGTCAGACAAAATTCGATCTCCAGCCAAGGTTGAAACTGAAACCTCAGAGCAAAAGTTTCACAAGAACTCTGTCATTGATAGTTCCTCTGAAAAAGTTATCAAAGAGGAAAACCCTCAGGAGAAATTAGACTCATGCCTTAAAGGTCCTGTTTCTTCCCATATTGGGAAGGGAGATATGGATTCTTCCATTATGTCTGAGCATGAGGAAAACCGAAAATCCCAACCCCGATCAGACAGCACACTTCCAGGTTCAGAGTCTGATGGGGATTCAATTCGAACATCATCTAGCCAGAAATCTAGCGACCACAGAAATAAAATAAAATCTGAATCCCAGAGAAACGAAGTAAAAAGATCCTCTAATTCCAAAACAGAGGAATTAGAAAAACCGAGGCCTGATAGGAAAGAAGATGAAAAGGGGTCTAGTCGGTCGAAATCTGAGCGTGACTCAAGGCACATGTCTTCAAGATCTTCACGTTCTGACAGAGACAGAAGAAGGACCAAAAGTCGTTCACGGTCTAGATCTCGAGGCTGTCGAACTAGTTCTTATTCCAGATCTGAAAGGTCAAGGAGTGAGAGACAGTCAAGGTCACATTACCATGAGTCTGAGCGCAGGTTTCATAGAAGTTCTCCTCATCGTGAAAGGAGAAGCTCACGTTCTCGAACTGATGGCAGGTCTCGTGACAGCTCTGACTCAGAGGATGACCACCGGCGGACAAGAACTCGAGGTAGTGATTCAAGCCGATCTTCTACATACTCTAGCTCGCAAAAAGAATCGAAATCGTCCACTCACTCCAGATCCCACCGGGATTCGAAACCCACAGATTGTTCTCGATCATCTGACTCAGACAAAAGAACACAACATTCAAAATCTGAACGAACTAATTTAAAAGCTGGAGACTCTGAATCCAATAGGAAGAGCTCTCCTGAAGCAGAAACAGTTCACAGGAAATCCAGTGTCCACTCAAAATCGGAAATTAATGCTAAAACCTCAAATTCCAACCGAGCTACCTCAACCCGAACATCTGAGAAAAAGGTCCATAAAAACAGCTCTGACTCTGATGAGGAGCACAGAAAAAAACATCAGTCACAAGGATCAGACAGGTCATCTGGGTCTCGGACTTCATCATCCAAAAAAACTGATTTGACGGATCATAAGACTTTAAATAATGTTACTGGAACAGAGAGACAATCAACAGACAGATTAAGTAACAACACAAAGCAGTCAGAGCTAGTCCCTAGTCCAGTTACTCCTGAGAAGGAATCCAGCAAAATTGATGACAACTATACCTTGCCTAAATCTAAATGCAGTTCTCAACAGATGCAAGAAGATATGCACAAAGTTAATTTGTTTGAAACAAATCAACAAACTGAGCATCAACCTCCAAACCAAGATCTTAGTAGTTTAAAAAAGTGCACAAATGTCCCTGAGAGTCACAAGACAGCTGAACATTTGAAGCAATCCACTTCCCCAACAAGTAAACGCCTTGAAGTTAGATGTTCCACTGAGGCTGATAAACCTGAAATGAAAGATGAGATTCCAATCCAAAGCGAAGCTCTGACAGAAGGACCGGCTGAGACATTCTGTTTAGGCCACTCTCCCAGTCAGGATTCAATAGGATCACTGGCAGACCCTCTTTCTCTTTCCGTGAAAGAATTACAAGCTGGAGGATGCTTGAAATTAAACACTAAATTGGATGGGTCATCGTTAATCATTAGTAAAATCAGTATGCCCAATTCACCGAGTGCTCAACTTTGTGAAAAAGATTCTGAGCAGCTTAGTGCGGATTCTGAACAACCTAGTGGGATTTTGAAAAAGGATAGTAGTGCGAAAAAATCCCGATGGGATATTGTTGGTCAAGTCTCTTCAGAATATCAAAGCCCTATGAAAATAATGAATCCAGATCAGAAAAGGGTAATTTTAGTAAAAAAAATAGAGGTCAATAATGATAGTACCCCTAATGAATCATGTACACTGAGACACCCTGAATTACCATCTGAAAAATCTGTAGAAGGACAAATACAAGACGAAACCTCAGTTGAATCTCATCACAAAGTAATTTCCCACGCGTCTGACCTTGGAAGCCAACATACCCATGGTGAACAAGTAAATCAGATTGTTGAAATTCCTCAGCCAACAAGTGCTGCGGTTGTTAGTGATCTTCCCCTTAATTGCCGTTCTGCTAGTAAAGAGAAAATAAATGTAGACAAACCTAAGCCTGAAACTCAAGACCCTGATTCCTTAAACCATGATGGTAAATGCCACAGTGAGGACAGTGAGAGTGAAGAATCGGACTCTGATTCAGATGATGAGCGGGTCTCCTTAAAGCGGTTGCACTCTGTTGTGGTTGTGCCAAAAAATTCAACCATTGCCCTTGAGACAAATGATTTGACTGAACAGTCTCCTGGGTCCTCAGTGTTTTCTGGACAGCAACTGACTGATACACATAAAAGCGTTAATAGGGAATTTGCCTATGGTTTTAACAATCAGTCAAAGCTTGAGGAATCATCAGCTGCACTTTTTAAGGCCGGTGCACAGGCTGCAATTCCAGATGTTAAAGGTGGCTCTTACCAGTCGCAGAGCAACATGGTTGACAGCACCAGCCATTCAGAGGCTACTAGTGCTCATGTGGACAAGAACTGGAGTGCCCAAGAAAGACCAAATGTCTGTACCCAGATAAACCAAGCCTCTATTCAAAGTTTTGAGAAGACATGCAGGGGACCTGAATCAGATCACCATCAGTACCATGATAGACCAGATAGCTGGAATGGAAGGAAGGGAGGGAAGCAGCAATACGGGGACTCAAATGACTTCAGCGGTGGGAAGGGTTATTGCTTAGCCTGGGACTTCATCCAGTCAGAGCAGCCCAGCAGTACATTTCAGCAACCGGACAGCAGTCATAGCACCGAACGCCTGTCTCAGACAGGAATTGCATTGTTTGATAATGTTCACAGACACGATCCTTGGGCTCAGTCTGCCATCTCTGAAACCAGCAGACCAGTCAACACGCATGTGCCTTTTCAGTATCACAATTCAGTTACCCAGATCCATCCGGACTCTCTGACCAATGACCATGATTACGATAGTGAGAGAAGGGTGGTAGGGATCAAACAAGGACTATCTGCTGATCTTCCAGGATCATCCCCATTTGTTCAAGCCCATGAGATAAGTAGCAATTGCAGCTTCACCACAGAAAATCAGAACATCTCAGAAGCCCCTAGAGAAGACAACCAAAAGCCCCATCGAGGAAGGGGCCCACCTAAGAAGAGACGTCAAGATTTTGAATCTGAATCAGATAATGAGGCAGAGGCCGGTCTGACAGGTAAAAGGGATAGTTTGGATGAGAGCTCAAGGGTTGTGAAAGATTGTAAGGAGTCTTTCCATCAAATTCAAGAGGTACAGCGCCCACTTCTCAGTCTAAAAGACTTCCTGGATCCATCTGTGTGGAGGGAAAAGGCAAAGCAGAAAAAAATGCCACCCTACTTTGACCTCATCGAAGAAAACATGTATCTGACAGAACGGTAAGAGTCTATTTTTCTCTTTTACAACCTTTTTTCTCTGGCAAACAAATTCATGTTCTTTGTGTTGGTAGCGTCATGCTCTACTCTTTTTGAATTTCTAAAGGTTTGTCCATTTAATTTGATCTTTTTTAAACCTCATAAAATCTGGTCTTTTTACTTGCAGCAAGAAGAATAAGTCTCATCGTGACATCAAGCGTATGCAGTGTGAGTGTGCCATCCTCTCAAGAGAAGAGCGAGCCCGAGGGATTATGGCATGTGGGGAAGATTGCCTCAATCGCTTGCTGATGATTGAGTGGTACTGTATCCTGCTACTACATCATAACATTTGCTTTATAACAGAGAGAACTTGTATGTTACTTGCTGATTTTATTTATACCTGACAGATTGCAGTTGTTGAGACTGGAATCTTCTACTTATTCAACTTGTTCTAATTTGCAGTAAGAAAATGGGAGGCAAAATTATTATTATTATTATTATTTTTCCTTTTTCTATCAAGCTCTTCCCGATGTTTAAATGGAGTATACTGCTCCAACCGGCGCTTCCAAATGAAACAGCATGCAGACTTTGAGGTAATTTTGACAGAGAGTAAAGGTTGGGGTTTACGAGCAGCCAAAGACCTACAGGCGTAAGTATTATTTGCTTCACTTATCAAGTGCTTATAAGATACGATCTTTGTCTTTTATGCAAGTTACCTATTTATATATTTTTTGTAGGAACACCTTTGTTTTAGAATACTGTGGAGAGGTTTTAGATCATCGGGAATTTAAAGCAAGGGTGAAGGAATACGCTCGCAACAAGAACATTCACTATTATTTCATGGCTTTGAAAAATAATGAGGTTAGTGTCATTGGTGCAAAAAATGAGAATTAGAAATGTTGTTGCTAACTTTCAAGTTGAGTTTAAACAAAAATTACCATATGTCCCTATTATGTCGGCAGATAATTGATGCTACTTTGAAAGGAAACTGTTCCCGTTTCATGAATCATAGCTGTGAACCCAATTGTGAAACTCAGAAAGTAAGTGCACTTGATTTACATTGTAGTCTTTTTACCCCATTGTACCAGTACTACTGGAACTTAAATCCTTTGATTTCCATGTAAAATATCTTGTTTTGCATTTCTAATCCATTGTACCCTTTGCAGTGGACTGTGAATGGCCAGCTCCGTGTTGGCTTCTTCACCACCAAAGCTGTGACAGCTGGGACAGAGCTCACTTTCGATTATCAGTTCCAGAGATATGGGTAAAAAAAATCTAATAATTTCTATCTTGTATAGCCTTGCTGTTCCTAAAATGAAACTGAACATAAATGTTGATCATAATGTCACATCTTCCTTATTCTGTCCACCAGTAAAGAGGCCCAGAAGTGTTTCTGTGGAGCTCCTAGCTGTCGGGGTTTAATTGGTGGAGAGACTCGGGTCAGTGTTCGAGCAGCAGGTGGGAAGAAACAGAGGGAACGCTCGAGGAAGAAAGACACTGACAGTGGACTTACTACGGTGAGGAAGGGCTTAATTATTGTGCTTCGTCCAGCTATTGGAAATAACCAATAGGAAATAACCAAGTCCACAACCTGATATAATCTGTTATATATTTCATGAATTATGCGCTAAAACTAGACACAACTAACACATGGCCTGCCAGATTTTTCAAACCATTGTAGCAAAATGTTATCTTAAAACCTAACAGTACCAAAGTAATGATCTTGTGGTTGAATTGGGTCAGCTTTGTTCTTGCTTGCATGTTAATTGCTCTGAGACTTTCAGGGTCTGTTCCAGTCTACAAATAACATGGCTAATATATTCTGCATGCTTTCAAGCTAATTGCATTTTGAAGTTTTATGGCTTGTTTGAACTAGCACTCTTAACTCTCTAGCACTTGTAACATTAAATGAAATTACTTAAAATTGGAAGTAAGCTTTTGCCATGGTCACAGTTTCATCTAAAACAAGAAAGGTTTCCCCTGTGGTGCTGCTGGTGTCTAAACTGGTTGACGTTGTTCTGCAGTTGGATGAGGAGCTGGAGGCTCTGCAGGAGAATGGAGAAGGCTTATGTGGAGAGAAAGATGTGATCGCACTTTGCAGACTCATGGTGCGAGTGGAGACGATGGAGCAGCGACTTACCTGCCTTAAACTCATCCAGGTAAACTGCAACAATGTCACATTGACATGAATTTGATTTATTAGATTGCAGTGTTTTAGGACACACTACTGCATTTTTTTGGTGTGGTTTTACACATTTAAAAGTGATTGAAAACTGGTCTTACTGAGTTTTTTGGATGCCTGTGCAGAATACCCAGAATCCCTTGTGCCTGAAGCAGTTTTTGGATCACCACGGCCTCTCGCTGCTGTGGATATTTATGGTTGAACTTTCTGAGGCTAAGAGCAACTCTGTAAATAACATTAAATTACAGCTGGAGGTAAAAGTTCAACACACACACACACACACACATACATTCACACACAATCTATTTCTGCTATTTTCCTTCAAGGGTTTGTTCACCCCAAAATGAAATTTCTGTCATTAAGTACTCACCCTCATGTCATTCCAAACCCGTAAGACCTTCGTTCATCTTCAGAACACAAATTAAGATATTTTTGATGAAATCCAAGAGTTTTTGTTTTTATCTCCCATAGAAAGTCAAGTCAAGTCACCTTTATTTATATAGCGCTTTTTACAATGTAAATTGTGGCAAAGCAGCTTTACATTAATAATTGGCAAATAATTTTGGCTGCACAGCAGCTCCCAAAGAAAATGGTGTCATTGTCCAGCTTATTCTATATATTATTGATTCATTCCGTTGCAAAGATCAATAGTTATTAGTCTAGTTAATTTATGTATATCAGCACTGCAGAAAACAGTGACGTAATCGCATACAACGGCGCCAAATGCAGGCATACTAAAAACACTGCTGAATATCAAGCAAGTGTCCCCAACTTAAGCAAGCCAAAGGCAACAGCGGCAAGGAACCAAAACTCCAACAAATGGAGAAAAAAACCTTGGGAGAAACCAGGCTTAGTCGGGGGGCCAGTTCTCCTCTGGCCAACAGTGAACACTTGTCCGATACTCAGGCAGAGTTACAGGTCATTAAACCGATTTGGAATCGCAACAGTCAAAATATTTAATCTAGTTCCATCTAGTTTAAGATCTTTTTGATCACGCCGGTATGGGACGGTTTGTTGGGATATGTGCCACTGGCTGATGAGTCGGTAAGGTCTTCACAAAGGATGAGCTAGTTAACATAGTCTCCGCCGACACCACAGGGCCACATTGCTGCCGCACACAGGTACAGGTTCCCCATCCGACCCGGACACGGCCCGGATCCAGCCAATCACGTTAAATGGTAAACCTCGGGATAAGCAGAGATACAAAAATTAGCGTAGACGCCATTCTTCTTCAGATGTAACGAGTACATCTGGTGTTATAACAAAATTACCTTATTCAAGGTTTAGATAAAGTTAGTAAAGACATTGTTAAAATAATCAACGTGTGTACAGTGGTTTAACATTAATGTTATGAAGTGACAAGAATACTTCTTGTGCACAAAAACAAAACAAAAATAAGAACTTTATTCAACAATTTCCTCTCTACCCTTTCATTCTCCTATGCAGTTTATGTTAAAGACACATTGCAGAGCTTCCGTGTTCTACGTCAGAACACCGCCTCTGTATTGGCTGACATGCGTTGTGGTTCTCACGTGAGCAATGACGGCCAATACTGAGCTGGCGTTTGGACATAAAACAGAAGTGCTGCACTGCTTCAACTGTGTAAGAGACTGACGGGCTAGAGAAGAAATAGTTGAATAAAGTCGCTGTTTTTGTTTTGTTTGCACCAAAAGTATTCTCGTCGCTTCATAACATTAAGGTTGAAGTACTGTACTCACGTTGACTATTTTAACAATGTCTTTACTACTTCTCTGGAGCTTGAATGTGGTAAATTCGGTGCTTTCTATTGGAGATTAACCCCCCCCCCCCAGATTTCATCAAAAATATTTTAATTTGTTTTCAGAAGATGAACAAAGGTCTTGTGGGTTTGGAACAATGACAGAAATTAAAGTGAACTAACTTTAAGACTTCCTGGATTTAAGACTAAGTTAGGGTGAAGTAACCCTTTAACCAAACTCTAGAAGTTCCTAATGGTCTGATATTTTAGTAAATGTAGCTTAATTATCATAAGGCTGTATGTAGTTTTAAATTTAAGGTGCAGACTCATGAAGCTTTTTTTGTTATTGTTGCAAAATTCATAGATAATGAAGGCTCTGGCAGTGCTTCCCATCTCAACGAAGAATATGCTGGAGGAGAGCCGAGTGCTGCAGTTTATCCAGCGCTGGGCTCAAAGCCGGCCACTCAGCCAACCGGCCGAACAAGATGGCTACTCCAGTGAGAGCACCTCCCGTGCCCAAACGCCCCTCAACACCCCTGATGGTCCACCGGC
The DNA here is from genome assembly GCA_038088235.1 of Zacco platypus. Classification (NCBI taxonomy): domain Eukaryota; kingdom Metazoa; phylum Chordata; class Actinopteri; order Cypriniformes; family Xenocyprididae; genus Zacco; species Zacco platypus. The sequence continues at coordinate 25,958,984 of CM076077.1, read as the reverse complement.
CAAGCTGGCCACTGAGCTGGATGGGGACACTCCCAAGCGAGCAGTATATCGTAGGTTGAAGATCATCAGTGAGAACAGTCTAGACAGTGCACTGTCAGATGCTAGTAAAGCTTCAGATGGAAAGGAAGAGGAGGATGAGGAAGAGGAAGAGATCGAGGATGAGCCTTCACAGTTGGAAGCCACAATTGAAAGGGAGGTGAAAGTAGAAAGCATTGAAGCACCATCTGAAAGTCAAACTGAGTTTGAGGCCGTATTAAAACAGGAACCCCCTGAAACTGTAGAAATCACACTTTCAACACCAGAGACCATTAGCAGTGAGAGAGAGACACTTGAAATGCAAGAACCTGAAGAAAAATCCCTCTGTAAGCCTGAAGAACAACTAGAGGATGAGAAAATGGTGGAAGAGACCAAGAGTGAGGAACCATCAGAGATCCAGACAGAGTCAGTGACAGTTGAAGATGTCCCTTCAGTCACAGACACCACATCTGCACAAGACGTTAATAACGATGTTGTTGCTGATGTGGAAACTCCCATCACTGAGACCCAGGTGGAGAATGCATCTTCTGAACAGTGCATCTCTGAAGAGAATGCAAGTTGCAGCACTGCAGAAATCACACCCGTGCAACCATCAGAAGTTATAATGGAGAGTGTAGCCTCTGAATCCACAACAGTTGCCATAGAGAGCACACCTACAGAATCTCCATCTGTTCCTGTCGAGACCACTCCACCTGGTTCTGCTGCTGTTTCTACTGAAAACACATCATCAGAGGCTGTTGCAGCCGCCGAGTCTGTTGATGCATCATCCCTGGCTATTGTGGCTGTTCCAGCAGAGGGCACTGCAGTGGGGACGCCCTCTCAAGACGAGGAGGAAGGCGTTTCTGATGTCGAAAGCGAGCGCAGTCAGGAGCCACAAATTCGGGCTTCTGATATCAGTGACATGGCCGCCCGGCTGCTGGACAGTTGGAAAGACTTAAAGGCAAGACTAAGATTTATTAAAAGCAGGGATTCACTAATGCCATATTTTTCTTTTTTTTTTTAGCCAAGTACAAATGCTGATTTTTTTTTTTAATGGCCCTGTTTACACTTGGTGGTAAGATGTGTTTTGGTTGATCTGGTCACAAGTGGACGACGCTAAATACAGGTGTAAAGTTGGTGTAAAACGCTTTGAGCTTGTCTACTTTCGACGATTTCCAGAGGTAATCAAAAATGCATTCGACCAGATTGCTTTCATTGTGTAAATGCTTATGTGGTCAAATGTGTTCCAACAGCCAAAGATTCCCTACTCCTCACCTACTGACTTAATGATTAAACATTATAGAAAGCGCCCCCACATGTAGCGGAATGACAATAAAGCTCAACTTGACTTGACTAGCCAGACGGAATTCAAACTTTGTCGGCTGAAGAGCCAAGTTTGGTTTGAAGATGTAAAACGTGTGAAGCACAATGTTCTCTCACCATTCCTGATTTCTAACATGCGCTCACCACGATGTATGTGTCTCCCTCGTCCACTTGTGATCAAATTGACAAACGCATCTTAAATGGTTAGATCACCCCAAAATGAAAATTCTGTCATTAATTACTCACCCTCATGTCGTTCCACACTCGTAAGACCTGCTGTCAGATTTTCTTTCCATAGATTGCCTTTGCTACTCAAAGTTCATAAAAAAATTGGAACTAATCCATATGTATCAAGCGGTTTGTTCCAAATTTTCTGAAGAGAATAGATCATGTTTATGATGAACTGATTTAATTAATGCTTTTACTCGCATGTAAACATTGATCAGTGAACATAAGCTCAACTGGACCTGATTAACACATGAGAACAAACTTCTTTCAGAAGCTCAAACGTGAAACACGAACACATAACACACGGAAATGAACCTCATTGGTTAGTCTAAGTTTCAGTTGGTAAGGTCACACCTGTGCATTGAATTTTTTCCCATGAATTAGTTGTTCTACAAGGTGGCAACACTGTTCTGGGGCATTGTTTTTTCTTTTTACAGTTAAAAAAATGTAAAAGACAGCCACATTGATGAGCACTTGTGTGTGGAAGTTAAACTAGTTTAAATAATTACAAAGACATTTTTAGCGATCATAACATAAGAGAAATAGCACTTATACTGGACAAAGGTGAAACTTTCTAATGCGCATATGTCAACCACCTGTGTTCAAGGTTTTTATGAAATGTAGTATACTTTGACAGGCTATAAATTCAGCTTTACTCATGTGCTAAGCACACAGTTAAAAATGAAATCTACTTTGGGTTTAACTGTATCTGTCTGAGTATCTGAGTACTTGAAGGCTATGTAATGATGGATCACAAATAAACAAGCTGTTTTATATCATTCTTAGGAGGTTTACAGGATACCAAAGAAGAGCCAGGTTGAAAAAGATTCAAATGGTATGTCAAGAATGCATCGTAATCCTACAGTTTAATTTGAACCATTTCATTCTTCTTTTTTAAATTTCTGATCCATTGTTTTTCTCCAACAGATCGCAGTCGTGATCGGGAAGCCCTGATGACCCCTCGCACTCCTTCAAGCAGTCGAGAGAGAGAGCGAGAACGAGAGAAGGAGCGAGATCGGGATCGAGACAGAGACTGGGAGCGTGAACGGGACTGGGACCGTGAGCGGGAACGGGAGAGGGATGGAGAGAGGTCAACCCTTCGCAGTGCAGATAGGAAAAGAAGACGAGGCTCCACCTCCCCTCTGCCGCCTTCAGCCTATGAGAGGGGCCGGAGAAATGATGACCGGTAAGATTTACGGCACAATAAAACAAATACATACAATTCTGCAATTATTTAGTCTCCCTTATGTTGTTCCAAACAAGGGAGGGAGGGGACTACTCCTTAAAAAGACATGAGAGATGTTTAAAGTCTGGTTAGTGCCACCTAGATGATCTTGCATTGTTTTCTGTAGTTATGAGCAGGCCAACAGCAGCAAGAAGAAACTCCACACCAAAGAGTCTCGCAATAAGCTGTCCACTGAGGAACGACGAAAGCTCTTTGAGCAGGAAATGGCTCAGCGGGAGGCTCAGAAACAACATCAACAACAACAACAACAACAACAACAGCAACAGCAGCAGCAACAGCAACAGCAAATACAGACGCTCGCGTTTAACCCACTGGCTTACACCTCCAGTCCAAGCTTCCTGGCCTACCCACCTGGATACCCTATCCAGACCTATGTGGATCCCACCAATCCCAATGCAGGAAAAGTGCTCCTGCCTACACCTGCTGTAGAGCCTCTTTGTGTCACCCCAGCTGCTGGTACCTTCGAACAAACACCTACTCAGCCCATAATATCAGATCTCGGTCTAGCTTCACCCTCTTCTTCCACCACCACCCAGGCCGGTCCTGCCTCCAGCTTGGCACATATCCCTGCCTCTCTGGAGCTTTCCTCTGGCACACAGACTCAGCAGTTTGTCCAGCCTGCTGTGCCAGCACAGGACCCGAGCGTGGCCGTCCTATCAGTGCCTGCGCAAACAGCCAGCACACAGGTCCAGAGTCAGCAGGGCTACACCACGCTCTGGGACCCCAACACACAGCAGGCGGTCACAGTACAGACGCAGCCCACCCAGCAGTATTCTACCACGGCACAGCCTCAGACTGCCATCTACTATCAGGGCCAGCCATGCCAGACCATCTATAGCATTCCTGCAGGCTACCCGCAAACGAGCACTCCTGTCATACAGGTTGGATGCAAATACTTCCCTTTTAATCATTATTCTCTCTGTATTCTCACATAGTGGTGAACTGATAAAAGTTTTTCATTGCAGATATCTAGAGAGCAGAGAGGTATATGTAAATCCAAAATATGATGCTATGTAGTATCAAAAAATGATAGCAAATAAGACAAATTCAAAAAATATTTACAAATGAAACATTTTTACATGCAAAAAAAAACTAGGGATGCACAATATTGGTTTCTGGCACAGTATTTGTTACTTGCAGATATTACAGATTTTATTTTAATATATTGCTCGTTTCTCCTATTTTTACATTTAGATTACTTTTAATCTCATTTAAAAAGTGTTGTGTTCATCTTACAATGAAAATTGGTTTTATACTTCACATTATAATACGATGCCTAAATTTATTTGTAGCGTTTAGAGTAATGAATTTTAGTTTTTAATGTCAGCTAGAATGTTTGCTTTTGTGATTTACGCTTTATGGCGCTGCACAAATCTGAGCATTTACATCAAAGAAAAGGCGGTTCTTAGTTGGAAAAAAATGGTTTTTCATAACTCCATAAATATTTATTTAGTTTTGCCCTCTTATTTTGAATTTAATCTTCCAGTGAAATAACAAATTTCTCTTGCCGGACTTCTCCAATCATTTAGTCTGCTTAAACCCTTCACCCTTCTTACAGTTAGCTCTAATTCTGATCTGCCTCTATTTTTGAGTCCCCACATGTCAAAATCCCACCAACCGATAGAACTAAATCCCCATCCTGCATTTTTAGTTTTCAATGACCTATTTTATCTGGATGTACGCCACAATACGGAATGAAAAAAGATCTGTCTCTACTTTTGTTTCATTGCGACTTTGGAAACATGCTGGTTTTGAAATTAACTGTTTTTGTTAGTAGCTGGAGACAGGATATATCCTTTTAGGGAGGGTAAAGGATCTCAAAACAACTTTGTTTGGCTAAACTGAAAAAAGAGATTGTAACCGACTCTTTTTAAAGTTTGCATGAAACAGAATTTGCAGCCGCTTTTGCTTCCCTATTGTGAGTCTGTGACGTGTGAAACTGCTTCTCGAATGAGGAAGAAAATGATGGGTGGGCCTTTTTTTTTTTCCATTGACAAATGATCACACATGGGACCAGTGCTGTGAGATATAAATGTAATGGCTGTCACACAGTAGTATAACTGACATCTCATGTCAACATCGTCTCAATATCTGCACCTAATAACCTCTTCTTGTACTTAGTCTGGTGATGTGGTGTTTTTTTTTTTTTTTTTTTTAAGAATGAACACAATGTTATAATGCTTTAATTACCCACCCTCATGTTGTTTCAAACCCAAAAGACTTTTGTTCATCTTTGAAACACAAATGAAAATCTTTTTGCTGAAATCTGAGAGCTTTCTGTCCCTCCATAGACACAACTGACACTTTGACGCTTCAAAAAGTTCATAAGGAGATGGTAAAAATAATCCATATGAGTGGTTTAGTCCAAATTTTCTGAAGAGACTCGATCGCTTTATATGATGAACAGATTGAATTTAGGCTTTTGTTCACATAAACATTCATTAACTCACAGATCACAGAAAAGGCGAGCGTTTTCGTTTGATACTTGCGAAAACCAATGAGGTTTGAGCTTCTGTAAAAGGTTTGTTCTCACACATCAAGCGAATATTGTTGAGCTTCTGTTTATGTTCACTGATCAATGTTTATATGTCAATAAAAGCATAAATTAAATCATATAAAGCTATTGAGTCTCTTCAGAAAATTTAGACTAAACCACTCAATTCTTATGGATTAGTTTTACGATGAACTTTTTGAAGCTCAAATGTCAAAGTAGAAGTTGTGTGGACTGTCAATGGAGGGACAGAAATCGTCCAGATTTCATTATAAAGATCTTAATGTGTTTCCCGAAGATGAACGAAAGTCTTACAGTTTTGGAACAACGTGAAGGTGAGTAATTAATGACTGAATTTTCATTTTTGTGTGAACTAACTCTTTAACAAGTAGTATGTAATGGCAGCTTCTCAGCATTACTTTTGTGGTTGTGTACAGACATACACTGAGCCAGCTGCCAACTACCTGCATGGGCAGCAGGTGTACACAGGGCATCAACAGGGAGTGGTACTGCAGCAGGGAGGCACTGTTACCACCATTGTCACCTCTCAGACAGTTCAACAGGTATGCAAATCATGCCTTTCACCAGACGAGGGTGCTGTTACACTTTCTCTCTCTCTTACTTTTTCTTTTTTGTCTTTATTTCCATAAAGACATGTAAGGACTAGGAATTGTAATTTTAAGTCATTTTGTTGTTGAATACTCAACACATAAGTAATTGATTAGTCAAAAAAAAAGTGTATGCAAAGCATATGCTTTCTATTACCAATAACAAAATAAGCTGACTTAAACAAGCCACTCCTTTCTATTGAAAAAAATAAGCATTAATAAAAATATAAAGATGAAAGGAAAAAAAGATATTTTATAGACATGCTCATTAAACTCACAAAACTCATAAACAAACCTAGTATAGAGACAGTGCTGAGCAACTCAGTTGCACGGGCTGTAACTATAAGCTCTGTAGCGGATATGAATATCCAACTATCGTGAAAAAACTATTTATTAGCAAGGTAACATAAATCTGCAGTTTAAGACATTAAATTAAAAGCACGTAACTCAAGACACTTCTCTTTAAAATATGAATGACACTTTATCGACTACTAACACATACTAATATCTAACACAAACACGCGCACACACACATTCACACGAGTTGCAGAAAGGAAGGAAGAGAGGAAAGAATGAGTTTTAAAAGAGTGAAATGATGAAAGTTTCTAGCAATATATGCATTTCATGAGTCCTGATCTGAATGAACCATCAATCATTAATTTAACCCGTTTATCACTGCTTAGGCGGGGTTATTAGATTTTATATCATTGCACCAGTTCAGCTTTGGAATCTGGAGGTACTTGCGCTTGTCGTTTTAAATGGGCATTCCTTGTCGGCGTACTCCTGGCTTGGAAAAAGTGTTCCCCGCGGTCCGGATTGATGTTGTAGGAAGGCCAATCACGTTCTGTTGTGCTGGCAAATGAAGGGAGTTTCTCTCGTGGCAGAAGTTTGAAGTTGAGGCGATTAAACCTGCAGCAAAACTTAGAACACGAGACTCTCAACGGAAAGAAAGAAAACTAAAGTAAAAGAAAGCAAAGTGAGTGAGGCGAGAGTAAGTTGGATGGCTTGAATGAAACTTCTGGTCTGCTCTTCATCATCTGGTCCGAATTTTATTCTGATTCATTCATTCTTTCTAAATTATTCTTTGTTCTAAACTTAGTCTGCTCTTGTTCTGATTCATAATCTAGGGTACTGACCATTTATTGTTTTGTTCAAAGTCTTTTTATTGGTATTTTACATAGTATATAACAGCAATTTCAATAACAAATTAAGATTAAATCAATTCTCTTGCTCCAACAGAGCTCCCCATCCCCACTGCACCATTACACATTATCTTACATTAACCACACTGTACCATATTATGGCCTCACAGGGCCAGAGAGAAGGAAGGAAAGAAAACGAGAAAAAAGATTCAAAAGAAAAATTCATACAGAGAAAATTATATTTGGATCCATTTCCTGTACATAAATCAGCACTGGCTGCCAAATAGTGAAAAAAGTTTGACTACACCCTTTAGTGGAGTAACGAATCTTCTCTAGTGCAAGATGATACATAAGATCTCTAATCCAGTGACCAAAAGTAGGTGGAGATCTGTCCTTCCACTTAAGCAGAAGGAGACGTCTAGCTAATAAAGTGGCGAGAGCAATCATATTTTTAGCATTATTATCCCAATAGAGTTCTGTAGTTAATCCAAATATTGCTAGAATAGGGGAAGGATCAATAGACATATGTAGAACTCCTGAAAGAAAATTAAAAACTAATTGTCAATAGTTAACAAGCTTGGGACATAACCAAAACATGTGTGCTTGATTAGCGATTTCACTCCACATCTATCACACAAAGAGTCTATATTTGGTGAAAATTTTGCTAGCTTTGCTTTTGTCCAGTGTAGGTGGTGAACTACTTTAAATTGAATAATTGTATGTCGTAAACAAATTGAAGTTGAATGGATCTTATTTATAATATCTTGCCATATTTCTTCTGAAAATTGCAAATCAAGTTCACTTTCCCATTGTTGCTTTGATTTTGTTAAAGAGGTTAAATTCTGTGAAGAAATCAAAGATTATATCAAACCTATATTGTTCTTGGAGAGGGGGCAAATTTTTAAAATTTATATCAAGAAGTGATTCAGTAGGTAGAGCTGGAAAATCACTAGTGGTAGATGTCATAAAACTGCGGATCTGTAAGTATCTAAAGAAATGTGAGTTTGGAATATTATATTTTGTTCTTATTTGCTGAAATGACACAAAGCTGTTATTACTATATAGATCTTTAAATGTGCCAAGTCCTTTCTCTTCCCAACAATTAAAAGCAGTGTCTATAATAGAGGGAGTAAACATGATTTTTCATAATAGGGACATGCATTGAGAGATGAGTCAGTGAAAAAGCTTGTCTAAACTGGTTCCAAATTTTAAGGGATGCTCTAACAATTGGGTTTAGACCGTGTCTAGTTACCGGCTCACAGAGAGGTAGCTTTGTACACAATAGAGCCGGTAATAAATGTTTCTTGTTTCTAACCACAGCCATGCCGGGTTGTCGGAAGGGTTTATCCAATACAACATAAATTTAATGTTGGAAGCTCAATAGTAACGTTGAAGATTAGGAAGTTAGCTTTATAGAGTTTATGGTATTAGGGTACTGACCATTTAAACTGAGGTGTCTGTCCAACCTCTTTGAGGAGTTCTGACTCTGGGATGAGGTCTTTGTTCCAGAGGTGACTTTTCTCCTCCCCTGGTCATAAATGACATGTTATCCGTTATCTTAACTTTCAGAGGGTACAGAGAGTACAGTTTAGTCTTGATTACTCTAAAAAGTATACAATACATTTCGCACAGATTCCATTCAAGCCATACTTTCAGTTATGAGTAGAGATTTAAATTCATAAAGTACTTAGCTGGGGGGTTTCTTAGACTGAATGGAGCCTTTCTCTGATTCTGGGTCCTGAGTGATGATTTGCGTTGGGATGAGTTTTATATGGAGTTTTGTTTAAATGAATCATTTGGAATATTCAGTTGTCTTCCTCCAATTCCTTCAACAGAAACTTGGAGATTAGTGTCTTCTGAATTAAAACAAGTAATAATGCAAGTTTGATTCAGCTTGATGCGTGTAAAAGCTATATGTTTATTACTTTTTAATATATATTAATGTAGTCTCATCGCCTATACTATACTAACAAGTTCCTGCATGACAGCTTGTAATTAGTATTTTATAGACAACAGGGTTCCAGTAATCTTAACATTCTGACTAACCTCTCTTGAACTACAGGAAATGATCGTACCCAACAGCATCATTGACCTGCCGCCTCCTTCCCCTCCTAAACCTAAAACCATTATCCTGCCTCCCAGCTGGAAAGTGGCGCGAGACCCAGAGGGCAGAATTTATTACTACCACATCATCACCAGGTATGAATGGTCCTTATTAAACAAGCAGTCTGAATGTCATTAAAACTTCAAGAATTTTATGCAATTAAGCTTGACGACATCATTATGGATTGATCTAAGGAGTTACGACATGGCAGACAGACCATGACTTCTATTGTCCTATTGTAATGGCTTCATGTGCTCGCTCTCTTTCAGGCAAACACAGTGGGATCCTCCCAGCTGGGATGGGACTACAGAGGAAGCCAGTGTAGAACACGAGGCTGAGATGGACCTCGGGACGCCCACATATGATGAAAATCCTTCAAAGGTATTGAACAGTTCCTCATGCTTTAAGGGTTTTCATAAATCTTCATCAACCTTTAGTAAGAAATATGGTAAATGTTCTTCTTTAATAACACACAGCTTAAATCCCAGTCCACCCATTTACTGAAATCCACAAAAAACGGGTAATTCCTAAATTGTTACAGTGTTGAGGTTACCAACTTTAACACATTAACAGATGCCTGTCCACGATTACACATTAGATCAGCAACCTTGTGGGACATTTGTTACTCATTTCTCACGCAAAAGAGTTAAAACCGGAGGTCAGCTGAATTTAGACGTCTTAAAGGAATAGTACCAAAAAGCATGTTTAAAGGCAGGGTAGGGAATGTTTTTCATAAACACTCTTTGTATAACTGTTTTAAACTCTCTTCACATCCTGATAGCAATCAGTAATAGAAGTGGTCCTAATATTAACAAAAAGTACATATGTCTTCTTTGGGAGTCTCAGGATCAAAACCTGTTAGTCCAATCTTTGCATTATGTCCGAATGCATTAACACGATGTCCTACCTGGCAACCTGTGACATCTCTCTCTCTTTTGTCCATCTACACAAATTGGCAGATATACATAATATCCGTCTTGCTATGGTAATATTTACCAAGACGTGCATTCAAACAGTTTTGTTACTAAATTAAGCACCCAATAACGCCAAAGTACTGGTGTTATTGTTGATTTATTTATATTTTATTTAATATCGACAAAATAGTTTTTTAACAATCCCTACTCTAGTGTTCGCTTAGGTACTTGTTGGGTTTGAGACTGTCCTAGCCTCAATGGATAATTGAAGATGTTGTTCCAGCCATCTAGGATGGAATGGTTCACAGCTGGGTCTCATCCAAATAGAGAGAAGCAATTTGGATTTTCGAAGAAAACACGTAGAACACTTAGATTTGCCTCTGCATTTAAAAGGCATTGGCTTTTAAGACGTTATCTGAAACAAATAAACAAGAGGCATGACTGGGCTAAACTGAATTAAAACAAAGTCAAAAACAAGTTACAGTAAACATTATTTTAAAAACATGTCATCTGAAAGGTCACAACCATCTTGATCTGTCATTCACTACAGTCTTCTCTTCCCCCATTACCCACTCTGTTTCTTTTTTTTTTCTCTGCCTCATAATCTCTCTCTCTCTCTCTCTTTCTTTCTTTCTTTCTTTCTCTCTCTCTCTGTCTCTCTCTCTGTCTCTGTCTCTCTCTCTCTCTCTCTGTCTCTCTCTCTCTCTCTCTCTCTCTCTCTGGCTTTTGCTGGTGTTTTCTCTGGCTCTCTTTGATGCTAATCAAACCCAGCTGTTGAGACTGCATTCATTTATGTGCGGTTTCTCGTTTAGGAGTCGAGCTTTGCAGAATCTCTTTTGTCTTTTCAGTAATCGCTCTTTCATTTTAGACTTCAAAATATCGTAACTATTAAACTTTTAACGGATATCGTTACCAAAGGGTTTTATTGTCTGTTGTCAGTATGTCAGCATTTTGTCCGATGTGCACTGATTTGCCCTTTGGATTTCTTTTTGGGACTGTGAATTGACAGTCTTGGCATTGATTCAACATGATTTTTGTCTCATTTATGTCATATCGGCTGCCTAAGGGGGCTCTGGGAGTTGCAGTATTTTATGTTGCTCGTTTCAGAATTTAGTCTCCCGACTATTTTTTGGAAAAGAATGTTAAAACAATCTCTAGATACGCTCACACGAGTAATATGTCAAATAAACTGTCAGTGTTTTTTATGTTCAAAATAAACGGTCAGAATTTATAGTTTATATTTTCATTCGTTGTTTTTTTTGTTTGACCCCTTTCCACAGTTCTCTACAAAGACAGCCGAGGCAGACACGTCCAGTGAGCTGGCCAAGAAAAGCAAAGAAGTCTTCCGCAAAGAGGTGAGCTTTAGATTCTCCTGGGTTTTTTTTACCAAATGATTATAGCGGTAGCTCATGTGTGTCTGACTCGTCTAACCTTTCAATTTCTCCTGCTTATCTTTTCAGATGTCACAGTTTATTGTGCAATGCCTTAATCCGTACCGCAAGCCAGACTGCAAGCTGGGCCGTATCAGTAACACAGATGATTTCAAACATCTTGCTAGAAAGGTAACGTTTGTGTCTGTATGCTTTTTAAAAACAGACAAATGACATTCCTTTTGCAAAATAGCATTTTATGTCTGTCTTGTTGAATGATCAAATATAGATAAAGCTGGGCACACACAGTGCGATTTGAATTTCTTTTTTCTCCTCCCCATTTCCTCTCATATGAGCTCGCATGTAAATTGTTCCTCTCCATTTTGACCAGTGTAGAGTAGGCTGTCCCCTATGGCCAAATCAGGGTTCCAGACTGCAACCATTTTTTGAGAATGTGCGAGTTAAAATTTTATGTGGTCGGATTTGTGCGAGTGTTAAATTTGCGTGTGCGTAACAGAACGAGGTATCAGCAGCTGCTGCAGTCCGCAACTTTTTTGTGTTTAAAATGAACAAAATTTATATAATGAACAAGTACATCATGAATCCATTTTCCAAACCGCGTTTTTGTCTAATCTCTACGGTACGCCTACATTAAGTGTTCATATTCTGACTATTTTAGAACGGGATCGGCTCTGCTCCGCTGCGGAGTATCCCAGTACCTGCATGATTCGTCATAGAGATAAACAGAGAGAAGTAGCTCCGGCTACAATGTTCTTCCATAAAACACATGCAGTTCTATTTATTAACCGCTAGAGAGCGAACGTACACGCGCATTGCAGACTGATGATGAAACGCACCAATTAGGAATTCAGGAAATTTAGGAATTAAGCCATATAAAAATGAAAATGTCAATAGCTGAATACAGACACAACTGATGACGAGAGCACAGGTGCGGAGGGAGGAACCGAGTGAGCAAAGGTAAAAGGCACTACTTCCAGCAGCAATGGCTTAGACCAGGGTTCCTCAATGGGTGGCCCGTGGGAGAAAACTGTTTGGCCCGCGCTAGTTCAATAGTGTTGTCAAGATAATGTATATAAGCACGTATCTGTCGTTAAAATTCAAACGCAGAGTCATTGCTTACGTTGCATAACCACTGATGCATTAAATTCTGCTCCTCTCGCTCCGTTCCAGTGGACACGCACAGTTTGTCAGTGAAAACAAGGCAAGTTTGAAGAAAAGAAAGTGGACACGCAAAATAGACAACTCAAATATGAATGGACTGAACATTTTTGGTTTATTTTGCCTGACAAACCACAACAAACAAAGTATATTGTTTGCTTTTAGTTACAGAAAGGCAAACTAAAGGCTACTTTCTCATTTACCGTCAAAATTCAGCAAATACACATTTATATCATGAAATCTCTGAATATCTAATTAACATTTCATTTCACAGACCTTGCAGATTTATTCGAATACAACTGTGAGATTTTATGAAGTGTTTGTAGCCCGCATGTATTTGTGCATGACAGTCGGTCCGCGTGAAATGAATGCAGACTTCAGTACAACTTCATTAGAAACGTAATCGATTTTATATATATATATATATATATATATATATATATATTAATAAGCCTTAATAGGATTGCTGGATCAAGAAGCTGTCATCTAAAATGTTTATTTTAAAGATTTTTTTTTCTTTAATTTTCATTCATTAATTTAATTTTCATACTTTTTCATATTTCAAATGTATTAAATATGAATTAAAATAAACATAAATTATACATATATATCGGATTTATATCGGCCACCATATTTCAGATTAAGCCTGCATTTCATCAAGCATGCATTGATTAATCCCTTGTTGAAAGAAAAAAAAAAGGTGCGACCAAATCATGTGCGGGTGTGAGCTACTGAGAAAGTTGGTAGCACATCCGCTTATAATGACACACTGTCTAGTTGTTTTTGTTGAAAGGCTATGTTGTTCTCTACTTTTTACCAAATCATTTGCACACTTGTTTTTTTAATCTTCTTTCCTTTTTCTGTTTGAAGCTTATAGCAGCAACATTGAAAGCTCCAGTCTCTGTGTTTAGTGCAAAAGCTCATGATTGCCATGATACTCTACCCAAAAAATGTAATTATCATTTACTTACCCTTATGCTGTCCCAGATGTAAATGACTTCTCCTTCAGATGAATAAAAAACTGATTTTTAGAAAAATAATCCATCTCTGTGAGTCCATATAATGAAAGGTCATAGGTCCCTCACAGTTGATATGACCCCACTTGATGAAACCATGTCTTCTGAAGCAAATTGAGACGGTTCTATGAGAATAAATATTGATATTTTAAACTTTTTAAACTGTAAACCACAGCTTCCGGCCAACTGTCATAAGTGCGTTCACGTGACTGAAACATTAGCATGTTGTGATGCGTGATGTAGAGACGTTAAACTCGCATGAGAAGTAGATCTTCTCGGGTCCAAAGATCTGTACCCGAATCACTTCTTACCCGAACCCAACATGCATAAATTAATTTTCGAAAAGGAAAACCCGACCCGACACAGACCTGATTATGTTATGGAGTAAAGTTATTCTTTCTTGCAAATGAAGCTAAAGAGGCAGAGTTCCAGAAGTCAAAATAAGACTATTGGACAAGGCAACAAAGCCGAAGCGCAGGATATTTGAATTTGTCCCTCGCCAGAGCTCTGTACTTGTACATTTTTCTTATCTGTTATTTCACAGTGACTTAATTCTTTGGTAAGATTCACCCCTCCTGTTTCACACAATTAAGTTTTTCTTCTCTCGTCCTTCTCTCTAATTGTGGAAAGCTGCCAATGGTAAGCCCTTTATCAGAGGCGAGATAAAACATTCTCTATGGACAATCAACTCTTTTCCCAAGCCAAGAAGCCTCCAAGTGGCACCTCTTAATAATGGTCTCTTTCTTTCACAGCCACCTGTTCTTTCCTGGGAAACCCCTTACTAAGCAAAACTGCTCAGTGGCCACACAACTCTTTCAGATGCATCTGACCTTTTGTAAAAATTATTTTTCACAGCCGTGTAGGCCATAAGTCTTCAAAACACATCTGGCTTTAAAATTGTTTCTACAATTGTTTTCTGTAGGATAAATAAAATATTTAATCAATAACATCAGACCCGAGTCCAACACGACTCCCAGCCAGCTGCCCCACACGCACCAGTCAGGGCCAGACAGGCCATCGGGAGCACCGGGAGAAATCCTGGTGGCCTGGCGACTGATTTTGGCCAGCTGCTACGTTCATTTTCATTTATTTACTTATTTGTTATTACTTTATATTATTGCCTGCCTAATGCATACAAGGGATTATTGGATTCAGATTTTAATTGTGACCAGTGGATTGGAAATATAAACTCAATAGCTTGATAAAAATTAAATCGATAGCCTAATAAATCATGGATATGCTAGTATTGACTGCAACAGTATATACCTCATCTCTGGTGAACTGCTTCTGCATGCAAAAGAAAAACCCTGCATGAAGATGTAGCGTAATGCAGTGACCTGTGGCATTTCCTGATGGATCTTGCAGCCATAAGAGTTTTTTGTGTGCAAGGTTGGCATAGTTTAAAAGAATTCAGGTCTTCTCTGGTCCACTCCGTAAAAGAATATTTATTTTGAATTACCTGAGGCCACTAATATCAATATCCGAGGCAGTGGCAAGGATACATAAGGTCCGGAGTGGCACTGACCCACTCAGATTGATGGCTGGTCCACCCAATAAAATGAGACAAAATAAAAAAATTTTTAAAAAATTGTGTGAAAGGAAAAATACATGAATTTAGCAGATGTCGCTCCCGAAACTTTGTGTACGTGTTTGCTGGTCAAGCATGAAACACAAAAGATGTATTCAAATTCTGAACTGATTTTATATCACCTAGAAAGCACACAAATAGCAGTCCTTATTATAATCACAAAAAAGCTGTCACTCATCTTAGTTCATCCCGATGACACAATCTCATGAAGTTATGTTATAATCAATGAAGCTGTCTACACTGCAGAATGAATCTCCTTGGCCGCGTTTACAATGGTTCAAGTGACCGAATTTCAGGAAAAAAGTGCATGGATTCCGTTATCCTATTGATATCAGATTTATTTTCACACATGAATGAGGCCTGAAACTGATCAGAGAAGAAGTCACTCGCATTTGCGTCTGCCATGTCAGCAGACAGATCGGATATTCCTGTTCAATGAATCGTACGTCATTGGAAAAAGTGACTTTTTTGGAGCATTCCGCGTTAGAGTTCCGCCATTGTGTTCAAGAAATCAACAGAAATGTCTGTGATTGGCTTCATTGCTCCGCACCACAAAAACATGTCGCAGGCCGGGGGGTACTTCCGAGACTGCGCTTACTCCCCCTGGGGGCCAGTCTCGGCGGCCGCAGCACCTGGGGGTAAGGACAGACGAGAGAAAAGAAGACGGAAGCACAAGGAGCGACAAAGACGAGAAAAAAAAATTTTCTTGGTCCAGTTCCCAGACACACTGCCGCTCGGTTCTCAGCCAGCCGAGAGGCTCTTCCTAGCGGTGCCATGCGATGGTACTGGACGCTCGGTGGACGGCCCGATCCTCCTCCACCCCCTGGCGGCCGGCGATGGCTCCTCCGGCTGAGGGCAGCCGGCAGCGAGTCCCCCGTTCCCTGCTCCTCCCCATCATGGCGCAAGGCAGCAGGCTCCAGCCCACGGCGGCGGCGACTCCACTCCCTCCTGGACGGCACCCACCCTACCTCGTCCCAGGGGCACGGCAGCGAGCTCTCCGTCCCACCTGCTGCTCACTCGCTCCAGCACCACCGCCTTGGGCAACCACTCGCGGTCTTCTCTCCCATGCTGCCCGACCTCCTCAGCATCGCGATCCCCCTCAGCAGCGAGGGCTCTTCTACAGCATGTCCCTCCTTCCTCCCGGGTTTCGGCACCAATGTAACACAGTTCTTAAGTACGGGAAGGAGGAGGCGGGAAACGGCGAACGTTCAACCAAAACTTTAATAAACTCAAAAACAAACAATAAAACGAAAGTAAAAGGGCGGCAGTCGCCGTGAGGAACTGCCGCCCACACAAACAAAATAAAACACAATATAAAGTCCAGGCCTGGTCCTCTCTCGTCCTTCACTGTCGTCGCTCCTCTTTTATGCTTCCGGAGCTCCTCCGTGAGAGATACGAGACCGGTGCAGCACGCAGCTGAAGCTCATTATCACTCGCGTCTCCGGCCTCACGGCTCTTGCCCGCCCTGCTCGTCACATATATAAATTCAAAAAATAATCATCAGCAGAGAGTTTGTAAGGCTGGGCAAGGCTTATTTTTTTCATTTCATTTTTCATCATTTAGCAGACGCTTTTATCCAAAGCGACTTACAAGGGGAGCAATTAGGGGTTAGGTGTCTTGCTCAAGGGCACTTTAGTCATGGTATCAAAGGTGGAGAGAGTGATGTTTATTCACAATCCCCACCTTCAATTCCTGCCGGCGTGGGAATCGAACCGGCAACCTTCAGATTACAAGCCCAACTCCCTCACCACTAGGCCACGACTACCCCCTTATCCTTCCCCTGGCTAGGACCTTGAGGCAAGTGTGAAATTTTCTCGCTCAAACCACTACCTGCTGCTGCTTCTGATTGCTTTTAAAGGGAAAAGCTGCTGGTAACTCATAACTGCTGGTCTAGGATCAGCTTCTCCATAACAATAGCATAGCATATTGGTAATTAGGCATATGGACTCACAACAAATTGATTTTTTTTTTTTCTGTTCATTTGAAAAAAAGTCATAAAAAGTCACATACATCTGGGATGGAATGAGGGTGAGCAAATGATGTGTTTACTGAAGTTTTTTGTTGTGATGTTATTGGGTTGTGGCATGTAATGTAGCTGTGATTCTTACATCTCTAAACCTGTGTTTGTGTGTGTCTGTCTGTCCATAGCTGACTCATGGGGTAATGAACAAGGAATTGAAGTCTTGCAAGAACCCTGAAGATCTTGAATGCAATGAGAACGTCAAACACAAGACCAAGGAGTACATCAAGAAGTACATGCAGAAGTTTGGCTCTGTGTACCGACCTAAGGAAGACACAGAGCTGGACTAACTAACCTAAAGCAAACCTCCTGGCGGCTCTTTCCAACCGTACACCGCTGGCCTGAACCGTTTTGGTGCATCGGGACAGGGCGGCTCCAGCACGAGTCATGTTTTTTATTCCTCTGGTCTAACCATGTCCCTAATGCTGCTCTGGTCGAGGGCATTGCCTGAGCCGTCCCACAGCCGGACATTTTTAAACATGAGATAAACTGCTGCGGTATGAAGCGTGGAGGACGCAATCTAAGGGTGCTACACAGACTCTTTCCAAGATCTTTTTTGTCTTCTCAAAATTATCTCTAAGGCAAGTCTCATCACTTTGCAGAAGAGGATCATCCTAAACTCTAGAAGGGGAGGGGGGGGGGGATAAGTGGACCATTAAAATCCTTTTCCTTTGCCACCCCACTCCATTACTATAGTTGTTACCAAGGGCTTTTGTTAGTTTGCCTGTTCTGCTGAAGGTCCAATTAACTGCTGATATTAGTGAGGGAAGTGAAAAGACAGACGCTATGGATTATAGTATGTCTCAGATAAACTATCCACAGAACTAGTCGTTTTGGACTCAGTGGCCATGGGTCGCCCGGCTCAGCATTGTTTTTTATGGATTTTAGTCGATAGAAGTGTGCAGGTCTGTGATCTACCCCCATTTTCCCTGGTCTTATTTCTCTTCTCAACTGGGGGCAAGGTTATGTAGCAATGATATTTTACCAAGGTTTCACACTGTTTTTACATTTTTTTTATCCATGTCACAAAGGCAAATGTGAAGCCCTCCTGGCAGTTTGTAGCTTATTTTTGTGGCGGCCATGTAAGGATTGATCAGGTTTACCATCCCATAAGCTCTGGCCATTAATCAAGCCCATATTATTAACCTGCATTAAATCTTTTCCCAAACATGTATAATATTGCTTTATATGTGAATATATTGAGAGTTAGTTTTTGAGACCATTAGCAGAGACTTTGTAAAATGACAGCCAAGGTCCACAATGTCTTGTGTAAATATGTGTAATTATACGAGACCGGGAAAACGGGATTAGAAGGATATGACTAGATCTGAGTCCTCCGTCCCGCCGGTGCAGTTCCAGTGTTCCTAAATCAAGCAGAATTCCGCACTATCCCACTGTTCCATTTGTTGGGTTGGGTTTTAAAGGTTGGGGTGTCATTATAGTTTCTTTTTCCTTTGCTTTCTCTGTAGAAAGACTTTGGATCTTTTTTTTGTGCAAATAGGAGTCTCACCCCACTCCACTGTAAGTACTGTGCAAGCACATTGTCATATTGAGTGTAAAAACATTTTAAGATAAAATAAACTGTTTTCTAAAAAAAAAAAAATTAGGCTTGTCTTTTCATTTTATTTTTTTATTTTTTTATCACCTTATGCCTGTGTTAGTGTCAAAGGCAATAGTGTCTGTACGTTAGCATTCAGCAATTAAATGCTACGGGTTAATCCTGGGTGATTAGGATTAAATGTTTAAACCAGCATTCTGCTGCTTAACACTACTAAAGTCAACATATAAGTGAAAATGGCGCCCACTACTCTGACAAGGTCCAGTCCTTGGTTTTAGAAAGGCTGCATTAACTTCAACAGTAGCCTACAATAGTGGGATTTAAACTGGGGTATAGTGGGTCATTGGAAAAGTTTCGAGAAAAACGGTGTAAAAGTAAATATAAACGATAAAATAATTTATTAAACAAAAAAAGAAAAGTAAGATGAGACTGAAGAAGCAACAAATCTTCTGTACTGTGATGTACAACTATTTGATGATAAACTATTAATTAAAAAAGATAAATCTATATTTACAAAATAGATTGGGTGAATTTTCATTTAATGCTGACTTTAAATAAGATATATTTCCCAGTGTAATGATGAGCGAGTCAGCAAATGAGATCCAAGTGCAGCTTTAATACCAAAACGTAGTCGTACAGGCAATGGTCAACTCAATAGCAAACAGGATCAACAGGGGAAAGGCAAACTCGTAGTAATAATCCAGGCAAATGGTTGAAAGGCAGGCAGATAAACAACAAAACAGGAAACAGGCAGACAAAACAAGGATATAATGCTCTGAATTGTAATACAGGATTAACAATACTTCGCAACGTGGGTATGAGTGAGTGGTGCTTTTATAGGGGTGAGGTGTGAATGTAATTGAATCAGGGTAATGTGCAACAGCTGGCTAGGGTGATCAGTGATTGGGTGAGGGGCTTGTGGGAAATGAAGTTTGTGTAACAGAGTCCATGATGTGGAAGGGCGACCTCTGGTGGCAAGTGGGTGAGACATGATGGAGTGGATTCATTACACCCAGATATATATATATATATATATATGTGTGTATGTATGTATGTATGTATATATATGCTTTTGGGAAACGCAGTTGCGCTCAGCCTCAGTTGGTGTTGTTTACAGTCGGACTAAAGATTCTAGTCTTAGAATTAAAAAAAAAACAGCTGTACCCAGTCGTCCTCACAAAGATTTTATTAAGCATGTTTAATATTTGTGACTGGCGGCGCCGGCGACTGTCTGCTCTGGAGATGCACTCCCTGTCAAACATCATTCATCTTTATTGTTCTGATTTTGTCAAACACATTTTTTGTTTGTTTTGTAATGGGATATAAATTAACATTGCAAGTTTTTAGGCTATTCATTTTGTTCTGCCGATAGAAAAAAGTGAGTGCTTTCTGTAAAAATCCAGAATAAGCTGTGATTTCTCTTATTTTAAAAATAACATCCTTTTATTTCAACTTGGAGTCTAATAAATGTTAAACAGGAAGAATAAAATTGTAGATCTAGGTAATATAAACTGTACTTTTTTCTGAATATATAGGCTACCTACATATGGAGGACCAGGAGTGCCACATAAAAATAAAACGAAGAATCAATTAATTAATTTAATAATTCAAACATAAAAATGTATATAAATAAATCACTTTTATATGGGCAAATAAATAGACATATTTAAAGTTGTTTATTTAATTCCTGTTTTTAAATGTAGTTTAATAAAACAATAAATTTAAAAAGACTTTTTTGAATGCATAAATGAATAGACGAATTTGAAACAGGTTATTTAATTCATTTTTTAAAACGTAGATTAATAGAACAATAAAAAGTACATTTGTAAATCATATTGTAAATCGCTTTTTAAAACACTTTTTAAATGGCTTTTTAAAAAAGGATTTGCCAAATGCTTTTCTTCATCCATTTGTCAATCGAGTGTTAAAATGCCATTGGACAGTACACACGTGGGCGCAACCAATCAACTTTCACCTCAATTTAAGAGCCAACCCTCTCTAGAAGAGTTCGAGCAACGCGATCACGCAAAATGTCAGCCGAATCTGAACGTGTTTTTAGAGGTATTGTAGAGGATTTGTTAGCTTTAACTGATTTTTGCGAAAAAATTCTCCTCTCGATTATCATTTTATATGTAAAAGAGTTTCACAGTTGAGGGAAGACGTGGCTAACGCAGCGGATAATTGTGGTTGTACAATAAATGGAAGGATTTGGGTTCAGTTTGAGGTCATTCAGCGACTCCGCGGCCCTCACGCTATGGTTGAACTTCCAAGCATTCTCGAACAACACCAGTCGTTGGATGTACTGGCAGAAGAGACAGCAGGATGTATTGTTGTGTCGCTAAGGACAGTCCGATGAAAACCATTATAACCTCTCCAAACACGTTCAGATTCGCCTGACATTTTGCGTGATCGCGTTGCTCGAACTCTTCTAGAGAGGGTTGGCTCTTAAATTGAGGTGAAAGTTGATTGGTTGATTGATTTGGCAAATCCTTCTTTAAAAAGCCATTTAAAAAGCCATTTAAAATGATTTTCAAATGTACTTTTTATTGTTCTATTAATCTACTTTTAAAAACAGGAATTAAATAGACAACTTTAAATATGTCTATTTATTTGGCCATATAAAAGTGATTTATTTATAAACATTTTTATGTTTGAATTATTAAATTAATTATTTGATTCTTCGTTTTATTTTTATGTGGCACTCCTGGTCCTCCATACCTACAGTATTAATTCAAATAGGCTAGGCCTAGTCATAAAAAAATCAAATATTTGTAAATAAAATAATTTGACTATATACACTTTAATTGTATCTAATATATTTGAGGAAATATCTCTACAAGTCTCAAATGAAGTCATGCTTTTCAGAGTCGGAGCGTTATTTACTGTAGACTGATCAAATTAAAATGAATAAACAAATAAAATAATAACTCTTTTTTTGGAATAAATAAATCAGCATTCTATATTTTGAAATGTATATTTATGTTTTATATTTTTTTATACTATGGAACTGGAACGAGAGAAAAAAAAGTAGCATTTTGCTCAGAATGAACTAAATCATTCTTAAGGCCTGATTTGACACGAACAGTCTACATTATTGTTTGATTATATAGTTAAAAAACAGCACTAGGAATGTTGCAATTAACTAAATTAATCAGGAAATGCTTAACGACACATTCACACAGACTACTTCACACAGTTTTTGCTTTGAAAAAAAGCACTCAAACGCAAGAGACGCGTTTTTAAGTTTTTAGAAGGTCTTGTCCTACGTGAGACACTGCAAAAGACTGCAAGACGCGAGCACAACGGGTACATACATACTGTATGTCTTGCATGTGTTTACATAGAAAAGCAATGTAAAAGTAGCGCATAGATTCCAATAATATAAAGCGTTCTGTGTGAACGGCCCCCAAGTGTGTTGAGTTCAGTCAAAATTTAAAATCTTTACCATGCTAAAGCTGACTCAATTTCTCTCTCTAGCACACATGTACATGTAAATGTGTCTATTTTTATATGTATAGATATTTGTATCTTATTCACATATCTTTATCTTTATTTTTATTTTACTCTCTGTGTACTGTTGTTGTGTCTGCACTATAAGCTTTTTTGTGTCACCAAAACAAAAATTCTTTGTGTGCGCAAACAATGGCAATAAATCTCTTTCTGATTCTGTCAAATAGAACTTTCTCCAATACCCTTTACACAAAGAAAGAAGTAAAAAAGAGTGGTTCAAATAAATATAATTTGAAACAGGATAAGACAGACAATGGTTCTACACAGGGCCATCGCTAGCGGGGCAAAAGGAGGTGACATTTCTAGGGGCCCCGGGCTTAGGGAGTCCCTCCTTCCAGAATGCGCTTTCAGTTTTCAGGTTGCTGTGGGCCCTGGATACCTCGGCTACAGCCCTGGTTCTATAAAAGATTAGGAGGCTTTCATATTTAAGGGGCCCAATAGTAACAGGAGTGCCAGAGAGCCCTCATAGACCAAGAGCCGTTCAAGAGACATTGTTTAGGCTAAGGGACACATATATTCAGGCATAAATAAACATTTGTTTTCATTGTTGATGGGTTTTTCATTCCAAACTGGATCGCACAACGTAGTCAAGTGCCCCGGGGCACTGGCCCCATTGGCTCGGTCAGTAATCCATCCCTGACGATATGACAAAATATATACTAATTAAATACTATCAATTTTGGTTTCATGTTGACTTTAAGCCCTTTTAAACTCCATGTTTTCAAAGAGAGACTGCCACCACAGTACAGATCTTGTTCTATTAAATCAGAGAATCAAAGTGGTGCGCTGCTTTCATTAGAGGCTCTTCCAGAGGTCAGACTCTGCATACATGGTGCCTAAACCATCTGAGCAGAGCTTGTTTTCCCCTCGCCTCAGCCCAGCCCTTCTAGAGCAGAGCTCCAGGGCCAGGGCATTCCGCTGGGCTGCTCCAGACCGCAGTTAAGCAGCTCCGTCTGGAGTACGTGATGGCATTCAGAGCCGCCCAAGTCCCTGCTCTCACTTAACAGATCAGTCACAGAAATCATTTACACGTTTCATTCGAAGAGAGAGTGCTAGGAAATCAACACACCTAAGTTGCAAAATTTCTCTACAATGCCATCAGGGCTAATTGTCCTTTCGACCCTCAGCCTAAGGTGTCGTTTAGCTTGACATTTGCCCCTGAACGCTGCCTGGAACATACTATATGCTAGTACACTTTGCATTCTTAGTGTCACCTATGGGTACCGCATTTTTGAAACTAAGGACATTTCCTCTTAATATCACTGAAACCTCAGTTGTTATCATCTATGGAAAACTGGAGCTGTGTCCGAAACCGCTCACTCGTTCACTCATTCACTAATCCCTATATAGTGTACGTCATTTGAGTGCACAATATCTGCAAGGAGTGAACGAAATCACCTACTCTACGATTGAGTAGGCGAAAAGCAGTAGGCGTGCGAATGAGTATGTCTGAAACCTTAGTAGTCATAAAAGAGTAGGCGAGAATTACCTCTGTGACGTACCATTTCTCGCGAGATTCGGACGTACGTTTACTTAAAGTGCGTCCGAAATCGCCTACTTCTCTTGTAGGGGAAAAGCAGTAGGCGAGTGAAAAAGTAAATCCGAAACCTTAGTAGACATAAAAGAGTAGTCGAGAAGTTCCCGCATTGCCTACTGCTTCCGCCCAGATTCTTGAGCACTCATCCAATGGACACTTTTCTATCCCAGGAGGCCACGGGAGAGGATACGTCATAATCAGACACGGCGTGTATGTTTTCAAATGTGAGTATTGTAAACCAAAAACATGGTTCCTTGTGTTCAAAACATATTTGTTGAACTTCTGTAAACTGTTGAAGTGTTGAAGGTGTAAAGATGCTAGGCAGTATAGTAGTGATTTTGTTGTAAAAACACGTTTTATTATGTACAGCTAAAGTCTCCAAAGTGGATTTACATGAATTCTAAACCATACACATCATGAACACGCTTACTAAATCTTTATTGAACATCTGACAGGGAAATATTCAATAAGTATTGAATGATGAGCTCATCACAAGTGATTTATTTGTGCTATTATGTAGAATTCACTGTCAACACTGCCTACATTACATGAATGTAAGTAATGTAAATAAACAAATGTACAAGTAACTCGACATTAGTTATCTATTTTATTTGTCCATTAGTACTGTTGATAAATTAAGGAACATTTGTATTGCATCGGAAGTGAGTTAATACATCAGCAACTACCTCAGCATGTAAATGTAGAATTGAGCACATAAATCACAGAGTAACTTGAATCTTGTCTGGATGTTTCAGGGACAGATGAACACGTGTTTATCCGATGGAGAGAGACTGATGAAGGAATTTTGCAGTCAAAGGCTTTAAGTGAGTATACTACAGAAATGAATAAAAATTATCTATTTAAATCATAAGTTTTAGTTTATTTCAATTATTGTAATGTCAAACAGAGTTATTACAGCGCTTTTCTGATTCTTGATTTCTCTTCATTTGCTGCAGTGCTTTTGTGGTTGAGCAGGACCTGCAGGGAAGAGTGACGGCAGCATTTGTGGGGAAAAGAAACCAGCAGGATGGCAGAATTGGCACAGCTGTGTTGAGATGGCAGAAGGATGGACAGTAGGAGGGCTCAGCGCCCGTAAATATGTGATTATTAATACATTAAATCTGAATAAGGCTTTGTTTCATGTGTTGTTGACTTGTATATGTATTTATTTATTGTGCTTACTTTTATTCATTCTTTTACTCTTTTATGTTTCCTATCGTTGTCAGTAAATAAAATATAATTATTTTATTAATTCATTGCTTGACTGAAAATTTAGATGAATTCACCTTGACTGCACTTGTCTAGTGTGTGTTCATGCATAGCTGTCATATGACAAAACAAATGACATTTTGCTTGTTTTACTAAAACATCATTTTCAGTAAAAAGTATTATAATGAAATATTGGGCAGCATTTTTCATTATTATTGTGTGTAAGTGTTGGGGTGGGCTAGCAATGCAATTCATTCTGGGGTAATCTTATTTTTAGTAGTAATACTGACATTTTCTGAGTACAAAATCAACATTCTTCTCATGCACTCTTAATTTACTGTTATTTATCCTGAGGTTTTGCCTCACTTCCGGCCGTAGCTGTGTGCCAGAAGACTGAGCGCATGTGAGTGACGTGCCCAAGCGCTTGCGCTCTGCTTTTGCATGGTCGATGATTCTTACTTAGAGGAATTTGTTTTCTTTTCAAAGTCATGTGATTTATTTTTTTATAATTATTTTTTAATACAATTAATTTTTCAATATTCTCGTTTAAAATTGCCTGTAGGCAAGTGAACTCCTGTGGAGGGGGTCCCTTCTTTTACCTCCATTCCATATACCATAAGATGTCCTTCCCACTTTTTAAATCATTCCTACAATTCCGACTGTTGTCCTAATCACTGAAAGACTTACAGGCAAGAACGCGTTTTATGTAAACAAAGCACACTATTGTGAACGCTTGTCATTACATCAGAAAGTCTTGACTGCCAAGAAACTGCTGGTTTTGGTTGGGTGTTGTTGGCATTAGCACAATAAACCTTTTGGCTCTTAAAAAGATTTACATTTCGTGCATTTTCACTGTAACACTGCACCATTATACATCATTAGGGTCATAAAATACAAACACTTTGCTCACACAATGTATTATTTATTTTTTTTAAAAATACAAAGATACCTCTAAACATCAATATTTCATTATTAAAAAGGACAAACATAAGTGATAGATACATAACATGGATGTTATTAATATGAAAAGCATCTCGGCACAGAAACCATGAAGTCTCACCCAAAAGTCAGCACTAACATACAGAAATGACCTTAAAATACAAACATGGTAGAGAAAACCAGCAAAGCACAAACCTGAGCTTTCAAAGTAAAGGCACCAGAGAGTTTTTCTCTCACATAACTCACAAAAACATAACTTTGCTTTTAGGTTGCAATGTTGGTTAAAGTGCAAACCGAGCACTTGCGTAAATGAGACACATCTTTTGTCCTTGTCAAAGAGGATCATTGCCCAAGGCAACTTGACTGTGCATCTATATATATTTCCGAATATATAACTCCCTTGTGCAGCCCATTTAGTGGTTTTCCGCTTTGGAAAACCTAAAACACCTCACAGCGTAACATTGCCCTTGACAAGCCATGGTACAAAAGCGGAATACCTTGTCCAGCTTTGGTGTTGACCATTCTTCGAACTACGAAAGCGCTGAAATATAAATACAAAAGCACGATTGAATCGCATACATGATGCTTTCTCTGGCACTGTGATGCCATTCCGCAGAAATGGAAAACTGTCATTCACGAGGCCGCAGAAATGTTTGTGTTCTTTGATACCAACCTCAGCTGAAACCACAACCACCCAAAACACTGACAATGAAAGTGTTCAGCATGAATGTGTCTTGGAAAAAACAGAGTTTGTTTTGACACTACAAAGAGGATATTATTAAGCATAAACTGCTCATGAATACTGGAGGAAACATCTGTCTCAAGCCGAAAATGTTCTGAGGTGGTGGAACATCTCAGGCTGTTGAAACAAAACTCATAAGTGAAACATTATGTTGAATAAAACCCTTTATTATTTCCAATCCTTCTCTTCAAAGTCTTAGTGCACGCTGGAAGGCATTAGCCTTCGAAAATGAGTCGGTTGACCCTCTTCCTCTATCATTTTAGTGTCTCTTTCACTTTCATGAAGGCGTAAGGAACATATTCAAGTATTCAGACCACTGACACTCCTTGAGAGGTGGCCGTGAGGGCGGTGATGATGTCCGACCGTTCGATGCGTGCCAGAGCGGAGCAGAGCAGGCCCAACGTGGACCCTTCCTGTTGGGCCCAATCAGTTAAGAGGGTGTGGATGGGGTCCTGGCCCCGTCCAAAGACATCCACGCGGTCCTGCTCATAACCCAGTGTGGCGGCCAGCTGCCTCCAGCTCCGACTGCCCCCCTCTGCAAGAAGCCCCTCTACCTCCTCCTGCCTGTGGGGAGGCAGGTTCACATAAAGCCGAGTGTCCTGTTTGCTGTCCCGTTTACTGCCTGCCAAGAGGATGAGAAAGGGATCAATTAACTACTAATCAGCCATTTAGTGGACACTTTTTGTGAAAGCAACTTACAGTACACTAAGAGTGACAAATACATACAAAAAATAAATCAATCAACAAAACCAATGTAGTCCAGGAGGCAAACAAATGACTCTTATGAACAGACACTTTTTAGTGAATCAAAACATAGTACAAAAAACAGTACAAATGACTCATATGAGCTGGCTCTTTTAAAGGATTAGTTCAATTCTGAATGAAAATTATTTACTCATCCTCAAGTCATCCAAGATGTTTATGTCTTTATTCAATCAAAAAGAAGTTAAGGTTTTTGAGGAAAACATTCCAGGATTTTTCCTCCATAGAGTGGACTTCACTGGTGTACAACGGGTTGAAGGACGAAATTGTAGTTTCAATGCAGCTTCAAAGGGCTCTACACGATCCCAGACAAGGAATAAGGGTCTTATCTATTGAAATGATCGGTCATTTTCTAAAAAAAAAAAAAAAAAAAAAATTTATATACTTTTAACCACAAAAGCTTCTCTTGCACGGCTCTGCGATGCGCCACGCATGATGTAATCACGTTAGAAAGATCACAAGCGATGTAGGCGGAAGAACAGATTTAGTGTCTACAAAGCAAAATGACGATCGTTTCACTAGATAAGACTCTTATTCCTCGGCTGGGCTCGTGAAGAGTGCTTTGAAGCTGCACTGAAACTGCAGTTTGAACCTTCAACCCATTGAACCCTGTTGAAGTCCATTATATGGAGAAAAATCCTGGAATGTTTTCCTCAAAAATCTTCATTTTTTTTTTGACTGAAGCAAGAAAGACATAAACATCTTGGATGACATGGGGGTGAGTGAATTATCAGGAAATTTTAATTCTGAAGAGAACTAATCCTTTAATGAACAGTTAAATAGACGAATTAAAACAAAATATTCTTATGAGCAAATTCTTTTAATGAGCAATGAAAAGAGACAAACAAATAGTTCAAAAAGACAAATGAATAGAACGAATGACTCTTATGAGCTGGTTCTTTAAATAAAGTTTAAAAAGATGAGTTTGTGGTCTTTATTACTAGAATCACATCAAATCTGTATCTCAGACCTAGTATCTGTTTTTAAGCCGTTTTCTCATACCTTTACTGGGCTGGTTTTCCTGAAGGCTGTGAGAGTCCAAGAACACGCCACTGTCGCTGTGTAATTTCTCTCCTTCCCCGGCATTATTCAGCTCGCCAACCCGTGCTTTCACCAGAGCCTGCTTCTGCTGACATGACTTCCAGCTGTACATACACACCAAATCACACAGTAAAAACCTACAAGAATAATATTTCACTTCATAGACACATTATGGTATTCTATATCTTACATATACAAGTAGAAAAAATGTGTAAATCATTTGTATAACCATGTAAAGCATATTTTTTCTTCTTTAAATCTCTGTATGAGCTCACCATTTGTAGGCGACATAGAGCAGCAGGCCGAGCACCACTGCAGCCAGTACAGACACATAGACCAGGATGTTGTTGTTGTTGTTGTTGTTGTTTCCCCCTTGGTCCTGTGGTGTGAGTCGAGGGGATCCGGACCCTGGTGCTGGGCTGCTCCTGTTCTCTGTTTCCTCACTCAGAGTCGGCCATCGGGGGAATTCCCGCGGACCATCAGAACCAGATGGCCGGGACAGGATGTTGAGGTCTTTCACTGCAAAAAGAGATTTAACAAAATAAGTCCTTTTGAACTGCCTTTATATATTGAAATAACTTACTATAATAACTATATAAAGTAGACTTTACAGAGTGTTTGACACGATCTTGATGCACCACTTGATGGAAATAACATCACAACATTTATTTCCTTCAAGAGGTGCATCATTTTTTGGTGAAGATCTTGTATTGACAATGCAAGAGGTGAGCACTCTGTAAAGTCTCCTCCAGCACATCTCAAACACTTTAAATGGATTAAGGTCTGGAAACGGAGCTGCCGATTCATTTGTGAAAATGATTCTTCATTCTCCCTCCCAACCATTCTATCACAATTCAAGCCTGATGAGTCTTGACTTTGTCATCCAGGAATATGGCCATGATGTGTCTACCTACATGGTTGTTTAAGACATGAAAACTACACACTCCAACAAATAGGGTTAGAAGAACTGTTTCCAGACATATATGATGTTAGAAACATAATAATCACTGCTATTATGATCAAATCACTGACTCATTTGTCTATTTAAATCCATACAGAGACTTTTTTAGATGTGTGTGTTTTTCAGTGTGT
The DNA here is from genome assembly GCA_038088235.1 of Zacco platypus. Lineage (NCBI taxonomy): Eukaryota > Metazoa > Chordata > Actinopteri > Cypriniformes > Xenocyprididae > Zacco > Zacco platypus. Next base: position 25,929,350 of record CM076077.1, on the reverse strand, counting down.
GTGTTTGTGTATATATATATATATATATAAACCTAATAGATATAATCTAGAAAATGAATACACTACTCTGAAAAATGAGTAGTTGTGCTGTCTTTATAAATTAAGGGAAACTAATTAGATTCACACTAGTTAGACATTTGAAGCACACTCAAGTACACCCTAGAGCATTCAAACACCTAGATTGCAAAAAAATAAAAAAATAAAAATGCAGATGCTCGTTTTAGCCTTCACGTGAAACCCACATGTGACACACATCTGCTGTGAGTCTGATTAACACATCATCAGTGGGCACAGGCACAGCTGACAGACTAAATAGCAGATCGAAATGTTGAAAAGTGTAGAATGGTCAGGAGGATTCATGCCCCCCACCCTCCATCCTGAAATAGATCGTGCAGGCGAGGCCACCCCACACACACTATCACACAGATGCATGCATTCTTTTGTCCACTCGCTCTCTCACACACCCCGCAGACTGCCTGTACGGATCAAACACTCGGTGTGGCTGCTCTGACCTCGGCAGGTCGAGTGGTCTAACTGGTGACTCCACCCTGCAGGGAACAGGGGGCAACGTGGGATGTGACCCACTAGCCAGCTGGTTAACCTCCAAACCGATTTAACACACCTCGGGCCACAGTTTAACATGCAATCCAATGAGGACACTGCACTTTTTAAATGACAGTTTATACTTTAAAAAAAAACTAAAATTAAAACATTTGGTTGTTTATAAATCAAACAAAATCTATATAAAGTGTTTATCTTCTTAATGTGTTCATGACTGGATTGTTGCTAAACTCATTGAAGAATGAGCAGAACATCTGAAGTCAAAGTGAGAGCTGTATTTTCTCAAAAGCTTCTCTGACTGAACACAGGTGTCTGCCACATGTTAATAATCTAACCATACACACTCACACACACACGCATAAATGTTTTTATATATAGCTTGGCACAAACTTCATCCAAGACACACATGCATATTGGGTTACGTTCACACAGTCAGTGTTTGGGATTGACAACCCTATTTACTGACAGGTGTGTCAAATCAATCACAAATAAGTAAAAATTTAAAAAGCATGTTTCAAGTTCTAAGAAACCTACTCATGCTGGTTTTACATGGTAAAAAAAAACAAAAAAACATTTTTAACAAAAACCATTTATTTACTAAAAAGTAAGATATATTTTTTTCATCACACCTTGAATACATATGAGTGCACAAATATCATTATTTAAAATCATTATTTTAACAATATTATATTGATATTAAATTGTTATTCTGTGTTTGTACCATATTGTAATATATATATATATATATATATATATATATATATATATATATATATATATATATATATATATATATATATATGTGGTACAAACACAAATCTGAATCTGAACTAGTCTTGTCATAAAGTAATCATTTATTAAACATTTTTTGTGGTAACACTTTACAATAAGGTTCATTAGTTAATATGAATTAATAATGAACTGCACTTCATTTTAATTTCAACATTTACTAATACATTATTAAAATCTTGTTAACATTAGTTAATGCTCTGTGAACTAACGAACACACAATGAACTGTATTTTCATTAACTAACGTTACTGAAGATTAGTAAATACAGTAACAAATGTATCGCTCATAGTTAGTTCATGTTAGTTAATACATTAACTAATGTTTAACTAATGAACCTTATAGTAAAGTGTTACCATTTTTGCTAATATGATAGAGGTTGTCTCTATATAATTTTTGTTGTTGTTGTTTTATATTTTTTGGTCACATGACATGACTTTCAGTTGACAGAAAAATTAAATTTTTAAAATATTATAAATATTTAAGAAATTACAATAAAACCGTTTCATAGATTCTTTACATAGATTTTATTTTTTATTTATAAAACAAATATATAAAAACCAAACTACTTAAGGTTATCTTCACAAGAATTTCATATTTTAAAGAGGCTTTTGTCTTCATTACGATATCAGGACGGTTAAATTACCCTGTAGTATAGGGCTGCATGATTTGGGGAAAAATTAATTTTAAGTTTTCTGATAAAAATAGCAAGTGCGAATTGAAATTGTATTAATTTAATTTTAAAAAAAAATCTCCAGGTTTGCTGTGATTGTTTTTTGGGCTGCACAACTTGGCCAAACATGTTAAGATTATATATAAATCACAATAAAATAATAATAATAATAATAATTAATATTATTATTACTAGATAAAAATATTACACAAAATAAGAAATATTACTATTGTAATATTTCATAGTAAAATAAAGAACTGAGTATTTAAGAAACACAGAGCGCATTTATTTAATTAAAACATTTGTGATTTAATAATCGTGATTTTAATTCATTTTGATTAATTGCTCCCTACGGTACATACACACAAAATCATTAACACAAAGGCACACCAGAATTTAATGAACATCACACTCACCCATACAGAGGGTGTCAGAGTCCTGCTGGCAGGGTCTGATCTCCACCTCGTCGTCACTACAGCGTGAGCAGGGCATGCAGGGTTTCCTGTTGCTCCGCTCCTTTGAGTAAGTCCCTGGTTTACACCGCTCACATACGGTATTTCCCAGTGGCCCGCATTGCCGAACCGCTCCACTTCCATGCCCACACATGGTGCAGGCCGCGCACAGCCCACTTGTGCTGTTACCATCCCGCCACAGGAAGAAACCCTCACCGCAATCACACTGGGTATCCTGAGTGGGTGTGCAGCGTGCAAGTTCAGGAATGCCGGGGGGGCAGCGGGCGCACCGCCAACAGGCTGAAAGACTTTCAGAGCCTGAGAACGACACGCCTGGGACAGATTTGAAGAGTTTTTTTTTTTTTTAATCAAGAATATGGATGTAAACATTTGCAAAACAACAATATTCACATTTAGGCTTTTATTCAAAGTAAAAATGAAAGTTTGTTTAAAAAAAACGCACCATCTTGACACGGCTGACACTTGGTGTCTTCCTGACCACAGCTGGTTGCCAAGCCAGTGCCCGCAGCACACATGCTGCAACATTCGCCTGATTTTGTGAACTGCTCACTCGTACAGTCTTTGCCAAAAGCCACCTGCAAAACATACAAGCACATGTCAAATTCAAATTAATGATAATAATTAAATGGAATTTGTAGCATATGTTTGCTCTATTTGTAGCATAGTTTTCGAACTCTCAGTCTCTCTACTGAGGAGGGGATCAGATATTTGTGATCAAACAAATTCAGCCTCGGTGAGCATAAGAGATTTTGTTTTACAGAAAATAGAAAACAGTTATTTAAACTATATACATTTTAATAATATTTCACAATATTTCTGATTCTGCTGTATTTTGATCAAATAAATGCAGCCTTGATGAGCATTAGACACTTTCAAAAACCTCTGCAGCATTTATTAATCTTTGTTAATGTTGATTTCAACATTTGCTAATACATTATTAGAATTTTGTTAACATTAGTTAATGCACTGTGAACTAAGGTGAACACACAATGAACAACTGTATTTTCATTAACTAACGTTACTGGAGATTAGTAAATACAGTAACAAATGTATCGCTCATAGTTAATTCATATTAGTTAATATGAATCTTATAGTAAAGTGTTACCGAATTTTCTTTGTCAATTTCCAAATATGGTGTTTAATTCTCACCAAACACAGTGAGCTGAATATCCTCAATGACCATATAATTTGTACAAAAATGAGGTCTAGGCATTTAGAGAGAGGAGTGAGTTTAAGGAGTCTGTGTGACTTTAACACTCCAAGTTGGGTGTAACAACACATATTTACACAGAGATACAATAACAATACAATATCAAGAGCAATGGAGGTAGAGCTTCATCATGTTTAAAAAGACTCCTCATTCATGGGAATGGAACATTGTGTATTTGCACCCATTTCAAATGGAGGCATCAGTAGTGGGGCAGCTCGAGACCTCAGGGAAGGGTGTGACGTGTGAGTGCGTCTGTTTGGGTAAGAGAGAAGACTTTGATGTTCCCCGCCGCTCTGCAGGTGTGATAGAGGAGGTCAGTTCTGCGGCATCTTAAACATGCATATGTTTAGGAAAATTACCCCTCGCACACCCCCTCTGCTTCACAACTGCCCCCTGGGGCTCTGACAAGAGCCAACAGATGCCTAACATGCAAAGCTCCTCCAAAGAGGGAAAGCAAATCCAATGTAACCTCTCTGATGTCTGCCTCTTCTTCTCTCTGATCTCTGCTGGGACGAGAGAGCATGTGTAAACCTGTTGAATGAGCACACAAGCTCATAATCTCATTGAAACACCAATACACATTTGTACACAGCAGCCCACAGGGCAGCAACCTTCACTTTGTGAGTAGAAAGAACACTTTGATTTTGTATTTCAGCCACACTTGCCTACTGTTGATACACCAGGACCTTTGCATTGTTTAAAAAGAAGCAAAGCTTAGTAGCACTTAACCAAATATTCAATATACTGAAAGGGACTAAATTTTAAAATCAAGTAGCAATTCTGCCTTTTTTACTCAGAATTGTGAGTTTATATCTTGCAATTCTGACTTTATAATACGCAATTGTGAGTTATAAAGTCTTTTTCTCGCAATTGGACATTATATCGCACTTGCGAGCTTATCTCACAATTCTGACTTTATAACTCGCATTTCTGATTTTATTTCACACAATTCTGACTTTATAACTTTATATCTCGCAATTGCGAGAAAAGAAGTCATAATTGTAAGATAAAAAGTTAAATTATTAAAGAAATATAGGTTCAACTTCATTTTACAGTGTCTTTGTTACACTGTAATTTAAGTACTGAGTTATATTAAGTAACTACATGTATTTACTATAGGGTTAGGATTAGGGTTTGGTTTAGAGTTAGTTGCAAATAATTATGCATAATTTACAGTTATCATTATAGTAACTGCATGTAACATATAACAATGACACTGTAAAATAAAGTGCTACCGAAACTTATATTATATTCCTCAATGTCCTTGGTAGTTATAGTAATACAGGTCACAGCTTTCATAAAAATATTAAGCAGCACAATTTTTTTTCAACAATGATAATAAGAATGAGAATTAGAATGATTTCTGAAGGATCATGTGACACTGAAGACTGGAGTGATGATGCTGAAAAATTTTCCTTTGATCTTCTTTTGATTCCTTCGATTTTCCTCTGAAAATCAAATCCTTTGATCACAGGAATAAACTACATTTTAAAACATATTAAAAAAGAAAACAGTTCTTTTAATTTGTAATAACATTTCACAATATTACTGTACTTTTCATGAAATAATAGCAGCCTTGTTGAGCATAAGAGGCTTCTTTTAAAAAACATTGTTAAGTTTCTAAACTTTTGGCAGGTACTATATACAGGTGCTGGTCATATAATTAGAAAATCATCAAAAAGTTGATTTATTTCACTAATTCCATTCAAAAAGTGAAACTTGTATATTATATTCATTCATTACACACGGACTGATATATTTCAAATGTTTATTTCTTTTAATTTTGATGATTATAACTGACAACTAAGGAAAATCCCAAATTCAGTATCTCAGAAAATTAGAGTATTGCTTAAGACCAATACAAAGAAAGGATTTTTAAAAATCTTGGCCAACTGAAAAGTATGAACATGAAAAGTATGAGCATGTACTGCACTCGATACTTAGTTGGGGCTCCTCTAGCCTGAATTACTGCAGCAATGCGGCGTGGCATGGAGTCGATCAGTCTGTGGCACTGCTCAGGTGTTATGAGAGCCCAGGTTGCTCTGATAGTGGCCTTCAGCTCTTCTGCATTGTTGGGTCTGGCGTATCGCATCTTCCTCTTTACAATACCCCATAGATTTTCTATGGGATTAAGGTCAGGCGAGTTTGCTGGCCAATTAAGAACAGGGATACCGTGGTCCTCAAACCAGGTACTGGTTGCTTTGGCACTGTGTGCAGGTGCCAAGTCCTGTTGGAAAAGGAAATCTGCATCTCATAAAGTTGGTCAGCAGCAGGAAGCATGAAATGCTCTAAAACGTCCTGGTATACGGCTGCTGTAAGATTCAGAACATCTTGTGCCCTGTCTCCCTATGATCATTCTGTTTTTGCTGACTTGAGACTTTTTCTTGTGTCCCATTGGACAAATATCTAGACAAGAATATGAATATGTGATTATTAACGCATAGTCCTTATATGTATTTCCAGTTGCTGAACGGATGGTTTCACTTCTTGTTTTCTACCTATAACTATGCACCCCTTTGGACAATAAACTTTGTGTCAATGATTGAACTGCACTCTGTGTTGGTCTCATTTTTGGCACCCGGGTACCCGCTCTTCTGTGCTACACTGCTCAATCTCAAAGATCTTCTTGAAATATCTAATATCCAAATTATTTTTATCCAACAGCTGCGTTGACCTTGGACCTCAGAAAACACAGTGGACCAACATCAGCAGATGACATGGCACCCCAAACCATCACTGACTGTGGAAACTTTACACTGGACCACAAGCAACGTGGATTGTGTGCCTCTCCTCTCTTCCTCCAGACTCTGGGACCCTGATTTCCAAAGAAAATGCAAAATTTACTTTCATCAGAGAACATAACTTTGGATCACTCATCAGCAGTCCAGTCCTTTTGTCTTCAGCCCAGGGGAGACGCTTCTGACACTGTCTGTTGTTCAAGAGTGGCTTGAAACAAGGGATGCGACAGCTGAAACCCGTGTCTTACATACGTCTGTGCGTAGTGGTTCTTGAAGCACTGACTCCAGCTGCAGTCCACTCTTTGTGAATCTCCTCCACATTTTTGAATGGGTTTTGTTTCACAATCCTCTCTAGGGTGCGGTTATCCCTATTGCTTGTACACTTTTTTTCTACCACATCTTTTCCTTCCCTTCGTCTCTCTATTAATGTGCTTGGACAGAGCTCTGTGAACAGCCAGCCTCTTTTGCAATGACCTTTTGTGTCTTGCCCTCCTTGTGCAAGGTGTCAATGGTCGTCTTTTGGACAACGGTCAAGTCAGCAGTCTTCCCCATGATTGTGTAGCCTACAGAACTAGACAGAGACCATTTAAAGGCCTTTGCAGGTGTTTTGAGTTAATTAGCTGATAAGAGTGTGGCACCAGGTGTCTTCAATATTGAACCTTTTCACAATATTCTAATTTTCTGAGATACTGAATTTGGGATTTTCTTTAGTTGTCAGTTATAATCATTAAAATTAAAAGAAATAAACATTTGAAATATATCAGTCTGTGTGTAATGAATGAACATAATATACAAGATTCACTTTTTGAATGGAATTAGTGAAATAAATCAACTTTTTGATGATATTCTAATTACATGACCAGAACCTTTATATAAATTAAAACTAATTGGAAAAAGGCTTTGGAGAGGGGGTGGGGGTGTCCAAAAAATAAGCTTGCATTATTTCTTGTAAAGATGGGAAGAGAAACAGATTTCTGAGCAGCACCATTGGAATTTACAGCTGTCCTAATATGGTGTTTAATACTAACCAAACAATGTAAGCTGAGGGGGAACTTAACATCCTCAATGACAATATCTCACCATATAATTTGTACCTAAGTCTAGCTAAATAGAAAGTACAAAGTGGGTACAAATGATATATCACCTATAAACATTTGGGCAGAGCAGGAATGCAGTGGTCTGAGGAGGAGGGGCGGGGGATGCATGAACACTACAGACACTTCCAGCCTAAGTGCTGATTCCACATAATGCAGAGAGATAATGCATATGAATGAAGTGACCTCACACAAAACATCTTTGATCTACCCAAATATTTAGTTCCCATCACTGCAGGACAATCTCAGTCTGGATGCCACATTTGATAATGTAGGTCAAACGTGCCCCACACATTGAATGAAGGGATCTTTCGTAAAGGAATAGTCAACCCAAAAACGAAATTTCAATCATTATTTATTAGTCGTTCTAAACCTGTATGACCTGCGGGACACAAAAAGAAGATGTTTTAAAGCACTGTGAAATACAATGAAAGTCAGTGGGGTCCCAAAACAATTTCGGACCCCACAGAAAAAAGAAAGTCATGTTGGTTTGGAACAATATGAAGGTGAGTAAAATAATGACAGTTTTTTGGGTGAACTATTCCTTTAAGTCCAATGCTGTATATGACATAATATATGAGCACATGTGTGCTGCCCATGTGCGAGTTTGGAAAGAGCAGTCTGAATGATGAAAACATGAAAGGAGCCACGAGCCCCAGGAGGCAACAGTGATTGACCCCTCACCCCCACCAGCCAAACATATAACCACAGACAGACATCCACTGAGACCGAGCTAGAGACTGACCGCTATCTTATCTCACTGCAGCCAACAGTAGCATAAGATCTGTTTCACATCCGGCTAAACACAGCCTCGGGCCTGTAAAACTTCAAGATCATTTAGAAAAGTGTCAGTTTGCCGCAAAATACTTCTCTATCAAAACGAGCGGGGAACAAGAGAGAGGGGGAGAAAAAATTGGTTGTGAGTTCAAGAGAAAGCAATTCTGCCCCCACCAATATAAGTAAAGTGATGTGGCTAAATGGAAAGTCAAATTACTGAGCTGCGATTTCTACCCCCCTCGCTCTCCACAGACCAAGAGAAAATGAAGATAATTATAATGCTCCGGATATCCCGGGCCCCTGCAGTTCTTAAGCTGTGGTTGCCTATCAACCAACAGACATGGGGGGGGGGGGTCTGCTGCTATCCCTGGCTCCCCCACAGACTGTTTGAACACACCAGGAGACATGGATCTGGATCAGGCCAGTAGCATTTATTGCATTAACTACCACTGACCTGAAAAAGAGTGCAAAATCATCAAGCAAAAACATTCATCGTTTAGGTTTTGCATACGTCTGTAAAAGTCAGAGCAAATGAATCTGTTGTTTTGTGATAAACTGTTTTAACTTAGAGTGAAAAAGCAGCCTTTTATTTTGGTGTTCGGTTAAGCAGGAATAAATCACAGGGCCATTTGGCTCTGCTCTGACATCTGCAGGGCGTGTTTCTGAGCATAATTTTTCATTTGGAAAACAGGACGAGATATATCTATCTATTTGGATGGTAAATATTCAACATTTTATACCTGCTAAGAACAACAGCAGGATATTGCACTGACTAAGTGTGATTAAAAAAATCCAAAACAATAAAAGTAATGCTATGCAGGTCACAGGAAGACACAGGGTGTTACTTTCCAGTCTTTTCTTTTGTGCCAGGCAATATCCAGGATTTATTAAAAACTAATGAAAAGAAATACATGATCCACACACTTACCGAAAAATAATATAAAAATGCATAATATGAATGCTGCCATTCCCTGACAGACTGAAATGCTAGTTTCAGATTCAGAACACATTGTAGGAGAGAACAGGGAGTGTTGTAATGCAGTTTAGTTGTAGCACTTTCAGTTTATTAGAATTTAGCCAAAAAATGTATTTCTTAACCTGCTACTTATTTAATATGTGAATATGTTAATGAATGCTAAATTAAGTGTCATTTGAATCAGTTTCTTTTGTTTAATATGATCTATAACATTATTTGTAACACTTTCCAAAGTATTTCTATGCTCCACTGACAAAGTCAGTCTATATGTTATGTTTTTAGAGTTGTTAGCTTATGTTTTTATTCATAATAGTTTCAGACTTTATTTTCAATTCATTTTGAATTAGATTTTTCTGTTTCAATTAATATTTTTAAAATGAAATGAGGGTGGGTGTTTAATTACTTTGAACAAGTAAAGTTGGTTACCACAAACTTCATTAGTGTTACAACTTAGCACAGGTTGTAACAACAGCGCACTTTGTGTAAGTTACTTTACATTCACGGACACCGTTTAGGCACAAGGTGTGGATTTCTAGACTACTTCAATTTGTAGCTGAAAAACATGGGAATAGGGATATAGCCTAAATAGCGCAAAAACATTGAGTTACAGAAGTTATAGTAGGCTAAACAGCGTCACAACACTTTGGCTTCCCAATTAAAAAGTAACTGGAAAGTCCCAGTAACGTCGGAAAATATGAACAGGGCAAACCATCCATTAACAGGGACCAGAAATCAAATAAAAAAACTCAACAAACTGTTACGAGTTTACGTCATATTTAAAATAACGCAGAAAAACTCACCTTTACGGCCATGATACACAAACAGAGATGAAGTGCTGCCTTCATCTTCAGGACTTTCCCTCAGTGTTTGAGAAATAATGCAACGAGTTTCTTGTGCTCAAAACGCACTAATGTTCATAAACACAAAGCATAAATACAGGACATATACAGCAGCTGTTGGAAGTATCTGGTCCTCTTTTCCATATAAATTATGTGAACAGTCTTTTTTTCCTCGACTCTTCCACTGAACAGCGGCGGAAACAGCAAATGCGGATATTCCTCGTGTAAAGCTTTAAAAGCTCATTACTTCATCTCTCTTCTGTCTCCAGAGTCAAATCTGCTAGTCAGTGGCGATCTTTCACTCGATTGCTGCTGTGGTCGCGGTCAGCTGTTGACTAAATAGCTTTTGCTGAAGGGGATGGACATAAACCCCCCCACATACGCGCGCGAGCACAGAGCCTCACACGCGCGCGCGCTGTGATTGGACAAACTGGCGCGTGATGGAGATCAAACTCTTCCTCATGCCATTATTGTGGGAAAATAATTTTGACTCTGCTCATATATTGCATGGTCAAATTAGCAATAAAAAAGCCCAGTGTTACACAATTATTTTAAATAGTATGTTGTTTATGCAACTTTTGTGTGTGTGTGTGTGTGTGTTTAATTACTTATTTTCTGCTAAAAAGTGTATTACAATAACTGAAGTAACTTTGAGATTTTGGAGGGACGCGGTGGTTATCAAAGAAAATTACTGGACTACAAATACTGGAACAGATGAAAACGCCGTTTTGCCCAGTCCAGGCTTCAGTTGAGATAAAAAGACAACAGTGGCTAAACTCTTCAGATCTGAGGGGGTTTTAAGTAACGTCGTAAAGTTCAGCATGGGGTCTCGAGACTTCAGAGAGCAACAAATGGACACTTCCCTCGCAAACAATGATCACAATGATCATAACGCTTCAAAGAATGACTGAGAAGAAACGGGGAAAAGTAGCCTAAAGGTGAGATGGTGTTCAGTTAATTCTTCCCCGATTCGTTTCGCCTTTTCCTTTCGTTCCTGGTGTCAGAAGGTCTTGTGACTGAATGACCGAACTGTGATTAGGGAAATACCGTCTGTTAAGAGCGCTTCTTTAGCGAAGATGTCCTGTCCTGTCCAGTTCTTGTTTCTTTTTCTATGCTGAAAATTTGTCAACAATAACGTCAATTTTAAGATTAGATATTAGACCTCAAATATAAGAATTACCATGGCAACCCGTTCCCCTTACAGTTTTTTTACAATCACTTTGCTACTATTTTCAGAACTTTGATGTCATTTTTCAAAACTCTAGACACAAAACTCAAAACGGTTATCACTTGTAACAGGCTGTCTAATGTTCAAAACATTACATTGTGCATTCACATCTTTAAAGAAATCTTGCACTTGCACAATCATTGGTTCAAAACATAAATTTACTGTGAAATACCATTGAAACATAACTAGATCACCCACACACAAGCAACCGATATCGTACAATCATTAAATATTGTAGAACAAAATAGGTGATACAGGTTTCATTATGGTACTACATGTACAGTAAACACATCACTGTAAAAGTACTGCAGTAGTAGAAAGAATACTATAGACAGTGGAATCATTGTACAAAGTTTGTAATATATTGATGCAAAACACTACAGTACAATCACAACATAGGTTTATTTGAATCAAAGCAAAAATAATTAGCGATGAAATAGAAAAGAAAAGACAGTACTGTAAAACATCAAATGCAGTGTTCCTCAACTTGCTTGTTTGTACTGTAAGAAACAAAACAGGAGTGATTACTGTACTTCTACATTGTCATCAACTCTGTTGTGGATTTGGCCATAGGTTCTCATCTACATCACAATGGATGTTTTCCTTAGCCAAACATCTTGGAAAAAAACCTTCAGGCATGGCGAATCCAGGCCTGACACTGGTCTGCTGTGATGTCATTGCAGGCGTCATCCAAGGATATCGTAGTCTAGTTCATGCTCCACGCTAAATGGTGACAATGAATCTCGTTATCTTGAAACTTTCATGATTTAACATGGAAGATTGTTTGTCTGTTTCCATACAACTATGCATTAAGAGTAATGCAACAGTTACTTATCATTTTGTGCAGTTGTATCAATTGATAGTTAGATCATTGTAAGGCAATGAATAGACACTCATTTGAAATGTAATGTGTGAATAGCCTTTTGAAACAGTAGTACTTTGATGTTAAGTTGTGTCATATTGAACAGGTGATTTTTGTTGAATGAGCAAATGATCTAGGTTTTATGTGTATTGTATCCAAGCAATTTAGAAAAGGGTTAGAGTTTTGAAAAATGTGCATTTTGATCATTGGTTGTGAGTTTTGAGTCTAGAGTTGTGAAAAATGACATCAAGGTTCTGAAAATAGTAACAAAGTGATTGTAAAAAACTGTAAAACGACACTTACTGCAGGTCAAACTGTTGTGGTCTATGAACAGGTTAAATCCATTTGATATGTTTAATAAATGTTATATAATTATCTAACATAAAATTAACATAGCTTGAAAAGTAGCTGGTTTGGAAAAACATGAAAACATGAAAACATGAAAGGGTGATTTTGTCACACAAAGTGACGGCTTAACTGAAGCTACATTTTACAATTGCTTCTGGAGTCTTAAAAAATATAGATTTGTCCTAATATGCCTACTTACTTACTATATAGTAGGTGAAAAACATGCCCGAAATTATAGTATTCATAAAACATAGGCAAAAAGTAGCCTACTCAAAGAACCTATACTTCCGGTGAGATCCTGACGTGTGCATATATTGGGGTGTGTCTCAGGGGTAACTGCAGCTTGGAATAATGGGCGTGTCTAACGGTAGGGGGCGTGTCGAACGGTTTCTCATTGGTCACGAAAGCTGCCTGTTCCGCATAAAGGCAAGCCATACTCTTAAATAGCTATTGGCCTACCGAAAGCAATAATTCCAACATAATACTATACAACCAAATTCCATTATTTTAATGTAAAAACAGTGTTAATGATCTTAAGAATATTACATTCAAGTTTTAAAAATTACTTTCTAAAGTGCCTTCAGAACTTGGATGCATGGCGCGGATGAGTGACGTCATCACCGCGCATTTAGGTCTTATACACACACAGGTTTGTTTTGCTATCAAAGTGAGGACATTCCATTGGCGTAATGGTTCTTGTACTGTCCAAACTGTACATTGTATCCCCCTACACTACACAAGGCCACAGGAGAGAAGTCGTGAATGACAGTGAAGCAATGCAACTGACGCAAGTCACATGACAATGACAACATGGTGACTATTATACATCCGAATTGCATTCAGACTACAACCATTAACACTATACAACGCTCAACAGGTGCGAAGTATGCTTCTGGATGCAGCTCCTGAAATATATGGAAGAAATCATCTTAACATATTACTAAATGCAGTATCACACATTGTAGTGGAAAAAATATACCATTGATAATAGGACTACAAATGTTTCAATGACTGAGTGAAAAGTGTCTTAAAGGGATAGTTCACCCAAAACTGAAAATTCTGTAATCATATACTCACCCTCAAGTTATTCCAAACCTGTATGAGTTTATTTCTTCTGCTGAACATATGGGAAGATATTTTGAAAAATGTTTGTAACCAAATAGTTGTGGGGCACCACTAACTTCCATAGTATTTTTTTTCCTACTATGGAAGTCAATGATGCCAAACAATTGTTTGGTTACAAACATTCTTCAAAATATCTTCCCATATGTTCAGCAGAACAGAGAGACTCATACAGGTTTGGAACAACTTGAGGGTGAGTAAATGATGACAGAATTCTCATTTTTGGGTGAATTTTAGTAATGCCCTTTCACACCGACGAGAACAACTATGACGGTAAATAAAGTTTTAATAATGAGAATAGGGAAAGTCCACATCACAGCTATAATGATAACGGCACAGAGGAATGTTATTGTTGGAATTGCTTTCAGTACGATTTTTTTCAGCTCATAAAAACATGTCAGCCAATCAGAATCCACCTGACTTCAAACAGCTTGAGAATTAAAGTGGCAGACGACATAACTGCAGCGCGTGCTTATAATAAAAATAATGTTATGGTCCATGGTGTGGACACTAATATAGTTATCATTATAGTTATCTTTACAGTTATCGGGCCAACACCCGTGTCAGTAAGTCCTGAGTCACTAACAAGTTTTTACAGTCTCTGGATTGTGGTCAGCAGAGGCTGATAGACAGAGAACTGCAAAGACAAGACTATAAACCCTCCAAAGATGTAAAGACTTTGGCAGTCTGTTACTAGAGTGTGAATTTGCAGATCACAGCAAAGAAATAATAAAACTTTGATGGAAGATGAACACTGCCTGACAATGCAGAGACAGGATAAGGCGGTGGGGGAGACTGGGAGGCTTTGTGGTTGTTTGCAGGTTGTTGTGCTTTAGGAACTACCCAGACAACAAGTGATTGTCAGGACATTTTAACCTACACCCCTTCCCCCGCCTCTTCTTTTGGGGGTGGAGGGGAGATGCCTGGTTCTACAAAGAGCAAGGTGTCAAGCCCTCCTCCCATTGTTATCCACACAGATCAGAGCAGAATTGCCACCATAACCAGCACATCTCATCTCCTCTCAGCCCTGCTGCATGTAGTGACTGGAAGAGGCACATTCCATCCCTCCATGCCAGAGCCGACCCCCCCTTTCCCCTGTCGTCCACTCAAACGTACCCCTTGGGGTGTTTATGGGTCAGCCAACAGGATGCTCGGCCCATTGGGAGATCAAAGGATTCCCGGCTCAGATAAATGTGGTGTAACTGTGACCTCTTCAACTCTAATAGGGTTTAACACGTCAGGACAGGAGGAGGGAATAAAAGACTGAGACGTCAGAGAAACTCTGAGACTTTTGAAACAGGGATAGAACCTTCATTAAAGCATCTTAAAGGAGTCAATTTGAGGAGGGGGAAAAATCAATGTAAGATCAATTATGATACAAGTTTTTATATTTCCTTTTTACGGAAAAAAAGTTAATTTTTTTTAAAATAAAAATATGCACATTAAAATAAATATTAATCATTAATTAAATATTTAAAAAAATATTTAAAAAATATTATAGGATTATAGTAAACGAAAAGAATAAAAATACTAGAAAAAAAGAAGTTGAACTGAAAATTAAAATGAATTAAATAAACAAAAACATACCAAAAAAATGACTAACGACTAACAAAAATTAAAATGAAAACGGAAAATGTAAAAATAAAAACTACTTCAACATAATAAAAACTAGAAAAGTATCTCAGCGATATTAAAATAGTACTAAATAAAGACATGACTCAAATGAATTTATATAGACTAATACATTTAATTAAAAGAAACAATGTACATTTACACAAACACATCATTCACTCGAGCAGGAAGGCTATGAAACAGAAATGGTCATACGTTCAACAGAATGGATGTTTACATTTCTTTTGAAGCCATCATTTGTTCGAACAGACATGAAGCTTAATGTAATTCAATCAGTTTGACATGCATAAAAAGAATCGTGGAGTGATTTAGTCATGAGCATTTCATGAAACAGGACTCATATGGCTTCAGTTTCTCATCACAAATCTAAACTAAACTAAACTCAAACAAGACCGACTTCTCAAGGCTTTTTGTGTGCGTAGCTGGGAAATACAGTGAAAAATAATGCACACTCTTACAGTAATCGTTTCAGTGGCAGTGTTTGAACTACGAGTGATAATGATACAGAGGACAACATTGTATTTAAGGAATAATTCACTGAAGAAAATGAAAATTCTGTCATCGTTTACTCACTCTAATGGCATTCCAAACCTGTTTGACTTTCTTTCTTTTGTGGAACACAAAAAAAGCATTTTGAAGAATTGTTCTCATTCACGCAGTCAAAATTAATGTTGACTGAAGCATCAAAAGAAAAGAAAAAAAGAAAAAAATGAACCATATAAAAAAATGATTCAGTAGCTCTGGATTCGGAATCTTGAGTCATTTTTCATTACACTCTTCAAAATAAAGAGCGTTTTCACAGCGATGTCATATAGAGGAACCAATTTTGGTTTCCCAAAGAACCTTTCAGCGAAGAGTTATTTTTTTTCTTGTAAAGAACATTTTAAAAATAACCTATAAAGAACCTTTTTTGGAGTCAAAATGGATGTTAAAGGTTTTTCATGAACCGTCAATTCCAATGAGGAACCTTTACTTTTTAAGGGTGTAACACAAACAAATTGTCCTTTTGAATTTGAACTTTTCAGTGAATGATCCAGTTCACAAAGCCGGATTGATTCATTCGTGAATCAGACTCACTCAGTGTTTCAGTCACAGCTGTCAACCGGTCACCAGAGGGGAAGGTTTTCAGTGAATAACACTTTTATATTGAGTTCAGAAAACGTAATGTATAGACCTTATACACCAGAGAAACGTGCGCGCAGCCATCTTTAGAATTTTCTTTGAACTTCTGTTTTTGGGGTAGCTCTGTATATTTTTATGGCTGAGGAAGAATAAGTAGATGGCGAATTGGATTTAGTTATTGTTTACTTATAGTTAACAAACGTTATCGTGAGCACTGTAACGTTTAAAGTCAAGTCAAGTCACCTTTATTTATATAACGCTTTTTACAATGCAAATTGTGGCAAAGCAGCTTTACATTAATAACTGGCAAATAATTTTGGCTGCACAGCAGCTCCCAAACTCACTGAGTAAAGAGTAAAGCAGAGATCTTAACAAATATCAGAAGACCGGGAAGATTTTAAAATGAGCAGCTCATTCATAAATACATAAGATCGCTGTGAAAATACAAACCGGAAGTCAAAAGCCTACAAGGTGCAGCGATGAAAAGGGGCGGGGCTACATGAACTTTATAGCATTGTATGGACAACTTTTATGGTGCTTTTATGTCCATTTTGAAGCTTTAAAGACTCAGTCATCACTCATTGTAGTTCTAAAAGAGCAACCAATACAATTTTATTCCAATGAAGAAAGAAAGTCATATGGGTTTAGAACAATACAAATGTGAGTAAATACTTAAAAAAAACCCTTTAAACAGTGTGTATAACTGCTGGCCGTTGTGCTCGGTGCTTCCCTTTATCTCTGCTGACTTTGCTATCCAGCGCAGAGCAGCAGATTTAACGCAACCTCCCAGAGAAGCCAGCAAGATGTGTCCTCTACTCTCTCAGTAGGGCCGAATACCCATGTGTCTCACAGACACCACTCACACAGCACAGCCTTCAAAGCATTCAGTGCGTCAAGAGAAAAAAAAAACTTCTAGACAAAATAAAATTCCAATGGTAACATAGAATTGTGGCCTTAGCCAACAGACACATTCACAGGACAATTAAGACTAGCTGGCATATGCTTCACATATTACAAATAGTTTCATAATTACAGTGAAGAACACAGTTGAGGCACTTTGCGAAGTTCAAGAATGGATGCAATTTCTATTAAGATTTAGATTTTGTGTAAATGAGATTGGAAGTGAAGCACACTAAGCAGGATAAAAAGATGTTCTAAAACCATATCACAACTATTGTACTAAAAGAAGTCAAAAGTGCAATTTATGCCCATTTAGAAAGCGCTGCCCTATAGCGGAAGAACAAAGTGCACTTATTGTCTTTTTAACATTTAAGAGGATTTTTGTGATGGCTGTGCAAATCCCTCAGTGCATGGACAGGAAAGGCACTTCTTTTTTATAACATATAACAGGATATTAAAGATACGCAGTGCAAGTATGGAGAAAATCATCATTTTTATCATGCAGAACCTAATGAAATAAAGTGATAGTTCACCCCAAAATTAAGCTTATGTGATCATATACTCACCATCATGTTGTTACCTAAACGTTTATGGCTTTCTTTATACAATGCATCACAAAAGATGAAATTTTGAACAATAATATTTTTAAAGCCTTATAAATGTTAAAAATGATGCCTTTTATTTATACTTTAATTACTCATTTAATCCCCAAACATTGAAAAAAAGATTAATTGTGATTAATTACAGTATAATGTGTAATTTAATTAATATATATAATTAAATTACACATTATACTTTTTTTGTGTTCCGCAGGAGAAAGAAAGCCATACAGGTTTGGAATGACATGCGGGTGACTTAATGATGACAAATTTTCGGGTGAACTATCCCTTTAATATATTTCATGTCATAATCAATCATAATTATGAACATTTATATTGTTTACCTGTTTTAAGGCACCAGAGGTACTGAATCAAGTCTCAAGACTTAGTAGGGCTCAAAGTGCTTCACATCGACAGACAAGAGTGAAAGGATCTTGTTCCAATTTAGGCGTCACATAATTATTGCGTTATACAAAGCATCTGCAAGTAACCGTGCAAAGCAATACAAACACCCACACCCACATACATACACAGAGCTAAAATGGCTCTGTTGGTTCCTGTCCCATGAAAAAATCTGGATTCATAAACGACATTGCTCAATATAAGAAAGTTTTCAAGTGTCAGACGGAGTACCAGAGTTGCTGTGCCGACCGTGATCAGCAAAGCAAAAGCAAAAATCAGCACTGTAAGATCTACTGTACTATTAAACAGCTCAGGTGAATACGGTTTGTCACTCAGTGACAGAGACTAAGTCCATCACGCTGAGCTTCAGTGCCTCAGGCTCCAGCTCAGTCTGTGTTTCACAGGACAGAACATACTGCTTTTAAAAGTTAAAGTTCAGTTTTAGCCATCAATGCTCAAAAAGTTGCAGGCTACCGCCTGATTCGCCTAATCAAAAATCTTTGGAATGTTTGTTTGTTAAAAGCAGTATAAATCATCGCATTGTCGAGAAGATTGTCCGCTTTTCACAAAAAGTGCATGCTTGGATGTTCACAACTTGTGTTCCCTTTATGCTCTCTTGTTCCCAAGCTCTTGGTTTTGGAACTGCAGGAAACCAGATGAGTGCTGCAGGAACGGTGACGCTATCGTTTCTTGTGGAGGCGAAGGTTTTGGTGTAGGCACGTGGGGCTCATTTACCAGGAGGTTCAACGGGGTTGTATTCGGTCTCTCCTGAGGACACCTGGGAGATTCTGCGTGTGGAGCCCCATAGTCGGCGAGAAAACTGCCCCGACCGCACCTGAATTAAGACAAAAGGTTTAAATTGTGATTTATTTTAGTCCTTAAAATTCAACATAGGAGCTACTAACATCTTCAACAAAGAAAAGGTGAACATTATTTTTTTTTTGAAAACAATACAGAAGTAATGCAATACTAAACACAATATATACAAATATATACTATTACAGTAGTTTACTAACTGTTTGTTACACTTATAATTTACACTACTGTTTTGGGTCAATAAGACTTTTATTTTAAAGAAATATATACTTTTATTTAGCAAGAACATATTAAATTGATCAAAAGTGACAATAAAGACATTTACAATGTTACAAAAGATTTCAAATAAATGTTCTTTTGACCTTTCCATACTTGAAAGAATGCTGAAAACAATGTATCACTATCACTATAAAACATTAAGCAACCTAACTGTTTTCAGCATTGATAATAATAATAAATGTTTCTTGAGCACCAAATCCTCATTAGAATCATTTCTGAAGGATCACGTGACACTGAAGACTCTAGTAATGATGCTGAAAATTCAGCTTTGCCATCACAAGAATAAATTACATTTTAAAATATATTAAATTTAATTAAATATATTAAATTTATTACATTTAAATATATAGAAAACGGTTATTTTAAATTATAATAATATCTCTCAATATCACTGTTCTAATGAAATAAATGCAGCCTTGGTGAGGATAAGAGCACAAAACATTAAAAAAAAATTGTACCAGCTCCAAACATTTGAATGTTTGTGTAACTGTAAACAAACTTTTAGAAGTGTAAACTGTGCCTGTCTGAAGTACTAACACTACAAGCTCACAGAATATAGGTGACAGTTTCATTGATCACTCCTTTAATGAGCAGCATGCATTTTATTTCAATCAGTTAAAGCTTAATGGCAAACCCTTCCACATACAGACCCTCTCAAACTCACTCACCTCTTCCGGTTTTCCTGCTCCTACCACAATGAGTTTGCCATCCTCTAGGCCCACCAGGATATGACTGCTCTCTTTCGTGACAGAAACACAGCGCACAGGGACCTTCAGGGCCAAGGGAGCCACAGCCAGATTTAAGCTACTCACACACACACACACACACACACACAAAGATACAGGAAGAGAGACTTGGGAATGAGAAGTAAACACGGACCCAGCTGCTGAAGATTTAATGTGATGACACAAAGGATTTAAGAATGCTTCTACAATGAAAAAATAAGAAAACATTTGATCAAACAGGTTGTGCTAATCTGGGCAGCTGACTGCCTACACCACTGTTAAAAGGTTTGGGCTCAGTAGGATTTTAACAATTTTTGAAAGAGTCTCTTAAGCTCACACAAGCTGCATTTCTTTTATCACAAATGCAGTAAAACAGTAATATTATTATATAAAATGTCATTTATATCTGCATCAATACTTCAGTGTCACATGATCCTTCGGAAATCATTTTAAAATGCTCAAGAAACGCTTATTATTATCAATGTTAAAAACAGCTTAATATCTTAATATCTTGTGGAAACAAGATTTTTTTTCAGGATTCTTTGTTGAATAAAAAGTTCAATAATAACAGCATTTATTTGAAACAAACTGATTTGTACCAAAGTAAAAGTCTTTACTATCACTTTTGGTAAATTTAATGTGTTCTTGCTCAATAAAAGTATTAATTTCAATTAAAAAAAATACTGACCCCAAACTTTTGCAAGTGTACAAGTGTAAGTGTACAATAATAGTTAGAGATGTGTTTACCTGTACAAGTCTCGAATGTGAAGGTTCCCCTGTTGTGTGCCCACGATGAGGTAGTCAGGCACCAGGTGCAAAGCTGAAATCTTCTCATCCAAGGTCTCAGATGCTAAGAGAGAGCCATTCACAGAATACACATGCAGCGCATATTTCTCCTACAGGCAGAAAATCACAACACAAAAACAATGAATGTAACAGTCAAAAAATGGGGCTCCGGGAAAGATTTGAAAAAAACTGCACTAATGGACTTACATATAAAAACAATACAATTTTTTAGCATATTCACAATCACTATTTTGTCGCTTTCAGGCGAAAACTTTGTATCTCCAAAAAAGCTACTTTTTAGGAAATGGACAAAATGAGATGCTGTGTCGACAATGATGCATTGTGGGAACGCCTCTGCGTGATTGCGTCGTGAAGCACATGTGAAATCAGTCCAATGGTGTGACGGAACGTCATAGGTGGGTGACGTCATGACCAGGAAGCTATAAAGCACGCCGGTACCAAACACTGTCAGCTTCTGATAAGTCAAAGCATTGTCAGCTCACAGGCATGCTGGGAGTATGGCAAAGTGATGCAGCGTCTCGTTCCCTCTCAGGGAACCATGGTTACATGCGTAACCTGAGACGTTCCCTTTCAAGGGAGCTCGCGCTGCGTCGACAATGACGCATCGTGGGAACGTTTATACCGCCATAAGACCAAGTGCCTGTCTGTGTGAAACTTTCATGCACGCTAAGAACAAAGCTCTCATGACCCCGGGGTCGAGGTCACATCTAGGTTATAAAACCTCACAAAAGGTATGCAGTGAAGACCATCCTACCGCATCACAAACTTCTTGTAGCGATACTCCTGAAAGTAAAGCTTTTGAAGCGGCCATACTCCGTGTAGAGTGGGCTCGGACTGAAAGAGGAGAAGGTTGAATTAGCCTCAACTATCCACTTATTCAAGGTCTGCTTGGATGCAGAGTACCCCCTTTTTGGGGACCCAAAACACACAAACAACTGATCCGTTTTAGCGAACCTGAGGAACTTCCTGTGTTGAGGAAGGATGGAGACGTGAAAATATGCATCCTTCTATCGATCTATCGTGACAAACCAGTCCTAGGACCTGATTTGAAACACGATTTGTTTCAGTGTAAGCATCTTCAACTTGAGGTTACTGACAGAAACTGATGCAGATCTAGAATAGGACGCAACCCTCCATCCTTCTTTGGAACTATGAAGTACCGGCTGTGAAACCCTGACTCTCTGCTGGGGGAGGGAACCCTTTCTATAGCCTCCTTTTGCAGAAGTGTCTGTACCTCTTGTTCTATAACTAGAGCCTGCTCGGGGCTGACCACAGTCGAGACAACCCCGTTGAACCTGGGCGGGTGAGATCCGAACTGAATTCTGTACCCGTACTGAACTGTTTGCAGGACCCAATGTGAAATATTTGGCAGAAGTTTCCACGCTGTCAAAAATTCTACTAAGGGAACCAGACTGGCCTCTTGTGTCACATGAGCTACTAGCTCGGTGCCCTGAAGCAGCGAACCGGCAGGGAACCGCCGAACCGCCAAACTGGCATCAGGATCTTTTTGCTGAAGCCTTCTTGGCGATAAGGACAGCCCTCAGATCTGTCTTATCCCTCGAAGGCTTCGGCTGTGGGCGCCGTCCCACCCCCCAGTCTCTGTGGGGGAGCACGGGAAGTGACGCTCACTTTTTGTTGAGCCCTGTATGAGGAGCTCGCACTCGGTTGGGACTGCTCAGAGCGGCGAGGAAGAATTTTATGGAACGCCGGAACGGTATTCACAGAATCGCCGAAGAGGCCAGGAGGAGAGATCGGGGCGTCCATTAAAAAGCTCTTTTTCTTTGATATCAGATAAGTTGAGCCATAGATGTCTCTCCATAGCTACCAAGGCTGCCATAGAGTAGCCGATGGATTTAGCCGTCTCCTTGATAGCCTGGAGAGATAAATTAGTAGCCCTACGAAGCTCAGCTATGACTTCAGGGCTAACTTTTTCGCCCTCATCTAAATCCTTCAGCAGGTCAGCTTGATAAGCCTGCAGCACTGCCATGGTGTGAAGGCAAGCGGCTGCCTGACCTGCTGCTGAGTACGATTTACCCACGAGCGCTGATGCTGTTCTTAGTGGCTTCGTGGGTAATTTCGGGGCTTTAAGGGACGATGCAGATTCAGGGGAGAGTTAACTCGCAAGCGTCTCTTCCACATGAGGCATCACCCCATAGCCATACAGTTTCGGTCCGATGATGTTTGAATAATTGGATGTTTGTGGAGTGAAAACTCGATATGACGCCGGTTTCCTCCATGACCTCGACACCTCAGTGTGGAGATCTGGAAAAAACGGCAAGTCCCATCGTGGAGGTTGAGATCTTGATGGCAGAAAGTGTTCGTCTAATTTGCTTACATGACGAACCTCCTGTTTCTCGGCTGGCCAGCTTATATTCAACCTAGACACAGCACGAGTCACAACCTCCACGAGCTCCTCATATGCCTGTGTGTGAGGTGGCGAATCCTCAACATCACCAGGATCGATACTAACAACATCCAGATCCTCAGAACTGGAACATTGCAGTATCGGCACTTCAACACGAGCAGAAGAAACCGTAACGCGTGCTTCCAACTCGTGAGAAGCGCTGGAACGAGCAGGTGAGGGCCGAGAAAGGGGGGGGTCCGTCTCTAACCCCTCAGCAAGATCCATTTGTGATCCCCAAGACGCAAGCCTTCGCTGTGCCTCAGCAGCAGCGGGACCCGGGCCCTGTGGAGGGTGAGCCGAAGCACCCTCCTCGAAGAGTACTTGGCGGGACCGGAGCGTCTTCGCAGTCAGATGATCACAATGATCACAATGCACACAGCCAGCTCCCTTGAGAGCTGACCAGGCATGCTCCGGTCCCAAGCAAACAACACAGAGTGAATGTATATCCCCGCCCGTGAGATAACGTGTGCAAGGAGGAACACACTGTCTAAATTGCTGCTTTGCCATAGTAGATATATATATATATATATATATTGTGAGAGACAAACAACACCAAATAGGACACACAGTTTCAACAGAGAGTGCTTGCTGAAGACAGAAGCTGACAGTGTTTGGTTCTGTTGTGCTTTATAGCTTCCTGGTCATGACGTCACCCGCCTATGACGTTCCGTCACAACATTGGACTGCTTTCACATCACGCAGAGGCGTTCCCACAATGCGTCATTTGTCGATGCAGCGCGAGTTCCCTTGGGAACAGTATTTTTTTTAAAAAATAATTAAACACAGGGCTATCAATGTTGCTATTGTGGCTTTATATGCATTCAGACACTTGCTTGTGTCACTATATTATTAAAATTTTACCAAAATCCAGCTCAAATGAAGTTATGAAGTTTTTGACCAGAGAATTTCTGAGATATCTCGAACGGCTGAATCTGAGACGGTAAGTGCATCGTGTTACGTTTTCATCAAATAACAGGTTCTAAAGTTTGGTGTAGCTATGCGGGTGCTCAGTTCTTTGAGTCATTTGGCCAAAATCCAATTGAAGTGCTACTCATAGACTATTTAAGAGAGTATTGGCTATGACTCGATGACAAATGCTAGATTAAGACACTCTTCTCCACTCCTCAATAAATATAGTGTTTCTTGTGTAAAGAGAATGCTGTACTTATTCAATGAACCAGTACTTTATTAACCCTTGCATTACAAACAAGTAGAGACAGTCCAAACTGTGTCTGGCACTTTGTTCTCGATAGAGGCGGGTGGAGTTATGAGGTTTGACAGACAGTTTGAGGATCCATTGGATTTATGAGGTTTAGTCACAAGCTGTTTTTGAAAATCTTTCATTAGTTAGATATTTGCAAAACCCACAGACACACATAAAGGGCGACTAATAGCAATAATGAATGAAAAAATAAAAATGACGGAAAATGGAAATACGAGGTTTCTGCCTGACAGCGACTACTTGCTTTTTTTGGGCAAACAGTGCTTAGTGGTCTGCAGCCAATCAGCACCTTTCCAGCCGAGCGGCCCTCCATGACAGTCTGTGCCACTATGTGCCCTTCCATGCCAACCTCCAGCTGTGCCACAGGGGCAGGAACGCAGCTCTCACACGGTGGTCTCAGGGTTCGGAGGTACTGTCCACGACGCACACTGTGCATGATTACTGTGCCATCCTGAATGAGAGACAAAGAAAGCAAGTGAGAGAAAACTCATCAACCCTGATGCAATGCAATGAAGTTCAACTCCTGAAGGGACGTTTCAGAAATGGCCTGATTAAACTGACCTTTGACCCTGAGATCGCCATATCCAACTCAGTGCTGATGGCGACACACGTGACCTCTTGATCATGTCCACAGAGCACCTGTACGGGCCGTGGAGACAGACCGCTAGAGAAACCACCCTACAGGTAACCAAAGAATATATTCTGATTTAATCACTACTTATATAATCATGCTGTAGTTTGGACTATTATTATATACACACAACGGTTTTTTGTCAGT
Source organism: Zacco platypus (assembly GCA_038088235.1). Lineage (NCBI taxonomy): Eukaryota > Metazoa > Chordata > Actinopteri > Cypriniformes > Xenocyprididae > Zacco > Zacco platypus. The sequence goes on along the minus strand of CM076077.1, from coordinate 25,903,975 downwards.
AAGATTTTTTTTTAAATGTTTTTGAGTCTCTTACACATGCCAAGGCTGCATTTATTTGATCAAAAATACAGTAAAAACAACAACACTGTGAAATATTATTAAAATTTAAAATAACTATTTTCTATTTTAATATATTTTAAAATGTAATTTATTCCTGTGATGGCAAAGCTGAATTTTCATCATCATTACTCCGGTCTTGAGTGTCATATAAGACTTTCAGAAATCATTTGAATGTGCTGATTTGGTGCTCAAGAAACCGTTGCTTTATATTTTTGTGGAAACCATGAAACATAGTTTTCGGGATTTTTTGATGAATAGAAAATAAAAAAAGCATTTATTTGGAATAGTAATCTTTTGTAATATTATGAAATTAAATGTCTTTACTGTCACTTTCGATCAATTTAATGCATCCTTGTTGTATTATTTTATTTAATACATTAATGATTTATTTAATTATTTAAAAATATCTGACTGACCCCAACCTTCTAAACACTACTGTAACTTATAACAATGATATAAAGAGAAGAAAATTCAGTAAATCAGTAAATTAACAAATCTTGATGACACCAAAAAATAAATATGCGAATAAACACACTTTTTTAAAAGTTAATTATCAAAATAAATATTAAAAATTAAAATAAAAGGGTTTAAAAGGAATCTGCAAATATGTCAAGAAAATACTGATTTAAGTAATTATTCAAGTAAATAATTAGAAATAAAATCATGACAAAATGCACAAATTATGAGTAATAAAATAAAATGTATATAAAAAAACAAAAATAATGTAAAAATGACATTATAAATGTCTTTACTGTCACTTTTGATTAATTTAATGTGTCCTTGCTGATTAAAATTATTAATATCTTTAAAAGAATCTTGACTTTTGAACAGTAGTGTACATTCAACTAAAATGAACAGATGGAGATTTTGACCAAGAAGTCAAAAAAAAAAATTAAATTAAAATTCTCACGATGATGCATCATCATAAGATATGATATGGTACGGGCGCCCTTCACATGGGCACACAAGCATTCAAGAGCAAATTTGTGACAAATGGGTATCAAAAAGAGTCGGTATTCCGATTCAAAAGAAAGACTAGTATAATATTATTTTTGTATTTTGTGTTAGCAAACCTGCTGTAGGACCTGCCACACCATGCAGGTGGTGTCCCGTGAGCCAGAGATGAGGTAGATACCACAGAGATCCAAAGCCAGGCATGTGACCACATCTAAATCCCGCAAAAATGCACATTAATTTGCCATCATGACATGCATTCGTAATCAAATCCATTATGCAATCAGCTTCAAATCAAGAGGGAGCTAATAGATATAAACTGTTTCAATTAATTCGTTTCAGCAACAAAAGATTCAATGAACATCTCTGCTGTATCTCATTTTATTTAGGGTTTAGCTGAACAGGTCCATCAAGCTCATTCCAACGCCTACAGCTGCATCTTGACTCAGTACTATTTCAGTACGTCTATGTCGGACAGACGGCTCTCACCTATGTGACGACAGATCCTGCCCACCAGCTTGGCCTTGCCTAACATGGTGACCCGCAGGCTGTAGTCCCAGTGCCCCCCGCTAAATAGCAGACGCCCGTCACTGGACACCACCAGCACCTGGGAGCCGATTTCCACCCCTGGGGAGAATGGCCCGCTGAGGAACCGCTGGGTCCTAAAAACAGATCAAACAAAAGGTTAGTACTAACAAACGGGACTAAACTTGTCAGCAGGAACAGTGGGAGAACATTTGAAATAGATCAATGTTGTGTTAAAGCATCAGATTTGACGCATGTTAGCAAACCGCTCATAAATAACAAGAAAGGCTTGGCAAAACAAATTAGCTTTTACTACAAAGGGCTCAATTTGACTGAAGAACATTCATAGAGATGAAAGCAGCCAAACCACCAGAGCTTAATGCTGTTTATATGCTTCTATAAAGCTTTTGATTATTTGTCCAGGAACCAGTGTTGTCACTATAAAATTACTTTCTGGCTAAACAAAACCTCTTTAAAACTGTATGACATCACTGACCAAAAGTCTCTGCACATGATTATATAATGTGTTAATACTAAATATTTGTGCTCGTTCAAACTTACTTTGGGTTGCTCACAGAGGGGTCTCTGGTGAAGGTGAAGTAATTAGCTATGTTCTTGTCATAGGGCAGCCAGCTATGAGTGCCTATCATTCCATTAGCACTCACTGTCACCTTAGAAACAGGACAAAGGCCATTTAAAACTCATTTCGGATGTAGATATCTGTTCTTCAACAAACTTAGCTTAGGCCACATTCACAGAGCAGCAGAAGCAGAATATGGTTGTCGATCCTATATTTGAGTCCTCAATAAGGTCACATTCGCGCACAGTTCGGTTATTCACGGGAGTGAAAACCGCATTCTATAACCGAACTCACACCTGTAAATTTTCAGGACTTACAACCGGTTCCTTAAACGGAACCAGACTGGATACAAACGCGTGTCTACCGTGTATTGTGAGTTTTCGTGTGTAGTTTCAATAACTTATAGTAACGGAGATATGAGCTGTGTTTTAGATCCAGTCACTGTTCTCCTCCTGTCAGTTTTGTGTTCTACATGTGACGCAAATGCTCATTCGTCAAAAGTGGTAAGACTTCTCAGTTTCATGAAAGGCGTTATCTTTGACATTACTTGGTCACTTATGGTTACTGGTAAGAGAATACGGCCTTGACTCCCATTGCACATTCATAAAGACAATATTCAAGAAAGTTGCTTTGTGGACGAGACATTTCAAGACTCACACCAATATGTAAATGTGGGTGTCAATCCCAAAAACTGACAATGTGAACGTAGCTTTATTGATGTCAAAGACCCACAAATAGGATGATCCATTTTCTAAGGGGTCCCCTTCCTAAAATATTCAGACAACTGCAAATGTCAAATAAATTATGTTCTTTTGAACTTTCTATTGATCAAAGAATTTTCAAAACAGATAATCAGAAATGTTTCTTAAGCAGCAAATCAGCATATTAGAATGATTTCTGAAGGATCATGTGACACTAATCTATAATATATACATATGATGTATAGAGATAAGTGATAAAGATTCATGTTCACTAAGTGAAATCAATTTAAAAATGAGTATGATAAAGACAAAATGTTCCCAAAATTAAAAAAATTCAAAATTAATGAATATTTATTTGAACTTCTATAGTGTCACTGAACTGAAATCAAAGCACATTAATAAAATATTATCTGGAAAATATTTACTTGGTGTTAAGTTATCTGTTAGAGTAATGTTTATTGTATAAACCTTAAGATTAACATATTTAATTAAATTCAAATTTACAATGCTTTTCCAATAAATATCATTTCAAAGCAGTTTTACCAAGAATTTTGATTACCAGTGAGCTGCTAAAGACAGCTCTAAAAAACAACACAAATGCAAACTATTCTAACTAAATGTATATGTTTTTTTATTTCATACTGTAGAAAATTTTTAAGTAAAAGTTGTTAACGGTCTTTTGAAAATAGAACTAAAAATATTCCATTATTTTAAAATTATGAACAATTTTGCATATTTAAAAATAGCCACAAAATCTTTTTTCCTCTGAAATTTTCCTCGGTGGTTTTCAAGTCCCCTGATTGTCCACAACAGTATTAAAAAAGGTCCAAGTTCTTCTAATTGCATTAGGATTTTTAAAAAATATGTTGTATTTACAACTTCTACCCCATAAATATTTTAGAGCTTGGAATAACAAGAAAATTTATATTTATTATAAACATTTTTGTCTCATTTTGATGCCTTGTCCCCTTGGTTGAAAACCACTGCCCTAGCACCCTCTTGAACCCTCTTCCACAAACCAACAAGCAGCCTCAAACAAAGTGATTGGTTCATCTAACTCAAATATTAGTACAGTGAACATAACCATGAAATTAATCTTACCAGTATGTCAGAACCTGGGATGATAAAGGAGCGGGTTTGATTTCTGGGCACCACGGCTTGCACTAACGGCAGACCATCACTCACCACCTACATGAAAACAACATCAAAGACAATCACGACACAATTTCACAAAAGAATCAAGCTCAAACTATTAGCACATAGTGCCATTTCAGCACAATATTCAGTTGAAATAAAATACTAATTAATTTGGACTTACCTCCTTAAAAGATCGGAGTTTGCTGAGCTGATCAAAAAGGTTGGGGGGTAGAAGGTCCAGGCGGGCCTGCCGCCTGAATGCGTTCTCTGCTGACATACGGGGAGGATGAGGCTCCTGAATAACACAGAGAGGTTTCACTTTTTGCCATATTACCCACAATCCATCACACAAATCCCTTCAGAGCCAAGGTTTTTATCGCTTATTAAAAAACAACAACAACTACAGCTATTAAAAGCGTTTATGTTAAATGAAATAATGTTGAAATAAAATAAAATTTAAATATTAGGGTAACATTTTACAATAAGGTCCCATTAGTTCACTATATGCATTAGCTAACATTAACTAACAATGACAAAAAAAACTAAATTTATTATTATTTTTTTTATTAACAGTTGGGTAATAATTTTATTAATATATTAAATGTTAAAATTAACATTAAGATTAATAAATGGTAAATTATATACAAATAAATTATTTTTCATTGTTAGTTAATGTTAACTAATGCAGTTAACTAAAGCTAATAAATGGAACCTTATTGTAAAGTGTTACCAATATTGGATGAAAAACTTACTGAAATAAGTTTATTGAAGCACAGAAAATTTTAAATGGAAATACTTAAGAACTAAAACTGAAATTAAAATGAATTAAAACATAAATATTAATATAAAAAAACTTAATAAAATGACAAAAGCTCAATACAAAATAACAAAGAATTAATCTAAAATTAAAATGAAAACTGAAAATATGCAAACAAAAGCAATTAAAAATATGACTAAAAACTATAATAGTATATATAAAAAAACTCTGTTCAGACAGGGAAGTTCAAGTGTGATTAAAGGGTTAGTTCACCCAAAAATGAAAATTCTGTCATTATTTATTTGCACTCATGTCGTTCTACACTCGTAAGATCTTCGTTCATCTTCAGAACACTGATTCGAAACAAAAGATTTGGAAAGCTTTGAAGCAGTGTTTTGAAATTGGCCATCACTAGATATTGTTGAAAAGTTTCTGGGCATCTGAAAGCTGAGCCATCAGATTTCATCAAAAATATCTTAATTTGTTTTCCAAAGATGAACAAAGATCTTAAGGGTGTAGAATGACATGAGTAATTGATGACAGAATTTTCATGGGTGAATAAAACCTTTAAGCTTATGCTGACTAGAGATGGAAACATCTGTCTGCTGTCCCACCTTGAGAAGCTGACAGGGCGTTTGGCCAAAGTTGCTGATGATGCCTTCCAGGGCCTTGCGCTCAGTCTCATTAGCTATGGCGTCCAGATCCACTGCACCTGACAGCCAAAACACACACCGATCAGTCATATTTTCCATGCAGGAACATGTTTAAACTAATCTGAACTCATAAGAGGCCTCTTACCCTCATAAGTGCAGTAGTAGAAGACATTAAGGGCCTCCACTGCTTCAGGTCCTCGTTGCTTGTACCCGAATATGAGATCTATCCACTCGTGCAGGTGAGCAGACACATGCTCACTCTCCTTTAAACACACAGACACACAAGGAGAGAGTGTGTCAGATGAAGAACAAAAGAGTATGCATGTTTTAAAAGCATTTTTTTCCATTGAGCCATTGAACCTGCAGCACCATGGCAGAAATATGATATTTTTGCCATTGTTAATTGCAGTCTGAAATGAACGTAATAACAAAAAAAGATATAGTTTATTATAATAGTGTTTTCTTTACCAGATAAATGCAAAAAAAAAACATCATAAAAAGCACAAACATTGTTTGATTCATAAGCTAATGTCTCCTATAAGGTGACTCTTTTAATGAATCAATCAAACAGACTCAATATCAATTTATATCAGTCTAAAGAATCACCTACTGAATTTGTCAGAGCAGTTACCGAAACATCAGACTCACTTACTGGATATTTATGAGACAACATTTAGTTAGAGTAAATTGTATAGTTTTGTTATGAAATCAGTGTGTTGCGCATTGTGTCAGTTCCCACACCAAGGCTTTTCGGTGTTTCCTGATGAAGTCTTCCCGCGAAGACGCCCAGGGGGGAAGCAACACATCATTGACCATGTCCTGATTCATTTGCAAGCAGCCCAGATCAAAACCTGCACAAATGACATAATACAATTCAAAACCCATTTAACATATTTCAGTGGCAGTGTGCTTTTCATCAATGACACACTGACCATTCATGTTCTGCAGGAACTCTGGGAAGTAGAAGAACTCTGGGATGAGCTCCTTTACGTCAGCTGGGCTCTCCATTCGTGCCTGCCACGCTGCTGCTACTGAATGAAACTGCCTATCGGCGCAATCAAACCTGAACACATACACAATCACTCACATAAGAGCAGCTCAGGCATATGGCAATGTGCATGATTACTTAAAAACCATCAGGTAAACAACACTGCAACCTAGTGGTCATTACTTGGAAGTATCAAAAAATTATAAGTATTTGTAATATTTAAAGTTTGATGTTGGTGATCTACATTCCTGCATGGATTCTTAGTTTTATAGTTTTGGAGTAAAAAAGCCACCAAACTTACTTAAACGATCAATTAGATTTGTACTGGGGATTTTATTCAAAGAGGACCTTTTATGCTCTTTTTTTTTACATTTTCAAATTTCTTTAGCTTTGCAAAGTTACAAAACACAAAGTCCACTCCAAAGGGAGTTATTCTCTACGCCACTAAGCACTGTTTTTCTGAACACCCTGAAATGCCTCGATTTCTTGAATTTTCTTCTGGGAAAGTACACGTCACTTATTTATTCACGTTACTTATTTAAATAATTCCCTCTTAAGGCATGTGCAAAAAATGGGCGAGGCCTGATTGAGTTCCATTTGTACTGTGTTGAAACTAGCGATTATAGTAAGGGGCATACAATTTACGAAACACACTCAAAGTGGTTGACCAAACACAACACACCACAGCACAGCACAGAGCACACTGTGGTTTTCAGAAGGAGAGGCTTCATAGAGACTAAACGGTGTGTTTCAGACAGATTTGGAAGAGCCGTGCTGCAACAATGTAAAATATGTGAAAAATAATGTTTTTTTTAACATTCAAACATGAAAACATATTCTAGCAGAACCTAAAAACAAAATCAAGACTTTGTAGAAGGACATACAGTGGGTACGGAAAGTATTCAGACCCCCTTAAATTTTTCACTCGTTGTTATATTGCAGCCATTTGCTAAAATCATTTAAGTTTAAAATTTAAGTTATGTCCTATACAGTTCCAACAGTGAAGCATGGTGGTGGCAGCATCATACTGTGGGGATGTTTTTCAGCTGCAGGGACAGGACGACTGGTTGCAATCGAAGGAAAGATGAATGCGGCCAAGTACAGGGCTATCCTGGACGAAAACCTTCTCCAGAGTGCTCAGGACCTCAGACTGGGCCGAAGGTTTACCTTCCAAAAAGACAATGACCCTAAGCACACAGCTAAAATAACGAAGGAGTGGCTTCACAACAACTCCGTAACTGTTCTTGAATGGCCCAGCCAGAGCCCTGACTTAAACCCAATTGAGCATCTCTGGAGAGACCTAAAAATGGCTGTCCACCAACGTTTACCATCCAACCTGACAGAACTGGAGTGGATCTGCAAGGAGGAATGGCAGAGGATCCCCAAATCCAGGTGTGAAAAACTTGTTGCATCTTTCCCAAAAACACTCATGGCTGTATTAGATCAAAAGGGTGCTTCTACTAAATACTGAGCAAAGGGACTGAATACTTAGGACCATGTGAAATTTCCATTTTTCTTTTTTAATAAATCTGCAAAAATGTCAAGAATTCTGTGTTTTTCTGTCAATATGGGGTGCTGTACGCACGCACAGCACATTAATGAGGAAACAAATGAACTTAAATGATTTTAGCAAATGGCTGCAATATAACAAAGAGGGGGTCTGAATACTTTCCGTACCCACTGTAATATGGCCTCTTTAATAATATTATAGAGAATTATCAGTGAAATTGCCATTTGTACCTGAAATGAATAAACGAATGAGCACAAATGTCTTCAATTATACAAAAAAATCATGAAATTCAAATGTGACCCAAAGCAAAATTAAGCACACCCTTGAGCAGGAGTGTCCAATGCTGCTTTTGAAGGGCCACCATCCTAAAGAGTTTAGCTCCAACTTGCCCCATCATGGAGGTTAATCTTGAAGATCTTGATTAGATGGTTTAGGTGTGTATAAACTCAGCACGCCCCAGGGGCAGGATTGGACTCCCCTGCCCTTAGCTTGCAGCATTTGCCCAGTGGTATGACTGGACTGGTGTGTGTGTGATTGTGTGTCTTACTTGCCGCTCTGGAGCTGTATATGTAATGAGGTGAAGGGCTCTGTGCGGATCATGTAGTGCATGACACCTGCAGCATTAGAGTAGTGTGTGCCATAATGGAACTTATCGATAGTGCCTGTTGGGTCCTCAAAACTCTCATACCTATTTAAACAATAACAACAACAACAACAACAAGACACTTAGAAAGTCAGATGAAAGACAAAACATTCTACATTACACTGCTTTACCTTATTAAGGATAAAACTGTTATAATTTCCTCATTTAAATCTATTTATAAATCATGTAGATATCAGCTTGTGGTATTTGTTATCCAGCCTTCTAGTTTTGTGACACAGATTCTTTGATAAGGAGAATTCTGCAACAAGGACTGCAAGATTGTCTCACTTCTCCCTGACGTTCTGTGCATGGCGAGAGTTGACAACACCAATGGGTTTGGACAAATCTCTAAAAACTGCTGGGTCTTCCAGATCCAGTTCAGCAGATGTGTAGTCACACAACACCCAGGGGAACTGAGAATAAACACATGAAATTGTTTTAAATTGTAAAAACAAAACAGAAATTGAAACGAAACAAAAACAGAAAAAAAACAAAAACTGACAAAAATACAAAATAAAAAACAGAAATTGAAATGAAACAAAAACAGAACAAAACAAAAAATGAAAAAAGCCAAAAAACAAAAAAAACAAAAACAATGCCAGCTCTGTGAGAACTCACCACTGGATACTGGGATAAATCATTGTACGTGCGACCAGCAATGGTGTTGAGCTGCATCAGATACTCAAAATTGGAGATCTCTCTGCAAACCCATCTCTGAAAAAAATGAAAATAAACAATAGTTTGATTTGGATGGATTTATTTATTATTGTTGGGCTTTTTAACAGCTTTTATTGTAGATACAATACAGAAGGAATAGGAAATTATGGAGAGATAGGAGGAATGGGATTGGGACACAATGCAGAACAGATTCCAATCAGCATCTCCCAAATAAGCACCAAAGCTCAATGTGTCTGCATGTCTTTTTCACTTGACCATGGCTCTAACCACAGGCTATGTTTCTGAAAGTATGCTTTTTAATTCCTCACAAAAATGGAAAATATTGGGGCTATGAGACTTCTTTCATATAAGGCTTACGTGAGTCAGGTTGGAGGCTTTCAGGAGCTCCTGAGGAGAACGAGAACCAAAGTAGAACAGATTGGGCGGTCTGAGACCCAGGATCCTGGAGTAGACTTTGTTTCGCACCTGTGGGAGAACCCAAACAAATACGAAAACACTGATACCTCAAATGCCACCAATGCTTGTGGCCATCTACTATGTGTCCTTTTCCATTGTAGTCTCTCCAACAGTACAACAAGTTGTGTAGGTCTAGCTCACCCCCTTCCTGAAGTTGATGAAGTAGTGTGCCTGGTCAATGAAGAACAGCTCTAGTGCTGATCTCCGCAGGTTGTATCTCCTCAGGTGGACCTCCCTTAGCTGTGACAACGCCCTCTTGAAATCAAACCCAATACCTGGATGGGGAGTCCAAAGCATAAACATTATAATCATGAATCATATCTTACCTAATAGACTACTGGTCAAAAGTTTGAAATAGTTAATGTTTTTGAAAGAAGTCTCTAATGCTCACCAAGACTGCATTTAGTCTAAAATATAAATCAGCATATTAGAATGATTTCTGAAGGATCATGTGACACTGAAGACTGTAGTGATGCTGAAAATTCAGCTTTGCCCTCACAGGAATAAATTGCATTTTAAAATATACTAAAATAGAAAACAGTTATTTTAAATTACAATAATATTTCACATTATTACTGTTTTTACTGTATTTTTGATCAAACAAATGCAGCATAAGAGACAATTATTCCAAACGTTTGATCAGTAGTGTGTACACATTCTTTATGTGAACAATGAATGGAGGCTCATCAGTGGGAGAAACAAAAGAGGTTGGGCATATATACAGTGCAATACAAGCTGCAACTCACCTTCCTCTGTCTCCTCTTTCTCACTGCTGCCATCGTAGAAGTACAGGTGGTGTGTTGTGACCTCCAGACGACCTGGTACCACGGCAACAATAGTGATGAGCTCACACTCCTCTGAGAGCACCAGCTTTTCTTTCTGGCTCTCCTCCTCGCCCTCTTCCGCCCTGAGGAATGACACAAACCCTGTTAAACATACGCTTGATCACACAAAACCCAGTTGTTCAAGTCTTTGCAGGCACCAGAAAGGCTGAATCATTACTCTACTGATTAGTTCAAAGACACTGATTCATTCAGGAACAAAACACCACTCTGGTGTGTTCAACATGCAACAGTTGATTCTGCTTTAGCTTTGTTGTGAAAATAAGAAACTTAGAAGCTGAAATAAGAAGTAGTAATAAAGTTGATGTATGGAAATTACTATAAAAAACTATGACTAAAATAAAAATATCTGTAAATAGAAAAAAAAAAAAAACTAATAAACTTTACAAAAGCACCCCCTGCTGGCCTCACTAGCACACAGGAGGTCACCCATCTAGGTACAAACCAGGCTCAATCCTGCTTAGCTTTAATGGGTAACCAATCTTGGGCTACAGGGTGAAATAACTGTCTATTTGGCCCTTATATTTTAGGAAGAGAATTCCTTGCAAGGAGTTCATCATATTTAGTGGTTCTTGGCATTCCAAGTTTGATTTAGATTTCTTGGTTTAGATAACATACTTAAGGGTTAGTTCAGCCAAAACTTAAAATTCTCTCATAAATAACTCGCCCTCATGTCTTTCTAAACCCGTAAGACTTTTGTTCATCTTCTGAAAATTTGGACTAAACCGCTCAATTAATATGGATTAGTTTTAATATCTCTTTATTTACTTTTGAAGTGTCAAAGTATCAGTGGAGTAGCTGTCAATGGAGGGAAATAAAGCTCTCAGATTTCATCAGAAAGATCTTAATTTGTGTTCTGAAGATGAACAATAGTCTTTCGGGTTTGGAATGACATGAGGGTGAGTAATTAATGACACAATTGACATTTTTGGGCGAACGATCCCTTTAACATAGTAAATGAGTGCTCAGAGTTGCAGTAGGACACTCACTCATCAAGGAGGACAAAATCCTCATCTTCTAGTTTGTCATCTTCCATGTCACTAACTTTGGCTTCCTTGGCAACGGCAAGAGGGAGGGGCTCGGTTGAGCTGCGAGGGCTGTCGGCTCCTGCAGAAAAAAAAACAGCAGAAAAAAAACCCCTCCAACATATAAACATTAACACTGAAAGTTCAAGTGGAGAAAGATGATTTTAAAATATTTGGTCTAGCACGAAATTCAGAATGTGCACTTACCAACAGTCATTCTGAGATCTTTTACTCTCAAATGATTTATTTAGTATAATTCATTCATTAATAATTAATGTAACAGATTATGGTACAGGGGCATTCTCCACAGTTATACTAACCCATGTTATCTCTCAGTGCACTGGCATCACAATGAGAATCAAAACCGTAGTTAGGCACCAGCTTCAGACGCATCTTAGAGTAGGTCTCTGCACTCGACAGTTTCCATTTCACCTCTGGCTGAACCCTGAAACACAAACACTTCCACTCAGTCCATCATCACACATATATATATATATATCTTTGTACCATGAGGTTGAGTTAATAATGACTGATTTCTCATTTTTAGATGAACGTTTATTGTTTTTTTAAATAATATGAAATTATTCTCTAAATAAGAAACTAAAACTACCAGTAGGTGGCAAAATTGAGCATTTCATTGAACTGTTGTATAAAAGAAGCATCTCATTTGCACTCATGCTATTCTGGACAGAAAAACAGCACTCATGTGATGTTGTGCTCGTTTCTTGTGTAATATAGCATCTAGGCCTATATCATGTGATGTAAATATTAGACCAAAACTCATACAGGGGCATTTTTGCCTGAAATCTTGCATTTTAGGGACATTCTAACTACATTCTATAGGCTCCATCGTGCAGTGAGTTGATTATTGCTGTTGCTGCAGAGCAAGTATCTACTTGCTACTGCCATTAGATAAGATATGCTGCTGCTTCATACATACACACATAAATCCCATAGCAGATCTAGGCGGGTGGAGCTAGGGGAGGTGGAGGGTTTCAGAGGAACTCTGATAGCGTGCTGCAGGACTAGCATAGTGCAATCAATGAACCAGATGAAATGTTAAGCAAGCATCTCACTGGCGGCTGAATCAGCAGAGGCCAATCAGCTTGTGCCATCTAGAGTTTAATAACTCCACTACTGTGTGTATATATATATATATATATATATATATATATATATATATAAATAAAACGGTTAAACGCATGCCGACCTGAGTGCCCATGCTCCTCTCTCACTGCTCAGTAATCTACGCAGTGATTTCCAGTGCCTCCATACCACCGTCTGCTGGCCGTTAATCATCTTCTGCACAGTGTGGTGGCGGCTGTTCTCTGTGCGCACTCGTTTTAGGTATGGGTCAATGATGAGCTCCTGGAAAGAGAAGAACAGAAACAGTCCATGATATTAATGCATCTGTCATAAACACATATGTTTTGGGATATGTAATAAATAATCCCTGTATTCTCAAGCAGTAGGCACTCATGGTTTGCTCCATGTGTGGATTGAACCAGCAATCTTCTATTTATCAGCCTAACATATTCCCTCTGAAATGGAATGACTGGGGTTATCAGACACCTGAAATTTGGCTTTGCAGTCAGAACGGTCCTTGTCTCTTCTCTGTGCAGAGCTCATGAGGTCATCAAAGCAGGAATTCCAAAAGTTGGACATCAGGTCGTGACTCTTTCCAAAAGTGTCTAGCTCATACTGCTGCATTGTGGGCTCCACCTACAGGCATACATTATGAAAAACATTTCACATGGTTTAAAATATACATTTCCTGCAGTAAATGTTTTAAGTAACTGTAAAGCACCTAATACAGGCACATCTGTGACCACACATCAGAAATATATATTAATGTATATATTGAATTTTTGTAGAATTGTTTGGAATTTTTTTTAATATAATATAATAGCAAAAATGTATACTTAAAATGAAACTTAACTACATTATTAATACTAATAATTTATTTAAAATGATTAAAATATTGTAAGTAAAAATAATATAATAAAATAACAAATTAATGCATAAAATAATTGAAAATAACTGTAATTATTTCATAAATGTATGCAATACATTTCAAATTATTAATATTGTTAAAAAATACAAAATAATACAATATTAATTACATATTAATGCATACAATAATTTGAATAAAATAATTATTTTATTTATAAAAAAAATGTATACATTTTATTTAAAAATATTAAAAGACTTGATCATTTCAAATAAACTGTACATATTATTAAAATAATTATTATTATAGATGTATCTTATCATATTACTGTTGTTGACATTTTGCTGCTTTCATTTATACTGAATATGTATTAAATGTACTGTATCAACCTTTAAAATACAAAGTTAATGAACATGATTTTTTAATACTGAACAATCAAACCTCACCTCACCTCGATATATGTTTGGTCATAGTGTAAAACCTGGGTTACTTCCTGATTCAAGGCATGGTAATATACCATGTGATTTGTATATACAAACAGTCCAAACAGGCTAGATTTATAACTACACACACTCACACTCCAGCCTTCATAAATCTTCTCCAGGTCACTCTGCCGTGATGTCTGTTTAATTTAAATGCATGGTTTGTTTTGGATTTGTGAGATGAGGCGAACAAATCAGAATTTTTCTGTCTTGTTTTGGCACTGGATGAACAAAAGGATCTAAATAAAGAGTTCATCACTACAATGGAAGCGGATTAACCGTCAAAGTGCCCTCACGCTAAAACAAACACATGTCCACTGAGTAAGTTATTCACTGTTTTAGAGAAAGAGGTCGTCTACAGCTCTGAAGTCAGTTAAACAGCTTTAAGTAAATTTAAATCCAAGGTGATTATATAATACTCTACAGATGTGAATGTGGGAATGGGTTATTTCAACGAAAAAAGTGCTTCAGGACTGAGCTTTGTGTGAGATGATGAGCTTATCTCATGTTTGACTGAGAATGAGGGCTGAGAGAATTATTTTTGTCATTCTGCATCCAAAAAAGGTAAAACAAACAGGTTTGTGGTAACATACTGACATGGCTGTGGTGGAGAAGCTGCCAGCTTATCGTAAGGTAAACAGTCTAACTGGGTGTCTGCTAAGCTGTGTATGGGTGTGTGTGTTCGAGGAAGATCGGGCTGTACTGACGTGGTTCTGGAAGAACTGCTGCCACTCAGCAGTGCTGCAGTAGTTCTGGAGGTCCTGGGCGAAGGAGGGGCTGCCGTTGGTAGCGGGGAGGTTAGGGAGCATATTCTGAAGGATGGTGCTATCCGCATGCTGATCCAAAAGAGTTCGGACAACGGGTACCAGAGGGCTCAGCAAAGCCTCTGCGCCCGGGTCTGAACCAGAGTTTGCTGGCCAAAGTGGTGCACCAAGACGACCCAACAGAAAACACACCTCCTCCCAGGACAGACATAACACAGTTTGCAGCAGGCTGTGAAGCTTTAAACATGCCATTTCACACACCTAAAGGGAAACAAATTGCAGATATTACATGTTATGGTCATGTTTTGGGGATTATCTATGTTTATTGTCTTTTTTCTGTTCATGTCAAAATGGCGGATCCGGGGTTATAATTGGTCAGATCGCCTGCCAATCAAAACTATTTGCAAAATTGCAGAAAAAATATCATCACAATGTCCAGAAATCAACTTCAACAATACATTGTGTTTAATTGGTCGACAGAGAACTCATGATTAATGTAAGTTTCATTCTTACATCTAATATAATACAACTCAGAAGTTCTGATTAATCTGCCCTTGTATAGTTTTTTCACATTAAATCATACATGTTCATCAGTGACTATTTATCAAGAGCAGGGACACAATAATAAGAATAACAATAAGCTATTATTCCTTTCTGAACACACAGTATCTGAAATCATGCTATAACTGCATGAATCTCCAGGGATCTCCTGGTTAGTCTTGTTTATCTTCTCATGTTTGTCTCTTGTCTTTGTCTAGGGTTATTTCTGAAACACGGCTTTCGTGGTGAGTGGAACTTGGTTGTCTATGCTTATTATAGAGTTCCTGTGAGCACAGCAGCACACAAAAAAAAACTCAAATGCCGAGCCATTTTCATTTTATGGTTTTAAGGATGCATCTATGTTAGTTAATTTATTCTTTGATCCAATTAATGATTTCTATGAATATTCACACATGCCTTATGGTCAAAATTAGAATGCCCCTATTATGCTTTTTCGGATATTACCTTTCATGCAGTGTGTAATATAGCCGTTTCTGAATTTAAAATGTCTGAAAAGTTTCAAAGATCAACGTGCTCATCAAATGGAGTTATTGTGTCCCAAAAGAAAGAACCGATTCTGAATTGCCTACGAGTCGTCAGTATCTCCAGTCTTACTTGAACCCTTCAAATTTGCATAATGCCAGCCTGTGGTCTTCACTGGCTGTCCGTGAACAAATTCTAAATTGACCCACCCTCAAACACTGTAGCTGTAGCTGAGGCCTGAAAGAGTTTGATTTGTTTTGTCGACTGTGTTGCGAAAGCAAATTTACTTAATTTTACTTATTTATTTACTAAATTTACTGCCTTTGGAGCTTAAATTTAGATATGCTAATGTGATTTTGTTTCCAACACATGCTGTAGGCAGTAGACCAATCAAAACAGATAGGGTTAGGGTTCCTACACATTATCCATTTCAAAATTTCCATACTTGTCCCGACTCAAATGTCCAAACGTCTCTGTAGATTTTCAGACCATATTTAACAAAAGATTTATATGTGGTAGCTTTATATTTGGTACATAGTACAGTCAGCTGTAAATATTTTTATTTTCTCAGGGTTTTTTTAAATTGATTTTCTCAAAGTGACAACATGCAGAGGCCCTTAAATAAATAAATAAATGAATAAATAAATAAATAAATAAATATACAGACTTTTGCATGCACACAAGAAACTTTTCCGGGCCCTCGAGAAACTAGTCACATGCGCAGGGGAATTTTTTGTGTGTCTGTACATTGCAATTTATAGTTTTATGTATACTATAACCTATTTCCTTTGTGCATCACTGCCAACTTATAAGAGAAAACAAGAGCATAGATGCACATGAATTAATCGCGATATATTTGCTCAAAAATTGGCTTTACTTAGGGTAGTACTTGTAATATCAAAGCCTAATGTCCAGTTTAACACATCCCCTGTGGTGGCGGAGAAACCATGTCAAGAAATGGGCTGATGGCACAATACGGCTGAATGCATTGGCCTATTAGCCAAGTTAAAGGTTCAATAAAAAAAAATTATTGTAAATAAGTTTTCAAAATGTGTCTTTTGTTAGGGCAGTACGTCATATTTCAAGGCCTTAGGTCTCTGTGGTAGCCAAGAAAACACACGCAAAATAAGTGACTCTGCTTTGTCCTATGCTGTCTATTGTCCAATACACGAGTCTTTATGTTTTTTTATTTTTGTAAAAGTCCTTTTCAAGGCTCTTTAATACAGTGCTAAAAATATCGTGAGAAGAAACCCAAAACGCTTATAACCTGCATGAATTCATTCAGTTGTGTTTGATAATCACTAAAGAATCACTAAATAGCTGTCATGAGAAGACACTTCTTGTTTGATGAATTTATTTTCATTAAATTCTTAATTTTCTATTATAGAAAACTAAATAGGGGCAATAGCCAGGAAACGCAAATATTTTTCCATACGTTTCCAGACCTGGAAATTACTCAAATCAAATTCCATACTTTTCCAAACTGCGTAGGAATCCTGAGGAGGGGTTTAGAGAGACCGAATCTTCGAACAAACTGTTTCAGACACTGTGAGAAAAGAGGTGATGCTGCAATGCATGTTATGAGAAAATTCAAGTGTTTTTTCAAAGTCGGACCCTAATAAATTAAGAGTGTTTTTTCTCAAAAACAATTGAATTTTTAGAATTAAGGCACATAACACTAGGTATGGTAATAGTTACAAGCTTAGTGCTGAAGAAACAGACAACCAGTCTACAGGGGGGAAAAAACATGTTCATGAACAACAGACTGAAAGAAATGAGGCTTTTCCTGGACTGTCCCACAGTAAGTCAGTTCCTCAGCCAGTTGATATGATCTAATTTGAGAGTGGGATGGGCTCGAGCAAGTCTGGAGAAGAATGATTAAAAAAAAAAAAAAAAACACATCTCCATATACGGACATCTGCTCTCCACTGGAATGAACTGAAGCTACTTACAAAAAAGCTCTTTAAAGCCCAAAGGCATATCTAATAATCCTGAACATGACCATGGAAAATTTGAGTTTTTAAATACTCCTGTAGAAGGGAGTATAACTAGTGTGCAGTTTCAACACCATAATTTATTTTGTTTAGATTTGTTTGACAGTGTCATAATAATCATTCAGTTCATCCCACATAATCAGCTTAAGAAACAACCCTGGAATCCCTGGTTTATCTAATAAGATGGTTGTATATGTGAGTACCTGTGGATTCTGCTGCTGATGAATGTATCCAGTGATGATACGCAGGCCAATCAGAGACATCTCCTTGAGCTCAGCAGACCCCGCTGACCCGGGGGTCGTGTGCCACGCCTGCAGCCTGTCCAGCAGATTTACCACCCCTTCAAAGATCTGCCATGATTATATAGACACACTCTTATACACATTCACAAATAAACACATTGTATACAATAAAAAAACAACATCAAAACAAAGTTTCCTTTGAAAATGAATTTGCACACTTATAATTTATATTACATATACTGTATTATTTATTGAGTACATAAAGAGTTTTTATGTGAGAGAGACAGTGTGCTCATATCGTCTTTGTTATATGTTCAAACATTTGGGGTCAAAGATTAAGATTGGGATAAGATTTTTTTTTTTTTTTTAAAGAAATGAATACTTTTTCTTATCAATGACATTAAATTGATTGAAAGGGACAATCATTTTTTTTAAATAACTAATAAAATTACAATAGATTTGTATTTCAAATAAATGCTGTTCTTTTGAACTTTCTATTCATCAAAGAATCCTGACAAAAAAAAATCACAATTTCCACAAAAATATTAAATAGCACAACTATTTTCAATGTTGAAAATAATAAGAAATGTTTCTTGAGCTCCAAATCAGCATATTTGAATGATTTCTGAAAGACTGCAGTATTGACACAAAATTGGAATCTGATTGTTTACAAACTCAAACCATACTCATCCTGTGATTTGAAATCTGATTAAAATAATTTTTTTTGGAAAATGCATCAATGGTCTATCCAAATACAATTATTTTTGCTAACAGATTTGATAGCAAAATTGGATTTGTGTGCAGTGTGAACATCCTCATTCTGGATTTCCTCCAACTTCTTGTCTCAAACTCTTCTGGATTTGGAATAGTAGTGAGTGAGTTATAAAATCAATTGTCAGAGTAGGAATATATCATCAATGCATTCCTAACCTTCTCACTCCATAGTGTTTGATTGTCAGTGCCCTCGGCGAATAGGAAGTCCTGGAGCAGTCTGAGGAGGCGAAGCAAAGAAGGCACATGGTGCAGAGACACACCCTGAGAGTCCCTCAGGTCTGACAGAGACGACTCCAACATCATCTCCAACAGACTGCAACACACAAAAGACACACGAGACATCTGTAACACCCCCATCAGCATAAGTTTGTTCACAGCCACAAAACAAAGAGAATACAATTTGTCTTGAACAAGTCATCAGACAGGCACACCCTAAGACTTAAAGTAAAAACAAGGTCCATGGTGATGCAATGCTGGAGCCACACCAAAAAAACAAACAAAAAAAGCAACAGCCCAGTAGCGCAAAGAACTTCTGCCCTCCAGAGATCCCCACCCTGCTCTCATCTGAGCCAAAGGAATCCAGAAATCACTTTAATGTATGGCACCTCCCTTCAGTCTCAGATCTCAACTGGAATTCAAATGCAGAAGTTGTTCTCATAGTGGGGCTCATTTGCATCTTAGAGGCAATATTATGGCCTTTTACAAAGTGTTGATTTTGTTTTTGGAGTCTGCTAGAATAGGTTTTCATGCTTGAATGTTAAAAAACCCCATTATTTTTCACATATTTTACATTATTGCAGTACATCTCTCCCCAGTCAGTCAGCAACGCTCTCTTTATTTCCGGTCTCTATGATGCCCCTCATTACGAAAAGCGCAATGTACTCTGATTGGTCGGCTGGACCAGTATGTTGTGATTGACATTTCCGAAACGCACTTGAAACGGTTGACTAGTGTTTTAACACACCACTAATGAAACTCATATTGTGATGTATGGTTTGCTAGAGTGTTCTGTGTGGTTGTTAGGGCTTTGCTAATTGGTCCAAGTCAAAAAAAGCCCACCCCCAAGTGTTTGATATTAATTCAAGTGTATGTCAGTTTTCTTGGCCATGCTACATAAAAAATCTTAAGTCCAATTGCTTAAAGTCAGTATGCAATGAAAATTCACCCGGTCTATTTTCTAAATTCATGTTATTGATTTTATTGTGAACAATTCATCCATTCACATGTTTTTAATAAAAAAAGATTGACATATGCCAGACTACTCCAATCATTTAGTGCACTTAATCCTGCCCCAGCCTCCACAATCGACTGAAAGCTTACATTCAGATCTGCATCTAACGAATCAGCAACCAATGCATATAAAACCGATGGATAAGTCCTTGCCCTTCATTTTTTTCTTTTTCGTCAATCTGTTGTACTCAGATGTACATCACAATACAGAGGAAACGATCTGTCACTATTTCTGTTTCACTGGAACTTTAAAGTCTCAAGCACTTCTCTTCTCAACAAGCTGCACAACTTGAGGTATCATTCATGTTCAGATGCAAATTTAAATGCTAATGGTTAAGAGTTTTGTTCAAAGTTCATTCAATTTCAAAAAGTTAAATCTTCAAAGTTCAATCAGTCTGAAAAAAGTCTTCATTTTAGCTCTCTGGGACAGAGGAATTGTTAATGCAGCATTAAAAGCATTAAAGTTTTAAGTTTCTGACCTGCGTTTGATGTCGTCAGGTGGCCGCACCAGTTGGCAGGATGAGCCAAGCTTGGTAAGGACAGAGAACACCTGACCCCTTTCTCTCCAAATAACATCCTCAGACCCCTCAGTGCCACTCCACAGCACAGAGAACACGATGTTTGTCAGCAAATTACACAACTCCTCCTCTGGAGCCTAATGGGGGCATAGAAGTTTTTATCAGCGTTATACATGGTAATAATGTTGCAGTCTATGGGGGGGACAGAAACATCTCGTATTTCATCAAAAATATCTTAATTTGAGTTCCAAAGATGAACGAAGGCCTTGCGGGTTTGGAACAACATGAGAGTGAGTAATAATTAATGACAGAATTTACATTTTTGGGTGAACTAACCCTTCAAATAGGCTGATTTCAGACACAGCCAGGGTATTCAGCATGTACCTGTGGGTTAGATGTGTTGGAGATGGTGTCTGTGGGCGGTTCAGTGCTATAGCTTGCATCGTCCAGAACATTGGACAGACTGGAACTCTTGCGTGGTCTCATGCCTGGAAAGGTCTTACTGTGCTCCAGAGGAGAAGGGGTCTCTGGTTGGCTACCTACAGGGGTCTGGGGTCCTTTTTGGAGGCTTAGTTCCAACTCAAAGGGTGAGTTGAAGGGCGAGAGTGGTTGATACACACTTTCCTCTTCCTCTAGCAGGCGGGACGATGATGTAATATCCACAGTGTTTGACAGGGAGGATGAACGACTGCTTTGTTCTCCAGAATCAAATGGCTTGAAGTGGAGGGAACCGTTCTTGAGTTGTTCGGATGATGGGGGAGACTGGGAGAGGTCAGAGTAGGCCTCTGACACATCCTGAGCTTCTTCCTCCTCATACTCCTCTTCATGGCGGGCACTGAGGGAGATGTAGACGTTCTGCCGAGCATCCTCCATTACGCTGTCCTCCCGACGGAAGACAGGTCTGGAAAGAACGGGGTCTAGCGAGGTGGTGGGACTGGATAAAGAATTGGATTGGCTGAGAATGCGAGACTCGTATGATTCTTTGATGTAGAGTTTGGTGAGAACATCCTGCCAGCCTGATTGACGAGCGAGCTGCTTTACATACTCTTCATTGGAG
Source organism: Zacco platypus (assembly GCA_038088235.1). NCBI lineage: Eukaryota > Metazoa > Chordata > Actinopteri > Cypriniformes > Xenocyprididae > Zacco > Zacco platypus. The sequence continues at coordinate 25,882,431 of CM076077.1, read as the reverse complement.
TAGATCAAGTGGAAGAGCTACAGGAATGAAAGATGGAAACAGAAATGTAAATTAATTAATTTAATAATTAGTCATTTAGATGAGAATATAGCATTTCAATAAAGTCACAACATACATATATATTTAGAAATGGGCTTAATTTTGCAGAGTTTCAAATATGCACTGTCATTGTGTTGCATTTTGTAAAGGAATGTATATTGTCAGATGGATTGTATCTTCCATTAAAGCATGTGAATTACCTCAAAGTCTTTATATCTAGAAAAACAGTGCACTCATATTATTATCAATGGGAAAAAATGCAACGCTCAATATGGCGGAATAAGTCTAAATAAGAGCCAATGGCCGATTGCTAAAGTCATCGCCATTAGAAGCTTCGGATCCTATAGAAACAGTCAGCAATTCAGTTTATTTTGTCATGATTCAAGAGTTTAGAAACAAAATTTATGAGACCATTTGTTATCAGAATTCATTGATGATTTCAAATATGAAATTAAATCAAAAGCTTGGCGAACAGCTTTGGAGAATTTGATGTTTCCCCGTTCAAAGAGATAGGAGCCGCACTTGCATGACTGAGAGGCGTTTCAAAGATGGCCACAGAGTGAAATGACTTTTAATCAAAGAGACTTTGATTTCCTGAGAGATTCATTTTGTTCGGCAATGTGAAATGATGATTTGCAGATTAGTAGTCAACATGAACATACTTAATATCATGATATATTGTTCTAAATAATCAAAAGAGCTTTTCTTAATCAGTTACCACTGTACTAAAGTAGCAAGCTAAGATGTTAGCAAGCTTGATAACCACAAAGGCTAACTGAATGCACAATCTTATCCCTTTTGGCAGCCGTTGTAATACACGAATGTACTTATCATGATATCTTGTTCTAAATGCTCAAAAGAGCTGTTCTTAACCTGTTATCACTATGCCAAGGTAACAAGCTAAGCTCTTAGCAAGTTTGCCAACCACAGACTTACTGACAAACTCAAAGAAAGGGAATTTCATATTTTCCTACATTTCACTAAAAGAGAAAATATATTTCTCTTATCCTGCTGAACCACTCCCCATACTCACCTTTCGACAAATATCTAGTCGTACACTAAGATCAGCGCGGTGGGACAGATATGCCACTGCCAACAGGTCTCTAAAATTAGGAGTGGGATCTGCACCAAACAGACAACAAAACAGACCAATCAACACCTGCAGCATAAGTTGAAAACTACTGCTGCCCACCTTTTCTTCAGTTTACCTGTGGCGAGCACCTGCTCATACAAACAGCGCACAGTTGCCATGGTGATGGGGACGTCTCCAAAGGAGCAGACCAGCCCAAGGTAACTGGAGTCCTTAAGTTTGATGCGCAGTTTATTGCGCTCAGGTACACGCTCACTCTTCAGGACTTTATACATGACCTGCAGAACAGCAGGAGAGATGTGCTCAGATCACACTGAAAGAAACTGATCTCACCGTGATGGTTTCAGTAGTGCATCTCAAAACATGTCTTACTGTAATGATTTTTTTTGAGCCATTTAAAGTGTATCTCACCCGGAATAATCTCTCACGAGCCTCGTCTCCAAAGTTGTGTTTGAGCAGCAGACAGTAAAGCTGCTCCACCCCGCGCTCCAGAAGAACCGTCACAGCCTGCTCACGTGGATGAGGAGAACTCCTCAATACAGTGTGTAACACATCCAGAACACTGATCACCTACAGAGAGAGAACATTTAGTCACTAATCTGCGAACTCTAGTCCTACCTGAATATCCCCATAATAAGAAAGACCACAATAAATGAAAAAGTAGTCATTCGAAGAAAAGATATGTCTCGTTTTAATCTTTATTTTTAAGACACAAGTGTCTGAAAAATGCCTTTTTGTCTTTTTCCAAAATAAAATATTACATGCACAGTGACAAACCTAAATATTGTGTCAGTATTACATTAGCATCATTGATATACTATTATAGTTTTTTCTCAATATTTTAAATTAGATTTTATTTTTATATTTTATATTTAATTAAAATTAACTAAATATTAAATGTTTGTGTTTTTTATCAGTTTTTTTTAAAAATAGGTTTGTATAGTTTTTGTTATGCTTTTAGTTTATTTATTTTTATTTTTTAGAACTTTAACTTAAAATAAACTTAAATTTAACTTAAAAAGTTAATGTTAATTTTATTTCAAATAATGGAAATGTTTTATTTGGTTTTAGTTTTAATTAATAATAAATGTTGTGCAATCCATGGCATGCCAAGCAATTAATTACTGAGTTTAAATTTATGTGGTGGTCATAAAAAATGCTATATTTTCCTGATTCTATGAAATTGACATTAATAGCCATACATATAAGATTTCTGAAAAATACTTATAATAACAGAATTAAACATTGTTATTATTATTTTTGAGTAAAGAAAAGTACAAATCATATACTATTTTGTCAATTTGACCCCCTTTATGCATTCTAGGGTTAAATATATTTTAAAAATATATTTTATTTCAAATTCCATTGGCTGGGCAAATAAAGTCCCACCCCAAAAAAGAACCATTTGTTGATCCAATGTGTCAGGCTGGTTGGGATACTTAAAGAAACAATGATCTGTCTCAAACAGAAGCAGAAAAGACACTGTTTACTATTTTCAGGTAGTCAATCTACCAGTGTCTAGCTACTTACAGCTATCTGTGCGAATTTTCTGTCTCTTATGAGTTTACATGAGAGTTACTATACTGCTTTTGAAGGCAGCTGCCTCTGTAGGCAGAAGAAGATCACTAAATTTTAAACAGAGCCAGTGTGCTTGTGTGATTCACCTGTTGCTCATCCTGCACTATAGCAGCGTAGGCTAGTATACTGTGGAGCTCCTCAGCAGTGGGAGATTTCAGAAGGTCTTTCAGCAGAGAGAAAAGAGAGATTCGCACCGTCTGCCTCTCTTCAGACAGAGGACTGCCATCCTTCTCCGCACTGCGGACGAAAACACAAAAACAAAAAACATCTTTCATCAGCATTACGTTTAATTTTCTTAGATCTATCACCAAAATCGTAATAGTACATTTTAAATCTGAACGTACCTGTAATGTGTCCGAATCGAGTCCAGGATGTATTGAACACCGTACCTCTTACGAGTCTTCAGCTTGCCTTCTTTGATGACAGTGGTTAGGTACTGCACATGACCTACAAACCAACGCAAATACAGACAAAGAGGTTTGGAATGACACAATCAGGTAAATAATAACAGACATATTATTTTTTTATTTTAAACTATTCTTTTAGGACCTGATTATTATTTGCACTTAATGCCAAAGTTGAATAAAAAACAATGGCTAATGCTATAGTGATGTGTTGCGGTTGTTGATGATTTTTTTACCCAGACAGACAGCAAAATGGCTGTGGCTCCAGATCCTGAAGTCAAAGAGCAGGTACTGGTACAGTTGTGATAGGAGGGCGTTGTTGCCCTCGTTGGACACCTGCTTGAGCAGGAACTGACAGGCCATCAAAACGCTCATGTCCATCATACTGCTAGGGACCTGGAAAAAGTGAAGAGGGGCAGGAGATGATCAGAAAGTGTTTGTAGTTATTATTGCCATCCATCAATTAGAATTTGTATTCAAATTATTTAAAGGTGCAGTAAGCAATTTCTGAGAAATTCAAATCAAAACCTAAACAAACGACTTTGTGACTATTTGCTAAATGTTAAAAATACCGTTTGTACATAGTCTGGCAGTGTAATTAGGACAACAAAACAACACGGATTGGCTCTTGTAGCCAAGGGTCGTATACGCTCATGCAAGATATTTGTAGTCCGTAGAAAAAGAGATGGCTGAGATAATACCAAAGAGGAAAAGGTCAGAGGAATATAATTGGAAGAAGAAGGGTTAATATCAGGCAAGAACTTTAGGACCAGAGCTAATATTGTAAAAGCTTTCCAGTACTGGAGAGACATTAGAGATTGTGACGAGCAGGGCGGGCGAGAGCCGTGAGGGAACGGCGCGAGGCCGGTGACGCGAGAGATAACGAGCTTCAGCTGCTCGGCGCACCGGTCTCGTATCTCTCACGGAGGAGCTCCGGAAGCATAAAGGAGGAGCGACGACAGTGAAGGACGAGAGAGGACCAGGCCTGGAAGTTATGTTGTGTTTTATTTTGTTTGTGTGGGCGGCAGTCGCCGTGAGGAACTGCCGCCCTTTTACTTTCGTTTTATTGTTTGTTTATTTGGAGTTATTAAAGTTGTTGAACGTTCGCCGGTTCCTGCCTCCTTCCTTCCATTTAACTCCGTTACAGAGATATTATTTACTGTGTGAATAACATTGTTTTTTTTGTTTTGTTTTTTGCTGTTTCACAGAACCAAGATACAGTACACTTTTGTATGCTGTTGTTAAATCACATACTTGCAGCAGCTGTTAGTGGTTACTTGTGTTTCATAACATGTTCGTTATTTTGTGGGTGGAGCAATGAATATTAACAGTGTTTCTCAGAAATCACTTACTTCACCTTTAAATGATATGATGATTCACAAATATCAATATTTGCTGAGAAAAGCCTCCAAATAATTTTAAATTTCTCATTTATAGTTAAATGAAACATGAGACAAACTTTGATTTTTTGACTCAAACTTGAGTTGCTCTCATGGTAGAAAAATTCTCTTTTACCTAATTTACATATCTATCAGGAGGCTTGCTTAGATGTTTGTTTGTTTTTTGGATTATATTTTTACTAATAAAAATGTAATACAAAAATGTATTTACACTACCCTTCTAAAGTTTGGGGTCTATTTGATTTTTTTTTTAGCAATGATGCATTAAATTGATCAAATGTGACGGTAAAGATTTAAGTATTTCAAATAAATGATGCTCTTTTTAACTTCCTATTCATTAAAGAATCCTGAAAAGAATGTGGTACAGTTTCCATAAATATATTAAGCAGCACAACTGTTTTCAACCTTAGCTATGCTATTTTTATGTACATTTTGGTATATCACATAAAAAAAAATGCAGGATGGAAATGCCAAGATGCTTGTAAATTCTAAAAATGCACATAAAAATAACTTACACGCTCAATTGAGGTAGATACATTTTTTATCTGATAAGAAGACATGGCCGTGAACTACAAAGGAAACATATTCACTGAATAAATCCCTCGATGCACAACAACAACAAAAAACTCATGTGACTTTGCCTTAACAGTGGATTGGATTGGATAACTGGACTAACCAGTGGAACAATTTCAGCACACAGCATCTCAAATGTTGGTTTAATCATTCTGAAATGCCTGAGGCAAAGTCTGTCATCAGAAAGATTTGCTTCTAGAACCGCCTCTCATGATTGTGTTCCCAAACATCAGGCATCCGAATGCAAGATAACATTATAGAGTGTATTGCATTGTGTTTATTGCATTTTGCACAGTGGCTTCCCTGATTACAGCAACCTCCATTTTTGTTACAGATATTTTGTGCCAATTTCCCAGGAAGTGACAATTTTGTTCTCTTGTTTTAAATGCAAATGTTTTATGCAATATTAATAAGTTAAATTCAGAACTTTGGATGGAAACAGCTATTTCAGCTTAGCAATCACAGGCATAAATAAACATTTTAAATACATCAAAATTTATTTAAAAAAAAAACGTAATATTTCACAATATTATTGTTTTACTGTATTTTTGTGTGGGTGTGTGTACTTGTTTTGCCTACTTGAGAGGACCAAAGAGACGCTCATAGTGTCATTTTCCCTTATCAACTTCTAATCAAGTTACCTGATTAATATCATGCGCCAAGTGACTGAACTTTGTCTAATCGCTGATAACAACCATGCAGCATCTACACATATTAAACTTTTCTTTATATTGATTACGTGTTAAATGTCACAGAATTAGGATTGTGCTGTTTTGCCACAAGTGTGAACTCTTGATTTGAATGCATTCACGTCAGACACTCAAACACTGCTTGTTCATTTCTTGAAAGATTACCGGCACCAGATAAAACCTTAAAGCATGCGCAGCTGCGGTTGTGTGTGTGTATTGTGCAATATCATGAAATTGTTAGTGTTTCCTAACAGGATGCTACGCCTTGAAGTCACATACACCAATATGTCCTGTTAGACCTCCAGACGCCCTCTCTATTGACCAGTGTGCGTGCGTGTGCGTACCTTGCCGAGCATTGCTCCGATGATGGGCGGCCCGTGGCACTGGAGCAGACTCTCCTGATTGGCTGGGTGGTTGCGCAGCATGTTCTTAATCATCAGCAAAAATGCTGCCACACTGTTCTTCTCTAAACGGCCCTCTAACACACAAACGCACATACACCAGCAAACGGTTTTACATTAGTGGACATTGACAAATAACTGCAACAACATTACAAGAGAAATCAACAGCTAAAGGTAATTTAAAGTTCAACAACAGTACACAAATATATAATCTTGCCTGCAGCCTCTTGCGCAGTCATATACACACATATGCGAACACTTAAACGCAACTTCATGAATCACAGGCTATGAGCAAAAACAGCATGCTTACAAAATATCAATGGTGACTCATACTGCAATTACAGAAAAATTTACATCATCAATCTGCTAAGCAGCTCAAAGCGCCACATAACAAGCTGTTAATAGTTCATATGCTATAATGCTGCAGATGATATTTTGCATAAAAATATCGGATTATTTCAGAAACCTTAATGTATTTTTTATTGTGACATTATTTCATGAGAATTAAACATATTTTCCTCACACATTTTCTCACTTTAATGAGTCAAAATGTTTTACTTACAAGTCTGAAAAATTAAACTATGATGGGTAGCTTTAGGGGTAGGGGGAGATAGAATGTACAGTTTGTACAGTATAAAAACCATTACGCCTATGGAATGTCCTCACTAAGATAGCAAAAAAACCTGTGTGTGTGTGCAATACCACTGCAAACCAAAGTGATGCAAAAGCACCCTTTGATTTTATTACAGACAGACAGATAGATAGATTTTATACAAATAGCAGAGTACTGACCAGATGACTTCCCCAGTGGCAGCAGCATGCCAGCAGGACCCCTGGAAGACGTGAGCTCTGGCCCGAGAAGATCTGAAGTCTCCTGACCTACTGTCTCACCCTGATCCAGCAAACATACCTGTTCCAACAGGGGCAAGAGAGCCCCCATCCCACCTACTGAGCTCAGCACATCCTATACATAAGACAAGATAATAAAACTTAATAAGCGGTTACTGCTCCTGAAGGGATGTATGAGCATGAGCTTTGTGTTGAGTACACGCATTCCAAACACTGGTAAACAGAAAAGCACATACTGATATCAGGACTAGATTAATCATTCTGATCTTAAAAGGAAATGAGTGACAGACACATACTTTGACGTCCCAGTTCACCACTCTGTGACCAGTCAACCTGCCATCGTACAGATGATTGGGGGACAGATCCAAGCAGATCTGACTCTTAAAAGCCTACAAGACAAAAGAATGTGGACAATCCTTCAATATAAGCAAGTAGATATTATCGTCATAAACAGTGGGGTTCAAGGTCTAAAATCTGAAAATCTGGGATTCAAATATTGTTTTTTACTTGGAAATAAAGTTTTAGGATAGTGATAATATATATATATATATATATATATATATATATATATATATATATATATATATATATATACAGTACTGTGCAAAAGTTTTAGGCAGGTGTGAAAAAATGCTGTAAAGTAAGAATGCTTTCAAAAATAGACATGTTAATAGTTTATATTTATCAATTAACAAAATGCAAAGTGAGTGAACAGAAGAAAAATCTACATCAAATCAATATTTGGTGTGACCACCCTTTGCCTTCAAAACAGCATCAATTCTTCTAGGTACACTTGCACACAGTTTTTGAAGGAACTCGGCAGGTAGGTTGGCCCAAACATCTTGGAGAACTAACCACAGTTCCTCTGTGGATTTAGGCAGCCTCAGTTGCTTCTCTCTCTTCATGTAATCCCAGACAGACTCGATGATGTTGAGATCAGGGCTCTGTGGGGGCCATACCATCACTTCCAGGACTCCTTGTTCTTCTTTACACTGAAGATAGTTCTTAATGACTTTCGCTGTATGTTTGGGGTCGTTGTCATGCTGCAGAATAAATTTGGGGCCAATCAGATGCCTCCCTGATGGTATTGCATGATGGATAAGTATCTGCCTGTACTTCTCAGCATTGAGGATACCATTAATTCTGACCAAATCCCCAACTCCATTTGCAGAAATGCAGCCCCAAACTTGCAAGGAACCTCCACCATGCTTCACTGTTGCGTGCAGACACTCATTCGTGTACCGCTCTCCAGCCCTTCGGCGAACAAACTGCCTTCTGCTACAGCCAAATATTTCAAATTTTGACTCATCAGTCCAGAGCACCTGCTGCCATTTTTCTGCACCCCAGTTCCTGTGTTTTCGTGCATAGTTGAGTCGCTTGGCCTTGTTTCCACGTCGGAGGTATGGCTTTTTGGCCGCAAGTCTTCCATGAAGGCCACTTCTGACCAGACTTCTCCGGACAGTAGATGGGTGTACCAGGGTCCCACTGTTTTCTGCCAATTCTGAGCTAATGGCACTGCTCGACATCTTCCGATTGCGAAGGGAAGTAAGCATGATGTGTCTTTCATCTGCTGCAGTAAGTTTCCTTGGCCGACCACTGCGTCTACGGTCCTCAACGTTGCCTGTTTCTTTGTGCTTCTTCAAAAGAGCTTGGACAGCACATCTGGAAACCCCTGTCTGCCTTGAAATTTCTGCCTGGGAGAGACCTTGCTGATGCAGTATAACTACCTTGTGTCTTGTTGCTGTGCTCAGTCTTGCCATGGTGTATGACTTTTGACAGTAAACTGTCTTCAGCAACCTCACCTTGTTAGCTGAGTTTGGCTGTTCCTCACCCAGTTTTATTCCTCCTACACAGCTGTTTCTGTTTCAGTTAATGATTGTGTTTCAACCTACATATTGAATTGATGATCATTAGCACCTGTTTGGTATAATTGTTTAATCATACACCTAACTATATGCCTACAAAATCCCTGACTTTGTGCAAGTTTACCTTGAAGAATTGATGCTGTTTTGAAGGTAAAGGGTGGTCACACCAAATATGGATTTGATTTAGATTTTTCTTCTGTTCACTCACTTTGCATTTTGTTAATTGATAAATATAATCTATTACCAAGTTTTTTTTTGAAAGCATTCTTACTTTACAGCATTTTTTCACACCTGCCTAAAACAGTACTGTATATATTTCTTTTATCATGTGAGCTCAAAAGGTCAACAAAAGCTTCAGCTTTTGCATCAGATTTTAGACAATAAATATATAAAATATTATAGACATCATATTGACAATAATAATATAATGTTGTATGACAATATTTATATGTATTGTGTAAAAATATATACATGTATAAATATAGCATGATCAGACGTTTTGTACAAGGGAGTCCACATTATATATGACAAATTAGAAATATTTAAATTATTTCAAATATTATAAATAATATATAACATATTTTATATATATATATATATATATAATATGTTATATATTATTTATAATATTTGAAATATTATATTATATATAATATAATATAATATTATATATATATATATATAAAATCATATTTAATCTATATCCTGTTTATATATACTCAAAATAGAGTATTTACAGTATCTCACAGTAGTGAGTACACCCCTCACATTTTTGTAAATATTTTATAATATCTTTCATGTGACAACACTGAAGAAATTACACTTTGCAACAATGTAACGTAGTGAGTGTACAGCTTGTGTAACAGTGTAAATTTGCTGTCCCCTCAAAATAACTCAACACACAGCCATTAATGTCTAAATCGCTGACCACAAAAGTGAGTACACCCCTAAGTGAAAATGTCCAAATTGGGCCAATTAGCCATTGTGTTACAAGGTCCCAGGTGTGCATGGGGAGCAGGTGTGTTAAATTTGGTGTTATCGCTCTCACTGACCTCATGGCAAAGAACTCTCTGAGGATCTGAAAAAAAGAATTGTTCCTCTACATAAAGATGACATAGGCTATAAGAAGATTGCCAAGACCCTGAAATTGAGCTGCAGCACAGTGGCCAAGACCATACAGCAGTTTAACAGGACAGGTTCCACTCAGTACAGGCCTCATCGTGGTCGACCAAAGAAGTTGAGTGCACGTCCTCAGTGTCATATCCAGAGGTTGTGTTTGGGAAATGGATATATGAGTGCTGCCAGCATTGCTGCAGAGGTTGAAGGACTGGGTGGTCAGACCATATGCTACACATTGAATCAAGCTTCCATGGCTGTCGTGCCAGAACGAAGCCTCTTCTAAAGATGATGCACAAGAGTTTCACAACAGTTTGCTGAAGACAAGCAGACTAAGAACATGGATTACTGGAACCATGTCCTATGGTCTGATGAGACCAAGATCAACTTATTTGGTTCAGATGGTGTCAAGCGTGTGTGGTGGCAAATAGGTGAGGAGTACAAAGACAAGCGTGTGTTGCCTACAGCCAAGCATGGTGCTGGGAGTGTCATGGCTGCATGAGTGCTGCCGGCACTGGGGAGCTACACTTCATTGAGGGAACCATGAATGCCAACATGTACTGTGACATACTGAAGCAGAGCATGATCCCATCCCTTCGGAGACTGGGCCGCAGGGCAGTATTCCAACGTGATAACGACCCCAAACACACCTCTAAGAGGACCACTCTCTTGCTAAGAAGCTAGAAGAGGGTAAAGATGATGGACTGGCCAAGCTTGTCTTCAGACCTAAACCCTATTGAGCATCTGTGGGGCATTCTGAAACGGATGTTGGAGGAGCGCAAGGTCTCTAACATCCACCAGCTCTGTGATGTCGTCATTAAGGAGTGGAAGAGGACTCCAGTGGAAACCTGTGAAGCTCTATTGAACTCCATGCCCAAGAGTGTTAATGCAGTGCTGGAAAATAATGGTGGGCGCACAAAATATTAACACTTTGGGTCCAATTTAGACATTTTCACTTGGGGTGTACTCATTTTTGTGGCCATCGGTTTAGACATTAATGGCAGTGTGTTATTTTGAGAGGACAGCAAATTTACACTGTTATACAAGCTGTACACTCACTACTTTACATTGTAGAAAAGTGTCATCCAATGAAAAGATGTAATAAAATATTTAGAAAAATGTGAGGGGTGTACTCACATTTTTTTTTTCTCCTTCAACTTTAGACTTTGAACCTTACTTTATATTATATTTATTTTATATTACTATCATCATAAATATACAAAACAATAAGATGGATGGGAAGATAATTACCTGTGGGGTATAGTATAGCAATAGTTTACTGTTGACTTCTGATGGCTCACCATCAACTTTGAAAAGAGATACATTATTGGGACCTGAAAAGCAGAATGAGAGAAGCAGAGAAAGACATACTTTACGCTTGTTTCTTTGTGGCAGGAACCATGAATTTATGCTTTTTATGTGGGAATGTGTCACTCATACCTGCGGTGAACAAGGCTCGTGCCTGAGCAGGCTGCAGAGCTTCATGGCAGATGAATGCCGTGGCTAAAAGGCCACCCAGTGATGTAGGAGAGCCCCATGCTGTGTCCTGTAGCCCTGCTGGGATGGTGTGGACCGGACTGTCACGACTCATACCTGGCCTCCCCCCTGTGGCTGCTGCAAAGGATGCTGGGAAGGACTGGGAACGTGCAAGGGTGGGTGGCCCGGTATGAGCTGCAAATGCCATCTCGGAGGGTGAGTGGGACGGGTTGGTCAGGGTTGGAGAGGTAGTCATAGTGGTAGTGGTCCGGTGACCAGCTGATCCAATGCAGCAGGAAGTGAATGGCTGAAATGTTGAAAGTCAAAAAGGCCAATAAAATAAAACATACTCATTAAAAAAAATTGAAAAATCAAACTACTGCAAACAATAAAATTTTCTCACCTCATTCAGCGAAGGAAAGCGAAGAGGTGCTGTTTTACACTGCACTCCATCCACATAAACAGTGACCACATTCTGTCCAAATGGTCGACGGCCAGGAACATGAACTATGGCTACTGAGTGCTAGAGTGAAGAAAAGACGACTTTGAATATAGACAGTGGACTTTTGCAGATCATCTTCAACTTTACAGTACCAGTGCTGTTTTTAACTAAAACTATGAACAATTATATTCGGCAATTGAAATAAATGTTGCCTTGGTAAAAAGTCCAATCTCCAATCTAGGTAAATGGGGAAATAAATCAGTTTTTAAATATTACATGTCAACATTATGTCAATTCAGCAATAAAATCTGATAACGGCATCATAAAGTTAGCTTATTTAGCTAATTTCAGCTAAAGCTAATACTGCAGCAAAAATACATGTGATGCCTCTATTGGTCTATCAGGTGACTGATTTTTTTTTTTAAACTTAAAGGGACTTTCTTTCCGCTGCCATTTTGAGCAATATTTTTATAGTTTAAATTTCTTGTCATAAACTGTCCATGTTAATGTGTGAATTATCTGTAAGATCACTAACCCAGGCACAGTCATTGAATGGGTGTTCTGGCAAGGAAACTGCCATGTATTCCTTTTTAGTACATACTGCAACCACCAAAACTTCTTCTGTGGTGAAAAAAGCTTCAAAGCCAGTTCCGCTTGCAGTGAAGAAACTACACACAGAACACAATACAGCTTTAGAAGGTATAAATACACACATAAGTACAGCATCTCATCAGTATTTTTAGTTATAGATATATATATATATATATATTGAATATTCACTTCTCACTCACTATGGTTTTGTTTGCAATATAAAAGCAACAATTGTTACAATAAGGTTCATTAGTTAAACATTAGGAAAATTCTTCCATTTTTAGTACATCGCTGTTGTGTAAACGTACCCTTAATGTCATCTCTGATTTAAACCTCAGAAGTAAAATTGTTTTTATAGTTAAATAAGTTATTAATTGATGCAGAGTCAGTCAAATCAAAATCATCAAGACGCATGTTTACACACACATTTACATAAAATATAATACTGTACATAATAATGTTGTGATGCCTAAACTCATCTGTGACATTAAAATCAATTGATTTTAGTGTTTTTAATTTATTTAAAAAACAGCATTTATTATAATATATTTTAATATAATTAATAATTAAATCAATATATTAATAATTATTTACGTAATGGTATTGGCACAAATGTTTTCAAACTGTGATAAGAATAAATGTTTCTTGAGCACCAATTCAGTATATTAGAATGATTTCATGCAACACTGAAGACTGAAGAGTCAAGACTGCTGAAAAATCAGCTTTGGCACCATAGGAATTTATTTCATTTTAAAATATATTAAGATGGAAACCGTCATTTTTCGTCAAATTGTAATAATATTTCACAATTTTACTTTTGATGGTATTTTTGATCAGATAAGCACAGCCATGGTGAGCGTTTATTTTAAAAACAGTACATAATATTACCTATATATATATATATATATATAATTGGTAATAAAGATGTAATTTAAACCTGTAAAGCTGTTTCCTGCGTGGTCCCATAGCCATGCGAACTGTATTATCTGGGTTTGTCAGGTGGGATTCAGAGTAGTGGTGCTGGGGTGGAGGAAAGTCCGTGTTGAGGCACAGCCAGGCGTGGAAAGCAAACGCACTCCCTGGCCAGCGTTGAATTGCTGGCACCATAATACCCGCCATAGGGGGCATAAGGTCAAAATATTGCAAGGCGCTGCACCCGCCCTCCCCACGGGCTGCCATGGCAGAAAGCACCCTCACAACACGCCCGCAGTACGGGTGAGGGGGTGCGCCGGGCTCTGTCCGCAAGAGCTTCAGCAGACTCTTCAGTTCACAGGGCCGTAAAGAAAGAGATCCCAAGTCTTGAAACAAGCCCAGGAGGGCGTCCGCACACTGCCGGTCAAGCCGCTCTGGGGGCTCAGAAAGCACCTCCAGCACAGCACCCACTAAGCCTGCTTCGACAGCTACAGTACGGCAGGACAGAGTTCCTCGACACACGGCAGCCAGCCACTGGGACACCAGCAGCTGCAGAGAGCGAGAGCCCAGATCAGGCAACCACTGCAGCAGCAGGAGCAAAGGCTGTTCGTTACTGATGCCCAACTGCATGGCCTGGGAATACTCTCCTTCAACAGCCTGTGAGAGAAAACATGGAGAAAAAGCAAGGAAATCGAAATTGCACACAGTTTACTATATATGATGAATAACTTCTTAACATTTTAGAAGTATGCATGTGTATAGTATGAATTCAGTGTTATTTTAGTGTCAATTACAGAGTATTTTAGTAAAGATTACATAGTGTAACTTTAACAATATTAACAATTGGTGACCTACAATTTCCACCATGTTCTCCACCATTTACAAATACTTAGACTATGGCCTCATGGGATAGTAAAATGTCCATTGGATGCACACTTCAGAATTTTGTTGTTAGCAGTAGATTTTTTTGTTTACTATTTTTTAAATACTGTTATGGACATGCTACTCATTTTACAAAGCATTCACATTTGCATGTGGAGCATTTTTTGAAATTTGATTCAAAATTATCCAATATACGGAGTGTTGTGAGGCCTCCAGGACCGGTAAAACAGGTAAAACAGATTTAAAAAAACAGGTAAAATAACAAGAAGCCTTTAACATATCATTATTATTGAATATTATTATTATTATTATTATTACTTTAAAAAAATGAGTCCATTCCAATTAAATTCTCGGGGTTGCCCGGGTAGCAATTAGGGGTTAGGTGCCTTGCTCAAGGGCACCTTAATTATGGTATTGAAGGTGGTATCCTGCTGGCGTGGGAATCGAACCAGCAACCTTCAGGTTACAAGCCCAACTCCAAGCCCCAAGACAGAGAGATAAAACAGGCCACCTTCTTCTGAGTGACACAGAATTGAAGTCCATAGGAAACCCCACAGAGACCCTTTTATACATGAACTGCATCAAATTGTTCCAAAACAATTCTAAACGGACATGAAATCAAACGTTGTTCAACTGCATAATTCTATATCATGTATAAACATTATACATGTGACTATTATACTCAGACCATTCACAATTCAAGTAATTGTTACAACTTTTGAATGGTTGATTGAAAGTGTGCATTGTTTGGAATGAATGTAAATCATTCAGAATTCAAAGTTTGGCTTGAATGAAATCTGTGTAAAATGTATTGTATTCATTTAGAGTAATCATGAAAGTACCCTCTGAAAGTTAAGAGACCACAGATAACATTTAATTTATGATCAGGGGCCGGTTGCACCAGCTGGACGTACACCTGGTCGTAAGACTAAGCTTAACGTAAAATGCATTTTAAGTCCTACGTAGAATTAATAACAGTTGCACCATCTGGGCGTAGCGTACGTCTGAGACTAAATCTTACACCTAGTCAAAGGTACATACATACAGGCCTATAGAATGGTGCATAGAAACAAATTCATAAAGGAAGTAATTTAATAATAAATAAGCTCCATTGCGGATTCCAAGGGCTTAGGGCGTTCCATTTAATCACATTGCAAGGGTTGCGCCAGTAGTGGACACTCATGCAATGTAACCAATGACGTACATCTGAGTGAACGAGACGAAGGGAAGATCAAGGGCATAAAAATGGACGTAAACGTAGCCTTAGTCTCTTCTCACTTACCATGTTCATCAGCTCCTGCAGAAGTCTTTTGGTGGGCTGTCCTTGACTTTTCAACACATCGAACAACTGTGAGTAGCCAATTCGTTCCTTGAAGACCTCCTGGGAAGACAAACCAGACAAAACCAGTTGCATTACAATTGAACACGCACAGAAGACAATGAGTGTTTTTCCCACTCTGTTCCCCAAAATAAACCAAAACACAAAAGGAATAACACGATGTAGAAATGCTTTCAAACTAAATTAGGATACTGAAGGGGGGATATCATAAAAAACCCTGAATTTTGATTTATGATAAATAGAAAGCCAAGTCTACTATGTCAACTGCTTTCAGAACGCAAGGCCATACAGATTATTTTGTAGAAACAAAGTTGCAAAGACAGAGAACAAAGTTATAAATCTTCATTGTGCTGCAGTATAATATTTGTTTTGCAAAGAGAGTGTTATAGAAGAACGTGGCGGCACAAACTATATTTGACCCAACAGCAAAGAGGTTAGCCAACAATAACATAGGGCATTTACATAAAGTAGTAGCAGAAAAAAAGAGCATGTTTAAAAAAATAGTCATGAAAAACTACTTTACGACAGTTTTGGTAGAAGAAACTTTGACTGAAATTATAAATACACTTAAAGAGAAAAAATACGTAATGAGATTGATACTTTTGGACCTAAAAAACAACTGTCAGTAAGTACCATAACATAAAGGAGGAAGCGCATATTGTAACGTCACCATGGGTGACCTGGTTCTGCACCACCACATCAAATGTGCTGATAAGATTAACCACATACGCACATAAGGGGCACATTTATCACACGCAAGCACTTTGACTTATCCTGATAAGACGAGAGACGTCTGTGAGCTAGCTGAACTTTCAGAGACTTCAGGAGCAACATGCATGAGGAACGAGAGGACAGGAGGTGTGAGAAATGAGTCGATGGAGACGTGTCATACCTTGGCAGAGGGCGAGTTGCTCATAATGGAAGTGAGGACTCGAATGGCGTGTACTGTGATGCAGTCAGAGCCCTTTTCCCAGACCTACACGCACACACACACACACATAAAACACACACATCATTTAGTTCACAATCTTCACATAATCTCATACATAAATTAAGTTCACCCATGAATAAATATTCTGTCATTATTTAAGCATATTTCCAACCCCATAGGAGAATTTTTGGAAGAAATTTTTCGTGACGTTTCTGAATCTAACACGGAAATGAATGAGCTTTCAAAACTTCAGTGAATTTTCGTCGATTAATCACTTATGATTTGGTCTGTTATCATATGGCTTTATAAGTGTGCACAAGTCATATGAACCACTTTTAATCTGCATTCATGGTGTTTGTAATCCATTTTAGAGTAACACTATGTTGTAAGAACTGCATAAAGATTTCTTCAGAATATCTCCTTTTGTTTCCATGGACAAAAAAACAACATAATATGGGTTTGGAATGACATTAGTGAGTAAATAATGATATGCACAACTGTTCAGAAGTTTGGTTAAAAAGTTTAGTAAGAGTTTTTATGGAAAGAAATTAATACTTTAACTCAGCAAGGATGCATTAAATTGAACAAAAAATGTCAGACTAGTACATTTTTTTCCCCAGTTTTCACAAAAATATTAAGCAGCACAACCGTTTTGTATATTGTTGTTAATAATAATAATAATAAATGTTTCTTGAGCAGCAAATCAGCATATTAGAATGCTTTCTGAAGGATCATGTGACATCTTATGTGACTGGAGTAATGACTGGTGAGAAATCAGCTTTGCCATCACAGAAATAAATGTCACAATATTACTGATTTAACTGTATTTTTGATCAAATAAATGCAGCCTTGGTGAGCAGAAGAGACTAATAAAATTAAACTTTGTGTGAAAAATCTATTTTAATTAAGAAAGAGAATTACACACGGCCGATAGATTCTGAACATTCCTCCTTGAACTGCAAGATTTCAACAAATCTCTCAAAACATGCAACAGTAAAGCAGTTTTGAAATATTGCAACCTTGAAATATTTATCACCACTCCACCACAAATATCCCACCAAAGACCACCAAATGAAACACGCACCAAATGTTACACCCACAGCACCACAGCCAGACTACACTTGCTAAACATCTAGAAAACACTCTGCACACTGCAAAACAACATGCAAGGTGACACGAACTTGCAAGTACATCCAAAGAACTTCACACATACTCACACACACGCACACACACACACAAAACCACCATCAGCAGGATCCTCACCCTCAAGCTCTGTGTACTGACACTGCACCAACTTTTAAAAATGTACTGCTACCATGGTATCAAATGCTATAATTTCATGTTACTATTTGATTACAATATTCATATACAACAATGTTTCTATCGTTAACTAAAACTATTAAATACAATATTTTTGTTAATTGAAATAAAGCTAAAATAAATCATTTTATTAAATATAAATATTAAAATATAAATATTAGAAAAAACTTAAACCACACAACACATGCTTTTTTGGCAAATAACTGTAATAAGTTTAAGTTGAAGTAATACAATTACTAACTGAAATAAAAAACTGAAATAGAACAAAATTACAACTATTTAAAAATATTAAAAAAACAAAACAAATAAAGTGACAAAAGGAATTAATGTACTAAAACTAAGCTAAAAATTAATTAAAAACTGAAAATATAAATGTAAAACATAATTCAAAATATTAATAAATACTATAATAGTATATAAATAATATCTATCTATCTTTTTTGAATTCTACATCATTTGGCATGAGAATATGGTGCCTTGGAAGCCAGTCTGATGCCAGTTTTACCCTAAAATACCATTAGAACATGAGTGATTACCTTGAAATCTTATTTCCAAATATCATGGGACGTACAGTATTACCATGTATGCGAACAGCATAATGTAATTTTACACATTTCTTTAGTTGCGTTTAAGTCAACGGTGCAACTAACTGGCACATGCAAAGACACGTGTACATGCATGCAGATGTTTTGCTAGTGTATATTCACCTAGACGACATTGCAAGTTTGTGGAACGGTGTGGAGTGGGTTATGCAAAATCTAATGTTGCTCAATCAGCAGTTGTCTGTCTGTGTATTTGTGTTTGTCTGTGTTTGTGTCAGTCGAGTGAAGGGTGGGTTTCCTGCTGAAGAACGTCACACTGATCAGCAGTGAAGGGAAAGTACCTGCTCCACTTCAGCCTCTGTGAGCAAACGTGTAGTGAGGTCACATTGGCCCTCACACTCCACCATAAACCTGTTACTCTGATAGAGCTGCAGGACAGACACACATTCACACACATATATACACACCGTCACAAACAAACACATAAACACAAGTGAGTCAGAGATAAAATAAAGAAGCAGAAATTGAACTTACTGATAGATAAAGCAAAAAGAAATGAAAAGATAATAGGTGAAAAAGAGAAGCTCTTCACAATCCTCATTACACAACAGAATGCCTAGTTACAACACACTCAAAAACCACCCAGCTTAGCCAAACCAACTGTGATTATATAGAAGCATATGACACAGCACCCATATTTCATCATATGATGGAAACAGAGGCTCTGTTACAAATCATTTTTATATACGTCACTTGGACGCACTGGGTTGTAAATTGTCTGTCAGGTTCTATTTTTATCTGTCAGTAAAATATTGTAAAGCTTGATGGGTTAATGACAAATAAAACTGTCCAATCTTTAAAAAAAAAAAAATCTAGCTTAAATGTACGTTCCAAGAAATATTTTATGACTTAAAAATGGTCATGTGGTGTAACCAAGTAAAAGGTAGTAACACATTTTCCTTAAATACATGTGTGTATACATCTTAATCATTATTTTCAAAAAAGTTTTAAAATATAGTTTACAGTGAAAAGTATTTTTTATAAATATCATTACATTTTAGTGAGTTGTACCACATGACTTTTACAACTACCTGAACTGAACTAACCTTGCCAAAGGTCAAATTATCTAATATTTTTAGATACTTCTTGACACAGTCATTAGGGTCATCCTCTCAATGATATCTTCCTCTTATTTCTGCATGTTGGTTGCACTACCTGACTTTGATTCGGCTCATGTTTTTCAAATATTTATACCAAATTACTAATTAAAAGAATTTCTTGAAAGGTTGAGAGTTTTAATATCAGGACAGTTTGACATTTTTGACTTTGTCCCAAAAAAAAAATATTAAAAACTAAACTAAAACATGTTCATCTTAGAAGATGTGTATTAAAGTCAGTGTACGAATGAATTAAACCTTTATTGTATTTTTGAATACATTTATAGATCTAGACTAAAAAAAACAGTCATTGACCCTTGTATTTCTGTGTTTTTCTTCTGCATACAAAATGTGAAAACTGTTTCAAATCCCTACTGACATCCTTTAGTGGGAAATTTTCTAAAGTAGGGAAAAACATACCTTATGTAAAAATGATGGACAGCCCATGAATTTATCGATTACTGTTTATAAAATTTGATAAATGATTAAAAACCTTCCAGTTAAAGCAACCTCTGGATGGAACCATGGCAAATCTGTGGTTCTAGTCTAACTGAGTACGGGTGTCTGCTTGTTATCTTTCAGAACAAATGTCAGCAAATCACCACATTTCCATTGTCAGCTATGAGAATGATTCGAATCCTCGAGGCTGGTATTGTGAAATGCTGCTGCAGATATCTCAGAGGGTTTAAGAAGGTAGTGTTCTGACCTTGCTGTTCTGGATGAGGCGGAGGATGTGCTCAAAACAGTTGTTATTGAGAAAGATGGCCTGCAACACCGGCCGGTCTGAACACTGCAGGATCTCTGGGATAGCATCTGCAGGGCAAAAACACAAGAACATTCAGTCTATTTGACCTTTGCCTTCTGGACAAATAAAACGATGCCAGTTTTAAGCACTAAAAACAAGCACTGGGACTGCGTTACTCATGGAGAAAAATTAAACGCAACCAAACAGCTGTTTTGTGGCCTTTTGCAACTTCTCTATTCAAATTGTTTCTAGAGAACTGGCTACAATTACTTCAGCCAAAGGGGTGGAACTGGACCACAAACATAGTAAAATGTTTAGAGTCACAAGCACTACAATTTGTCATGTATGACACAGTATTGTTGAGTTGACATACAATCTCAAATGCCAACAGTTAAATCATGACATAATATCATGTTACATGAAATGTGGTATACTCCATATAGAAACATTTTAAATTGGGGCTACACGATTTATCGCACGACAAAATTGAACGTGATTCTTAGTGCGATTATGAAATCGTGAAGGCCGCCATTTTTTTTATGCGCAGCTTGTCAATGAAGTACGGCTCCAAATGCTAATCCATCTGAAAGCACTGCAAGTTTGAGACGATTCTAATGTACATTTGAAAAAGCAACACGCGTCAAACATCTTTCCAGACATGAGAAGCATTTATTAACATCGTGTCCAACAAAAGACAACATTTAATAACATGTTTTTACTCCAAACTCGCTTCATAACGACAGTTGAGCATCCTTCTGTGAGATGACGTGACTTCTAACACAGAATAAGGCAGTCATATATTTATTATTCACGTTTAATCAATCAAAGCGTTTCAATCTTCTGTTTATTCAGATACAGCGATATGATGTGTGTTATCTTCTTCTGCTGCAGGGCATATTTTGAGTTTCAGCGCAAGAGCGCCCTCTGTCTTTCAAATGAAGAAGCATTTACTACTGATCACAGAGCCGTACAGCTCTGACAAGCTGCGCATTAAATAATCGCAGCCTTTGCCAAATTACGTGCGATTTAAACGCAATAAACCGTGCAGCCCTATTTTATATTAATTGTGAAATTAAGAATATTTGTATTTTAAAAATGATTTTGTCACATTAAAGGACAAATCAATGTTAATTATAATTGAACTAGTGCAAAAAAAATAGTTTAAAAATAGTGAAAAGATATTTAAAAAGGAAAATAGTGACAATTTAGAGGACATAAGATATACACTTTCCCTTACATATTCATATAAATTTTAACAATTTTGACAGAAACCTTGAGGAGTAAAAACCAGGCTCTAGAGGCAACATGAAAGCTACGACAAATAAACTGCACTGAAAACACAAACAGACCTCGAGAACCTAATAAATGCAAACACAACAGACAGTGCAAATAAAAACTAAACTCATTAACAAAGCATACAAGCCAGTGCAAATATACCACTGCATTACATATAATGATTTGCTAAATGAAAAGGGTGTGTTCAAATATCTGTAATCCTGGAAGGCCGTACATGAGGGTGAGTAAAAGATGATATTTGACAATGTTCATTTTGGGGTGAACTATTCCTTTAAAAGGATCTGTAATGAAATGGGAACTGCCCACCACAGAAAATCAAGAGCATCAAATGAACACTTGAGACTAGTCAGAAGCAGAACTAACCAATTGCTAGTTGTGAACGAACCACATTTTGTTTCTCTACTTAATGAAATTACAAGAAAGAAAAACAAAAACACCCTTACGGTCATTGGACCTCATAAAAGGCAGCAACTCAACAAAAGTATCATTCAACACAAGAGACATGACTCAAAATTAATTTCAATAGATCCTGACACATGATAATCACACAAACATTGGGTATCCATCTGAAATATATTAAATACATTCTATCACCAAGTCGGTCATCTTGGATCCACTGGGCTTCTATTATTGAACAGCAGGGAAACGCAAGGCAGCGGTTTATGCTAAAGAGCAAATTTGATGTGGATCTTCCTTGAGTGTACAATAATACCATTGCTGGTGCGGTGTGCATTCTGGGATTGCCTTATTTACAGAGGATATATGCAAAGTCATAAGCGATGCACCGATACAAAAAAGATAAACAGATAACCGATAATTCTTTATATTTGAAAGCCGATAACCGATATATTGTCCGATAAATGTAATTCAAAATTTTTATATAATTTTTGAGGGCCTGATTAAAAAAACAAAAGTCTCACCATTTAAAGCCATGTCCCAAGCACACAATTATAATGTTCTCATGTAGACTATACAGTATGACAGACTTGCACTGTACTTAACAGTATTTTCCTTTTTCATTTCAAATATATTTCAAGCAATTCAAAACGATAATGGCATACAGTGCGCATCTGAAGTGTCTCAGCTGAAGGAAGTAATCCGTTATTTATTGGCTTTAATATACCAGACAAATATTCTGATTGGGCAGATAACGATAACATTAAAAATGAACATATAGTGGCCGATAATGATATGATGATATCATGCATCCCTAAATATTATCTTGAATGAATGAAGTAGGCATTAAAATAAAGCATCTTATGAAGGCAGAATGATACAACTAGGAATGATTGAAGCACGCCTGTGATGCATTAAAGGGATAGTTCACCTGCAGAACACAAAAGAAGACATTTCGAAGACTGTTTTAACAGTTTTTTTTCCCCGATCAGTCAAATGGGGTGCAATTTTTCAAAATATTTTCCTTTGTGTTCCACAGAAGAAAGTCACACATGTTTGGAACATCATTAGTGTGAGTAAACGATAAAAATGTTTAAAGTTAAAGAGTGATGGCAAATATTCTCTTACTCAGCATATGTTCAAGAAGGGTAATGAGGTTATCCTCCCAGGCCAGGATATCTCCCTGCTGGCTCTCTGGTGGCCGATTCCAGTTGAGCAGCTGGAAGTAACTGTCCAGTACGGTCCGGATCTCCACCTGCCTATCGTTCAGGTTGCTGGAGTGCAGAAGGTGGATCATTGCGGTCAGACACTGCAGGGTCATTTTGAGCAGCCGAGGGTCCCTGGGCTCTTGTGGAGATAAGGCAGGACAGAGGCACCAGGAACGCAGCACAGACATGATGTCCTTCACAGCCTGGGGGGTGATGGAGAGAAGGCCGTTCCTCTGAAACGCACACACACACACATACACAAATGATAGCACGTTACACACTCATGTAGTATGATATGTGGTCGCGAAATCAGAGGCCCCTATGAATCCCTCAGATGTTAATACATATAAACAGGGCCAGAGAGTCTAATTTACCTTGCATCCACTGATTACGGCTCCCTGTAGGTGCACCAGCCTCACCACGAGGGGTTCCGGGATTAGTTCAATGTCTTGTAGGTAGTCTGTGGGTGTAACCAGACTTTTAGTCACAAGAATCTTAAAGGGGTCATGACACGAGTCACATTTTCTTTGATCTTGAAAGTCATGTCATGACCCCTTTAAAGCTGAGCATCTTTTGTGCAAAGTAATGTTCAGTCAAAAACGAAAATTCTGACATCATTTACTCATTGTCATGTCTTTCCAAACCTGCATTTATTTATTTGCTGGAACAATAAAGAAGATATTTTAAAAAATGTCTTGGGTGCACTTTTTGTCCATACAATTGAAGTCAATATCATTGACAGAATTTTTGGGTGAACTATCCCTTAAAAAGGAACTGTCATAAAACACTGGACAAAACAAAAAACAGAAATCAAATCAAAAACTAAAAACAAAACAAAGCAAAAAAAAGAAAAACAAAACAAAACAGCAAAACAAAGCAAAAACAGTAAACAAAAACAAAACAAACTAACAAAAACCTGGAGTGTTTTAAGTGAATTGCACCACAGTGTGGGCCTGAGATTTCTTTTCTTTTTTTTGCAGTACCACTCACTTAAACAAAAATTCTGCTAAAAAAAAAAACCTGATGTGTGTGTTCATATGGCCAGCCTTCCTTTGGATTTAAGACATGCGGAGTAGAAAATCTAACAAACCTCACGCAAACACGTACACCATTACATTATAAACACAATGCGGATAAACCTTTTGGTGAAAAACACACCTTTTCTGCACAAGAAACTAGTCTACCTTACCTCATGACCACAGGCCACTTAGACCCACTGTCGCTTGCCTAACCCATATAGGTGTGGAAGTTGCTCCACAGAGCTTCTAATCACTTGAACAAAGCTTGTAAAACTGTCAAGATTATGTTATTTGTTTTGCCTGTGGCCTGCAGGGTGTAACACAGTCTTGCTTCTCAGATTTGTTGAGTTGTGCAAATCTAACAGCTTAATCCCAATTCCTCTCTCTCTTTCCCATCTCCTCTGTCCTGTATGTCACATCAATAATATATAAAAAATATGTAGAGCTCTCCCTATATATCTATAAGGAAGGTTGCTTCTACAAGCTGCACCATTGCATGTCTAGACAGAGCTTCTGAGATGAAACAAACTAAGAGAGAACAAGTCATGACGGGCTATTGCTTAAAAAAGCTGATAAAAGCATTTACGTGAAGAACTTTTAAAGACAAATAACATGACAAAACAGGGCCCTTAATGACAATGGTTAATACTATAGGGATCAGATCACCCTTTCTTTACAAACAACAAGCCATTTTGTCTCCTAGGAGGCAGGATGTATGATATCTCCCAAGATGTGATGAAGCGAGTAAATGGGGGTAATGATTGTGCCAGAAGGCAGGAGTGGGTGACATACCGTGGAAGAGCAAAGGAAGCTCCTCTGGCAGAACAAGAGGGGAGAATTTATACTTGCTTCTCTCCAGCATACTGACCTCCTCCCTGAAAAACACACATATCAAAGCTAAATCAACTTCTTTATCAGTATAAGCATACGATATTAAAGGGATAGTTCACCAAAAAATAAAAAATGTGTCATCATTTACCCACCCTCAAGTTGATCCAAACCTGTGTGAGTTTCTTTCTTCAGTTGAACACAAAAGAAGATATTTTAAAGAATGTTGGTAACCAGACAGTTGATGGCACCCATTCTTTAAAATAACTTTTGTGTTGAACAGAAGAAAGAAACTCAGGTTTGGAACAACTTGAGGGTGAGTAAGCAATGACAACATTTTTGAGTGATCTATCCCTTTAAGACTTGTTATTTTCTTTTTTTCCCAATGGCAACTTGCTCTTTCCTTTTAAGCATAAATCTACCTCAAAGTAATACATTATTCAATAATAATAATAATGGCAATACAATAACGTTGTTACTTTGACACATATATCAAGTTTATTTATCTACTTGTACACCACGGAATTGACATGAATTATGTTTATTTTACTTGTTTTAAACAAAAACCTCTGTAATGAAATAAGCTATTCAGTAATAAAATTAGCAGTGCGATTATGTTATTAAGTTATAATACCACGGTATTCCATTTTCCACGGTATGTCAGATAATGTTATTACCATAATGACAGTTTACATAAAAATGAGGTAACACTGCAATACTTTACTATAGTACAATGGATGGACTACAAAATTCTTCTGCCAAGTAATACGTTATACTGTTTACAGAGGCCAAATATGGACTTTTATAGAATTATACAACATCCAACTCAATTGTAGAGCTGGAACTATCCATTTTATAACACATACTATTTCATGAACTTCACCTTAGTGGATGGGTAGAACAGTGCTGCTTGAAGAGATGCATCAGTGCTGTGAGGAATTTATGCTTTGTGCAATTCAGACAGTTGAGCATAAGAAGGCTTGAGAGCTGAGAGGTGAGGTCTGGGTGTGTTATTAACTGTTGAATTGAAGCTGAAACAGAGCTTGCTGCTCTCAACGGCTCCTACACATTTCTATTGTGGTTTAACACACTACCCAACTCTCAGACACACACACACACACACACACTCACCCTGCCTGCCGTCTCCTCCACGTCTGATAAGGGTCGAAGAGATTTTCACATAGCAGCAGGCCATGTTTTACCACCGACTGTAAAGTGCTATCATCTGGCTGCTTCTTCAGCTGTAACACATATACATAAACACGCTTGGCTGAGTGTGTGAATGCACAAACTTAGCTAGTTGCCACACAAACATTCCTTTGAATGAAGCAGAGGTCTTCCACCCAAAGCTTTCTGATTCAACCTGTTCTGTTAGTTCAGAAACCTATAAAAGTGCCGCAATCACATGTATAGTAATAACGAGAGCTCCATAATATACAACTAAGAGGAAAAAAATGTTTTATTCGTATGTGTAGAATAAACAAACATGCAATATAAATGTTGAACTACTTTAGTGTATACTAGAGAAACACTCGAAATTTTTGAGGCTTTACTCTATTGATAAGATAATGGAGAGGTCACAAGAGAACATAAGAAGAGGAGGGAAATGGGATTAGCAAATGACGCAAACTAAACTCGCATTTCCCACATGTATCAGCAGGGGTGCAAACCACTGTGAAACAGCTTCACTGGCTTTTTGACTTCTTACCTGAACCAAACAGAAGTTTAGGAGCTTTATTGTCTCAAAGACAAACCCAGGGGTCTTTTCAGAGTCTATATTCTCCATATTCCTGCAGGCAGAGATTTCAAAAGGATTTGCATCAGCAATGGTATTATTGTACACTCAAAGAAGATCCACATCCAATTTGCACTTTAGCATAAACCGCTGCCTTGCGTTTCCCTGCTGTTCAATAATAGAAGCTTATCAACAGGGATGTGAGTCACTGCGGCATTATCACAAAGAGAATGATGGTGTTCACTCTGTGCCCCGCAGGAACTGACCTGCAGATGATGATGAAGAACTTGATGAGGAGCAGTGGGTGTGGAGCAGTGCTGCTCTGGTCCTGCCCTGACATGTGGAGGGCGCCGTGCCACAGCTGGGTGCTGAGGAACACCAGTACCTCCTTGGGGAGGAGGGGAACATCGGCGCTCCATTCCTCCAACCTGCAGACAAAAATATGTTTGTTTTGCTTAGCTTTTTGTTACTTTTTTGTTTCTTTTGTTTTTCTGTTACTCTTTGTTTTGCTTTGCTATTTTGTTTGGGTTTTTGTTTTGTTTTTCTGTTGCTTTTCAGTTTGTTTTGTTTTGATGAAGGGTTGATAAATAGACATCAAACTAGTCAAAGTACTGTTTGTTTTATTTTATTAAAGGATTATTCACTTCAGAATTAATATTTTCTGATAAATTTACTTATCCCAATGTCATCCAAGATGTTTCTTGTTTCTGCCAAAAAGAAATGAAGATTTCTGAGGAAAACACTCAAGGATTTTTCTCCATATAGTGGACTTCACTGGGGTTCAATGGGTTGAAAGTCCAAATCGTAGTTTCAATGCAGCTTCAAAGGGCTCTACATGATCCCAGCCAAGGAATAAGAGTCTTATCTAGTGAAACTATTGCTCATTTTCTAAAAAAAATAAACAAAGCATACACTTTTAACCACAAATGCTCGTCTAGCACTGCTTTGCAATTCGACACGCATAACATAATCACGTTGGAAAGGTCACGCGTGACGTAGGTGGAAGTACCGATCCAGTGTCTACAAAGCGAACATGCAAAGACCAAGTCAAACGGCCTTTCCAAAAAAAAAAAGGGTAAAACAACGATGTTGCATGATTTTGAAGTTGGAGGAGAAAATAAGATGGAGTTTTTTACCCTACCGCGATACTGCCTACGTCACTGATGTGATTACGTAATGCGTGGTGCACCGCAGAGCAGTGCAGGATGAGCATTTTTGAGCAAAAAATATATACATTTTTATTTTTTAAAGAATATCACTGATTGTTTCACTAGATAAGATTTTTATTCCTCGTCTGGGACTGTATAGAGCCCTTTGAAGCTGCAGTTTGGACCTTCAATCTGTTGAAATCAGTGAAGTCCACAATATGGAGAAAAATCCTGGAATGTTTTCCTCAAAAACCTTTATTTCTTTTCGACTGAAAAAAGAAAGACATAAACATCTTGGATGACATGGAGGTGAGTGAATTATCAGGAAAATTTTAATTCTGAAGTGAACTAATCATTTAAGTCATAGAACACAAGCCTCAGCTTTTTTTATTTCGTGAATGTCTTAGGCCAATGCATCACGTTTTTTTCACACCAATAACATTTTTCAATACGTTTAAGGTTTTTTTTTTATTAAATTGATTTTTTTGTTCTTCAAGATTTTAAATCAGTAGCCCTTCATCTCCAACACCACAGGTGAATAAACTGAGAGCTAATCTTTAGATCACGGATCCGGTGTGCATAGGTAAGTCTTTAAAACATCTTTTTCAACCTCGGCAACCATTAAATTAGCAAATAAACAAATATAGGCTGCCAAATACCATCATAGTCAGAGTTCCATCTGGACTTGACCACCTACAGATCAACTCCCTGTGTCTGTGACATTTTGATAGGTCAGCAAGTAACTAACTCACCGACGAGGCTCCGTCGACTGCACATCAATGACCTTCTCAAAAGACGCCACGAATGCCTCCAACCACTGCTGCAGGTAAACGACATCTTTCTGAAAGACAGAGCAAGATAAAGGGAAATAGTAAGAGTCGGTAAAACATCTTTTGACGGGACAGACTTCATAACATGACGGGTTACAAAGAATGAAATGCACACTTTAGGTAATCCAAACTGAAAAAATTCCACTTCTGAAACAATGTCTCCAGTCCATTGTGCTCAGTCCAGCTGTTTTTGAATACATACTTCATCAGAAAGATCAGGGACTGATCAGGGACAGGTGAACCCGAAACCAACATATTTAGGGTTTCCTTAAGACCAATTAATAACAAGTCAAATCAATATTCTCTCAAGCAACCCACCAACTTGTCAACTTTGAAATTATGTAGCTCTGCACATGAGTTGTAAGTTTTTACACCACAAGGTTTCACTAAAACAAGACTGGGCGCTATCTCTAAAATCAGAGCATGCACACACTTGTGTTAACGCAACAGGAAACTACAGAGTATGCAAACTTGTGCAATGTAACAGTGGATACTGTGGATTCTTAATGCAATCAACACAGTGACACTGACAAAACCATGTCAAAAACAAGTAGTGTTTGCTAGTGGCATTTTAGTCTGATGAATAGCTGCGTTGCTCGAAACGTCACAATATATTATTCTGCAAAAATTGAACCTTTAAAAGGTACAGCAGCTTGTCACTAGGGTAGAACCCTCAAAGGGCCATCTTTGCACCATATTTCCCCATTAAAGGTTCATAGTACATTAAGGGTACACATTACAACTTTAAAGTACTAATATGCACCTTTTAGGGGTAAGTGGTAAAAATTGTACTGCGACAGTGACAAGCTGTTGTACTTCTAAGGGTATAATTTTTTCCACATTTTTTCCTGACAGTGTACATCACAATATTTGCCACATGCCAAGATTTATATGTTATATATGTTTATTATATTACATATTTTATTGGTGTTCTTGATAAATAAATCATTATAGCTGCCAAGAAATTGTCTCATTCTTTGCCTTCAAATCATATTTTTGTTAGAATTCCCTTTTTTACAAGCCATGAAGCTTGAGTTTGTCATCTTTCCACTAGTCGAACAAAGCAAAGCTAGTCATGGTTGAGTGCGAAGGAACAACGTGGATGCACACCTGAAGCTAATGGCAGCAAAGGTGTATAAACCAGCAGTCATTCCCTGCTATTCGATCTCATGAATCCATAATATCTGAAACAGGAGGCCTAGACTGCATGTCCCTTCTGTGTAATTTAATAAGATAAAGTCTTCGTAGAACGTTTCTGACACCAGCAATGGCAGAAGCAAAGCAAAGGGAATGCATGAACTGATCAAATGACCTTGAATGCAATATAAGCAGAATGCTGTAGAATCATCACTCTGGCATTTAGTTTTTCCAGTCATCATCAATGAATCAAAAGAACTACTGATATATTCAGCTTTGATGGAGAGATCACAATAACCTTTACCCTATAGTTCTATCAAGAATGAGTCACAAGCAAGAACATGTGTATCAACATGAACAAACCTTTGCATGTGACTGTCACTTGAAAGTGGCTGGTGGAAAACATTTCAAAGAGTGAGGAGCTATGCTTAGCTTAAATGATGCAGCTTGATCCGCCCACTCGTATAGGGGAAGTTGGGCTTTCAGCAGCTTCATAAAACACTCTCTGAAATGTACACACTCTAATAACAAAACACAGGGGGCTTCTGGTATATCTAAGCAATGTGCACTACAGCAGAATGCCGTAAAATAACATTAAACGTGCTCAAGGTGGAAAGAAATTCACTTTACCAATTTCTGTTCATTTAGGGGCCAGTCCATGTCTCATGGCAGGTGATGTGCGGTGGAGGGGCTCTTGTTACCCCGGTCTCTGCTGAGCCCCCACCAGTTTGGTTCTAAAATGTCCAGAATGTGCCCACTTGTAAGCCCCAGTATCATTCAGAATCCATCATGATGCCTCCGTTTAGACGCACTGTCTTACTTCTATGCTCTTGCTGTTTGTACTTCTGTCAAGCAACCAGGAAATGGCAAGTCACTTCAACTGAGCCACATTTCCTGTCTTGTCTCAGCTGGGCTTATCGTCATCACTACGTTGGCTTCCTTCTTTGCTGCTACCACAGCTTTATTGGAAGAGTGTGTATCATGTAAGCTACGGTGTACACTGTAAATTACTATAAAAGTCCCATAATAGTGATGTATACAACTAATGCACAATAGTCCAAGTCTTCTGTGGTCATACGATAGCTTTGTGTTACAAACAGGCTGGAATTTACATCGTTATTCACTGATAACCTTCCTCTCCAGTGAGTTGCTAAAAGGGGTTTAGTTAACCCAAAAATGAAAATTATCCCATGATTTACTCACCCTCAAGTCATCCTAAGTGTATATGACTATGTTCTTTCAGACGAATACAATCTGAGATATATTGAAAAATATCCTGTCTCTCCATAGATTTATGGAAAGCCAAAATCATGCATCCATCCATCATAAAAAATAATCCATACCGCTCCAGTGTCACAGTCATGTGTCTGTTTATCTGTTCCCCAGTCCTGTCATGTGTTCCTTGTTTTGAGTTCCAGTCCTGTCATTTGTCACGTGGTCTTTGTTTTGAGTTTCTGTTTGTCATTTTCACAATTATGAGTTCATTTACGTCAACTGTGCGCTTGTCAGTGATTATGTCTGCCACCTGTGCCCCGCTCGTTATCCTCGTGTGTTTCTGTGTATATATACCCTCTGTGTCAGTCCAGTCCAGTCCAGTTTCGTATGTGAGGTTTCCTGTCTGTAACCAGTTTCAAAGATTAAACTACTTTATGTTAAATTCAGTCCTCCTGTTCCGTGTGCTCCTTCCTGAAACCACAGCATTACATCCAGGCGGTTAAAGCTGCAATATGTAAAATTTTCGCAGTAAAATATCCAAAAACCACTAGGCCAGTGTTCAATATTTTGTTCAGTTGAGTACTTACAATATCCTAAATGTCTCAAACTATTTGTAGACGGTGAGAAATTTTAACCAAGGATCGCCTGTAAATAGTGTCACATCCGTGTTACCCTCGGATTCCGGTTTTATTCCTTGTCTTACAGCAGCCGGCGAGTGAAAGCACGTTATAACATCATTTTCAACACACTCAAATAATATGATACAGAGCTGCGTTAGTGAATACTCATGACCGGAAAAGTGGAAACGGCATTGGCGACTGTGACATAATAATAGTCCTGCTGCTCGTGAGGTGTGTGTTGCGTTCATTTCTCATTAACAATCGCCTCATTAACAATCCAGCGCCTTGTTCAGCACCACAACACTCGGTCCTGCTCTGCTTCATGCTACAGTAATGTTAATAATCCCATCCGTGAACATGATTTCTGCTCGAATCCCATCCCTATTCTTTTCGATGGGCTGTGAGGTGAAGACCACATGTCCCAAGATTCCTCGCTCAAACTTGCCGTCATCAAGCTACGCCTGTTTTGAACAGGCGACCTCTAGCGGACGACATAACTACATATTGCACCTTTAATAAAGGCCTTCTGAAGCAAAGCGATGGGTTTTTGTAAAAAAAAAAAAGTAAAATATACTTATATAAACTTATATATAAATAATAATATTATAAAGTAAAATAACTAGCTTCCAGCAGATGGCCTTACGCATCGGTTTGCGTCAGAAGAGTGAACTCTGACTCAATGCATGATGCAATGATGAATGTGGAAACACAGAGGAGAGAGCAAAACAAAACACCGGTCGTGAATTAGAAGTCTAAAATGAAAAATGTAAACAAAAAAATGTCTGAGGATTTTGATATTAGAGAAGAGGAGCTTGAGTTTGCTGCCCAGCCATATTTGTTTAAATCGCGAGGGGTCTAAGCTTACGCCTCTCCTACATCCTGCATCAAACATCGTGTCGGGGGTTACTAGTTTAATGCAAGTCGACTTGCGTAGAATGCATACGATCTTTTGGCAAAAGCTAGTTATTTTAGATTATTCCCTTCAGAAGGCCTTTATTAACTCCACAGAGCCGTATGCATTATATTTATGATGGATGGATGCATTTATTTTTGGCTTCAAAACAGGCCCCCGTTCACTGTGAGTAATTTTCATTTTTTGATTCACTATCCCTTTAACTCAGGGGTCTTCAACCTTTTTCAGGGCAAGGACCCCTTAGATGAGAGAGACGAAGCGATCCATTCTGATGAGCTAAATTGTATATAATTTATTAGCCAGTAGCATTTTCAAATTATAGCGCTCATAGTCTGCGTTGATGGTATCATGAGATCACGTGACTGCACGTGGATGGAAGGGTTGTATTAAAGCTGTTAATGTAATACTATTTGTAAAATCAAATATATTTTATTTAAATTTGACTTTGTGATGTTTTTACCCATGTTTTAATTTTTTTATTTTTTTTTAATTATTTGTGACATTAATTGACGGACCCCCTGCGATACTGGCGTGGACCCCCGGTTGAAGACCCAAGCTTTAACTGCTTTGACCGAGCTGCTATGAGAGTTGAACTTGAGAAAAAGGTCATTCTGATTACTGAAATTCTGATTCAAATAATTAATGCAGATTTAAACTTTTTCAGTGAATAACAACTTAAAGGGTTAATTCACCCCAAAATTTAAATTCTGTGATTTACTTACACTCATGTCATTTCAAACCCATAAGATGAATCCCATATGATTCAAGCTGCTTTCAGAAAAGTCTTCTGAAGTGGCATGATCTATTTATTTGATGAACAAATTTAATTTTATTCACATATAAATATTGATCAACGCATACCAAACATCAAATATAGTAAATGGTGACTCAACAGAAGCTTGCTTGGTTGCCTGAGAACCAATGAGTTTTGTTCTCTCACGTCAAACAAGCACAGTTGATCATTGTTTTCATGTGAATAACAGCCTAAATTAAATCTGTGCATCATATAAAGTGATTATGTCTCTGCAGAAAAACTGCTTAATTCATATGGATTTCTTCTACAATCTCTTTATAAACTTTTTGAAGCATCAAAGTTTTGTTGGAATAGACTCTCAATGGAGGGTCAGAAATGTCTCAAGATTCAACAATAAATATCTTCATTTGTGCTTCAAAGATGAACAAACGTCTGGAATCACAGAGGGTGAGTAACTGACATTTCGGTCTGTTCCTCACATAAATTAATGTCAAATGACTTCAGAAGACTGAAGTCTGTGCCTGTTCTGCACATTGTGACACTATAAATTGAACTGAATTCTTTCTATAGATCTTGACAGAGTTGAAAGGCCAGTTGTGCAACAGAGAATCCTCCCATTTTGGTACACAGACTCTGCTTGAGAGTGCTTTAATAGTCTGCTTTCATCCCAGGCAAAAAGATTTGGTGTGGCTTTCAAGTAATAGCTGGAGGGGAAACCTGAAGTTTGAGCGACGATATATCACTGATTCAGTCATCGGTATGAATCAGTAGTCAGGTGGAAGTGGCATGCCCTGACTTGACCAGATGCATAAATCAACACATTGACATCCGCATGGGGAAGGGAACCCTAAAATTAAACTTTTAAAGCAATGACACGGAACTGAAGTTGAGCTGGTATTGAGTCACTCTGCCGATTGATCACTTGATCCTCTCTAAGTGCAGAGCTTAAAAGGGGGAAATGCCGACAGTGTGTCTCTGCGGACCTAGTGTTGCCTAGTGTTTATATCATCACCCTTAATGAGTTTTCCATTTTAAGCTCTGGCACAGCTAAATCCAGCAAATTAGATTTTGAACTTGACACAGATTTCATTTATCGAGAATACCAGATTAACGAGACCATTTTTGACACATTTCTGAGTAAAAAAAAAAAAAAAAATTATATATATATATATATATATATATATATGTTATGGTAGTTATGGCAACATGCTTTTCCATTACTTTAAGTCAAAATAATTTAACCTGATCCAACTTCCTTTTTCAAGTTCAACTAGGCAAAATTTTAAAAAAATGAGTTGAAGTAACTTGTATAGCCAACTTATTTATATTTAAAAATCTAAGACAGCAACTGAACTTAAGTTGAATTAGGGCATTTTTTTTGCAGTGTTCTTAATATTATCAGCCACTGGCAGATAAAATATGTGAGAACAACTATATAATTGTACTTCTACACAGAGGCTGGGTGGTCTCATTACTGCTGTTACACCACTAGATATTCTGTCAGGGTTGCTTCATTTAAACAGAATTAAAATTGCACTTCCTCAAACTAACCGTCAAAAATAACAACAACAGCCAACATGCTAAATCTTTTTAATTGATAATGGGAAATGAAAATGCTTTATGCAGATCTTAGAACTGAAACTATTGTGAAATCATTGTAAATTCATATTCACATCCATATGTGGCAAACACTCTTACTACATAAGGCATACCTGCTAACAAACATGAGCTACACTAAATACTTCCTGCATAAAACTTTACCTATTTCTGACACGTTCCATGAATAAGGTACAAAACTTGAATAAAATCAACCAAGTGAGCTAAAATTACAGAAACTAAAATTTTGGTCAAAATACTTTTTGGATAAAGTGTAATTAGGATTTTTCGTAATAAATCAAAAATGTATTTTTAATGAAAACAAAAATAATGTAAAGTTTTAAAGTTAACTTATTGAACTTACATAAAAGAAATTAAGAAAAATAATAATTTTGGTTTCAGAATGGAATTGCTAAAAATTAAGAAAACTGAATGAGATTGCTGATGTCTTCCTGTCGAAAATACTTCCTGGGTGTCATAATTGTATGTCATGGTCCGTTTTTTTTCTTGCTAGGGTAAAATTTTTGGCAGTTTATGGTAATAAAAACACATTTGATGTTGATACTATGACATTGTGTGATTTTCATTGATATAGAAAGACAACACTACTGAGGTGGAACAGGCCAAAATCCCCATTTTAAGGGGGAGATGGAGGCATTTGATGTGTTTAAAATGAACTGCTTTTTATGCTAGGTTAATTCCATGTTATGCGATATTTTATAAAATTGGTCTCTTTAATGAGACACCAATTTGTACCCTTTTCATGAAAACTAATTGCTATTCATTTCCCTTTTCCATTAATATGACAATTGTCTTGTGATGATTTAAAATAGAGTTAGTTAAATTCAGGTCAGTTCTTGAATGGTATATTTGAGTTCAGTGGTGTTCTCTGAAGATGGCAAATCACAGATGAGCCATTCTGTTTGAGATTCCTTGCGGCTCTCAGCGCCT
Source organism: Zacco platypus (assembly GCA_038088235.1). NCBI lineage: Eukaryota > Metazoa > Chordata > Actinopteri > Cypriniformes > Xenocyprididae > Zacco > Zacco platypus. The sequence continues at coordinate 25,846,444 of CM076077.1, read as the reverse complement.
GCAGCTGCTCAGCGGACACAAAGAGAGTTTTTCACCGGCTTTCTATTAATTATTCTCAATGTCGGTAAACACAGACCTTAGGATACATGTGAAAGACTTTTCAAGAGGCAACACATTCAAAATACTTTAAAATTAAACCATTTTCATGATTATTTACGACAAATTAACTCTATACACATCTAGTCCAACTAAAAAGGCTCAAACAAATCTCACTGTGTGGCTTCCAGACAAACAGTCCATACCACCACCAATGGCCACAAACCTCACCCAATATACAAGCAGCAGAATAATGTCCTTTAAACGTAAACGTAACCGTAACCGTAAAAGAAGGAAATGAGCTTCCTCTTAATTGGGTCACAGACTGACTGGGAGATCAAAATTATTATAGAATATGTAGTAGCTTTATGACGTACCATTGAACAAAGTAGTGGAAGTGAATTACTGTTCCTGGCAAGCCTTCTTTCAGATGATTGAAGCCATTAAATGAGTCAAAGTGGACTAAATATAGTCGAACAGTCCCATGGGGAAGTCTCGGAAAGTACTGGAGCTCCTTGACAGCAGCGGCCTGGACATGTCCCTCCACCTGGGGCTTCTCTAAAAAGCATTTTGCAACATTAAAAATTTTACAGCACCTCTATTGAACTGGTTTTCAACAGGTCTTCCCATTTTGATTTGGTCTCTAAATAGGTTTTGTGGGGGAAAAAAAAATGTAACAAACAAAAATAAGTTAAGAGAAAGTTATGAAGTCAAAGTTTAGCTAAATGTTGCATTGTCCCAAAATTTAGATATGATACTATATGATATATGCATCAAAGCCAGACTTATAAAGCAACAATTCCCAAGCTGCTCCGTCTCTATAACCACATAGAGATCCAGGTTGCATTAAGGTATAATAGAAAAATTGTAGTATAACTTCCAAAACCAAAGTCATATTAAAAATGTTTTCTGCATATTACAGTATAATAGGTATGTTTAATCAAATGTGTGTGATTAAGTTTTTGCTAAAAGTGACAACAAATTCTGTACTGATTTTAACACATTGCTTGAATATTTCTAGCATGATATTCCTTATCATCAGAGGCTGTTTCTAAGTCATTTTATGATTGTTTCTGTTTCTAGTAGATACATGTAGATTCATAGATTTACATTACACGATTTCTATGTGATCTCCCAATAAACACTGTGCAGCTGAGTAATACAAAACGTCTTGCAACATAAAAACAAATCCTTTGTTCAAAAGAAATAGCATTGGCACATCAATGCAAAAACCTGAAGTCAAAGCTTAGATAACAGCCTTCTGGTTTATCCAGACAGTCTGCTTGTGTGCACATCCTCAGCTTCTTTAAGTGGGCGATGAAGTCAGCGGCTGCGTCAATGACTGAAGCAAATAAAACGCATTACAAAACCAGGAAGTAGCAAACTTTTTAGTACCTTTTTGATTAATCTGTTGTTCAAAGTACGTTGTAGCTCTTTGCTGTAACTTGCACTGTGAAGTTGGGTTTGGGTTTGACAGAACAGAGTCATCTCCATGTCAACCTAAATGTTACATACTCTGACCCAGATGGAAATCATTTTGGTGGTTATTCTGGGCTATAGTATTTATAATATATATATATATATATATATATATATATATATATATATATATATAAAATAAATACTATAGCCCAGAATAACCACCATATATATACAGTGGGTACGGAAAGTATTCAGACCCCCTTAAATTTTTCACTCTTTGTTATATTCCAGCCATTTCCTAAAATCATTTAAATTCATTTTTTTCCCTCATTAATGTACACACAGCACCCCATATTGACAGAAAAACACAGAATTCTTGACATTTTTGCAGATTTATTAAAAAGAAAAACTGAAATATCACATGGTCCTATGTATTCAGACCCTTTGCTGTGACACTCATATATTTAACTCCGGTGCTGTCCATTTCTTCTGATCATTCTTGAGATGGTTCTACACCTTCATTTGAGTCCTGCTAAAATAAGTCCAGCTTAATCTACCAACTCCCCTGACTGCTTTGTCGGACAAAATGGCGGATTGGTTAAATCGCCTGTCAATCAAACTCCAAGCAAAGTGTCAATTGAGTTATAAATGTCAGAATAGTGAGTTATAAAATCAAAATTGCAGGATTGACTTTTTTTCTCGCAATTCTGACTTCTTTTCTCAGTTTATATCTCAAAATTCTGAGAAAAAAGATAGAAACTCGCTATCCTATCACGCAATTCTGAGAAAAAAAAAAGTTAATTGTGAGATAAAAGTCGCAATTACCTTTTTATTTTTTTTTAATCAGTGGCAGAAACAAGCTTCCAAGAACCTTTCGTGCAATGAAAAGGTTCCACAGATGTTAAAGCTTCTTCATGGAATCGCAGATGCCAATAAAGAACCTTTCATTTTAAAAGTGATTGTTAAATGAGTTCTCTGGGTGTTTTGCTCTGGAAAGGCAAAGCCCTGTTGAACAATGAAGTATCTATTAATGTATTGAACTATCCAGCACAAAGACTTTTCAGATTTTTTAGAAGTTGCTTTTTGTTGACTCCACCACACTGGGGAATCCGAGGACTGTTGCTAATTGTTTGCAGGAATGTGAAGGAATAGATAAAAGGAGAGTTGAAAATGCTTTTTAGTGCCTCACGTTCACAACTCTGGCATTCACACTAGATTAAGGTCAAATAATGGCCCCTGTACACAAACATTTGTCTTAAAAGTGACGTAAATCTCAAAAAACTCGACTTACTGGTACAAAGGTACACAATGGCAGTTGAAAGAATTGACGTGGGTGATGTCTTTTCACTCCTGCCTACACAAGGACTCTCAGCCTATTGTGACAATATACTAAAATCTATTCAGATTAACAAGCGGGTTTGTTGTCTATAAAAACATAGACACCCGTCAAGTCAGTCTCCTAGGAGGAACACGTGTAAGGAGCAACCAACAACTGAAGAATTGTTGTAATGTAACGTAATATGCATGTGATTGATGTAAATGTGAGGGTCTGTACTTCAAGTTGATGACAACTTAGAATTGGTGAAAAATTCTATTTTGTTCCATCAGTGTTGTCATCATTTACTTATCCTCATCTCAACTCTTTTTTCTTCTGTGAAAAACAACATTTGATATTTTGTCTGAAGCTTGTTTTTCACACAAGGATGGTGATTTAAGCTTCCAAGCTCCAAAATTTATCTTAAAAGAATCCTAAAAGTATTCCACATAACTTGTTCACAGTTCTAAAGTCATTTGCCGATGTGTGACAAACAGACTTAACCCTTTAGCTGCCCCACCAAGAAAAAGGCAATTTAAATTTTTTTGTTTGCATTTCTTATCTCCTTATGTCACTAGTTACCACACTCAATGTATTTTTTTTCAACACATCCCATAATTTTTAAAATATCAGCCTCTAACAAATGGTTGATATGTCACTTAATGGTAAAATTACCGTAATTCATATACATACTAAGAAAATAGGAAAATATGACCTATAATACTAATTTATTTAAAAAAGTAAATATATTTTTTATATTGAATCTTCTTTATTTATTGAAGTATGCCATAAAATATTTCAGGTTTTCATTTTAACACAGGAAATTATATGTTTTCTTGTTTTTTTAACAATAAACAAAAATAAATAATACAAATAACTAAAAGTAACAAAACCAAAGACATTACATTCCTTCTGCATTCAAAAACTTAAAAAAAAAAAAAAAAAAAATAGCAAAAGACAGTAATATAATGGCATTTTTGGCTTTTATGTTTCAAGAAACACGCCGTCAAGTGAGGAAGTGCAACAGGATTTTTCATCCAGGGACTCAAAAGAACTGTCACCAGCTGACTCAGCGGACGGGGTGATAAACAGCATCCTCTATTGGGTCTTCAACACCACTGAGATCAACATCAGAGTCTTGGGGGTTTTCTGGTACAAGGGCCAGAAGAGTGCGCGAAATAGTTTATTCTGACTGCAGAAATGGATTATCTGTAAACATTAGCTTAGCTTTTCTATGTTTACCATAAAAGTGAGCAGAATCCACCATTTTTGAAAAATTATTAAAAACATTCTACAGTTTTTTCATGGCACCAAGTAACATAATTTTGTAAAGTTAGGGCTCTTACAGTGTAATATGTCAAAAAAATATGTTTACCTTGCAAAATATCTGACATCCATGTTAGACTATTGTGACAAGTGCTGTTGATTGACTTTGTGACACTGATTGACATTTGTGGCATCTCATTTTTAGCATAATATTACCTCAACCCTATGGTGGCCCTATAGTGCACAACACAACAAAATTTAAAAAGCAAACATAAGTTCACAACACAATGGAATCAAGCGACAACACAACGAAATTGAGCCACAACATAGCAAAAAAAAGCCACAACATAACGAAATAAAGCCACAACACAACGAAATCGGTCCACAAAACAACGAAATCGAGCCGCAACAAATTATACGTTTTAACCACTTGGTGGTAGTGCGTCAAATCATTCACAGGTATAAATATGAAGCTATTGTGCAAGTAGGTGATTTTGAATTAATATTTCAAGTCAATATACAATGTTTACATACTTAAAATTAATCATGGTATTGATATAAGACTAACTTTACCAAGCTCAGAGAGCCCCCTAGGGGTCGGGAGCATTTCCGTAGTGTTGTGGCTTTATTACGTTATGTTGTGGCTCAATTTCAATGTGTTGTGCACTACTGGGCCACCGTATCATCAACCAGAGATGGCTCAATCAGCTTAAGTTAAGTTAGGTACTCCTCTCAATAAAATACAGTGACTCAAAATGTGCTCAACCATTTTGCACTCGTATGAACACTAAAATAAAAATAAGAAGAAGAACCAAAGTCATTTGACATCAAAACTTCTTTATAACAAATTAAAATGAGTGCCTTTAGATGCACATCAGGTTTGATATCATTGACGCAAAACATTGGTTGTTGCATGTCACATAACCAATGCAGTCATAATTTTTTTCCCCTCACATAAATTAAGCTTTATTATACTTATTTATTTTTGGAGCTTGGTGATATAAATCATCATCTAGTTTTGTTTTCACACACACACACACACACACATACACAAGAACATGACATGGGAGTTATAAATGATCATTTTTTTTGTTATTTTTTTGTGGGACTGTTTCTTCCATTGTACAAGATCCAGAATACTAACTCAAGCTCATTTGTACATCATCCTCCATGAAGGACTTCCACAAATCAGATGCTCATAGAATGTTATAGTCAACCCCCAAACTCACACAAATCACAACAAACAAACACAAGCTTGTTATTTTCCAAAACCTCTTCCTCAATTAGGCAAAGGCCGAACTGGGGCGATGATGTGTACCATGTGTTTGTCAAGTCAAAAACAGGTTGTTCTGGGAGGTTACCAATGGTAGCAACCATGACGGGAAGTGGTTTTATCACATCAGTGTTGTCCTCTGAACAGCACTCAAGAGGAAGTGGTCTGACAGAGAGGCAACATTGCTCTAACAGCCAAATGAAAAAAAAAGGCTGGCACAACATCACAATACAGCAAGATCATCAGAATGACATGACATTAAACTCAACTGTTGTTCTGTGATTATATACTGCGGCGTCTGATGGGGAAAGAGTATTCGGTTCTAAAGCCAGGCAACCACATGCAGTCTTATTATAGCACTGATACATTAAACATTTGCTTAACAGTGGACTGGACTCGGTCATTTATTTCTCATTAACAGGGTTTTACGAATACAAAAATTTATGAGAAATATGTTTAAAATATTCTAGACTCACATGTGATGAAGACTGTTTTTACAGACTGTCAAAACAGCCTGTAAAAATTGTTTAATTCTACATGGAGTGGGTCCCCTCATGGGGGCGGCCATCTTGAGATCACAGGACCATCCAAATATTATTCAGTCTATCTTGGTAGCCTTTCTGAAATTCTGTACTTCTTCGCTAAATACATTAATAATGTCTGACTGCAAATAGCACACTTACACAAAATTAGTTTTCATGTAATGCTACATCCACACCACTAGGTGTCAGTAAGTCCAAGATGAATGTCATATTGATCAGCACCAGAAATAAAACATTACTAAATACATCTTTAAGGTTAGAAAGAAACAGAAATTACAGTAGACCTTTTCTTCTTTATTGTGACATACATCCAAGAGTAACAAATTATCTGGAAAAAAGTTGGTTCTATGCATCAATTATCGATTGGCTCTTGAGACTGTGGGCGTTGCACTCAAAAATGGCACGAGTAGAAAGCAAGCTTGCTGGAACAGGGTTTTCACCAGAAGATTCAGGTATGATATTTTGATTAAAGATGACTAGGCCAAAACATTTCTTGAAACATATACATGGATGAATTGTTTTAGAAAAGATATTGAGTGAAATTTTCAACTATAGCCCTTATCCAGTTAGAATCTCGGCAGACAATAGCCACCAGAGGCATTAAAATGGGTGTTTCAAACAGAATTCAAAACATGCGTTGTGCTGTCAACTATGCGCGGGAAACTAACCCATAAATATGTGTACCAAAAAAATCATCACAAAGTTCGCCTTTTAACATTGTTTCACAGAAAATCACATTTATGCCATTTTTTGGCAGTGCAAATGTGGAAAATGTCAGAGTCCATCTACTTTGCATGTCTGGTGTGGTTATGTGAGCAGTTATTAATAAATGGGAATGGAATGACAAAGGGTTCCTTTTTGGATTTTATCATAAATGAGATCTAGAGAAACACCCCGAGCTATCTGGACAACTTTGTGCCAATGGCAAGACCAGACTCGAACACTGCTGCATAATTCATACTGCTATTCCATGCAATCTGCTAACTATACAATATTTTAGAGTGTAAGCACCAAATTAAAAAAGTGATCTGCTAGAAAACATTTCTCTATAGTGACCCCTGGTGCTTTTTGTATCCTGCACCTGCTGTTTTGGTTACCATGGTAGCCATTCATAAAGAACACTTCCTAGTGAGTCATTACAGCAACTTCAGCTGCTGACCATCAAAGTGGCCATCATGACAGAGTTTGAGATCGAATACATGGATGTTTAACTTTACATTTTGTTTTAACAATGTAAAATAATCTCTCAAATATATGCAGGAGTGCAATTTGGTCTTTGTATACACCGCCAGAGGGTGTTGTCAACAACCATTCTTCTTGGGGCATATCCATTTCTTGTTAATAGTGAAGAGAAGCTTTCCTCCAGATAGTTTGCTTCAATGAAGCAGTTAAAAAACGATTCAGCAATTATTTTATGTCATAGTCATAACATAACCATGTGGCCTCTGATATCCTGGCGTGTCATAGTGCATAATCTAAAAATCTCAGAAAAATAGCCATGGGTGCACTTGTTGATGCTGATTAAAAAAAACAAATAAATAAAGGAAAAGGTACTGGTAATTTTCTGGCAAAACATTATCCGTTGATAATCTATTTTTTGTTGATTACGTTTTATTATTAGTAGTTTGCATTGTAAGTTCATGGGCCCCAGTTCAGTTTGTTGCAACCCTGATTTAGCTCATAAAAACAAAGTCATAAAACTGCTGATAAAATTGTCAACGATCAAACTGTAAACAGACAATTTTAGATTCAACGAGTCAGGACAAGTGGACTGTTCGGAGCATAGACTGTACAAAAGATGTACCTAATAAGGTACATCTTAAGCTAATAAAACCTAATAAGGACTACCTAAAATGACAGAAACCACCTTTGAAAAAGTATTTGAATTTTTTTTTCCGGCTCGAATCCCATTCTATTACATGGAGAGGGCAGGGTTTTATGACCTATACAGCAGCCAGCCACCAGAAGGCAATCAAAATGCTTTGGATTCACTCTATGGCTTCATCCAAAATCGGATACTTCCCCATTACGTAATTTTTTTTTTTCTCCCAAACCAGTTAAGCGGAAAATCCCGATTCTAAACATTTCATTGGCCATGTCAATCACAGTAATGATTGCTTACACCCAACACTGATCCCTAAACCTACCCGTCACTGTAACCTCAGCCAATGAAATTGGTTGCAGGGCGGGGATTTCCACGGAACCGTTTTAATTTCTGGTCAAAAACATTATGTAACAGTATGTGACATGACAAAAGTAGTATGCCTGAATTCAGAGTATTCATAAAACAGTATGCAAAAAGTACCCGGATGAGTTACTTCTTTCGGCGAGATTCTGAAGTGTGCATATGATGAATACTTGACTATCCCATGAGAGGATTGCAGGAATGGCAGTGAATTGACTCAACTGACGCTGTTTGGTCACATGATAATGACAATATGGCGGATGTAGTACGTCCAGATTACATTGATACTACACACATTCATACTACATAGAACATACTTTTTTTGCGGTTATGAAGTAATTACTTATTCAAAATAAGTACCTACTAAAGAGTATGCGATTTCAGACGCAGCCTATGGCTTCATTTATCAGGACGTGTGCGGCACACTTGCTCAAACCGATTCGTGAACTATAGTTCAGACCGAATCATATGTGAACAAATCATTAGTAGCCAGTTCGACCGATTCACTGAAATGATCTGACTCAAAAGAACAATCCGTTCGAGAATCGGACATAGCGAATTGAGAGGTAAATCTAAAACATTCCAGCAATTACATAGAAAATAAATTATTTAAATAAACTAAATAAATAATTCAAGATGGATACTTCAACTATAATTGAATTAAATTATTTAGTTTATTTAAATAATTTATTTTCTATGTAATTGAGGGAATGTTTTTCATTTACATGTAATTAACGTTTTTAAAATTAAAACATTATATAATACATTTCTGTTGAGTTAGGTCAAATAAACGAACCACAGAACTTGCAAATCCTGTTGCTTATGAACAAGAGACAATAACACGACATCGTTTTCAAATAAAAACGGAAAACTTTTAATGCGTTTTGGCCATTCATTTACACGACAGTGGCATTTGGGGAGCCTGAAAACGATACCGTAATTATCTACGTCAAAACTACAAAAACGCGAACTTATGAAAACGGAGACGCCTTATGCGCATGCGTATTACGTGTTCAGTCTGTAGGCGCGTAGTTTTTCTTTACAAAGTGACCTCTACTGGCTTGCCATGCTTAATACAGCGATTTTAATCATTTTCGCGGGTACTTGTCAACGGACGTTGTTGTCTGTACGCAAAAAAACGCAAAGGGAAAAACGTTTCCGTTTTTAGTACATTATCAAGTAAACGTACCAGAGAGGTGAGGAGGAGGAAGCATGACATTACCTGACTTACTCCGGTAAACACTAAAACTGTACAGAATAACTGTAAACATCAAACTGATCTGTTGTGATGAACTCTTGTGCTTATCTAAAATATCGTCCGTCCTTGTCATCACAACTGCCAATTGCTTCTTAACAACATGCTAATGAAATATTAAGTGAGCGTCAAATGTTTTCACCGTGTACGTGCACGCGCAATCTTCCCAAAAAATAACCACAGGCGCACTTCCTGAAACTGTTCCAGCACAAAGGAGCAAGGAATTATGTCGAAAATATTTGCCTTGTAACTATATGCAGGATGCGACATAATAATAAATGACATTGGCAAGTTTGCGACAATATAAACTCAGAAGCCAACAGGTGTCGAGCGGCTGCCTGCTCATGACTCACCTTAGTGTAATACAACATCCACAGCTCGTACAGTCGCTCTTTCGAAGCCATTCTCCTTCGCCTTTCCGCGTATTCCCTCCACTTAGGCGTCAATCAAATCATCTGAATATACATCCACAAACGTAGTATCCATAGATTGACTCAGCGAAGATCCAGGGAATGCCGGGAATGCCAGAAACCGCATGCTGCTGTACAGCTGTCCACTACCTGGTTGCCAAGCTCTCCCAAAGTTGCATGTCTTTTAGATGGAGGGTGGGTCAAAATGGCAATTCCGAGCTAAGAAACTAGATAATGTAGAGAGCAACATTTGAGAAATGGCGCTGGATAAACGTGCATCTCTGCTGGAGGAATTCTAGGGGAGTTAAACGCACTTGTCTGTGCACGCAGAGCCCTGTTCACACTGCCCTCCTCTTGAGCATTACAGTGGCAGTAGAGAGCAAACCGAGGTATAGCCGGGAGGAGTTCTGCCTGCCTCAAAGCTGCACTGATGAAGGAAAACCATTAAGCATCACCGTGTCACAACTGATTGTAAAAATTAGCAGGGATGGAATGGCACTGCACTGGAGTGCATAGGCTTTTCCTGGTGGATTGGTTTGTGGAAACAAAGTTTAAATGAAGAAGTCAAGATCAGAATGTGATGTAACACCCACACACACTCTGGGTTTCCGTGTTTCATGGGACTTTCCATAGACATAATTATTTTATATTGTACATTTACAATGTCATGTACATTGTTTTATACTGTACAACTGTATATTCTACCCAATAACCCTACCCCTAAATTTTGTCATCATGACTACCAGGGACAAACACACACATACATACATACATATATAATATCATGTCTTAATAAAATCTGTTTCTATCTTGATTGAAATTTAGCTTTGCACATTAGCACATTGTCTCTGATTCGTTGTGTCTCAGGGTTTTGCTATGATTTGGGGTTTTGTCTTATTGCTCATTGTAATCAGTTATTATTATTATTATTATTTATTTAGTCTAGAGGCCTAATGGCTATAGTGTCAGACTTGCAACCCGAAAATTTCAAGTTTGAGTCTCAATACCGGTAGGAAATGACTGAGGTCCCTTTGAGCGAGGCACCTAACCCCCAATCACTCCCTGGGCACCGCAGCATAAATGGCCGTCCACTGCTCTGTGTGTGTGCGTCCATGGTTTGCAGTGTGTGTCTGTTCACTGCTCACTACTCCTAGTGTGTGTGCACTAACTTGGATGGGTTAAAAGCAGAAGACAAATTCAGAGTATAGGTTACCATACTTGGCCTTCACGTTTCACTTTTTTAACTAGGGGTGGACGCCTGAGGTTGGAGAGCCTGAAAAAAGCTCTGGAGGCACAGGTAAAACCAAAACAGAAAAAGACACATTTGAATCGTTAATCTAAAAAAAAAAAACGCACTGCAGTATTATTTATAGCTACGCCACCAAAAAAAAAAAAAATCTCAGTCAGTATTAGTTGCATAGATGAAGGAAAGCATTGACAGCAAAAGTTAAATAGGAAAAAAATAATGAAATCTTTTTTTTCTAATACATACCTTTGACCTGTCATGCCTTATGAAGTATAATTATTCCTTCTTGTTGCATCTGTTTATTGCAAAACAATGTGTCTAATTTTTTTATTTACACAGCCTTTAGAGAGTAAAAACCACTATTTTACAGTCAAATTCATCAAAGATTTCCATCCACACTATGGCCATCAGATCCCTTGAGAACCCATGCAAACTCAATGCAAATAAACTGGTGTTGGTAGAGAGTCTGAATGATCTCATTTAGTGTCTTGCCCATTTTAATTTGGCATATTTGTTATTGCTCAAGTGCATGTGTAGTGACATCACCATATTTAACATAACTATTGAGTTCTGAAGGGTCTGCTGTGTTTGGTGCTGTACTGGAGCAACAATGTGCTTTTGATAGTGCTTTGACATGGCTGAAGAGATACCAATACCCATTCTAATTCAAAGCAATTATTTACTGCACTACCACACTATTAGTCTATTAACCTTGCACAAACATGTTTAACATTTTTACTTATTTTATTAATCCATCAAAGAAAATGTTAGTCTAGGAGGGAGGGGTCATAATGCACTTTGTGTAGGCTATTTATCCCATTAAGTGGATTTCTGTGATTGTTTGGCCAACGTGGTGACTGGGAAGAGGATGGACCTAGAGGCAGCTGTATTGCCATGGCAATGCCCTACATTCCACACCATGTCATGTTCGGGGTGTTTGTTTGCCTGTTTGGGGAACTTGTGTAGGCCATTTTTTTCTATTTTATATGAGTTATGATTTATGATTGTATTTTCTTTTTTTATGAGTAGAGCTGTGTATTCATGTATCACAATGTGTTGTAATCAATCTTTCTTAAAGTTACTTTGTTGTTTTTTCTTATTTGAACGCATATAGCATATTAGTTGTCCATCTTACATAATATACTGCTTTAACGTCTATGGAGTTGTAGCATTTAAAACTATTGATTTTATTAATGAAGTTGTCAGTCATAACATGCAATTATTGTGTTAATATCGGTTATATATATAATGTGCGTATCTTAATTCTAATAATTTATCAAATTATGTAAATACAGCCATTTATTTATTTATTTATTTAATACTGTTTTTTATCTTAACATTTAATAAATATCATATCATTATGTTATCACTTTAGTTTGTGTATTATAATTATTTACTGGTAGAAATAGAAAAGCGCTGTTTTCGGTGCTCCTCTAGCAGCCTCTGAATAGATCTCATAATCGATTGCAGATTCATCGATCCTTCCACCCATGCTTTAATTTCACTATGGAGAAACCTGTGAGTTCTTTACAGGAGCAAGCTTTGAAAAGGAAAGAACGACTAAAAGCTCTACGAGACCGACAACTTCAAGTGAGTTGCGTTATAAATGTTATTTTCTGTAAGACGTAGAGTAAAAAAGCGCGGTCACTGTCAAAGTCGCTTAGTTAGCATGTTAGCAAAACAATTAGGCATTTCACTTTGTCTTATGAGCAATTTAGCATCAGTTGTCACCAAGAAGATTAATTCTGATAAATTGAGTCATTTTGATGTCTTTCCCCCGCATTTTAATGCATTTATTATTATCCAAAGAAGTCTGGCTCTTAATACTATCATTTCCGCCCTTAGATATTGTATTTTATGCTTGAATGATCATTAAACAAACACTGTTTTTCCAAGCACTGTTTCAGACTTGACTGCAGTACATGATCGTGTAATAAATAGAATGTACTCTAAGTTCAGTAATTCCTCTACATACACTTACAGTGAATGTACAAAACCTTGATAAGCAAACAAGTTTTAGGCTGGTTTAAGCTTCTTTTTTTTTCTCCAGTAGGCTAGGTCATGCAAACTGGTCAGCTGTGCTGGTAACTTATAACAGAAATAATCAACACAATTAAGGAAATACATTTGTCTTCTCTATATACATTAACATAGTGTTGAATTCAAGTTGATTGTGACATTTTTTTCCAAGTCATCTCAAAGGCAATATGATCACGACCACTAGATTCAGTGCTTACTGTCACTGCAAGTTTTGCCTTAAAAATGAGGAACAATTGTTATCAGTGTTAATCGACATGCCACAAATGTCATTAGAGTTTACTTTTGAACCTGGCGACTTCCTTTTAACCCAGTTTGAATATTTGTTTTTTTGTTTCCTTAAATGCACAAAGTCGTATTGGCTCTGATTCATTGTGCATCAGAGTTTTCATGTGTTTTATTGTATGTCATTAGTTTTGGATCAACATTTTGATTTGGCCTTTTTGCTCATGTTAACTTTTTTAAAATTATTATTTACTACAGGGACAGGCACCTGAGGATGGAGAGCCTGCGAGCAAAAAAGCTCTGGAGGACTCTGAGACGGAGGACAGATACCGGTAAACGCACAGATACAAAGTTTGGTGTCACTTCCACTGAAGAATACCACAAAGAACTAAATTCTCAGTTGCACCATTTAGAAGCTAATGGGAATTAGTTGAATAGACTGCCTGTTGTAAATGGACAATGAATAACAAAGCTGCACTCTAATATTATCTTAAGAAGGGTTGTGAGGTAAAGGTCTCTCTTGCTCTCAGCTCTATTTCAGGCTCAAGCCAAGGCCTCGAGCTCTCTGCTTTTTTCCATTGTTTACTTTCAGATTCACAGAACCCTTGTGCTCCCCTCCTCCCTTAGCTCAAGAGGTGTTTGGCATTAACATCTTGCAAAGGGCCCTAAACACTCATCACCCAATATCTGGATTTTGTCTACCTTAGTACATAGTTCACATAAATTAAAAAAAAAAAAATCATTTACTCACACTCGTGCCATTTTTGAACCTGTCTGTCATCTGTGGAACACAAAAGAAGATATTTTGAAGAATGTTGGAAACCAAACAGTTTTGACTTCAATTGTATGAATCTTTATGTATCTTTTATGTTCTTTAGAAGAAAATCATAGTTTTGGAATGACATGAGAGCAAGTAAATGATGACAGAATTGGCCTACGTGACTTAATAGATCTATAATTTGGTGGGTATAAGGCTTTTACTTTGTGTAGAGGAGGTTTTTTGGGTAACACTTTACAATAAGGTTCATTAGTTAACATTAGTTGACTTGGAACTGATAATGAACTGCACTTAAACAGCATTTATTAATCTTTGTTAATGTTGATTTCAACTTTTACTAATACATTATTAGAATCTTGTTAACATTAGTTAATGCTCTGTGAACTAACATGAACAAACAATGTACAACTGTATTTTCATTAACTAACGTTAACAAAGATTAGTAAATACAGTAACAAATGTATCGCTCATAGTTAGTTCATGGTGAACCTTATTTTAAAGTGTTACCATTTTTGAAATGGAGCTCATGAGAGGTTGTCTGGGAGAGAATGATTTAAGATGTGTCTCCTTAAACATGCATTCTTAAAATGGCAACACTGCTTGGAAACAATGAGGTATAATTCACCACACAGCACAATTGTGAATGATTTTGCTATACCTGACAAATAATCTACTTGTCTTTAGAAAATGACAGTTATATTATTTATATTTTTATTATTATTATAATATCAGGAAACAGAAATTGAACTGGTTATAGAGGGAAGTGTTTTGACTTTTTTATGGTAAAATGTGAAAAGCTAGAATGAATCAATTTATTCAGCAAATGCACATTAAAATGATCAAAAGTGACAGCAGACAAAATATTCCTATTTCAGATGGTGTTCTATTGAACTAAAATGAAATGGAAAAAAACCTGATCACAGTTTGCACAAAAACATTAAGCAGTACAACTGTTATCAACTTTGATAATAATAAGAATCAAATCAGCATATTAGAATGATTTCTGAAGGATCATGTGACTCTGAAGACTGGAGTAATGATGCTGAAAATTCAGCTTTACCATCACAGGAATAAATGTAATTTCAAAATCTATATAAATAGAAAGCAATTATTTTTATTGTAATAATATTTCACAATATTTATTTATGATCAAATAAATGCAGAATACGTAAGTGAGCGTAAGAGACTTCTTTCAGAAACACACCACCTAGGAATTATAAGGTTCTATCTGCGTTCTGAGCAGTTTTGAGATATTGAGCTTCAAAGTTTTTGCATTCCATACTCCTTTTTGTTTTTAAAAAACGTCCCAACATGTACTCATCTTAAAAAGAAAAAGAAAAAGATCACTACATAAAGAAAATTGTCACTGAATAAAATTATGTGAATAACTCAATTTTGACAAAAATGTCAGATGGAACCATATAATTCCAAGGTGACGATCATTAAAAAATCTTACCGACCCCAAACTTTGGAATGGTAGTGTACTTTATTGTGCATGAAAGTGTTTGCTGCTTATTTATTTCCAGGATGAATAAGAGGAAACATCCACTTTTGTTTTGCTTTTTGTTTAAGCTGTCAAAATTCTGAAGTAAGGCGAGTCAGAGAATGAATATCTGCTCGGGTTTTGAATGAAGCTCAAACTTTCACCTGAGCCAGACAGTATTTTGTCACAGCTTAAGCAATAGGACAAGAAATATCAAACATCCAACTTCTATTTGAATTTTCCCAAGCAAAGAAGCAGCCCATCTCACCACATTGCATTTGTCATTTCTGTACTTTGTAAATGAGTTTTGTCAGCAGCAGCCAGGATTTACTGTTCCACTGCTGCATATTATAGGGTGAAGGAAGCCCGGTGTTGGTCCACTCGGTTGTTTTGCAGGCTCTGAGAAACGAGAGACCTTCCACCAAACTGTCAAGGCCCTTAATTCAGCTCCGTCCCTCTGAGCACTTCAAGAACACAAGAGCTTTTCCCTTGAGCATTAATCCCATCTTTCTGTATGTGATTAAATTAGAAAACAGGATACTGTTCTAGCCAAAGCGTCCAAACCCTTGGCCACAAGTTATTCAGGACTTCAGGATGTTCAAAATGCACACTTAGGGTTGACAAATGGCTGTTGACATTCTAAAAGTGTTGGATTGTTTGGCCGTTCTACTGCAGATGAGGAAAGCCAGTGGTGCTGTATTGTTCCAGCAGGTGGTCAGGAAGTCTTTTCTGGAAAGCTGAGCACAAAGAGGCGTTCCCAGCTCTTTGTTTCAATTTGTTATTTTGAGTGTTTTTCCTAAGTGCTTAAAAACTCTTGTTTGGGGTCATAATATTTTGCGCCACTTTCCAGGGCCTTGATAGGGTTTGGCTATAAAATTGAGTATTATTAAAGGCACAATATGTTTTTTTTGCCACTAGGGGTCGTTAAACTCTTCAAAACAATAACAAAGGCATAGATTGATGACGCAGTGAATATGGAATCATAGAACTTGTCGTCGTGCTGATGGATCTAATAATATTTATGGGGAAATAATGTTTATGGATGAGTGAATGCATGTTTTTAACATGACTGTGGCCGAGAATGGCGGAGGCGATTGCTAATGAGAGACAGATATCTGTGGCACACGCGAGTCCCGGGGGATATAAAGAAACGAGGACATTTCTACAGAATTAACGTTACTCATAAGTGCTGAAATGCTACTCATACAGGTCAGTTTATATGATGATTTAAAACTGTGAGGTAACACAGCGCTGTTTCACTTGAACGTTACACTATCATACTAAACTGTATTTGAGTGTTGAAAGTTGTTATTCTGTGTATTAGTTTGTTGTCTGTATGAGACTTAACAGTAAGCTAGATCAACATTAGATTATCATACTGATGATAGCTGACATTAACAGTCTGTTTGTTTCCAGTCCATTGAATACATGGTTTGCCTCTACTGATATTCATTTAGATCAAGCAGTGATAAGTGTGGGCCCGCTGTAGCCGGATCAATGACAAACAAGAGTAACCAGATAAAGAAGAGGAATCTTTTAATCTTTTAAAAATCTTTTTCTTTTTTTTTTTTTTTTAAATGTATAATTTTTGTGTTCATGTTGGTTTAATGACTCCAAGAATGTCTTCTGATGTAACCTTTTCCTGATCTTAAAATACCCCCCCCCCCCCCCCCCCGAACTTTAAAACCTATTTTTCAAGGTGAGAATAATTGTAATTTAAACTACGTTTTTGGGGAGTTGCACCACATGACGTTTTACTACTTTAACCTTTAACTAACCTTGCCTTGTCAAGAAAAGGTCACTTTATCTTTGACTTTTATTTTGACTTTATTTATTTATTGACTTTATTTTATCACTTTATTGACCTATTGATCATGACAAAGTCATGAGGGTCTTCAATGGTCCTCTCTATATCATTTTCTGAATGTTGACTTTGATTTGGTGGACAAACATTTTACAAATAACCAGTGAAACACTTTAAAAACCCTGACATGTTTGACTTGTCACCAAAAAATATTAATGATTTTTTTTTTAGTACTATGCTCATCATAGAAGAATAATTTATCAGTAGAACAAACAAAATGAACATCACATCATTGACACAACTCTACTCAGGCTCTCATTTAGATCAGTTGGTGATTGATATGGACCTGCTGTAGTCAATGGCTATGTTTCCATCCACCCATTTTTATGGAAATTTTGAGATCACATAAAAAAAAAACGCTGATTGAAAACCTCTGCTTGCTGAGGCGCAAGTTATGTATGATGTACAAAAAAAAACAGGTACAGTGGCTTCTAGGGCTGGGACAATGCATCGATTCTCAATTCGCGACACAAAGAATCTGGTTCGATTCAGATATTTTCCGATGAATCGTGATCCTCTCTCGAAATGATTCTGAGCTTAGTTTTTAACAGCAGATGGCACTACGTTCTTTAGAAACACCAATACACACAACACTTAAATAATTGTAAAGTTCGAAAAGGTTGAAGCGAATTACAAGGGTGTTCGCAGTGGGCTGTTTACATTAATGTTGTGTCATAAAAGCATTCTGAGCTGAAGTTCACGTACAAATCACTATCATGATCGCTATCCAGCATTCTTCTATGTGAGCATTTGAATGTGCGGTTAAAAACTAGCCTATAGCGCCATCTTCTGTTAAAACTAAGCTCAGAATTGATTCGAGAGAGAAAATATCAAGATGGATCCAGATTCATTGAATGGAGAATTGATGTATTGGCCCAGCCCTAGTGGCTTCCCCAATTGCAGCATCTTGCATTCTTATTGACATTTTTCTCCAGTTTCCAAGGAATTGACAATTTTGTTCTCTTGAACACAAGGGATGGAGACTGTTTTGCACACAAATGTTTTATGCGATATTCCAGTTTTGTGCCTAAGTTAACTAATGACAAATAAGTGTTCACGTTTAAGAAGTAAACGTGTTTAAAATCTAGTTTAAAAGCACATTTTCCTGGTTTTAGAAATTTACTTTTTGTATTAATGTTGTTTTTATTTGGTTTTGTGGACATTTTTTTTTTATACCATTGTCAAGAAAAGTTTGTGTAATGACTCTTAAGATGTCATACATAAGGTGGTGATAAATGTGGGCCTGCTGTAGCCCCTATTCTGAGAACAAAATGGGCACACATCTCAAGAGACCAACGAGTGAGTGTTTCCTATAGGACGGTTTGAAACAAACCTTCATGTTCTGTTGATCACGCTGTGCTTCCCTGGAGATCCAGTAGCACATTTTACTGTAACTTGCAAGGATGTTAATAGACCTGTTGGCTGAGTGATGGCATAATTGGGCTTGTTTCAACCTCTCTCAGCTGTGGTCCCTAGACACGGTCAGGTGCTACATGCTAATTAGCTAGTTCTACAAAGATGAAGGGAGGCTTTGTACACATGTTGAGTGAATGTACTCTCTGGATGCTGCCACAGGCTGGATTCAGCACTCAAATAGCACCCACTGTTCAAACTAAATGTTTATCTGCACTGCCACCTGCTGGTTACTGGGGTTTCCTGTGATTGCCTTTGTAGTATCTGACAAAACAATACTTGTTCATAACTGTGAGTGAATTGCATAGTTTTGCAATTATGTTTGCAGAGAGCTGAAGTTGAGGAATTACACACCTGAGGATGAGGAGCTGAAGGAGAGGCAGGTGCCCAAAGCAAAACCTGCATCAGGTGAGAACACTTCTGTATAACCTGCACGATAAATATTACTTGGCTGTACCTTTTAAATTATATTGTTAAAAGTTTATACCTGCAAGTTAAGCCGACCTTTCAGTAATTGTCATGCTGGGTGATAATGTTACAGCAGGTGATCAGGTGTTGAGTTACCGATTGTCTTAACAGTCTTGTTTCATATTCCTATAGTGGAGGACAAGGTCAAGGACCAACTGGAAGCTGCAAACCCAGAGCCTGTGATTGAGGAAGTGGTGAGTGGGTTTTCCAAAGACTCTAAAGTTTTCAAACAGCATCAGTGTTTCCTGAATGAATACACTACTTGTCAAAAGTTTGGAGTAAGATGTTTTGTTTTTTTCTCTTTACTTGTGTTCTCAGGATCTGGCCAATCTTGCCCCCAGAAAACCAGACTGGTACAAACTTTCAATTTTTATTTATAAAACACAATCATGCACCATATTCATTGTGATTTGACTTTGATTCATTTAAAGGATTAGTTCACTTTCAAATGAAAATTACCCCAAGCTTTACTCACCGTCAAGCCTGGGTGTATTTGACTCTCTTCTTTCTTCACAATCGGAGTTATTAATATCCTGATGCGTCCAAGATTTATAATGGCAGTGAACGGGGTCAACAAGTGTGAAGCTCAACAAAGTAAAACCATCAATCAAAAATGTACTCCAGGGGTTAATAAAGGCCTTCTGAAGCGAAGTGATGCGTTTGTGTAATAAAAATATCCATAATTAACAAGTTATAAAGTAAAACATCTAGCTTCTGCCAGGCCACCTTTCATATTTAACTTAAGAAAGTGTAACGCGCAGTTCAAAATGCTTATGCTATGTCCTACGACTTATGTATTCAAGTTGCGCTTTTTCCAAAAGTTGAATATAAAATGCCTTCTTGAGCTTCAAACTCGTTGACCCCGTTCACTGCCATTATAAAGCTTAGACACATCAGGATTTTTATCAATTAGGGCTGCAACTAATGATTATTTTATTAATCGATTAGTTGGCTGATTGTTTTTTCGATTAATTGGATAAAAATACTAATTTTCTTTTTTATTATTATTTTGACTAAAAACACATTATAGCACATCCTGCCCAATGAAAACATACAGTGCTTAATTTCTTAGACTATTTGTCACAGAAAAGAGAACATAAATATTTTAGGGATCTGACAAAAGGTCATTAATCACACATAATGTCCAAAAAACTTTATATTTTGTTTGCCCTCCTTTGGTTTTGATAACAGCTTGCATTCTTGCTGGCATTGTTTTTATGTACCTGCTATCCCTTTACAGTTACTACCATCAAATACTTTAATGAAATACAGGTTTTTAAACCTAAATTGAACTTTCAACAACAGATATTTCAGCAAAATGAATATTTAGTTACGTAAAGTTTGAAGTTTAACGCAGACTGTCAGGACAAACCTTTGTGCAAAATGGAAATGCTTGAAACATTTACTGATAAGGATATAGCCGTAGAATGAACATTTTGCGCTGAGGACGCGCACACATCTGTCAAGTGCCTGACAGATCAAGCCATGTTAAACACGGAGCTAATGCATTAGCTTGAAACTTAAAATAAAGAGTTCTCATGTTTTGGGCAGTTTGGATCACGCACCTTTCCCACAGCAGCTCACTCTGTTTCCTCTATTTTTAAATGCATTTTGTTCATAGAAATGCATTATTCAGTGCTGTAATTTGATAAGACTGGCGGAAGTTTTGCGTGCATGGTAGTCAGACCCGACTAATCGATAATGACCATCGTTGTCGATGATTTTCATTATCGATTAGTTGTTGCAGCCCTATTATTAATATAACTTTGTGTTCATCAGAAAGAAGACAGTCATATACACCTAGGATGGCTTGAGGATGAGTAAAACTCTGGGTAATTTTCAATTCAAACTAATCCTTTAATACTCGTTTGAACTAACTGTTTTGTGTTTGTATTAGGGATCTAAAGAGGGACGTTGCCAAGAAGCTTGAGAAACTAGAGAGGCGAACACAAAAAGCTATTGCTGAACTTATACGTGAGTATGACACTGTTATTTCTTAACGTGCCCCAATTATGCTATTTTAAAGATTCCAAATTTTGTTTTAGACGTCTCCTACAATAGGTTTACATACATCCAAGTTCAAAAAACACGTTATTTTCTCATAGTAAACATTGCAGCATCATGTCATTTCTCATAATGTCTGAACTGGTTTACCTTTCGCTACATGAAAGGTAATATCCGAATAGGGGCGTTTCATGGCCCGTTGACATGATGATGATAACTATAACAATATTATTAAGTTTTAATAATCATTAAAATGAAAATTCCACACCAGAGCTATTATTATAATGATCATAATACATCAGATACATTTTTTCAGGCGGATGAATGTTAAAAACATTGATTCTAAAGAGCTTGAGGATTTAAAGTGACTGATGACTGAACTGAATCACTTGTAATAAACAGAATGTTGGTGTCCTTTGGTGTAGATGCTAAAGTAGTTATTGGTGTGAATGGGCCTTTTGACTAGTGTCAAAAAAATCGCACCGAACACTATTCATCTCTACATCACATTTATCAGTAATATAGTTAAAAATCCTTTTTGTAATGAGCTCTGCCAGGGCTTCATGTACGGCTAATTGCTGTGAGGATTTAAAAACCTTGGAGATCTGATGTCTCTTAATGACATCAAATATGGATTTCCTGTCTCTATATGCTCCTCTGGCACAGACTAGTCCTAACATTACTACTACACTCTAGTTTTTCCTCTCAAATCCACAATAAAAATGAAAAGAGAGAAATAGAGCATAAGTCTCTGAAGCACATAGTCATACCTCATGTTCATAGCTTGTTTATGTTTGGGCATGTGTGATTCCACAGGGGAACGGCTCAAGGGCAGCGAGGCAGAACTGGCGGGAGCGGTCGGAGCAGTTGGCATGGAAGAGGGAGACTCTGATTGAAGGACGGTCCCACAGATTTTCTAGAACTTTCCAGCTTATTTCTCCTTTACATAGCAGTGTGTGTTAAAAATGCATTTCTTAAGCTGAGCATGAGTTTACACACAACCAGATCAGGGGATTTAGGAGTGTGAGTGTAGAAAGAATGTCATGCATATGTGTTTGTTTTCATATGGAGTACACAAAGAAAATCAAATCCGTTTTTTTCTGTTTGTAAGTAAACAACTTTTTCTTTTCTAAATTGACTTGTCTTTTTCCTCTCTGGGTTTAATGTTAAAAACATTATCCAAAGTCATTTAAAACAGAATCTAAATGCTGACAAAGGGGTAGATTCACATTTTCACATTGCATTTCTCTCCTTTCTCATTAATATACATGAAATGGGAGTTTCCAAAATTAGACTCATAATTCAAGAGAATGTTGCAGCTGAAACTGCAGTACTTTATTTGGGTACTTGAGCCAGTGTCTTAATAATATACCAAGTCTCAAAAAATTCCCACAATTATTGTCAATTTTCACAAACAAACTAATAGACCTAATGTACATGTTTTTGGTTAAACGACAAGTTGTATGGACAGCACAAGTCTTTGACAATAAAGTGCAATCATTATCCTCCCACTGGAACATGGCTAAAACTAAGACTGTAGAACTGACATTTCACATCAAACGTAAACTTATCCTAAACATCCCAGAATGTTAATACTTGTATATAATTAATTTAAATATATATTATTGATATGTTGTACGGTTGTACATTTATTACAAATTAATATTGAAAATATATATTAATGTTTAAGAGTATCATTTTAATCTGTGTGGTTTATTTCAAAATGAAAAATAAGATGTTCACCACTAAGAAGTGATATTGCATAATGCATAATGTTTGAAGAATAGTTACATTCGTTCTTATCTTAAGCTTTCTTAACCAAAGCCTGCCTTCATTTCTGTGCTATCAAATAACTCAAGAACTAACCAGTTTTTGAATCACCACTTCAAGATGGTTGAAAATGTGACATTCTGGTTATTATTCTGGATCTTAAAATGCTAAGCTACCACTTCCACAGAGAAATAAAGTCGGCAAATGCTGATTTTGTGCATTTTGGCTGAACATCCTTTGTACCAAAAAAAGACAAATTGACTGATTCTACATACATAATGTAATCATGAAAGTCCACACTAAGCATACACACAAACATAATTTGGCCATTATTTCCTATATAATATACCAAATAATGCTGATGTTTTTGAGTATATATTAGTATAAACGTCAAGAGTTATACAATTAAGATACTGTGGTCTCTTGTGTTGTGACTCCCAAGTTTATGCAATATTTTCGGAAATATCCTCACCAATTTTTCCTGTGGAGAATTTGTGATATTTTGAACTTGCAGTGACTGAGAGCTTTTCTTGATACTGGTGCTGGTAGGTGTTGGTGAGACTTTGACATGCAGATCAGCTAATGGAGAAAAGCCATTGCTAGATATGTGGCATCATAGACATTTCCAGAACTGTAGCCCTTGAGTAGGATTGGAAGCCTCAGCCAAGGCTTGTCCATCTACACTTAATGCCATTTCTGGTCCAGTGGTTACTTGAGGGTTGATGGTATACATTAACTTTTGTTTTCATTTTGTCCTCCCGTCTCAATTTTTCGTGCAGCAGGGCCCAGCTCCACCTTGCACACTCGCTGGGCAAACTTTAGCGAGCACAGGGTCTCTCCGACGTTGCTCTCCAGAGATGAAACCTAAAGATGACAATTTATTACTACATGACTACTTTAATTCATTAATTTTTTTTTTTTTTAAATATGTAGGTTGTTTATCTCCATGATCCATAAAATGCCATTCCTATGGACTACCTATAGACCATTCAAGGATTTTAGGGGATATTTTACAAAACATGGAACAAACAGGTTAAAATGGCTGGTTCCAACCCAATTGGAAGATTTCTACTCAAATTTCATGAGTTAAGATGCAAAATTTTTTAGTACAAGGTTTTGTTTAGAATATGCGTGCTGACAGGATAACTAGTTTGCTAGATTAGCCAACATTAAACAGTCAAGGTAAGAGTTTTGAGGCATTTAGTTTAAGATATCAATGTACCCAACCATATATTCCACCTTGTTTGCAGAGTTATGTCCTTGAATTATTCAGTACTCACTACTTTTGGATTGACAAAGTCTGATTAAAAAAAATCTATTCATTGTCTTCTTCTGTATTGTCTGACTAGACTTTAAGAAAAAAGTTGCATTTCGATTTTTGGTTGCACCTCTCATGTAGTTGGATGAGCATTTTTTGTAACTATTATTTTAGTTTTTGTATTTTTGTGCTATCAGTGATTTCAGATTTCCCAGCTTCATACATTCCAGAACTCTCCCAGCAGTCCCAGGAGTCTCCCGCCCATTGATAGCGTCTCCCTGAAGAAAAAATATATGCAATATTCCAGAAATCGAGTGCATGCATGCCTTGTTTCCACCTGGTATGGAAAGCAATTCAAATGTGTCTATGGTGACCACTTGTGGATATTGTTAAACTCTACATTACTTTAGAGGGGGTTTGTTGTGTGGGTGTTACCTCCCTGCAATTATTTTTTGAATGGCAGAATGTCTGAAACCCATTGACATTTGAAAAACATTTATATTTTGATCAGGTACAATGGCCCCTTCCTGTCTAATTGGGAGGTACAGTATAGACTAGACTTTGTCAAATGGGTTTTTTACAATGCAATTAACCCTGGGTTGTCTTATTTTTTTTTAACCCTGCGCTAACCCAGGGTTTCATGTTTGTCATTTTGAAAGGGGCTTAGCACAGCTAAGCTAACAGGGCTTGTGAGTCTTGGTAAATCCTTGTACCTGAACAACCATGGCGGTTTTGTTGCCTTTTCCCAGTGAGTCCTGCAGCAAGTAGGTGAGTCGGGAGTTCCTGAAGGGTATGTGAGTCTGGTGGGCCTTGAGAGCTTGGATCACATCTCCTAGAGCCAGCAGTGAGCGGTTGATATTCTGGGCTTCCTTCAGTCTCTCCCCCTCTGCTCCTGACTTCCACACCCTCTCAGAACCAGCCAGATCCACAAGATTCAGCTTACCTGCAAAGAGATCAAGATAATGTCAGGGATTTTGGATACAGAGGGCTTTTTGAGCAGAACTCATGACCTATGAGAACTCACAACTCA
The DNA here is from genome assembly GCA_038088235.1 of Zacco platypus. NCBI lineage: Eukaryota > Metazoa > Chordata > Actinopteri > Cypriniformes > Xenocyprididae > Zacco > Zacco platypus. The sequence goes on along the minus strand of CM076077.1, from coordinate 25,821,164 downwards.
AGCATTCTAAAGATCCATAGTCATTGGGACTGACCGGTGGTTTTGGCGCCACTGGCGAGGTCTGTGCCCAGCACAGTCACAGTGAGCAATGCATGTGATCGAGAGCTATGCTGGTTCATCTGTGTTCCAAATGTAATCCTGTTCTTTCGAGCTATTGCCAAAATCTGCAAAAAAACAACAGATGATTGGAGAGAATGTTTTTTTTTTCTTTTTGTATAGCAAGTCATCTTGACAGATGACACCCTGAGACTCACTTTCTTGATATGCTGGAAGCTTTTGACCTCCATGACCCTCAGTCCTGGCACATGGAGCTGACCCGTCCCATCAGGGTTGATCTTGATGTCAAGCTTCTCTCCATCCTTACTGAGTAGATCTCTGTTGTTAACAACCAAAATATTTGGAACAATTTAATTGTATTAAAGGGTTAGTTCACCCCAAAACGAACACTGTCAGTCATCATTTACTCAACCCTCCAGAAACAGCTGAAAACTCCAAAACTCAACTTCCGCAAGCTCTTAAGCTCTGCATCCTGGTGAGAAAAGAATACTTTCTATACTTTCACTATTCCTATTACAATATTCCGTAATCCATTCCTTTTCTAGCTTGTACTACTCAATGTAAACAATGTAAAATCTTCTGAAACTTTGTATTACTAGCACTTCTTGTGTTTTATCCATCTTTAGGATGAATCGCTTGTTGTATTCCTCATTTGTAAGTCACTTTGGATAAAAGTGTATTATATTTAATGTGCCTATGCATGCGAGTTGATCAGTGTTTATGTGGAATTAAATTTACATCTGTACATAATTTAAATTGTACTCTAATTAAACCCCTCAATTCATATTTACTATGTCTTTAAGAACTTTTTGAAACATCAAAGTTTTTTTAGAATTAACTTTCAATGGAGGGACAGAAATCTCTGAGGTTTCCTAAAAATATCTTCATTTGTGTTTTGAGGATTTGTGAAAGTCTTATGGGTTTGGAAGTTTGGGACATAAGGGTGAGTAACTAATGACAGAATTTTAATTTTTGGGTGAACTAACCCTTTAGTATTCCTCAAACATCAAATGAATGCCAGGTTATTACATGATCCAATAGGTCGAGTGTTTACGTAGATGCTTCTAACATTGTTTAATTGAATGGGCAACAATTTATTTGAGATTCAAACAGGTTGTAAATGAAGACCACCATAGATTTGTTCATGATAAAGAGGTAAAATAAAATACCTCAGGACCTCGTTGTAAATTTCCACTGAACTGACACCGACGTTGTACGTCCACATGTCTTTTCTTTCCTCAATCTCATTGAACAGGTGTTTCAGGGCTCGTTGGTTGATGCCGGGGTTCTCAACAGTACCCTGAGCAGACACGGATGGTTAGTGAGACCTGACAGTCTTATTGAATAATTAATGGAAACAGATCATCTGGGTCAAAAGTATGAAATTGGAGCCCTGTGTTATGACAGGTATATAGTTACAGATCCCTATATATTACCTCCATAGTATAGGTCTTGCCAGATCCTGTCTGGCCATATGCAAAGATGCAAACATGATACCCATCTATACAGGATGTGATGAGTGGCTCAATTTCCTGGAACACCTGAGAGATAAAAAAAAAAAAACATTACTTCTTGTTCAATTAAAGTTGTAGTTCAACCAAAAATGAAAGTTCTGTAATAATTTACTCAACCTCACGGTGTTCCAAACTTACGAATTTCTTTCTTCTGTTGAACAAAAAGGAAGAAATTTTGAAGAATATGGGTAACCAAACAGTTGATGGGCCCCACTGACTTGCGTATTATGGAAAAACAAATACTATGGAAGTCAGTTGGGCCCATCACCTGTTTAGTTACCCATATTCTTTAAAATATCTTCTATGCGTTCAGCAGAAGAAAGAAATTCATTCAAGTTTGGAACAACTTCAGGGTAAGTAAATGATGACAGAATTTTCATTTTTGGGCAAGCTATCCCTTTATGCAAGCTATACTGCAGGGATACACTATATATGTGTCACGCTGGTAGGCAGGATGAAGGACAAGAAGAAGGTAGCGTAACTTCAAACACTTTAATAACTAATTACAGGATTGCAAACGGAACAGGAACACCATCACGAAACTTTCACACCGGACAAGGACTGAACTGACACAGAGGGAATATATACACAGAAACACAGGAGGATGACGAGCGGGGCACAGGTGAAAGACATCATGACAAGACACAGCTGAACTAAATGAACAAATGACGAGACAATGACAGGCGGGAGAACAACACAGAGAACATGTGACCGAACTCAAAACAAAGAGCACATGTGACGGATGACAGGACTAGAATACAAAACAAAGAACATGTGACAACTGACAGGACTGACGAATACTGAACAGAACACATGACGGATGACACAACAAACGAAGACAACGCAAAGAATACTTGACAAGTGACGGGACTGAACTCAAAACAAGGAACATAAGACTACAGACAGGGCTGGGGAACATAAGACCAGACATGTAAACAGGCATAACTTTGACAAGATGGTACCATAATGGTTATTGGCTAGATTTAGAGATTTATTAGTACAATTTAGTGCTTGTTATCTAATCATGCATGCTTTTCCCATATTGCATTAAACTTCAGTATAATCTTTAGCTAATCTCAAAACATTTTTTAAAATTTATTTATACATAATAATAGAATTGTTTATATATGTTGTTTAGTTTATCATGCAAATGGGATTTTTTCTCTGCTTACCTCTTCTTGAGTGGCCTGAGGGTGAAATACTTTATCCAGCTCAAAGTTTTTGGCCTTTCCCTTGCTTAAAACTGTGAGTGCAGATTCATTATTGGGGTCTGTTGTCACAACTACCGCTTGGCCTTCCTCGTGTTGATCTTCCTTCAATACTGGCTTTACACGGCACAGTACACGGATATTACCTGGTGAAATAATTATAAAAAAAAAAACGTTTAATACTTTGCTTGATTCATATAGACAAAAAAAAAAGTAAAAATTATCATTTCTGCCAACCTTTAAGCTCAATCAGCTGTTCGTGGTACTTTCTGCGGAGCGCTACCTCCTTTCTGTATTTTTCCAAAAGGTCTTTGTTGGCCTCTGACATCTCATTTATAGCTGCCATTATCTATGGAATAATGTTATAATATAAGAAAATAATTTAGAAATGAAAGCAACAAATAAAATGTGACTATATCAATTCTTAGAACTTAGAAGTTGTACATTTAGTACAGGTTTGTGCAGCAGGACATATTGGCTTACCTGTTTCTTGGCCTCTTTTATAGCTGTTCCATAGAAGTCAGAAAAGTTGCGGACTTGACTGCGCAGGCTGGCATAGTCGGTCTTCATGGAACGTAACGTGGGAGGGAGAGCACTAAGACGCTTCTGGAGGGCTGGAAATTACACATATAAACATGCTCTGAGCCATACACATTGCTACATATTTAACACTTTCAACAATAGGGGCGATCATGAGCACACTCCTAAAAGTCTTGTGGACTTTGAAGTGTGCCATTCAAGACAAGGATGAAAACATGAAGTCACCAAAACAATTTTTAAAGAGCAGCACTCAAAAAATGTAATTCCTGAATTTACTTTAAAAAGCAGTGCCAAGTGGTTCCACGTAACTATATAGAGTAATTTGTACAAATAACAATTTGTGTTGTATGAACAAAAAGAAACTGAAGTAAAGCTGACAAAATTTCTTTAAATAAATACAAATCATTTGCATTTGTCACTCTTACATAATATGTGCAGTTTAATTAATAATATTATATTAAATTTATAAAGGTTTATTACAAAAGGTAAACATATTTATTGACTTAATTTACCTTACTAAATGAACTATTAGCTCTATGAACTAACAAATCATTGGACAAACAAATTTAACTGAATTTAAACATGAGTATATGAGTGCTCACAGCCAAAACATAGGTGCCACTCTTCTGCACAAAATCCAAAAACGTCACAGAAACTCCTCTACATGTCCAGCATAACTGAACATTAAACACTAAAAATAAACTAACAACATCTTTCCCTTTGCACAAAATATAACACTTAAATCCCTAAAATTTACTCTCCTAATGAAGTCCTTTGCAAAGCATGCAGGGAACTACAGATCCACTTCAACATTAATTTGTACATTCACTCAGCAATGTTAAGTTGACCATACTCATTTTTAGTAGAAACAACTTCATTAAATTAAGTTCATGTAGTTACTTGAGCTTTTAATAATGTGAACAAGGATGTTTGAGTGAAACTAACAACAGTGAAAATTCTTTTTTTTTGAGTGAGGCATAAACCTCTAAGATTTGTAGTATATATACAGTAAACTCACTTATGAACTGGTTCTGCAGGCTCTGCAGATGCTCCTCAGAGCAGTTGGCTGCTGCTTTTACAGCTGCCTCTTTCTTTTCCTCAAGATGTCCAATCTCCTTCAACAGCTCCTCCCTCAGGGTCCCAATCTCCCTCTCATATGCAGCAATCTGTGGAGCCATTACTTTTTAGAAGAGCTGAGGTTTTCTACAGTTGTGTTCTGACATGTACTGTATAATTCATGAGGTTTGTATGTAAGATCCCAGCAACAGAGGCTGTTGAGATCTTTAGCTTCAGTTATACAGTATGTACCATCATAAAAACAAATGGATAAAGCTTAGAAACCTTGTGTTGCAAATTGCAGCTGACTTCATCAGAATGTCTGATGTTCTCCTCCAACTGTCGGCATCGTTCTCTCTGGTTGCTTAGCTTCTCAGAAAGCCGTTCATTCTGATGTCTGGCTTCAGATAGTTGACGTAGAGTTGAAGGTGACTCCACCTCCACGGTTTGAGTAACATACTAGAAGACAGGAAAAAAGATGATTTATTACTATTGATTCTCATTCTAGGAAGTATGGATTGGACAAAGAGTCCATAGAGTTCAAAACAAATCAATATTTTTGGTCAGTTTGGTCCAAATACACTAAATTACTTATCTATATATATCTTGTGTGTGTATGTGTATCTGTTAAAAATGAATGTTATCAAGTTTGTTTTGGCTTTTTAAGATTTTAAGTTCACATTCTTGCATTTTTCTTACTTTAACCACAGGCTCCTTGTTGCGTTCTTTGTCTAGTTCAAGCTGCAGCTCTCTCACGCTCTCCTCTCGTCTCCTGAGCTCTTCTGCCTTCCTCCATTCACTCTGCTCCTTCTGATGCTCCAGAAGCGACAGCTGCTCTGCCCGCTGCTGCAGTGAACTTTCCAGCTGCAGAACACGACTACGCAAGTTCTCATTTTCCTACAGGGTACAACGGTATACTAATAATTCATGTTTCATACCACAGGTGCATATGCACATATTGATGTCCAAGCTATGTCCATATACAACCTCAACCGGGCTGCATTTTGTATTTTATTTACTACTGTGTTATTCCATTCGTTAAACTGTAAAAAAAAACAAAAAAAAACAAAATCAACTGCATATTTTCCAGTTATGGGACCTTTTGAAACAAAAAACAAGGAAATGTGGATTACTTGCAATGACATAAAACCCATGTTAGACCAATAGAATTACCCCAAATGTTGTCCCAACAAGTCAAACACAGTTGTCTGAACATTGAATTTCAAATTGAACAATACTGCTGAAAAGTTATGGTTTTAGGAGTTCCCAGCATGCATTTCAACATTATAGGATTATTGTTTTGCTGTTTGCTGACTTTTTTCAACTATTGTTGTTTTGCCATTATTGTTAGTTATTTGTTGCATTCTGATGGTAAGAGCTTGTCTTTTTATATTTATTGATTGTCACCGTTCTTTAGGGTTTGTGTGTCAAGTGTTGAAGTCTATGTACAATCTCAACAACAGGCAAACTAAAACTATTATGGTAACCACTTTTTTTTCTTCAAATTTCTTTATTTATTGGTTGAATGAGGCATTTTGCATTTAATGAATAAACAAGTTTAAATTGACAAAACAATGTAGTGTTACTTAGGAAAACTAATTAAAGTTTTTAATGCTGTTTATATGTCTAAGAGGTGTTTTAATATGCTAAAAGACAAACCGTGTGCAAATTCAAATGTCAACAGCATTGCTGAGTATTTTCTCCTTAAAAGTGCACTGAGAAAAAAAAAAAAAAAAAAACCCTGCAGTTTGAAATCGCTGGTGTCTGTGATGTCACAAACTACCTTGTAACCAATCACGTCACCATGCTGGCGGGCGTTAGCATATTAACAGCTGACTAGCAGGGGAGTCTCAAGAGAAGCCAGGTTATGCCGGTATATTTTTTCCTGTTGATATGAAAAATCGTAGTCGTGGCCTAATGGTGAAGGAGTTGGGCTTGTAACCTGAAGGTTGCTGGTTCGATTCCCATGCCAGCAGGAATTGAAGGTGGGGATTGTGAATGAACAGCACTCTCTCCTTCGATACCATGACTATGTGCCCTTGAGCAAGACACCTAACCCCGAATTGCTCCCCTTGTTAGTCGCTTTGGATAAAAGCGTCTGCTAAATGAATAAATGTAAATGTAAATTGCGTAGATTGAGCAAAATGGCAGGTGTATGATGTATATTACGATGTTATGATGAACTATATGCCTTTCTCCACTGTTGTTAAAGCGTTTGTAAGGACACTGATTGTTAGAAGGCAGCTGTTGATGAAGTATTTTATCTATCCTAATAGAAAACAACTGTAGAATTAGTTTGGTTACTATAAAAAAGCCAGAAGTGTTTTGAGGCCTCATGGCCTACTGTGCTTATAAGGGTCAGAGATGTCTGAGAATTTAGTCTGACCAAGCATATTTTGCTAGTAAATTTCCACTAGATAACAGGTGGCTGTATAATGATTACAATTATTGTGAAGGCCGCTTGCATCAGGGGAGTGATGAGTGCTTTTGACAAGGTTTCAGTTGGCCTATGAGAAAGGGCTGACTATTAATTGGCAAGAATTCTATGAGAAGAGATATAACTATGAGAAGTTAAGTCAGAAGATGTGGACTGGTTGGCAGTGGACCAACCTTGCAGGGAGAATTGTCCCTTGCATGAGCAACACCTGCAGATTAATTGGTGAAGTGACCTTGGTGAAAATGTTGGGGAGTGCTTTGGAGGCTCCAAGAGGAGAAAGGCAAGCGAGGGCCTGTGGATGGGACTTAAGAACTGCAGAGGTGGGTCATCCCAGAGAATTATGTTACTTTGTTGTGTTTTAACAGAAAAGAAAAATGTATAAAACTGTGCCCAGTCTAGAGGAAGTCAGATGTGAAGCTGGCATCTCACTTTGTTGCTTGACAATAAAGTTAAACTTCTGGGACCTGGAACTTTGACTCTGAGACTTTTTCTTGACACCCCTAACATTAGCAACACATTATTAGCTGTTTGATAACATAGTCAAGCAAAAGACTAAACGTATTAATTGCCGTTATGTATCCGATGTTGTGAAGAGCGATACCATTGTGCAATGCTTACCTCGGTAAGTTGACCGAGTGGATCTCTGAGCTGCGTGAATGAGTGGAGGCGGGGATAATTGGCATATTAATTGATCCGCGTATATTAAATGAGGCAAGGGTGTAGAGTTACATTCAAGCTATTTTAAGGCATAAAGAATGTTTCACAGGAAAAAACATTTAAATATGTAATTTTGGTGATCAAAGATGAGTTCTAAGGGATAAAATTATTGACTACAGGGGGACTTTAAGACAATATTTGAGAGATCGTAAAAATCTGAACATGCTGAATTGAATTTTAATTTTTTTTCAACAGATTTTTTTTTTCAATGTATAATAGGCTATATTCCCAAAAGAAGAAAAGACTTATGAAATTGTTTCTAAGACCACAGAGAGTAAATTTTTGCTTATGAGTATCTTAAATTTAGAATAAACTTAAATATAAATAAAAATTTAACTCTGTGAAAAATCTGATTTTCTGTGTAAACATTATTGCATGGAGTTTTTTTTTTTATATATATATAAATATGTGTGTGCCCATGGTTGGTGAAGGAGAGCCAATGTGGTGAGGCGTACTGAAAAATGTCACAAGAGAGGTCCAGTCAGGAGTGTCATAGGAGTTTTGATGTGACAGTATACCCCATGCATTAAAAGACAGTCTCACCTTGATGAGCACAGAGCTGGACTGGGATGGGATGACTGACAGCTGCTGCAGAAGACCCTGCGTCACTGAGAGGCTGTGTTTCAAACTCTCATTCTCTGCTGATAAGCAAAGCACTCGTTTTTCAGAGTCTGTTACTCCCTGGTGAAAGAAAAAAACACCAAAAAAGTCACAGCTGACCTGGAAAAAAAAAGTCAGATAAAAACAACCTAGATAAGCTCTTGGTCATGAATCATTTTGAGACTGTCTGGCCTGGTTTTAATGCGCTCAGTTTAAAATGCAGAGCACTGGAACAGATTCTTCCAAAAGCTTACTGATGCCACTCTGAGTTTAGACAGCTCCTCTTCTCTTTCCTCAATACAGCTCTTCAGCTCATCAATCTATAGGGAGAAAATCAATTCGGTCAGATTAGCAAGTCTGGAAAGAAAAATGAAAGAGGAGGATGAAACTGATGGAGAAGTAGCTGAATGAAATATGCAAACTGAAATATTATGGTATGGATAAAGGTAAAAAAGAGATGCTTTCAGGATCATTGGTGAGGAAGAGAGAGAGGAATATTGTGCTATTGAAAGTACTGAATATCAAAGCATAACTGATTGCATGAATAAATGAATGAATGTGCGTTTTAATGTATAGAGTGAGTGACTGAATGAGTAATGCTCAGCACCTGTTGTCGGAAGGCCTGTACTTTAGTGTTGCGATCTCGTTCTCTCTGCTCAAGCTGGGAATGAAGCGATCGCAGCTCTCCTCTCAGTTGACTCCTCTCTCCCTGCAGCCCACATAGAGACTGAACCAATGTATGCAGCCCGACCGGAGATGCTGCAGGAAGCATGTACTCACCTACACACAAACACACACATGACATGACCGTTTAGAACGGAATTTCAAAAGAAACTCATTCATCTGACATAAAAAAAGATAAAATGATAAAAAAAAAACTGAGAAATTATTTTATAATTTGATTGTGATCATTTATTTTATTTTTTTTATTGTATTTCTCTATTAAGTAAGAAATTACAGTATGCTGCCCTAAAAGTTCCACTTGACTTCATTATACATTTTCAATAAATCAATTAACAAAAAATAAAAATAAAAGAAATTAACAATGAAAATTTAATCATCCATTATTATGCATGCATTCTCACAGTCATATGCTGCGTTCATGCCATGTCGTAATTACCATAATTCCGAGATGACGACATGTGACGTTCCACGTCGTCAGACTGGGAATTATACATTTCTATATCAACACTCTCAATGCCTAAATGAATCTGCAGCAGTCAGGTGGTACAGTGGTCACATGGTACAAGTAGCTCTCAGTGACTTACAAGTTGGAATTACGACCACTGAGGATGTGAATTTGGACACAGAGCGCCGGAAGGGCTGCCGCTTTTACATAGTTTGTGCTTGCTGTTTAACAATCATTTGAAACTAAGCAAATTGGCAGCTCCAGTAATAAGATGAAAATATTTATCTTGAACTCTTCTGCTCTTGGAAACTATGTATAAACCTTAATGTAATAATAACTTAAAAATGAATTTATACCAGTATGATATTATTCTGTAGCCACATTGGACTAGCGTAGTTTAGAAAATGGATGGATGAATGATTCTCTCATTTTTTGTCGAGACGCAGGAATTTTTTTGGGAAGCAACTCTCACAGTGCATTATGGGTATTGATATTGATATTCATATCTGGCCATGTAACTTTCCTCTGGGTAAGCTTAAGACTCAAGACCCAAACTCAAAGACTCGTGCAATGTGCCTCTGCAACATTTTATTTAGATTCCCACCATTAATTATTGATATGCCGAGTCAGAGTTGCTGTCTTTTCCTGTGCTGTACACTAATTACTGAGGCAGGCGGCATCAGATATGCGCTGTCAGTCTCGGGGGGAGCAAGTGGATTGGTGGGAAGGATGAATGGAAACTCACTCATAGGCACACAACCGCAAACGTGATGTCGAACAAACGTGATGGGGGAACAGGCTCAAACAAAAACAATGCACACAACTTTCTATAATCCCAGCCAACATTTCATGGTGGGACCAATGCAGGCACAATATGGGTATAGGCCAATTCAGATATGGGCCAACATGGAACCCATAATTCAAGCCCAATTCATGCCTAAAGTGGCTCCACCATGAAATGTTGGATGGGATATTTGAATCTGCATAGAAATGTTGACCACAAAATCATTCAATGAATGCTAAACTGTATAATTGACAGATACTCCTTGAAACCAGTATCCTAGCAACTATCATTTTATGCTATCGTTGTTTAAAGGTGAATTTCCTCTTCACTGGATTTATATAGTATCAAGCCGAAGTACACGTGAAGCTCAGCTGTGCTAGTTTGTAAGTGCACTTGCATTTGTAAGAGAAGCAGCTCTCACAATGTTTTATTCATCTCTGTGAGCCACAGAGAAACATGCCAAGTGCTGTAGATGTGCCAGCCGAGCAAATGGGTATATTTACTAAATGGCTAATAAAAGATATTGATGTCTCAGGAGCAACAAATGTATTCCCATACGTCAATTAGTCATTTGATTAACATGATTCAAATTGTGTCTGTATTTCAGGTGGCTAATGGATCAATTGAAAATGTCTGCAGACATGTGGACGTCATGATGTAGATTATAGAACACCTCTGGGCTTAATATAGCTCATTATATCCTGACATACTGAGCATTACAGGTATCAGTGTACTACAAAGTCAAGAACATCTGCCACTGAATTAGTGCTAGAGACGTGCATTTTAAACACACCCAATGTTCATTAGTGAGTTTGGTTGACAGCAAGCCTGTTGTAACAGTTGACAGAGGAACATCTGGTGATGTCTGAGGAGAAACAGACAACCAGAAAGTCCAGATGATGCCCAATATAGCTTTGAGGTCACTGCCTCCCAGATACGCTTTCTAAATCAGTCTGCTACGTTTTCCCCCAGTATTCTCATTTTAGTAAAGTGCAGTTTTAAGCCGTACACATGATGTGAACCGGTCATTGTCTCTTCCCTCATTGACGTCAAATTACACAATTCAGAATCCAAAAACAAACATGTGATGACATCAACCGGAGTCAGATTCACAAAACATTCCAACTTAAAGTGCCCCTATTATGCTATTTTTAAAGGTTCCTAATTTTGTTTTGGAGGTCTCCTACAAGAGGTTTACATGCATCCAAGGTCAAAAAAACACTTTCTCCACATTCTCAAAGAGTCTGAAATTGGTTAATTCAAAGATTCAGTCTCTCCAAACCCCTCCTTTCTCTGCTCTGATGGGTCAGATGGCCCAGTCTATTGTGATTTTGATTGCTCTACCTCTTACAGCCCATGTTGTAAACGAAACGCCTATTATGATAAATGAATAGCACTGATGTAGAAGCACCTAACCCTGATTGTAAGCCTAAACTTGACATTAACTGTAAACTTGTCCCTCAAACCTGATTTGTTGATTGGAATGTTATGTTATGTACGTAATGACGCACAAGGCACAAGGCAGCCTCCAAAAAAATCAATGTCAAGGAACATAACAAAAGCAGAGCAGATTTTTTTTTTCTTTTTCTCTCATTTCAACAGGTCTCACCCTCATTTTCAGGTGATGGGCTCTGCTGCTGAGCGATCACTTCCTCCAGGCTGTTAATCACACTGTTCTTGTCTCTGAGGCGCTGGCGGTAGGACGCACGCAGGGCCTTCATCTTCCGCCGGTGCTGGGCACGGTGTCGGTGTAGCTGCAGACGGTACTGATCAGCCTGCTGCTGCAGCTGTTGCAGGTGGGAATATTGCTCCAGGAAGCTCAGGAGGTGTGACATCACAGACAGCAATGGAGACTCTGTCATCTGGAAAATACACCTTTAATATTTTCCTTTAATGTTTTTACATTTTGAATTACATTTCTACACTTTCTTTCAGAAAAATGTGACTGGTGGTTCTACAAACAAAATTAGAAGCCACAATGTGTTGTGTAGTTAAAACAAAAGCTGAAATAAAATTACTAAAGTCTCATAAGACAAAAGATTGCATTGCTATTTGCACTAAGTGACAATAAGAGCATTTTGTTAGCGACATGCTATTTACACTAGGTGAAAATAGCAATAGGTTCTATATACACAATGTAAAAGTATCAGTTCTTTGCAATAAGTGGATGCTGGATTATTGGGAGAATAAAAACCCTCCCGACACCTTCCCCTAACCCTACCCAATAAACACTTTTAATATTATTAAACTCTCGTTGGCAGTTTATTTCCACTTTTAGAACATCGTTTTCATTTTTACTGAAAATAAATTCGAGCTCGGCAAAAGGCGGATTTGAACCCGCGTCGTTTGCGTTAAAACCCAGTTTAGCAAGGCAAATTCAGTACTGCTGCACTATTAAAATATTTGAATTCTGCACGTTTTTTAAACCTTGAGTGGGCGGAGCTAGTGTAAATAGCATTTGCCAACAAGGGATGCTATTTGCACTTAGTGTAAATAGGCATTCCGTTATTTGGCAAAAATGTCAAAACACAGCAAAAATACCTTACCTTTAAAATTACAATTCTGAATTAAATTGTTAATAAAGACTATAATAGTATCCTAATTATACTAAAATATTATATTTTATTATATTATAAAATTGATTCAAAATGACAATGCTTAGTGATTACTTATCAAATAAGGACAGCAAATATTGAATTTTTCAGTAATGAAAATGAGGCTCTACAGTACAGTATGTACAATGGGCTGCACTATAATGTAAGTAGTAATAGACTTTACATCTATCACTTCCAGCCTCATTTTAATTAATGAAAAATGAAAAAAAATGAAAAATGAAAAAAATTAAAATTAACAAATTAAATACATCCTGTCGGAAGAACCTGATTTCACCAAGTACAACATGTTCCTGAATCGACATCTTTGCTGATCCTGGAACAACATTCCAAACAACCAATCAGATTTGAGGGACAAGTTTACAGTTTATGTCAAGTTTAGGTTTACAATCAGCTTTAGGTGCTTCTATATCAGTGTTATTCACCTATCATTTCCCTCGATTTTATGGGTAGGGTTAGGTTTAGGGGTAGGAATATGGTTATGATTAAATTTTCGCACAGGAATGTTGTTCCAGGATCAACAAAATATGTTGGCTGAGGAATGCGTCTAAATCAGGATGTGCCATACTGTAGAGCTAAGGGTCTGTTGAAATACTACGACCAAATCACCACCACTATGAAACGTGGCAAATGTGAATATAGTTAGAAGGTCTTCACCTTTTCACTAGATTCTGTTGGAGAATTAGTGGCTCTTCTCTTTTCCGCCTCTTGCTTGAAAGACAGAAAAGCTGTTAATGGTGTTTTGGCAGGTAATCCATGACCTTCATCAAACTCATCATCTTCGTCACTGAGAGACGTCCCATCACTATCACTGCTGCTGCCTGCAATTTATTAGGTGATTGTGGTTGAATGCCAATTTTGTAGAGCAGCACTTCATTTAGAGCATCATGCAAAGAAACAACATTACAGAAACATTCTTACTTGAAACGCTCAGTCTTGCACACCCTCTTTTGCCCAACCTGGAGGTGTGGCTACCCTTCCCCTTGCTCTCTGTTTCCATGGAAACATGGCCAGGCTCCTGTCAGTTAAAGAGGGAGACAAATGTGATCAGTGGAAGGTGTTAAAGTCACCGCTGAGCACATACAATACGTGACTTTGCATGCATGCATAATCAAATCACCACCTATAGTTTCTATATTGATTATAGTATTATATATATTAAATATTATATTGAATAAATAATATTATATAAACACGTTTTGATTGTTTAAATACATTAAAAATGACTTTTTTCCATTTTTCTCGCATACATTGTCTGTAGACAATAGGGAACACAGGTCTATCGGAGTGTGTCACACATACCTCCGGGGATTCTCCATACGCCCCGTCGAGCTCTGCCTCCTCCTCCTTTTTGAAGACAGTGTAGAAGATGTACACCAGCAAAGAATAGAAGGCATACATGTTTCCGTATGTGCGGATGTTACAGTCACAGCGGCTGGGAATGCTTTGGCTTCACAGCATCCCTCTGCTCTTCCCACACTGCAATACAATCAGATAAGTGTTACTACACCGCAGCTCCAGGAGCAAATCCACCACAACAAATACTGTCCGGATGGCATTCCCATTGTTGTCAAGCTCCATAGAATGATGCTATTCCCATTGTTTTGCAGTCGTACCATCAGCTGAGGTTGATCCTCCACTGCAGCGACTGCATTCTCATTCTTCCGCTCTGAAGCTCTACATGGTGAATCTGCAGGAGTGTTTGTGCCTGATCACCAGTGTTTCAGGGATTTGGACGGCAACACCAGCTCTTGACTCTGCACATCTGTCCAGCCTGCTATTCCTGGCTTCCTTTTTCCCCTCCTCTCTCCTTATCCAGTTCTCTCCTCCCCTTTCCTCTCTCTCCTCAGCAGTGTTTGAGAGCGCTCAGTGCAGATGTGTAGTGCACTGCAGTGGTGGGGTACAGCTGATGGAGATTGATGAGAGGGGGAGAACAGGAAGTCAGATGCTCAACTAAGCGCTCTGATATTGCTATATTCAAATTGGAAACTATAGAGAGGGATTCTATGGTAACGAATCATGCTGAACCGAAAGTGTTTGCTTCTTTTATAGCTTCACTACAGCAAGACTGTGATTTAACATTTTAGACCATAAAACACTAAAGGGCACATGACCAGACTTACCAGTCATCTACATATGCAGTGTGTGTACTTTCAAGACTAAAGGTGTGTTGAAAATTTGAGTTTGATACATTTATTGGTGACATCTGAGAAGATGATTTTGTCGAAGTGATATCTTTGATTTGACTGATTTGTGATTTATATATTATTGATTGGTTGAATGCTTGTGACTATGATGTTCTATCAACAAAATGATTGTTGACTACATACAGCATCACATTTGAATTTATTCATTTCCACGGCACCTGCCTCGGCTGCCCAATCACACACTGTTCACGCCATGCCTGAGCCATGTGACATGCACACACATCGGCTCCAGCCTCGGACCAGCGTCCCAAGATGGCCATGGTCAAAGGCTATAGAGCCAAATTATCAGAGCATGATGTCAAGGTCAAAAGGTGCCAAGAAGAAGGCCTGAATCGATCAAACAAACATCTCTTTTTCTCATGCTTACTCTTCGGGGTTTTTTTTTTTTTTTAAACCAGTCATGATTCAAAATTGTTTGTAATGTCACCCGTGATGCTCTATCATGAAGTCGCTCAAGAAGATCCTGGCATTCTGTAAACGTTTTCTTTAGAAGAGATATGATATTAATCATGTTTGATTGAGATATGCAGTTCATAGTAATGTTACCATGAAATACATGGCATTTGTTACTATGACATTCTCTGGATGCCCACTGATAATTTTATGGTCACTCATTTCAGGGCTTCTTTCTATGTTTTTCAAGCAATGTCATTTCTATTTCGTACTTGTTATAGGTCTCACCTTCAGACACACGTGGTCTTATCCAAAACCAACAACGTATTCCTGGGACCAGCACATCCAGCAGGTTGCGTGTGCCACCAATTGGTGCCCATTCGATGTACTTTCTGATTGCCTCGATTAATATAGGTTTTATCTTGCAGTCAAGAAGAGATTTCCAAATGTGTCCAAAGCGGCTTTGAGGATTTGAACTAGTGAAACTGAGACTTCTTGAAAGCAAAAAAAGTTACATTTATACACATTAAGTATGTTTGTGACGAGCAGGGCGGGTGAGAGTTCCGTGAGGAACTGCCGCCCTTCTACTTTCGTTTTATTGTTTGTTTATTTGGATTTATTAAAGTTGTTGAATGTTCGCCGGTTCCCGCCTCCTTCTTCCCGTTCTTAAGAACTGTGTTACAATGTTCCTTGCTGATTTTTATTCAAATGTTCACATGTTATAGTAGACAACAAAAAAGGTTTTCTTCAAATGTGACATGTGAATGTATTTTCTTGGATTGAAATATTTTATTTATATTGGATTGAACTGAAAAGTTTTGCCAGTTCCCATTAGAGGAACAGTTTGTTAAATTGTGTTTTGCAAAGATTGCTGCTTCAGTTGTTGTGGTGTTGATTCACATAGTTCCTAAATTATTGTTAATTTCATCAATACTTTCTCTCCGCTCTACATCTCTCTGAATGAGCAAATTGCTTCTGGCATCAAAAGACATTGCGCCTGTACTATAGAGCTTCAGAGGAAGTACTCTTTACGGAAGAGTAACTTTAAACCAGTGGTTCTTAATATGGGTTCGATCGAACCCCAGGGGCTCGGTGAGTCGTCTTAGGGGTTTGGCGGAGGTCAAGACACACACCCGACTCATATGATTCGTGATGACACGCCCCGCTTTTTCCTATCAAGAAGGGTTCGGTGAATGCGCAAATGAAACTGGTGGGGTTCAGAACCTCCAACAAGGTTAGGAACCACTGCTTTAAACACTTTAATAAACACTCAGGATAATCACAGGAACAACCAAGTACAATACATTAACGTCAAACAATGACAGGACTGACACAGATGGAATATATACACAGGAACACACGAGGATAATGAGCGGGGCACAGGTGACCGACTTAATCACAGACAAGACACAGCTGAGCTAAATGAATTAATGAACGTGACAAATGACAGACGGAAATCAAAACAGAGAACACATGACAGATGACAGAACTCAAAACAAAGACCACATGTTACACATGACATGACTTGAACTCAAAACAATGAACACGTGACAACTGACAGGACTGACGAATGCAAACCAAAGAACACATGACAGGTGACAGGACTGAACGCAAAACAAGGAACATGAGATACAGATGACAAGACTAGAACTAACAACAAGGAACATGAGACTAAGGACAGGACTGGGGAACCAAGAAACAGATATTAACAGGCATAACTGTGACACCATCAGGAGAGCGCTACAGTGGCTGTAGCATTGGTATCGATAGTGGTCCGAACAATAATTTAAAACCACTGTTTAGAACTTACAAACCTTACTATTTCAACATGGTGGACAGCTGATGTGCACCAGGAGGCCAGAACAGGCTGGGGAAAGCAAAGAGGAAATAATTTTATTGTATTCCTAAAGATCGCAATAGACGACTGAAATGGTTCACTGCAATAAAACGTGCTAATCATCACAACAAAACAACAGATGGTTGTATTTTTTTTTTTTTTTTGCGTTTTATTGCAGTATTCCTATGTTTAATAGTTACCATAAAACGATATTAAAGAGTTTAAAATTTGTTAAATAACTGGGCAGAAATAGGCTATAAAAAGAATTCAGTATACACATTTCAGTATACCTCTGGTCACAATTGTGACCGAACATAAAACATTTTTTCACACTTTTCCATAAAAATGTTGAAAAAAAAATTAAACAAATAAACCTCATTTGGATATTTTAATGTCGGAAAATTTTGGCATGACATTTATGATGTCTGCACTAGATAATGATAAAGCTGTAAAGGTGTTTACCTACAAACAAGGGCAGCTAGGGTCGATTACGTTACCTAACAAGCCTTCCAATGACGACGAAGCAGCTAGAAGACTACAAAGTTGAATATTCATCACAAAATTAGATTACAACCATTTGTACCCCTCCAGGCTTTTGTAGGCTTTTAAAGAGTCTCCGGATTATAGGATGAGGGAAAGTTGATGAGGAAGCTGTAGATATCAGGATACTACAGGTCAGAGCTATCCGTTCCTTTTATTGATACACATTAAAAGCACACTGGGGGCGTTATAGGGATCTGTTATGTTTAATCTATTAAATTTTGCTATGTACAGGGTCTATGTTTTTTAATTAAGGTGCGCAGTGAACTTTGTTGCATTTAAACTCATACTCATATAAAACACTTCTGAACATGAATATAACTCATTCATTCTTCATTTCAGAGTATTGAACATTATATTATTTTTAAACTCATCAAATCCGGGGAATTTCAACGCAGTATTAATCGGTGCATCAGATTCTACGGGCTCACAATCAACAATCATCTACTTCGGTGTCATTAACCATCACACTAAAATGACCCAAATAAGTTTTATACAAGAGTTATAACATCGTACCTCATATTATTTATGCATATTAAACAAGTATGTGTCACACCTCGTGTCACCTGATCACCACATGGACTTTCAGTTTGTTGTCATTTTCATAGTCACATGTTCCTTTGTTTGAAGTTCCCGCCACAATCTGTTTCCATGGACACTAATCTCATCACCACAGCTGTTCCCAATCACTTGTCTCGTTATCCCCATGTTCTCTGTGTATTTAAGTTCAGTTCTGTGTTAACCTCATGGTCTGGTATTGTACGTCGATGCTTTGGTTGCGTTACCCTGTTTCCAGTGGCTCTACCTGTTCGGTTTATTAAAAGTTTTCCAGTTTATAATATCTTCTTCCTCGTTGTGCGTTTATACACAGCCACCACGTGACAGTATGATTGTTATAATTGCCTTTTAATCCGCTTTGATGACACCCGCAATCATTTTGTTTATCTGTGACGCTAAATGCATATAAACTCATATAAAACACTTCTGAACATGAATATAACTCATTCACACTTCTTTTCAGAGAATTGAACATTATATTATTTTTAAACTCATCAAATCCGGGGAATTTCAACGCAGTATTAATCGGTGCATCAGATTCTACGGGCTCACAATCAACAGTCATCCACTTCGGTGTCATTAACCATCACACTAAAATGACCCAAATAAGTTTCATACAAGAGTTATAACATTGTACCTCATATTATTTATGCATATTAAACAAGGATGATTGTTATAATTGCCTTTTAATCCGCTTTGATGACACCCGCAATCATTTCGTCCATCTGTGACACTATCTCAGTGCCTGTCTTATAACTAACATCACGTTAGTGTTTATTCATTTGAACTACTTCTTTTTTCATTTATAGCACAGCAGCACAACTTTAATTACACATTATATTACTCCTTTCAGTATTTTAAGTATTAATATATTTATTTTTTTCTGATCAACTCAATTCTGACCTGTGTTACACTTGGTCGACAGAAAAAGTTAGCATAGCCTCCATCATGTGTAGGCGTGTTGTTGGAAGAGCTTTATACATTTTTGGAGTCCTTGGAAAAATTTAATTTGGTGTTGCTTGCCTCAAACAAGGCTTGGTAGACACAGAAAAAATTAGCATAGCCTCCATCATGTGTGGTCGTGGTGTTGAAGAGCTTTATACATTTTTATTTGACATACCTTACCTCAAACTACACCAAAACCTGCCCATCATTTTGCACGAGCCCGACTTCGGACAGCCCAGGGCGTGACAGCCTGCTCCAGAATTTTTTGCCTCACCTAAACGTTTTATTTTTGTGAAATGAAGGGACAGTAAAGAGAGATGAACAGAATCTACTGGCACTTTGCAACCCCTTTTGATAGAGAAATAAAATATGAACTTTAACCATAATTTACAGTATAGATGTGGATATTTATTCTAAACATCATTCCGAGTCAAATCCCGTGATTAAACTGCAGTAAAGTTATATGAACGAGTCCAGAAATGCAGAAAAACCAGGTCAATGTCTAAACAAATATACAAAATAAATCAACTACTAACCTAAATATAAATACGATGACATCTAAATACTTTGTCTGACACATATACAAAACTAGAGATAACATAGTAACACATTTAAAAGTTTGAAGTTCTACAAACTTGTTAAAAAGTGACATTAAAGTGAGTGCGATTCACCAACAGTCCACTAGAGAGGGACAACCAGCACAAATTATTAAAGGAACAATTCACCAAAAAATGACAATCCTGTCAATTTACTCGGCCTTGTCATGCTAAATTCAAATTATGTTTTTCTTATTCTTCATTAAAAAAAAAAAGAACATATCACATGAGTTTCAAATATCATGGGAGTTGAGAGAATGACTGAACTGAAAAGTTTTGCCAGTTCAGGAACAGCATGTTAAATCATGTGTGTGGGTGATGTTTAAGGACTTTATACATTTTTGGAGTCCATGAAAAAATTTAATTTGGTGGTGCTTGCCTCATACAAGGCTTGGTAAACACAGAAAACGTTAGCATAGCCTCCATCATGTGTGTGGGTGATGTTGAAGAGCATCTCGAGGTTACGTATGTAGCCTTTGTTCCCTGAGAACAGGGAACAAGAAGTTGCGTCGTAAACGCTAGGGGAACCGCCTCCGCGGGAACCGGTGTCTGAAACAAATATCCAATCTCGTCAATACCAACTTGACCGGCGACAGCCCATGATGTCATATCGATGCACCCCACGTGTATATAAGGGGTGCTCAGATAACATGTCATCCGCTTATCGTCTGAAGGGACTGTAAGCAGGCGGACCCTGAGGCATGGCAGGGAGACGCAACTTCTCGTTCCCTGTTCTCAGGGAACAAAGGTTACAGACGTAACCTGAGACGTTCCCTTTCGAAAGGGAACTTCGAGTTGCATCGTAACGCTAGGGGAACGATATACCCACGCCGCCATGCTGAGGGGAGTGCATGCCAAATTATGGCAGTGACCACTGTCAGAATCAGGCAATCAAATGAAATGCCAGGCCCACTTACCCCTGGGGTCCCTCTGGGCTGTCAGTGACAGCGCTCCCAGCGGTCAAAGCCATCAGTACTAAGCCTCAAAGCGGCCTCCATATCTCATGTATGGAAGTCCGCCAAGGCCGCACAAAGGCCTAGGACCAACAACTTCGACAGAAGGGGTCCCCTTGAGGGAGCGTGGCCTGGGCCCGAAGGCAACCCAGCCAATCACTTGTCAGGGGAACGAAGTCACCCTGAATGCCACCAGGGAGGCTGACCCAGAGAACCCTCGTAAGGGGAGTGTCCACAGCCTAAGGGCTGACCTAACTGGGGAGGCCTCAAGGGAGACCTTCGACCTCTGATCAGAGCTCAGTACTAAGAGAGAGTACGTGCTCGACCTAATACCGATACCAAACGCTGGGGACTCGCGTCAGGGAGGCCTACTGTGGCCAGCATCCTGGGCTCGAGTCTTCATTGGCTATACCTGATGGCTAGCTGCTTCTGCAATGCTGGGCCTCGCCCCCAGGGGGGCCTGCTAACACACAGGACGGCCTGCTAAGGCCCGCTACCTGATAGCTTTAGACTAACCAGCTGTCTAATGCCTGCAACACTGGGGCTCGCCCACAGGGAGGCATGTTAGCATACAGGGCGGCCTGCTAAGGCCAGCTACCTACCAGCAGACTACTAGCCGTCAGGGGCCTGCAACTAAGGGCCCACAACTGAAAAGAGCCAATGCTACCAGCAAGCTTTGCTTTGTTTTGAGTGCTGGGGACACACTCCCAGAGTGGCCCGCTACAGCCAGTCACCCGGCAGCAAGGTTACTAGTTATCTAGGGCCTGCAACACTGGGGTTCACCCACAGGGCATCCTCCTCCAGGCCAGCTACCTGACAGCAAGACTACTAGTTGTCGAGGGCCTGCAAAACTGGGGTTCACCCACAGCGCGGCCTGCTGACACCTGCTGACACCAGGGAGGCCCATTAAGGCCAACTACATGGAGCGTATGTCCTGCTGCTACGACAACCAGACTGATGGGCCCACCACAGAGAGGCCTGCTAAGGCCTACTATCTGAACTTAAGCCAAGACTACCCAACCTAATCACTATTGGGGACTGCCTACCGGGCGGCCCGCTATGGCCGGCTGCCTGACAGTGCATGTGCTGGCTGCTAGGGGCCCCAAGTGGTGGAAATTCACCTGAAGGGAGGCCTGCTAAGGCCTACCACCTCCTATCAAGTCAGTAGCAGTGATGAATATCAAAACAGAGCCTAAGCTTAGGTATCTAATCCCAGTATGTCCTGGGGGAGGCCCTAAAGCCTACTACCCCAGCTAAACTGGCATAACTGAAGCTAAGCACAACAGGGTATGTAACCGACCTGGGGGGAGTGGCTAACTTTACCAAACTCTAGGCCGACAGAGACCACTCTGTCTTCCACCTCGGGGAGTGGGGTATTCCTCAGAAAATCACCTCACAATCAACCCACACTCGAACGTCGTTCGGCAGGTTTAGCAGAGTCTAGGCCACAGCATCGACTGCGTGGTGGCTACCATCAACATTACCTACTCACCCTAAACCTTAGAAGGGAACCGTCTGTCTCGCTACGCTTTACTATTTATCAGGGCGGCCCTGTTAATGGCCTGCTCCTGAAGCTACCTGGCACTCATAGGGGCCGGGGTCTCAACAAACCACAGAGTGGAGACCTACCCACTGACTCTCTCCATCAGACAGAGAGGAAGTGCCACGGTAGGACACGTCAGGCGGCCCGTAGGCCGGCACTATACTTCAGCATCGTCAACGTGTTGTCTCAGCTATCTAACTGCACAAGACTATCCTACCCTGAGGTGGCTGTGAAGGCGGCCTGTCTTGAATATCAAGAGGGCCTGCCAACACACAGCGGCAGCCTAAACCACAATTCTCAAGTGGGAAAGCCAACTCACTGATGAAAATTAAAGCGGCGGTTTTTCAGGGGACCTAATGCTTTTCTTTCCTCAGACACAGAAAAGTCCCTAATGGCATTCCTCCTACTCTCATATTTAGCCAACACACAGGGGACCTCAGGGGGCTAAAAGGTATATAACTGCATTCCATATCAAAAAAGGGTTTTTCTTTTTTTTTGGAATCTATACACAAATTGCCCCGCTATATATATATATATATATATATATATATACACACACATATACACACACATAAAAATCTCTGCCCAGAGTCCTAAACAGGGAGCGCTACGTTTTTTAAGAAATACACAGTAATTTCCCATAGCTTTCCTCATTTCCTAAGAAAAAATAATACACAGGGTGGCGGTCTACCACCATGGAAAACATGGATCCTACCACCCTTACAGCCTGAAAGGGAGTTTCACTATCACGCCAAAGGCGGGCCATCAGAATTAATATCACAGGCCCAGCTCTGGCCTGATGTAGAAACCATAGCTTACAGAGAATGTAGAGGGAAACACATTCTCACCCTCTACGAAAGAGAGGGGATCGATCAGGGACGCCGATTTTTATCGCATCTCTGACGGATGACCTCTCTCAGGTCTTTTTTATTTCTGGAGTCTCGCCTCCTCTGCGACCTGCTCCTGCCCGGAGGGGGCGCATGGGAGGCGACACTCTTCTTCTGGCCCTGTCTACGACCCTCAGATCGGGACGGGCCAGCCCTCTGTGTATACCGCAGCGGTATACACGTTTTATAAGCCGCTGAGCGCGCCCTTGCCTCTCTGAATCTTCCCACCACCGTCTCAATGGAGGTACCAAAGAGTTCATCAGGCGAGATCGGGGCATCGAGGAGAAAGGATTTCTCTTTCTCCCCGATGTCTGCCAGATTCAGCCACAGATGGCGCTCCGTGGCCACCATCGCAGCCATCGATCGACCAATTTGCTTTGTAGCCCTGAGCGCAAGATCTGTAAGTGCGGCGCAGCTCAGCGACCGCCTCGGAGGAAAGACCCGCCCCCTGGTCCAAGTCCCTCAGCAGGTCAGCCTGGTATGCCTGCAACACAGCCATCGTGTGCAGTGCAGCACCAGCCTAGCCCGCTATGCCCTGCCATTCAACCTCGATGTTATTTTAAGCGGTCTAGATGGCAGGGATGGAGCCGCTAGTGTCGACATCTGTCCCAATGCGAGAGTTTGCGAACGTCTCGTCTATCGGCGGTATCGACACATACCCGCAATCTGCCAATCCGTCGACGTCAGCGAAATTCGCTCGCTGACTTCGATGGATTCGCGCCAAATACGGGTTCTTCCATGCCTTCATGACCTCAACATGCAGGTCAGGAAAAATATGGAAGGCTTACCTGAGCTGGAGGCTCGTGGCCGGAGAGAAATCGATTGCCAAGACGCCCGCGCTCGACCTCTCTCCTAACGCGCTGCCATGGCAACTGCAGTTTGTCAGCAGCGCGCTCCACGACCTCCAAAAGCTCAGCATATGCGGGGCAGGGCGGCTGAGAGAGTCCAGTACTCTCACTACCTACATCTTCAGCCATCTCCTGCTCTGCTGGAAGAGCACTAGCTGCTGAACCCGAGGATGAAACCACACTCATGTCCTCGTCCAGCAGCTCTGGCTCGCCATACGCCGAGCCGCCCGAGAGGTCCACATCCTTCTCGAACTGCTAGGCGAGCTCCATCTGGGAGCCCCATGATCTAAGTCTCCGCTCTGCCTCAGCACGAGCGGGACCAGAACCACTGGGCCCAGATGTCGAACTCCCTTCCCTCGAGAAGAGAGCCAGACGAGACCGAAGCGTCCTCATTGGGAAACGCTCACAGTTCGCACAAGAAGCTCCCTCGAGAACTTCCCGTGCATGCTCTTCCCCCAGACAGTGCACGCACAAAGTGTGTGTGTCATCTGGTGTCAGATAACGAGTACACGGATCCACACACTTAATAAACCCTTTCGTTTTCTTTGTGCTTTTCTTTTTTTTTTTTATTAGCCGTTTCAAACAAACAGTCCCTGAAGACGAAAAGAGGATGACATGTCATCTGAGCGCCCCTTATATACACGTGGGGCGCATCGATATGACGTCATGGGCTGTCGCCGGTCAAGTTGGTATTGACAAGATTGGATATTAGTTTCAGACACCGGTTCCCGCAGAGGCGGTTCCCCCTAGCGTTACGACGCAACTCGAAGTTCCCTTTCGAAAGGGAACTGGGTGGACGAACTTTTAAAAACCGGCAACCCATCCACAATCGCTTGAAATTCCAGGCATACACCGCTAGCCAAGCTGCACTTATGTGCCTCTAAAGTGGTCTTGATTGAATTCAGGATTCCGAAGTAATAGTATGTCCCACCCGCCTTTTCCTGGACAATGAATCAAACCACGTACAAGGTTGTCCTGGAAGAAAACTTGCTTCCTTCTGCTCTGACAATGTTCCCCAACTCTGAGGACTGGTTTTTCCAGCAGGACAATGCTCCATGCCACACAGCTAGGTCAATCAAGGTGTGGATGGAGGACCACCAGATCAAGACCCTGTCATGGCCAGCCCAATCTCCAGACCTGAACCCCATTGAAAACCTCTGGAATGTGATCAAGAGGAAGATGGATGGCCACAAGCCATCAAACAAATCCGAGCTGTGTGAATTTTTGCACCAGGAGTGGCATAAAGTCACCCAACATCAATGTGAAAGACTGGTAGAGAGCATGCCAAGACGCATGAAAGCTGTGATTGAAAATCAGGGTTATTCCACCAAATATTGATTTCTGAACTCTTCCTAAGTTAAAACATCAGTATTGTGTTGTTTAAAAATGAATATGAACTTATTTTCTTTCCATTATTCGAGGTCTGACAACACTGCATATTTTTTGTTATTTTGACCAGTTGTTGCTTTCGGCAAATAAATGCTCTAAATTACAATATTTTTATTTGGAATTTTGGAAAAATGTTGTCAGTAGTTCATAGAATAAAACAAAAATGTTAATTTTACCCAAACAGATACCTATAAATGGTAAACCCAGAGAAACTGATAATTTTGCAGTGGTCTCTTAATTTTTTCCAGAGCTGTATATATATATATATATTAATTTAGCTATAACTAAAACTTTGTTTAAATAAGTTTTTAGTAACATATTTGTTGTTACATATTTAATTTAAAATAGAGATAAGTTCCTTTTACAGAACCAGCCTGAGGCATCTCATGTTCTGAATGTATTCAATGTTTCTCACTCTGAAAATGTTTGGTGATTTTCTTAAGGAATGATTGAAAATGTTACACATTGTGTGAAATGTCTTGAGAGACCTCCATATTTTTTCGCATACGCTGATACATGAAAATTATACTTTAGGTTCAAGTCAGATCATTTCTACCATTAGGACAGCAGTCTTCTTGGAAGATCAATAGAAGATTTGTTTTATTAAGACTTTAAAATATAATTCAAACAAAACTTGAAATATTTAATTTGAACAATCTTTTCATTTTAAAAGATGTCATTTAAAAACTTTTGCAGTTATGCTTTGACTAAAGTTAGCATGAACAAAACACCGCTCTCCTCTGTCCTGCATTTCACATCACGGCTGGAAGGAGCTCTTTGGAGAGTCAGTGAGAGAGATTTTAGATTTCAGCATAAACCAATTGCGATTGTAAACCATTTCAGGATATCAACAAGTAAGGAGCTCTTTCAAAAATGTGAGATATTTAACTAAAACTACGGTAAATGTTTTATTTATGCATGTTTGTTATTGTATTGATCCTTACATACAGTTATATATTTTTATTTATCATCTTTTGAAGAAGGGAATGTTTTCAATCAACTTTTGAAATGATTAGAAACTTATTTTTGTCACTTGCCCAGAGAAGGATGAGATGAGAGACCCGTGAGCCGGAATGCGGATGCTGTCGTCCATGTGACCCGACCCCTGTGACCCACCCCTGTGACCCTGGACATTTACCCTCAATTATGACGGTCAAAGTTCAAAAAATTATCCCTCATCTAATTATCAATTATCCCTAATTCAATTATCTTAACCATACCCCACAGGTCATGGGGTGAAACAACGGAGGGGAGGGGTCAATGAGGTCAAAGTCATTAATCATTTGACAGGGGTCAAAGGTCAAAGCCATTAATCATTTTTTGACAGTTCATGTAGCATAATTACTACTGCTATAAAGCAGTTCTGCAGAAGACAGTGATGTCATAATCCAACTCAGTTCTCATCCAATAGTGTCAGTGCAGTCAGATCAATATTATTGAATAGTGGGTGTCCAACTAAGAAAGCCAGAGGCGACAGTGACAAGAACACAAACTCCATCAGACGACAGAATGAAGAAAAAAACCTCTGGGAAGTAGTGATAGCCGGGTGCTTGTGTCACTTTAATTTATGACCCTATGATTGATGGGATGACAGGTGTGACATTTGACCTTTGCCATATCCAGACAGTGTGTTTTTATGACCAACAGCTGTGACCATATGTTGTACCATTTCCGGGCAGTCTGTGTTTTATGACGGCATGTGTTTTTGTAAACAGGAAGGCTTAGGGTGTGTGGGGGGTGTTTATTGGGGGGGTGTAAATTGATGATTGGTGTTTTCACGCCATCAGGTTGTTGAATTTCTGAGCAGAAAAATTTCTGTCAGGGGTGTGTTTTCAGCAACAATCGCAATGTCTGTGAATGAAACAAAGCAAAATGAGTTTTAATAAATAAGAAATACTGATGATACATAAAGTAGAAAAAACAGAATTAAACAATGCATGTGTATAATAAGATGAAATAGTATTAAACTAATCATATAGTGTTTATATGAAATAGATTTAAATAAAGCATATGAAATAGTGTTTTCCAGTTCGCATAGATCCGTGGACACAACAAATATTTTTTGTAGCAGACAAAGCAGACATGTAATTTGGTAATGTCACTTTATGGAAAAGACTAAGAGTCTGTGCACATACACAATCAAACACGCAAACCTATAGACTAAACACATAAATCAACGGTAAGAACAGGGTTGGGGAGTAACGAAATACAAGTAACTTAGTCACGTATTTAAAACAAAATTTGAGAAACTGTATTTTCAATTCAATTCAATTCAAATTTATTTGTATAGCGCTTTTCACGATACATATCGTTTCAAAGCAGCTTTACAGAGAACAGATGTCAACATTACAATTTAAAGAATACAGTTAGCAAATAACATAATTTAGTTAATTAATTTACAATCAGAGTTAGCAGTTTAACTGAAGTAGGAAGCAAAGAGCTCCCGGAAAATAAATTACATTAACAATAATTAGGACATAAAATTGGGCAATGTGCATGTTGATCCAGATGATTGCGTCTTCTGAAGTCCTCGCAGGAACTGGCGCCGTCTCTTCACAGGTGATGGTCATCTGAGGTCTTCTGAAGAGGCTGGATCCAGACTGAATCCGGTGTCCCGAGGTCCAACAGAAAAGCAAAAGGAGAATAATTAGCGTAGCTGCTGTTCATAACTTTAAGCAAAGACAGTCATAATGAGCAATTGATTTGATATGAGATGCATTTATGTGAATGCTTGGCTAAAGAGATGTGTCTTTAATCTAGATTTAAACTGGGTGAGCGAGTCTGAGCCCCTAACATTATCAGGAAGGCTATTCCAGAGTTTCGGGGCCAAATGTGAAAACGCTCTCCCTCCTTTAGTGGACTTAACTGTATTTCATTACAGTTACAGTTTAAATTGGTGGTAATCAAATTACAGTTACATCTGAAAAGTATTTTAGATTACCAAAGTGATTACTTTGAATTTTAATGTCATTTATTTCATTTAAACGTTAATATAAACTGTGACTGGCAATTAATGTCAAACGCAATTGGTGATTCTCTGACTCTGGCTGTCTGAAAAATCATCCTAAACTACATTTCTGCTCGTAAGTTTCACAACCCTTGCAGAGCATGCAACATTTGAATAATTTTAACAAAAGAGGGATCATAAAAATTGCATGTTATTATTCAGCACTTTTACATAACAGATGTTTATAAGACAAAATGTCTTAACCTTCCTGTGATGGTCTACGACTAGTTTCACGTTTTAGATTTGTGAGTCCATGTAATTGTTAAAAAAAACGTTTCATCTCACAATTCTAACTTTATAAAGCATAATTGTAAGACGATAACTCACATTTACCTTTTTTTTGTTACAAGCTTATAAGTATTCCAAAGTATTCTAAAGTATTTAGATTAATTTACTAATACTTAATACGTTACAAATGACTTTTAAAAGCATGTATTTTGTAATCTGTAGTGAAATACATTTGAAAAGTAACCTACACAGCCCTGGGTAAGAATACATTAAAGGTCATCGGTTTTCAGTTGGAAAGGTCTCATTTAAACGGCTCCCTAAGTTTCTACAGTGGAAGTGATTCAATCAAAGACTTACTTTAGCTCGATAATAATATTTTCTTAGAGCTGCTGTTAAGCCAAAACAATCTCTGTCCATTAACCAATTATCACTGTGAAGCTGCTTTGAAACAATCTTTATTGTGAAAATCACTATATAAATGAATATATTTATATAGAAAGTATATTTGAAGATTTAAGAGATCTTTTATTTTAAGAGCATAAGGTCTAGTTATGGTTTTGTTCATGTTTCAAGTTTCATGTTCATGTTTCTAGTCATTGTCATGTGTCATGTTTGTTTATCCATGTGGTCCAGCTGTCATGTTATGTCATGTGATTCCCGTTTGTCATGTGATCCTGCCATGTGCTCCGTGTCATGTGATTCCCCTGTGTTGTGTCTTGTTCTGATTGGTTCTTGGGTTTAATCATTGTTCACAGGTGTTCCTTGTTTGTAATTAGTCTGTCTATTTAAACCCTCATGTTTCCTTTGTTCCTGGTCGATGTTTGTGGATTCTGTGGATTGAGTTCATGTTGTTCCTGTTTGTCAAGCCAAGCCAAGCCAAGCCAAGCCATGCCATGTGAAGACTTCATGTTTCATGTTGGATTTATGTTTTATGTTGGACTGCACTTGGGTTCTCACAAACAACTCACTTCCAGTGGATTTACTTACAAAGAGATTCCAGCTTATGAAACACTGATGATAAATAAAGTAGATAAAATGGAATTAAACAAAGCATATGAAATGATGTGAAATAAGATAAGATTTAAGAGTTCTTACCTGATTTGAGTTCCATGAAGTCCAGTAGCTAAACTGAAATGAGCTTCTTTCCAGCTTTGCTGGGGGCAGTTCAATCCCTGTCTGAGGATGTGATTGGTTTGAAATGTGTCAAACAATTCAAAGTGAGTCAGGATAGATGTAATAAAGTTTTATTATTAAGTGATCAAAGATAAGAATCATCATTCCTTCCTTCCTGCACAACTGTCCCCCACCCTGTCTTTCTGAGAGACCCAAAAATGACACCTCATTTCTGACACCTACTGAAGATCAGAGCCTTACAGAGAAAATTGTGCAAATGTTTTATACTGTAGCAGCAACAACAAAAGTTTTTAAAGAAATGTTTTAAACCATTTTAAATCAATCTCTTTGATCTTCTGTTATTTAATAGTAATAAGTTAATAGTGATGAGTAAATGACTCAATACTGTTTGATTTATGTTCATATGGTTTACATAGAAGTAAAGCTGAATATAATATTCACTACTGCATTATAGGAATTGTAGCTTTACCTAAAATTAGATGACAGAGCATGTAATTGACAAATTGATCAATAAACGGGGATCAAACACTTACTAGTGAGTCAAAGTCATAGTTGATAAAGTTTTAATTAGTTGATAAAGAGGTAATTAGGCTGGTGTACATTAAAACCAATGTGAATAGTATATAAATATAGCAAAAATTCTATTTTCTTTTTCCCTATTGCAGTACATGAATTACAAGTTTACCTAAATTACAAGACAGAGATCTTATCAAACATTTTAATCTTGCCGTTTTTAAATGACTTACACACTAAAAGCTAACAGCACTTGTGGTTCATTTAGAAATTTAAATTCGCCATTTAAATTCCACATTAATTTCCCAGTGATCATGCGGGAAAACACTTATTTATTAATTGGTCACTTGGAAAACAAAAGAAATACACTATTTCTACCCTCTTGCATTTCTGTTTATAATGTAAATACATACCAAATTGATTTTATTTTGTAAATATATACTGAAAATACATATAAGTTGTCACTTTCATTTCTGTAGTGCTTTATACAATACAATTTTTTTAACAAATTCAAATTCTGCAGTAAATTCTCTCAGAGTTGATTCAGTTCAGCCCAGTCACTGTAATTGTACAACAATTGTGCATGCATACTGTTTATTCAACACTCTCTCCACCTTCGATACCATGACTAAGGTGCCCTTGAGCAAGGCACCTAACCCCTAATTGCTCCCCGGGCGCTGTAGAAATAGCTGCCCACTGCTCCGGGTTTGTGTTCACTGTGTGTGTGTGTGCACTTGGATGGGATAAATGCAGAGCACAAATTTCAAGTATGGGTCACCAGACCTGACAATACGTCACGACGTTCACTTTCACTTTTATATACAGGGTATCTGTGGACATACATGTACACTCCACTGCGCACTGAACAAGTAAAAGACAATAGAGTAATGTTTTACATTGTTCACATCCGTGTGTAGTTTAACGTTTTTATGACTAATCATTGGAGTTATGTGTGTAGTTACTATACAAAACAGTTAAGAGTTAAAATGGTTTTGAATGAAGTGTTTGCTTTTTGCAAGAAGTGTGTGAGTTTGAATTTCACTTCAAAATTCTAAGTAAAACAAATACACCCATCATTTTTGAATGCGTTTAAACATTTGTGCATTTAAACGACACTTTTGATGTTTTCTTTAATTAATTTAAAATAGCCTGATGAGCAGCATTGTTTATTCAGGAGTGATCTGTAATGTATACAAGTTGTTTCCACATGAAAACTCTTTGGATGTGTTTGTGACAAACACATAATTATCACTTTTTTATTTAACCTTTATTTAACCAGGAGAGTCCCATTGAGATTAAAAACCTCTTTTTCAAGGGAGTCCTGGCCAAGAGGCAACAACATTACACAAATATAAACATACAAAGAAACATTAAAATAACACAGGTTGTGAAAAACAATTGCACATTATTGAGGCAGTCTCCATTGCTTTCAGCTTAGTTTTAAAAGCATTTAAGGACAAGAGCTCAGTCAGTTTCCAGTCCTTCTGCAACATATTCCAAGCAAAAGGAGCTGAGTGGACAAAGGCTTTCTTCCCCAACTCAGTGCGGGCAAAAGGAACAGAGAGCAACAGCTGATCGTTTGATCGCAGGGAGTAAGAGTCAACACTTCTCTGTGTGATTAAAGTACAAATGTACGGAGGCAGTAATCCAAGCATAGCTTTGTAAATAAAAGTGTACCAATGTCCCTGCCTCCTAGTGGCCAGAGAAGGCCATCCCACTCGTGAATACAATTCACAGTGACGCGTCATGGCTCTACAATTAGTAATGAACCTCAAAGAAGCATGATAAACTGTGTCCACCATTTGAAGACATGAAGAAGAAGCATTCATATAAAAAAGATCACCATAATCTAGAACAGATAAAAAAAGTTGACAAGGTGACAAGGCGCTTTTTTACTTCAAAAGAAAAACACAACCTATTACGGAAGAAAAACCCCAGTTTAAGTTTTAATTTCTTCACAAGTTTTTCTATGTGTGGTTTAAAAGTGAGGGAGTCATCAATCAAGACACCAAGGTATTTATATTCATGAACTAGCTCTATGACATTCCCTTCAAGAGTGGACACTACTGGAACAGTCTGAGGCACCATCTTAAAATTTGAAAACAACATTAGCTTAGTTTTGTCAGCATTAAGAACTAGTTTTAACTGAATAAGTGAATGCTGGACAGCAACAAAAGCTTTCTGCAGGGTTTCAATGGCCCGAGTAAGAGATGATCCATAGCAATAAATGACTGTATCATCAGCATAAAAATGCATGTTAGCATCAGAAACATTTTGACCCAAGTCATTGATATACAAGATAAATAGGAGGGGCCCCAAAACTGAGCCCTGTGGCACCCCTTTACGGACAACAATAAAATCAGAACAGAGACCCTCATATTTAATGCATTGAGTCCTGTTATTCAGATAATTTGAGAACCATGCAACTGTATGCTCTGACAATCCTGAGCAAATGAATCGATTCCTTAAAACAGCATGGTCGACAGTGTTAAAAGCTTTTGACAGATCTAAAAAAAGTGAAGCACAGAACTGTTTCTTATCAAGTGCCACAACAATATAATTTATCACCTTCATACTAGCGGTGATTGTACTGTGCTTTTTTCTGAAGCCTGATTGAAATTTAGAGAGGATGTCATTTGAGTACAGGAACTCTTTCAGCTGATCACAAACAAGAGATTCTAGAATTTTCGATAAAACACATAAATTTGATATTGGCCTATAATTAGACAGAACTGCTGGATCACCTCCTTTCAATAGAGGTCGAACAAAAGCTGATTTCCAAACTGATTTTAAATGTATGACCAAACTTTTTCTTTTGACAAACCTACATTTTTGTAAATGACTTTTTACATATTCTCCACTAGATTTTAATCATACTATCAAAATTTCAGAAGACCGTTCACATTTTGTTTGTTGGACTTTGTCAACATTATAAGAATAATTAAGAAATTAAGTGATAGTCTCTCTGTTTGAGAGTGTTTGACTAAATTTATACTTCTTTTAGAGCAACTTTCCATCTGTTTTATACTTATTTTTGCTGTTTTATACTTATTACTGCTGAAACATATCTAACATGTTGCACTGAAAGCTGCACATTCATAAAAGTTTGAGCTTGTTAAACAGTGCCACGCTCTTGTAAAGGTAATGGATACATTTCAAAATTGGCTTTATACTGTGCACACAATTCCCTATGTATTTTCTTGTTGGACTGAATATGTTTAAAGTGAAGACTCCTCAGTGAACTCATGGGAGAGAGTGGATGATAATCTTTTAAATATAGGACAAACTAGCATTTCAAATAAATTTTCCTGAGGTGTTTAAAGTCTGCAGAATCATTTCTTTCAACATCCCACTTGACATTAAAGGTTATAGTATGTTTTCAGCTATTATCCACATTTTATGCACATCCTCAGTTGTCCATTTTTGCTCTTCTGTCAGATTTGTTAGAGAAACTCTGTTGCGATGCAAACACCATAAAGAGCCATAAAGTTACATGCCTAGGCTATTCATAAAAATTAAACATAATCTTTATACGGATATTATGTTTGCACAAAAGTAAATTCAAGAGGTCAGTTTACAATGAAAGTGCCTAAGGCCTAACAGCACAAATTAAAGAGATGTATGAGCTGAGGATCTTATTTGGCCCCCAAACAAACAGGTGATGGAGTGTTCAAAGTGACACAATATACAGTTAGATAATCTCATACTTCATATGTGTGTAAATAGTTTGTAAAGAGCCAATGAGCTCTTTAGAATACAGAAGAATACCGAAATCCACTCTCCTAGTCTAATGCAAAAGTATATGTTCATTTGTAAATGACATTTTTTCGCTAGTCAATGACACAGTGTACATTTTGTTTGTTTGACTTTGCACAGTGTGTAAAGACTCTCTGAGCGTAGTCAAACATGTTCACAGAAGCAGTCAAAAAATGATTTTTTGATGCTGTTCACTTTATTTAAACAACTTACTTCGATTCAACACTTCAGGTTTCTGGTTCAAATGTGATTGCTTCATGTTAAATCGACTTGACTTAACTTGATATTTTCATATTAAAATAACATGTTTTAATCAAATAAACCACACCAGGAATCAATCAAACAGGACTTTCACTTCCCATCATGCTTTGGAAAGGGGCTGAACTGGGTGAGTAAATGTTGAAATAAAGTGTTTTTAGCAGGATGAGAAAATGGAGAGACTTTTTAATGTTTACTGTTCTATTATGTCGGTATTTAAAAGTCTCAGTTATGTTAATAGTTTTGGGGTTACCATTGTGGTGAAGTGTTGAGCTTGTGCTTGGGTTGAGGACCTGATTACAAATATATAATTCACTTTAATAATAAAGAAATCACTATGGTAGATTGGATGTAAATCACAGGATCCAACTGGAAGCATTAAATACAGGATTATTTGTATAATTCAGTTTAAGTGAGAACTATTTATTTGTTTTTAACTAAAACCATGCATTCAAGTTATATTAACACCATTGATTCTAGTTAGTTAAACAAGTGAGATTCTAATGGGTTTTACTTGTTTCAATCATGTGGCACCACTGTCCATGACTGAATTGAGTTGGTTGGACATAACTATTTTACATAGATTAGTTGTGCGGTTTAAACTGTGCTTCTCTTTTAGCTCATCTTTCTGGTCCTTTTTGTTGTTTGTTACATATATGACTTTTACACTTAAAATAGCCCTATCAATTAAGTTACACATTACAAGTCAAGGAAGTCACGGACACACTATTTGTCTTAATAATTTGTTCTTCATTAAGAAAACCAAAATGTTTTAACGTATCGTAAATTTCAGTAGTTAGCTTAACCATGGTTACTACACTTTTCCTATAATAAACTGTGGTTACTACATTTTTACTATAATAAACTGTGGTAACTGCACTTTTACTATTATAAAACCATGCTTACTGCACTTTTACTACAATAAAACAGTGTTACTGAACTTTTCCTGTAATAAACCATGGTGATTTCACTTTACTATTATGAAACCATTTAATACTTGAAGTTGACAGCACTGATATTTCTCTCTTTATACTGTAACTTGTTCATTGTTGTTTAAGGAAAATTTGTTTATTTTTTTTTAAATACTTGAATAATTGACCTGGCAGCACTTTTATCATTAATCTGGCACTATTCATATAACTATTACCAAAATTGATATTAATGTAATCTAATAAAAATTGGTGGTATTATTAGTAATTCTAATTTATATTATTATTATATTATACCAAACATATCTATTAGTTTTTTTTGGAGGTGAGCGTCCCTCCCTCCTGGACAGCTACACTAAGTGGTGTGTGAGGAAAGCACAGAGGATCATCAGAGATCCAGGCCACCCGAGCTGTGGACTGCTCTCATCAGGCAGACGTTATCGCAGCAGACTGCGAGACCAGTATGGTCTGATTTCCCATGGAAAGAACTTAAGTAACACCACACACACCCCACCAACTTCATATGCTTTGCACTTTATCAGACAATTACACTGACTGAACAGTAACTCACTATTATTCTGCACCCTGGCATTCTATTTGCACTAAATCATACCGTACTGCACTGCAAAGGTGTATATATATATATATATATATATATATTGTGATTGTGTTTATTGTTGTTTTCATTCTATGATTTTTTTCTATGATTGTCATCCACGCTGTGGAGTTTGCACAACAGAATTTCATCCAAATAAACTATTCCCATCATTACACATTTCAAATTACCCACAAAAAATAGATTAGAAACGCTATGTTGCCAGCCATTCTCCTGCGTTACTTTAGAAAATACGATTTGAGATAAATCACTCTCCATTGGGACTAACGATTTTTTATACACGTTTCTTCTAGTCAAAGAAATTGAGTCTATGCCCAGATGGGAGAATTTCAAAAGAAGAATGAAGCGAGTATGATCTTTAAAATCATATTATATGCACGCTAAAAGTATTTCAGTGCATGAATAGAAACTAAAACTATAGGAGACGTGTTACAATGTAATTAAAAATATACATTTTCTTCTGTTACAGTGTTACTCTATCAATTACACCGGTAAGTTTGAATCCTCACACCATACACCTCTACAAACAAATACTTTTTAGTATTCATACAAATTATGGTTTTGATTGTATTTATCTAAAGTTACAGATTTGAAACCTTCACCAGCAAATGACCTCCAAGACGATGGCAACCATAATGGCAACGGTGAAAGCAATGCTTTAGCCTGTAAAAGTTTTGATGTTAATTCACCTTGCTATTTGATTTCTGTAAATCCTGATTACCCTTATCTATTGGTATCTTTTTAAATGTATTTTCAGCAGGTTTACCTCAGTGGGTGATTGCTTTAATTGCTGGTGCTGCACTGGCCATTTTGTTTTGCCATTTCAGAAATAAAAAAAGGTGAGTCCCTTACCAACATTGGTATAATGTTGTCCTCTGTCTCATTAGATGAAATAAAGACCATTACAGTTCAGCCATATAATGTATGTAGATTTTTGTCTAGGTCATGTTTTACTTTCACAGAGAGACTTCTGCCTTTTTTGCTGCAGGGCAAGTTGCTGCAGTGACTCAAATCCAGATGCTGTGATCTAGCGGTCAATGCTTTGTGCCTTCAAGCAAATCACCCAAGTTTGCTCCAGAGAGAGTCACACTGCAAAAAGCGCTAAATGACCAAAAATAATCACCAAGTACTTCAAGTTCTTTATTTCCACACATTTATTTCTTTAATATTATAATTTTCACAAATAGGCTGCTTTTAGTAGCTTTCAGCATATCATCTTTATAGATTGTAGGGGTTTGTGTTTGTCTTTTTTAAATGTAAACTTAAAAGGATAGTTCACCCTAGGCCTAATGAAAATTAAACCAACATTTACTCACCCCGCTGTTGTTGTAATGCAGTATGCCATTCCTGCACTCGTCCTTATAATAGCAGTGAATAGTGACCAAGCTTTTTAAAAAGAGACAACAGTATCACAGAATGGTCCCATGTGACATGTGTCACATATTAACTTAAGAGTTCTTGGAGTATGCGATAGGATTTGGTGAAAATCAAACCAAAATGTATTGTATTATTTAATGAAAATCCTGACCTTGGGCGTTGGTTTTCCGTGCTTGGCAGCACATTCACGAGACTGTATAAGCGCCACAGTTCACATCTACTTGCCCTCCCCCTCCCCAAAAAAGCACACAAATTGTGAGAAATCGAGACTAATAAAAACGTATCATGATTAAAAAATTTAAAAACAGATTACGGCATTAGAACAACAGCAGGGTCAGTGAATGATGACTTAATTTTCATTTTAGTGTCAACTATCCCTTTAACTCTGTCCTGGGCTGGACCGTAGAGGCACTGACACTAAAATGTAGAAAAAATTGCATTATCTAAAGCTAATTTTGATAATAATGTTGAAGTAACTTTTATATAGTTCTATATAATGTATATACACTATACACCAAGGGTGTGCAGTCCTTATAAATTGTGAATGCTCTGCATACACAAGCGGTTTGAGAGAATGAGATTGTGGACTCGCTAATTTATATTAATGCTATAAATTACAATAAAATCCTTTAACTTTTGAGGTGTAACATGAAGCTTATATAATAAAACGTTGGTAAAACATATGTAATATATATTAAGTAAACTAATTTCCTATTCAGGTGGTGACAATACTAAAAACCATACAAAATATGATGTTAGTGAGAAATTCATCAAATTTGTATTACATTTCATAACAAACAGCATGTATTTTTGATGATATGTTTCTCATAAAAGTACATTTTTGGGATTCAGTTTTGCAAATTAAGAAAATTTGGTCATAAATCCAAGTTTTGGTTATGAACTATTGATTTGTCGTTTGCACTTTATTTCACAGTACATGCACTTACGTGTACTTACCTAAGAAAGTACTGTAATATAAGGTAACACCTTGGGTTAAGTTTTAGGGGTTGGTTCAGGGTTATTACCAAATTATTACACAGTTATTGCAAATACTATAATAAGTACGTATATGGGGAACAGGACTGTAAAATAAAGTGCTCCCGATTTATCTATATTAATATTATAACTTAAAATGAAAGGATCATGTTACACTTTCATATTATGTGTAATAATATGATACTGATCAATAATTTTAAAAAGTTTAGTGTCAGCTGCTATTGTTTTATGCAATTTGTCACATTTCTGTCATCAGTTTATTCTTATCTTGAATACATATTTTTACATTAAATTTCTTTTTTTAAATACTTTATATTGTAGTATATATATAATTTTATAAATGCCTTTGCTATCTAGTTGTCTTGTTAAAGGGATTTGTGTTAATAAAATCTGATAAGACCTTCCAAGCCTTGTGAAGTTGTTTTACATTTTTAAAACTTTAATGTTTTCCTTTCTTTTGAAGTGCTGAGAAATGCAGACATTCAAAATGCTTTACACTGATATATCTTCAATCTGTCTTTATTCTAACTGATTTGGTTATTTAGAACAAATCTGTGCACATTAAAAATAACTGCTGGTGGTAAAAATCAAAACATCTTTTCCTGTGTGGCTCATGGTCTGACTTAACCAAGAGAAACTGTTAGAGCAAAAACTCTGTTAGAGCAAATCACAAACACGTATTACTATGGAATAGACATTACTCTTCATATAAGTGGCGGTTCTAGACAAATTTTACAAGGGGGGCCAAGGAGGGGCCAGTGTTTAACCAGAGGGGCACATTAAAAATGGTAACAAATTATATTTAAAGATTATAAACTTTGTTTTACTTTACTTGCTGATATCTGTAGAAAGATGTACAGTAAACATAGGGCACAAGTACATTTATTTACTTATGCATGTACACTACCAGTCAAAGTGTACAAGAAAAACAGTATTATTGTGAAATATTTTTACAATTTAAAATAACTTTTTTTATATTTGAATAGGGTATATTTTAAAATGTAATTTATTCCAGTGATCAAAGCTGAATTTTCAGCATCATTACTCCACTCTTCAGTGTCACATGATCCTTCACAAATCATTCTAAAATGCTGATTTGCTGCTCAAGAAACATTTATAATTATTACCAATGTTGATGATTATTATCAATGATTTGGGAAGGATTTGTGAAGGATCATGTGACACTGGAGTAACGATGATAAATTCAGCTTTGATCACAGGATACATTGAAATAGAAAACAGTCATTTTACATTTTAATAATATTTCACAATATTACAGCTTTTCTTGTATTTTAATAACATAAATGCAACCTTGGTGAGCAGAAGAGACTTCTTTCAAAAACTACCAAAATAGTTCAGTTTCCAAACTTTTGACTGGTAGTGCATATCTGCATGTATTTCAAAATGTAGGCCAAGTATTTACTTAAAAAAAGAAACATTAGAGCCATATTGACACAAAAAATCATTTACAGGAGAAAGCACCATTTTAAGGACATGCAGTAAGCCTACAATGAAATTATAATTGAACTGCTTTGCAAATAGTAATAACCTTCTTCATCACAAACCCGATGGTGCAGTACTCAATCCACATGGATCCCCTTTCTGTCCCTCTGGCTGTTCCTCTCTCTGTCCCTGCATGTTTTCTTCCTCCACACCCTCTTCCTCATCCTCCTCACCGTCTGGAATGTCCCTCTCTGTGTGGGAGTCCTCACTTACATCACCTGCCCTCTCTCCATCCTCCACTGACTCCTCTGGCTCTCCCTCTTTCTGCTCCTCAACTCTCTCAATACCTTGGTTGGTTTCTCTCACTTTTTTGTTAACAAAAAAAGGACGCTATGTCCCTTCCTCGTTTCATGATAACTATCGGAAGAAAAAACGTGCATTACATTTCGTTGCCTAACCATCCCACTTAACACGGGCAGATAGCCTGTTGATTACTTTACTCAAATGTATGTTATCGCAATGCAACAGCCAAGACAGATGAAGTTATGTGGTTAACATCACAACATTGTGCAAGAGCAACAAGTCACTTACGAGATACGAGTCACTTACGCGGCCGGCGCCGCTACAAATTACCCGTGTACATCGTTCCGTCGCATTAGTTCCGCTTTTGGCGCTCGCGTGTAAAATCATAAAAAATTCATAATTATTATTATTTTTTTTGGTCAGCACGGGGGGGGGGGGGGGGCACAGGGGTGGCCAGGGACATGTCTACTGAGGCACGGGCCTCTCTAGGCCTCCGTGTAGAACCGCCACTGGTAGAGAGTCTTATTATTAGAAGCAGAGTGAACCAATCTTTACAGGGACTTTATGCTTTGCACACATGGACAAAGGTTATTATCCGTGAAATTATTAATTTAATGTTTTAAAAACGTTTATAATTTGGTGGGAGTGTAACAGACCTTATTGTAATTTATTTTCTAATTTGTTTTTTCACTTTATTTTTGAAATTTTAGTGGATTTAACGACTGTTCACGTGATAAAACTACTTTTATTCTCTATGTAACTAACGTTATAAAATAATGTTAATAACAATAAGAATCATAATGACTTTATTTTGTTATCATATACATACCTCCGTGCTAACTTTGTAGTTATCGATTGTATAATTGGTTTGTCATGCTTGTTAATTTTTATTTTCAGTTTTTTTTATAGTATTTAGTGATTATTAAAACATTCATTCAAGTGTACATTATTTACATGTATTTACTATTTTTAAAAATGTTTTAGTTATTTGAAATACTCACGCTCACAGATGACGTGGTCGTCGAGAGCCTCACGCGACCTTTCAGTTACAATTTGAATGAACACAACAGACATCAAGACCCACCAGAGACACGCAACAACAACAAAAAAACACTTTACAAAAGAAAAAAAAATATCAAACAAAAAAAAAACAAATCAACAACCATGTAAGTAAATTACAGGAATATTTCTCGCCTGAACTCTGATTTTACCACACTTTACTATGTAAAATCGTGTTTTACATGTTCACGAATATCAGCGAATGTCAGTCTTTCTGGGTGTTTGGAGAGTTTGTCGTGCGATTGTGGGTGTGAATGCGTTTAAAGCAACAGGTTAAGCTTTTTATTCATTTTCGGGTTTTGATTAAGTTGTAATCAGTCTCTTTTAGTTGGAATCGGAGCCAACAGTGAACTTCATTGTTAATAAAAGAGTTTGATTATAGACTGTTTGTATATCCGCTATCCTAACGGTTAACTTTAACCTTTAACGAGTGGTTCATGAATATTTTGTGAAAATTTGAAACATTAAACTAAATACAGACATTTTACTATTATCGTATTTGGTCTGTCTTCGTTGTTTATAAATTATTTTAAATAATTCATTGTCTTTTGACTATTTAATGCGGATGGCATAACTGTCAAAATTCAAATCGAAACACACTGAAGCCCGTTAGGCCCGTAACTAGGGATGGGCGGATCGATCCTAGAGTATCGATATTTTCGATGCTGGCATTGTATCAAAAGGATCGATTCTCAAATTTAAATATCGATCCTACCTGGGATTTTTTTTTTAAACAAGTGATTTTAGAATATGTTTATAATAGTAGTAGGCCGTATAGTATATAAATTTACTTAAATATGAAATGGGAGTTCCAGTCAATGGGAACTATTTCTTCTTCCGCTGTGTCTGTGCTGATCACGTGTTCATGTCAGCGGCAGAGCGTTGAGCGCCGCGATCTCTCACTCAAAGCACACAGCGCATAATCGCATAAAAGCACACACAGAGTGCAATGCTGCGGTCATGATGGCTGAAAGAAAAAGAAGCATAATCTGGAGTTATTTCACTCCTCATTGTGAAAATGAAGCAAATCGTCAAATACAACTCACACACGCTGCTTTCTGTATTTTTATAGCTTTAAAATGATACAGATATTTACAGCTAGATACTCCAAAACATACAATAACAAGATAACTGATGGATCCTTTACGCTAATACATATACGGTACAACTACAATTGAATGCAAATAGGAAATAAAAGAAATAGTGAGAAGTAATAGTAAATAGTTTGTTGTATATAATATATATAGGAAATAGTTTATGTGTAATATAATATAGTCAATAATAAAGTGTATAATATTGTCAATAAACAGTATACAGCAAATAAAATAGTAATGAATAGTATAAATATATAATAGTATAAGTACAATAATATAATATCACAATAATATATTGATAATACCGGTAGCATATGTATAATACTAATACCGATGGTTTAGCTCCGTCCCTATACAGACCTGTCCTGCATAACGGAGAACTCGCTAAGCGGGAAAAAACTTCCCTTCCCATAGCTACTTCCCACTGTCTCCTCAACTCTTTGTCTCTGGGAAACCTTCAATGTGTGAGAAAAGTAAGCTAGCCAACTAACTAACGTTACAGTAATTCACAATGTCTGTCACCTCACCGAAACGAGTGCTTGTCTTCAAAGTCGGTTTAGATGCATATTTAAATTTCAAGAAATGTAGTTTATAAAATAAGATAAAATACGCTAGAAAGAACTATAATATAAATCATTTAAACTCAACTTTCACAGCTAATCTGCACAATATGGCGGCGCCGTTGACGTACGATCCAGAGGCCTCAATCGTCTGTATTTTATATCTATGGAGTTCTATAGCAGAATCCTTTCAGAGAGGCAGGCATTATCCAGGTACCAAGTGATGATTACATAAATTAATTTTTTTTTATAAAATAGTAAAGTCTATTCCTTTTTATTTAATATTAATAAGGTTGCTTTCAAAATGCATTATAAAATCACTCAAATAAAAATATTTAATAGAAGTATCGTATCGATATCGATGATACTGATCTTGAAAGTACTTGGTATCGGATCGAAAAGAAAACGATTGGTATCGCCCATCCCTACCCGTAACGCGTTTTTGAATTCATCTGTACATAACAGGGTGTGTAATGATGCATCAATCAAATGATGTGATGCATCGATGCAACGCATTAAAAATCATTTATTTTTCCTTATTATTCTAAATGATTTAGCAAAAACTGGAATATTTTTCTTCTGCTCACTGATAAAAGTGACTTTATGGTTAAGTAAATACTACAGGAAAAAGTTAGATCAGGCACAAATTTAAAAAACAACGAAGTAAATTCTATATTAGTACTCAAATCAAGCTTGTAGAAATTAAAGTGTAAGTATCAACATTATAAAAATAAGTAAACTACTCAAATTTTCTGATACTGGTGTTCCCATCATGTACCTTGAATAATTAATGAGGTTGATTTTTCATTGTTTCCCACCTGTATTTACACTCTTTTATCATTGCATTTGTGGTTAGGTTTTGTCATTTTGTGACATTTGTTGCCATCTTTGTGTACCAAGTATTGTGGTCTCTATTGTGGTCTCTGTGTTCAGGTGTGCCGTTACTACTAAGATGTAGATATGGTGTCTACACAATATCTATTGTATTATTTACTTGTTATTTAGATGTTTCTAAGTAAATCATTCACTTTAAAAGCGTGGTTTAATTCAGTTAACGATTCAGTTATCGTTTGAGTAAAATGTACTGCAAAGCAAGCTTCAAATAAGTAGAAATTTCTTAACCTTTTAGCCTAGTTAAAATACCTTTATTTTCTTCGTTAATTTTACTTAACCTAGTATAGGTTTAGTTTTAGTTGACTTAATTCCAAATGTGAAATATGTGCAAAAACTTGCAAAAGAGAAATGAAGTAAATTCTACTTTCAGTGTGGATGTCCCAGCTGGCATGCAGAATTTGCACCTTTTGCACTCAAGGTTTTTCTTTGCATTTGTGAGTTGATGGAAATGTAACCATTTTTTGTAAAATAATAATAATGTCAATTGCAGGCTCCTGAATCTTATCAAATTGTAATTGTCTCTGCATGGTTTGAGTTGTCGCAAATATCATATATCTGGTAATTGATGACGATATTTGATGTCCGATTTCTCTAAATAAACTCAGATTGTTTACAGACTGCTGAAAATCAGAAAAAAACGTCTCATGCTGTATGCATTTCTAGGGGACTTTTCATTATGAACTGGTTCAGGGTGTTTTCGGATGTTTACAGAGTGGTTGACGCGTCTAAATCCATCATAATGTTCCTTTCATAAACTCGTTCGAGCTTGTTGAGTGTCACACCTCCTGCTTCTTCATTGTTCCTGTTATGTCGTTTCACACCACTTTCAATTTATGGACTCGCCTGTACTTCCTACCAGTAAAATCCTCTGAACATGTTTGTCTGAAAAAACATTTCATTTGTTTACATGTATTTAGTACAGTTTTAACTGCT
The DNA here is from genome assembly GCA_038088235.1 of Zacco platypus. Lineage (NCBI taxonomy): Eukaryota > Metazoa > Chordata > Actinopteri > Cypriniformes > Xenocyprididae > Zacco > Zacco platypus. The sequence goes on along the minus strand of CM076077.1, from coordinate 25,776,714 downwards.
CACCCTGTTGAATCAAACCTGTAATTACTTCATTCATGCAATCAGTCTGCCCCTGGTCAAGTTGATTTTCCATTTGTTTGCCTTTCTCTTTGTCATAGGCCAAATCAAGCAAGATCCGAGGCCCGGGCGCAGAGGGCACGGCGGGACCACCGCATTGAAGTAAGAGGACACACACGACACCGTTTCTCAGTGTTCTTCAATGGCTAGAAATGGTCTGCTTAATTTCCGTCTCTTATTGTGATGTGATATTCTCAGGCATGGTTCCTTTGTGTTGTGAATAGCTAAATAATTTCAGGATGACTAATTACAGTAACAGGATGTACAATGATTAAAATGCTCGTTGAATATTTAATTGAACTTTGAGACTCCACCATTTACAGATATTTTTTTTAGTTTAGGCCCCACCATCAAAAACAAGCTATAATTGTTTCGCCTGTTAAAAACTCAGAATTATTTTTCTGATATATATATATATTTTTTTTTCAGTTAATTAATATGTGAATGGAATATTATCATCTAAGGTTTTTTTTCACCTCATTTTAATCCAAATTAGGAATCGATAATAATCGGAATCGTTACCCAACCCTATTCGTTACCATTATTTTTTTATTAGTTGTTTAATAAATTTAATGGATCCGGAACCAAAACATTTAAGTCTTCCAACCCTAATTGGCTGTGAATTAAATTTTTTGTATCCTGCAGCATTTTTACTTTCATTGTGTACGGACAAATGTCGCTGGAAACTTGCCATTCTTTCAGTGCTGTTAGTGTGAAATGCCGACCACTAAAGCACATGCTCCTGCTGAGTCTCCAACCATCCTGCCAAAAGTCTGGCATCATTTAATTGATTAGTAAACCTCCTCTGGTGTTCACACAGCTGTTTGTTTACACACGACAAGACTCCTTGACCTTTATTGCTTTTCCAGCCCGTAGCATCACTTTTGCAGAATTTTCCTTGGAATCAATCCTCTAATCCTCCGTTCTCTCTCCTCCAGGTGGGTGATCAGTCAGACGAGGTCTACCGACCCAGCAAAGAGGTAAATCAATGTTGTATTAATCTGAAATGTCTTATATACTTTTTTGTTAATTATATGAATTTTGTCGTTTATTCTGTTTTCGCCATGAAAATAGCCTTATTTAAATATGATAAATAATTATTCATAATAATATTTTCAGAAAATAACTTTTTCTGTCATTTATTATGTCATTTACAGTTGTGCGATTAATTACTCACCCTTATGTCGTTGTACACCCGTAATACAATACCCTGTAACGCAAATTAAGATATTTTTGTTGAAATCCGATGGCTCAGTGAGGCCTCTATTGCCAACAAGACAATCAGCATTTTCAAGGCCCAGAAAGCTACTAAAAACATATTTAAAACAGTTCATCTGAGTACAGTGGTTCAACTTTATTATTACAAAAAGACGAGAATACTTTTTGTGTGCCAAAAAATGCAAAATAACAACTTTTCAACAATATCTAGTGATGGCCGATTTCAAAACACTGCTTCGAAGCATTACGAATCTGGTTTCGAATCAGTGGTTCGAAGTGTCACGTAATTTCAGTAAACGAAGTCATAAGTGATTCGAAATTTCAATACCTCACATGACTCACAGTTTGATATGCGATCCGAACCACTGATTTGAAACAGAAGTTTTGTAAAGCTTTGAAGCAGTGTTTTGAAATCAGCTAGATCACTATATTGTTGAAAAGTCATTTTTGTTTGCACACAAAAAGTATTCTTGTCGCTTTATAATATTACGGTTGAACCACTGTACTCAAATGAACTGTTTTAAATGTTTTTAGTAGCTTTCTGGGCATTTGAAAGTGTTGATTAGCACTGAGCCATAGGATTTCATCAAAAATATCTTAATTTGTGTTCTGAAGATGAACGAAGGTATTACGGGTGTAGAACGACATGAGGGTGAGTAATACATGACGATTTTCATTTTGGGTGAACTAACCCTGGGAACCAGATAAGTGACCTGAAAGCACCATCAAAGTAACCAAATGACAATGTGTACTTGTTTGCTGTTTTTGCAGATGTGGCAGTGTATCGCGATGGCGATATTTTTATTTTTTTTAATCATCATAAGTGAAATATACAACAAATATTTAAAAAATAATAAAAAATTTTTTTTAAAAATGATTAAATGAAAAATTTTATGTAATCTACTTTGTTTTTTCATTGACTACTGAGGATTAGATTGAACAGTAGACAGGATTGGATTTCTGAGAAGCTTGGTTGGTTGAAATGGTTTTCAGTGATGGTGACTAGGATTTAGCTGGGTTATTGCGCATGAGGTTATCAATCTTGATTGCGTGAGTGTCACATACTCCGAGAATGATTGGTTTTCTCCTTTGCATGTGAGCTCTGCCTGTAACTCAAGATTTAAACTCCGTTGAAACACGGCCTTGAGTGCAACATCATTCCAACCACTCTGAGCAGTGAGCGTTCTGAATTCTATGGCGTAATCAGCGGCCTTGAGTCAGTTGCAGGAGTTGTGTTGAAACATCCTTGCCTCCCGCTGGATATTCAAACACATCTGTTGAACGAAATATATATATATATATATCCCCTTGGTGTTTGAAAAAGATTTCTACTTGCCATAGTAGTCTATGGGATTATCTTGCCGCCAATAAAATAGCGGTCACGGATCAAAAAATAATAAGCAATAATAAAAAACATTAACGCAGAACACTGCTTAATACGTAGTTTTATTAGCCATTGCATTATACATCTAACTTATTAGTTCAATAGTTTTAATTTGGCCTACATATTGTAAGTACAGTATAATAAAAAATATAATCAATCATCAATGTGCTTTTTATTTCACGCTCACTAGTCAAAGAGATAGTTCATCCAAAAATGAAAATCATCCCATGATTTATTCATCCTCATGCCACAGGTTTATATGACTATCGTCTCTCAGATGAACACAATTGGAGTGATATTAAATATCCTTGCCCTTCCAAGCTTTTTAATCGTAGTGAATGTCGCTCCTGATTTTGAAATCCAAGAAATAAAAATGCATCCATCCATCATAAAAATAATTCATACGGCTCCAGGCTGTTTTTGTAAGAATATAAGCATAAAAAAATAAGCATATTTGCATCACTTCAAAAGGCCTTTATATGACTCCAGGGGGGTTGTGGATATCTTTTATGATGAATGGATGCACATTTAGGACTTCAAAATCAGGAGCGAAATTCACTATGAAGCTTGGAAGAGCCAGGGCATATTTGAAAATTACTCCAATTGTGTTCGTCTGAAAAAGGATTCACCTATTGTATAGGGGTGAGTAGCTAAACCATGGCATAATTAAAAATTTTGGATGACCTATCCATTTAAACTACTAGGCCTATTTTTGAGACGGAGATTTTGCAATGTTAGAATCATAATATTTCCCTTTAAAAAGTGTGTTGAGAGAGTGCGCCAGTGTGTAGATGAGACACAATGAAGGGAGAGACCAACAAGCCATCACACAACGACGCCGAACTCCGCCCACACCAGAAGACATCGCAAGGCTGATAGTCGAGAGAGTGATCATCACTACAGTGTGAAGACAAACAAGGGAAGAGTTCTTCCTCTCGCTCTTCTCCACCTGCTTGAATGGACGTAATTTGGCTCTGCAGTGAACGCCACTTGTGATAGTTCTGCCTGTCCGAGAAGAGGACGGGATTGTGTGCACACCCTCGAGTGCGTGCTCATCAACATTCATTCATAGTTCATTCAGCCTACTTAACACTCACAGTCGGGTTGAAGTTGCCGTCCGTCTGACCGCAATTATGAGAGACGCGATTTTGAAAGTGAAAGTCGTGACGTGTTTTCAAGTATGGTGACCCATACTCGAAATTGGTGCTCTGCATTTAACCCATCCCAAGTGCACACACACAGCAGTGAGTAGTGAACACTCACACACACACAGTGAACACACACCCGGAGCAGTGGGCAGCTATTGCGACAGCGCCCGGGGAGCCATTAGGGGTTAGGTGCCTTGCTCAAGGGCACCTTAGTCGTGGTATCGAAGGTGGAAGCCAGTTTGCCTTGCTTCCCGAGAACTGAAAGGTAAGACATTGCAATAATAGTTTACAGCTGTAGTGACATGCCAAAATCAGCTATAAATTACGAGAACTGACCAAGAGTGAGGGAAACACAGGGATTAAATACAGACACTAATGACAAGGACACGGGCGAAAGACATAACTGATGACAACGAATAGCTGATGACAATGAACTAATAAGGACAGAGCGGAGTCACCCCAGGTTCAGGCGCTGGAGGGTCAGGGAGCTCAGGGAGGTGCACAGGCTATGAGCCACTCCTCGGCCGGGCGTGGCTTTGGTGCCGCGGCCATCTTGCGCTGCGGCTCGCACTCCGCGGTAATCCCGCATTGTGGCTCGGGTGCAACGGCCATCTTGCGGCGATGCTCGGGAGCGCTGGCGATATTGATCACGGAACAGAAGGGCGTGATGGTGTCCTGGGACACGTGGGGAGGTGCCAGCGGACAGAAATGACCGTCACCGTTGGATCGGTATGCCGAGGGTATCGCCATTGAGTGAGCTGGCGAGGCTCCATGTGTTTCTGCCGTGGCTGGGTGAAGTGTACGCTTCTCTGGGACTTGACTGACTTCCAACTTAGAATCATGAACCAGGAGAATTACATTAATTGCTTCAACAAGGGAAAAGTCACAAAGGGCTTCGAAGAAGCGTACACTGTCACCATCCAGACAAAAGCAGAAACACAAAATAAGGGTAGCCTCAGGCCAGCTCACCAGATGAGAATGCTCGATAAACTCCTTGACATACCTCTCCAACGGACGGCCACTCTGTTGCACCTCCCACAGGCGATCATTTCACTGTTAGGGTCAGTTCTTCTGTCACGGAACGTGTATGAGACAGGCAGACACGGAGTTTGACGTTGAACAAATCCTTTAATGACTTAGAAACGGGGATAACACATACCGACATTCCAACAATACAATGACGAGAACCAACCAAGAGTGCAGGAAACACAGGGATTAAATACAGACACTAATAACAAGGACACAGGTGAAAGCAGGGCCGGCGCTACCTATAGGCAGAGCAGGCAGTGGCCTAGGGCCTCGGTCATGGAGGGGGGGCCTCCATTACCGTAACATAGGGGAGCAACATACTAGGCTCTTTTTCTATTGGATATAGATGTAATGAAATCAACTATGTCACCGTATCAAAGTGTGTCCCACCTTCTGAATAAAAAAAGATACGAAAAGGCAACTTTTCTGCAGCGGACTGACTTCTGAATTGAATTATGATGGCGCCGAAACGAAAATCCTTCGCGGGGTGCAAAGCGAAAACAGGCACGCGAAGAAGTGCAGTTCGTGATGTAGGTGTGCGAGTTGTCATCATCTGGTTTGGACTGATTGTACTGTTTTCTAAAAATCAACGTGTTCCGTCAATCGCCGTCATTTCTGGATAAATCATTTGCAGGTTTATGAGTTTAAAAGAGCGCGAGCCAGACTGTTAGACACTTTGAATTTGTGCAGGTAGAGAATGACATCACGTCGGGAGCTGACTAGATACTGAAGTGAAAAGTTTGTATTCAAAGTCAAAGAGCAAGAATATTTCAGCACTAGAGTGTTTTTTTTTTGTTTGTTTCAAAAAAGTACCTCTGAATCTTTTAAATTCTGCATTACTGCTCTAACATAATACTTATTTTCAGTTTTCAAAACATAAATATTGTTGTTATATATAATGAAAAAAATAAGCGTACAATTTTATGAAGTAATTAAGTAGGCCTATTTCTGCTTAGTTCGTTTCTGTCACTTTCACTAGCAGTTGATTTGTGTAGGCTTATACACTCTTAAAAATAAAGGTTCTTTATTGGAATCTGTGGTTACATGAAGAACCTTTAAAATCCATGGAACCTTTCCATAACAGGTTCTTTACTGTAGAAAAGTTGATTTAGATTCTTTTAGAATGTTATTCACACTAAGAAAAACAAAATGTGTTCCATTAAGAACTGTTCACTGAAAGGTTCTACAGAGAACTAAAAATGGTTCTTTTATGGCATCACTGTAAAAACTCCCTTTTTAGAATCTTTATTTTTAAGAGTGTATAATGCATATTTGAGGTATTTATGCCACAGCAATAAATCAATAGGAGGGGGAAATCCCGTCCACAAAATGATTAAGGAATGATGTTTATTTACTGAATTTTACTGTAGCCCTGTAGAGTGTGTTGGGCTACTGTACATAAATTACTGAACAAATTACTACAAAAAACAAACCAAACAAACACACAAAAAACACACATGATAGCATCCCCAACATACAAATAAGAGATTACCTTAGTTAATATGGACATATAAAAAAAAAAAAATATATACAAATTTTAATAGCAGATGTTAAATAAAGGTAAGAAATAATATTTGTTTCCAGTGTTTTATTAGGAGGGGGGCCTCCAAAATAAATTTTGCCTAGGGCCTCCAAATGTCTAGAACCGGCCCTGGGTGAAAGACATAACTGAAGACGACGAACAGCTGATGACAATGAACTAATAAGGACAGAGAAGGGAAACTAGGTCACGCGAGGAACACATGACAGGGGAAACAGACAGACAGGTAAACATGAAACATACAGGCTCTAACAATTATAAAGAAGGGGGTTTACAGGCCATAGATTTTGATTGCATGAATGAAACTTTCAAGGTTAATTGGCTTAAAAGCTTTCTAATAAATTACCATAGTTTCTGGTTCTGCGCTCCTAGGAATATCTTTAAAAGTGTTGGTGGTATAGAATTTTTATTATGTTGTGATTTCTCAATACAGAAACTCCCTCTTAAACTGTCAGACTTTCAATAAGCATGTTCTCTTATACTGGAAGTTGATTTATAAACACAATTCCCCCCCACAATTCACCAATTTGGAATAATAGGTACATTTTATTTAGGAATAAGTCACTTTTTTTTTTTTGAAAGAATGGTGGGAGAGTGGTGTCTGGTCTGTTGTTCACTTGTTAGATAATGAAGGTTGTTTTATGAACCACAAAACTTTTTGTGAAAAATATAACCTTTATTGTGATTACAAGCAATTTAATATGGTGTTGAACTGTGTAACCCTTGCTATGGAATTTGAGCAGTGGGGGTTAATTCATGTGGAAGGGACAATAATTCACTTTGGCTTTATGAATTACTGCAGGTCGAATTATAATCTGATCTAGGCCAATATCAGAAGATTTCTGGGTTCAGGAGAGGTAGGTACACGCAGACATACGAAATTTGAACAAATCTTTATATAGGAAAATGCAAATTGGGAAAAAAAGGGAAATTCAAATTACACTAATTAGAAATATTTACAATAATATACAAAGACAAAATAAACAACATCAACAAGAAAACAAAATAACTCATATCAGTTCTTAGATTCAGTTAGCAAATTGACAATTTGAACAATTGCAAATTGCAGTTTCCCAGTCCTCAGATTCTTTAACCAATTGTCCAATGTTCAAAAAAGAAGAAATCAAAGTATCTCAAACTTCCAAACTGGTGGAATTACTAGTGGAAAGTGGAAAAAAAAGGTACCGACATCCGCAAAGATGAAGGACAGATATCCCGTCATGGTTGGCTAATGTCAACAAAAAAAAAAACTGGCCAGTGCATACACACAGCACAAAATCCTCAATAAATCGACATTTTACATACATTCAATAAACTTTACACATTCTATACATCACTTTCTATATAACAATGTATACAATTACTGAACACTTCTCTCTTTAATTACATTAATACACCACTGAATCGTTATATCTTAACATATATGATAAATAACCATATAATTTCTCTATAACTCGCCGATTTCCTTGTGTATTAATGTTATTTTCTTTGCTTTTCCAGGTCTCTCGCGGATGACGCAGTGCAGACTACTGCGCGGGATCTCAACGCGACGACGGATCACAGGATCACGCGATGGAAGTAAGTGAGATTTCTTAATAAGATATCTATAAAGACTTGCAAACTTTTCTCTCAAATGCGTTATTTGTCGGAATAAGACATATGGAGATTTCACGCAGCTTCTAATTCGCGGTTTCTCTGTTCTGTTCACGTTCTCGTTCAGATCTGTTTGTCATCTGGTCTGTTCTCGTTTGAATCAGCTTCTCATCTGATCTGTTCTTGTTTGTTCCATTGCGGCATATATCTCTGGGCGGAGTTATCCTGACCTACTTAGACCCGATTGGCTGTTCACATGCGCAATGCGGAATCTAAGAGCCAATTAAACTTTCATTTCAATTATTTACTTATTATCTTATTTATATTATATTTAATATTTCTTTATTTCTTATTATTTTCTCTAGCATTGTCTAGCTATTTGCTTGACTATATTTAACCCAACTTAGGCTATAAAGGTTTTTGAGCCTGGGTTACACCTGCATTCCAAAGGCCTTTGTACAGATGGTTATTTGTACAGTGTAACTGAAGCTCTGCATTTACTGTCTTTAAAAATAAATGGGCAAGATTTTGTTACAAGTAGCATGCCAAATAAATTAATCAGAACTTTATTAACCCAAGAAAAATTCCTAAATCAAGCCAGTCGAAATAATGTTAATCAAATTTTTCCCATAAGCTCCATTCATAAATTAAGAACTTTGTATCTCTCCTTTCCTATACCTCCCAAAGCCAAGGAAGTTCATTTTAAAATTTTTAATGATATCTACCAAATCTTCAGAATTCCTTAGGCATAGATTTAATATTGACCACAATAATTGTATTTTCTGTGATTGTGACATTGAAACAACTGTACATTTATTTTTTGACTGTAAATTCAGTAGAGCTTTTTGATCGGATATATAAATATATATATATATATATGAGTGGCTTAAAGTTTCTGTTAATGTGATTTCTCAGTTTTCTAAAAATGATATATTTTTTGGTATACTAATTGAAGATATAAATATTCATTTTTTGCTAAATAATGGTTTAATTTTGGGAAAAATTTTCATTCACAAATGTAAGTGCCTTAAAACAAAACCATTGTTTTCTGTTTTTCAAAAAGAATTTTGGTTGTACTGTAAATCTCTAAGAATGTTAAAATGCATAACAGAAAAAAGACTATTTACTTTATTGAGGAAATTTAAATTAGAAGACCCTGCTGTGTAAATTTTTTTATTTTATTGCTGTTGTGCTCTGTTCTATTAGATTCTCTTATATTTCAATACTGCCTTATTGTACTTGTTTCCTTTTGTAATAAAAAAAAAGACCTAAACGCGCGGTGATGACGTCAGTCATCCGTGCCATGCATAAGTTCTGAAGGCACTTTAGAAAGTCATTTTTAAAAACCTGAATGTAATATTCTTAAGATCATTGACGCTGTTTTTACACTAAACGAATGGAATTTGGTTGTATAGTATTATGTTGGATTTATTGCTTTCTGTAGGCCAATAGCAATTTAAGAGTATGAATGAAATCTCGTTGAGTATGAATGCGATTCGGAAATCATCCGCCATGTTGACGTTATCATGTGACCTACAACGTTATCGCAAGCGCAACAATTTAAAAGATATGAGTGACAGGTTTAATTCATATATCTTTAAATATCTTGATATTGATTATATCCATTTATTTTGTGATTGTAGCAATAAATTTGTGGTTAATTTCAGTTTTTATATTTTCAACCCGACTAATGTTGACCCAGTTTTATCCTTAAAGATATTTTTTTATTATTATAAAAACCCCAAATCGCAATCTCTTGAATATGTTAATTTATTTTATATGCAACCATTTTCATCCACAAGCAAAGGTGATTTAAATCTTCTTTGTTTCCCTCTTTTTCTTGAATTTAAGAATTCGTTTCATTCATCAGGCTTATAAATAACAAAATAAATGCATTATGATTAATTATTCAGATATTTAACATTATCATTGTGCTTTTTTGTGATCTGCATTTAATCTCATATTATGATGTACACAAACCCATTTTTTTTTTGTCTTTTTTGTTTATGATTGTTTATTGTTAAAGATACAACCATGGTATTTTCCCTGATCTTGTATGTAATTATAAGTTCTGCAATAAAATAATAATAAAAAAGACATGTGTCACAGCTGCACTAACACCTCATAGCGTCAGTAACTCAACCCTACCTCGTACGATTTTTCGCAGCTGCTCGAAGATCCTGCCTTTGGAGAAGAATGTTGATTTTGTACTCAGAAAATGTCAGTATTACTACTAAAAATAAGATTACCCCAGAATGAATTGCATTGCTAGCCCACCCCAACACTTACACACAATAATAATGAAAAATGCTGCCCAATATTTCATTATAATACTTTTTACTGAAAATGATGTTTTAGTAAAACAAGCAAAATGTCATTTGTTTTGTCATATGACAGCTATGCATGAACACACACTAGACAAGTGCAGTCAAGGTGAATTCCTCTCAATTTTCAGTCAAGCAATGATATAAAGCATGAATTAATAAAATAATTATATTTTATTTACTGACAACAATAGGAAACAAATGAGTAAAAGAATGAATAAAAGTAAGCACAATAAATAAATGCATATACCGGTACAAGTCAACAACACATGAAACAAAGCTTTATTCAGACTTATTGTACTAATAATCACATATTTACAGGCGTTGAACCCTCCTACTGTCCATCCTTCTGCCATCTCAACACAGCTGTGCCAATTCTGCAGCTTTATTTTGATGAAGCACCTGATCACCGTGAACATCTTCACCTGTCTTTGCCGTCGATCAAGTCCCTCATTGCTGCTCTTCTCAATGGGGACATAATTGATCCAGAGGATGAGGAAGACCATGATGATGGACCCCTGAACCCCACAACCTTGAAGCAAGAGTCGGAGAAGATGTGCGAGACAATCTGGCTGCCGCTGTGCCTGCTCTCCAAGAACATGACTCCCTGTTAAAAAAACATTTAAATATTAAACCATTTTACAATCCATGTCAGCATTCCATTTCTTGACATTTTTCATGCTAATTTTTGATGTAGTTTTATTACTTTTGTGGTGTAGTGGGCTGAACCACTGAAATGGTAAGCAGAAGGTTGCTGGTTCGATCTCTGCAGCATCACCACCAATGTGTCCTTGAACAAGACACTCGTGTTAACTGACTTCTTATACAATACAAATGTTCCTTCATTTATCAACAGTACAAACGGTCAAATAAAACAGATAACTAATGTCGAGTTACTTGTACATTTGTTTATTTATATTACTTACATTCATGTAATGTAAGCAGTGTTGAATTCTACATAAGAGCACACATAAATCACTCAGATGTCTATTTCATGTTGTGATGTGCTCATCATTTGCAATACCTATTGAATATTTCCCTGTCAGATGTTAAATAAACATTTAGTAAGCGTGTTTATGATGTATATGGTTCAGAAGTCATGTAAATCCACATTGGTGACATACGTGAGCTTACTAGAGCTCACCTGTTAGCTGTACGTAATAAAACGTGTTTTTACAGCAAAATCACAAGTATACTGCCTAGCGTATTTGCACCTTCAACAGTTTACAGTGGTTCAACAAATGCGATTTTAACACAAGGAATGTTTTTAATACTCACATTTGAAAACGCCTCTTTCTCCTCTGTGTTTGATTGACGTATCCTCTCCCGTGGCCTCCTGGGATAGAAAAGTACTTATCGGTAAGCGCTCAGGAATCTGGACGGAAGCAGTAGGCCATCTGGGAACTTCTCGACAACTCTTTTATGACTACTAAGGATTCGGACATACTTATTCGCTCACCTACTGCTTTTCGCCTACTCAATAGTAGAGAAGTAGGCGATTTCGAACGCAGCCAGTGATTTCAACGAGACTGATTCTATCCTTTCCAGCATAGTTTAAATCTTCTTATTTTGGGAATTGCTGCCAGTGTGCTAAATATTAGAACCTCATTTTGTACAAAAAAAAATATATTTCATATCGTAATAAAAGGCAAAAAGGCAAAATATGAAGATTTAAACTAATTCTTGTTAAATTTAACCCACAAGCGATACTGATTCTATCCTTTGTGGGTTAAATTTAACAAGCATTAGTTTAAATCTTCATATTTTGCCTTTTTACCATTTATTACAATATGAAATATTTTACATTTACATTTAGCAGTCGCTTTTATCCAAAGCGACTTACAAGTGAGGAATACAAACAAGCGATTCTTCATGAATTGGCAAATAGGCACAGGAAGTGCTCACAATACAACTTTCATACATTGCTCAGTACCATAAGCTAGAGTAGGAAGGGAAAAGGGAAGGATAGGGTTTTTTTTTTTTATGAGGGGATCAAGTGTTCACGGAAGAGATGAGTTTTCAGCTATATTTTGAATATTGCCAGGGATTCTGCGTTCCTGATGAAAGTAGGGAGATCATTCCACCAGCAGGGAGCAGTGAAGGAGAATGTTCTGGAGAGTGATTTTGTGCCTCTCTGTGACGGTACCACAAGCCTTCGTTCCTTTAGTGATCGCAGGCTTCTGGTGGGGATGTAGCGTTGTAGCAGTGTGTGGAGGTAGGAAGGTGCAGAGCCTGTGGTGGATCTGTAAGCAAGCATCAGCGCCTTGAACTTGATGCGAGCAGCAAGGGGTAGCCAGTGCAAAGAGATGAAGAGGGGCGTGATGTGGGCTCTCTTGGGCTCGTTGCAGACAAGACGTGCAGCAGTGTTCTGGATCATTTGAAGAGGTTTGATTGCACTTGACGGCAGACCAGCCAGAAGAGCATTGCAGTAATCAAGCCTTGAAATGACCAGGGCCTGGACAAGCAGTTGTGTTGCGTGCTCAGTCAGGAAGGGACGGATTTTCCTGATGTTGTGAAGTGCAAATCTGCATGACCGCACCGTCTTTGAGATGTGATCTCTGAAGGTCAGTTGGTCATCGAAGATAACTCCAAGATTTATGGCGGACTTTGATGGGGTAATGGTGGTTGTACCAAGCTGTATGTTGATGTCGTGTTGTAGAGCAGGAGTGGCAGGGAAGACTAAAAGCTCAGTCTTTGGCAGGTTGAGCTGCAGGTGGTGTTCTTCCATCCACGTCGAGATGTCCGCCAGACAGCTTGAGATCCGTGCAGCTACTGTGGAATCATGGAAATATTTTGACAGGAAGCAAAATGAAAAGAGTAGGCAGATGGGATCCAAACTCAAGATTTGGTGCAACACAGCACCAGATGTCAGCGCACTGTCCACTAGGCCAACAAGAAGTGGGAATTGCTAACAATTCGTTAAATATTAGAACCTCATTTTGAAAAAAACATGGAGGGGGAACGGAATCCGACGGCAAAAATACAGCTGTCGAAATATGTTCCCCCTCCCCACCCCATTCCATATGATGAGAGTTGCTGATGTAGTGATTTAAATAATACTGATTCTATCCTTTATGGGTTCAATTTAACAAGCATTACTATAAGTCTTTTATTTAGCCTTTTTACCATTTATTACGATATGAAATATTTTGACAGGAAGCAAAATGTAAAGAAGCTGGCAGATGAGATTCAAACTCAAGTTTTGGTGTAAAGTAACACTAGATGTCAGGGCACTGTCCACTAGGCCAACAAGAAGTGGGAATTGCTAACAATTCGTTAAATATTAGAACCTCATTTTGTACAAAACATGGAGGGGGAACGGAATCCGACGGCAAAAATAAATAAATAAATATTTTGTTCGTTTAATTAAAGATCGTGCATGAGTCCCAACTGACTGAAACACACACAGTTCCTAAACTTTATTGAACACACATAACAAAAATGGAGAAATTTCTTGTGAGGACCAACAAGCCAACCGACGCACCACCAGCTGCAAAAAAAACTTGAAGGTACGATGAAGTGTAGTCTGTTGGGAAGAGATCATCTATTTTATTTGATTATATTTTATTTTTGTGCAGTGAATTTACCAAAACTATTTTCCAAGTTATTTTGAGTCATATAATTTCACTAAGCGCTGGATTCCTGCACGAGTCATGTCATGTTGTGAGTGGGAACCATTGATTGTAGTGTTTGTTCGTATGGGACGCTTTTCTGTGTTGCGCACTATTCTTTGGGGAGTACTTGAGTTGCGTCAGCCTCAGACCGCGTGTGGACGCTGATGAGGCAGGACGCTTATTTTTTCTCCTCCCTTCTTCCATTTTTAATTGGTATGTTTGTAGTTATTTACTTGGTCAAAGTTCATAAAACACAAAACGAATCAAGTATACAAATGTATTTTTGCGTATTGGTCAATTTTTGCGAGTTTTATGCAACTTTTGTCTGACGGCCTTGAGCTAATTACCTCGTGGTTTGTGCACAGTGTTAAAGAAAGGTTTATTTTATCGAGTATCCTATGTGTTGCAGTTATGTTCAGTTCTTCAACTCATTGTATAAAATTGTAGAATTTGTGCAATTTGGTTTATAATGTTATAGACTAAATTTGAATATTATCAATACTGTTTTTCTATCCCCTTTTTCTATAATACATTTAATTGCTTTGCATTTGTATAATGCACTGACTTCACTTTTCTGTCGAGTCATTGTGAATGCTTGGGAAGAATGGTTACATTAAATCTATGCATCATCCATTGTTATTAATACATATCGAGACAATTAACACAGTGATATATAATGTAATTTTATTTTAATTTCTTTATTTTATTGGTTTAAATGTTATTACACAATAGAGCTGCAACTAACGATTATTTTTTTCTGTCGACTAATCTAACGATTATTTTTTAAAAAAAACGTAATAATTTAGTGTTCTTTTTTTGATTAGCTAGTGAATCCTATGGATAACTTAAAAAATTATAAGTAAAACTTCTAATATAATATTTCAACTTTTATTAAATATCTTTCAAAAAAATAACTTAAACACATTGAAGTTTTACAGTATACAAAAATAAAGTGTCAAAAATAAAATGTAAACAACACTTTAGCATCAGGCTGGAATAATGCCATATAAATTCAAAAGCATTCAAAATGCCATATAAATTCAACAAAAGCACTGCTCAACACTGTGCAAAAATACATGAAATACATATACAAAAATAAAGTGCCAAAAAATAAAATGTAAACAACACTTTAGGGTCAGGCATGAATAATGCATATGGCTAATTATTCTAAAATTCTGCCTAACATTTTTGCAAAAGATGCATTCTGAAGGCATTATGTGGTTTAAAGTAGTAACACACTACAAAAATACTGGTCAACAACACTATGTAAAACATACCTGAAAGGTAACAGTTAAAGGAGCCAAGTCCAACAAAAGCACTGCTCAACACTGTGCAAAAATAATGGCCAATACAGTGCAAAGATTACCTGAAGGCATCTTCTAGTTTAAAGAAGTCCAACATAAATACAGCCCAACATAAACAGTGCAAAAGGTGCACAGGCCGTGTTGCTAATTATATAGCATTGCAATGGAGGAAGGTTAGCATACCGACATGCTCTGAAGTTAGGCTTGCTCTTTTTTTAGCCACAATGTTGCCAGCAACTGAGAAAAGCCTTTCAGATGGGGTTGATGTTGCAGGCACAGACAAGTAACTCTTTGCCAGCATGGCCAAGATGGGAAACCTCACTTCATTTTCCTTCCACCATTTCAGCGGATTTTCTTCCTTTGGAATAGCCTGCTCACTAAAGTACATGTGTATCTCATTCCTCACAACTTCACTGTGAGTTTCTTGATCTTGGATGTGACCAGTGTCATCCTCACCATTACTGTGGTCATCTGAATCCGAACCAAGCAAAGTGTCCAACAGAGACACTTGCCTCTTCTCTGAAAATGTCATGTCAACACTGGCTGACTGAACCTGTTCCTCACATTGATGTTGATGTGTTTGCTCCTCATATCTTCTTTTCTCTTCAAGAGCAAGAGCTTGAACCTTGAGGTGAACTTTCAAACTGTCCTCTGCTGGCAGGAATTTTAGTTAACGGAATCTGGGGTCCAGGGCTGCTGCAATAAGACATACATTTTCTCCATCATCTCTGAATTTAGTTTCCCGCTCCCATCTTGATGTCATCTCCTGTGCTGCAACACTTCTCGAAAATTGTGCTCTGTATGGATTTCTGGAGGCCCTTTAGCAGAGGAGGTAGAGCAGAACCAGTCACATAGGACTCTCCACTCAAGAAAACAGTAGCACACTCAAAAGGCCTCAGGACTTGTTCCACTTCCTCAAGTAAGCTCCACTGATCATGTTTTAAATCCAGGAAGCGCTTCCCTCGTGGTGTGACATCAGGATCGGAAAGTGTTGCAGTCACAGGCCACCTCTGTTCAAGCAGGCGGCTGATCATGTGTAAAGTACTGTTCCATCTTACGGATACATCATTAATTAATGCATGCTCAGGGGTACCCATTTGTTGCTGCTTTGCTTTAAGCTTTGTGGTGGCCAGCTCACTTTTTTTAAAAATGTTCCACCAGGCACTTTGCAGCCCTCAGTGTCTTGCTGATCTGGGGATCCCTCAGGGCATGGTTGACAACTAACTGCAATGTATGACCAGCACACCTGAGAGAAGAGATGCCATGCTTTTCTTCCAAAATACGCAGAGCAGCGACAACATTTATCATGGACAACTACAATTACATTGGCCATAGATATCGCAAACTTCTCAGCTGCTTTGTCCACCCAGTTAGCAATGTTTTTAGCTGTGTGCCGATCTTCAAGTGGCATGGTGGTTAGATTGTATGATGTAAGCTCCCAGTCTTCATTAATAAAGTGGCATGTGACACCCAAGTATGCCTCTGTGGCAATACTGGTCCATGCGTCTGTGGTGAGAGCTACTTTTGATTTCACATCTTTGAGTGATGCTTTCAATCTTTCCAAATTCTCCTCATATTTCTTCTCCATCAGCTTAGTGAAATGGGACCTGGAGGGAAGTGTGTACCCTGGGTAAAATGTGTTGGATCATCTCACGAAATCCTTGACCGTCTACGATAGAAAGAGGTCTCATATCTTTTATCATCATTTTAAGTATGCAATCAGTAAGTATAACGGCCATCTGGGGCGTGCAAACAGTGCCATCCTTTTTAAAAAAGAAATCTTGTACACAGCTTTGCCTCTTCCTGAGAAAAAAAACAAACACAATAATTAACATTAGGAACAAATTTAAACATGAAATCTATGAACGCTAACAATATATAACTACTGTATTTCAAAAAGGATAGTAAATCTGCATATTTTTAAATGAACTGAATGTGATTAATTACAATGTTTAATATGATTACTTTGATTACAATATTGTATTTCAGAGAGTGTAGTGAATTTGCCATTTTATTATGAAATACAGAAAGCATTTTAAACTCTTTTTAACTAATGAGATAATTCGTTATTAATCACGTACTTATTATTGTTTTATTTAATTGGCTGTGCCAAAAGTAAACAAAAATGCACTAGTAGCCTATTTATCTATATGTTCACGTACGCTACTAGATTACAGCGTACTGTTAATGTAAATCTAGTAGTTAATTTTAAGTCTACGTGTGCATAAACAACTTCTAACAACCAGTAAATGTTAATTAAAAGTTAAAGTTTGCTTTATTTTCGCCAAAGTAATCTATACAGGAATATGTTTACAGTTTATACAGTTAGCGATTAGCATTACCATTATTACCTAGCATATATGAATTAATTCTTGACCAAAACACAGCAGGTAAGAACGCAACAATTACTCCCAAAACTAATTGTAATAATAAATACTTACACAGATGGCTTGTCCTTTTGAGGTCGGACAACGCCAGGATGTTTTCTCCTGAGGTGCTCGTGCATCGCAGTTGTGCTGCCGTGGTACGCCATTTCGGTTTTACAAATGGAACAAAGTACCATTTTATTTGGCCTCTGTTTAAAGTATTCCCATACTTTTGATACTCGTGGTCTAGGTTTTTGTGATATAAAGGAACTTTCGTCATTCCCAGGAGCAGAAGCCGCCATTACGCTAGATGAACGTAAACCGTGTGACGCGTCGACGCACGACGTATTTTTTCTGTATTTTCGTAGTCGATGTAATCGATTACGTCGACGCATCGTTGCAGCACTATTACACGATGTTAAACAAATTATTGTAACATTAGCCTCAGACCGCGTGTGGACACTGAGAAGGCAGGACGCTTATTTTTTCTCCTCCCTTCTTCCATTTTTAATCGTGTTAAAGGAAGAAGATAACGCAACAAATGTTTGCTTTATCGAGTACCCCATGTGTTGCAGATGAATAAATGCCATGTTGGAGCTGACCTGTTGTTTCCAGAGTGAATTTCCTTGTCCAGAATCGGATCTGCTACAGAAGCATACCTGTAGTTTGGGTTTACAGTCACGGCTGACTTGGTTTCCATCAGCAACAGGCAGCCATTTTTGTCTAAACAGTGTTTGGAGCCATCGTATGTAGTGGCCAAAAGAATCGGTAAACTGGGTAAACCGCATACAATCGCCGAGGCTCTCATTTTGCCGGCAGCGCAAGACACGTGCAGAATAATGATCGGCGATAGTGCAGCAGCCAAACTCGGAGCAGTACCACTGTCCAATGACACAGTCGCTAGGAGAATTGTAGACATGTTGTGTCTTTATTTCCCTTGCAATGTCCAATGATATGAGAGAGCAACTGATAGAGTTCGTTAAGAAGAGTCCTTACTACGCACTGCAGCTGGACGAATCCACTGATATTGCTAGGCAGGCACAGCTCCTCACCTATGTCCGGTATCTGCGGGACAAGGATGTCCTGTTTTGCCGACCTCTTCAGTCTCACACTACAGGAGAAGCCATTTTCAATGTCCTTGATATTTTTATCCGTGAAAATGGTTTTGCTTGGGACCGACGCGTTGACCTATGCACGGATGGTGCGCAGGCAATGACGAGTCGTGAGCGTGGCCTAGCTGCTCGCGTTCAGCAAGTAGCTCCACTTGTGAAATGGACACATTGCACGGTCCATCGCAAAGCACTAGCTGCTAAAAAAATGCCGGTTCTCTTTGACTCCATGCTGAACCAATCTGTGAAAATGATAAATCTCATCAAATCACGGCCGCTAAACTCTCGCTTGTTTGGGGTCCTCTGCCAGGAGATGGGCTCAGGGCACGAACAGCTGCTTCTCCACACTGAAGTTCGCTGGCTCTCCAGGGGGCGGGTGTTACAGCGGTTGTATGAGCTGCGAGAGGAGGTCAAGTGGCTTTTGACAGAAATCAAATCAGATCTGGCGAAGCATCTGGATGACACTGTAGCTTGCGTCTCTGTCCTATTTGGTCGATATATTTGACCGCTTGAATGGCCTCAACCTGTCTTTGCAAGGCCGCGAAACTCATATTTTGCTCCTTGCAGACAAAGTGTACGCCTTCACACAAAAACTAGGGGCCCCAACTGCAATGAACCGGCTTTGGGGAAGCCCAGCTTCCAAAAGGTTGAGAACCCCTGACCTAAATTACATAATTGACATAAAATTCATAATGATTTTAATAGTATCTATTCAGTGTGTTATCAAAAGGTGTGATAAAGTATGGCACAGTCATGAGGTTTTGTGTAGAAAAGTGTGCTGCCAGTATAGTAAAGGTTCTCACTGTACCATATGACTCAATCTATACTATTAGTTGACCTTTATAAAGGTGAGTTATAGTAATGCGGCAGTCTCTACCATGGTAATATCTGTTTACAGTATCACATGGCATATAATGTAAAATGATGCCATCTGTCTCCCTTCTTCTGATGCATCTCTGATCAATCCGATGTTATACACTCACTGACTGTTTCTTTTCTCTTATATTCTGTCCTGTTCTGTGTTCACAAATTTGTGCTATCCGTTCCTTTTATTGATACACATTAAAAGCACACTGGGGGCATTATAGGGATCTGTTATGTTTAATCTATTAAAGTTTGCTATGTAAAGGTTTATGTTTAATTAGAGTGCGCAGTGACCTCTGTTGTATTTAAACTCATGCTGGCGCCATTCATTTCATATTTGCTCCCGGCTGTTTCTGTCTGCCAGCATGGTCGCGTGGACAGAATGGGTCACGTGACGTCCGGAGCGCTGTATATGTACTCCGCTTCCTCTATATATCTGCTCGCTGCGATACAACACTCTCGTGCGCGTTGCGGACAACTGACGGAAATCATTTGCCCACGTCTTTTAAAACCTTGCCAATTTGAACATCCAAGTGATTTTTATCATTCAGTTGTAAAGTTCTTGGGAGCTCTTTAAGATATTGTTTCTTTGCTCGCACATTCCAAATTGAGTTATTTTACCTTAAACTGTCAAATGCACAAATTGTCAAAATGTCTGTCTTGGTCGGATATGTCTTACGTGAATTTAAATAGTTCAATATTATACGTCATTGGATGTGCCTAAAATAGCCTACATCCTGCTGTCTGTCACTAAATAATGTTTGTAACTTTAAATTAATCGTAAGGATTGAACTATTTACTGTATTAACAGTGACCATCCAGGGAGGTATTTATGTAAAGAGCTATTTGAGTGGTCAATGAAAAAAAAAAAAACATTTTATTTTATTTTTATTCAAAGATTTTATTTATAAAACGATATTACCAAAATAAAAATGATTTAAAAAAAAAAAAAAGATCAACGCATCCTCCTGAAGATTTCTGAAAGAGGGGGAAAAGGGATTAAAATTATTTAACTTCGTTTAAAATTGGATATAACCTACTTCCAATTACTACACATTTAATAAGCACATTTATATTGATAACTTCATGCGCAATAACCCAGCTAAATCCTAGTCACCATCACTGAAAACCATTTCAACCTACCAAGCTTCTCAGATATCCAATCCAATCCTGTCTACTGTTCAATCTAATCCTCAGTAGTCAACTAAAAAACAAAGTAGATTAGATAAAAAATTTAATTTAATTTGATTTAACATATTTATTTAAATTTAATAATTTTCCAGGTAGTTCCTGTAGATTTCACCTGAAAGAGAAGGAAAAGGGATTAACATTGTTTAAATTAGTTTAAAAATTGATATAATCTACTTCCAATTACTACACATTTAATAAGAACACTTAAACCACAGGCCAATGACTCATGATCAATTGTTGCCCCAGGAGTGAAAGAGCCTGTAAATACTGTGATACTCACCGAGGACGATGATGATTAGTATGACAACAATTGTCAGAATTATGCCCAGCCATGTCTGCAAAAACAAACAAAAAAAAAATTTAGTTGCTATGATGGTGCTTTCAGGTCACTTATCCGGTTCTTTAAATGGTTAGTTCACCAAAAAATGAAAATGATGTAATTTCTACAAAAGAATATCACTGGAATGAATGGTTATGATTAGGCAAGATCTTTAGAACCCATGCTAATACTGTATAAGAAAAGTTTTCCAGCCCTGGAGGGAGCTAAGCGGAAAGGCCTGAAAACAGATGCGGAGAATGCTTTGACTTTTTTTAAAATACATCAGCTAAATACATCTCTTAACACCATTGTCTATTTACATTAAAACATTGCAGTCCAGTAAAATGTTTTATAGTCTTTTAAATATATTTAATATTTATTTTTATATATTTTTTATCATTATATCCATTCATTACAGATGCACAAAACTATAAACAGCCAAATTTGTTGGAAAACATTCAATCATCTCTAAAGCCTTTACATTTATCATGAAATGCATTTAAACTAAATAATTATATGATGTTTGTTTTACCTCCATTCTGAGAGAGCACACAGTCCCCTGCTCCCGCTCTTTAGCCACCTGAAGGACAGAGAATGCTTTTAGAGGATTGATTCCTAGGAAAACTCAGCAAAATTGATGCTACGGGCTGGAAAAGCAATCAAGGTCAAGGAATCTTGGCGTGCGAGTAAACAAACAGCTGTGTGAACACCAGAGGAGGTTTACTAATAAATTAAATGATGCCAGACTTTTGAAATATTTGACTAAATAGATTGATGAAAAAAGCTGTCAATACGCATTTCTGATTAGGTGTTTATTCGGATGTCATCCGATTTCATTAAAATAAACATACACAAGGAGCTCTCACATTTTCTTCAGGTTTTTCTGGTCACACTGCATTTGCAAGAATTTTGTCTTACATAGCAATATAGTAAGTAAATGTACACATTCAAATCAGAAAAAAAATTCTGAGTTTTTAACAGGTGAAACTATTATACAGTGGGGAGAACAAGTATTTGATACACTGCCGATTTTGCAGGTTTGCCCACTTACAAAGCATGTAGAAGTCTGTAATTTTTATCATAGGTACTCTTCAACTGTGAGTGACGGAATCTAAAACAAAAATCCAGAAAATCACATTGTATGTTTTTTAAACCTGAAGGATCTGGAGAAGGTCTGTATGGAGGAGTGGGCCAAAATCCCTGCTGCAGTGTGTGCAAACCTGGTCAAGAACTACAGGAAACGTATGATCTCTGTAATTGCAAACAAAGGTTTCTGTACCAAATATTAAGTTCTGCTTTTCTGATTGTCACGTGTATGTCTTGTTTAGTTTAGTTCTGTCTTGTCATCATGAGTTCTAGTTAATCACTGTGTCTCTAATTAGTTTAGTCTTGTCAGCTGTCCTTGTCTAATCATGTGTATTTAAGTTCATGCCTGTTTCCTGTTCTTTGTCTGTTGTTGTCTGTGCTTCTGCACACTGAACCTTCGCCTCCTGTCAGTCCTGGCGTTACACTGATGTATCAAATACTTATGTCATGCAATAAAATGCAAATTAATTACTGAAATCATACAATGGGATTTTTCTGGATTTGTTTTAGATTCCATCACTCACATCACAAGAGTACCTATGATAAAAATTAGACTTCTACATGCTTTCTTAGTGGGCAAACCTGCAAAATCGGCAGTGTATCAAATACTTGTTCTCCCCACTGTAGCTTGTTTTTGATGGTGGCACCTAAAAAAAAAAGATGTCTGCACATGGTAGAGTCTCAAAGTTCAATTAAATATTCAACAAACATTTTAATCATTGTACATCCTGTTACTGTAATTGGTCATCCTGAAATTATCTGATTTTAAAGGGAGGGAATACTAACTATACTTTTGACACATGTAAAACAGAAAATCAATAACTTTGTCAATACTTGCTAAGTTAACAAATGTAATCTGTCATCTGTAATGATCTGTGATCAAAAATAAATAAATAAATAAATGCTTCATTCATTTATATCCCTTTTATCTTTCACACTTTACATTTACCCAATACAGAAACATACATTTTTCAGCAACCAGCAGCATAGAGATGGAAGATGATGATGATGATGTTAATGACAATAAATGTTTCTTCACCAAAGCAAATGAGAAAATGTCCATGAAAACACATGTCCAAGAACGTCTTCCAAAAGTGCGACCTGTACTCCTTAGTGCGAAATCAGTCCAAGCCTCAAGAGGCAAAGTCTAGTTTAAGGATCCACCGCAGTTGACTCAATTCATAGCCTCTAACCCCAGTTTACGGTCATCTTTCTGACATGGGTTAAAACAAACAGGCATACGAACACAAGGATATATCCCACAGAATGTGGAGTCCTTCTATAAATTAAATGAAACAAATTGCATTAGAAAAATAACTACACAAAACAACCAGTACACATTCAATGAATACAAGAAATAAAACAATGCTTACTTCCAATTTGAGCATAAAACTCACAGTTTCTCAATTAGGACCATTGATTGTTTGGAGCATAAGCCATGCCTAGGCCCTCCATTACAAATCTGACTTCTACCTTTTTCCCTCATTTTATACCTGAGGATATAGCTCTCCTTTTGGGACGCCATTTTTCCACCCTTGCTGAGACACGGTGTAGCCGGGAGACATGGCTAACAACTCATACAGCGGGGTGAAGAACTCTGTGGCCGAGCCCAATCATGATGGAGAGTTTTGGCTGCTCGCTTAAAGAGCTTCGCTCTCTCATGGAACTGCGAGGGGCTGAAGGATTATACAAAATCCAGGAATCTTTTGCAGACGTTAATGGACTTTGCAGCAGACTGAAAACATCACCTGTAGATGGGTTAAGTGGGCAGCCCTTAGATATTGAAAAAAGAAAAGAAGCATTTGGACAGAACTTTATACCTCCGAAAAAGCCAAAAACCTTTCTTCAGTTAGTATGGGAAGCATTACAAGATGTAACATTGATTATTTTGGAAGTGGCAGCAATAGTTTCTTTAGGCCTTTCTTTTTATAAACCTCCGGATTCAGAAAGTAAAAATTGCGGGAATGCAGCGGGTGGAGTAGAGGATGAAGGAGAATCTGAGGCTGGATGGATAGAAGGAGCAGCAATCCTCCTGTCTGTTATTTGCGTGGTGCTCGTAACAGCATTTAATGACTGGAGCAAGGAGAAACAGTTTCGTGGCTTACAGAGCCGCATAGAACAAGAGCAAAAGTTTACGGTGGTTCGGGGAGGGCAAGTCATTCGTTCGATCCCTGTTGCCGAGATTGTCGTCGGGGACATTGCACAAATTAAATGTGGCGACCTCCTGCCTGCTGATGGTGTTCTCATCCAGGGCAATGGCCTCAAAATAGATGAGAGCTCCTTAACCGGAGAGTCTGACCATGTGAAGAAATCGTTGGAGAAAGATCCTTTGCTGCTGTCAGGTACTCATGTCATGGAGGGTTCTGGAAAAATGGTGGTCACTGCTGTCGGAGTCAATTCCCAAACTGGAATCATCTTCACATTATTGGGGGCGGCAGAAGATGACGAGGATGAGGAGGAGGAGGAGAAGAAGAAAAAAGGAGAAAAAGAAAGAGAAGAAAAATAAAAAGCAGGATGGCTCTGTGGAGAACAGAAAGAAAGCTAAAGCCCAGGATGGTGCCGCAATGGAGATGCAGCCTCTAAACAGTGATGAAGGGGCTGATGGTGAGGAGAAGAGAAAAGCCAACTTGCCAAAGAAAGAGAAATCGGTCTTGCAAGGAAAGCTGACCAAATTAGCGGTCCAAATTGGAAAAGCAGGTCTGGTGATGTCAGCCATCACAGTGATCATCTTGGTGGTGCTCTTCGTGGTGGACACTTTCTGGGTCCAGGGACTTCCTTGGGAAAAAGAATGCACACCTGTCTACATCCAGTTCTTTGTTAAGTTCTTTATCATCGGTGTGACTGTGCTGGTGGTGGTCGTCCCTGAGGGTCTTGCGCTGGCTGTAACCATCTCGCTGGCTTACTGTAGAACTTTCCAGCAGGTACCACTATTCTTTTGCATATGCATATTACGAGTGACGGAGATTGTTATTACATTCTGGGGTATTTGAAGAAGTAACTATGTATATTATCTATCTCATTCTAAATGCAAGCACATTTATGTTGTATTCATATATATCATAATCTTACTAGGTTACAGATATGTTTTTATTATCGTTCCTAGTCACCAGATTGTGTATTCTTGTGTGCGTGGTTAGTCAGCGCGCGAGCGCCGCCTAGGTTCATTTCATTTTGTTGTTGGAACAGGACTGGTACGCTTGCCGGTGAGTGCCTGTAAACTGGCATTTTTAGTAATTCAGATTGAGAATTAATATTTTATGTTTGTATAATTTCATTAGTTAATTCTGATGTGTGTTTGTGTTTCGTTGTAGGTTTACAACCTAGCGATCTAACAGACTAGTTAAGTGACGAGCTAAACCGTCACGCATAAAGCTCGTGGATGATTATCGTGCAGTTTGTACACAATAAAGGCTCGAGTTGTACCCGCCGTACTTGTCCTGAAATCCTTCCAGTGGGGAGTTACTAAGCTATATCAGATAGTTTATTAAAAAACTGGACACTTACTCTGTCAAAAAAATGATGAAAGACAATAATTTGGTGAGGCATCTTGATGCCTGTGAAACCATGGGCAATGCCACAGCCATCTGTTCGGATAAGACAGGGACTCTGACTATGAACCGAATGAAAGTTGTTCAGGTCAATATCGCTGACAAGCACTACAAGAAAGTCCCTGAGCCTGATGTCATTCCTGCCAGCATTATGGACCTGCTCACAGTGGGCATCAGTGTCAACTGTGCTTACACCACCAAAATCATGTCCCCTGAGAAGGAGGGAGGCCTGAATCATCAGGTGGGCAACAAAACTGAATGTGCCTTGCTGGGCTTTGCCATGGACTTGAAAAAAGACTATCAAGCAATCCGCAATGAAATCCCTGAAGAGAAGCTTTACAAAGTCTATACCTTTAACTCCGTCAGGAAATCCATGAGCACCGTGCTAAAGAATGCTGACGGAAGCTTCCGGATGTTCAGCAAGGGAGCCTCCGAGATTCTGCTGAAGAAGTGTTTTAAAATCCTGACAGCGACGGGTGAGGCAAAGGTTTTCCGCCCCAGAGACCGAGATGACATGGTGAAGAGAGTGATTGAGCCTATGGCCTCTGAGGGCCTGAGGACCATCTGCCTGGCTTACAGGGACTTCCCTGTTTCTGAAGGAGAACCAGACTGGGATAACGCGAACGAAATTCTCAGCAGGCTCACCTGTGTGTGCATCGTTGGCATTGAAGACCCAGTCAGACCAGAGGTCCCTGATGCCATTAAAAAGTGTCAGCGTGCTGGAATCACAGTGCGTATGGTCACCGGGGACAACCTTAACACTGCCCGCGCTATAGCAACTAAATGTGGCATCCTGCAAGTAGGAGATGACTTCCTCTGCTTGGAGGGCAAAGAGTTCAACCGCCGGATCCGTAATGAAAAGGGAGAGATTGAACAAGAGCGGATTGACAAAATATGGCCTAAACTCCGGGTGCTGGCGAGATCTTCGCCGACAGACAAGCATACGCTAGTCAAAGGTATAATTGACAGCACTGTTGTGGAGCAGAGGCAGGTTGTGGCAGTAACGGGAGACGGCACCAATGATGGCCCTGCCTTAAAAAAGGCCGATGTTGGGTTTGCCATGAGCATTGCTGGCACAGACGTTGCTAAAGAAGCCTCCGATATCATCCTTACTGACGACAACTTCAGCAGCATTGTCAAGGCGGTTATGTGGGGGCGGAATGTGTACGACAGCATTTCAAAATTCCTCCAGTTCCAGCTCACCGTCAATGTGGTGGCTGTGATCGTGGCCTTCACTGGAGCTTGCATCACACAGGACTCTCCTTTGAAAGCTGTACAGATGTTATGGGTAAATCTGATTATGGACACATTTGCCTCTTTGGCCTTGGCCACTGAACCCCCCACTGAATCTCTTCTGCTGGGGAAGCCTTACGGCCGTAATAAACCCCTCATCTCCAGGACAATGATGAAGAACATATTGGGTCATGCGGTTTACCAGCTCACCATCATCTTCACTTTGCTCTTTGCTGGTGAGAAGATATTCGACATCGACAGTGGGCGTAATGCCCCTCTTCACGCTCCCCCCTCTGAGCACTACACCATCGTCTTCAACACCTTTGTGATGATGCAGCTGTTTAATGAAATCAATGCACGGAAGATCCATGGGGAACGCAATGTCTTTGAAGGCATTTTCAACAATTTGATCTTCTGTTCCATCGTCTTTGGGACTTTTGTTATTCAGATTGTGATCGTGCAGTTTGGAGGAAAGCCTTTCAGCTGTGTGGGGCTGAACATTGAACAGTGGCTATGGTGTGTCTTCTTGGGCTTTGGATGTCTACTCTGGGGTCAGGTCATTTCCTCGATCCCCACGAGTCGGCTGAAGTTCCTGAAGACTGCTGGTCACGGCACGCAGAAGGAGGAAATCCCAGATGAGGAGTTGGATGAGCTGGACGACATGGATGAAATTGACCATGCTGAGCGAGAGCTCCGCAGGGGGCAGATCCTTTGGTTCAGAGGCCTCAACCGCATTCAGACTCAGATCCGAGTGGTGAATGCATTCCGCAGCTCGCTGTCGCCCTATGAGGGCCTGGAGAAGCCAGAGTCTCGCAGCTCCATCCACAACTTCATGACCCATCCGGAGTTCCGGATAGAGGACTCAGAACCCCACATCCCCCTCATCGATGACACGGATGCAGAGGACGACGCCCCCACTAAGAGAAACGCCACACCCACGCCTCCTCCCCCACCCTCGCCCAATCAGAACAATAACGCCGTAGACAGCGGCATCCACCTCTTCCTGGATCCCAGCAAGCCAGCCACACCCTCAACTCCCGAAAGAGCCCCATGCACAGCCTAGAGACGTCCCTTTGATCAGCTCTGCCCCTCGGTACAACACTCAACACCTGCTTGTCTCCGCAGGGACTAAAGCCTGGAGAACTCATTGGATAAGAGGGGCGGAGCCAAGGATCTCTCGGGAGCTTAGCTCTTAGCTTTTGCTTCTCTTTATCTGGATGGTGTTGTACATTTGTTCTTTTTGCCCTTTGCTTATTCAAACACTGATTTCTGCATCATTTGGCTGTTAATATTTTGAATTATTTATGTTTTTTGGAAGACACAGGTCTGTTTACAAAGTTTGTAGATACTTTTTTTTTTTCTTCTGTTTGTTGGTGGAAGAGCTTCCTGATGCAGAGAAATGGGGACAATTGAAATAAGAGAAATATTTCAGATACTGCTGTACTTTCAGGAAAAAAAGGGTGTTTCTATGGAAACCGAACTATTTTTGCCTGCAAGTTTTATTTGTTATATATTTGTAGATACATAGAACCTTCTAGCCAAATAGAAAACACTAAGGCTTGTATAGCAGAGAAGGTATTGGGGTCCAATAAGCCATGCCTAGGCCCTCCATTACAAATCTGACTTCTTCTACCTTTTTCCCTCGTTTTATACCTGAGAAGATAGCTCCTTATTGTCCCCTCATGGAGAGTAGTACAATTACAACAAAACAAAGAAAAACATGTTAACAGGTTTATAACTGTTACACTATTATGGGATGGTGATGAACCGGAATTTGTACCTATATGGTAAAAGGAAGTAGGATGGCTTTATGATAATTGACTTATTTGCATATCCAATCAATTTTGATTTTCTTTGTTTACTAAAAATTAATATGTATGATTTTGAATAAATACTCTGTTTTGTGTGAAGTTCACTTTGTAGCTCTCTGAGGTATGCTTTGGTTGTAAGAGAGACTACCCTGAATTTTCAGTAAAATTGGTTTGATAATTTTACTATTGAGTGGCCTGATTTAATTTAGATAGGTGAATTTCCACCACAACATGTCTACAATTCTCCTAGCGACTGTGTCATTGGACAGTGGTACTGCTCCGAGTTTGGCTGCTGCACTATCGCCGATCATTATTCTGCACGTGTCTTGCGCTGCCGGCAAAATGAGAGCCTCGGCGATTGTATGCAGTTTAACGATTCTTTTGGCCACTGCATACGATGGCTCCAAACACTGTTTAGACAAAAATGGCTGCCTGTTGCTGATGGAACAGGTCTCAGATCAGCCGTGACTGTAAACCCAAACTACAGGTATGCTTCTGTAGCAGATCCGATTCTGGACAAGGAAATTCACTCTGGAAACAACAGGTCAGCTCCAACATGGCATTTATTCATCTGCAACACATGGGGTACTCGATAAAATAAACATTTGTTGCGTTATCTTCTTCCTTTAACACGATTAAAAATGGAAGAAGGGAGGAGAAAAAATAAGCGTCCTGCCTTCTCAGTGTCCACACGCGGTCTGAGGCTAATGTTACAACAATTTGTTTAACATTGTGTAATAGTGCTGCAACGATGCGTCGGCGTAAACGATTACATCGACTACGAAAATACGTCGACGTGCGTGAAATGCGTCAACGCGTCACACGGTTTACGTTCATCTAGCGTAATGGCGGCTTCTGCTCCTGGGAATGACGAAAGTTCCTATATATCACAAAAACCTAGACCACGAGTATCAAAAGTATGGGAATACTTTAAACAGAGGTCAAATAAAATGGTACTTTGTTCCATTTGTAAAACCGAAATGGCGTACCACGGCAGCACAACTGCGATGCACGAGCACCTCAGGAGAAAACATCC
The DNA here is from genome assembly GCA_038088235.1 of Zacco platypus. Taxonomy (NCBI): domain Eukaryota; kingdom Metazoa; phylum Chordata; class Actinopteri; order Cypriniformes; family Xenocyprididae; genus Zacco; species Zacco platypus. The sequence goes on along the minus strand of CM076077.1, from coordinate 25,746,940 downwards.
TGGCGTTGTCCGACCTCAAAAGCACAAGCCATCTGTGTAAGTATTTATTATTACAATTAGTTTTGGGAGTAATTGTTGCGTTCTTACCTGCTGTGTTTTGGTCAAGAATTAATTCATATATGCTAGGTAATAATGGTAATGCTAATCGCTAACTGTATAAACTGTAAACATATATTCCTGTATAGATTACTTCGGCGAAAATAAAGCAAACTAACTTTTAATTAACATTTACTGGTTGTTAGAAGTTGTTTATGCACACGTAGACTTAAAATTAACTACTAGATTTACATTAACAGTACGCTGTAATCTAGTAGTGTACGTGAACATATAAATAGGCTACTAGTGCATTTTTGTTTACTTTTGGCACAGCCAATTAAATAAAACAATAATAAGTACGTGATTAATAACGAATTATCTCATTAGTTAAAAAGAGTTTAAAATGCTTTCTGCATTTCATAATAAAATGGCAAATTCACTACACTCTCTGAAATACAATATTGTAATCAAAGTAATCATATTAAACATTGTAATTAATCACATTCAGTTCATTTAAAAATATGCAGATTTACTACCCTTTTTGAAATACAGTAGTTATATATTGTTAGCGTTCATAGATTTCATGTTTAAATTTGTTCCTAATGTTAATTATTGTGTTTGGTTTTTTTCTCAGGAAGAGGCAAAGCTGTGTACAAGATTTCTTTTTTAAAAAGGATGGCACTGTTTGCACGCCCCAGATGGCCGTTATACTTACTGATAGCATACTTAAAATAATTATAAAATATATGAGACCTCTTTCTATCGTAGACGGTCAAGGATTTCGTGAGATGATCAACACATTTTACCCAGGATACACACTTCCCTCTGTTGATCTGAAATTACAGCTTTTGTCCCTGTATAGTTGAATCACAGGACCGAACACCAAGTTGCCTTGCCAAGGAAAACTTTTATTGTGTGTCAGGAGAGAAGTTTATTCTATATCTTCAAGTTTCATGTGCCTCTCGTCTCTGAGAAGAGATGTGGCACCACATCTGAGATTTTCGAGAAGTGTTGCAGCACAGGAGATGACATCAAGACGAGAGCGGGAAACTAAATTCAGAGATGATGGAGAAAATGTATGTCTTATTGCAGCAGCCCTGGACCCCAGATTCCGTAAACTAAAATTCCTGCCAGCAGAGGACAGTTTGAAAGTTCACCTCAAGGTTGAAGCTCTTGCTCTTGAAGAGAAAAGAAGATATGAGGAGCAAACACATCAACATCAATGTGAGGAACAGGTTCAGTCAGCCAGTGTTGACATGACATTTTCAGAGAAGAGGCAAGTGTCTCTGTTGGACACTTTGCTTGGTTCGGATTCAGATGACCACAGTAATGGTGAGGATGACACTGGTCACATCCAAGATCAAGAAACTCACAGTGAAGTTGTGAGGAATGAGATACACATGTACTTTAGTGAGCAGGCTATTCCAAAGGAAGAAAATCCGCTGAAATGGTGGAAGGAAAATGAAGTGAGGTTTCCCATCTTGGCCATGCTGGCAAAGAGTTACTTGTCTGTGCCTGCAACATCAACCCCATCTGAAAGGCTTTTCTCAGTTGCTGGCAACATTGTGGCTAAAAAAAGAGCAAGCCTAACTTCAGAGCATGTCGGTATGCTAACCTTCCTCCATTGCAATGCTATATAATTAGCAACACGGCCTGTGCACCTTTTGCACTGTTTATGTTGGGCTGTATTTATGTTGGACTTCTTTAAACTAGAAGATGCCTTCAGGTAATCTTTGCACTGTATTGGCCATTATTTTTGCACAGTGTTGAGCAGTGCTTTTGTTGGACTTGGCTCCTTTAACTGTTACCTTTCAGGTATGTTTTACATAGTGTTGTTGACCAGTATTTTTGTGGTGTGTTACTACTTTAAACCACATAATGCCTTCAGAATGCATCTTTTGCAAAATGTTAGGCAGAATTTTAGAATAATTAGCCATATGCATTATTCATGCCTGACCCTAAAGTGTTGTTTACATTTTATTTTTTGGCACTTTATTTTTGTATATGTTTTTCATGTATTTTTGCACAGTGTTGAGCAGTGCTTTTGTTGAATTTATATGGCATTTTGAATGCTTTTGAATTTATATGGCATTATTCAAGCCTGATGCTAAAGTGTTGTTTACATTTTATTTTTGTATACTGTAAAACTTCAATGTGTTTAAGTTATGTTTTTGAAAAAAATTTAATAAAAGTTGAAATATTATTTTAGAAGTTGTACTTATAATTTTTTTGTTAAGTTATCCAAAGGATTCACTAGCTAATCAAAAAAAGAACACTAGATTATTAAGTTTTTTTAAAAAATTAAAAATAATCGTTAGTCGACTAATCGAAAAAATAATCGTTAGTTGCAGCTCTATTGTGTAATAACATTTAAACCAATAAAATAAAGAAATTAAAATAAAATTACATTATATATCACTGTGTTAATTGTCTCGATATGTATTAATAACAATGGATGATGCATAGATTTAATGTAACCATTCTTCCCAAGCATTCACAATGACTCTACAGAAAAGTGAAATCAGTGCATTATATATTATATCATCTTCCTTTAACACTGTGCACAAACCACGAGGTAATTAGCTCAAGGCCGTCAGACAAAAGTTGCATAAAACTCGCAAAAACTGACCAATACGGAAAAATACATTTGTATACTTGATTCAGAACATATTTCGTTTTGTGTTTTATGAACTTTGACCAAGTAAATAACTATAAACATACCAATTAAAAATGGAAGAAGGGACTACAATCAATGGTTCCCACTCACAACATGACATGACTCGTGCAGGAATCCAGCGCTTAGTGAAATTATTTGACTCAAAATAACTTGGAAAATAGTTTTGGGAAATTCACTGCACAAAAATAAAATATAATCAAATAAAATAGATGATCTCTTCCCAACAGACTACACTTCATCGTACCTTCAAGTTTTTTTTGCAGCAGGTGGTGCGTCGGTTGGCTTGTTGGTCCTCACAAGAAATTTCTCCATTTTTGTTATGTGTTTTCAATAAAGTTTAGGAAATATGTAACTGTGTGTGTTTCAGTCAGTTGGGACTTATGCACGATCTTTAATTAAACGAACAAAATATTTATTTATTTATTTTTGCCGCCGGATTCCGTTCCCCCTCCATGTTTTGTACAAAATGAGGTTCTAATATTTAACGAACTGGAGGACTAGTGGACAGTGCGCTGACATCTAGTTGACTTGAGTTTGAATCCCATCTGCCAGCTCCTTTACATTTTGCTTCTCTTCAAAATATTTCATTTTGCTTCCGGTCAAAATATTTAAAATCGTAATAAATGGTAAAAAGGCAAAATATGAACATTTAAACTAATGCTTGTTAAATTGAACCCAAAAAGGATAGAATCAGTATCATTTAAATCACTATATCAGCAACTCTCATCATATGGGGTGGGGAGGGGGAACGTATTTCAACAGCTGTATTTTTGCCGCCGGATTCCGTTCCCCCTCCATGTTTTTTTTACAAAATGAGGTTCTAATATTTAACGAATTGTCAGCAATTCCCACTTGCTGTTGGCCTAGTGGACAGTGCCCTGACATCTAGTGTTATTTTACACCAAAACTTGAGTTTGAATCTCATCTGCCAGCTTCTTTACATTTTGCTTCCTGTCAAAATATTTCATATCGTAATAAATGGTAAAAAGGCTAAATAAAAGATTTATACTAATGCTTGTTAAATTGAACCCATAAAGGATAGAATCAGTATTATTTAAATCACTACATCAGCAACTCTCATCATATGGGATGGGGTGGGGAGGGGGAACATATTTCGACAGCTGTATTTTTGCCGTCGGATTCCGTTCCCCCTCCATATTTTTTACAAAATGAGGTTCTAATATTTAACGAATTGTTAGCAATTCCCACTTCTTGTTGGCCTAGTGGACAGTGCGCTGACATCTGGTGCTGTGTTGCACCAAATCTTGAGTTTGGATCCCATCTGCCTACTCTTTTCATTTTGCTTCCTGTCAAAATATTTCCATGATTCCACAGTAGCTGCACGGATCTCAAGCTGTCTGGCGGACATCTCGACGTGGATGGAAGAACACCACCTGCAGCTCAACCTGCCAAAGACTGAGCTTTTAGTCTTCCCTGCCACTCCTGCTCTACAACACGACATCAACATACAGCTTGGTACAACCACCATTACCCCATCAAAGTCCGCCAGAAATCCTGGAGTTATCTTCGATGACCAACTGACCTTCAGAGATCACATCTCAAAGATGGTGCGGTCATGCAGATTTGCACTTCACAACATCAGGACAATCTGGCCCTTTCTGACTGAGCACGCAACACAACTGCTTGTCCAGGCCCTGGTCATTTCAAGGCTTAATTACTGCAATGCTCTTCTGGCTGGTCTGCCGTCAAGTGCAATCAAACCTCTTCAAATGATCCAGAACGCTGCTGCACGTCTTGTCTGCAACGAGCCCAAGAGAGCCCACATCACGCCCCTCTTCATCTCTTTGCACTGGCTACCCCTTGCTGCTCGCATCAAGTTCAAGGCGCTGATGCTTGCTTACAGATCCACCACAGGCTCTGCACCTTCCTACCTCCACACACTGCTTCAACGCTACGTCCCCACCAGAAGCCTGCGATCACTAAAGGAACGAAGGCTTGTGGTACCGTCACAGAGAGGCACAAAATCACTCTCCAGAACATTCTCGTTCACTGCTCTCTGCTGGTGGAATGATCTCCCTACTTTCATCAGGAACGCAGAATCCCTGGCAATATTCAAAAGACAGCTGAAAACTCATCTCTTCTGTGAACACTTGATCCCCTCATAAAAAAAAAAAACCCTATCCTTCCCTTTTCCCTTCCTACTCTAGCTTATGGTACTGAGCAATGTATGAAAGTTGTATTGTGAGCACTTCCTGTGCCTATTTGCCAATTCATGAAGAATCGCTTGTTTGTATTCCTCACTTGTAAGTCGCTTTGGATAAAAGCGGCTGCTAAATGACTAAATGTAAATGTAAATGTAAAATATTTCATATTGTAATAAATGGTAAAAAGGCAAAATATGAAGATTTAAACTAATGCTTGTTAAATTTAACCCACAAAGGATAGAATCAGTATCGCTTGTGGGTTAAATTTAACAAGAATTAGTTTAAATCTTCATATTTTGCCTTTTTGCCTTTTATTACGATATGAAATATATATTTTTTTGTACAAAATGAGGTTCTAATATTTAGGACACTGGCTGCAATTCCCAAAATAAGAAGATTTAAACTATGCTGGAAAGGATAGAATCAGTCTCGTTGAAATCACTGGCTGCGTTCGAAATCGCCTACTTCTCTACTATTGAGTAGGCGAAAAGCAGTAGGTGAGCGAATAAGTATGTCCGAATCCTTAGTAGTCATAAAAGAGTAGTCGAGAAGTTCCCAGATGGCCTACTGCTTCCGTCCAGGTTCCTGAGCGCTTACCGATAAGTACTTTTCTATCCCAGGAGGCCACGGGAGAGGATACGTCAATCAAACACCGAGGAGAAAGAGGCGTTTTCAAATGTGAGTATTAAAAACATTCCTTGTGTTAAAATCGCATTTGTTGAACCACTGTAAACTGTTGAAGTGTTGAAGGTGTAAATACGCTAGGCAGTATACTTGTGATTTTGCTGTAAAAACACGTTTTATTACGTACAGCTAACAGGTGAGCTCTAGTAAGCTCGCGTATGTCACCAATGTGGATTTACATGACTTCTGAACCATATACATCATAAACACGCTTACTAAATGTTTATTTAACATCTGACAGGGAAATATTCAATAGGTATTGCAAATGATGAGCACATCACAACATGAAATAGACATCTGAGTGATTTATGTGTGCTCTTATGTAGAATTCAACACTGCTTACATTACATGAATGTAAGTAATATAAATAAACAAATGTACAAGTAACTCGACATTAGTTATCTGTTTTATTTGACCGTTTGTACTGTTGATAAATGAAGGAACATTTGTATTGTATAAGAAGTCAGTTAACACGAGTGTCTTGTTCAAGGACACATTGGTGGTGATGCTGCAGAGATCGAACCAGCAACCTTCTGCTTACCATTTCAGTGGTTCAGCCCACTACACCACAAAAGTAATAAAACTACATCAAAAATTAGCATGAAAAATGTCAAGAAATGGAATGCTGACATGGATTGTATAATGGTTTAATATTTAAATGTTTTTTTAACAGGGAGTCATGTTCTTGGAGAGCAGGCACAGCGGCAGCCAGATTGTCTCGCACATCTTCTCCGACTCTTGCTTCAAGGTTGTGGGGTTCAGGGGTCCATCATCATGGTCTTCCTCATCCTCTGGATCAATTATGTCCCCATTGAGAAGAGCAGCAATGAGGGACTTGATCGACGGCAAAGACAGGTGAAGATGTTCACGGTGATCAGGTGCTTCATCAAAATAAAGCTGCAGAATTGGCACAGCTGTGTTGAGATGGCAGAAGGATGGACAGTAGGAGGGTTCAACGCCTGTAAATATGTGATTATTAGTACAATAAGTCTGAATAAAGCTTTGTTTCATGTGTTGTTGACTTGTACCGGTATATGCATTTATTTATTGTGCTTACTTTTATTCATTCTTTTACTCATTTGTTTCCTATTGTTGTCAGTAAATAAAATATAATTATTTTATTAATTCATGCTTTATATCATTGCTTGACTGAAAATTGAGAGGAATTCACCTTGACTGCACTTGTCTAGTGTGTGTTCATGCATAGCTGTCATATGACAAAACAAATGACATTTTGCTTGTTTTACTAAAACATCATTTTCAGTAAAAAGTATTATAATGAAATATTGGGCAGCATTTTTCATTATTATTGTGTGTAAGTGTTGGGGTGGGCTAGCAATGCAATTCATTCTGGGGTAATCTTATTTTTAGTAGTAATACTGACATTTTCTGAGTACAAAATCAACATTCTTCTCCAAAGGCAGGATCTTCGAGCAGCTGCGAAAAATCGTACGAGGTAGGGTTGAGTTACTGACGCTATGAGGTGTTAGTGCAGCTGTGACACATGTCTTTTTTATTATTATTTTATTGCAGAACTTATAATTACATACAAGATCAGGGAAAATACCATGGTTGTATCTTTAACAATAAACAATCATAAACAAAAAAGACAAAAAAAAAAATGGGTTTGTGTACATCATAATATGAGATTAAATGCAGATCACAAAAAAGCACAATGATAATGTTAAATATCTGAATAATTAATCATAATGCATTTATTTTGTTATTTATAAGCCTGATGAATGAAACGAATTCTTAAATTCAAGAAAAAGAGGGAAACAAAGAAGATTTAAATCACCTTTGCTTGTGGATGAAAATGTTTGCATATAAAATAAATTAACATATTCAAGAGATTGCGATTTGGGGTTTTTATAATAATAAAAAAATATCTTTAAGGATAAAACTGGGTCAACATTAGTAGGGTTGAAAATATAAAAACTGAAATTAACCACAAATTTATTGCTACAATCACAAAATAAATGGATATAATCAATATCAAGATATTTAAAGATATATGAATTAAACCTGTCACTCATATCTTTTAAATTGTTGCGCTTGCGATAACGTTGTAGGTCACATGATAACGTCAACATGGCGGATGATTTCCGAATCGCATTCATACTCAACGAGATTTCATTCATACTCTTAAATTGCTATTGGCCTACAGAAAGCAATAAATCCAACATAATACTATACAACCAAATTCCATTCGTTTAGTGTAAAAACAGCGTCAATGATCTTAAGAATATTACATTCAGGTTTTTAAAAATGACTTTCTAAAGTGCCTTCAGAACTTATGCATGGCACGGATGACTGACGTCATCACCGCGCGTTTAGGTCTTTTTTTTTATTACAAAAGGAAACAAGTACAATAAGGCAGTATTGAAATATAAGAGAATCTAATAGAACAGAGCACAACAGCAATAAAATAAAAAAATTTACACAGCAGGGTCTTCTAATTTAAATTTCCTCAATAAAGTAAATAGTCTTTTTTCTGTTATGCATTTTAACATTCTTAGAGATTTACAGTACAACCAAAATTCTTTTTGAAAAACAGAAAACAATGGTTTTGTTTTAAGGCACTTACATTTGTGAATGAAAATTTTTCCCAAAATTAAACCATTATTTAGCAAAAAATGAATATTTATATCTTCAATTAGTATACCAAAAAATATATCATTTTTAGAAAACTGAGAAATCACATTAACAGAAACTTTAAGCCACTCATATATATATATATATATTTATATATCCGATCAAAAAGCTCTACTGAATTTACAGTCAAAAAATAAATGTACAGTTGTTTCAATGTCACAATCACAGAAAATACAATTATTGTGGTCAATATTAAATCTATGCCTAAGGAATTCTGAAGATTTGGTAGATATCATTAAAAATTTTAAAATGAACTTCCTTGGCTTTGGGAGGTATAGGAAAGGAGAGATACAAAGTTCTTAATTTATGAATGGAGCTTATGGGAAAAATTTGATTAACATTATTTCGACTGGCTTGATTTAGGAATTTTTCTTGGGTTAATAAAGTTCTGATTAATTTATTTGGCATGCTACTTGTAACAAAATCTTGCCCATTTATTTTTAAAGACAGTAAATGCAGAGCTTCAGTTACACTGTACAAATAACCATCTGTACAAAGGCCTTTGGAATGCAGGTGTAACCCAGGCTCAAAAACCTTTATAGCCTAAGTTGGGTTAAATATAGTCAAGCAAATAGCTAGACAATGCTAGAGAAAATAATAAGAAATAAAGAAATATTAAATATAATATAAATAAGATAATAAGTAAATAATTGAAATGAAAGTTTAATTGGCTCTTAGATTCCGCATTGCGCATGTGAACAGCCAATCGGGTCTAAGTAGGTCAGGATAACTCCGCCCAGAGATATATGCCGCAATGGAACAAACAAGAACAGATCAGATGAGAAGCTGATTCAAACGAGAACAGACCAGATGACAAACAGATCTGAACGAGAACGTGAACAGAACAGAGAAACCGCGAATTAGAAGCTGCGTGAAATCTCCATATGTCTTATTCCGACAAATAACGCATTTGAGAGAAAAGTTAGCAAGTCTTTATAGATATCTTATTAAGAAATCTCACTTACTTCCATCGCGTGATCCTGTGATCCGTCGTCGCGTTGAGATCCCGCGCAGTAGTCTGCACTGCGTCATCCGCGAGAGACCTGGAAAAGCAAAGAAAATAACATTAATACACAAGGAAATCGGCGAGTTATAGAGAAATTATATGGTTATTTATCATATATGTTAAGATATAACGATTCAGTGGTGTATTAATGTAATTAAAGAGAGAAGTGTTCAGTAATTGTATACATTGTTATATAGAAAGTGATGTATAGAATGTGTAAAGTTTATTGAATGTATGTAAAATGTCGATTTATTGAGGATTTTGTGCTGTGTGTATGCACTGGCCAGTTTTTTTTTTTGTTGACATTAGCCAACCATGACGGGATATCTGTCCTTCATCTTCGCGGATGTCGGTACCTTTTTTTTCCACTTTCCACTAGTAATTCCACCAGTTTGGAAGTTTGAGATACTTTGATTTCTTCTTTTTTGAACATTGGACAATTGGTTAAAGAATCTGAGGACTGGGAAACTGCAATTTGCAATTGTTCAAATTGTCAATTTGCTAACTGAATCTAAGAACTGATATTTGAGTTATTTTGTTTTCTTGTTGATGTTGTTTATTTTGTCTTTGTATATTATTTATTTGTTCAAATTTCGTATGTCTGCGTGTACCTACCTCTCCTGAACCCAGAAATCTTCTGATATTGGCCTAGATCAGATTATAATTCGACCTGCAGTAATTCATAAAGCCAAAGTGAATTATTGTCCCTTCCACATGAATTAACCCCCACTGCTCAAATTCCATAGCAAGGGTTACACAGTTCAACACCATATTAAATTGCTTGTAATCACAATAAAGGTTATATTTTTCACAAAAAGTTTTGTGGTTCATAAAACAACCTTCATTTTCTAACAAGTGAACAACAGACCAGACACCACTCTCCCACCATTCTTTCAAAAAAAAAAAAAGTGACTTATTCCTAAATAAAATGTACCTATTATTCCAAATTGGTGAATTGTGGGGGGGAATTGTGTTTATAAATCAACTTCCAGTATAAGAGAACATGCTTATTGAAAGTCTGACAGTTTAAGAGGGAGTTTCTGTATTGAGAAATCACAACATAATAAAAATTCTATACCACCAACACTTTTAAAGATATTCCTAGGAGCGCAGAAACTATGGTAATTTATTAGAAAGCTTTTAAGCCAATTAACCTTGAAAGTTCCATTCATGCAATCAAAATCTATGGCCTGTAAACCCCCTTCTTTATAATTGTTAGAGCCTGTATGTTTCATGTTTACCTGTCTGTCTGTTTCCCCTGTCATGTGTTCCTCGCGTGACCTAGTTTCCCTTCTCTGTCCTTATTAGTTCATTGTCATCAGCTGTTCGTCGTCTTCAGTTATGTCTTTCACCCAGGGCCGGTTCTAGACATTTGGAGGCCCTAGGCAAAATTTATTTTGGAGGCCCCCCTCCTAATAAAACACTGGAAACAAATATTATTTCTTACCTTTATTTAACATCTGTTATTAAAATTTGTATATTTTATTTTTTTTTATATGTCCATATTAACTAAGGTAATCTCTTATTTGTATGTTGGGGATGCTATCATGTGTGTTTTTTGTGTGTTTGTTTGGTTTGTTTTTTGTAGTAATTTGTTCAGTAATTTATGTACAGTAGCCCAACACACTCTACAGGGCTACAGTAAAATTCAGTAAATAAACATCATTCCTTAATCATTTTGTGGACGGGATTTCCCCCTCCTATTGATTTATTGCTGTGGCATAAATACCTCAAATATGCATTATACACTCTTAAAAATAAAGATTCTAAAAAGGGAGTTTTTACAGTGATGCCATAAAAGAACCATTTTTAGTTCTCTGTAGAACCTTTCAGTGAACAGTTCTTAATGGAACACATTTTGTTTTTCTTAGTGTGAATAACATTCTAAAAGAATCTAAATCAACTTTTCTACAGTAAAGAACCTGTTATGGAAAGGTTCCATGGATTTTAAAGGTTCTTCATGTAACCACAGATTCCAATAAAGAACCTTTATTTTTAAGAGTGTATAAGCCTACACAAATCAACTGCTAGTGAAAGTGACAGAAACGAACTAAGCAGAAATAGGCCTACTTAATTACTTCATAAAATTGTACGCTTATTTTTTTCATTATATATAACAACAATATTTATGTTTTGAAAACTGAAAATAAGTAGTATGTTAGAGCAGTAATGCAGAATTTAAAAGATTCAGAGGTACTTTTTTGAAACAAACAAAAAAAAAACACTCTAGTGCTGAAATATTCTTGCTCTTTGACTTTGAATACAAACTTTTCACTTCAGTATCTAGTCAGCTCCCGACGTGATGTCATTCTCTACCTGCACAAATTCAAAGTGTCTAACAGTCTGGCTCGCGCTCTTTTAAACTCATAAACCTGCAAATGATTTATCCAGAAATGACGGCGATTGACGGAACACGTTGATTTTTAGAAAACAGTACAATCAGTCCAAACCAGATGATGACAACTCGCACACCTACATCACGAACTGCACTTCTTCGCGTGCCTGTTTTTTCGCTTTGCACCCCGCGAAGGATTTTCGTTTCGGCGCCATCATAATTCAATTCAGAAGTCAGTCCGCTGCAGAAAAGTTGCCTTTTCGTATCTTTTTTTATTCAGAAGGTGGGACACACTTTGATACGGTGACATAGTTGATTTCATTACATCTATATCCAATAGAAAAAGAGCCTAGTATTTTGCTCCCCTATGTTACGGTAATGGAGGCCCCCCCTCCATGACCGAGGCCCTAGGCCACTGCCTGCTCTGCCTATAGGTAGCGCCGGCCCTGCTTTCACCTGTGTCCTTGTTATTAGTGTCTGTATTTAATACCTGTGTTTCCTGCACTCTTGGTTGGTTCTCGTCATTGTATTGTTGGAATGTCGGTATGTGTTATCCCCGTTTGTTTCTAAGTCATTAAAGGATTTGTTCAACGTCAAACTCCGTGTCTGCCTGTCTCATACACGTTCCGTGACAGAAGAACTGACCCTAACAGTGAAATGATCGCCTGTGGGAGGTGCAACAGAGTGGCCGTCCGTTGGAGAGGTATGTCGAGGAGTTTATCGAGCATTCTCATCTGGTGAGCTGGCCTGAGGCTACCCTTATTTTGTGTTTCTGCTTTTGTCTGGATGGTGACAGTGTACGCTTCTTCGAAGCCCTTTGTGACTTTTCCCTTGTTGAAGCAATTAATGTAATTCTCCTGGTTCATGATTCTAAGTTGGAAGTCAGTCAAGTCCCAGAGAAGCGTACACTTCACCCAGCCACGGCAGAAACACATGGAGCCTCGCCAGCTCACTCAATGCCGATACCCTCGGCATACCGATCCAACGGTGACGGTCATTTCTGTCCGCTGGCACCTCCCCACGTGTCCCAGGACACCATCACGCCCTTCTGTTCCGTGATCAATATCGCCAGCGCTCCCGAGCATCGCCGCAAGATGGCCGTTGCACCCGAGCCACAATGCGGGATTACCGCGGAGTGCGAGCCGCAGCGCAAGATGGCCGCGGCACCAAAGCCACGCCCGGCCGAGGAGTGGCTCATAGCCTGTGCACCTCCCTGAGCTCCCTGACCCTCCAGCGCTGCCTGAGCTCCCTGACCCTCCAGCGCCTGAACCTGGGGTGACTCCGCTCTGTCCTTATTAGTTCATTGTCATCAGCTATTCGTTGTCATCAGTTATGTCTTTCGCCCGTGTCCTTGTCATTAGTGTCTGTATTTAATCCCTGTGTTTCCCTCACTCTTGGTCAGTTCTCGTAATTTATAGCTGATTTTGGCATGTCACTACAGCTGTAAACTATTATTGCAATGTCTTACCTTTCAGTTCTCGGGAAGCAAGGCAAACTGGCTTCCACCTTCGATACCACGACTAAGGTGCCCTTGAGCAAGGCACCTAACCCCTAATGGCTCCCCGGGCGCTGTCGCAATAGCTGCCCACTGCTCCGGGTGTGTGTTCACTGTGTGTGTGTGAGTGTTCACTACTCACTGCTGTGTGTGTGCACTTGGGATGGGTTAAATGCAGAGCACCAATTTCGAGTATGGGTCACCATACTTGACAACACGTCACGACTTTCACTTTCAAAATCGCGTCTCTCATAATTGCGGTCAGACGGACGGCAACTTCAACCCGACTGTGAGTGTTAAGTAGGCTGAATGAACTATGAATGAATGTTGATGAGCACGCACTCGAGGGTGTGCACACAATCCCGTCCTCTTCTCGGACAGGCAGAACTATCACAAGTGGCGTTCACTGCAGAGCCAAATTACGTCCATTCAAGCAGGTGGAGAAGAGCGAGAGGAAGAACTCTTCCCTTGTTTGTCTTCACACTGTAGTGATGATCACTCTCTCGATTATCAGCCTTGCGATGACTTCTGGTGTGGGCGGAGTTCGGTGTCGTTGTGTGATGGCTTGTTGGTCCCTCCCTTCATTGTGTCTCATCTACACACTGGCGCACTCTCTCACACACTTTTTAAAGGGAAATATTATGATTCTAACATTGCAAAATCTCCGTCTCAAAAATAGGCCTAGTAGTTTAAATGGATAGTTCATCCAAAATTTTTAATTATGCCATGGTTTAGCTACTCACCCCTATACAATAGGTGAATCCTTTTTCAGACGAACACAATTGGAGTAATTTTCAAATATGCCCTGGCTCTTCCAAGCTTCATAGTGAATTTCACTCCTGATTTTGAAGTCCTAAATGTGCATCCATTCATCATAAAAGATATCCACAACCCCCCTGGAGTCATATAAAGGCCTTTTGAAGTGATGCAAATATGCTTATTTTTTATGCTTATATTCTTACAAAAACAGCCTGGAGCCGTATGAATTATTTTTATGATGGATGGATGCATTTTTATTTCTTGGATTTCAAAATCAGGAGCGACATTCACTACGATTAAAAAGCTTGGAAGGGCAAGGATATTTAATATCACTCCAATTGTGTTCATCTGAAAGACGATAGTCATATAAACCTGTGGCATGAGGATGAATAAATCATGGGATGATTTTCATTTTTGGATGAACTATCTCTTTGACTAGTGAGCGTGAAATAAAAAGCACATTGATGATTGATTATATTTTTTATTATACTGTACTTATAATATGTAGGCCAAATTAAAACTATTGAACTAATAAGTTAGATGTATAATGCAATGGCTAATAAAACTACGTATTAAGCAGTGTTCTGCGTTAATGTTTTTTATTATTGCTTATTATTTTTTGATCCGTGACCGCTATTTTATTGGCGGCAAGATAATCCCATAGACTACTATGGCAAGTAGAAATCTTTTTCAAACACCAAGGGGATATATATATATATATATTTCGTTCAACAGATGTGTTTGAATATCCAGCGGGAGGCAAGGATGTTTCAACACAACTCCTGCAACTGACTCAAGGCCGCTGATTACGCCATAGAATTCAGAACGCTCACTGCTCAGAGTGGTTGGAATGATGTTGCACTCAAGGCCGTGTTTCAACGGAGTTTAAATCTTGAGTTACAGGCAGAGCTCACGTGCAAAGGAGAAAACCAATCATTCTCGGAGTATGTGACACTTGCAATCAAGATTGATAACCTCATGCGCAATAACCCAGCTAAATCCTAGTCACCATCACTGAAAACCATTTCAACCAACCAAGCTTCTCAGAAATCCAATCCTGTCTACTGTTCAATCTAATCCTCAGTAGTCAATGAAAAAACAAAGTAGATTACATAAAATTTTTCATTTAATCATTTTTAAAAAAAAAATTTAATTATTTTTTAAATATTTATTGTATATTTCACTTAGGATGATTAAAAAAAATAAAAATATCGCCATCGCGATACACTGCCACATCTGCAAAAACAGCAAACAAGTACACATTGTCATTTGGTTACTTTGATGGTGCTTTCAGGTCACTTATCTGGTTCCCAGGGTTAGTTCACCCAAAATGAAAATCGTCATGTATTACTCACCCTCATGTCGTTCTACACCCGTAATACCTTCGTTCATCTTCAGAACACAAATTAAGATATTTTTGATGAAATCCTATGGCTCAGTGCTAATCAACACTTTCAAATGCCCAGAAAGCTACTAAAAACATTTAAAACAGTTCATTTGAGTACAGTGGTTCAACCGTAATATTATAAAGCGACAAGAATACTTTTTGTGTGCAAACAAAAATGACTTTTCAACAATATAGTGATCTAGCTGATTTCAAAACACTGCTTCAAAGCTTTACAAAACTTCTGTTTCAAATCAGTGGTTCGGATCGCATATCAAACTGTGAGTCATGTGAGGTATTGAAATTTCGAATCACTTATGACTTCGTTTACTGAAATTACGTGACACTTCGAACCACTGATTCGAAACCAGATTCGTAATGCTTCGAAGCAGTGTTTTGAAATCGGCCATCACTAGATATTGTTGAAAAGTTGTTATTTTGCATTTTTTGGCACACAAAAAGTATTCTCGTCTTTTTGTAATAATAAAGTTGAACCACTGTACTCAGATGAACTGTTTTAAATATGTTTTTAGTAGCTTTCTGGGCCTTGAAAATGCTGATTGTCTTGTTGGCAATAGAGGCCTCACTGAGCCATCGGATTTCAACAAAAATATCTTAATTTGCGTTACAGGGTATTGTATTACGGGTGTACAACGACATAAGGGTGAGTAATTAATCGCACAACTGTAAATGACATAATAAATGACAGAAAAAGTTATTTTCTGAAAATATTATTATGAATAATTATTTATCATATTTAAATAAGGCTATTTTCATGGCGAAAACAGAATAAACGACAAAATTCATATAATTAACAAAAAAGTATATAAGACATTTCAGATTAATACAACATTGATTTACCTCTTTGCTGGGTCTATAGACCTCCTCTGACTCCATCTGGAGGAGAGAGAACGGAGGATTAGTGGATTGATTCCAAGGAAAATTCTGCAAAAGTGATGCTACGGGCTGGAAAAGCAATAAAGGTCAAGGAGTCTTGTCGTGTGTAAACAAACAGCTGTGTGAACACCAGAGGAGGTTTACTAATCAATTAAATGATGCCAGACTTTTGGCAGGATGGTTGGAGACTCAGCAGGAATCATGTACTTTAGTGGTCGGCATTTCACACTAACAGCACTGAAAGAATGGCAACTTTCCAGCGACATTTGTCCGTACACAATGAAAGTAAAAATGCTGCAGGATACAAAAAATTTAATTCACAGCCAATTAGGGTTGGAAGACTTAAATGTTTTGGTTCCGGATCCATTAAATTTATTAAACAACTAATAAAAAAATAATGGTAACGAATAGGGTTGGGTAACGATTCCGATTATTATCGATTCCTAATTTGGATTAAAATGAGGTGAAAAAAAACCTTAGATGATAATATTCCATTCACATATTAATTAACTGAAAAAAAAATATATATATCAGAAAAATAATTCTGAGTTTTTAACAGGCGAAACAATTATAGCTTGTTTTTGATGGTGGGGCCTAAACTAAAAAAAATATCTGTAAATGGTGGAGTCTCAAAGTTCAATTAAATATTCAACGAGCATTTTAATCATTGTACATCCTGTTACTGTAATTAGTCATCCTGAAATTATTTAGCTATTCACAACACAAAGGAACCATGCCTGAGAATATCACATCACAATAAGAGACGGAAATTAAGCAGACCATTTCTAGCCATTGAAGAACACTGAGAAACGGTGTCGTGTGTGTCCTCTTACTTCAATGCGGTGGTCCCGCCGTGCCCTCTGCGCCCGGGCCTCGGATCTTGCTTGATTTGGCCTATGACAAAGAGAAAGGCAAACAAATGGAAAATCAACTTGACCAGGGGCAGACTGATTGCATGAATGAAGTAATTACAGGTTTGATTCAACAGGGTGAGCAGTTAAAACTGTACTAAATACATGTAAACAAATGAAATGTTTTTTCAGACAAACATGTTCAGAGGATTTTACTGGTAGGAAGTACAGGCGAGTCCATAAATTGAAAGTGGTGTGAAACGACATAACAGGAACAATGAAGAAGCAGGAGGTGTGACACTCAACAAGCTCGAACGAGTTTATGAAAGGAACATTATGATGGATTTAGACGCGTCAACCACTCTGTAAACATCCGAAAACACCCTGAACCAGTTCATAATGAAAAGTCCCCTAGAAATGCATACAGCATGAGACGTTTTTTTCTGATTTTCAGCAGTCTGTAAACAATCTGAGTTTATTTAGAGAAATCGGACATCAAATATCGTCATCAATTACCAGATATATGATATTTGCGACAACTCAAACCATGCAGAGACAATTACAATTTGATAAGATTCAGGAGCCTGCAATTGACATTATTATTATTTTACAAAAAATGGTTACATTTCCATCAACTCACAAATGCAAAGAAAAACCTTGAGTGCAAAAGGTGCAAATTCTGCATGCCAGCTGGGACATCCACACTGAAAGTAGAATTTACTTCATTTCTCTTTTGCAAGTTTTTGCACATATTTCACATTTGGAATTAAGTCAACTAAAACTAAACCTATACTAGGTTAAGTAAAATTAACGAAGAAAATAAAGGTATTTTAACTAGGCTAAAAGGTTAAGAAATTTCTACTTATTTGAAGCTTGCTTTGCAGTACATTTTACTCAAACGATAACTGAATCGTTAACTGAATTAAACCACGCTTTTAAAGTGAATGATTTACTTAGAAACATCTAAATAACAAGTAAATAATACAATAGATATTGTGTAGACACCATATCTACATCTTAGTAGTAACGGCACACCTGAACACAGAGACCACAATACTTGGTACACAAAGATGGCAACAAATGTCACAAAATGACAAAACCTAACCACAAATGCAATGATAAAAGAGTGTAAATACAGGTGGGAAACAATGAAAAATCAACCTCATTAATTATTCAAGGTACATGATGGGAACACCAGTATCAGAAAATTTGAGTAGTTTACTTATTTTTATAATGTTGATACTTACACTTTAATTTCTACAAGCTTGATTTGAGTACTAATATAGAATTTACTTCGTTGTTTTTTAAATTTGTGCCTGATCTAACTTTTTCCTGTAGTATTTACTTAACCATAAAGTCACTTTTATCAGTGAGCAGAAGAAAAATATTCCAGTTTTTGCTAAATCATTTAGAATAATAAGGAAAAATAAATGATTTTTAATGCGTTGCATCGATGCATCACATCATTTGATTGATGCATCATTACACACCCTGTTATGTACAGATGAATTCAAAAACGCGTTACGGGTAGGGATGGGCGATACCAATCGTTTTCTTTTCGATCCGATACCAAGTACTTTCAAGATCAGTATCATCGATATCGATACGATACTTCTATTAAATATTTTTATTTGAGTGATTTTATAATGCATTTTGAAAGCAACCTTATTAATATTAAATAAAAAGGAATTGACTTTACTATTTTATAAAAAAAATAATAATTTATGTAATCATCACTTGGTACCTGGATAATGCCTGCCTCTCTGAAAGGATTCTGCTATAGAACTCCATAGATATAAAATACAGACGATTGAGGCCTCTGGATCGTACGTCAACGGCGCCGCCATATTGTGCAGATTAGCTGTGAAAGTTGAGTTTAAATGATTTATATTATAGTTCTTTCTAGCGTATTTTATCTTATTTTATAAACTACATTTCTTGAAATTTAAATATGCATCTAAACCGACTTTGAAGACAAGCACTCGTTTCGGTGAGGTGACAGACATTGTGAATTACTGTAACGTTAGTTAGTTGGCTAGCTTACTTTTCTCACACATTGAAGGTTTCCCAGAGACAAAGAGTTGAGGAGACAGTGGGAAGTAGCTATGGGAAGGGAAGTTTTTTCCCGCAAGCGAGTTCTCCGTTATGCAGGACAGGTCTGTATAGGGACGGAGCTAAACCATCGGTATTAGTATTATACATATGCTACCGGTATTATCAATATATTATTGTGATATTATATTATTGTACTTATACTATTATATATTTATACTATTCATTACTATTTTATTTGCTGTATACTGTTTATTGACAATATTATACACTTTATTATTGACTATATTATATTACACATAAACTATTTCCTATATATATTATATACAACAAACTATTTACTATTACTTCTCACTATTTCTTTTATTTCCTATTTGCATTCAATTGTAGTTGTACCGTATATGTATTAGCGTAAAGGATCCATCAGTTATCTTGTTATTGTATGTTTTGGAGTATCTAGCTGTAAATATCTGTATCATTTTAAAGCTATAAAAATACAGAAAGCAGCGTGTGTGAGTTGTATTTGACGATTTGCTTCATTTTCACAATGAGGAGTGAAATAACTCCAGATTATGCTTCTTTTTCTTTCAGCCATCATGACCGCAGCATTGCACTCTGTGTGTGCTTTTATGCGATTATGCGCTGTGTGCTTTGAGTGAGAGATCGCGGCGCTCAACGCTCTGCCGCTGACATGAACACGTGATCAGCACAGACACAGCGGAAGAAGAAATAGTTCCCATTGACTGGAACTCCCATTTCATATTTAAGTAAATGTATATACTATACGGCCTACTACTATTATAAACATATTCTAAAATCACTTGTTTAAAAAAAAATCCCAGGTAGGAAATTTGAGAATCGATCCTTTTGATACAATGCCAGTATCGAAAATATCGATACTCTAGGATCGATCCGCCCATCCCTAGTTACGGGCCTAACGGGCTTCAGTGTGTTTCGATTTGAATTTTGACAGTTATGCCATCCGCATTAAATAGTCAAAAGACAATGAATTATTTAAAATAATTTATAAACAGCGAAGACAGACCAAATACGATAATAGTAAAATGTCTGTATTTAGTTTAATGTTTCAAATTTTCACAAAATATTCATGAGCCACTCGTTAAAGGTTAAAGTTAACCGTTAGGATAGCGGATATACAAACAGTCTATAATCAAACTCTTTTATTAACAATGAAGTTCACTGTTGGCTCCGATTCCAACTAAAAGAGACTGATTACAACTTAATCAAAACCCGAAAATGAATAAAAAGCTTAACCTGTTGCTTTAAACGCATTCACACCCACAATCGCACGACAAACTCTCCAAACACCCAGAAAGACTGACATTCGCTGATATTCATGAACATGTAAAACACGATTTTACATAGTAAAGTGTGGTAAAATCAGAGTTCAGGCGAGAAATATTCCTGTAATTTACTTACATGGTTGTTGATTTGTTTTTTTATTTCTTTTGCAAAGTGTTTTTTTGTTGTTGTTGCGTGTCTCTGGTGGGTCTTGATGTCAGTTGTGTTCATTCAAATTGTAACTGAAAGGTCGCGTGAGGCGCTCGACGACCACGTCATCTGTGAGCGTGAGTATTTCAAAAAACTAAAACATTTTTAAAAATAATAAATACATGAAATAATGTACACTTGAATGAATGTTTTAATAATCACTAAATACTATAAAAAAAACTTCAAATAAAAATTAACACGCATGACAAACCAATTATACAATCGATAACTACACAGTTGGCACGGAGGTATGTATATGATAACAAAATAAAGTCATTATGATTCTTAATGTTATTAACATTATTTTATAACGTTAGTTACATAGAGGATAAAAGTAGTTTTATCACGTGAACAGTTGTTAAATCCACTAAAATATCAAAAAATAAAGTGAAAAAACAAATTAGAAAATAAATTACAATAAGGTCTGTTACACTCCCACCAAATTATAAACGTTTTTCAAACATTAATAATTTCGCAGATAATAACCTTTGTCCATGTATGCAAAGCATAAAGTCCCTATAAAGGTTGGTTCACTCTGCTTCTAGTAATAAGACCAACTTCTGAGCCGGACTCTCTACCAGTGGCGGTTCTACACGGAGGCCTAGAGAGGCCCGTGCCTCAGTAGACATGTCCCTGGCCACCCCTGTGGCCCCTCTGTGCTGACCAAAAAATAATGATAATTATGAATTTTTTATGATTTTACACGCGAGCGCCAAAAGCGGAACTAATGCGACGGAAAGTTCTACACGGGTAAATTATAGCGGCTCCGGACGCGTAAGTGACTCGTATCTCGTAAGTGACTTGTTGCTTCGAATGTATTTTTTTGTGTCAATATGGCTCTAATGTTTCTTTTTTTTTAAGTAAATACTTCGCCTACATTTTGAAATACATGCAGATATGCACTACCAGTCAAAAGTTTGGAAACTACTATTTTGGTTGTTTTTGAAAGAACTTCTGCTCACCAAGGTTGCATTTATGTTATTAAAATACAAGAAAAGCTGTAATATTGTGAAATATTATTAAAATGCAAAATGACAGTTTTCTATGTGAATATATAGTAAAGTGTAATTTATATCCTATGATCAAAGCTGAATTTATCATCATTACTCCAGTCACATGATGATAATAATTTTATCAACATTTGATAATAATCATCAACATTGGTAATAATTATAATGTTTCTTGAGCAGCAAATCAGCATATTAGAATGATTTGTGAAGGATCATGTGACACTGAAGAGTGGAGTAATGATGCTGAAAATTCAGCTTTGATCACTGGAATAAATTACATTTTAAAATATACCCTATTCAAATATCAAAAAAGTTATTTTAAATTGTAAAAATATTTCACAATAATACTGTTTTTCTTGTACACTTTGACTGGTAGTGTACATGCATAAGTAAATAAATGTACTTGTGCCCTATGTTTACTGTACATCTTTCTACAGATATCAGCAAGTAAAGTAAAACAAAGTTTATAATCTTTAAATATAATTTGTTACCTTTTTTAATGTGCCCCTCTGGTTAAACACTGGAAAATTAAAAAAAATTGTAAAACTGTAAAATTTGTCTAGAACCGCCACTTATATGAAGAGTAATGTCTATTCCATAGTAATACGTGTTTGTGATTTGCTCTAACAGAGTTTTTGCTCTAACAGTTTCTCTTGGTTAAGTCAGACCATGAGCCACACAGGAAAAGATGTTTTGATTTTTACCACCAGCAGTTATTTTTAATGTGCACAGATATGTTCTAAATAACCAAATCAATTAGAATAAAGACAGATTGAAGATATATCGTAGTGTAAGGCATTTTGAATGTCTGCATTTCTCAGCACTTCAAAAGAAAGGAAAACATTAAAGTTTTAAAAATGTAAAACAACTTCACAAGGCTTGGAAGGTCTTATCAGATTTTATTAACACAAATCCCTTTAACAAGACAACTAGATAGCAAAGGCATTTATAAAATTATATATATACTACAATATAAAGTATTTAAAAAAAAGAAATTTAATGTAAAAGTATTGCTAATGACCTATAAGGCTCTAAATGGTTTAGCTCCCGTGTACTTAACCGATCTTCTATTGCCCTACAATCCGTCACGCTCTTTAAGATCACAAAACTCTGGACTTCTGGTTGTACCTAGGATAGCTAAGTCCACTAAAGGAGGGAGAGCGTTTTCACATTTGGCTCCAAAACTCTGGAATAGCCTTCCTCATAATGTTAGAGGCTCAGACTCGCTCACCCAGTTTAAATCTAGATTAAACACACGTCTCTTTAGCCAAGCATTCACATAAATGCATCTCATATCAGATCAATTGCTCATTATGACTATCTTTGCTTAAAGTTATGAACAGCAGCTACGCTGATTATTCTCCTTTTGCTTTTCTGTTTGACCTCGGGACACCGGATTCAGTCCGGATCCAGCCTCTTCAGAAGACCTCAGATGATCATCACCTGTGAAGAGACGGCGCCAGTTCCTGCGAGGACTTCAGAAGACGCAATCATCTGGATCAACATGCACATTGCCCAATTCTATATCCTAATTATTGTTAATGTAATTTATTTTCCGGGAGCTCTTTGCTTCCAACTTCAGTTAAACTGCTAACTCTGATTGTAAATTAATTAACTAAATTATGTTATTTGCTAACTGTATTCTTTAAATTGTAATGTTGACATCCGTTCTCTGTAAAGCTGCTTTGAAACGATATGTATCGTGAAAAGCGCTATACAAATAAATTTGAATTGAATTGAATTGAATGTAAAAATATGCATTCAAGATAAGAATAAACTGATGACAGAAATGTGACAAATTGCATAAAACAATGGCAGCTGACACTAAACTTTTTCAATTATTGATCAGTATCATATTATTACACATAATATGACAAAGTGTAACACGATCCTTTCATTTTAAGTTATAATATTAATATAGACAAATCGGGAGCACTTTATTTTACAGTCCTGTTCCCCATATATGTACTTATTATAGTATTTGCAATAACTGTGTTATTAAAAAAAAAAAAAAACTGTGTAATAACTTGGTAATAACCCTGAACCAACCCCTAAAACTTAACCCAAGGTGTTACCTTATATTACAGTACTTTCTTAGGTAAGTACATGTAAGTGCATGTACTGTGAAATAAAGTGCAAACGACAAATCAATAGTACCCAATATAATGAGTATATGAGCGCGCTTTATCAGATTTAGCTTGACAAACAGCAGCACAACCATTTTGATTCATTTTGGGTATTCATACAGTACTGTCTGGATATTTTTATGTATGACATAAAAAACTCAACAGCACGAGCCTCTGAAGTACACCTTTATACTTTATCTAGCCCTTAAGGTACTATATGCTCTGTTTAGGGGCAGACAATGAGTTTACTGCCCCATTTCATTGCATTTTACTTTCACAGTGGCAATTCAAATACTTGCCCAACTGTTCACAGAAAGCCTAGACTTAAGAGGAGGTTTACACTGACAAATCAAAGAGACATCATTCATTTTCTTTGAGATTGTGGTTTCTGATGGAAAGGTTTATGCAAATGAACAGTGTGATGCAAATACTACCAGTGGGGACACAGAAAGCTGTCTGCCCCTGATACAAATGGACACCACCTATGAGAAAGTCTCTATGACTTAAATACTGTCAGTGTGAATTTGGATCAATATTGAATGAGAATATGGATTATGACTTGTGTCATGCTACATACTGTTTGTGAGCTTTATAAAAGGGTATATAAAACTGATGCTCCCTTGACGTCCGAATGAGTGCTTCATAACCAAAACTTGGATTTATGACCAAATTTTCTTAATTTGCAAAACTGAATCCCAAAAATGTACTTTTATGAGAAACATATCATCAAAAATACATGCTGTTTGTTATGAAATGTAATACAAATTTGATGAATTTCTCACTAATATCATATTTTGTATGGTTTTTAGTATTGTCACTACCTGAATAGGAAATTAATTTACTTAATATATATTACATATGTTTTACCAACACTTTATTATATAAAATTAAAATTATAATAAAATTATATAAAATTTTATTTTACTTATCTCCTCCAGTCAACATAGAAAACCTAGCTGGTCTGCATCATCAAACACTCCTTTTTCTTGATGTAACACCTTGAATGTTACACAGTGTTACTTTCGCAAAACTGCAGTGAAGAAAACGTTAACCTAAAACAGCTATCGGATATTGGCTGCAAAACTAAACACTTTTCTGCTCTTTGGGCCTCAGTGATCCTGATCATCTTGGCTCAAGTCAGTTTATACAGAAGCTAGCCTGGTACCATGGCAACGATACACATTAAAAATATGCCAACCATCCTGGTATGTAGATTTGAATGGATGAAATCTTTTTACTCCATTGAAGTTCTTTGGCCTCATGAAGCAATCTTAACAAGCAGTTTGTCTTTAATGTTATCTTTTTTTTTTTTTTTTTTTTTTGTATTTTGAGATGTAGACAAGGGAAATGAGGGACTTTACTGTCTCTTAAGAAGAAGACTGTCAGAGGTGTCAGAACAGTTGCAAGTGGTCCTACAACAGTACAAGACTGCATTGGGTCCTGAGGCCTCTGTCCTTCTACATGTTGAAGCTGAAGATCAAAGTGGCCTCAGTAGTCCAGACACCAGTGAGGATGAAGAGGAAAACACAATTTAGGTATTTTATTTATTCATATGAATGTTTGTTTGTCAATAATAGACAGGGTGTGGTAAAAAAATAAGCCTGGCTTATTTTGATAAGTCTCAATAATTTATGTGACAGTTCCATGCCATTACTGTACCTTAAGCCCAGTTCAGACCAAAGATTCACAACGAGACAAAACCGTTTTAGAACATTGCGTCCCTTCTCAGCTTGACTCAAGCCAGCTGATCATGGTGACAATTTGCCAGTTGTTGGTTTTTGAATGTAAGGCACAGCACTTGTTCACTAAACTGTCGGCTGATTGAAGTTTTGGATGAAGGACAGAGGATCAATTAAATTGAGGAACATTGGTATCTGTGTGACACAAGCCTTAAAATGAACTCAACTCTTTAGGGCTGCTTATGTACTCTGTGCACTTGCACAATGCATGCTTATTCAAGCCTAGTTAAAATCACTGTTGACTAGACGTGGCTAATAATTTAGTGAAATGGCTTGAGCCTGCAGTCCAGTGTTAATTCAAGCCAGGCTTTTTCAAGTGAGCACCGCTTACATTAGCTGTGTTGATGGAATACCCCCATCTGTTACTGTTGCTCTTAACAATTTATTTGTATTTTTCACACCTTGTTCATTCTAAAACCGCTGAACTTCACCTTCTTATCATACCTCTTGCTTTTATGTTTTTCTGTATTTTCCCAGATGGAATTTACTCGAAGGAAGTGGACTCGCCCTATATTTGTGTATTATTAGTATGCTGATTAACCACATCAACATCTGTATGCGTCCTATATTGTTAAATTCAACCTTTCTATGTAGATTACCAAGCAATTTAAGTAAGCACATTAATGCTCCCTGAAGATGCACAAACCTTTTAGTATTGGTGCACCAATCTCAGCCAAAATGTCAACTTTGCATGTATGATGTTACCAGATTACAAGTAATTACTTGACTGACATGATATTTGGGTAGTGTGTTCCTACTTCTTTAAGAGAGACTCCCCTTGATTGTGTTGACCCTGTGTGCGGCAACATCAGGCCAAACTTTTTACTTGTATACAACAAATGTTATGAACAGATTTCTAAGTAATTTGCTGAACATTCTCGAGCTTCCCAGGCAATGAATCTCGTCAGTTTTGTTAACCTCATGATGTTCCCTGTA
Organism: Zacco platypus; assembly: GCA_038088235.1. Classification (NCBI taxonomy): domain Eukaryota; kingdom Metazoa; phylum Chordata; class Actinopteri; order Cypriniformes; family Xenocyprididae; genus Zacco; species Zacco platypus. Next base: position 25,720,621 of record CM076077.1, on the reverse strand, counting down.
GCACAACACTCAGACCAGAATGTAAAATTTGATATTGTCTATTAGGCAGATTGCTATGAAGTCTGGTAAGCACGTTAATCACATAATTCTTCATTACTTGCTTTTCTACACATTCACGTATTCAGCAGCAGAGAGTCTGTGCCTTTTCCCCCTAGATGGGGCTGCCTGTGGATCACTGCTTGACTGAGTGTATTGTAGGGTATGACTGTTGTGTAACTTTATTACTGCACCATGGAAGATAAACATCAAAAACAACAAATTCTTTCTTAAAGATGGTTAATTTGTTGGCAATTTCTGTCACTCACTTTTGTCCTTACAAGCACATTGTACATTGGCACAGCAGATTTAACTTCTACATTAAGTACTTGTATAATGACATAACTTGATTCCGTTTTGTTGGTGCTTTTCAAGTTAACTTAACCTCACAGTCCAGTGTTATTAAATACAACCTTATGACATGTTTGACATATGCATTTGGTGTAGTTTCATTGGTATTGTTGTGAAAGACAAGAAATAAAGTATTTCCAAAGATGAGCATTTTATGTTTTTATTTTTCCACACATTATTAAAAAAAAAAAAAATGTTTTATGGTTTGATGAAAGACAATAGATGGAGGAAAAAAACAAATTAAGCATATTTATGTGTACTCTTGTTTAATTTGACCACATGGGTCTCACTGGGGAATTAATTCATTACTTTAAGGTTTGTCTTTTTAGTTATTTTAAAACCACTGGCTCTTGGCATTAACCTTGAGATATAGAACTAATGTGTATCTAAGGTGTATATGAATTTTAATGTATGCATAGCTTTGTATTAGTAGTTATACAGTCGTGGCCAAAAGTTTTGAGAATTACATAAATATTAGTTTTCACAAAGTTTGCTGCTAAACTGCTTTTAGATCTTTGTTTCAGTTGTTTCTGTGATGTACTGAAATATAATTACAAGCACTTCATACGTTTCAAAGACTTTTATCGACAATTACATGACATTTATGCAAAGAGTCAGTATTTGCAGTGTTGGCCGTTCTTTTTCAGGACCTCTGCAATTCGACTGGGCATGCTCTCAATCAACTTCTGGGCCAAATCCTGACTGATCGCAACCCATTCTTTCATAATCACTTCTTGGAGTTTGTCAGAATTAGTGGATTTTTGTTTGTCCACCCACCTCTTGAGGATTGACCACAAGTTCTCAATGGGATTAAGATCTGGGGAGTTTCCAGGCCATGGACCCAAAATTTCAACGTTCTGGTCCCCGAGCCACTTAGTTATCACTTGTGCCTTATGGCACGGTGCTCCATCGTGCTGGAAAATGCATTGTTCTTCACCAAACTGTTGTTGGATTGTTGGAAGAAGTTGCTGTTGGAGGGTGTTTTGGTACCATTCTTTATTCATGGCTGTGTTTTTGGGCAGAATTGTGAGTGAGCCCACTCCCTTGGATGAGAAGCAACCCCACACATGAATGGTCTCAGGATGCTTTACTGTTGGCATGACACAGGACTGATGGTAAGCGCTCACCTTTTCTTCTCCTGACGAGCCTTTTTCCAGATGCCCCAAACAATCGGAAAGGGGCTTCATCTGAGAATATGACTTTGCCCCAGTCCTCAGCAGTCCATTCACGATACTTTCTGCAGAAGATCAATCTGTCCCTGATGTTTTTTTTGGAGAGAAGTGGCTTCTTTGCTTCCCTTCTTGACACCAGGCCATCTTCCAAAAGTCTTCGCCTCACTGTGCGTGCAGATGCGCTCACACCTGCCTGCTGCCATTCCTGAGCAAGCTCTGCACTGGTGGCACTCTGATCCCGCAGCTGAATCCTCTTTAGGAGACGATCCTGGCACTTGCTGGACTTTCTTGGACGCCCAGAAGCCTTCTTTACAAGAATTGAACCTCTTTCCTTGAAGTTGCTGATGATCCTATAAATTGTTGATTTAGGTGCAATCTTAGTAGCCTCAATATCCTTGTCTGTGAAGCCATTTTTATGCAACGCAATGATGGCTGCACGCATTTCTTTGCAGGTCACCATGGTTAACAATGGAAGAACAATGATTTCAAGCATCACCCTCCTTTTAACATGTCAAGTCTGCCATTCTAACCCAATCAGCCTGACATAATGATCTCCAGCCTTGTGCTCGTCAACATTCTCACCTGAGTTAACGAGACGATTACTGAAATGATCTCAGCAGGTCCTTTAATGACCGCAATGAAATGCAGTGGAAAGGTTTTTTTGGGATTAAGTTAATTTTCATGGCAAAGAAGGACTATGCAATTCATCAGATCACTCTTCATAACATTCTGGAGTATATGCAAATTGCTATTATAAAAACTTAAGCAGCAACTTTTCCAATTTCCAATATTTATGTAATTCTCAAAACTTTTGGCCACGACTGTACATTTACTGCATGTATTTTGGCATTTTTTGGGGAACAAGTTGGTGTGGTGGGGATGGCTAGACTTGGAGAGTTTTTGTCTGTGCATGTGTCAAGTCACCTTTACTTATATAGCGCTTTTTACAATGCAAATTGTGTCAAAGCAGTTTTACAGTAATAATTGGCTAATAATTTTTGGCTGCACAGTAGCCCCCAAAGAAAATGGTGTCATTGTCCAGCTTATTCTATACATTTGTATTGATTCATTTCGTTGTAAAGATCAATAATTATTAGTCTAGTTAATTTATGTATATCAGCACCGGAGAAAACAGTGACATAATCGTCCGGCTCAGCTCAGTTCGCACACAACGGCACCAATGCAGGCATATCAAAAACACTGCTGAATATCAAGCAAGTGTCCCCAACTTAAGCAAGCCAAAGGCAACAGTGGCAAGGAAACCAAAACTCCAACAAAAATGGAGAAAAAAACTTTGGAAGAAACCAGGCTTAATATGTGTGATTTTGTTTGTATTGTTTTGTCTGGTTTGCTTTATGTACAGTAGTTTCTGTATATACATTAAGGACCCCCTTGGGTTGGGCTGAGGCTGCATAGATCTTGCATTATAACATGAAAATAAGGTTAAAAATTAGGCCAATTAGGCTTTTACAAACAATTTGGTAATTTTTGTCAAAGGATTATGTGAAGCTATGCCTTGGCAAAGTCTTGTCCATGAAATAGTGAGAATTAAAACTTTGTCATAGGACTAAATCAAATACGTTGGCTAATAAAACAGATTCTGTCATATTGTAAACTCTGAAGGTGACTCATTTTGGTCACAATTTCCACATAAAAAGGTAAAACAAACAAAAAGCTTCATGTTTTTTTGTAATGGGCCTTCAAAGTGCTCTCTGAAACTAGGCCTGGCATGGCTTGTGGCAATGAAAAGAGAAAATTAAAACTTTGTTGTAGAGCTAAACCAAATACATCATTGGAAAGGTCTTAACCTGGAGAGTAACATATGTCAGTGTGAAGGTTCTACATGGCTCCTGCTTTCCAATTACTGATCTTTGAACTTTGACCTCGGACCATGTTTGAAAGCTTATAATTCAGCAACAAAAAGGTCTACAGACATGGGACCAACTGTTATAGAGAGCTCTGGACCTGGAGCTATCATGTGAGTATAGTCACTATTGGGCACCAACTGGGGGCGCTGTCAAAAATACCTCACAAGCAATTTTCACCCATTTAACAATTGTACTTTTAAAATCTGATAACACCAATGTCTTTCCCACCCTCTAAGACCCCTAAGAATGCCCCCAGTTTAATACTGCCAACTTCTAATTATGGGGAATGTACCAATGTATTTAAAAACTACAATTCCCAGTAGAGACGCGTGCCCTTGAACTTATTACTAAGCGTACAAAACAGCGTCCATACTTGAAGTTCTTCCAGTTTCCAGATTAGGGTTAAGTTTAGGGTTATAAAATTGTATTTTTACTCTATATATCAACAATCTCCAACAGCCGAAACATACATTATACTGCTTTTAGATGATCAGGATGAAAAAAATCGCGAGGATGTCAGTTCCTCCGGGATATTTAACTGTTACTGTAGAACAAACAAGTATATGGGCCGTCTCCAATGTATTTATAAACTACAATTCCCACAAGAGACGCACCGTAGAACTTCTTACGAAGCGTACTAATCAACCACCATACTTGTAGTTCTTCCGGTTTCTAGAGTAGGAATAGGGTTATAAAAGTGTGTCTTTACTATACATATCAGCAAACTCCTACAGCCGAAACATACATTATACTTCATTTAGATGATCAGGGTGAAAAAGTCGCCAGGATGTCAGTTCATCTGGGTGTAGTTTGGCTGGTACTGTAGAAATTTGTGTTCATCGGCGGGAGTTTTGCTACCCTTTGAATGCGATTTTTGTTTTTTATTTGTAATTATGGCCTCCACGTTTGTTAGCCCCCTCAGGAATGTAATAAACTGCCGCTGCACTTATAAACATGTCCGCATTAGGAGCAAAAGTAGGCCAAACAATACAATGAAGATTTCCAAAATATGTAATAGCCTAACTGTTAATGTCCAGATTAAGACCTTCAAAATAAATCAGTAGTTGTCTTTTAACTAATGACAAGAACTGTTCATTTCTAGTAGCTATAACCATGGTGATCCAGATAAGTATCTTTATAATTAAATGATATGTTACCCCAAATTGTGGTTTCAAAATAATCAACTTTAATTTCTCACATTTTTTTCTACTTTTTTCTCAATCATATCACTGTCATATTGTGTTTTGAATTAACATGATGTATAGAAAAGTAAAAAGGGTTTACTGTAGTGCATTTGTAGTCTTTCACAAAAATACAAGTGAAAATACACCAAATTGCTTATTTATTCACTAGAGGCTTAAAGAGTCATACGATTTTACTGACAAGATGCATAAGTTGAAACCAAGTTGATATAGTCTTTGGCGTGGAGTCTAGACACTGGTGGTGATGCAGGGGTGAAGAGCAATGCTGAGATCTGGATGAATGTGGAGCTCAGCTCCTGGGAGCAGAATGCGATGAGGACTGGAGGTGAATGGGGTGGAAGAGGGTCACATTGATTTGCCTGAAATGACAACTGACAGCAGCCGAGGAACAGCTTTAGACTTTCACAAATATGACACATTTGGCTCAAGACGAAAATATGATTGTTTTAAGAAGTAAAATGCCCAGAGTCAGCTGATAAGTTTGGAGTGGAAGAGAGTGAGAAAATGTAAAAGAGATGATTTAATAGAACGAAAATGGTCAGTTATACTTTTTGTACTTTTCAAGCTTCATAATTCTCAAACAAGCCATAAGGCTGTATTTCTTAACAGTGGACTGTGAGGTGAAGTTAACTTGATTTCATGTTCTGTTGTCTGTGCTTTTCAAGTTATGTCAACTGTAATTAAATAACAGTGCAATTTATAATCAGGACATATAAAACAGGTTTCTGAATAACATCTGAAAAGGAAATAGAGTTGGATTAAGTACAATTCTATTTAAGACTGTTTGAGATTAAACCCCATGTGTCACATTTATTGGAGATTTTCACCTTTTCACCACTACAGAAAGATGAGACACAACTTCAAATACAGCACAGAAACAATGTAATAAATAGGCAGAAACCAAAATGGAGTTCAAATTATACATTTTATTTTTCATTAATTTGGAGAATGGGCCCACTCCTCGCCACTAAAAACAGAAGGGAATTTATTTTGGTACTTGTAGTTGTTTCTAATAAACAAACCTTTTAACGTGTGTAAATCACACATCATTACAGAACATGTTTTTTTTAATATGAACAGTTTCATATTCCATCTATGAATGGACACCCCCATTTGTGAAAGAGATCAGATTAATAAATTATTGTAGCCAAATAATAACAAATAATAATAATTAAAAAAAATTAACAAAGCTAAAGTAAATTAATAATGCATGCAATATTTGACCCTTCGCAAACAGTTCACGGTTCACGAGTTGCTTGAAGGATCTGTCATGACACATTGGCATGACGCATGGCTTGTGGGGCATTGCAACAGGGGGTGGGTTTTGCGAAGGGTCAGTTGATAAAGCTGAAAAACAGAAGCATACATACCATACTGGACAGGGCTCCCAGTCAACCAACATTTCTGCTTTGCCCTGTCAAGGAAACAAAAAAAAGCACATTGATCATGAATTGTTCAGTACAAGCTCCTTCCTAATCTGTAATCCAAAAAGACTGAACATTAAAAGTATCTAACAATTATGGTATGTATAGTATGTATAGCCAACACACACTGGAGATTCTAAATCCTACATTACACTCTCCATACTGTCTACACTATGCATTTCTTGTCTGTCTATGGCTGTCAAACCTTTCTCACTCTTTCTCTTACAACACTCCTGATGGGGAAAGCCTCTAGGCGAGTGTGATAGGAGCAATCTGTGAACATCAAAAACATGTTTCAAACATGCCTTAGATTAGGAACAAACTAAACAACTATGAAAACTTAAGTAGCAACCAGACTTGCAAGGATGATCGTAAGTGTGTAAGAGTGATCACTTTTAAAGCACTGTTACGAAATCTTATGTATAGATTCATCTGCCGGCTTAATGCTTCTAAAAATGAGATTATTGTGGGTCTATCAAATATAGGGGTTAGTACTACACGGTATCAGTCAAAGTTGTGGAGACACTGGTATTGTTGTATTCTCTAACTCCTTTATGCTTGTGATAGATGCTATGGGTTGTATATGTTGTCTATTGTCCTGTTTTTAATTCTGGACCTTGAGTCTGTAATAAAGTTTGATTGATTGATTGATTGTTGTCTGTTAGGACTAATTATCTGTTGTAAGTAGTTAAAAACAAAACCATAGAACTATAGCAAATAACCAGGGGTAAAAATAGCAATGTCAACGCACTGATCAATCATCAATCGTTGCGTAAACATGCACTTACTCTTTTGTGGCTTTTTCATTTCAGGAATATGCCTTGATCCCCCTGTGGGATAGAACATTACAGTTCAGTCATATATCCACTCAGAGAAAAAAAAAAAAAAAAGATAAAATGCACTTTGTAATGTCTTTTTAACATAAAAGTGTCCCTGGTGCATCTAGAGACCCCCAAAATATGAGAAAAGACCATCCTCTCTCTTTCAGTAAATGCGTGTACACACAAACGCCGTTTATGTTTGGTTCCACATTTTACATAGTGTGCGTGCTTATTACAACAGTAACCATAGTAGACTTCTAGATTGCTCCATCTAAAACTGCTTGTTTCAGACAGACGATGAACTGAGGGTCTGCATAAAGGGCCAGTTTAAAATAAGGAATTTTTTTGTAACTGTGAATCATGCAAAGCATGAATTATGAATGAATGAAGTAATCAATGAAGTATCAGAATAAAAATATAGAACTGGAAATGAGCATAATAGGTCCTCTTTAAATTACATTGAATTTATTCAATTCCTGAAGAGAACCTGCTTGACTAATGAGCTCTGTTAACAGAGATATCAGAACCACCTACAAACATTATTCACATACCTGACTTTTTCTTTTTGCGTCTTGCGACTGTGCTCCTGGCTGACCCTGTGAAGACAACTGTGGGTTTGGAGAAAGAAAATTACTTACATACCAAATAAAGATTTAACTTATTTAAAATACTGGAAGATCACAATATCACAAGCGCAGCATGTGGTTAGCATGAAATGTGCTCATCAAATTTCATGACAATCCAATAGATTTTAAGATTTGTTGCCTTCAAGTTAAGTGTTCATAGACACTGACATCCTTTCACCCCACTGACAGGAAGGACCTCAGGATTCACTGAATTTTAAAAAAATAAAAATAATTAGCCTTTCTGTTGTGTGTGCCCTGTGAGCACTTCTATAACTGTGTTTCAATTGGTGCCACGAGTTTGCTTTACTTTTTAGAAATAACTACACATATAATACGCATAGAAAATGATGCATTACCAAAATCATATGCATGATTAATCTGCAAGGCCTGATGGGAGGGGTGGTATTTTTTTAATATTCTAGCTTCTCTGGCTGGTTTCTCTAATGTTGCCTACCCTTATCTTTAACAGCGTAACAACAATGCGCCAACAATCACATATGTGATTCTCAGATTAATTGCATAGTTTGACCATATAATTAAACTTTAACATTTCAGTGTGTTTTAGGGCACGTCAGTTTTAAACATAAAAGCAATTTTAAACCATTTGAGCGCAGAAAGACGAGAACGAGAACTCAATTCTGCATGTGCAACTGTATTGTGCACAGACACACAGAGCCACGCAGATGCACATGAACACAGAATGCCATTCTCTTCCGCATGTATTTGTGCCTGAACGGTCACATACATGAAAAAAATTATCAAAATGCACATAAAATCCATAAGTATCCTCGTAAACACAGATGCTTATGGCTTAGGTGAACCACAGAACTGAGAAATCAAACTGGTTGTGCAACAGTATTTTGGATCCGCATTTTCATCTTAAAGTGACAGCAATCTAATATTCCTGCTGCTTTCATGGTCATGAATGTTAGACAACAAAAGACAAAGATAAAAATCACTTTTGTAGTTTTAACACAGATTAATTATATTTAAGTAATACAGTGAAGAATATGCAGTTATTTTACATTTGATTATTCAATTTTTGTACATTATTACTGTTAGATTTACCTGAAAATATATAAAAGCACTATTTATTTGATTTGTATCTTTGTTCCATTATATTTATTTATGCTTGTGATTTGTTAATTATTTTAAACGCGAGTTCACTCACCTGGGAAAAGCGAAAAAAAAAAAATTCACCCAATCATCCTAAAATGGACATTGGATGTCAAGTAACATTAAGGTTACACTTCAAGACTTTACAAATATAAACTGTTAACTGTTTAAATCTGTCATAATTACCTTGCTCCTCTGTAGCGCTCGGCTGCCCCAGCTGCCCCTCCGTAGCGCTCGGCTGCTCCAGCTGCCCCTCCGTAGCGCTCGGCTGCCACAGCTGCCCCTCCGTAGCGCTCGGCTGCCCCAGCTGCCCCTCCGTAGCGCTCGGCTGCCACAGCTGCCCCTCCGTAGCGCTCGGCTGCTCCAGCTGCCCCTCCGTAGCGCTCGGCTGCCACAGCTGCCCCTCCGTAGCGCTCGGCTGCCACAGCTGCCCCTCCGTAGCGCTCGGCTGCCACAGCTGCCCCTCCGTAGCGCTCGGCTGCCCCAGCTGCCCCTCCGTAGCGCTCGGCTGCTCCAGCTGCCCCTCCGTAGCGCTCGGCTGCCACAGCTGCCCCTCCGTAGCGCTCGGCTGCTCCAGCTGCCCCTCCGTAGCGCTCGGCTGCCCCAGCTGCCCCTCCGTAGCGCTCGGCTGCCACAGCTGCCCCTCCGTAGCGCTCGGCTGCCCCAGCTGCCCCTCCGTAGTGCTGTCTTGTCCGTACACAATGACTTGTCATTCTGAAGGCACTGATATGTTCAACTTAGTTTTGAGAGATGTACTAAAGATTTTGAGCAAGTTATAGGCTTTTGCAGGTAATCCATTGTGTTGTGCTGTTTGTACAAATTGTTTTGAGAAATGCACATACTCATTTGCAAATTTCAAATCTGATTTGAGAAATGTACCAAAGTGACTGAGAAAAACTGTAAGTTACTAAACTTGAGTAATGTAACGAAATACGTTACAAATTACTTTTTAAAGCATGTATTTTGTAATCTGTAGTGAAATACATTTTAAAGGTAACCTACCCAGCCCTGTATATATATATATATGTGACTGGACGCACCAGAGTAGTAGTCACTGTGATGGTGGCACAGCGTACATTGAATTGCAACCATTATGCCGGTCTCAGTGCCGCGGTACAGCCCGGCTCCGTTCAGTTTACTTTTAAGGGTGCGTTCACACTTGTTCACACTTGTCATGTTTGGTCCGATTAAAACGAACCCTGGTGCGATTGCTCAGTTAGTGCAGTTCGTTTGAACATATGTGAACGCTGCCATCCGAACCCTGGTGCGGACCAAACAAGCGGGCCGAGACCGCTAAAAAGATGGGTCTCGGTCCGCTTCCAAACGAACTCTGGTGCGGTTCGATTGATATATGAACGCAACACGGACCAAAGACATGTAAACGAAACAAAAACAGGACGTGATGCCTCAAGATGCGACGCTACAAGTCAGCTGATTTGACCACGTGGAAAGATCGGTGTATCCAAAATGAGTCGAGGGCAAACGTGGAGCAACGAGGAGGTGAAGAGCCTCATCAATATTTGTTTCTGCATACAACGGAGGAAATCCTGGTGCCGTTTTGAATGTTTTGAACATTTTATGAGCTCTTTGTGAGTTCTTAGCTGGTAAAAATAAAGCATATGTATAAAATGATCACATTTAATCCAGCACACAGCATTGTTTTGAATGTTCGGTAAGCGAGCTCCGTCGCGAAATATACGTCATAAAAGCCGACCAATCAGGTTATGACCGTATCCCTATGCCTTTGGTTCGGTAACTAAGGTTCGCTGTTAAAAATGCCAGTGTGAACGCTAAGCGGACCAGGACTATATGTTTTGTTTTTGTTTTTTGGTCTGGACCAAACAAACCAAACCAACCGAACTACAAGTGTGAACGCACCCTAAGAGTCCTCAAGCTGATGTTTACACCGTGTAGACTTGACATCATGAGTGGCCCTCATTAAAATATTGAACACATTGATGCAGTATGTCTGGGGTTTCCGTCTGGTCCGCGTCCTTTAGAAACTCCAAACACTGACCACACGTAAAGCAAAACCGCGTTAAGCTGCTCATGTGTTTGCCACAAAACGGGCAAAACATCCCTCGGCGACCATGCTCGGTCATCATAAACGTTATTTACGCCATTTACTCCACAACCACAACACCTTATACCGCGCTCACCAACAACAACAACACCTTATACCGCATCACTTTACATGAAGAATCTGTCATTGTAAATTTTTTTCGTCCTTGCTAAAAGTGTTTTCCCCATAATTGTGTTTTATGATAGGTAAAAATGACCGGGGATTTGGTCCTCACTATGTTTTTGGTCCCAACTATGTGAGTGTGCCAACGTGTTGAGGACCCCACTATGTAATAAAAACAAACACACACACGCACACACATTTTATATATATATATATATATATATGCATTAATTTAACTTGCATTTAAAACGCAACAACATTATCTTAGCATTAATAAAAAAAACTCATTTAATGCACGTAATGTGACGTAATTCTTCAAATGAAAGGAGTATTTATTTAAATAAATAATTGTTTCCCCTTATTTTTCCAACAAAACTAAGCAATTAATAGAACATTGACTGATTCGGTGACAATTATTATTTTTGTGTGCAGTTAATTATTATTGTTAGTATGTATTTATTTATTCATTAAATAGTTCTGAAAAAAGAGAGGGAAAAATACTTAGCAACAATGTTGGTCGTTATCGGCTCTTCAGCACGTGATCAAATCTAACCAATGAGGCTGGTGGAATCTTTCAAAGCTGTAGAGTTGATCTGGAAGGTAAGCATTTTTTATATTTCTGAGGTAATTTTTTGTTTTCTCTTTCGTGAAACTGTTCAAAATTATGGAAAATTAATTAATTTGATATTAAGTTACACTCATGTTAGTTTTTTGTCATTTGTTTGACTGTATTACTGCATTACTTGTCGCTGTTTAAATGATAAACGGTAGTAGCGGTAATGTTGTTAACTTCTTTGAGGTCATCAGTGGTGGACAGTAACGAAGTATTTATAGTTCAATACTGTACTTAAGTATATTTTTCACGTATCTGGACTTTACTCGAGTATTTTTTACTTTGAGCAACTTTCACTCATTATTTTAAATTGAAGAAATCGTCACGTGCTCAGAGACGTGAAAGCTTTGTCCGATTCAACGAACTGATTCTTTTCAATCATCCTGTTAAATCGGTTCACAAATCACATGAAACAATTCATTCGCGAATTAAACTTGCAGATCGTACTGCATCTGTTCTTGAGTCAATAATTCAATGATTCATTCAGAGCGAGTCTCCAGTGAACTGAATTTACATTTCTGACTGAAAATGATGAAGAACTGGGGGATCCTCTGAGTGCGTGCGCGACTGAGGTGAAAAGTAAGCCTAATTGTAGGATTAATTATTTTTAGTTACAATAATTGTATACAATAACCGGTGGCCCGCTGGTCTTATGTTAGCTGGGAGCTCTTGTTTTGGCGGTGTACCTTTTACTTTTCCGACGATTACATCGTTACGGCACTAGGTGGCGACAAGTGACTGTTAAACTATTTGACATTGAATGATTTATTGAAAAGATTTGTTCAAAAATATTGATTCATCCAGTAATTAAACAGGTGAAGTAGTTACGAGTGAGTCATTGGATCATTTGTTCAAAACCATTTTTTAAATAAATTAAATAAAATGTTTTTAAATAGACTACAGCAATTAATATTTTGTCCCCTAGTAAATAATTATATGTTATTTTGTTTAGTTCTCTGTTCGGAATCGTGGGAGAATTATGATCTTTATATGAAAGAAAAAAAAATCTTGATTCTCATTTTATCCAGAATCGTGCAACTCTAACACAATTTAAAATAATGCATGTACGTTCATCTTCCCCGCCGCTGTAGCAATTTCTTCATTTTATTTACTTATATGCCCTATATGTTTTGTCTGTTTTAATTCTTTGTCTTGTATTATGTATCTGCATCCACTAATCTTCCATTCTTTCTGACTAGTGCTGGCTATTTGATTGATATATATATATATATATATATATATATATATATAAATATTTTGACCAATAGGGTTATATAAAATATATAATATAAAATTAAATTAAATACGTGGCCAATATACAATTACAAAATAAACATATATCAGTACTTTTTTACTTAAGTAAATTAAAAGTCAGGTACTTTTGTATTTTCACTTGAGTAATATTTTATTATATGTATCTGTACTTTTACTCAAGTATTTGATTTGTGTACTTCGTCCACCACTGGAGGTAATTTATCATTTAAAACTGATAAAGTGCATATGTGTTAATTAACTGAAATAATTTACATCTGTTAAGTTGTAAATTCGGTTTAGTAGTATATTTTCCTTTACTTTTCACACAATGAACGGATAAATGGCTAAGCTAGACATATAATGGCCGGGCTGGGTAAATGAACAGTAAAATGACTTTGTTTTAATTAAAGAGTATTAAATAGCAAGCAAAGGAGGTTTTATCAAGTGTAAATACAATACCTAAACTAAATACATTACCTAAGCTAAACAGTTTTGTGATGTCCGTTCATGATTGATAGACATCAGTAAACTCAGCAAACGGCTTGTATTCACATATAAATGTAAGGCTTTTATTACTGTCATATTAACGTTACTTCAAACAATAACAAATTATAGAGATATCGGTAATATCTAGACTTGGCACGGTAAATAAGGCGTGCATTTTCTTAGACTTGCTGCGAGGCGATCTCTTTCAGATTCTCACACACGCTGACGTGTGCACATGAAGGGAGTGAGGGAGAGACTTATTGGCAACAGGATGAAAACAGGCAAATGAAATAAGCAACTTTCATCTTGGAATAACAGTAAAATTAAATAATGAAAATGAAAGTAAAACACGTGTGCCCCTGTATACACCAGGAAAAAACGATGCAAGAAGTCGCATTTTTCAGCACCACATTTATGTTATCAGTCATTTTGAGTGCAGTTAAAGTTCTGTTCGCTAAATATGAACAATAATACCTGCATATTACCTATCCTGGATCTTTTTTCTTTTTTTTTTTACCTCTATAGGTAAATACTTTTCATAGATGTACAACATAAACATTAGCTAATTTGTTGACTTTATAGTTCATGTTCATCCATATTGTTTGTGACTGAGATGTTAATTTGATTTCTTTTTATCCCTTTTCCTTGTGTGCGATCAGATTGTTATTTCTACGCTGTAAGTATGTCTACAGACACTTTCTCAGTATTTGTATTCAGTGTCATTTTTATCAGTCATAATTAATTACGAATGAAAATGCATCCTATTATGACTCAATATGGATTCTTATTTGTCAGTGGGTTGAAAAGTCATTAAATGCATTTCAGTCCTATCTTTGTACATTTGTGGATGTTATTGTACATATTTATACATAAGACCCTTTATTACCCTTTAATACAATAACATTATTTTTCTCCTTTCTCTCTTTTCATTACAGATTGCCGTCTTGATTGTTGTAAGTTATCAATCTAGCATTCTGCATCTCTGATTTGCAGTGTTTATAACATTGATCAATCACTGATCAATACATTTAAATCTGTACAGACTTTGAAATGTATGCAAATATTATATACAATACTCCACATTGTTTCTTATTTTTCTCCCTTTTAAGAGCCAAGAGCAACTTTTGCCATGTAAGTACATTTTGTTACACAAAAAAATGTGTTTTGATTTGAATTTTTGACATTTGGAGTTTGATGCAATTTTCAGATTTTCAATGTAAGTCGATGGGAGTTTTTCCAAGTTTTGATCAGCTTTTTTTAGGAAAACAGTTTGGTTTGGCTGCAGCTGGTGTGGTAATCAATAACAGGGTGCAGGACTTCTGGGAAATGTAGTCTGTAAGCATAAGTGTGTGATGTATAGTCCATGGCGAAGTGCCCTCCAGTGGTGATCGCGGGTACTTCAGCTGACGATCGTTACAGTAATAAATAAAGATCAGCATTTTATAGTTCACATTTAGAAAGCACCATGTTGTGTCTAATACTAGAGGATCTCCGCAGAGCCAGTCACATGATCTGGAGGCTTACGGTACCTTTCACGTCTGGGTGTGGAATGTGTGTTTTCTTTGCTCTATTTTGAGTCCTGATATTTCGCTGTCTCCGGTCGTCACTCTTTATCCTCAGCATTAGACAAGAGTTAAAGCCTTTCACACACTTGTTTTTGCAAAACTTGTATCTGTAGGTGGTCAACAGCTTGTGACTGCGGACATCTTTGTACCATATTTACCCTCTAAAAGTTAATAGTAATACCTATATTAATATGCGCCTTGTAATAAAAGTTAATACCTAGTAATTAAAGTTAATTGTAATACCTAGTGATATGTACCCTACTCATATGTAGGGGTGTGCGATGTATATCATGTGCGATAATATCTTAATTGATGTTTTAACAATATGCCAAATCATATTATCGAGTATTTCACTAATTTTTAAATGCGATAAATCGTGCAGCCCTAATATGAGGATTATGAAAAGCTTCAGGAGTCAGCTGAACACTTTACATCTGCAGCAGACAGCAAAATCAAAAACACATACGCAACAAACGTTGGCCCAATCATTTAGCAAGAAAGTTCCTTCCGACAGAAAAAGAGACAGATGGAAGGATATATCAATCGCTGTCAACAATTAAATTGCCAGAGCTAGTTCAATGAAACATTTTTGAATGATGCAAAATATCGTCTGATTATCGTTATCGGAAAAGTCATAGAAAATATCGAGATATCATTTTTTGTCAATATCGCTAATGCCTAAAGTACTGAAATGCACCTTTTAGGAGTGTTTTCGGATGTTCACAGAGTCGTCGACGCGTCTAAATCCATCATAATGCTCCTTTACATTATAAAGTTCGAGCTTGTTGAGTGTTATACCTCCCGTTTTTTGTTTTAGTCAAATTCTGCTTTGTTTCTGTTATGTCGTTTCACACCACTTTCAATTTATGAACTAGCCTGTACTTCCTCTACCTGTAAAATCCTCTGAATATGTTTGTATGAAAAAAAAAATCAGTTTTGTTTATATTTGTTTACTGTTGAATCAAACCTGTAATTACTCCATTCATGCAGTCAATCAGCCCCTAGATGGCAGTACAATATCACATGCATAACAGGACATTTGTGCTGAACATACGCTTTCTGACTGAAGCACACAGGTCAAATCACATTAGAGGCAGTAATGAATATATTATGTTAGGCTTAATTCACTTAAAGAAAAAAGAACTTCTAAAGTTGATTTTACATTTGTTTGCCTCTCTCTGTGTCATAGGCAGAATCAAGCAAATAACCAGGGGGAGCTGGTGGAGATAGAGATGGAGAAGATGGGGCAGGCGCCACCAGTGGAGATGGAGGAGATGGTGCAGGCGCCGCCAGTGGAGATGGAGGAGATGGTGCAGGCGCTGCCAGAGGTGGTTCAGGCGCCGGTGCAGGAAGTTGAGGTAAGACGACACACCTGACTCCATTTCCCAGTGTTCTTCAAGAATGGCTAGGAATGGTCTGCTTAATTTCCGTACGTCTCTTATTGTGATGTGATATTCTCGGGGATGGTTCCTTTGTGATGTGAATAGTTACATAATTTCAGGATGACTAATTACAGTAACAGGATGTCCAATGATCAAAATGCCCGTTGAATATTTAATTGAACTTTGAGACTCCACCATTTACAGATATTTTTTTTTTAGGCACCAGAAGTGGACTGCGATATTATTGTTTCTGACAATATTGATCATCATCATCCTCGGGGAGTAGCACAGTATTTACAGGCTCTTTCACACCTGGGGCAACAAATGATCATGAGTCATGGGCCTGTGCTTTAAGTGTTTGTGTGTTTATTAAATGTGTAGTAATTGGAAGTATATTATATCCATTTTTAAACTAATTTAAACAATTTTAATCCCTTTTTTTTTATTTATTTATTTATTTATAGTTTTATTATATATATATATTTTATTATATTTTTCATTCAGTTTTATAATTTATCATTTTTATTAATTAAAATTATTATTTAATAGTTTTATTATTATTTTATTATATTATTATTTAATTATTAATTAAATTAAAATCTTTGTAATCTTTTCATATTTTGTTTTTTCATTCACTACTCAAATAGCTCTTTAAATAAATACCCCCCTGGATAGTCACTGTGTCATAGTCTGGTCTTTGTTATTCTGTTTCGTGCTCCCCCTGTCCTGTCATTTGTTCCATGTTCCTTGTTTTGAATCTAGTTCTGTCATTTGTCATGTGTTCTTTGTTTTGATTTCCCATGTGCCAGTCCTCCATTAGTTCATTGAAGTCAGCTGTGTCTCGTTTGTAATCATGTCCGTCACCTGTGTCCCGCTTGTTTTCCTCCAGTGTTTCAGTGCATATATTCCCTCTGTGTCAGTCCAGTCCTTGTCCGTTGTTAATGTTACGTGCTTGTGTCTTTCGTTTCCAGTCTGTATCCTGATCCTGTTTTGGTGAATAATTACTTATTAAGTCTGTCCTCATTCTCCGTGCTTCCTAGCACACACCTAGCGTGTGACACACTGTTAATACAGTAAATAGGTGTAAGGACCACCCATCAGCCCAAGGGCGGAATCTGACGGCCTGGACGAAGGTATAATGCGTGTATGTCTTTTCAGCGCCCACGTGAAGTTCACATAAATTTTAGGATTTAGTTTAAGTTTTACTTTAGCTGCTCGCTTAATCTGTCTCCAATTGTAAACGACCTCTAATTGGTAATGTTTCTGACATTAATTAACATTAATAACATTAATAGTAACAAATTGGTAAAATATAAAACATTAATAGTAACAAAATAGTAAGTAATTAAGTAACATTAATAGCTGACCGTGTGATTAAATATGAATTAATTTAGATCTTTGATTATTTAAGTTCTTAGTTTCACTTCTCCTTTCATCAGGGTGTTAAAACGGCTTAAAAAAGCTATATACGCGTAGTATGCCTTTACGTCACGATCTCATCAGTTTAGATCTTAGTCAGATGATGGAGCGTTTGCTAATAACGCAAATTGTGGAATCGTCACCAGCTTATTCGTACAAAAGCGCCGTTTGTTTAGCCACGATACTACGACATGCTAAGTCATGACAGACAGAATCCAAAATCTCAATACCTGCGCCACCTGCTCCATTTATTGGGATTTTAGTATGATCATATCCTGACGCAGAAATGCGGAAGTTTCACAAACCTCTTGATCTACCGGTGATAATGATTTAAGAAGAATTTAAAATAAATCAAGATGTAACAATTTATTTATCAGGTAAAAATGCGTCAATGCAAATTACATAATTATAAACCAATTCAGACATCAATTACTCAAAAGATTTCTCAAAGAGTACTTAAAAGTTATGCATGCACACAGAGATGGTGGATGAAAGACACTCATCACCTCTATGCGGGAGCCTCTGGCTACAGAATGTCCCACCTTGCTGCTGTGCCTTTTTTCCTAAATACCCAGACCAGAACAAAAGGATTGTAAATATTTATTGCCCCGACACCTGGTTTCAGGGGAGAGGAGAAGGTTTTCTTGAAGAGACACCACCCATACAAGAGAACAGAATTCTCCTAAGTTTTCAATCTTTTTCATAATACTAGTGACTGCTGTGAAACTGAGACCAGCAAGATTTTGTCCTATTCCTTTGAAATCTTCTCTCCAGATGAGTTTTATTGCTTTAATGCAGGATGCTTGATCTCAGCTTTTGTCTTAGCAGGAAAATCAAATCTTACATGGGTAAATCCTTACGATTAATATAAAGTTACAAACATTATTTAATGACACAGCAGCATGTAGGCTATTTTAGGCACATCCAATGACGCATAATATTAAACTATTTAAATTCACGTAAGACATATCCGACTGTTTATGTGAATACTCACAAATGATTTCCATTTTCCGAAACATGCACGAGAGTGTTGTATCGCAGTGCGCAGCTCGCTTATATAGAGCTTCGGACGTCACGTGACCGTCTATGCGACCATGCTGGCAGGCAGAAACAGCCGGGAGCAAATATGAAAAGAATGGCGCCAGCATGAGTTTAAATGCAACAGAGTTCACTGCGCACTTTAATTAAAAAACATAGACCTGTACATCGCAAAATTTAATAGATTAAACATAACAGATCCCTATAATGCTCCCAGGATGCTTTTAATGTGTATCAATAAAAGGAACGGATAGCTCTGACCTGTAGTATCCTGATATCTACAGCTTCCTCATCAACTTTCCCTCATCCTATAATCCGGAGACTCTTTAAAAGCCTACAAAAGCCTGGAGGGGTACAAATGGACGTAATCTAATTTTGTGATGAATATTCAACTTTCGTCGTCATTGGATGGGTTGTTAGGTAACGCAATCGACCCTAGCTGTCCTTATTTGTAGGTAAACACCTTCACAGCTTTATCACCGAGCACAGACATCATAAATGTCATGAAATCTTAACCCGTTTAATCTTGAAATCGTGAAATCTTTTTTTTTTTTTTACATTTTTATGTAAAAGTGTGAAAAAATGTTTTTAAGTTCGGTCACAATTGTGACCAGTGATATAATGTGTATACTGAAAATTCTTTTATAGCCTATTTCTGCCCAGTTATTTAACTAATTTTAAACTCTTTAATGTCATTTTATGGTAACTATTAAACATATAGGAATACTGAGATAAAAGACAAAAAAAATAAAAATACAACCATCTGCTGTTCAGTTGTTGTAAAACTGAGCGGCTATTGGTAGCTCTTCTTAATTTATGTGAATTTGCTGGTTGATAACAAACTCACTACGGAGCGTCCAGTTAGAGACTTTACCGGAGGTGGTATGCGGGAATAACCCATTTATTGTCACCACAAATGTTGTTTGCACATATGTGTGTGGTTTTCTACAAATAAAGATATAAGAAAACATATAAGTACAAATAACAAATTTTCCATTATATAGAAAGATGCGCTGCTAGAAATGACAAATACTGAGTGGTTGAAACTCGACACCTCTCAGCGCTGAGGACAGAGATGGAGCCACTCAGTCTAGAACTATATAGCGCATACGCCAAAAGGGTGCTCTAACTCTCAGTAATTAGCCATATATGGGTGATTCTCACGAAAACTTAGTTTTAAAAATGTCAAGCATGAAAATGTAAAAAATGCTTGAATTTACTTTTTTTTTCTCCAGACATTAGAAACAAAGTCTGGAGTATTTGTGAAACTTTATGGAGATGCAGATTTCATTTTCCATCAGGACTTGGTACCTGCACACAGTGCCAAAGCAACCAGTACCTGGTTTAAGGACCACGGTATCCCTGTTCTTAATTGGCCAGCAAACTCGCCTGACCTTAAACCCATTGAAAATCTATGGGGTATTGTGAAGAGGAAGATGCGATATGCCAGACCTAACAATGCAGAAGAGCTGAAGGCCACTATCAGAGCAACCTGGGCTCTCATAACACCTGAGCAGTGCCACAGACTGATCGACTCCATGCCACGCCGCATTGCTGCAGTAATTCAGGCTAGAGGAGCCCCAACTAAGTATCGAGTGCAGTACATGCTCATACTTTTCAGTTGGCCAAAATTTCTAAAAATCCTTTCTTTATATTGGTCTTAAGTAATATCCTAATTTTTTGAGATACTGAATTTGGGATTTTCCTTAGTTGTCAGTTATAATCATCAAAATTAAAAGAAATAAACATTTGAAATATATCATTCTGTGTGTAATGAATGAAAATAATATACAAGTTTAAATTTTTGAATGGAATTAGTGAAATAAATCAACTTTTTGATGATATTCTAATTATATGACCAGCACCTGTATATGGAGAAGAAAAAAAACAAACTCCCGCAGTGTTTGGGTGCACCACGGAGAATTTCACAAACTTATCCAAGAGCTCCGTCTGGACGATGAGAGATTCAAAGCCTATTTCAGAGTTGACAAGGATCAGTTTGATAATCTTTTAAGAAAAATTGGCCCAAGCATCACCAAACAGAGCTGTTTATTTCTTTTATAATAATGCTTTGAGCTGTCTTTTTTTCTTCTCATGTTGTTTCTTGGTCAGCTGTTCAGTTTTCTAGTTTTTTTTAGTTTTTAGTAATTTTGCTAGTTTGTCTTCGTTTTTGATACCTGGAAGTGGAAAGAGAGCATAACATTAAATTAGCATGTTTCACGGCATAGACGTAAAAAAAAAAAAAAAAACACATCATCATATAGGATAGACTTGTTGCTTTGTGTGTGTGTGTGTTCATGCATCCTATAATGGGCCTGGTGTTGTGGAGTGGGGTAGAGCTTAATTTTAGTCTTTCAAATTAATTGAAAAAAATAAGCAAGTAAACAAGAAAATAAAAAGTACAAAAAAATTACAAACAGAAGCACGAATAACTATTTATTGTATAATTAAAATTATTACTAAATTATAAAAAAAATGAACAATTTAAACTACTGAAGTTGGTTTTTAATTAATATTAATGACAGAGTGCAGCAAATTTATTAGGCTGCTGTCACTTTAAGAGTCACACAACCTGCAAGTGTGGTGGGAATTTCCCACAGAACAGTACACTCAATCCAGCACCAAAGGCCTGTTATAGGCTAAAGGGCTGTGTGTGTGCGAGTTTGTGTACTCTCATGTACATTTCCTAACACTGTAGGGTGGTTTTTGCGAATTACACCTGATGTAACATCTCCAAACCTAACCTCTCTCTCTCTCCTTCCGTCTGTACTCCTCGAGCAGTTCTGGGTTGCTGTATAATTTCTCCCTGAACTTTGTCAACCTGGCCTTTGCTAAAGCTTTTTTTTCCCTCACTTGCTGACTGTCTACAATGAAACATCATAGAGCAAAATATCAACAGTTATTACATTTTAAATTTCTATTAAATTCATAAGAGATATTTAAAAGTAATAAACAATATGCTTAAATTCTCATTTCCGAAACAGAAGTTCTCTTTACCGCAACTGCCATTAAATGGTTGCGGTATATGAGAATGGTGTTGCGGAGGATGAGGTACCTCAGTATGTTTTGCTAACAATAGAGAAGCGATGAAGGCTTTGCTAATTTTTACTCAGTGCATATAATTAGACTTTAATAAAGGACATTTTCATAAAAAATTGTAAACCTAACCATTTTTGAAATGTAGAAAACTACCTGTTTCGGTAATGATAATCGAAATGTCGTGTAAACATTCTGACAAGAGAATATTTAATATTTAACTGGAGAGATATAAAGAGATGATCTTACCTGGTAGCCATCTTGAAGTAACTGGTCCATGTGCTCGGCCACTCAAAATCAGACTTTATTTAAATTCTGTATGTGCGCTTAAACAGTCCTCAAAAAGTGTTGTGGAGGATGAGAACATCAGGCATGGACACATAAATTTCCTAATTTTTCTTCATTATTATTATACATGAATATTCAGTAAATTATTTTTCTGTCATCTGAAATAATCTAGTAAAACATCCATTTGTTTTTTTTCTAAATATTTATATGTTACTTTGTTTAAATTACAACATAACACACGTTCAAACACAGCCGGACGCATTGCGGTAATGAGAATTTCAGCAGAAAAAATAATAAATTCTTATGTTGAAATCACACATTGTGCAAGGTAGTGAACAGTATTGTCTTTATTCTGATGCTTTATAATATTACTATATTACACATTTTATATTTAAAATCATTAGTGCTGTGGTGTTTTAATGGTTTCGTGAGAATCACCCATTATAGCCAGGTATACAGTACAGGATTTTGGCAGGTAATTATTAAATAATAAAACAGTAAATCAACATGAAAATTACCACAGTGGCAGTCTGTGAGATGTAGAACAAGAATCTGGTGGAGTTTGCAGAAAACAATTTGATTTGCTTTTTTTATGAATTTATTAAATATTGCTATATAGCCAGATATACAGTATAGGACTTTGGCAGTTAATTATTAAATAATAAAACAGTAAAACATCATGAAAATTACCACAGTGGCAGTCTGTGAGATGTAGAACAAGAATCTGGTGGAGTTTGTAGAAAACAATTTGATTTTATTATGAATATCTTTTAAAAACTCTGCCGACAACCAAACGCATACACATTGAGCCTACCACGCAACCTCGTGTAGACGCGCAGTGGTTTTTAAGCGTAGATGGCGCGACCGCAGTGGATTTCAGATATAGTTTCAGATTCGGTTTTATCCTCGTGAGCGTAACTTTAAAGGTTTAATAAACTGCGGAATTATTGTCATTTAGGAATAATGACAACAATTTGTGTGTTTGAATCGAGATTGCAATATTTTATAATATTTCAATGATTAATCGTATTCATTGGTCCTAAAAAAATAAAATTATTTGTAGCCTAAGTCAGTTAAGCTCAGTGGGTGAGATCAGGCACTCCGCTGGATATCCAATTAAATATCAAAACACGTAACTTACAGTGTAACACTCAGACACAGATAGTATGGTTTTAGTCAGGGTTTTATTGCACAAGAATTCAGCAGAGTAAGTAAACGGTATGGTATGGTAAGGCAAAGCAGTTCATGACTTGACAGGTAACTTAGCTTGAGTAATGAAATGTCTTTCTGTTGATTTCCAGATGGTGGGAGTTCTGTCCAGCGGTCCGCATACACGCCCGACGAATGAATGAAGAAACATCAAGGGAACAGGTAAGCAAGGCAGGTAAGTCTGTAGTCCGTGGTAAACGAGATCAGACAACTGGCAGTGCGGGTGAGCGTGTTATATAGGGCGTGACGTGATTGTGGACAGGTGTAGATGATTAATACTCTGGTGACAGTGAGTGTGTGGGTGGAGTTGTGCGATCTGGTGACGTTGACGGTGTGACAGTACCCCCCCTTCCACGGGCGGCTCCTGACGTCCGAGAAGGTCGACGACGGGGACGACCCCGTCCACGGGGTCCTGGTCGACCGGGATGCTCCTGATGGAACTGTGTGAGGAGAGCTGGATCCAGTATGTCATCTCGTGCCACCCAAGACCTCTCCTCGGGACCGTAACCTTCCCAGTCGACCAGATATTCCAGGCGGGTCCCACGTCGCTGAGAGTCAAGGATGTCGTGGACCTGATAGATCATCTCGGCGTCAGGAAGGTCAGGAGGAGGAGGTACATCAGGGACTCCTGGATCTGTGGGAGGAAACATGGGCTCAGTGACAGGTTTGAGAAGGGAAACGTGAAAGGATGGTGCTATACGATACGTGGCCGGGAGGTTCAGGCGGTAGGTCACTTCATTGATCTGCCTCTGCACTGTGAAAGGACCTATATAGCGGGGACTCAGCTTACGACAGGGCAGGCGCAGACGGATGTCCCGTGTGGAAAGCCAGACCTTTTGCCCAGGATGATAAGTAGGTGTAGGGCCTCGGAGGCGGTCAGCTTGTTGTTGGTGTCTGCGCACTGCCTGCTGGAGGTGCACGTGTGCTGAGTCCCACACCCTCTCGCTCTGTTCGAACCAGTTTTGGATGGCCGGGACGTCGGATTGTTCACCAGACCAAGGGAAGAGTGCAGGTTGGTATCCAAGTACGCATTTGAACGGAGTGAGTCTAGTAGTGGATTGTTGGAGTGAGTTCTGAGCGTACTCGGCCCAGGGAAGGAATTGGCTCCACGTAGACTGGTCTAGGTGACAGTATGACCGCAGGTATCTCCCGATCTCCTGGATCTTCCGCTCTGTCTGCCCATTAGTCTGTGGGTGGTAGCCGGAGGATAAACTGATGGAAACTCCGAGGAGTTGGAAAAAGGATTTCCAAACCCTGGAGATGAACTGGGGGCCTCTATCCGAGACGATATCCTCTGGAAGGCCGAAATTCCAGAAGACGTGTGTGAACAGTAGTTCGGCAGTTTGTAGTGCCGTAGGGAGTCCCTTGATGGGGATCAGTTTGCACATCTTTGAAAATCGGTCTACCACCACGAGGACACTTGTATAGGTATTGGAAGGAGGCAAGTCAGTGAGGAAGTCCGATGTGAGTCCATGGGCGACGCGGAACGGGGAGAGGAATCAGTTTACCTGCTGGTAATTGACGGGGAGTGTTGGTGATGGCGCAGACAGAGCAGCCCTTAACGTACCGGGAGATATCCTGGGTCATAGCTGGCCACCAGTAGCGTTGTCGGAGGAGCGAGAGGGTGCGCTGGCTGCCTGGGTGTCCAGAGCCCGGAGAGGTGTGAACTGATTCTAGGAGGAGCTGACGACAAGTTGGTGGAACGTACATCAGCCCCTCCAGTCAGTATGCTGGGCCTGAAGAATCTGGTCATCCCACTCCCACTGAATGGGACTGACGATAACGGCTGGAGGGAGGATAGGTTCCGGTTGAGATTGGTGTGGGTCAGGAGCGTGGATACGGGAAAGAGCATCGGCTTGAACGTTCTTTTCACCCCTTCGGTAAGTGACTACGAAATCGAATCTTGTATAGAAGAGGGCCCAGCGAGCTTGGCGAGGGTTCAGTCGTTTAGCATCCCGAAGATACTCGAGGTTCTGGTGGTCTGTGATAACTTCGCAGGGGTGGTTGGCTCCCTCCAGCCAGTGCCTCCATTCCTCGAGTGCTAACTTGATAGCAAGAAGTTCTCGGTTGCCCACGTCGTAATTCTGCTCCGCCGGGCACAGTTTGTGCGAATAGAAGGCGCATGGATGAGCACGAGGAGGGTCACCCTGCCGCTGGGAGAGTATGGCTCCGACTCCAGTTTGTGAAGCGTCCACCTCGACGAGGAAGGGCAGGTTAGGGTCCGGGTGACGTAAGACAGGAGCTGAGCTGAATGCGTCCTTGAGGATGTTGAACGCTTTACTTGCCAGGGGGTGCTAGGACAGAGACTTGGGCCCTTTCCTGAGCAGAGTTGTTAGGGGCGAGCTCAACTGACTGAAGTTTATGATGAACTTCCGATAAAAGTTCGCGAACCCCAGGAATCGTTGAAGGTCCTTTACCGTCTGGGGTTCAGGCCACTTCTGGATGGCGTCCACCTTCCTCTGGTCCATCTTGACCCCGTGTTGGTCGATGATGTAGCCCAGGAATTGGACCTCGGGGATGTGGAATTCACATTTTTCCAGTTTTAAATAGAGATGTGAGCTCAGAGCCTTTGTAGGACCTGGCGAACGTGTTCAAGGTGGTCAGACATAGTTTGGGAGTAAATCAGGATGTCATCAATATAGATGATTACGAATCTTTGGAGGAGATCACGGAAGATCTCATTCATGTAATTTTGGAAGATGGAGGGAGAGTTCGCCAGGCCATACAGCATAACCAGATATTCGTAGTGCCCAGAGGGTGTTATGAAGGCAGTCTTCCACTCATCCCCTGAGCGAATGCGGATCAAATTATAGGCGCTGCGAAGATCCAGTTTGGTAAAGATACGGGCACCTCGGAGTTGTTCTAAGGCTGCTGGGACCAGAGGAAGGGGATATCGGAACTTCACCGTCTGTAAGTTGAGCTTACGGTAGTCAATACAGGGCCTCAAGCCTCCGTCCTTCTTGGCGACGAAAAAGAAGCTCGAAGCGGCAGGGGAAGTCGACGGTCGGATAAATCCCTGGTTAAGAGCTTCGGTGATATACTCATCCATGGCCTTCTACTCCGGGATGGACAATGGGTATACTTTACCCTTGGGTAGAATAGCCCCAGGCAGCAGGTCGATTGCACAGTCCCATGGCCGATGAGGTGGTAATTGTGTTGCCAGCCGCTTGCTGAAGACGTCCTGGAACGCCCGGTACTCCTCAGGGATGGTTCGTTCCTGGATAGGTTCGGGACTCTCCACTGAAGTGGAACAGAGGTGGAGAGTGGAGGAGCTGGGAACACTGGTCGAAGAAGAGCTAGGAATTTTCTTGAGGGAGCGAAGACAGGTTTGGGTGCAATGATTACTCCACTTCAGTATCTCTCCGGTGTTCCAGTCGAAGACTGGGTTATGTTCGGCCAGCCACGGGCGTCCCAGGATAAGGTCCGTGGTGGAACCTTCCAGCACCAGAAATGAGATCTTCTCTTGGTGAAGACAACCAATGTGGAGCGTGAGAGTGGGTGAATGATGACTGATGACTCCTCGACCCAACGGTTTGCCAAGGATTGTATGTATCTTCATCGGGTGGTTGCTGCAAAGCGGGTAGAAGATTGTCACAAGCTGATAGACGCTGAGAGACCCGGATGGTTTTCTGGAGGAAGGACTCCAGCCCCATCGTGTCATCATATACCACCATCAGTTGTCGGATGTCTGGATTTAAGCCTTGGCGATATGCGGTTAACAGGGCGGTCTCATTCCAGCCGCTATTGGCGGCGAGGGTACGGAATTGCAGAGTGTAATCGCCCACGGACGCAGTGCCCTGACGCAGATGAAAGAGTTGATCCGAAACTGATAGCGTGGAGGTAGACTGACCGAAGACATCCTTGAAATGGCTGGTGAACGCCGGGAGAGATGACAGGATGGTGGCGTTCGACTGCCACAGCGCCTGAGCCCAGCGCAGAGCCTTTCCGGTAAGTAGATTCACCATGAATGCAACTTGAGCCTTTTCTGATACGAACAGGTGTGGTTGAATTTCGAAGAAAAGCGAGTATTGCATCAGGAACCCGTTGCAGTCCTCCGCCTCGCCAGAGTAGGGCGCTGGTCGGGCCACGGGACATGCAGAGGCAGCGGCGGTCGTCGAAGAAGATGCGGGCGATGTTGCAGGGTTGCCCCGTCGAATCCATGTGCAAGTAGGTGGTCTGATCTTCTGTAACACTCAGACACAGATAGTATGGTTTTAGTCAGGGTTTTATTGCACAAGAATTCTGCAGAGTAAGTAAACGGTATGGTATGGTAAGGCAAAGCAGTTCGTGACTTGACAGGTAACTTAGCTTGAGTAATGAAATGTCTTTCTGTTGATTTCCAGATGGTGGGAGTTCTGTCCAGCGGTCCGCGTAGACGCCCGACGAATGAATGAAGAAACATCAAGGGAACAGGTAAGCAAGGCAGGTAAGTCTGTAGTCCGTGGTAAACGAGATCAGACAACTGGCAGTGCGGGTGAGCGTGTTATATAGGGCGTGACGTGATTGTGGACAGGTGTAGATGATTAATACTCTGGTGACGTTGACGGTGTGACATACAGTAACTGCTAAAGAAGGTGGTCCCTTATCGCTTGAAAACCAGGTGATTTCTACATGTTCTCAATCCCGCAAACACTCAATCCTCACGAAAGACGAAGCATAGGCTACCTTTGAAGAGAAAGAAACTACAAGATAAATCTAGTGCATCACTTTCAGGTATGTTTTAAAATTGTGAAAGTTTATCCTATATACTCCAGCCAATTGTAAAACGCAGATATGCATGTCATATCACATATTGTACGTTTGTTAGTATGTTTGAGGTTAACTAATGTTTAAAGTTGTTTTAGTATTTTACAATGTAGAAAAAAAACTTTACTAAAGTACTAAAAAACTACAAACTGTTCAGAGACATGAGTAGACTTATCTTATTCAGGTAGGATACTGGATATTTTAGTATTGAAAAGTATTTAGGCTAATGGAGAGTCAGAAGGAATATTTGGGTGGGCAAAATGATTTGGTATTGGCAATATGCCTAAATATCCAGCATCATTAGTTCTCAGTTTCAGAAAACTGAAATGCAGAAACATACATTTCAGTTAGTCTAAATCAATTTGACTAATATTATGAATGCTTGTGCATCAAAGGTAAAATGTCGGATAGGCTACTGAAGATTAGTAGATGTCCTGACTTTCACACTGTATGCTTGGTGACATGCAAAACCTGATGCTTTTGGCTTCTTCTGGAACTAATTTCATTGTAAGAGAAGGAATATTTCTTGACTATAGAAAAAGGTCCATCATTAACGATGCAGGAAGTAAAGCAGGACAAATAGGCTAATACTAAGGCTATAACTAATATGGAAACAAGATTCCTTGTAATCAATAATTACTGAATGAGATCAGTCCTAAATTTGTTATTACTAATAAGTTAATATTGTATTATATACCTTTATTCTAAAGTGTAAAATCTAGTTTTTGTATGATATGTAAAATGCTTTATTAGTTCATTAATTAATTGTTTGTTAAACTGAATACTTTATTAAAGCAGCATCTGACTCACTTTCATGCTGTACTGAGTAACACTGAGAATCTCAGAATGTAGAGTGTAGATCCACATGCAGTTTACTAACAGCAGAGAAACAGGACAGGAAAATAGAGAGTATCTTCATGAACCTTAACAAGAGAAACACGAGAGCTTGCAGTAAATACACAAAGAATAATAAGGGTAACAATAAATCAGGGGAAACAGGAACACTAAACACAAGACAGAACTACTAACAAAAAGATCACAAAACAAAAGCACAAGTAATTCATAATTTGTGACAGAATATATCAACGTGTGCCTGAGAACAGCAAGCTTGTGTGATCGTTAATTAATCCTTCACTAATTGACTTCGTGTAGACCAGATATTTCAGACATTTAAGTTTCTTTCATTTTGTGTTTCAGTATGACAGCTGAAATGAGACACAGTCCCTGTGTGTGTGTGTGTGTTTGTGTGTGTGTGTGTGCGTGCATATATATATATACAGTACTTCCTGTTTTGATTGCTCGTTGTTCTGTGTCGTCTATGTTAATAGTTTTAATATCTGTTTCCCTGAGTTTTACCTAATATTAAAGACTATTTGTATTGTATTCTCCTGCGTCGTGGGTTTATGTACAGCACATCCTGACAGATATGATGTTGTGAATTAAAAATGACAAATATTCCCAATGTAAATACGATTCAAGGTGTCAAAATATTTTTCTCTTTCCATATCTTCACACTTGCAGTGTAATGGATTTGCAGGTAGTGGAAGCAGTTTCTGCACCTCTAAAAGAGGGATGTGTTTCTATCTGTAACATCTGCAAGTCCCTCTTGGATGCACAAGTAGATCCCAACACTGACATGTGTTCCAATTACAAACAAATCAGGGAACATATTAAGCGTGCTGAGCAGTGCCTGAAAGAATCAGAGAAAATGATTAAAGAAAAACTGAAATGTTTGGATGAATCCATGGAGCAACTTACTAAAGGAAAAGGAAATCTTGAGCAACACAACAAGGAAAAACGCAAGGCCATGGATGAATTACACATCAAGAAGAAATCTGCGGAAGAATCATTAAAGAATTCTAAAGCAGCTTTGGAGCAGGCTGAAAAAATTGTAGCATTAAGAAAATATGAAATAAAAAGAGAGACAGATAATAATACCAGTATTCGGATGGATTCCTGGTGAGAAATCTGATTCACTACTACTTTATATCATTATCTTAAAGAATGCAACTAACCAGTATTTGTGGATGATCTGATTTCTTGCTTTTCTTTAGGTACAATAATGTTGGTCCAGGGAGGATGTGCAATTGCTGATGCCTCAAAGGCTATCAGGGGTGCTGAAGATGAGCTAAAAAAAATGAGTCCCAAGTGAATGACAACAACATAAAGGTGTCTGATTACCAACACATGATCTCTACCATACAGAATGAGATTAAAAAGACTGATGTGGCGCTGGATAAAATTCAGAAGGAGATTGCAGACGTGAAGCAGCATCTAGAGGACACAAGCAACATTCAGGAAATGGTCAGGACAGCTGTGAACTTTCTTAGTGTTCTCAGGGGAAGAGTCACTGTACTAGAGAGGCAAACTCAACGTTTCATCCTCCGTCAGCCTGTGATAAAGTGCATGGAAGATGTGATCAGGGCAGCTGGAAATGTTGCAGAGAATCGGATTCTTTGTGTACCAGACTTCATAAATGCTTTGAGAGAGAATGTTAGAGGACTACTGGCTTTAAAAAACTCACCCAAAAATTCTGACTATGACAGCT
This sequence comes from Zacco platypus, assembly GCA_038088235.1. Classification (NCBI taxonomy): domain Eukaryota; kingdom Metazoa; phylum Chordata; class Actinopteri; order Cypriniformes; family Xenocyprididae; genus Zacco; species Zacco platypus. The sequence goes on along the minus strand of CM076077.1, from coordinate 25,690,236 downwards.
ATTACTGATCATGTAAATGTAGAATGAATAGAAACCACCTAATGCACAGAATGAATGCATGGAAACAAATAATGACAGTGAGGCATAAGACTTTGAAATGCAAAATATAATATTTGTCAATAAAAGCATGGCATAACAACAAGTATTATCATTGTATGACTTTTTGTATCTTTAATGGTAATGAAAAATCAGAAAATTTATCTATAAACAACATAACCTTTTTTAACCATTTGTTTATATTAATAAGCATTTTGTTATATATTTTATACATGTAAGTTTTTATAACACATATATTTCTAGTAGATTTAAATCTATGAATATGGCTGGCAAAATATTATAAAGTATTAAAATGTTTACTCAAAAAGTAATGTTTGGTGTATGCATTTATTGTAGTTTGGTAAATGTCCATGTCACATGTCATGTCACCTGATCTCCACATGGACGTTCAGTTTGTTTTTTTAATCAGTCACATGTTCCTTTGTTTGTATTTCCCGCCACAATCTGTTACCATGGACACTCCACTAATCACCACAGCTGATTCTCATCATCTATCTGGTTATCCCCCTGTTCTCTGTGTATATAAGTTCAGTTCTGTTTATTCGTCATTGTCTGGTATTGTTTGTGTTGTGGTTGGATGTGTTACGCTGTCTCTGTTGGATTGAACCTGTCTGGATTATTAAAGTTACTTGTTATATTATCTTCCTCGTCATGTGTGCTATACAACCAACATTACAGTCCATTAGGAGAATGAATCTTTCTAGGTGTTTTTCTTTCTAATTAAATCTTTCTAATATTTTCAGTGACAAGACAAATTACAGCAATGCTATTTCATAATTCAATAGAAGAGAGACTTAAAATCATGATCATAAAGCGGAGCACAGACTGTATCAGCTGTAAATGTGTTCAAAGGTTACACAATTATATACATAATAATAAAAAATAATGAGCGACAGTGATAGGGAACACGTACTCGCAGTTTAACCGAGCGTCAATAAGCTGCCAATCATGATCACAGTCATTTGATTGCTTTATTTGGGATGAACCCACCCAAAACGTCAATCATACAAAAGAATAGAGTCATAAGAATATATTCATAACAATAAAATAGTGTTTTTCCTTGCAGCAAGAGTGTTAAGGAACGTGATATAGTTGCAGATCTAAAGAGGCTGAGACCGGCCACTGGCAGGTCAATCGAAGCCAACGGAAGATCATCGAACCACAGGCTAACACCAGTAAAAACAAACAACAACAACAACAAAATAAATAAATAATTCAACAACCATGTAAGTAAAACTAGACAAACATTTCTCACATGAACTCTATGAGTTTACTATACTATACTATTTTAATTTACTTTACTATAATTTACAATTTTACTACTGTAACACAGTTCTTAAGTATGGGAAGAAGGTGGCGGGAACCGAATATTCAACGTAATTTTAATCAAATAAATAAACAAATAATAAAACGAAAGTAAAATGACAAACACAAACATAATAAAAACACAACATAAAATCCAGGCCTGGTCCTCTCTCCTCTTTCACTGTAGTCGCTCCTCTTTTATGCTTCCGGAGCTCCTCCGTGAGAGATACGAGACCGGTGTGCCGCGCAGCTCAGTATCACGTCACCGGCCTCGCACCGTTCTCCCATGGCTCTCGCCCGCCCTGCTCGTCACATACCCCCATCGCCCCTCGCAGGCCGGGGGGTAGCCACGAGACTGCACTTACTCCCCCCGGGCACCAGTCTCGGCGGCCGCAGAACCTGGGGTTATGGTCAGACAAGACGAGATGAAACGAGAGAAAAGGAGACGGAAGCACAAGGAGCGACAAAGACGAGAGAGGGGGAAAAAAAATTCTTGGTCCGGTTCCCAGACACACTCCCGCTCGGTCCTCAGCCAGCCGAGGGGCTCTTCCTCGCGGTGCCATTCGATGGTACTGGACGCTCGGTGGTCGGCCCGATCCTCCTCCGCCCTCTGGCGGCCGGCAATGACTCCTCCGGCTGAGGGCAGCCGGCAACGAGTCCCCCGTTCCCTGCTCCTCCCCATCAAGGCGTAAGGCAGCAGGCTCCGGCCCACGGCGAAGGCTCCTCCGCTCCCTCCTGGACGGCACCCACCCCACCTCGTCCCAGGGGTACGGCAGCGAGCTCTCCATCCCACCTGTTGCTCAATCGCTCCAGTACCACCGCCTCAGGCAGTCACTCGCGGTCTTCACGCTCCCGCGTTGCCCGACCTCCTCAGCACCGCGATCCCCCTCAGCAGCGAGGGCTCTTCGACAGCATGTCCCTCCTTCCTCCCGGGTTTCGGCACCAATGTAACACAGTTCTTAAGTACGGGAAGAAGGGGGCGGGAACTGGCGAACATTCAACGTAATTTTAATCAAATAAATAAACAAAATGGCGGCAATTATATAATTATAATAAAATCCAGGCCTGGTCCTCTCTTGTCAAGTCAAGTCAAGTCATCTTTATTTATATAGCGCTTTTTACAATGCAAATTGTGGCAAAGCAGCTTTACATTAATAAGAAAATGGTGTCATTGTGCAGCTTATTCTATATATTATTGATTCATTCCGTTGCAAAGATCAATAGTTATTAGTCTAGGTAATTTAGGTATAGCAGCACTGGAGAAAACAGTGACGTAATCGTCCGGCTCAGATCAGTTCGCATACAACGGCGCCAATGCAGGCATATCAAAAACACTGCTGAATATCAAGCAAGTGTCCCCAACTTAAGCAAGCCAAAGGCAACAGCGGCAAGGAACCAAAACTCCAACAAATGGAGAAAAAAACCTTGGGAGAAACCAGGCTTAGTTGGGGGGCCAGTTCTCCTCTGGCCAACAGTGAACACTTGTCCGATACTCAGGCAGAGTTACAGGTCATTAAACTGATTTGGAATCGCAACAGTCAAAATATTTAATCTAGTTCCATCTAATTTAAGATCTTTTTGATCACGCCGGTATGGGACGGTTTGTTGGGATATGTGCCGCTGGCTGATGAGTCGGTAAGGTCTTCACAAAGGATGATCTCGTCCTTCACTGTAGTCGCGCCTCTTTTATGCTTCCGGAGTTCCTCCGTGAGAGATACCATAGACATATACACTAGACGTCTCCTGGCCACGGCAGTTCATTGGAACGAATGCGTTCCTTTTCTAGTTTTTTTTTTTTGGTTCATTCCAACGGTCAGACGTGTATTTATCTTTGAGTCCAGAGAAAATTTAAGTTTTTGATATTAAGATAATCTACTTTTTAAAAATATAATGCATAGTTCTAGTAGGCCTAAGTTTATTAGTCACATTCTTCCACTTGAGAAAACTTCAAATGAACTATCGCTACTTACCTTAGCCTACTGCATGCACAATTGCTACAATGGTGTGACTATACATGTTAATTTAAACATTTAAATTGTATTGGTTTATTAAATATGATACACAAAGCAATTTTGCAGGTGGAAACAAATCACAAATTTGAGAGGGACGTTTGACGTCTCTGTTTATCACTTGAGAATCTACAAACAGATTCAGATTATTTTATTTAATGCCATGTCAGTAATCAAAGCTATTTTCATGGCAAAAATTCAATTACAAAAACACAAATATCATATAAATACAATGAAAACAAAACAAATATAAACAGCAAGTTATATTATACAATTTTTTTAAATTAACATATGATAAAAAAAATCCAAAACCTTTTCAGGCATAATCTCATTAAATATGTCCTTAAGTGAAGTAACTTCACAAAAGAGCATTCTGCTTGTGTTAAGTCCAGGACAATCTAATAAAATATGTTTGACAGATAAGGGTATCTTGCAAAACATACATAAAGTTGGGTCTTCACCTTTAAGCAAAAAAGCATGGGTCAGTTTTTAATGTCCTTATTAAGAGCTTCGGAATCTACAAACAAAACAAATCCATAAGTCCATAGTATTTAGTGTACTTCCAGGGACACAGCCAAGTGAGAGCAGAGTAAAGGCTGGCTGAAAGGGTTTGTTCCCGGTTTTTGTTGTTGTAAACAGTTTCTGTTTTCCTGTCACGTCGCAGCTCATCAGATACAATCAAGGTGAACAGCCAGAAATAGTATGTTTGGATAAACTTGTTAATTTGTTTTAACTTAAGACTCATCTCCGTTAGCCAAGAATGCTGACTGGAAATAGACGGAGACTGAACTCGGACGCACAGCGCCAGTCGGAGAAACTATTGAATAGAGACCAAATCAACTGTCCACATTTCCAACATCTTACAATCATATTACATTGATATAAATACATTCTGTTCATTGTTGGTTTTCCTAACTGTCAAAAACTAATGGATTAGCTGCGGTCGTTACCCAAAGACTGAAACAAACCAACGTAACAAGAAATATAATTTTGTAACATTCAATATCATAAACAACATTCTCACTTGTGAAATGTAATCCCTTGCTGTCTGGTTTTTAGAATCCTTTCATTTGAACACTCATACGCAGCAAAAAAGTCCGTCCATGAATTCAAAGAACAGGCAGAGACAGCAGCATTACCGAGCTACTTCCTATGACAAGACCCCTGTTCCAAGATGGCGGCGGTTTTGACGCATGCTGAGAGCCCCCAGGTGACGTCTAGTGTATATGTCTATGACGTCTTACAGCCGCCAGGAATTTAAGTAAATGTATGGTTACTGCTAATTGGCCAACACTAATAGTCCTTTCACCAATGAGAAACCGTACGGCACGCCTATTACTCCAAGCTCCAGTTTCCCATACGAGGGTGCAGCAGCGATTTAATTATGTTTAAGTTGTGTGCGTGCTTACAAAGTGAGTAACAGTCTATTCCTCTATTGTTCTCTACATTGTTGTGAATGTTTAAGTGCCACGAGTGTTTAAAAGTTAATGTATGCGAGTGACAAAGACGAACTAGCGTGTAAAGATGTTTGTGTGAATACTTGCATATTAGTTTGCTCACAAGTATCACTGTTATGTTTAGAAGACATTTTCTATGTGCCATTTAAACACTATATGGTTTATGTAATATGTATATTTCATATATATGGCTAATAGAGAGAGTTAGAGCACTCTTTTGGCGCATGCGCTATATAGTTCTAGACTGAGTGGCTCCATCTCTGTCCTCAGCGCTGAGAGGTGTCGAGTTTCAACCACTCAGTATTTGCCATTTCTAGCAGCGCATCTTTCTATATAATGGAAAATTTGTTATTTGTACTTATATGTTTTCTTATATCTTTATTTGTAGAAAACCACACACATATGTGCAAACAACATTTGTGGTGACAATAAATGGGTTATTCCCGCATACCACCTCCGGTAAAGTCTCTAACTGGACACTCCGTAGTGAGTTTGTTATCAACCAGCAAATTCACATAAATTAAGAAGAGCTACCAATAGCTGCTCAGTTTTACAACAACAAAACAGCAGATGGTTGTATTTTTATTTTTTTTTGTCTTTTATCTCAGTATTCTTATATGTTTAATAGTTACCATAAAATGACATTAAAGAGTTTAAAATTAGTTAAATAACTGGGCAGAAATAGGCTATAAAAGAATTTTCAGTATACACATTATATCACTGGTCACAATTGTGACCGAACTTAAAAACATTTTTTCACACTTTTACATAAAAATGTAAAAAAAAAAAGATTTCACGATTTCAAGATTAAACGGGTTAAGATTTCATGACATTTATGATGTCTGTGCTCGGTGATAAAGCTGTGAAGGTGTTTACCTACAAATAAGGACAGCTAGGGTCGATTGCGTTACCTAACAACCCATCCAATGACGACGAAAGTTGAATATTCATCACAAAATTAGATTACGTCCATTTGTACCCCTCCAGGCTTTTGTAGGCTTTTAAAGAGTCTCCGGATTATAGGATGAGGGAAAGTTGATGAGGAAGCTGTAGATATCAGGATACTGCAGGTCAGAAAGCTATCCTTTTCTTTTATTGATACACATTAAAAGCATCCTGGGAGCATTATAGGGATCTGTTATGTTTAATCTATTAAATTTTGCGATGTACAGGTCTATGTTTTTTAATTAAAGTGCGCAGTGAACTCTGTTGCATTTAAACTCATGCTGGCGCCATTCTTTTCATATTTGCTCCCGGCTGTTTCTGCCTGCCAGCATGGTCGCATAGACGGTCACGTGACGTCCGAAGCTCTATATAAGCGAGCTGCGCACTGCGATACAACACTCTCGTGCACGTTTCGGAAAATGGAAATCATTTGTGAGTATTCACATAAACAGTCGGATATGTCTTACGTGAATTTAAATAGTTTAATATTATGCGTCATTGGATGTGCCTAAAATAGCCTACATGCTGCTGTGTCATTAAATAATGTTTGTAACTTTATATTAATCGTAAGGATTTACCCATGTAAGATTTGATTTTCCTGCTAAGACAAAAGCTGAGATCAAGCATCCTGCATTAAAGCAATAAAACTCATCTGGAGAGAAGATTTCAAAGGAATAGGACAAAATCTTGCTGGTCTCAGTTTCACAGCAGTCACTAGTATTATGAAAAAGATTGAAAACTTAGGAGAATTCTGTTCTCTTGTATGGGTGGTGTCTCTTCAAGAAAACCTTCTCCTCTCCCCTGAAACCAAGTGTCGGGGCAATAAATATTTACAATCCTTTTGTTCTGGTCTGGGTATTTAGGAAAAAAGGCACAGCAGCAAGGTGGGACATTCTGTAGCCAGAGGCTCCCGCATAGAGGTGATGAGTGTCTTTCATCCACCATCTCTGTGTGCATGCATAACTTTTAAGTACTCTTTGAGAAATCTTTTGAGTAATTGATGTCTGAATTGGTTTATAATTATGTAATTTGCATTGACGCATTTTTACCTGATAAATAAATTGTTACATCTTGATTTATTTTAAATTCTTCTTAAATCATTATCACCGGTAGATCAAGAGGTTTGTGAAACTTCCGCATTTCTGCGTCAGGATATGATCATACTAAAATCCCAATAAATGGAGCAGGTGGCGCAGGTATTGAGATTTTGGATTTCTGTCTGTCATGACTTAGCATGTCGTAGTATCGTGGCTAAACAAACGGCGCTTTTGTACGAATAAGCTGGTGACGATTCCACAATTTGCGTTATTAGCAAACGCTCCATCATCTGACTAAGATCTAAACTGATGAGATCGTGACGTAAAGGCATACTACGCGTATATAGCTTTTTTAAGCCGTTTTAACACCCTGATGAAAGGAGAAGTGAAACTAAGAACTTAAATAATCAAATATCTAAATTAATTCATATTTAATCACACGGTCAGCTATTAATGTTACTTAATTACTTACTATTTTGTTACTATTAATGTTTTATATTTTACCAATTTGTTACTATTAATGTTATTAATGTTAATTAATGTCAGAAACATTACCAATTAGAGGTCGTTTACAATTGGAGACAGATTAAGCGAGCAGCTAAAGTAAAACTTAAACTAAATCCTAAAATTTATGTGAACTTCACGTGGGCGCTGAAAAGACATACACGCATTATACCTTCGTCCAGGCCGTCAGATTCCGCCCTTGGGCTGATGGGTGGTCCTTACACCTATTTACTGTATTAACAGTGTGTCACACGCTAGGTGTGTGCTAGGAAGCACGGAGAATGAGGACAGACTTAATAAGTAATTATTCACCAAAACAGGATCAGGATACAGACTGGAAACGAAAGACACAAGCACGTAACATTAACAACGGACAAGGACTGGACTGACACAGAGGGAATATATGCACTGAAACACTGGAGGAAAACAAGCGGGACACAGGTGACGGACATGATTACAAACGAGACACAGCTGACTTCAATGAACTAATGGAGGACTGGCACATGGGAAATCAAAACAAAGAACACATGACAAATGACAGAACTAGATTCAAAACAAGGAACATGGAACAAATGACAGGACAGGGGGAGCACGAAACAGAATAACAAAGACCAGACTATGACACAGTGACTATCCAGGGGGGTATTTATTTAAAGAGCTATTTGAGTAGTCAATGAAAAAACAAAATATGAAAAGATTACAAAGATTTTAATTTAATTAATAATTAAATAATAATATAATAAAATAATAATAAAACTACTAAATAATAATTTTAATTAATAAAAATGATAAATTATAAAACTGAATGAAAAATATAATAAAATATATATATAATAAAACTATAAATAAATAAATAAAAAAAAGGGATTAAAATTGTTTAAATTAGTTTAAAAATGGATATAATATACTTCCAATTACTACACATTTAATAAACACACAAACACTTAAAGCACAGGCCCATGACTCATGATCATTTGTTGCCCCAGGTGTGAAAGAGCCTGTAAATACTGTGCTACTCCCCGAGGATGATGATGATCAATATTGTCAGAAACAATAATATCGCAGTCCACTTCTGGTGCCTAAAAAAAAAATATCTGTAAATGGTGGAGTCTCAAAGTTCAATTAAATATTCAACGGGCATTTTGATCATTGGACATCCTGTTACTGTAATTAGTCATCCTGAAATTATGTAACTATTCACATCACAAAGGAACCATCCCCGAGAATATCACATCACAATAAGAGACGTACGGAAATTAAGCAGACCATTCCTAGCCATTCTTGAAGAACACTGGGAAATGGAGTCAGGTGTGTCGTCTTACCTCAACTTCCTGCACCGGCGCCTGAACCACCTCTGGCAGCGCCTGCACCATCTCCTCCATCTCCACTGGCGGCGCCTGCACCATCTCCTCCATCTCCACTGGTGGCGCCTGCCCCATCTTCTCCATCTCTATCTCCACCAGCTCCCCCTGGTTATTTGCTTGATTCTGCCTATGACACAGAGAGAGGCAAACAAATGTAAAATCAACTTTAGAAGTTCTTTTTTCTTTAAGTGAATTAAGCCTAACATAATATATTCATTACTGCCTCTAATGTGATTTGACCTGTGTGCTTCAGTCAGAAAGCGTATGTTCAGCACAAATGTCCTGTTATGCATGTGATATTGTACTGCCATCTAGGGGCTGATTGACTGCATGAATGGAGTAATTACAGGTTTGATTCAACAGTAAACAAATATAAACAAAACTGATTTTTTTTTTTCATACAAACATATTCAGAGGATTTTACAGGTAGAGGAAGTACAGGCTAGTTCATAAATTGAAAGTGGTGTGAAACGACATAACAGAAACAAAGCAGAATTTGACTAAAACAAAAAACGGGAGGTATAACACTCAACAAGCTCGAACTTTATAATGTAAAGGAGCATTATGATGGATTTAGACGCGTCGACGACTCTGTGAACATCCGAAAACACTCCTAAAAGGTGCATTTCAGTACTTTAGGCATTAGCGATATTGACAAAAAATGATATCTCGATATTTTCTATGACTTTTCCGATAACGATAATCAGACGATATTTTGCATCATTCAAAAATGTTTCATTGAACTAGCTCTGGCAATTTAATTGTTGACAGCGATTGATATATCCTTCCATCTGTCTCTTTTTCTGTCGGAAGGAACTTTCTTGCTAAATGATTGGGCCAACGTTTGTTGCGTATGTGTTTTTGATTTTGCTGTCTGCTGCAGATGTAAAGTGTTCAGCTGACTCCTGAAGCTTTTCATAATCCTCATATTAGGGCTGCACGATTTATCGCATTTAAAAATGAGTGAAATACTCGATAATATGATTTGGCATATTGTTAAAACATCAATTAAGATATTATCGCACATGATATACATCGCACACCCCTACATATGAGTAGGGTACATATCACTAGGTATTACAATTAACTTTAATTACTAGGTATTAACTTTTATTACAAGGCGCATATTAATATAGGTATTACTATTAACTTTTAGAGGGTAAATATGGTACAAAGATGTCCGCAGTCACAAGCTGTTGACCACCTACAGATACAAGTTTTGCAAAAACAAGTGTGTGAAAGGCTTTAACTCTTGTCTAATGCTGAGGATAAAGAGTGACGACCGGAGACAGCGAAATATCAGGACTCAAAATAGAGCAAAGAAAACACACATTCCACACCCAGACGTGAAAGGTACCGTAAGCCTCCAGATCATGTGACTGGCTCTGCGGAGATCCTCTAGTATTAGACACAACATGGTGCTTTCTAAATGTGAACTATAAAATGCTGATCTTTATTTATTACTGTAACGATCGTCAGCTGAAGTACCCGCGATCACCACTGGAGGGCACTTCGCCATGGACTATACATCACACACTTATGCTTACAGACTACATTTCCCAGAAGTCCTGCACCCTGTTATTGATTACCACACCAGCTGCAGCCAAACCAAACTGTTTTCCTAAAAAAAGCTGATCAAAACTTGGAAAAACTCCCATCGACTTACATTGAAAATCTGAAAATTGCATCAAACTCCAAATGTCAAAAATTCAAATCAAAACACATTTTTTTGTGTAACAAAATGTACTTACATGGCAAAAGTTGCTCTTGGCTCTTAAAAGGGAGAAAAATAAGAAACAATGTGGAGTATTGTATATAATATTTGCATACATTTCAAAGTCTGTACAGATTTAAATGTATTGATCAGTGATTGATCAATGTTATAAACACTGCAAATCAGAGATGCAGAATGCTAGATTGATAACTTACAACAATCAAGACGGCAATCTGTAATGAAAAGAGAGAAAGGAGAAAAATAATGTTATTGTATTAAAGGGTAATAAAGGGTCTTATGTATAAATATGTACAATAACATCCACAAATGTACAAAGATAGGACTGAAATGCATTTAATGACTTTTCAACCCACTGACAAATAAGAATCCATATTGAGTCATAATAGGATGCATTTTCATTCGTAATTAATTATGACTGATAAAAATGACACTGAATACAAATACTGAGAAAGTGTCTGTAGACATACTTACAGCGTAGAAATAACAATCTGATCGCACACAAGGAAAAGGGATAAAAAGAAATCAAATTAACATCTCAGTCACAAACAATATGGATGAACATGAACTATAAAGTCAACAAATTAGCTAATGTTTATGTTGTACATCTATGAAAAGTATTTACCTATAGAGGTAAAAAAAAAAAGAAAAAAGATCCAGGATAGGTAATATGCAGGTATTATTGTTCATATTTAGCGAACAGAACTTTAACTGCACTCAAAATGACTGATAACATAAATGTGGTGCTGAAAAATGCGACTTCTTGCATCGTTTTTTCCTGGTGTATACAGGGGCACACGTGTTTTACTTTCATTTTCATTATTTAATTTTACTGTTATTCCAAGATGAAAGTTGCTTATTTCATTTGCCTGTTTTCATCCTGTTGCCAATAAGTCTCTCCCTCACTCCCTTCATGTGCACACGTCAGCATGTGTGAGAATCTGAAAGAGATCGCCTCGCAGCAAGTCTAAGAAAATGCACGCCTTATTTACCGTGCCAAGTCTAGATATTACCGATATCTCTATAATTTGTTATTGTTTGAAGTAACGTTAATATGACAGTAATAAAAGCCTTACATTTATATGTGAATACAAGCCGTTTGCTGAGTTTACTGATGTCTATCAATCATGAACGGACATCACAAAACTGTTTAGCTTAGGTAATGTATTTAGTTTAGGTATTGTATTTACACTTGATAAAACCTCCTTTGCTTGCTATTTAATACTCTTTAATTAAAACAAAGTCATTTTACTGTTCATTTACCCAGCCCGGCCATTATATGTCTAGCTTAGCCATTTATCCGTTCATTGTGTGAAAAGTAAAGGAAAATATACTACTAAACCGAATTTACAACTTAACAGATGTAAATTATTTCAGTTAATTAACACATATGCACTTTATCAGTTTTAAATGATAAATTACCTCCAGTGGTGGACGAAGTACACAAATCAAATACTTGAGTAAAAGTACAGATACATATAATAAAATATTACTCAAGTGAAAATACAAAAGTACCTGACTTTTAATTTACTTAAGTAAAAAAGTACTGATATATGTTTATTTTGTAATTGTATATTGGCCACGTATTTAATTTAATTTTATATTATATATTTTATATAACCCTATTGGTCAAAATATTTATATATATATATATATATATCAATCAAATAGCCAGCACTAGTCAGAAAGAATGGAAGATTAGTGGATGCAGATACATAATACAAGACAAAGAATTAAAACAGACAAAACATATAGGGCATATAAGTAAATAAAATGAAGAAATTGCTACAGCGGCGGGGAAGATGAACGTACATGCATTATTTTAAATTGTGTTAGAGTTGCACGATTCTGGATAAAATGAGAATCAAGATTTTTTTTTCTTTCATATAAAGATCATAATTCTCCCACGATTCCGAACAGAGAACTAAACAAAATAACATATAATTATTTACTAGGGGACAAAATATTAATTGCTGTAGTCTATTTAAAAACATTTTATTTAATTTATTTAAAAAATGGTTTTGAACAAATGATCCAATGACTCACTCGTAACTACTTCACCTGTTTAATTACTGGATGAATCAATATTTTTGAACAAATCTTTTCAATAAATCATTCAATGTCAAATAGTTTAACAGTCACTTGTCGCCACCTAGTGCCGTAACGATGTAATCGTCGGAAAAGTAAAAGGTACACCGCCAAAACAAGAGCTCCCAGCTAACATAAGACCAGCGGGCCACCGGTTATTGTATACAATTATTGTAACTAAAAATAATTAATCCTACAATTAGGCTTACTTTTCACCTCAGTCGCGCACGCACTCAGAGGATCCCCCAGTTCTTCATCATTTTCAGTCAGAAATGTAAATTCAGTTCACTGGAGACTCGCTCTGAATGAATCATTGAATTATTGACTCAAGAACAGATGCAGTACGATCTGCAAGTTTAATTCGCGAATGAATTGTTTCATGTGATTTGTGAACCGATTTAACAGGATGATTGAAAAGAATCAGTTCGTTGAATCGGACAAAGCTTTCACGTCTCTGAGCACGTGACGATTTCTTCAATTTAAAATAATGAGTGAAAGTTGCTCAAAGTAAAAAATACTCGAGTAAAGTCCAGATACGTGAAAAATATACTTAAGTACAGTATTGAACTATAAATACTTCGTTACTGTCCACCACTGATGACCTCAAAGAAGTTAACAACATTACCGCTACTACCGTTTATCATTTAAACAGCGACAAGTAATGCAGTAATACAGTCAAACAAATGACAAAAAACTAACATGAGTGTAACTTAATATCAAATTAATTAATTTTCCATAATTTTGAACAGTTTCACGAAAGAGAAAACAAAAAATTACCTCAGAAATATAAAAAATGCTTACCTTCCAGATCAACTCTACAGCTTTGAAAGATTCCACCAGCCTCATTGGTTAGATTTGATCACGTGCTGAAGAGCCGATAACGACCAACATTGTTGCTAAGTATTTTTCCCTCTCTTTTTTCAGAACTATTTAATGAATAAATAAATACATACTAACAATAATAATTAACTGCACACAAAAATAATAATTGTCACCGAATCAGTCAATGTTCTATTAATTGCTTAGTTTTGTTGGAAAAATAAGGGGAAACAATTATTTATTTAAATAAATACTCCTTTCATTTGAAGAATTACGTCACATTACGTGCATTAAATGAGTTTTTTTTATTAATGCTAAGATAATGTTGTTGCGTTTTAAATGCAAGTTAAATTAATGCATATATATATATATATATATATATAAAATGTGTGTGCGTGTGTGTGTTTGTTTTTATTACATAGTGGGGTCCTCAACACGTTGGCACACTCACATAGTTGGGACCAAAAACATAGTGAGGACCAAATCCCCGGTCATTTTTACCTATCATAAAACACAATTATGGGGAAAACACTTTTAGCAAGGACGAAAAAAATTTACAATGACAGATTCTTCATGTAAAGTGATGCGGTATAAGGTGTTGTTGTTGTTGGTGAGCGCGGTATAAGGTGTTGTGGTTGTGGAGTAAATGGCGTAAATAACGTTTATGATGACCGAGCATGGTCGCCGAGGGATGTTTTGCCCGTTTTGTGGCAAACACATGAGCAGCTTAACGCGGTTTTGCTTTACGTGTGGTCAGTGTTTGGAGTTTCTAAAGGACGCGGACCAGACGGAAACCCCAGACATACTGCATCAATGTGTTCAATATTTTAATGAGGGCCACTCATGATGTCAAGTCTACACGGTGTAAACATCAGCTTGAGGACTCTTAGGGTGCGTTCACACTTGTAGTTCGGTTGGTTTGGTTTGTTTGGTCCAGACCAAAAAACAAAAACAAAACATATAGTCCTGGTCCGCTCAGCGTTCACACTGGCATTTTTAACAGCGAACCTTAGTTACCGAACCAAAGGCATAGGGATACGGTCATAACCTGATTGGTCGGCTTTTATGACGTATATTTCGCGACGGAGCTCGCTTACCGAACATTCAAAACAATGCTGTGTGCTGGATTAAATGTGATCATTTTATACATATGCTTTATTTTTACCAGCTAAGAACTCACAAAGAGCTCATAAAATGTTCAAAACATTCAAAACGGCACCAGGATTTCCTCCGTTGTATGCAGAAACAAATATTGATGAGGCTCTTCACCTCCTCGTTGCTCCACGTTTGCCCTCGACTCATTTTGGATACACCGATCTTTCCACGTGGTCAAATCAGCTGACTTGTAGCGTCGCATCTTGAGGCATCACGTCCTGTTTTTGTTTCGTTTACATGTCTTTGGTCCGTGTTGCGTTCATATATCAATCGAACCGCACCAGAGTTCGTTTGGAAGCGGACCGAGACCCATCTTTTTAGCGGTCTCGGCCCGCTTGTTTGGTCCGCACCAGGGTTCGGATGGCAGCGTTCACATATGTTCAAACGAACTGCACTAACTGAGCAATCGCACCAGGGTTCGTTTTAATCGGACCAAACATGACAAGTGTGAACAAGTGTGAACGCACCCTTAAAAGTAAACTGAACGGAGCCGGGCTGTACCGCGGCACTGAGACCGGCATAATGGTTGCAATTCAATGTACGCTGTGCCACCATCACAGTGACTACTACTCTGGTGCGTCCAGTCACATATATATATATATACAGGGCTGGGTAGGTTACCTTTAAAATGTATTTCACTACAGATTACAAAATACATGCTTTAAAAAGTAATTTGTAACGTATTTCGTTACATTACTCAAGTTTAGTAACTTACAGTTTTTCTCAGTCACTTTGGTACATTTCTCAAATCAGATTTGAAATTTGCAAATGAGTATGTGCATTTCTCAAAACAATTTGTACAAACAGCACAACACAATGGATTACCTGCAAAAGCCTATAACTTGCTCAAAATCTTTAGTACATCTCTCAAAACTAAGTTGAACATATCAGTGCCTTCAGAATGACAAGTCATTGTGTACGGACAAGACAGCACTACGGAGGGGCAGCTGGGGCAGCCGAGCGCTACGGAGGGGCAGCTGTGGCAGCCGAGCGCTACGGAGGGGCAGCTGGGGCAGCCGAGCGCTACGGAGGGGCAGCTGGAGCAGCCGAGCGCTACGGAGGGGCAGCTGTGGCAGCCGAGCGCTACGGAGGGGCAGCTGGAGCAGCCGAGCGCTACGGAGGGGCAGCTGGGGCAGCCGAGCGCTACGGAGGGGCAGCTGTGGCAGCCGAGCGCTACGGAGGGGCAGCTGTGGCAGCCGAGCGCTACGGAGGGGCAGCTGTGGCAGCCGAGCGCTACGGAGGGGCAGCTGGGGCAGCCGAGCGCTACGGAGGGGCAGCTGTGGCAGCCGAGCGCTACGGAGGGGCAGCTGTGGCAGCCGAGCGCTACGGAGGGGCAGCTGGAGCAGCCGAGCGCTACGGAGGGGCAGCTGGGGCAGCCGAGCGCTACAGAGGAGCAAGGTAATTATGACAGATTTAAACAGTTAACAGTTTATATTTGTAAAGTCTTGAAGTGTAACCTTAATGTTACTTGACATCCAATGTCCATTTTAGGATGATTGGGTGAATTTTTTTTTTTTCGCTTTTCCCAGGTGAGTGAACTCGCGTTTAAAATAATTAACAAATCACAAGCATAAATAAATATAATGGAACAAAGATACAAATCAAATAAATAGTGCTTTTATATATTTTCAGGTAAATCTAACAGTAATAATGTACAAAAATTGAATAATCAAATGTAAAATAACTGCATATTCTTCACTGTATTACTTAAATATAATTAATCTGTGTTAAAACTACAAAAGTGATTTTTATCTTTGTCTTTTGTTGTCTAACATTCATGACCATGAAAGCAGCAGGAATATTAGATTGCTGTCACTTTAAGATGAAAATGCGGATCCAAAATACTGTTGCACAACCAGTTTGATTTCTCAGTTCTGTGGTTCACCTAAGCCATAAGCATCTGTGTTTACGAGGATACTTATGGATTTTATGTGCATTTTGATAATTTTTTTCATGTATGTGACCGTTCAGGCACAAATACATGCGGAAGAGAATGGCATTCTGTGTTCATGTGCATCTGCGTGGCTCTGTGTGTCTGTGCACAATACAGTTGCACATGCAGAATTGAGTTCTCGTTCTCGTCTTTCTGCGCTCAAATGGTTTAAAATTGCTTTTATGTTTAAAACTGACGTGCCCTAAAACACACTGAAATGTTAAAGTTTAATTATATGGTCAAACTATGCAATTAATCTGAGAATCACATATGTGATTGTTGGCGCATTGTTGTTACGCTGTTAAAGATAAGGGTAGGCAACATTAGAGAAACCAGCCAGAGAAGCTAGAATATTAAAAAAATACCACCCCTCCCATCAGGCCTTGCAGATTAATCATGCATATGATTTTGGTAATGCATCATTTTCTATGCGTATTATATGTGTAGTTATTTCTAAAAAGTAAAGCAAACTCGTGGCACCAATTGAAACACAGTTATAGAAGTGCTCACAGGGCACACACAACAGAAAGGCTAATTATTTTTATTTTTTTAAAATTCAGTGAATCCTGAGGTCCTTCCTGTCAGTGGGGTGAAAGGATGTCAGTGTCTATGAACACTTAACTTGAAGGCAACAAATCTTAAAATCTATTGGATTGTCATGAAATTTGATGAGCACATTTCATGCTAACCACATGCTGCGCTTGTGATATTGTGATCTTCCAGTATTTTAAATAAGTTAAATCTTTATTTGGTATGTAAGTAATTTTCTTTCTCCAAACCCACAGTTGTCTTCACAGGGTCAGCCAGGAGCACAGTCGCAAGACGCAAAAAGAAAAAGTCAGGTATGTGAATAATGTTTGTAGGTGGTTCTGATATCTCTGTTAACAGAGCTCATTAGTCAAGCAGGTTCTCTTCAGGAATTGAATAAATTCAATGTAATTTAAAGAGGACCTATTATGCTCATTTCCAGTTCTATATTTTTATTCTGATACTTCATTGATTACTTCATTCATTCATAATTCATGCTTTGCATGATTCACAGTTACAAAAAAATTCCTTATTTTAAACTGGCCCTTTATGCAGACCCTCAGTTCATCGTCTGTCTGAAACAAGCAGTTTTAGATGGAGCAATCTAGAAGTCTACTATGGTTACTGTTGTAATAAGCACGCACACTATGTAAAATGTGGAACCAAACATAAACGGCGTTTGTGTGTACACGCATTTACTGAAAGAGAGAGGATGGTCTTTTCTCATATTTTGGGGGTCTCTAGATGCACCAGGGACACTTTTATGTTAAAAAGACATTACAAAGTGCATTTTATCTTTTTTTTTTTTTTTTCTCTGAGTGGATATATGACTGAACTGTAATGTTCTATCCCACAGGGGGATCAAGGCATATTCCTGAAATGAAAAAGCCACAAAAGAGTAAGTGCATGTTTACGCAACGATTGATGATTGATCAGTGCGTTGACATTGCTATTTTTACCCCTGGTTATTTGCTATAGTTCTATGGTTTTGTTTTTAACTACTTACAACAGATAATTAGTCCTAACAGACAACAATCAATCAATCAATCAAACTTTATTACAGACTCAAGGTCCAGAATTAAAAACAGGACAATAGACAACATATACAACCCATAGCATCTATCACAAGCATAAAGGAGTTACAGAATACAACAATACCAGTGTCTCCACAACTTTGACTGATACCGTGTAGTACTAACCCCTATATTTGATAGACCCACAATAATCTCATTTTTAGAAGCATTAAGCCGGCAGATGAATCTATACATAAGATTTCGTAACAGTGCTTTAAAAGTGATCACTCTTACACACTTACGATCATCCTTGCAAGTCTGGTTGCTACTTAAGTTTTCATAGTTGTTTAGTTTGTTCCTAATCTAAGGCATGTTTGAAACATGTTTTTGATGTTCACAGATTGCTCCTATCACACTCGCCTAGAGGCTTTCCCCATCAGGAGTGTTGTAAGAGAAAGAGTGAGAAAGGTTTGACAGCCATAGACAGACAAGAAATGCATAGTGTAGACAGTATGGAGAGTGTAATGTAGGATTTAGAATCTCCAGTGTGTGTTGGCTATACATACTATATATACCATAATTGTTAGATACTTTTAATGTTCAGTCTTTTTGGATTACAGATTAGGAAGGAGCTTGTACTGAACAATTCATGATCAATGTGCTTTTTTTTGTTTCCTTGACAGGGCAAAGCAGAAATGTTGGTTGACTGGGAGCCCTGTCCAGTATGGTATGTATGCTTCTGTTTTTCAGCTTTATCAACTGACCCTTCGCAAAACCCACCCCCTGTTGCAATGCCCCACAAGCCATGCGTCATGCCAATGTGTCATGACAGATACTTCAAGCAACTCGTGAACCGTGAACTGTTTGCGAAGGGTCAAATATTGCATGCATTATTAATTTACTTTAGCTTTGTTAATTTTTTTTAATTATTATTATTTGTTATTATTTGGCTACAATAATTTATTAATCTGATCTCTTTCACAAATGGGGGTGTCCATTCATAGATGGAATATGAAACTGTTCATATTAAAAAAAACATGTTCTGTAATGATGTGTGATTTACACACGTTAAAAGGTTTGTTTATTAGAAACAACTACAAGTACCAAAATAAATTCCCTTCTGTTTTTAGTGGCGAGGAGTGGGCCCATTCTCCAAATTAATGAAAAATAAAATGTATAATTTGAACTCCATTTTGGTTTCTGCCTATTTATTACATTGTTTCTGTGCTGTATTTGAAGTTGTGTCTCATCTTTCTGTAGTGGTGAAAAGGTGAAAATCTCCAATAAATGTGACACATGGGGTTTAATCTCAAACAGTCTTAAATAGAATTGTACTTAATCCAACTCTATTTCCTTTTCAGATGTTATTCAGAAACCTGTTTTATATGTCCTGATTATAAATTGCACTGTTATTTAATTACAGTTGACATAACTTGAAAAGCACAGACAACAGAACATGAAATCAAGTTAACTTCACCTCACAGTCCACTGTTAAGAAATACAGCCTTATGGCTTGTTTGAGAATTATGAAGCTTGAAAAGTACAAAAAGTATAACTGACCATTTTCGTTCTATTAAATCATCTCTTTTACATTTTCTCACTCTCTTCCACTCCAAACTTATCAGCTGACTCTGGGCATTTTACTTCTTAAAACAATCATATTTTCGTCTTGAGCCAAATGTGTCATATTTGTGAAAGTCTAAAGCTGTTCCTCGGCTGCTGTCAGTTGTCATTTCAGGCAAATCAATGTGACCCTCTTCCACCCCATTCACCTCCAGTCCTCATCGCATTCTGCTCCCAGGAGCTGAGCTCCACATTCATCCAGATCTCAGCATTGCTCTTCACCCCTGCATCACCACCAGTGTCTAGACTCCACGCCAAAGACTATATCAACTTGGTTTCAACTTATGCATCTTGTCAGTAAAATCGTATGACTCTTTAAGCCTCTAGTGAATAAATAAGCAATTTGGTGTATTTTCACTTGTATTTTTGTGAAAGACTACAAATGCACTACAGTAAACCCTTTTTACTTTTCTATACATCATGTTAATTCAAAACACAATATGACAGTGATATGATTGAGAAAAAAGTAGAAAAAAATGTGAGAAATTAAAGTTGATTATTTTGAAACCACAATTTGGGGTAACATATCATTTAATTATAAAGATACTTATCTGGATCACCATGGTTATAGCTACTAGAAATGAACAGTTCTTGTCATTAGTTAAAAGACAACTACTGATTTATTTTGAAGGTCTTAATCTGGACATTAACAGTTAGGCTATTACATATTTTGGAAATCTTCATTGTATTGTTTGGCCTACTTTTGCTCCTAATGCGGACATGTTTATAAGTGCAGCGGCAGTTTATTACATTCCTGAGGGGGCTAACAAACGTGGAGGCCATAATTACAAATAAAAAACAAAAATCGCATTCAAAGGGTAGCAAAACTCCCGCCGATGAACACAAATTTCTACAGTACCAGCCAAACTACACCCAGATGAACTGACATCCTGGCGACTTTTTCACCCTGATCATCTAAATGAAGTATAATGTATGTTTCGGCTGTAGGAGTTTGCTGATATGTATAGTAAAGACACACTTTTATAACCCTATTCCTACTCTAGAAACCGGAAGAACTACAAGTATGGTGGTTGATTAGTACGCTTCGTAAGAAGTTCTACGGTGCGTCTCTTGTGGGAATTGTAGTTTATAAATACATTGGAGACGGCCCATATACTTGTTTGTTCTACAGTAACAGTTAAATATCCCGGAGGAACTGACATCCTCGCGATTTTTTTCATCCTGATCATCTAAAAGCAGTATAATGTATGTTTCGGCTGTTGGAGATTGTTGATATATAGAGTAAAAATACAATTTTATAACCCTAAACTTAACCCTAATCTGGAAACTGGAAGAACTTCAAGTATGGACGCTGTTTTGTACGCTTAGTAATAAGTTCAAGGGCACGCGTCTCTACTGGGAATTGTAGTTTTTAAATACATTGGTACATTCCCCATAATTAGAAGTTGGCAGTATTAAACTGGGGGCATTCTTAGGGGTCTTAGAGGGTGGGAAAGACATTGGTGTTATCAGATTTTAAAAGTACAATTGTTAAATGGGTGAAAATTGCTTGTGAGGTATTTTTGACAGCGCCCCCAGTTGGTGCCCAATAGTGACTATACTCACATGATAGCTCCAGGTCCAGAGCTCTCTATAACAGTTGGTCCCATGTCTGTAGACCTTTTTGTTGCTGAATTATAAGCTTTCAAACATGGTCCGAGGTCAAAGTTCAAAGATCAGTAATTGGAAAGCAGGAGCCATGTAGAACCTTCACACTGACATATGTTACTCTCCAGGTTAAGACCTTTCCAATGATGTATTTGGTTTAGCTCTACAACAAAGTTTTAATTTTCTCTTTTCATTGCCACAAGCCATGCCAGGCCTAGTTTCAGAGAGCACTTTGAAGGCCCATTACAAAAAAACATGAAGCTTTTTGTTTGTTTTACCTTTTTATGTGGAAATTGTGACCAAAATGAGTCACCTTCAGAGTTTACAATATGACAGAATCTGTTTTATTAGCCAACGTATTTGATTTAGTCCTATGACAAAGTTTTAATTCTCACTATTTCATGGACAAGACTTTGCCAAGGCATAGCTTCACATAATCCTTTGACAAAAATTACCAAATTGTTTGTAAAAGCCTAATTGGCCTAATTTTTAACCTTATTTTCATGTTATAATGCAAGATCTATGCAGCCTCAGCCCAACCCAAGGGGGTCCTTAATGTATATACAGAAACTACTGTACATAAAGCAAACCAGACAAAACAATACAAACAAAATCACACATATTAAGCCTGGTTTCTTCCAAAGTTTTTTTCTCCATTTTTGTTGGAGTTTTGGTTTCCTTGCCACTGTTGCCTTTGGCTTGCTTAAGTTGGGGACACTTGCTTGATATTCAGCAGTGTTTTTGATATGCCTGCATTGGTGCCGTTGTGTGCGAACTGAGCTGAGCCGGACGATTATGTCACTGTTTTCTCCGGTGCTGATATACATAAATTAACTAGACTAATAATTATTGATCTTTACAACGAAATGAATCAATACAAATGTATAGAATAAGCTGGACAATGACACCATTTTCTTTGGGGGCTACTGTGCAGCCAAAAATTATTAGCCAATTATTACTGTAAAACTGCTTTGACACAATTTGCATTGTAAAAAGCGCTATATAAGTAAAGGTGACTTGACACATGCACAGACAAAAACTCTCCAAGTCTAGCCATCCCCACCACACCAACTTGTTCCCCAAAAAATGCCAAAATACATGCAGTAAATGTACAGTCGTGGCCAAAAGTTTTGAGAATTACATAAATATTGGAAATTGGAAAAGTTGCTGCTTAAGTTTTTATAATAGCAATTTGCATATACTCCAGAATGTTATGAAGAGTGATCTGATGAATTGCATAGTCCTTCTTTGCCATGAAAATTAACTTAATCCCAAAAAAACCTTTCCACTGCATTTCATTGCGGTCATTAAAGGACCTGCTGAGATCATTTCAGTAATCGTCTCGTTAACTCAGGTGAGAATGTTGACGAGCACAAGGCTGGAGATCATTATGTCAGGCTGATTGGGTTAGAATGGCAGACTTGACATGTTAAAAGGAGGGTGATGCTTGAAATCATTGTTCTTCCATTGTTAACCATGGTGACCTGCAAAGAAATGCATGCAGCCATCATTGCGTTGCATAAAAATGGCTTCACAGACAAGGATATTGAGGCTACTAAGATTGCACCTAAATCAACAATTTATAGGATCATCAGCAACTTCAAGGAAAGAGGTTCAATTCTTGTAAAGAAGGCTTCTGGGCGTCCAAGAAAGTCCAGCAAGTGCCAGGATCGTCTCCTAAAGAGGATTCAGCTGCGGGATCAGAGTGCCACCAGTGCAGAGCTTGCTCAGGAATGGCAGCAGGCAGGTGTGAGCGCATCTGCACGCACAGTGAGGCGAAGACTTTTGGAAGATGGCCTGGTGTCAAGAAGGGAAGCAAAGAAGCCACTTCTCTCCAAAAAAAACATCAGGGACAGATTGATCTTCTGCAGAAAGTATCGTGAATGGACTGCTGAGGACTGGGGCAAAGTCATATTCTCAGATGAAGCCCCTTTCCGATTGTTTGGGGCATCTGGAAAAAGGCTCGTCAGGAGAAGAAAAGGTGAGCGCTTACCATCAGTCCTGTGTCATGCCAACAGTAAAGCATCCTGAGACCATTCATGTGTGGGGTTGCTTCTCATCCAAGGGAGTGGGCTCACTCACAATTCTGCCCAAAAACACAGCCATGAATAAAGAATGGTACCAAAACACCCTCCAACAGCAACTTCTTCCAACAATCCAACAACAGTTTGGTGAAGAACAATGCATTTTCCAGCACGATGGAGCACCGTGCCATAAGGCACAAGTGATAACTAAGTGGCTCGGGGACCAGAACGTTGAAATTTTGGGTCCATGGCCTGGAAACTCCCCAGATCTTAATCCCATTGAGAACTTGTGGTCAATCCTCAAGAGGTGGGTGGACAAACAAAAATCCACTAATTCTGACAAACTCCAAGAAGTGATTATGAAAGAATGGGTTGCGATCAGTCAGGATTTGGCCCAGAAGTTGATTGAGAGCATGCCCAGTCGAATTGCAGAGGTCCTGAAAAAGAACGGCCAACACTGCAAATACTGACTCTTTGCATAAATGTCATGTAATTGTCGATAAAAGTCTTTGAAACGTATGAAGTGCTTGTAATTATATTTCAGTACATCACAGAAACAACTGAAACAAAGATCTAAAAGCAGTTTAGCAGCAAACTTTGTGAAAACTAATATTTATGTAATTCTCAAAACTTTTGGCCACGACTGTATAACTACTAATACAAAGCTATGCATACATTAAAATTCATATACACCTTAGATACACATTAGTTCTATATCTCAAGGTTAATGCCAAGAGCCAGTGGTTTTAAAATAACTAAAAAGACAAACCTTAAAGTAATGAATTAATTCCCCAGTGAGACCCATGTGGTCAAATTAAACAAGAGTACACATAAATATGCTTAATTTGTTTTTTTCCTCCATCTATTGTCTTTCATCAAACCATAAAACATTTTTTTTTTTTTAATAATGTGTGGAAAAATAAAAACATAAAATGCTCATCTTTGGAAATACTTTATTTCTTGTCTTTCACAACAATACCAATGAAACTACACCAAATGCATATGTCAAACATGTCATAAGGTTGTATTTAATAACACTGGACTGTGAGGTTAAGTTAACTTGAAAAGCACCAACAAAACGGAATCAAGTTATGTCATTATACAAGTACTTAATGTAGAAGTTAAATCTGCTGTGCCAATGTACAATGTGCTTGTAAGGACAAAAGTGAGTGACAGAAATTGCCAACAAATTAACCATCTTTAAGAAAGAATTTGTTGTTTTTGATGTTTATCTTCCATGGTGCAGTAATAAAGTTACACAACAGTCATACCCTACAATACACTCAGTCAAGCAGTGATCCACAGGCAGCCCCATCTAGGGGGAAAAGGCACAGACTCTCTGCTGCTGAATACGTGAATGTGTAGAAAAGCAAGTAATGAAGAATTATGTGATTAACGTGCTTACCAGACTTCATAGCAATCTGCCTAATAGACAATATCAAATTTTACATTCTGGTCTGAGTGTTGTGCTACAGGGAACATCATGAGGTTAACAAAACTGACGAGATTCATTGCCTGGGAAGCTCGAGAATGCTCAGCAAATTACTTAGAAATCTGTTCATAACATTTGTTGTATACAAGTAAAAAGTTTGGCCTGATGTTGCCGCACACAGGGTCAACACAATCAAGGGGAGTCTCTCTTAAAGAAGTAGGAACACACTACCCAAATATCATGTCAGTCAAGTAATTACTTGTAATCTGGTAACATCATACATGCAAAGTTGACATTTTGGCTGAGATTGGTGCACCAATACTAAAAGGTTTGTGCATCTTCAGGGAGCATTAATGTGCTTACTTAAATTGCTTGGTAATCTACATAGAAAGGTTGAATTTAACAATATAGGACGCATACAGATGTTGATGTGGTTAATCAGCATACTAATAATACACAAATATAGGGCGAGTCCACTTCCTTCGAGTAAATTCCATCTGGGAAAATACAGAAAAACATAAAAGCAAGAGGTATGATAAGAAGGTGAAGTTCAGCGGTTTTAGAATGAACAAGGTGTGAAAAATACAAATAAATTGTTAAGAGCAACAGTAACAGATGGGGGTATTCCATCAACACAGCTAATGTAAGCGGTGCTCACTTGAAAAAGCCTGGCTTGAATTAACACTGGACTGCAGGCTCAAGCCATTTCACTAAATTATTAGCCACGTCTAGTCAACAGTGATTTTAACTAGGCTTGAATAAGCATGCATTGTGCAAGTGCACAGAGTACATAAGCAGCCCTAAAGAGTTGAGTTCATTTTAAGGCTTGTGTCACACAGATACCAATGTTCCTCAATTTAATTGATCCTCTGTCCTTCATCCAAAACTTCAATCAGCCGACAGTTTAGTGAACAAGTGCTGTGCCTTACATTCAAAAACCAACAACTGGCAAATTGTCACCATGATCAGCTGGCTTGAGTCAAGCTGAGAAGGGACGCAATGTTCTAAAACGGTTTTGTCTCGTTGTGAATCTTTGGTCTGAACTGGGCTTAAGGTACAGTAATGGCATGGAACTGTCACATAAATTATTGAGACTTATCAAAATAAGCCAGGCTTATTTTTTTACCACACCCTGTCTATTATTGACAAACAAACATTCATATGAATAAATAAAATACCTAAATTGTGTTTTCCTCTTCATCCTCACTGGTGTCTGGACTACTGAGGCCACTTTGATCTTCAGCTTCAACATGTAGAAGGACAGAGGCCTCAGGACCCAATGCAGTCTTGTACTGTTGTAGGACCACTTGCAACTGTTCTGACACCTCTGACAGTCTTCTTCTTAAGAGACAGTAAAGTCCCTCATTTCCCTTGTCTACATCTCAAAATACAAAAAAAAAAAAAAAAAAAAAAGATAACATTAAAGACAAACTGCTTGTTAAGATTGCTTCATGAGGCCAAAGAACTTCAATGGAGTAAAAAGATTTCATCCATTCAAATCTACATACCAGGATGGTTGGCATATTTTTAATGTGTATCGTTGCCATGGTACCAGGCTAGCTTCTGTATAAACTGACTTGAGCCAAGATGATCAGGATCACTGAGGCCCAAAGAGCAGAAAAGTGTTTAGTTTTGCAGCCAATATCCGATAGCTGTTTTAGGTTAACGTTTTCTTCACTGCAGTTTTGCGAAAGTAACACTGTGTAACATTCAAGGTGTTACATCAAGAAAAAGGAGTGTTTGATGATGCAGACCAGCTAGGTTTTCTATGTTGACTGGAGGAGATAAGTAAAATAAAATTTTATATAATTTTATTATAATTTTAATTTTATATAATAAAGTGTTGGTAAAACATATGTAATATATATTAAGTAAATTAATTTCCTATTCAGGTAGTGACAATACTAAAAACCATACAAAATATGATATTAGTGAGAAATTCATCAAATTTGTATTACATTTCATAACAAACAGCATGTATTTTTGATGATATGTTTCTCATAAAAGTACATTTTTGGGATTCAGTTTTGCAAATTAAGAAAATTTGGTCATAAATCCAAGTTTTGGTTATGAAGCACTCATTCGGACGTCAAGGGAGCATCAGTTTTATATACCCTTTTATAAAGCTCACAAACAGTATGTAGCATGACACAAGTCATAATCCATATTCTCATTCAATATTGATCCAAATTCACACTGACAGTATTTAAGTCATAGAGACTTTCTCATAGGTGGTGTCCATTTGTATCAGGGGCAGACAGCTTTCTGTGTCCCCACTGGTAGTATTTGCATCACACTGTTCATTTGCATAAACCTTTCCATCAGAAACCACAATCTCAAAGAAAATGAATGATGTCTCTTTGATTTGTCAGTGTAAACCTCCTCTTAAGTCTAGGCTTTCTGTGAACAGTTGGGCAAGTATTTGAATTGCCACTGTGAAAGTAAAATGCAATGAAATGGGGCAGTAAACTCATTGTCTGCCCCTAAACAGAGCATATAGTACCTTAAGGGCTAGATAAAGTATAAAGGTGTACTTCAGAGGCTCGTGCTGTTGAGTTTTTTATGTCATACATAAAAATATCCAGACAGTACTGTATGAATACCCAAAATGAATCAAAATGGTTGTGCTGCTGTTTGTCAAGCTAAATCTGATAAAGCGCGCTCATATACTCATTATATTGGGTACTATTGATTTGTCGTTTGCACTTTATTTCACAGTACATGCACTTACATGTACTTACCTAAGAAAGTACTGTAATATAAGGTAACACCTTGGGTTAAGTTTTAGGGGTTGGTTCAGGGTTATTACCAAGTTATTACACAGTTTTTTTTTTTTTTTAATAACACAGTTATTGCAAATACTATAATAAGTACATATATGGGGAACAGGACTGTAAAATAAAGTGCTCCCGATTTGTCTATATTAATATTATAACTTAAAATGAAAGGATCGTGTTACACTTTGTCATATTATGTGTAATAATATGATACTGATCAATAATTGAAAAAGTTTAGTGTCAGCTGCCATTGTTTTATGCAATTTGTCACATTTCTGTCATCAGTTTATTCTTATCTTGAATGCATATTTTTACATTCAATTCAATTCAATTCAAATTTATTTGTATAGCGCTTTTCACGATACATATCGTTTCAAAGCAGCTTTACAGAGAACGGATGTCAACATTACAATTTAAAGAATACAGTTAGCAAATAACATAATTTAGTTAATTAATTTACAATCAGAGTTAGCAGTTTAACTGAAGTTGGAAGCAAAGAGCTCCCGGAAAATAAATTACATTAACAATAATTAGGATATAGAATTGGGCAATGTGCATGTTGATCCAGATGATTGCGTCTTCTGAAGTCCTCGCAGGAACTGGCGCCGTCTCTTCACAGGTGATGATCATCTGAGGTCTTCTGAAGAGGCTGGATCCGGACTGAATCCGGTGTCCCGAGGTCAAACAGAAAAGCAAAAGGAGAATAATCAGCGTAGCTGCTGTTCATAACTTTAAGCAAAGATAGTCATAATGAGCAATTGATCTGATATGAGATGCATTTATGTGAATGCTTGGCTAAAGAGACGTGTGTTTAATCTAGATTTAAACTGGGTGAGCGAGTCTGAGCCTCTAACATTATGAGGAAGGCTATTCCAGAGTTTTGGAGCCAAATGTGAAAACGCTCTCCCTCCTTTAGTGGACTTAGCTATCCTAGGTACAACCAGAAGTCCAGAGTTTTGTGATCTTAAAGAGCGTGACGGATTGTAGGGCAATAGAAGATCGGTTAAGTACACGGGAGCTAAACCATTTAGAGCCTTATAGGTCATTAGCAATACTTTTACATTAAATTTCTTTTTTTTAAATACTTTATATTGTAGTATATATATAATTTTATAAATGCCTTTGCTATCTAGTTGTCTTGTTAAAGGGATTTGTGTTAATAAAATCTGATAAGACCTTCCAAGCCTTGTGAAGTTGTTTTACATTTTTAAAACTTTAATGTTTTCCTTTCTTTTGAAGTGCTGAGAAATGCAGACATTCAAAATGCCTTACACTACGATATATCTTCAATCTGTCTTTATTCTAATTGATTTGGTTATTTAGAACATATCTGTGCACATTAAAAATAACTGCTGGTGGTAAAAATCAAAACATCTTTTCCTGTGTGGCTCATGGTCTGACTTAACCAAGAGAAACTGTTAGAGCAAAAACTCTGTTAGAGCAAATCACAAACACGTATTACTATGGAATAGACATTACTCTTCATATAAGTGGCGGTTCTAGACAAATTTTACAGTTTTACAATTTTTTTTAATTTTCCAGTGTTTAACCAGAGGGGCACATTAAAAAAGGTAACAAATTATATTTAAAGATTATAAACTTTGTTTTACTTTACTTGCTGATATCTGTAGAAAGATGTACAGTAAACATAGGGCACAAGTACATTTATTTACTTATGCATGTACACTACCAGTCAAAGTGTACAAGAAAAACAGTATTATTGTGAAATATTTTTACAATTTAAAATAACTTTTTTGATATTTGAATAGGGTATATTTTAAAATGTAATTTATTCCAGTGATCAAAGCTGAATTTTCAGCATCATTACTCCACTCTTCAGTGTCACATGATCCTTCACAAATCATTCTAATATGCTGATTTGCTGCTCAAGAAACATTATAATTATTACCAATGTTGATGATTATTATCAAATGTTGATAAAATTATTATCATCATGTGACTGGAGTAATGATGATAAATTCAGCTTTGATCATAGGATATAAATTACACTTTACTATATATTCACATAGAAAACTGTCATTTTGCATTTTAATAATATTTCACAATATTACAGCTTTTCTTGTATTTTAATAACATAAATGCAACCTTGGTGAGCAGAAGTTCTTTCAAAAACAACCAAAATAGTAGTTTCCAAACTTTTGACTGGTAGTGCATATCTGCATGTATTTCAAAATGTAGGCGAAGTATTTACTTAAAAAAAAAGAAACATTAGAGCCATATTGACACAAAAAAATACATTCGAAGCAACAAGTCACTTACGAGATACGAGTCACTTACGCGTCCGGAGCCGCTATAATTTACCCGTGTAGAACTTTCCGTCGCATTAGTTCCGCTTTTGGCGCTCGCGTGTAAAATCATAAAAAATTCATAATTATCATTATTTTTTGGTCAGCACAGAGGGGCCACAGGGGTGGCCAGGGACATGTCTACTGAGGCACGGGCCTCTCTAGGCCTCCGTGTAGAACCGCCACTGGTAGAGAGTCCGGCTCAGAAGTTGGTCTTATTACTAGAAGCAGAGTGAACCAACCTTTATAGGGACTTTATGCTTTGCATACATGGACAAAGGTTATTATCTGCGAAATTATTAATGTTTGAAAAACGTTTATAATTTGGTGGGAGTGTAACAGACCTTATTGTAATTTATTTTCTAATTTGTTTTTTCACTTTATTTTTGATATTTTAGTGGATTTAACAACTGTTCACGTGATAAAACTACTTTTATCCTCTATGTAACTAACGTTATAAAATAATGTTAATAACATTAAGAATCATAATGACTTTATTTTGTTATCATATACATACCTCCGTGCCAACTGTGTAGTTATCGATTGTATAATTGGTTTGTCATGCTTGTTAATTTTTATTTTCAGTTTTTTTTATAGTATTTAGTGATCATTAAAACATTCATTCAAGTGTACATTATTTACATGTATTTACTATTTTTAAAAATGTTTTAGTTATTTGAAATACTCACGCTCACAGATGACGTGGTCGTAGAGCGCCTCACGCGACCTTTCAGTTACAATTTGAATGAACACAACTGACATCAAGACCCA
This sequence comes from Zacco platypus, assembly GCA_038088235.1. Taxonomy (NCBI): domain Eukaryota; kingdom Metazoa; phylum Chordata; class Actinopteri; order Cypriniformes; family Xenocyprididae; genus Zacco; species Zacco platypus. The sequence continues at coordinate 25,659,749 of CM076077.1, read as the reverse complement.
CCAGAGACACGCAACAACAACAAAAAAACACTTTACAAAAGAAATAAAAAAACAAATCAACAACCATGTAAGTAAATTACAGGAATATTTCTCGCCTGAACTCTGATTTTACCACACTTTACTATGTAAAATCGTGTTTTACATGTTCACGAATATCAGCGAATGTCAGTCTTTCTGGGTGTTTGGAGAGTTTGTCGTGCGATTGTGGGTGTGAATGCGTTTAAAGCAACAGGTTAAGCTTTTTATTCATTTTCGGGTTTTGATTAAGTTGTAATCAGTCTCTTTTAGTTGGAATCGGAGCCAATAGTGAACTTCATTGTTAATAAAAGAGTTTGATTATAGACTGTTTGTATATCCGCTATCCTAACGGTTAACTTTAACCTTTAACGAGTGGCTCATGAATATTTTGTGAAAATTTGAAACATTAAACTAAATACAGACATTTTACTATTATCGTATTTGGTCTGTCTTCGCTGTTTATAAATTATTTTAAATAATTCATTGTCTTTTGACTATTTAATGCGGATGGCATAACTGTCAAAATTCAAATCGAAACACACTGAAGCCCGTTAGGCCCGTAACTAGGGATGGGCGGATCGATCCTAGAGTATCGATATTTTCGATACTGGCATTGTATCAAAAGGATCGATTCTCAAATTTCCTACCTGGGATTTTTTTTTAAACAAGTGATTTTAGAATATGTTTATAATAGTAGTAGGCCGTATAGTATATACATTTACTTAAATATGAAATGGGAGTTCCAGTCAATGGGAACTATTTCTTCTTCCGCTGTGTCTGTGCTGATCACGTGTTCATGTCAGCGGCAGAGCGTTGAGCGCCGCGATCTCTCACTCAAAGCACACAGCGCATAATCGCATAAAAGCACACACAGAGTGCAATGCTGCGGTCATGATGGCTGAAAGAAAAAGAAGCATAATCTGGAGTTATTTCACTCCTCATTGTGAAAATGAAGCAAATCGTCAAATACAACTCACACACGCTGCTTTCTGTATTTTTATAGCTTTAAAATGATACAGATATTTACAGCTAGATACTCCAAAACATACAATAACAAGATAACTGATGGATCCTTTACGCTAATACATATACGGTACAACTACAGTTGAATGCAAATAGGAAATAAAAGAAATAGTGAGAAGTAATAGTAAATAGTTTGTTGTATATAATATATATAGGAAATAGTTTATGTGTAATATAATATAGTCAATAATAAAGTGTATAATATTGTCAATAAACAGTATACAGCAAATAAAATAGTAATGAATAGTATAAATATATAATAGTATAAGTACAATAATATAATATCACAATAATATATTGATAATACCGGTAGCATATGTATAATACTAATACCGATGGTTTAGCTCCGTCCCTATACAGACCTGTCCTGCATAACGGAGAACTCGCTTGCGGGAAAAAACTTCCCTTCCCATAGCTACTTCCCACTGTCTCCTCAACTCTTTGTCTCTGGGAAACCTTCAATGTGTGAGAAAAGTAAGCTAGCCAACTAACTAACGTTACAGTAATTCACAATGTCTGTCACCTCACCGAAACGAGTGCTTGTCTTCAAAGTCGGTTTAGATGCATATTTAAATTTCAAGAAATGTAGTTTATAAAATAAGATAAAATACGCTAGAAAGAACTATAATATAAATCATTTAAACTCAACTTTCACAGCTAATCTGCACAATATGGCGGCGCCGTTGACGTACGATCCAGAGGCCTCAATCGTCTGTATTTTATATCTATGGAGTTCTATAGCAGAATCCTTTCAGAGAGGCAGGCATTATCCAGGTACCAAGTGATGATTACATAAATTATTTTTTTTTTTATAAAATAGTAAAGTCAATTCCTTTTTATTTAATATTAATAAGGTTGCTTTCAAAATGCATTATAAAATCACTCAAATAAAAATATTTAATAGAAGTATCGTATCGATATCGATGATACTGATCTTGAAAGTACTTGGTATCGGATCGAAAAGAAAACGATTGGTATCGCCCATCCCTACCCGTAACGCGTTTTTGAATTCATCTGTACATAACAGGGTGTGTAATGATGCATCAATCAAATGATGTGATGCATCGATGCAACGCATTAAAAATCATTTATTTTTCCTTATTATTCTAAATGATTTAGCAAAAACTGGAATATTTTTCTTCTGCTCACTGATAAAAGTGACTTTATGGTTAAGTAAATACTACAGGAAAAAGTTAGATCAGGCACAAATTTAAAAAACAACGAAGTAAATTCTATATTAGTACTCAAATCAAGCTTGTAGAAATTAAAGTGTAAGTATCAACATTATAAAAATAAGTAAACTACTCAAATTTTCTGATACTGGTGTTCCCATCATGTACCTTGAATAATTAATGAGGTTGATTTTTCATTGTTTCCCACCTGTATTTACACTCTTTTATCATTGCATTTGTGGTTAGGTTTTGTCATTTTGTGACATTTGTTGCCATCTTTGTGTACCAAGTATTGTGGTCTCTGTGTTCAGGTGTGCCGTTACTACTAAGATGTAGATATGGTGTCTACACAATATCTATTGTATTATTTACTTGTTATTTAGATGTTTCTAAGTAAATCATTCACTTTAAAAGCGTGGTTTAATTCAGTTAACGATTCAGTTATCGTTTGAGTAAAATGTACTGCAAAGCAAGCTTCAAATAAGTAGAAATTTCTTAACCTTTTAGCCTAGTTAAAATACCTTTATTTTCTTCGTTAATTTTACTTAACCTAGTATAGGTTTAGTTTTAGTTGACTTAATTCCAAATGTGAAATATGTGCAAAAACTTGCAAAAGAGAAATGAAGTAAATTCTACTTTCAGTGTGGATGTCCCAGCTGGCATGCAGAATTTGCACCTTTTGCACTCAAGGTTTTTCTTTGCATTTGTGAGTTGATGGAAATGTAACCATTTTTTGTAAAATAATAATAATGTCAATTGCAGGCTCCTGAATCTTATCAAATTGTAATTGTCTCTGCATGGTTTGAGTTGTCGCAAATATCATATATCTGGTAATTGATGACGATATTTGATGTCCGATTTCTCTAAATAAACTCAGATTGTTTACAGACTGCTGAAAATCAGAAAAAAACGTCTCATGCTGTATGCATTTCTAGGGGACTTTTCATTATGAACTGGTTCAGGGTGTTTTCGGATGTTTACAGAGTGGTTGACGCGTCTAAATCCATCATAATGTTCCTTTCATAAACTCGTTCGAGCTTGTTGAGTGTCACACCTCCTGCTTCTTCATTGTTCCTGTTATGTCGTTTCACACCACTTTCAATTTATGGACTCGCCTGTACTTCCTACCAGTAAAATCCTCTGAACATGTTTGTCTGAAAAAACATTTCATTTGTTTACATGTATTTAGTACAGTTTTAACTGCTCACCCTGTTGAATCAAACCTGTAATTACTTCATTCATGCAATCAGTCTGCCCCTGGTCAAGTTGATTTTCCATTTGTTTGCCTTTCTCTTTGTCATAGGCCAAATCAAGCAAGATCCGAGGCCCGGGCGCAGAGGGCACGGCGGGACCACCGCATTGAAGTAAGAGGACACACACGACACCGTTTCTCAGTGTTCTTCAATGGCTAGAAATGGTCTGCTTAATTTCCGTCTCTTATTGTGATGTGATATTCTCAGGCATGGTTCCTTTGTGTTGTGAATAGCTAAATAATTTCAGGATGACTAATTACAGTAACAGGATGTACAATGATTAAAATGCTCGTTGAATATTTAATTGAACTTTGAGACTCCACCATTTACAGATATTTTTTTTAGTTTAGGCCCCACCATCAAAAACAAGCTATAATTGTTTCGCCTGTTAAAAACTCAGAATTATTTTTCTGATATATATATTTTTTTTTCAGTTAATTAATATGTGAATGGAATATTATCATCTAAGGTTTTTTTTCACCTCATTTTAATCCAAATTAGGAATCGATAATAATCGGAATCGTTACCCAACCCTATTCGTTACCATTATTTTTTTATTAGTTGTTTAATAAATTTAATGGATCCGGAACCAAAACATTTAAGTCTTCCAACCCTAATTGGCTGTGAATTAAATTTTTTGTATCCTGCAGCATTTTTACTTTCATTGTGTACGGACAAATGTCGCTGGAAAGTTGCCATTCTTTCAGTGCTGTTAGTGTGAAATGCCGACCACTAAAGTACATGATTCCTGCTGAGTCTCCAACCATCCTGCCAAAAGTCTGGCATCATTTAATTGATTAGTAAACCTCCTCTGGTGTTCACACAGCTGTTTGTTTACACACGACAAGACTCCTTGACCTTTATTGCTTTTCCAGCCCGTAGCATCACTTTTGCAGAATTTTCCTTGGAATCAATCCACTAATCCTCCGTTCTCTCTCCTCCAGATGGAGTCAGAGGAGGTCTATAGACCCAGCAAAGAGGTAAATCAATGTTGTATTAATCTGAAATGTCTTATATACTTTTTTGTTAATTATATGAATTTTGTCGTTTATTCTGTTTTCGCCATGAAAATAGCCTTATTTAAATATGATAAATAATTATTCATAATAATATTTTCAGAAAATAACTTTTTCTGTCATTTATTATGTCATTTACAGTTGTGCGATTAATTACTCACCCTTATGTCGTTGTACACCCGTAATACAATACCCTGTAACGCAAATTAAGATATTTTTGTTGAAATCCGATGGCTCAGTGAGGCCTCTATTGCCAACAAGACAATCAGCATTTTCAAGGCCCAGAAAGCTACTAAAAACATATTTAAAACAGTTCATCTGAGTACAGTGGTTCAACTTTATTATTACAAAAAGACGAGAATACTTTTTGTGTGCCAAAAAATGCAAAATAACAACTTTTCAACAATATCTAGTGATGGCCGATTTCAAAACACTGCTTCGAAGCATTACGAATCTGGTTTCGAATCAGTGGTTCGAAGTGTCACGTAATTTCAGTAAACGAAGTCATAAGTGATTCGAAATTTCAATACCTCACATGACTCACAGTTTGATATGCGATCCGAACCACTGATTTGAAACAGAAGTTTTGTAAAGCTTTGAAGCAGTGTTTTGAAATCAGCTAGATCACTATATTGTTGAAAAGTCATTTTTGTTTGCACACAAAAAGTATTCTTGTCGCTTTATAATATTACGGTTGAACCACTGTACTCAAATGAACTGTTTTAAATGTTTTTAGTAGCTTTCTGGGCATTTGAAAGTGTTGATTAGCACTGAGCCATAGGATTTCATCAAAAATATCTTAATTTGTGTTCTGAAGATGAACGAAGGTATTACGGGTGTAGAACGACATGAGGGTGAGTAATACATGACGATTTTCATTTTGGGTGAACTAACCCTGGGAACCAGATAAGTGACCTGAAAGCACCATCAAAGTAACCAAATGACAATGTGTACTTGTTCGCTGTTTTTGCAGATGTGGCAGTGTATCGCGATGGCGATATTTTTATTTTTTTTAATCATCCTAAGTGAAATATACAATAAATATTTAAAAAATAATTAAATTTTTTTTTTAAAAATGATTAAATGAAAAATTTTATGTAATCTACTTTGTTTTTTCATTGACTACTGAGGATTAGATTGAACAGTAGACAGGATTGGATTTCTGAGAAGCTTGGTTGGTTGAAATGGTTTTCAGTGATGGTGACTAGGATTTAGCTGGGTTATTGCGCATGAGGTTATCAATCTTGATTGCAAGTGTCACATACTCCGAGAATGATTGGTTTTCTCCTTTGCACGTGAGCTCTGCCTGTAACTCAAGATTTAAACTCCGTTGAAACACGGCCTTGAGTGCAACATCATTCCAACCACTCTGAGCAGTGAGCGTTCTGAATTCTATGGCGTAATCAGCGGCCTTGAGTCAGTTGCAGGAGTTGTGTTGAAACATCCTTGCCTCCCGCTGGATATTCAAACACATCTGTTGAACGAAATATATATATATATATATCCCCTTGGTGTTTGAAAAAGATTTCTACTTGCCATAGTAGTCTATGGGATTATCTTGCCGCCAATAAAATAGCGGTCACGGATCAAAAAATAATAAGCAATAATAAAAAACATTAACGCAGAACACTGCTTAATACGTAGTTTTATTAGCCATTGCATTATACATCTAACTTATTAGTTCAATAGTTTTAATTTGGCCTACATATTATAAGTACAGTATAATAAAAAATATAATCAATCATCAATGTGCTTTTTATTTCACGCTCACTAGTCAAAGAGATAGTTCATCCAAAAATGAAAATCATCCCATGATTTATTCATCCTCATGCCACAGGTTTATATGACTATCGTCTTTCAGATGAACACAATTGGAGTGATATTAAATATCCTTGCCCTTCCAAGCTTTTTAATCGTAGTGAATGTCGCTCCTGATTTTGAAATCCAAGAAATAAAAATGCATCCATCCATCATAAAAATAATTCATACGGCTCCAGGCTGTTTTTGTAAGAATATAAGCATAAAAAAATAAGCATATTTGCATCACTTCAAAAGGCCTTTATATGACTCCAGGGGGGTTGTGGATTACTTTTATGATGAATGGATGCACATTTAGGACTTCAAAATCAGGAGCGAAATTCACTATGAAGCTTGGAAGAGCCAGGGCATATTTGAAAATTACTCCAATTGTGTTCGTCTGAAAAAGGATTCACCTATTGTATAGGGGTGAGTAGCTAAACCATGGCATAATTAAAAATTTTGGATGACCTATCCATTTAAACTACTAGGCCTATTTTTGAGACGGAGATTTTGCAATGTTAGAATCATAATATTTCCCTTTAAAAAGTGTGTTGAGAGAGTGCGCCAGTGTGTAGATGAGACACAATGAAGGGAGAGACCAACAAGCCATCACACAACGACACCGAACTCCGCCCACACCAGAAGACATCGCAAGGCTGATAGTCGAGAGAGTGATCATCACTACAGTGTGAAGACAAACAAGGGAAGAGTTCTTCCTCTCGCTCTTCTCCACCTGCTTGAATGGACGTAATTTGGCTCTGCAGTGAACGCCACTTGTGATAGTTCTGCCTGTCCGAGAAGAGGACGGGATTGTGTGCACACCCTCGAGTGCGTGCTCATCAACATTCATTCATAGTTCATTCAGCCTACTTAACACTCACAGTCGGGTTGAAGTTGCCGTCCGTCTGACCGCAATTATGAGAGACGCGATTTTGAAAGTGAAAGTCGTGACGTGTTTTCAAGTATGATGACCCATACTCGAAATTGGTGCTCTGCATTTAACCCATCCCAAGTGCACACACACAGCAGTGAGTAGTGAACACTCACACACACACAGTGAACACACACCCGGAGCAGTGGGCAGCTATTGCGACAGCGCCCGGGGAGCCATTAGGGGTTAGGTGCCTTGCTCAAGGGCACCTTAGTCGTGGTATCGAAGGTGGAAGCCAGTTTGCCTTGCTTCCCGAGAACTGAAAGGTAAGACATTGCAATAATAGTTTACAGCTGTAGTGACATGCCAAAATCAGCTATAAATTACGAGAACTGACCAAGAGTGAGGGAAACACAGGGATTAAATACAGACACTAATGACAAGGACACGGGCGAAAGACATAACTGATGACAACGAATAGCTGATGACAATGAACTAATAAGGACAGAGCGGAGTCACCCCAGGTTCAGGCGCTGGAGGGTCAGGGAGCTCAGGGAGGTGCACAGGCTATGAGCCACTCCTCGGCCGGGCGTGGCTTTGGTGCCGCGGCCATCTTGCGCTGCGGCTCGCACTCCGCGGTAATCCCGCATTGTGGCTCGGGTGCAACGGCCATCTTGCGGCGATGCTCGGGAGCGCTGGCGATATTGATCACGGAACAGAAGGGCGTGATGGTGTCCTGGGACACGTGGGGAGGTGCCAGCGGACAGAAATGACCGTCACCTTTGGATCGGTATGCCGAGGGTATCGCCATTGAGTGAGCTGGCGAGGCTCCATGTGTTTCTGCCGTGGCTGGGTGAAGTGTACGCTTCTCTGGGACTTGACTGACTTCCAACTTAGAATCATGAACCAGGAGAATTACATTAATTGCTTCAACAAGGGAAAAGTCACAAAGGGCTTCGAAGAAGCGTACACTGTCACCATCCAGACAAAAGCAGAAACACAAAATAAGGGTAGCCTCAGGCCAGCTCACCAGATGAGAATGCTCGATAAACTCCTTGACATACCTCTCCAACGGACGGCCACTCTGTTGCACCTCCCACAGGCGATCATTTCACTGTTAGGGTCAGTTCTTCTGTCACGGAACGTGTATGAGACAGGCAGACACGGAGTTTGACGTTGAACAAATCCTTTAATGACTTAGAAACGGGGATAACACATACCGACATTCCAACAATACAATGACGAGAACCAACCAAGAGTGCAGGAAACACAGGGATTAAATACAGACACTAATAACAAGGACACAGGTGAAAGCAGGGCCGGCGCTACCTATAGGCAGAGCAGGCAGTGGCCTAGGGCCTCGGTCATGGAGGGGGGGCCTCCATTACCGTAACATAGGGGAGCAACATACTAGGCTCTTTTTCTATTGGATATAGATGTAATGAAATCAACTATGTCACCGTATCAAAGTGTGTCCCACCTTCTGAATAAAAAAAGATACGAAAAGGCAACTTTTCTGCAGCGGACTGACTTCTGAATTGAATTATGATGGCGCCGAAACGAAAATCCTTCGCGGGGTGCAAAGCGAAAACAGGCACGCGAAGAAGTGCAGTTCGTGATGTAGGTGTGCGAGTTGTCATCATCTGGTTTGGACTGATTGTACTGTTTTCTAAAAATCAACGTGTTGTCAATCGCCGTCATTTCTGGATAAATCATTTGCAGGTTTATGAGTTTAAAAGAGCGCGAGCCAGACTGTTAGACACTTTGAATTTGTGCAGGTAGAGAATGACATCACGTCGGGAGCTGACTAGATACTGAAGTGAAAAGTTTGTATTCAAAGTCAAAGAGCAAGAATATTTCAGCACTAGAGTGTTTTTTTTTTGTTTGTTTCAAAAAAGTACCTCTGAATCTTTTAAATTCTGCATTACTGCTCTAACATAATACTTATTTTCAGTTTTCAAAACATAAATATTGTTGTTATATATAATGAAAAAAATAAGCGTACAATTTTATGAAGTAATTAAGTAGGCCTATTTCTGCTTAGTTCGTTTCTGTCACTTTCACTAGCAGTTGATTTGTGTAGGCTTATACACTCTTAAAAATAAAGGTTCTTTATTGGAATCTGTGGTTACATGAAGAACCTTTAAAATCCATGGAACCTTTCCATAACAGGTTCTTTACTGTAGAAAAGTTGATTTAGATTCTTTTAGAATGTTATTCACACTAAGAAAAACAAAATGTGTTCCATTAAGAACTGTTCACTGAAAGGTTCTACAGAGAACTAAAAATGGTTCTTTTATGGCATCACTGTAAAAACTCCCTTTTTAGAATCTTTATTTTTAAGAGTGTATAATGCATATTTGAGGTATTTATGCCACAGCAATAAATCAATAGGAGGGGGAAATCCCGTCCACAAAATGATTAAGGAATGATGTTTATTTACTGAATTTTACTGTAGCCCTGTAGAGTGTGTTGGGCTACTGTACATAAATTACTGAACAAATTACTACAAAAAACAAACCAAACAAACACACAAAAAACACACATGATAGCATCCCCAACATACAAATAAGAGATTACCTTAGTTAATATGGACATATAAAAAAAAAAAAATATATACAAATTTTAATAGCAGATGTTAAATAAAGGTAAGAAATAATATTTGTTTCCAGTGTTTTATTAGGAGGGGGGCCTCCAAAATAAATTTTGCCTAGGGCCTCCAAATGTCTAGAACCGGCCCTGGGTGAAAGACATAACTGAAGACGACGAACAGCTGATGACAATGAACTAATAAGGACAGAGAAGGGAAACTAGGTCACGCGAGGAACACATGACAGGGGAAACAGACAGACAGGTAAACATGAAACATACAGGCTCTAACAATTATAAAGAAGGGGGTTTACAGGCCATAGATTTTGATTGCATGAATGAAACTTTCAAGGTTAATTGGCTTAAAAGCTTTCTAATAAATTACCATAGTTTCTGGTTCTGCGCTCCTAGGAATATCTTTAAAAGTGTTGGTGGTATAGAATTTTTATTATGTTGTGATTTCTCAATACAGAAACTCCCTCTTAAACTGTCAGACTTTCAATAAGCATGTTCTCTTATACTGGAAGTTGATTTATAAACACAATTCCCCCCCACAATTCACCAATTTGGAATAATAGGTACATTTTATTTAGGAATAAGTCACTTTTTTTTTTTTGAAAGAATGGTGGGAGAGTGGTGTCTGGTCTGTTGTTCACTTGTTAGATAATGAAGGTTGTTTTATGAACCACAAAACTTTTTGTGAAAAATATAACCTTTATTGTGATTACAAGCAATTTAATATGGTGTTGAACTGTGTAACCCTTGCTATGGAATTTGAGCAGTGGGGGTTAATTCATGTGGAAGGGACAATAATTCACTTTGGCTTTATGAATTACTGCAGGTCGAATTATAATCTGATCTAGGCCAATATCAGAAGATTTCTGGGTTCAGGAGAGGTAGGTACACGCAGACATACGAAATTTGAACAAATCTTTATATAGGAAAATGCAAATTGGGAAAAAAAGGGAAATTCAAATTACACTAATTAGAAATATTTACAATAATATACAAAGACAAAATAAACAACATCAACAAGAAAACAAAATAACTCATATCAGTTCTTAGATTCAGTTAGCAAATTGACAATTTGAACAATTGCAAATTGCAGTTTCCCAGTCCTCAGATTCTTTAACCAATTGTCCAATGTTCAAAAAAGAAGAAATCAAAGTATCTCAAACTTCCAAACTGGTGGAATTACTAGTGGAAAGTGGAAAAAAAAGGTACCGACATCCGCAAAGATGAAGGACAGATATCCCGTCATGGTTGGCTAATGTCAACAAAAAAAAAAACTGGCCAGTGCATACACACAGCACAAAATCCTCAATAAATCGACATTTTACATACATTCAATAAACTTTACACATTCTATACATCACTTTCTATATAACAATGTATACAATTACTGAACACTTCTCTCTTTAATTACATTAATACACCACTGAATCGTTATATCTTAACATATATGATAAATAACCATATAATTTCTCTATAACTCGCCGATTTCCTTGTGTATTAATGTTATTTTCTTTGCTTTTCCAGGTCTCTCGCGGATGACGCAGTGCAGACTACTGCGCGGGATCTCAACGCGACGACGGATCACAGGATCACGCGATGGAAGTAAGTGAGATTTCTTAATAAGATATCTATAAAGACTTGCAAACTTTTCTCTCAAATGCGTTATTTGTCGGAATAAGACATATGGAGATTTCACGCAGCTTCTAATTCGCGGTTTCTCTGTTCTGTTCACGTTCTCGTTCAGATCTGTTTGTCATCTGGTCTGTTCTCGTTTGAATCAGCTTCTCATCTGATCTGTTCTTGTTTGTTCCATTGCGGCATATATCTCTGGGCGGAGTTATCCTGACCTACTTAGACCCGATTGGCTGTTCACATGCGCAATGCGGAATCTAAGAGCCAATTAAACTTTCATTTCAATTATTTACTTATTATCTTATTTATATTATATTTAATATTTCTTTATTTCTTATTATTTTCTCTAGCATTGTCTAGCTATTTGCTTGACTATATTTAACCCAACTTAGGCTATAAAGGTTTTTGAGCCTGGGTTACACCTGCATTCCAAAGGCCTTTGTACAGATGGTTATTTGTACAGTGTAACTGAAGCTCTGCATTTACTGTCTTTAAAAATAAATGGGCAAGATTTTGTTACAAGTAGCATGCCAAATAAATTAATCAGAACTTTATTAACCCAAGAAAAATTCCTAAATCAAGCCAGTCGAAATAATGTTAATCAAATTTTTCCCATAAGCTCCATTCATAAATTAAGAACTTTGTATCTCTCCTTTCCTATACCTCCCAAAGCCAAGGAAGTTCATTTTAAAATTTTTAATGATATCTACCAAATCTTCAGAATTCCTTAGGCATAGATTTAATATTGACCACAATAATTGTATTTTCTGTGATTGTGACATTGAAACAACTGTACATTTATTTTTTGACTGTAAATTCAGTAGAGCTTTTTGATCGGATATATAAATATATATATATATATATGAGTGGCTTAAAGTTTCTGTTAATGTGATTTCTCAGTTTTCTAAAAATGATATATTTTTTGGTATACTAATTGAAGATATAAATATTCATTTTTTGCTAAATAATGGTTTAATTTTGGGAAAAATTTTCATTCACAAATGTAAGTGCCTTAAAACAAAACCATTGTTTTCTGTTTTTCAAAAAGAATTTTGGTTGTACTGTAAATCTCTAAGAATGTTAAAATGCATAACAGAAAAAAGACTATTTACTTTATTGAGGAAATTTAAATTAGAAGACCCTGCTGTGTAAATTTTTTTATTTTATTGCTGTTGTGCTCTGTTCTATTAGATTCTCTTATATTTCAATACTGCCTTATTGTACTTGTTTCCTTTTGTAATAAAAAAAAAGACCTAAACGCGCGGTGATGACGTCAGTCATCCGTGCCATGCATAAGTTCTGAAGGCACTTTAGAAAGTCATTTTTAAAAACCTGAATGTAATATTCTTAAGATCATTGACGCTGTTTTTACACTAAACGAATGGAATTTGGTTGTATAGTATTATGTTGGATTTATTGCTTTCTGTAGGCCAATAGCAATTTAAGAGTATGAATGAAATCTCGTTGAGTATGAATGCGATTCGGAAATCATCCGCCATGTTGACGTTATCATGTGACCTACAACGTTATCGCAAGCGCAACAATTTAAAAGATATGAGTGACAGGTTTAATTCATATATCTTTAAATATCTTGATATTGATTATATCCATTTATTTTGTGATTGTAGCAATAAATTTGTGGTTAATTTCAGTTTTTATATTTTCAACCCGACTAATGTTGACCCAGTTTTATCCTTAAAGATATTTTTTTATTATTATAAAAACCCCAAATCGCAATCTCTTGAATATGTTAATTTATTTTATATGCAACCATTTTCATCCACAAGCAAAGGTGATTTAAATCTTCTTTGTTTCCCTCTTTTTCTTGAATTTAAGAATTCGTTTCATTCATCAGGCTTATAAATAACAAAATAAATGCATTATGATTAATTATTCAGATATTTAACATTATCATTGTGCTTTTTTGTGATCTGCATTTAATCTCATATTATGATGTACACAAACCCATTTTTTTTTTGTCTTTTTTGTTTATGATTGTTTATTGTTAAAGATACAACCATGGTATTTTCCCTGATCTTGTATGTAATTATAAGTTCTGCAATAAAATAATAATAAAAAAGACATGTGTCACAGCTGCACTAACACCTCATAGCGTCAGTAACTCAACCCTACCTCGTACGATTTTTCGCAGCTGCTCGAAGATCCTGCCTTTGGAGAAGAATGTTGATTTTGTACTCAGAAAATGTCAGTATTACTACTAAAAATAAGATTACCCCAGAATGAATTGCATTGCTAGCCCACCCCAACACTTACACACAATAATAATGAAAAATGCTGCCCAATATTTCATTATAATACTTTTTACTGAAAATGATGTTTTAGTAAAACAAGCAAAATGTCATTTGTTTTGTCATATGACAGCTATGCATGAACACACACTAGACAAGTGCAGTCAAGGTGAATTCCTCTCAATTTTCAGTCAAGCAATGATATAAAGCATGAATTAATAAAATAATTATATTTTATTTACTGACAACAATAGGAAACAAATGAGTAAAAGAATGAATAAAAGTAAGCACAATAAATAAATGCATATACCGGTACAAGTCAACAACACATGAAACAAAGCTTTATTCAGACTTATTGTACTAATAATCACATATTTACAGGCGTTGAACCCTCCTACTGTCCATCCTTCTGCCATCTCAACACAGCTGTGCCAATTCTGCAGCTTTATTTTGATGAAGCACCTGATCACCGTGAACATCTTCACCTGTCTTTGCCGTCGATCAAGTCCCTCATTGCTGCTCTTCTCAATGGGGACATAATTGATCCAGAGGATGAGGAAGACCATGATGATGGACCCCTGAACCCCACAACCTTGAAGCAAGAGTCGGAGAAGATGTGCGAGACAATCTGGCTGCCGCTGTGCCTGCTCTCCAAGAACATGACTCCCTGTTAAAAAAACATTTAAATATTAAACCATTTTACAATCCATGTCAGCATTCCATTTCTTGACATTTTTCATGCTAATTTTTGATGTAGTTTTATTACTTTTGTGGTGTAGTGGGCTGAACCACTGAAATGGTAAGCAGAAGGTTGCTGGTTCGATCTCTGCAGCATCACCACCAATGTGTCCTTGAACAAGACACTCGTGTTAACTGACTTCTTATACAATACAAATGTTCCTTCATTTATCAACAGTACAAACGGTCAAATAAAACAGATAACTAATGTCGAGTTACTTGTACATTTGTTTATTTATATTACTTACATTCATGTAATGTAAGCAGTGTTGAATTCTACATAAGAGCACACATAAATCACTCAGATGTCTATTTCATGTTGTGATGTGCTCATCATTTGCAATACCTATTGAATATTTCCCTGTCAGATGTTAAATAAACATTTAGTAAGCGTGTTTATGATGTATATGGTTCAGAAGTCATGTAAATCCACATTGGTGACATACGTGAGCTTACTAGAGCTCACCTGTTAGCTGTACGTAATAAAACGTGTTTTTACAGCAAAATCACAAGTATACTGCCTAGCGTATTTACACCTTCAACACTTCAACAGTTTACAGTGGTTCAACAAATGCGATTTTAACACAAGGAATGTTTTTAATACTCACATTTGAAAACGCCTCTTTCTCCTCGGTGTTTGATTGACGTATCCTCTCCCGTGGCCTCCTGGGATAGAAAAGTACTTATCGGTAAGCGCTCAGGAACCTGGACGGAAGCAGTAGGCCATCTGGGAACTTCTCGACTACTCTTTTATGACTACTAAGGATTCGGACATACTTATTCGCTCACCTACTGCTTTTCGCCTACTCAATAGTAGAGAAGTAGGCGATTTCGAACGCAGCCAGTGATTTCAACGAGACTGATTCTATCCTTTCCAGCATAGTTTAAATCTTCTTATTTTGGGAATTGCAGCCAGTGTCCTAAATATTAGAACCTCATTTTGTACAAAAAAATATATATTTCATATCGTAATAAAAGGCAAAATATGAAGATTTAAACTAATTCTTGTTAAATTTAACCCACAAGCGATACTGATTCTATCCTTTGTGGGTTAAATTTAACAAGCATTAGTTTAAATCTTCATATTTTGCCTTTTTACCATTTATTACAATATGAAATATTTTACATTTACATTTAGTCATTTAGCAGTCGCTTTTATCCAAAGCGACTTACAAGTGAGGAATACAAACAAGCGATTCTTCATGAATTGGCAAATAGGCACAGGAAGTGCTCACAATACAACTTTCATACATTGCTCAGTACCATAAGCTAGAGTAGGAAGGGAAAAGGGAAGGATAGGGTTTTTTTTTTTGTTTGTTTGTTTTTTTTTTATGAGGGGATCAAGTGTTCACGGAAGAGATGAGTTTTCAGCTATATTTTGAATATTGCCAGGGATTCTGCGTTCCTGATGAAAGTAGGGAGATCATTCCACCAGCAGGGAGCAGTGAAGGAGAATGTTCTGGAGAGTGATTTTGTGCCTCTCTGTGACGGTACCACAAGCCTTCGTTCCTTTAGTGATCGCAGGCTTCTGGTGGGGACGTAGCGTTGTAGCAGTGTGTGGAGGTAGGAAGGTGCAGAGCCTGTGGTGGATCTGTAAGCAAGCATCAGCGCCTTGAACTTGATGCGAGCAGCAAGGGGTAGCCAGTGCAAAGAGATGAAGAGGGGCGTGATGTGGGCTCTCTTGGGCTCGTTGCAGACAAGACGTGCAGCAGCGTTCTGGATCATTTGAAGAGGTTTGATTGCACTTGACGGCAGACCAGCCAGAAGAGCATTGCAGTAATCAAGCCTTGAAATGACCAGGGCCTGGACAAGCAGTTGTGTTGCGTGCTCAGTCAGGAAGGGACGGATTTTCCTGATGTTGTGAAGTGCAAATCTGCATGACCGCACCATCTTTGAGATGTGATCTCTGAAGGTCAGTTGGTCATCGAAGATAACTCCAAGATTTCTGGCGGACTTTGATGGGGTAATGGTGGTTGTACCAAGCTGTATGTTGATGTCGTGTTGTAGAGCAGGAGTGGCAGGGAAGACTAAAAGCTCAGTCTTTGGCAGGTTGAGCTGCAGGTGGTGTTCTTCCATCCACGTCGAGATGTCCGCCAGACAGCTTGAGATCCATGCAGCTACTGTGGAATCATGGAAATATTTTGACAGGAAGCAAAATGAAAAGAGTAGGTAGATGGGATTCAAACTCAAGATTTGGTGCAACACAGCACCAGATGTCAGGGCACTGTCCACTAGGCCAACAAGAAGTGGGAATTGCTAACAATTCGTTAAATATTAGAACCTCATTTTGAAAAAAACATGGAGGGGGAACGGAATCCGATGGCAAAAATACAGCTGTCGAAATATGTTCCCCCTCCCCACCCCATCCCATATGATGAGAGTTGCTGATGTAGTGATTTAAATAATACTGATTCTATCCTTTATGGGTTCAATTTAACAAGCATTAGTATAAGTCTTTTATTTAGCCTTTTTACCATTTATTACGATATGAAATATTTTGACAGGAAGCAAAATGTAAAGAAGCTGGCAGATGAGATTCAAACTCAAGTTTTGGTGTAAAGCAACACTAGATGTCAGCGCACTGTCCACTAGGCCAACAAGAAGTGGGAATTGCTAACAATTCGTTAAATATTAGAACCTCATTTTGTAAAAAACATGGAGGGGGAACGGAATCCGACGGCAAAAATACAGCTGTTGAAATACGTTCCCCCTCCCCACCCCATATGATGAGAGTTGCTGATATAGTGATTTAAATGATACTGATTCTATCCTTTTTGGGTTCAATTTAACAAGCATTAGTTTAAATGTTCATATTTTGCCTTTTTACCATTTATTACGATTTTAAATATTTTGACCGGAAGCAAAATGAAATATTTTGAAGAGAAGCAAAATGTAAAGGAGCTGGCAGATGGGATTCAAACTCAAGTCAACTAGATGTCAGCGCACTGTCCACTAGTCCTCCAGTTCGTTAAATATTAGAACCTCATTTTGTACAAAACATGGAGGGGGAACGGAATCCGACGGCAAAAATAAATAAATAAATATTTTGTTCGTTTAATTAAAGATCGTGCATGAGTCCCAACTGACTGAAACACACACAGTTCCTAAACTTTATTGAACACACATAACAAAAATGGAGAAATTTCTTGTGAGGACCAACAAGCCAACCGACGCACCACCAGCTGCAAAAAAAACTTGAAGGTACGATGAAGTGTAGTCTGTTGGGAAGAGATCATCTATTTTATTTGATTATATTTTATTTTTGTGCAGTGAATTTACCAAAACTATTTTCCAAGTTATTTTGAGATTTCACTAAGCGCTGGATTCCTGCACGAGTCATGTCATGTTGTGAGTGGGAACCATTGATTGTAGTGTTTGTTCGTATGGGACGCTTTTCTGTGTTGCGCACTATTCTTTGGGGAGTACTTGAGTTGCGTCAGCCTCAGACCGCGTGTGGACGCTGATGAGGCAGGACGCTTATTTTTTCTCCTCCCTTCTTCCATTTTTAATTGGTATGTTTGTAGTTATTTACTTGGTCAAAGTTAATAAAACACAAAACGAATCAAGTATACAAATGTATTTTTGCGTATTGGTCAATTTTTGCGAGTTTTATGCAACTTTTGTCTGACGGCCTTGAGCTAATTACCTCGTGGTTTGTGCACAGTGTTAAAGAAAGGTTTATTTTATCGAGTATCCTATGTGTTGCAGTTATGTTCAGTTCTTCAACTCATTGTATAAAATTGTAGAATTTGTGCAATTTGGTTTATAATGTTATAGACTAAATTTGAATATTATCAATACTGTTTTTCTATCCCCTTTTTCTATAATACATTTAATTGCTTTGCATTTGTATAATGCACTGACTTCACTTTTCTGTCGAGTCATTGTGAATGCTTGGGAAGAATGGTTACATTAAATCTATGCATCATCCATTGTTATTAATACATATCGAGACAATTAACACAGTGATATATAATGTAATTTTATTTTAATTTCTTTATTTTATTGGTTCAAATGTTATTACACAATAGAGCTGCAACTAACGATTATTTTTTTTAAAAAACTTAATAATTTAGTGTTTTTTTTTATTAGCTAGTGAATCCTATGG
Source organism: Zacco platypus (assembly GCA_038088235.1). Taxonomy (NCBI): domain Eukaryota; kingdom Metazoa; phylum Chordata; class Actinopteri; order Cypriniformes; family Xenocyprididae; genus Zacco; species Zacco platypus. The sequence goes on along the minus strand of CM076077.1, from coordinate 25,641,265 downwards.
ATAACTTAACAAAAAATTATAAGTACAACTTCTAATATAATATTTCAACTTTTATTAAATTTCTTTCAAAAACATAACTTAAACACATTGAAGTTTTACAGTATACAAAAATAAAATGTAAACAACACTTTAGCATCAGGCTGGAATAATGCCATATAAATTCAAAAGCACTCAAAATGCCATATAAATTCAACAAAAGCACTGCTCAACACTGTGCAAAAATACATGAAATACATATACAAAAATAAAGTGCCAAAAAATAAAATGTAAACAACACTTTAGGGTCAGGCTTGAATAATGCATATGGCTAGTTATTCTAAAATTCTGCCTAACATTTTGCAAAAGATGCATTCTGAAGGCATTATGTGGTTTAAAGTAGTAACACACCACAAAAATACTGGTCAACAACACTATGTAAAACATACCTGAAAGGTAACAATTAAAGGAGCCAAGTCCAACAAAAGCACTGCTCAACACTGTGCAAAAATAATGGCCAATACAGTGCAAAGATTACCTGAAGGCATCTTCTAGTTTAAAGAAGTCCAACATAAATACAGCCCAACATAAACAGTGCAAAAGGTGCACAGGCCGTGTTACTAATTACATAGCATTGCAATGGAGGAAGGTTAGCATACCGACATGCTCTGAAGTTAGGCTTGCTCTTTTTTTAGCCACAATGTTGCCAGCAACTGAGAAAAGCCTTTCAGATGGGGTTGATGTTGCAGGCACAGACAAGTAACTCTTTGCCAGCATGGCCAAGATGGGAAACCTCACTTCATTTTCCTTCCACCATTTCAGCGGATTTTCTTCCTTTGGAATAGCCTGCTCACTAAAGTACATGTGTATCTCATTCCTCACAACTTCACTGTGAGTTTCTTGATCTTGGATGTGACCAGTGTCATCCTCACCATTACTGTGGTCATCTGAATCCGAACCAAGCAAAGTGTCCAACAGAGACACTTGCCTCTTCTCTGAAAATGTCATGTCAACACTGGCTGACTGAACCTGTTCCTCACATTGATGTTGATGTGTTTGCTCCTCGCATATCTTCTTTTCTCTTCAAGAGCAAGAGCTTCAACCTTGAGGTGAACTTTCAAACTGTCCTCTGCTAGCAGGAATTTTAGTTAACGGAATCTGGGGTCCAGGGCTGCTGCAATAAGACATACATTTTCTCCATCATCTCTGAATTTAGTTTCCCGCTCCCATCTTGATGTCATCTCCTGTGCTGCAACACTTCTCGAAAATTGTGCTCTGTATGGATTTCTGGAGGCCCTTTAGCAGAGGAGGTAGAGCAGAACCAGTCACATAGGACTCTCCACTCAAGAAAACAGTAGCACACTCAAAAGGCCTCAGGACTTGTTCCACTTCCTCAAGTAAGCTCCACTGATCATGTTTTAAATCCAGGAAGCGCTTCCCTCGTGGTGTGACATCAGGATCGGAAAGTGTTGCAGTCACAGGCCACCTCTGTTCAAGCAGGCGGCTGATCATGTGTAAAGTACTGTTCCATCTTACGGATGCATCATTAATTAATGCATGCTCAGGGGTACCCATTTGTTGCTGCTTTGCTTTAAGCTTTGTGGTGGCCAGCTCACTTTTTTTTTTAAATGTTCCACCAGGCACTTTGCAGCCCTTAGTGTCTTGCTGATCTGGGGATCCCTCAGGGCATGGTTGACAACTAACTGCAATGTATGACCAGCACACCTGAGAGAAGAGATGCCATGCTTTTCTTCCAAAATACGCAGAGCAGCGACAACATTTGCAGCATTATCATGGACAACTACAATTACATTGGCCATAGATATCACAAACTTCTCAGCTGCTTTTTCCACCCAGTTAGCAATGTTTTCAGCTGTGTGCCGATCTTCAAGTGGCATGGTGGTTAGATTGTATGATGTAAGCTCCCAGTCTTCATTAATAAAGTGGCATGTGACACCCAAGTATGCCTCTGTGGCAATACTGGTCCATGCGTCTGTGGTGAGAGCTACTTTTGATTTCACATCTTTGAGTGATGCTTTCAATCTTTCCAAATTCTCCTCATATTTCTTCTCCATCAGCTTAGTGAAATGGGACCTGGAGGGAAGTGTGTACCCTGGGTAAAATGTGTTGGATCATCTCACGAAATCCTTGACCGTCTACGATAGAAAGAGGTCTCATATCTTTTATAATCATTTTAAGTATGCAATCAGTAAGTATAACGGCCATCTGGGGCGTGCAAACAGTGCCATCCTTTTTAAAAAAGAAATCTTGTACACAGCTTTGCCTCTTCCTGAGAAAAAAAACAAACACAATAATTAACATTAGGAACAAATTTAAACATGAAATCTATGAATGCTAACAATATATAACTGTACTGTATTTCAAAAAGGGTAGTAAATCTGCATATTTTTAAATGAACTGAATGTGATTAATTACAATGTTTAATATGATTACTTTGATTACAATAATGTATTTCAGAGAGTGTAGTGAATTTGCCATTTTATTATGAAATGCAGAAAGCATTTTAAACTCTTATTAACTAATGAGATAATTCGTTATTAATCACGTACTTATTATTGTTTTATTTAATTGGCTGTGCCAAAAGTAAACAAAAATGCACTAGTAGCCTATTTATCTATATGTTCACGTACGCTACTAGATTACAGCGTACTGTTAATGTAAATCTAGTAGTTAATTTTAAGTCTACGTGTGCATAAACAACTTCTAACAACCAGTAAATGTTAATTAAAAGTTAAAGTTTGCTTTATTTTCGCCAAAGTAATCTATACAGGAATATGTTTACAGTTTATACAGTTAGCAATTAGCATTACCATTATTACCTAGCATATATGAATTAATTCTTGACCAAAACACAGCAGGTAAGAACGCAACAATTACTCCCAAAACTAATTGTAATAAAAAATACTTACACAGATGGCTTGTCCTTTTGAGGTCGGACAACGCCAGGATGTTTTCTCCTGAGGTGCTCGTGCATCGCAGTTGTGCTGCCGTGGTACGCCATTTCGGTTTTACAAATGGAACAAAGTACCATTTTATTTGGCCTCTGTTTAAAGTATTCCCATACTTTTGATACTCGTGGTCTAGGTTTTTGTGATATAAAGGAACTTTCGTCATTCCCAGGAGCAGAAGCCGCCATTACGCTAGATGAACGTAAACCGTGTGACGCGTTGACGCATTTCACGCACGACGTATTTTTTCTGTATTTTCGTAGTCGATGTAATCGATTACGTCGACGCATCGTTGCAGCACTATTACACGATGTTAAACAAATTATTGTAACATTAGCCTCAGACCGCGTGTGGACACTGAGAAGGCAGGACGCTTATTTTTTCTCCTCCCTTCTTCCATTTTTAATCGTGTTAAAGGAAGAAGATAACGCAACAAATGTTTGCTTTATCGAGTACCCCATGTGTTGCAGATGAATAAATGCCATGTTGGAGCTGACCTGTTGTTTCCAGAGTGAATTTCCTTGTCCAGAATCGGATCTGCTACAGAAGCATACCTGTAGTTTGGGTTTACAGTCACGGCTGACTGGGTTTCCATCAGCAACAGGCAGCCATTTTTGTCTAAACAGTGTTTGGAGCCATCGTATGTAGTGGCCAAAAGAATCGGTAAACTGGGTAAACCGCATACAATCGCCGAGGCTCTCATTTTGCCGGCAGCGCAAGACACGTGCAGAATAATGATCGGCGATAGTGCAGCAGCCAAACTCGGAGCAGTACCACTGTCCAATGACACAGTCGCTAGGAGAATTGTAGACATGTTGTGTCTTTATTTCCCTTGCAATGTCCAATGATATGAGAGAGCAACTGATAGAGTCCGTTAAGAAGAGTCCTTACTACGCACTGCAGCTGGACGAATCCACTGATATTGCTAGGCAGGCACAGCTCCTCACCTATGTCCGGTATCTGCGGGACAAGGATGTCCTGTTTTGCCGACCTCTTCAGTCTCACACTACAGGAGAAGCCATTTTCAATGTCCTTGATATTTTTATCCGTGAAAATGGTTTTGCTTGGGACCAACGCGTTGACCTATGCACGGATGGTGCGCAGGCAATGACGAGTCGTGAGCGTGGCCTAGCTGCTCGCGTTCAGCAAGTAGCTCCACTTGTGAAATGGACACATTGCACGGTCCATCGCAAAGCACTAGCTGCTAAAAAAATGCCGGTTCTCTTTGACTCCATACTGAACCAATCTGTGAAAATGATAAATCTCATCAAATCACGGCCGCTAAACTCTCGCTTGTTTGGGGTCCTCTGCCAGGAGATGGGCTCAGGGCACGAACAGCTGCTTCTCCACACTGAAGTTCGCTGGCTCTCCAGGGGGCGGGTGTTACAGCGGTTGTATGAGCTGCGAGAGGAGGTCAAGTGGCTTTTGACAGAAATCAAATCAGATCTGGCGAAGCATCTGGATGACACTGTAGCTTGCGTCTCTGTCCTATTTGGTCGATATATTTGACCGCTTGAATGGCCTCAACCTGTCTTTGCAAGGCCGCGAAACTCATATTTTGCTCCTTGCAGACAAAGTGTACGCCTTCACACAAAAACTAGGGGCCCCAACTGCAATGAACCGGCTTTGGGGGGGCCCAGCTTCCAAAAGGTTGAGAACCCCTGACCTAAATTACATAATTGACATAAAATTCATAATGATTTTAATAGTATCTATTCAGTGTGTTATCAAAAGGTGTGATAAAGTATGACACAGTCATGAGGTTTTGTTTAGAAAAGTGTGCTGCCAGTATAGTAAAGGTTCTCACTGTACCATATGACTCAATCTATACTATTAGTTGACCTTTATAAAGGTGAGTTATAGTAATGCGGCAGTCTCTACCATGGTAATATCTGTTTACAGTATCACATGGCATATAATGTAAAATGATGCCATCTGTCTCCCTTCTTCTGATGCATCTCTGATCAATCCGATGTTATACACTCACTGACTGTTTCTTTTCTCTTATATTCTGTCCTGTTCTGTGTTCACAAATTTGTGCTATCCGTTCCTTTTATTGATACACATTAAAAGCACACTGGGGGCATTATAGGGATCTGTTATGTTTAATCTATTAAAGTTTGCTATGTAAAGGTTTATGTTTAATTAAAGTGCGCAGTGACCTCTGTTGTATTTAAACTCATGCTGGCGCCATTCATTTCATATTTGCTCCCGGCTGTTTCTGTCTGCCAGCATGGTCGCGTGGACAGAATGGGTCACGTGACGTCCGGAGCGCTGTATATGTACTCCGCTTCCTCTATATATCTGCTCGCTGCGATACAACACTCTCGTGCGCGTTGCGGACAACTGACGGAAATCATTTGCCCAGGTCTTTTAAAACCTTGCCAATTTGAACATCCAAGTGATTTTTATCATTCAGTTGTAAAGTTCTTGGGAGCTCTTTAAGATATTGTTTCTTTGCTCGCACATTCCAAATTGAGTTATTTTACCTTAAACTGTCAAATGCACAAATTGTCAAAATGTCTGTCTTGGTCGGATATGTCTTACGTGAATTTAAATAGTTCAATATTATACGTCATTGGATGTGCCTAAAATAGCCTACATCCTGCTGTCTGTCACTAAATAATGTTTGTAACTTTAAATTAATCGTAAGGATTGAACTATTTACTGTATTAACAGTGACCATCCAGGGATGTATTTATGTAAAGAGCTATTTGAGTGGTCAATGAAAAAAAAAAAAAACATTTTATTTTATTTTTATTCAAAGATTTTATTTATAAAACAATATTACCAAAATAAAAATGATTTAAAAAAAAAAAAAAGATCAACGCATCCTCCTGAAGATTTCTGAAAGAGGGGGAAAAGGGATTAAAATTATTTAACTTCGTTTAAAATTGGATATAACCTACTTCCAATTACTACACATTTAATAAGCACATTTATATTGATAACTTCATGCGCAATAACCCAGCTAAATCCTAGTCACCATCACTGAAAACCATTTCAACCTACCAAGCTTCTCAGATATCCAATCCAATCCTGTCTACTGTTCAATCTAATCCTCAGTAGTCAACTAAAAAACAAAGTAGATTAGATAAAAATTTTAATTTAATTTGATTTAACATATTTATTTAAATTCAATAATTTTCCAGGTAGTTCCTGTAGATTTCACCTGAAAGAGAAGGAAAAGGGATTAACATTGTTTAAATTAGTTTAAAAATTGATATAATCTACTTCCAATTACTACACATTTAATAAGAACACTTAAACCACAGGCCAATGACTCATGATCAATTGTTGCCCCAGGAGTGAAAGAGCCTGTAAATACTGTGATACTCACCGAGGACGATGATGATTAGTATGACAACAATTGTCAGAATTATGCCCAGCCATGTCTGCAAAAACAAACAAAAAAAAAATTTAGTTGCTATGATGGTGCTTTCAGGTCACTTATCCGGTTCTTTAAATGGTTAGTTCACCAAAAAATGAAAATGATGTAATTTCTACAAAAGAATATCACTGGAATGAATGGTTATGATTAGGCAAGATCTTTAGAACCCATGCTAATACTGTATAAGAAAAGTTTTCCAGCCCTGGAGGGAGCTAAGCGGAAAGGCCTGAAAACAGATGCGGAGAATGCTTTGACTTTTTTTAAAATACATCAGCTAAATACATCTCTTAACACCATTGTCTATTTACATTAAAACATTGCAGTCCAGTAAAATGTTTTATAGTCTTTTAAATATATTTAATATTTATTTTTATATATTTTTTATCATTATATCCATTCATTACAGATGCACAAAACTATAAACAGCCAAATGTGTTGGAAAACTTCCAATCATCTCTAAAGCCTTTACATTTATCATGAAATGCATTTAAACTAAATAATTATATGATGTTTGTTTTACCTCCATTCTGAGAGAGCACACAGTCCCCTGCTCCCGCTCTTTAGCCACCTGAAGGACAGAGAATGCTTTTAGAGGATTGATTCCTAGGAAAACTCAGCAAAATTGATGCTACGGGCTGGAAAAGCAATCAAGGTCAAGGAATCTTGGCGTGCGAGTAAACAAACAGCTGTGTGAACACCAGAGGAGGTTTACTAATAAATTAAATGATGCCAGACTTTTGAAATATTTGACTAAATAGATTGATGAAAAAAGCTGTCAATACGCATTTCTGATTAGGTGTTTATTCGGATGTCATCCGATTTCATTAAAATAAACATACACAAGGAGCTCTCACATTTTCTTCAGGTTTTTCTGGTCACACTGCATTTGCAAGAATTTTGTCTTACATAGCAATATAGTAAGTAAATGTACACATTCAAATCAGAAAAAAAATTCTGAGTTTTTAACAGGTGAAACTATTATACAGTGGGGAGAACAAGTATTTGATACACTGCCGATTTTGCAGGTTTGCCCACTTACAAAGCATGTAGAAGTCTGTAATTTTTATCATAGGTACTCTTCAACTGTGAGTGACGGAATCTAAAACAAAAATCCAGAAAATCACATTGTATGTTTTTTAAACCTGAAGGATCTGGAGAAGGTCTGTATGGAGGAGTGGGCCAAAATCCCTGCTGCAGTGTGTGCAAACCTGGTCAAGAACTACAGGAAACGTATGATCTCTGTAATTGCAAACAAAGGTTTCTGTACCAAATATTAAGTTCTGCTTTTCTGATTGTCACGTGTATGTCTTGTTTAGTTTAGTTCTGTCTTGTCATCATGAGTTCTAGTTAATCACTGTGTCTCTAATTAGTTTAGTCTTGTCAGCTGTCCTTGTCTAATCATGTGTATTTAAGTTCATGCCTGTTTCCTGTTCTTTGTCTGTTGTTGTCTGTGCTTCTGCACACTGAACCTTCGCCTCCTGTCAGTCCTGGCGTTACACTGATGTATCAAATACTTATGTCATGCAATAAAATGCAAATTAATTACTGAAATCATACAATGTGATTTTTCTGGATTTGTTTTAGATTCCATCACTCACATCACAAGAGTACCTATGATAAAAATTAGACTTCTACATGCTTTCTTAGTGGGCAAACCTGCAAAATCGGCAGTGTATCAAATACTTGTTCTCCCCACTGTAGCTTGTTTTTGATGGTGGCACCTAAAAAAAAAAGATGTCTGCACATGGTAGAGTCTCAAAGTTCAATTAAATATTCAACAAACATTTTAATCATTGTACATCCTGTTACTGTAATTGGTCATCCTGAAATTATGTAACTATTTACATCACAAAGAAACCATCCCTGAGAATATCACATCACAATAAGAGACCGAAATTAAGCAGACTATTTTTAGCCATTCTTGAACACTGGGAAACTGTGTCAGGTGTGTCCTCTTACCTCTTTCTCCTGCTCTCTCTCCTGGACTGGCAACTCCGCAAGCTCCACCAGCTCAATTGCTTCATCTTGATTCTGCCTATGACACAGAGAGAGGCAAACAAGTGTAAAATCAACTTGAGCAGTTCTTTTTTCTTTAAGTGAATCAAGCCGAACATAATATATTTATTACTGCCACTAATGCGATGGAGCTGTGTGCTTTAGTCAGAAAGCATATGTTAAGCACATACATTTTGTCACATTTGACATTCTATTGCCATCTAGGGTCTGATTGACTGCATGAATGGAGTAATTACAGGTTTGATTCAGCAGGGAGAGCGGTTAAAACTACACTAAATACATGTAAAAGGTTTAAAAAAAAAAAAGCCTGACATGGGGGCCGTTCACATATCGCATCTTTTGCGCACGCTTGTTTTTTCCATGAAAACATCTCATCTTTTCAGAATGCCGCAAGCGCACCGCAGGTCATGTGACAAGAACCATCCAATCAACCCTTTCCCTAACGGTAGCGTAATTACCTCAGACAAAGGCAGAATCATTGTGCAGGAGAGATGGTTTCACAGCAGAAGCTCTGTTCAGGGCTGGACTGGTAATCTGACATACCGGGCAAATGCCCTGTGGGCCGACGCACTTGGGGGCGGGGCCGCGATATGATATGATTTTTTTTTTAATAAACATAAAATTGGACTGGCCCGTAAAGCAGGGACAGCAGCCCATTGGTTCATTTTCCATACTGACACTGGGCTGGCCCAATCACACCTCTTAACAGACTCCACTCCGTCCCCTCTGTTTCGTGTGTCAGATGCAGTGGCTCAGAGCCAAAACATCTGTGGATTAGGAGGATGGAGAAACAAAAGTGCAAGTGCAAGGGGGGTGCGGAGAAGTTGCAGGCAAAAAAATAAAAAATTTAGAGGTTGATGCCTCAACATGTGCAAAAATTACTGACATGTTTAGTGCGGTTACTGTAGCTTCAGTTTCCAAACCTACAGTACCTGACGACGTCCAAAAACAGGTGAACATGGAGGAGACACCTGTCAGGCAGAGGAGCAGCAGGTGTCTAACAGTGGAGTAAGCAGGAGAGAATAATAGAAGCAGGAAGCAGGGTAGTCACATGATTAACAGGGAGGGAGCGAGGGACTCACGATGCGACGACGATGATGCTTTACCTAAATTAATGAATATTATAAGACAACATAATCGTCGTCGTTATTATAAAGTCAGACTGTCACCTACTGCACTGGTCACTCAGTCAGCTAAAGTCAAGTAGCACAGCAAAAGCTATTTTGCACTGGTTTTTTGTAGCTAGCAGTTCACTTGTACAGTTACGGCCCTTCTCATTAACTAGAAAAACCTGAAATGATGCAATTTGATTTTTCAAAAAAAAATTCAGGTTATTATTATTATAATGTAATATTACTGATGTGTTTATTTCACAACGAGACTATAGGTGTCTATTTATAGCCATTAGTCGTGATGATGGTCTACTATATCACTTTTCAGCTATAAAAAAATGTGTAGCTCTTGTACCCTATTACTCTGGTATGAACACTTGATTGTTTATGGCAAGAGAATAACATGAATATCATTTTATTAGGACGTTTTCTGTGAGTAATTTGGTAGTATAGTTTTCTTTTTCATTGTTTTTAATGGGGAGTATCTAAACTTAAAATAAGACATTTTTTCTGATCTTTGCTGTCCATTGGTGTGTAGGCCCTACTCCACTGCCACCTTTGATCACCAGGGAGTCAGTCGAGAGAGTGAGAACACTGGTCCACTTGCACTTACTGCTCGGCTTTGTAGGGGCTTTGGGGAATGGAACAGTAGGTATGCATATTTACAGGGACTGCAAGGATGGTGTACTGGTGGGTGGTGTCCGACCGATTGTGGTGGGCCGGTCTGAGCAAAAATGCCAGGGCCATTTTTTTGTCCCAGTCCAGCCCTGGCTCTCATCATGAATATGACTGCAGAAGAGAAGTGGAAATACTGCTGACGGATTATACCGTGCTCTTTAGGGAGTAGTCTCACACACAAAAAAAGAGAAATCCACAGAGTGAAAGATCCATTTCTTTATCATTTAAATGTCACATAACTTACCTTAAATATAATATATACTGTCAGTGTAATGTATCCTTGTTGACTGTTTATTTCTTAAAAATTTTTTTTTTGATTTTTTTGAAAATTGTTGAAAGGTAGTGTATGCATACATTTCTTTATTTAAATAATTTATATAGATCATTTATTTATAATATAATTTATATACAATGATATATTATATTATATAAACAATTATAGCTTGTTTTTGATGATGGTGCCTAAAAACAAATATCTAAATGGTGGAGTCTCAACGTTCAATTAAATATTCAACGAGCATTTTAATAATTGCACATCCTGTTACTGTAATTAGTCATCCTGAAATTATGTAGCTATTCACATCACAAAGGAACCATCCCTGAGAATATCACATCACAATAAGAGACGGAAATTAAGCAGACCATTTCTAGTCATTCTTGAAGAACACTGGGAAACGGTGTCATGTGTGTCCTCTTACCTCACGTCTCCGAGCCTGCCGCACCTGTCCCCGCCACTCCTGCTCAAGTTGATTTTCCATTTGTTTGCCTTTCTCTGTCATAGGCAGAATCAACAAAATAATCAGCGGGAGCAGGAGAATGAATGGAGTAATTACAGGTTTGATTCAACAGGGAGAGCTGTTAAAACTACACTAAATAGACGTGAACAAATATAAACCAAACTGATTTTTTCAGACAAACATATTCAGAGGATTTTACAGGTAGAGGAAGTACAGGCTAGTTCATAAATTCAAAGTGGTGTGAAACGACATAACAGGAACAAAGCAGAATTTGACTAAAACCGAAAACGGGAGGTATAACACTCAACAAGCTCGAACTTTATAATGTAAAGGAGCATTATGATGGATTTAGACGCGTCAACCACTCTGTAAACATCCGAAAACACTCCTAAAAGGTGCATTTCAGTACTTTAGGGGTTAGCGATATTGACAAAAAATGATATCTCGATATTTTCTATGATTTTTCCGATAACGATAATCAAACAAAAATGTTTCATTGTACTAGCTTCGCCATGGACTATACATCACACACTCATGCTTACAGACTACATTTCCCAGAAGTCCTGCACCCTGTTACTGATTACCACACCAGCTGCAGCCAAACCAAACTGTTTTCCTAAAAAAAGCTGATCAAAACTTGGAAAAACTCCCATCGACTTACATTGAAAATCTGAACATTCCATCAAACTCCAAATGTCAAAAATTCAAATCGAAACACATTTTTTTGTGTAACAAAATGTACTTACATGGCAAAAGTTGCGCGGCTCTTGGCTCTTAAAAGGGAGAAAAAGAAGAAACAATGTGGAGTACTGTATATAATATTTGCATGCATTTCAAAGTCTGTACAGATTTAAATGTATTGATCAGTGATTGATCAATGTTATAAACACTGCAAATCAGAGATGCAGAATGCTAGATTGATAATTTACAACAATCAAGACGGCAATCTATAATGAAAAGAGAAAAATAATGTTTTTGTATTAAAGGGTAATAAAGGGTCTTATGTATAAATATTAGGGGTGTGACGAGATCTCGCGAGACTAAAACGTGATGAGATTTCTCGTCGAGGTGAAATTTTGTCTCGTCGTGCTATCAGTGTGAGGGTGAAATTATTATTGAAGATGCCCCCGCCACTTTCAAATCGTTTGTGTGGAAACATTATGGTTTTCCAGTAGAAATAATAAACGGCGAAAGAATAACACACAAGACACAAACAATATCTAAACATTGTAAGAAAACTATGCCGTACACCTCGGCCAAGGTTGTACAGACTCTTAGGGGCCGTTCACATATCGCGCGCATTTTCATTCGCGCAAAATGGAAGCGATGCGGTCGCGACGCGCATGCGGTGTGGCGCACTCGTTTTTTCCTGGCGCGCCTGTGCCGCGGCGAGATGAAAACATCCCGAACGCCCCGAGCTCCCGAACGCTTGCAAAAGGAGGAAGCAACGCGGCCGCGGTTTACATGCACTTTTAGGCGCGATATGTGAACGGCCCCTAAAGAGGCAGAAAGCATCGCTATTACTGCTGACGGTTGGACTTCTCGGTGTACGCAGAGCTATATAAGAGTTACAGCCACACAATCAATAGTGACGGGGAAATGGTCAACTTTGTACTGCAGTTAAAGCAGTGGTGGACAGTAACGAAGTAAATGTAATTCGTTACAGTACTTAAGTAGCTTTTTCGTGTACGTGTACTTTACTGGAGTATTACCATTTGGTGAGACTTTTTACTTTAACTTCACTACATTTCAAAGTCAATTATCTTACTTTTTACTCAACTTCATTTTGCGAAATAAGTCGTTCCTGTTTATTTATTAGTGGATAAAAAACTGAGCTGGTTAAGCGTGTGGAAAACCACCAATCAGGGTTCAGCGCGTTTTGAACTTGGTTTGGTTGCTGTTTACTCAGCGCGAGCAGTTCAGTGTAACTGCATGACATTGAGAGTGCCAGTGCCTCATCATGGAAGATTCGAGAACTCCTGACTCCAACGTCCCACAACACCCGTGGCCTTATTTGCGCAATTTTTTTGAAATCGTTGAAAAGAAGAAAGAGTCTTTCATTTTCAACTGCCTTCTCTGCCTGCCTCGGAATTGTAGAACTTCTTCAAGAATTCACCTTCCAATCTTAGGAAACACGTTGAGGTATGCCATTTTTATTCTAGTGGTCATTTTTAAATGAGTAATCTAACAGTAGCTTGCAGAAAACGGTTTAATTGTTTATGTTAAATTTCATTGTTTATGTTCACCGAAGTTTGAAATATTTGAAGCTCAGTGCTCCGATATTGATGTTAGCACTTTTTGTTGGAATATAAATTCTATTTTGACTAGTTTTGCATGCATCGTATGATGCTAAAACAGTTGGCAGGTGGAGTGGAGTGCCCCTTATTAATAGAGATCGCTTTTCAGCAGGCAGCGCTTATTTTTAGTCTAGTTTGAGTCGATAAGGTACATTTGAAAAAGCAGCGCGCATCTTTCCAGACATGAGAAGCTTATTAACATCTTGTCCAACAAAAGACAACATTTAATAAGATGTTTTTACTCCAAACTCACTTAAAAACGACAGTTGTGAAGTGAGTCTGAGAGATAATAAGGTAGTCGTGTGTTTATTAGTCATGTTTAATCAATCAAAGCGTTTCAATATTCTGTTTATCCAGCTATAGCTATGACGCGTGATCTTCTTCTCCTGCAGCGCATATTTTGAGTTTCTGCGCAAGAGCGCCCTCTGGCTTTCAGATGGAGAAGCATTTACTACTTATCACAGAGCAGTACAGCTCTGACAAGCTGTGCATTAAATAATCGCAGCCTTTGCCCTAATATGAGGACCTTCAGGAGTCATTTGAACATCTGCAGCAGACAGAGCCAAGTCAAAAACACACACGCAACAAACATGGCCGAATCGTTTAGCAAGAAAGTTCCTAACGACAGAAAAAGCAACAGATGGTAAGATATAACAAACACTGTCACCAATTACATTGCCAAATAAAACATTTTTGAATGATGCAAAATATCGTCTGATTATCGTTATCGTAAAAGTCGAGAAATCATTTTTTGTCAATATCGCACACTAGACTGGCAAGTGTGTTTTATCCGATACAAAAAACTAGTTCCTGTTACAGTAAATCTGATATGGCCAGTTGATATTTCTGAAGAGACATTCAGATACTATATAGTAAAAGAAAACTCATGTGAACCTGTTTAATACAAGCTTTTATTAAACTCAAACTTGCAACTGTTACAAATAAACCTTAAAATAATCTCTCAAACCCTGATATTTCACTTGTTTCTTAAGGAAATTGTTTGGCTTCAAGGTTTTAGGCTCATGGTAATTTTAATAGATATCAGTGTCTGAATAATAATATTCTATTAATAGATCAGTGTGCTAAGAGTAACAGAGCCTTTTCACATAAACTGAGATGATTAAGCAAGAGACTTGTGACAAAAATTGAGGCCATTATAGCCTTAATAAATTATAGTACTTCGAATACTTAAGTAGATTCGAAGGCAAATACTTTTGTACTTTTACTCAAGTAAAATTTAAAAGGGAGTACTTTTAATTTTACTGGAGTAATATTTTACCTAGTGTATCAATATTTTAACTCAAGTACTTGGTTTGTGTACTTCGTCCACCACTGAGTTAAAGTGACACTTAAAGTGTTATTTGAAGTTTTTATTTATATGTTTATTTTATTTATACTGTTTAATTTATGTTCAATCTGTAGAAAGAAGTTCAGTGAGATTTCTCATGTGAAATTATACAGGGCAGAAAACAATTGGTTGATTTTGTGGCAAAACCTTTAGCAGTATTTGCATGTTGTTTTACTGCAAATAATTCATTAAAATAGAAGTAAAATGACATGCATTACAAATTGATTTCAAAATGCACCAACATTTTTGCATTTTATGATTTTCAGTTGAATAAAAGACTATTTTCCCTTCATACGTTTCATTATTGAGGATTTCTTAAAAATACTATAAAAATCTCGTCTCGTGAACCCAATCTCGTGTCTCGTCTCGTCTCGTGGGAAAGGGGTCTCGTCACACCCCTAATAAATATGTACAATAACATCCACAAATGTACAAAGATAGGACTGAAATGCATTTAATGAGACTTTTCAGCCCACTGACAAATAAGAATCCATATTGAGTCATAATAGGATGCATTGTCATTCGTAATTAATTATGACTGATAAAAATGACACTGAATACAAATACTGAGAAAGTGTCTGTAGACATACTTACAGCGTAGAAATAACAATCTGATCGCACACAAGGAAAAGGGAGAAAAAGAAACAAATTAACATCTCAGTCACAAACAATATGGATGAACATGAACTATAAAGTCAACAAATTAGCTAATGTTTATGTTGTACATCTATGAAAAGGATTTACCTATAGAGGTAAAAAAAAAAAAAAAATCCAGGATAGGTAATATGCAGGTATTATTGTTCATATTTAGCGAACAGAACTTTAACTGCACTCAAAATGACTGATAACATAAATGTGGTGCTGAAAAATGCGACTTGTTGCATCGTTTTTTCCTGGTGTATACAGGGGCACTCATGTTTTACTTTCATTTTCATTATTTAATTTTACTGTTATTCCAAAATGAAAGTTGCTTATTTCATTTGCCTGTTTTCATCCTTACGAGTATAAGCCAATAAGTCTCTCCCTCACTCCCTTCATGTGCACACGTCAGCATGTGTGAGAATCTGAAAGAGATCGCCTCGCAGCAAGTCTAAGAAAATGCACGCCTTATTTACCGTGCCAAGTCTAGATATTACCGATATCTCTATAATTTGTTATTGTTTGAAGTAACGTTAATATGACAGTAATAAAAGCCTTACATTTATATGTGAATACATGCCGTTTGCTGAGTTTACTGATGTCCATCAATCATGAACGGACATCACAAAACTGTTTAGCTTAGGTAATGTATTTAGTTTAGGTATTGTATTTACACTTGATAAAACCTCCTTTGCTTGCTATTTAATACTCTTTAATTAAAACAAAGTCATTTTACTGTTCATTTACCCAGCCCGGCTGCCGCTGGCGGTCCGCTGCAATAACGATGAGCAAAAGGCCGGTACACCGCCGAAAAAAGAGCTCCCAGCTAACATAAGACCAGCGGGCCACCGGTTATTGTATACAATTATTGTAACTAAAAATATGTAAATAAAAATAATTAATCCTAAAATTAGGCTTACTTTTCCCCTCAGTCGCGCACGCACTCAGAGGATCCCCCAGTTCTTCATCATTTTCAGTCAGACATGTAAATTCAGTTCACTGGAGACTCGCTCTGAATGAATCATTGAATTATTGACTCAAGAACAGATGCAGTACGATCTGCAAGTTTAATTCGCGAATGAATTGTTTCATGTGATTTGTGAACCGATTTAACAGGATGATTGAAAAGAATCAGTTCGTTGAATCGGACAAAGCTTTTACGTCTCTGAGCACGTGACGATTTCTTTATTTTAAAATAATGAGTGAAAGTTGCTCAAAATAAAAATACTCGAGTAAAGTCCAGATACGTGAAAAATATACTTAAGTACAGTATTGAACTATAAATACTTCGTTACTGTCCACCACTGATGACCTCAAAGAAGTTAACAACATTACCGCTACTACCGTTTATCATTTAAACAGCGACAATACTGTAACACACTCAAACAAATGACAAAACACTAACATGGGTGTAACTTAATATCAAATTAATTAATTTTCCATAATTTTGAACAGTTTCACAAAAGAGAAAACAAAAAATTACCTCAGAAATATAAAAAATGCTTACCTGCCAGATCGACTCTACAGCTTAGAAAGATTCCACCAGCCTCATTGGTTAGATTTGATCACGTGCTGAAGAGCCGATAACGACCAACATTATTGCTAAGTATTTTTCCCTCTCTTTTTTCAGAAATATTTAATGAATAAATAAATGAATACTAACAATAATAATTAACTGCACACAAAAATAATAATTGTCACCGAATCAGTCAATGTTCTATTAATTTGCTTAGTTTTGTTGGAAAAATAAGGGGAAACAATTATTTATTTAAATAAATACTCCTTTCATTTGAATAATTACATCACATTACGTGCATTAAATGAGTTTTTTTTATTAATGCTAAGATAATGTTGTTGCGTTTTAAATGCAAGTTAAATTAATGCATATATATATATATATATATATATAAAATGTGTGTGCATGTGTGTTTGTTTTTATTACATAGTGGGGTCCTCAACACGTTGGCACACTCACATAGTTGGGACCAAAAACTTAGTGGGGACCAAATCCCCGGTCATTTTTACCTATCATAAAACACAATTATGGGGAAAACACTTTTAGCAAGGACGAAAAAAATTTACAATGACAGATTCTTCATGTAAAGTGATGCGGTATAAGGTGTTGTTGTTGTTGGTGAGCGCGGTATAAGGTGTTGTGGTTGTTGGTGAGCGCGGTAAATTCGTGTTGTGGTTGTGGAGTAAATTGCATAAATAACGTTTATGATGACCGAGCATGGTCGCCGAGGGATGTTTTGCCCGTTTTGTGGCAAACACATGAGCAGCTTAACGCGGTTTTGCTTTACGTGTGGTCAGTGTTTGGAGTTTCTAAAGGACGCGGACCAGACGGAATCCCCAGACATACTGCATCAATGTGTTCAATATTTTAATGAGAGCCACTCATGATGTCAAGTCTACACGGTGTAAACATCAGCTTGAGGACTCTTAGGGTGCGTTCACACTTGTCATGTTTGGTTCGATTAAAACGAACCCTGGTGCGATTGCTCAATTAGTGCGGTTCGTTTGAACATATGTGAACGCTGCCATCCGAACCCTGGTGCGGACCAAACAAGCGGACCGAGACCGCTAAAAAGATGGGTCTCGGTCCGCTTCCAAGCGAACTCTGCTGCGGTTCGATTGATATATGAACGCAACACGGACCAAAGACATGTAAACGAACCAAAAAGAGGACATGATGTCACAAGATGCGACGCTACAAGTCAGCTGATTTGACGACGCGGGAAGATCGGTGTATCCAAAATGAGTAGAGGGCAAACGTGGAGCAACGAGGAGGAAAAGAGCCTCATCAATGTTTGTTTCTGCATACAACGGAGGAAATCCTGCTGCTGTTTTGAATGTTTTGAACATTTTATGAGCTCTTCGTGAGTTCTTAGCTGGTAAAAAATAAAGCATATGTACACGCATAAAATGATGGTGTTTAATCCAGCTCACAGCATTGTTTTGAATGTTCGGGAATGAAGCTCCGTCGCGAAATATACGTCATAAAACCCGACCAATCAGGTCGTGACCGTATCCTTATGCATTTGGTTCGGTAACTTAAGGTTCGCTGTTAAAAATGCCAGCGTGAACGCTAAGCGGACCAGGACTATATGTTTTGTTTTTGTTTTTTGGTCCGGTCCAAACCAACCGAACTACAAGTGCGTTCACACTTGTAGTTCGGTTGGTTTGGTCCAGACCAAAAACAAAAACAAACATATAGTCCTGGGCGGTATTCCAGAAAGCAAGGTTAACTTACCGTCACATATACCCTGAACTCAAGGTTGATTAACTCAAACCTTGCTTACTCCAGGTATGCTGGTTCCAAAAACACATCAGGGAGTAAGTTCAGCCAACCGAGAGTATGTTCCCGGTTAACACACAAGACATTCTCAACTGAGCGACGAATCGATGATTCACCATGGAAACAGACGCTGAGAAAAAGCACGCCATTCCACTTCCTCCTTCTTCTTTTGTTTAATGGCGATTTACAAAATCTACTTAGTGCACATCGCCACCTATTTGGTGATTGTGTAATAATTTTTTCAATCTTTTTATTGAATAAGTAATCTTTATTCACTGAGAATAAGACTTATATTGTTTGTTTGATGCTAAATATTTAATAAGATATTACATATGTATTTTATTATAGAAATTATAGAATAGAAAACGTCCTGTTATAAAAAGGAAAAAAAGCACATCAGATGTGTGTGATTACAATAAAATTATTACATATATTATATTATATATAAATTGAATAAACATTTAAACATTATAATAGTGCTTTATACTTTATACATATATGTACGTATGTATTGTATAATATAATATAATATAATATATATATATATATATATATATATATATATATATATATATATGTATATGTAAAAAACAGTAACTATGTACAAATTTAGAAATGTAGTTACCGTGATAAAACTATATTAATTAAATAACACACATCTGAATACCTCTTAAGA
The DNA here is from genome assembly GCA_038088235.1 of Zacco platypus. Classification (NCBI taxonomy): domain Eukaryota; kingdom Metazoa; phylum Chordata; class Actinopteri; order Cypriniformes; family Xenocyprididae; genus Zacco; species Zacco platypus. Next base: position 25,622,128 of record CM076077.1, on the reverse strand, counting down.
AAACTAACCCTCAAACTTAACCTGCTCCGGAGCAGGTTATGTTCAGAGAGTAAGTTGCTATGGTTACTTACATACCCTGAAAGTTACCTCAGTTTTTGGAACCGAAAGTTGAGGTTATCAGCTTACTTACTCTTAAACATACCTGGGTATGTCACATAACTTGCTTTCTGGAATACCCCCCTGGTTACCGAACATTCAAAACAATGCTGTGTGCTGGATTAAATGCCATCATTTTATATATATGCTTTATTTTTACCAGCTAAGAACTCACAAAGAGCTCATAAAATGTTCAAAACGGCACCAGGATTTCCTCCGTTTGGAAGCGGACCGAGACCCATCTTTTTAGAGGTCTCGGTCCGCTTGTTTGGTCCGCACCAGGGTTCGGATGGCAGCGTTCACATATGTTCAAACGAACCGCACTAACAGAGCAATCGCACCAGGGTTCGTTTTAATCAAACCAAACATGACAAGTATGAACGCACCCTTAAAAGTAAACTGAACGGAGCCGGGCTGTACCGCAGAAGGATTATTCCTCTCCAAACTCCGTGAGTAACGCCATCAGATTGGAACTTCGTGCACCTGGACAGCTATTCGGCTACCGCACGATGTGGCAGGTACTTAAAAGTACAATTTTCGAGTGAAGAGAGATGATGTGATGAATTTGCTCCGGGAGCTTAATCCTCGAGGGTGTGAGAGCAGAACACGCAGAAGGTTTACAAGAAGAACCTAGCACTCAATGGGACCTAACTATATGTGGCACGCAGATGGTTATGATAAACTTAAGGCTTGTAAAGGCTTATGATAAACTGTGGCTTGAATGTGGACCAACAAATAATAACCCAACAGTGATTGCTCACTATTTCATGATGTCATGTGTGCGAAACCTGGACTGATTGCGGCACTGAGACCGGCATAATGGTTGCAATGAAAAACAAAAACGAGCACAATAAAGATCAATACAAAATGTAAAACAAATACAGCCCGCCAGGAAAAGTCTTTGTTTCTGAAAAGAAAATCGAATGATCAAAAGATGCAGACCATAAATTTCATTACGACTAACCTTTGATTTTATTATTCAAACATATGTGTATATGCTTAAAAGTATAACTACAATTTGTATCAATTTCTATAGGTCTCAGTTCATTAATCTTGCGAGATCTCGTGGTACGAGATCTTGTCACACCCCTAATTAATAGTTATATATATTAATTAATAATAAAATGGTTTTGTAAAAAGAGATTTCACAGGGGTAGAATTACATGAATGATATTTTTAAATATTAACATAGATTATGTTATATTTTTTCTATCTTTTTGTGGACCGACCTAAATAACTGCAGTATAATTTAAATATTGTTCAATAGTAATATATTTAATATTTATTTGTGCAAATTTCTTCAGTTCCACATGGTCTGATCTGTAAAAACTAAAATGTATTGCCATTACACAAATATTAAAATAAGAGTTAGAAAAAGACAAATAATCATGACAGGCCTACTCTGAACCAAAAAGCAATAAGTAGTGGTGAACTGTTTGGTTCCTTTCATCCAGCCGCTCAGGAATGGAAAGATGGTACATCAGCATCCAGTGTTTTGTAGAGCTGATCCTGTCCAATTCACAGTACATAACTTACTGTTTAGATACGAGATCCATTCTCCCTGGTAAGGAGACATTGAGATTGTAAATCTTTTCAATGTGGCAGGTTTATTGTCACATTTCATGCGTGATCAAGCCAGTAACTCTCACTTGGGGCCGAAGTGGATTGTTCTGGATGGAGACATTGGCCTCATGGGGATTGAGTCTCTCAACACTGTAATGGATGACAACAAGGTACCATGCACAGTTTGTGCATGTTTTTTTCATGGGGACATTTGCATTCACTTGATTACAGTTTTTCTCATTCGCTTTGGTACATTTCTCAGATCAGAATTGAAATTTGCAAATGAGTATGTGCATTTCTCAAAACAATTTGTACAAACAGCACAACACAATGGATTACCTGCAAAAGCCTATAACTTGCTCAAAATCTTTAGTACATCTCTCAAAACTAAGTTGAACATATCAGTGCCTTCAGAATGACAAGTCATTGTGTACGGACAAGACAGTCAAATTGCTTAGTCATGTTGTCAATATAACAGTGTACTCTGGAGGGATGATCTGATGTAAACTATGGCGACAGTTTTGATGAAAATTATTGTAAATTGTAGGTTACACCTTAGTGTATGTGGGAGTTTGATTGCAATAGACTAGACAAAATTCACATTTACTGTTTGTACTTTACAGTTTTTCTCAGTCGCTTTGGTGCATTTCTCACATCACTATTTACATTTGCACAACAGTTAGTTCAACCTCCACAACATTTAGTCAGTTGAGCACATCATAGTAGCAGTTTCTCATTCCTTCCAACAAATTGCAAATGCTTTTGGACATGCATCAATTGCTTTCATACAACTCTCTGCTGTTTTATAACATTATCATTTGCTTATGTCACGTCAGTCAAAATTAATTATACTTGTGAATGCTGAATAGTAATTCCATACAAAACTAAGAGTCCTCATTTCATTGCTTGAGTCTTTACATACAAAAATGTTGAACTAGTTGTCAAAATCTTTTAGACACTCTTTACAAGGACATAATCCCTGAGAATGAGAGGGGTCTAACTGGAAACCATCTGAGCAAGCATGTTGTAGTTTTCACCACTCAGATGTCGTCCGACAGTGGTTTGCGGCACATGATAGGATGCTGGTGGAATATCTCCCTCCCTACTCACCATTCCTAAATCCAATAAAGGAGTTTTTCTCTTCCTGGAGGTGGAAGGTATATGACCGGCATCCACATACCCAAATGGCCCTGCTAGCGGCCGTGGATGCAGCATGTGATGACATCACATCAGAGTCCTGCAGAGGGTGGATTCGCCACTCGAGGAGATACTTTCCTCGCTACATTGCAAGAGATGATATTCGCTGTGATGTAGATGAAATTATGTGGCCAGACAGAGAGGAACGTCTGGATGTGAATGAATGATTACAGTACTATGTATGTTGTATGTTCTGTTCCAGTATCTACTGCAATATTGTTTACAGTTGTGCACAGCTCTACCCAAAGGAAGTTTATGTTTGTTGAAAATAAGGGTGTATTTTTTCTTTTGCACAATGTTGTGAACAAATTAGAACTGCAAAGAGCATATGCAGTAAAAATGTGAAACATACATATTCAGTCTTGTACTCAGTTACCTCACTAAATACAGTAATGTGTAACTTTACTGTATTTTTCAAATGGCTGTTGAAATAGTATATAGTGCTGTCTTGAGCATTTTCAAGTAGTGTCACCAAGATCAGACACTTTTTGTAATGGAAAACATTTACAGAGTAAACTGTCATAATGAAAACATGACAAAGTCATTTGACTATCTTGTTCATAAATAATGGTGTCAGGACTTTTCATTTTGATGACACTGACACTTTCATTGATATTAATACTTGCTTTTGAGGAATGAGCTATCCATTTTGAGCAAGTGACACGCTTTTGCAGGTTATCAACTAGGTTTTGCAGTTTGTACTAATTGTTTTGAGAACTGCATTAACTGTTGTGCAAATGTAAATAGTGATGTGAGAAATGCACCAAAGCGACTGAGAAAAACTGTAATTTGTTGACAGACCATGTCATTACGATACAGAAAGGAAAATACAGCACTGCATAGCACAAAGACAAAAAAACAAAAGTAGAAATGTGAACATAGGACAGTCTCCTTAGGGAAAACTGTACATGCAGTGCTGTAGGAATTACAGTGCAGTCTTCCTACACCTCCTGACGTTCCTGTCTGTTAGGCCACAAATTCTCATCCACATCACAACGAATATCTTCCCTTGCGATGCAGCGTGGAAAGAATCTTTTAGAGTGTCTTATCCAGCCTCTGCAGGCATCTGCTGTGATGTCATCACATCCATGGCAGCCAGAAGGATCATCTGTGTATGTGGCTGGCGATCGTATATTTTCCATCTCTATGCTGAGAAAAATTCCTCAATGGGGTTAAGGAATGGAGAGTAGGGTGAGAGGAACTCCATCAGCATCCTGTTGTGGGCTGCAAACCATTGCCTGATGATGTTGGAGCAATGGAAACTGACATTGTCCCAAGCTATCACGTACTTTGGCAGGTCATCTCCAATCTGACCCCTCTCTTGTTCAGGGATGAGATCTCTGTAGAGAGTGTCTAAAAAGGTGACAAGATGCTCTGTATTGTATGGCCCAATATTGGGAATATGCGTTAGTGTAATATGGTGATTAAGTTCCCAAAGGCAATTAATAATTGATTAATGTTATTTTTTTTCTATCATTGTTAAATAGTATTTCCTTCGTTGTTTGTGTTTGTTAGGAGGAAACTATATTTTGTGCATTCAATAAATTAATTAATTATTCCCATTTGGTATACTTGAATGACGTCATCATGCGCTGGGTTAGGGTGCGCGCCCGTGATGTGCTTCATTCTAGTAAAATGCAGACACGTGAAGACATCACGCCAGCATTGTCGCATTAATTATTCTACACTCATTTTCAGGTAACTAAAGTTAGAATGCACAAAATATACCGTTGATATGAGTTTTGACACTGCTACAAATATATATATATATATATATATATAGCGAGTTGTTATTTAATATCTTATTAAAAGTGTTATGAGTTCAGTGAAGCACATGGTTAGCATGGGTGCGCGAAGGCCAGACATATATAAGTCTGTTTAAATTAGTTTATCCGTTTATATAAATTCATCTTTGAGGTATCAATGGCCATTAGTTTGCCGCAGTTGCTGTTAACTGTGTGTTAGGCCTTGCATTTGAGTGAATGCGGTCTTGTCATTTCAATGTAATGCGCCGGACGGCGAGCTGGGCCGCATGTGTTTAGCTGAGTGTGACTTGTAAATACCTGTTTGCGTTGTCAGTCTCATGTTGTAAAAGTTGTATAGGTGATTGAGGCTTCATACCAGTGAAAGTGTTAAATGTATATCTTTATTGTTTGTGTACACATATGCTGTCATTGATTGTGATTCATTCTAGTAAAATGCAGACACGTGAAGACATCACGCCAGGATTGTCGCATTAATTTTTCTACACTCATTTTCAGGAGTGCTACATCAGCACACCATTCTCAGAGATAGCAGCACCCATGGTCATGTTCCCGCCCCGTTGGCCTGGCACATCAACTGTAGCTCTGTGGCCGATGATATTTCCACCAGCTATATACATACTTGCCAGTTGATGAGATTCATGAGATGCACCTTCATTAGAGAAAGTCAAGATTCACCTGGGAGCAATTTAACAATTCAGGACAGATTTAGAAAAAAGTCTAATGGAAATGTATAGAAATATGCTTGATGTATTATGACAACTTGTTCAACCATTTTGCATTTAATATGACTGCATATAATGACTTATACGATGAACTAATGACTGGATGTTTTGAGGGGTAAGACTATTGCTCAGTGAACTATATAATACATTTTAATCAACATGACATAAGCAATTGATAATGTAGGAAACGGCAGAGAATTGTACATAATCATTTGCATAGATGTACCAAAGCAACTGAGAAAAACTGTGATCGAGCCAATCAGACAGTACATTGAATGGGCACCAACTGGCGACATACACTTCCTGCTGGATGTGCTGGTCCCAAGAATAGCTAGTTGGTTTTGGATACAACCACGTGTGCCTGAAGGTGAGACCTATTACAAGTACAAAATAGAAATGACATTGCTTGAAAAACATACAAAGAAGCCCTGACGTGAGTGAAATCAAAGTAAAATTATCAGTGGGTATCCAGAGAATGTCATTGTAACAAATGCAATGTATTTCATGGTAACATTACCTTCTATGAACTACATCTCTCAATCAAACATGACTAATCATATCTCTTCTAAAAAAATGTTTACAGAATGCCAGGATCTTCTTGAGCGACTTCATGACAGACAGTCACGGATGACGTTACAAACTATTTTGGATCATGACTGGTTTAAAAGAAAAACCAGAGCGTAAGAAAAGTACGCATTAGAAAAAGAGAAATTTGTTTGAGCGATTCAGGCCTTCTTCTTGGCACCTCTTGACCTTAGTAACATGCTCTCATTATTTGGCAGGTTCCCCAGTTTCAGTAGCTCCTCCACGGGGCCTATAGCTCAGCTGCAGGGTCATTTGCCTGGGATCCCGGGGACAGTTCCGGCTTTAACCCCTGGTTGTCTCTCTTCCTATCTGGCACGTTCCCCAGCTTCGGTAGATATAGCCGTTCCCTCACGGCTCTCGCGCGCCCTGCTCGTCACATACCCCCATTGCCTCTCACAGGCCGGGGGGTACCCACGAGACTGCACTCTACTCCCCCTGGGGCCAGTCTCGGCGGCTGCAGCACCTGGGGGTAAGGACAGACAAGACGAGTGAAAAGGAGACGGAAGCCCAAGGAGCGACAAAGATAAGAGAGGGATGAGAGGTTCTTGGTCCGGTTCCCGGACACACTGCCACTCGGTTCTCAGCCAGCCTCGGTGCCATGCGATGGTACTGGACGCTCAGTGGACGGCTCGATCCTCCTCCCTCCCTGAGGGCAGCCGGCAGCGAGTCCGCCGTTCCCTGCTCCTTCCCATCATGGCGTAAGGCAGCAGGCTACGGCCCACGGTGAACGGCGGCAACTCCTCCGCTCTTTCCTGGACGGCAGCCACCCCACCTCGACCCAGGAGCATCGCAGCGAGCTCTCCGTCCCACCTGTTGTATCATTGCCCCAGCACCACCGCCTGAGTGTAAGATTGTAAGAATGCAAGGGCTTTAGATACTGTTTTGGATGCGACTAGCTTAGTGAAATCTGTAGATTGTTCGGTTCCGGCTGTAGAGCCCGTGCAGCAGGGCAATTGGGTGACCGTCAGGTTGTGGGAAAAAACACTGCTTTTCCATTCTGATAAGAACATCAAACAGGTTCTCCTCACTCAGTGACGCACCGGCTGAGAATCCTGTTGAAAGTGCCCTAGTTATTGGAGATTCTATTACACGGAACGTGAAAATAGAGACACCAGCCACCATAGTCACATGTTTACCGGGAGTCAGAGCACCTGACATCAAAGCCAGCCGGAGATCACTAAAATTAACATTAAAAAGGTGTGTGAACTCGCAGGTACGATGTCAGACACTGTAATTTGTTCTGGACCCCTTCCTGCTCGTAGGAGTGATGAGATACTTAGCAGACTATCATCACTCAAGGGCTGGCTGTCTAAGTGGTGTCCACAGAATAATATAGGTTTCATAGACAATTGGAAAAGTTTTTGGGGCAGACCTGACCTGTTGTAAAGAGATGATGGTATTCATCCCTCCTGGGGTGGTGCTACTCTTCTCTCTAGTAATGTGGCGCATAGTCTTAGAGCTGAACCTTGACTAACCGGGGCCCAGGTCAGGAAGCAGACAGACTGGCTAAACCGACCGTCTGCTAGCTGTCTCACATCACAGAAGTCAGACAAATCCCAACACATATCATAACATAGAGACTGTGTCTGTAAAATCCAAGATTTGAACTCACAATTGTGTTTTATAAAATCAGAATTAGGAGATAACTTGCAATACTGACTTTTTTCTTGCAATTGCGAATTTATATTTCAACTTCTTTGCTTGCAATTCTTACTTTTCTTATATATCTCATAATTCTGACTTTTTTCATTATTGTCAGTTTATATCTCATTATTGCGAGTTTATACATAAATTAACTAGACTAATAACTACTGATCTTTGCAACGGAATGAATCAATACAAATATATAGAATAAGCTGGACAATGACACCATTTTCTTTGGGAGCTGCTGTGCAGCCAAAAATGATTAGCCAATTATTAATGTAAAGCTGCTTTGACACAATTTGCATTGTAAAAAGCGCTATATAAGTAAAGGTGACTTGACTTCATACTGTCACAGGGAAAACAGATATGAGTCACGTGGTAAAATGCAATGAAATGGGGCAGTAAACTCATTGTCTGCCCCTAAACAGAGAATATAGTACCTTAAGGGCTAGAAAAAGTATAAAGGTGTACTTCAGAGGCTCGTGATGTTGAGTTTTTTCTGAAAGTGAACAGTCATACATAAAATATCCAGACAGTACTGTATCTATACCCAAAATGAATCAAAATGGTTGTGCTGCTGTTTGTCAAGCTAAATCTGATAAAGTACGCTCATATACTCATTATATTGGGTACTATTGATTTGTCGTTTGCACTTTATTTCACAGTACATGCACTTACGTGTACTTGCCTAAGAAAGTACTGTAAAATGAGGTAACACCATGGGTTAAGTTTTAGGGGTTGGTTCAGGGTTATTACCTAGTTGTTACCCACGCTTTCACGCCATGTCATAATTACCACAGTCTTGAGATGAAAACACCATTTGTAGCTGTTCACATCCTTCAGATAAATTTGAATGTACTTAGCGAACATTAAAAAGTATGCTCTATATAGGATGAATAGTATAAATGAAATTCGGACATACTATTTCCACTATATGATGGAAGTAATGTTACTAATGTTATTAGTGTCACGTGACCCAGCAGAGTCAGTTGCATCGCTTCATTTTCATTCATAAATCCCTTCCTGTTGCCTCACAGGACAGTAAAGTGGAAGTAGTAGGTCATCCATGGACTTCTCGCCTAATTCTTTTTTCAATTGCTATGTATTCGGACATGCTACTCTTTTGGCGTTTTTCATTTACTATAAGGGAGATATTCGATTTCAGACGTACCGTGGGAATTATGCTTTTCTATGGCAGCACTTTCAACTCCTAAATGAATCTCTAGCGTTCATGTGGTACAGGGGTTAGGCTACTTTATGCCCCATCACTGACATGGTTTCTCTTGCCTCTCTTGCCAGCATCAGAAAGTTTGTGTGCAGTTGTGTTTTGAAAGCAGTAATTGGTGTACAACGTTTCAACAACTTCTGCTCATGTATTTGAAGGCGTATTGGATCATTGAGGGTAAACATCATATGCGACAGCGCATTACGGAGAGCTTATGACCTACTAGCTACAGTTGTGTTCAAAATTATTCAACCCCCACTGAAATTGATTGTTTTGGCCGGTTTGACATTGATTTTGATCATTCAGTCATCCTGCTTACAATTAAATCAAAGAGGCACGTGTAGGTCAGACAAATATAACATAACATTTATAATGAAATAACCACAAATGTCTTTTCTCTGCTCACATCATTATCAGTTTTATTCAACCCCCAAGTGACATTCAATCTTAATACTTAGTACAACATCCTTTTACAGTTATAACAGCTTTTAAACGTGAAGCATAGCTTGACACAAGTGTCTTGCAGCGAGCTACGGGTATCTTCGCCCATTCATCATGGGCAAAAGCCTCCAGTTCAGTCACATTCTTAGGCTTGCGCACTGCAACTGCTTTCTTTAAGTCCCACCAGAGGTTCTCAATCGGATTTAAGTCTGGTGACTGCGATGGCCATTTCAAAATGTTCCAGCCTTTAATCTGCAACCATGCTCTAGTGGACTTGGAGGTATGCTTGGGATCATTGTCCTGTTGAAAGGTCCAACGTCTCCCAAGCCTCAGGTTTGTGACGGACTGCATCACATTGTCCTCCAATATCTCCTGGTACTGAAGAGAATTCATGGTACCTTGCACACGCTGAAGCTTCCCAGTACCTGCAGAAGCAAAACAGCCCCAAAGCATGATTGACCCCCCGCCATGCTTCACAGTAGGCAAGGTGTTCTTTTCTTCATAGGCCTTGTTCTTCCTCCTCCAAACATAGCGTTGATCCATGGGCCCAAACAGTTCTAATTTTGTTTCATCAGTCCACAGAACACTATCCCAAAACTTCTGTGGTTTGTCCACATGACTTTTGGCATACTGCAGTCGACTCTTCTTATTCTTTGGAGACAGCAAGGGGGTGCGCCTGGGAGTTCTGGCATGGAGGCCTTCATTACGCAGGGTGCGCCGTATTGTCTGAGCAGAAACTTCAGTACCTACATCTGACAAATCTTTTCTCAGTTCCTCAGCAGTCACACGGGGACTTTTCTCCACTCTACGCTTCAGGTAGCGCACAGCAGTCGAAGTCAGCATCTTCTTTCTGCCACGACCAGGTAGCGTTTCAACAGTGCCCTTTGCCTTGAATTTGCGAATGATGCTTCCTATGGTGTCTCTTGGTATGTTTAACATCTTTGCAATCTTCTTATAGCCATTGCCCTTCCTGTGAAGAGTAATCACCTCTTCTCTTGTCTTCCTGGACCATTCTCTTGACTTCACCATGTTTGTAACCACACCAGTAAATGTCTAGAAGGAGCTGAGTATCACAGTCATTTTAAAGCTGCCTAATTGGTGCTTATTAGGCTTTATTGCTGCTCCCTGACATCCACAGGTGCTTTCAATACCTGATTGAAAACACTTCAATGGACCTCTGTTCTTCAGAGTGGTAGTCTTTAAGGGGTTGAATAATTGTGTCAATGAAGAATTCACAAAAGAAACATTTACTACTGTATTACAAAACCAATTGATGTCATTTTAGTTGCATATGCTTCTTTAAGAAGTCCTTGTAGGATTTCATTCTGAATTCAATTACAAATGTACTCTAAATTCTCTAAAACCATTTACAGCATTGGGGGGTTGAATAATTTTGAACACAACTGTACATTCTGCCTTAGGAACAAATGGTGTTACCGAATAAAGTACAGAGTTAGTTATAAACTAGCTAGTAGCTACTAAGCCTCTAGTGTGGACTAAAATATTCCAATTTAAGAAGCATTTTACAAACAGCCTGTGAAACACAAACCTGTTGCATTGTAGCTGTTGTCACTGACCACCAGTGTTTTTTTGTTAAAGTGTAAGAAACCAAGCTACACTGTAACAAATTGCTGGCAACTGACAGCATAACTGCAGAAAGGTGTGAATATTATGATACAAAAAACTACAGTTAAATTGTTAACTTACTATACACCTTTGGTGTAGTTTTGGATTGAGATAAAAGGCAGATCACAGATAATCAGTCTTAGTCACATTTGTTTTCCTTCAGTCGCATGTTTCCTTTGTTCTAGTTTCCCGCCTGAGCTTGTCACTATGGTTACTGATATTAGTCATTTTGTTCATTTGTTCATCATTAATTATTCTTGTTTGCCTGAGTATTTATCTGCCTGTGTTTTCAGTTCCCGATGTCATTAACAATACTTATGAGTTTGGTTATGTTTTACGATTTGTTAAGTAAGTATCTTTGTATTAATCTTCTTTTGTCCTGTCTTCAATCCATACGATATGTGACAGAACAACCAACCCTAAAATGGATTATGCAGCAAGGTTTACCACTCTAGCCCAGCAAGAGCTTCCTTTATTGGATTACATGCTGATCCTGTCAAACTCTAAATCGTCTGCATCTTCATTGCCTCTGATCCTGCCCAGCACAAAACATTTCATTGCCCTGTTTTGACATATATCATCATACCTGTGTGTGTGTGTGTGTGTGTGTGTGTGTGTGTGTTTATGCAAAAAAACACATTATAAGTGAACCTGAAGGAATCCATGTCATGACCCCTTAAAGGCTGCAGTCCTTTAAACCGCCTTTAAAAGGAAAATGTGTATCAATCCTTAAATACTGTTACATCGAGAAGACTACTCTCTTGAGGGATTAAAACTAATGGATTTGGATGATAAGTGACTTGACTTATCTGCTGCTGTAGAACTGTCAGGACTACACACACACACACACACACACACACACACACACATTGGGTTTTCATGTTCAATGGGGACTTTCCATAGACCATTATCCATTATTTGTATACTGCACAAATGGTTAATTCTATCCCCTAACCCAAAACCTCCCCATCACAGAAAATTGTTTTCGTCATGGGGACCAAAAATGTCCCCACAAGGATTTCAGATATTGCCATCTTTGTGGGAACATTTGTCAGTATACCTGAACCACACACAAACACACGTTTGTATGACTTTCTATGACTAGCCCTTGCAACTAAGTAGGAGCCTTTACCTTAAAATCACGTCTTAACCCAACTGGCAAAAGATCCTGACTTTACTTTAGAGACATACACACACACAGGTTTGTTTTGCTTTAGTGAAGACATTCCATAGGCGTAATGGTTCTTATACTGTACAAACTGTACATTCTGTCCCCATACACTAAACCTACCCATCACTGAAAACATTCTGTATTTTTACATTTTTAATAAAAAATTATTTAGTATTTAAAAAAAAAAAAAAGTTTAAAAACCGGTGTAGGCTATAACAACCCCAACACAAGGGATCAGATTGATGGCTAGAGCTTCGGATTTCACGTTACTATTGTGATGTTTGCCTGAATACTTTAATGCAATGAAAATGTATATGATAATATATTAACTTCACTGAAAATATTGTTAACATGGTTACACAATGAAATTAAAAAAGCAAACATAAGTTCAAAACACAATGAAATCGAGCCACAACTCAACGGAAATGCTTCCGACCACTAGAGGGCTCTTGGAGCTTGGTAAAGTTAGATTTCCTTGCCACTGTTCTAGAGTTGACAGTCTAATATCAATACCATGATTTACAAATACATACAGCACAAATCATTATGGGCTGATGCGAACAGCAACAAATGTACAGTACACAGTTAATGAACAACACATGATGGAAACACACATTTCTCTGCAACTACTACTACTCTGCAAATAGCCACATTGCGTTTAATCTGGACAAGCAAATAAGCATTTATGATGTGAATAACCAGCATTTCTAAACAACAGTTTCGAACAGATTTCACCTTCTATGGCTTATCGTCAGAATTTACGCGATTTGCGTATATCACGCAGCACAATGACAACCACGTGCTCTACGGTCACAGAGTACGACGGTCACAGAATCTGGTGTAACAACTGTTCACGTGATAAAACTTCTTTTTTGTAACTTATGTTATAAAATAATGTTAATAACAATAAGAATCATAATGACTTTATTTTGTAATCATATACATACCTCCGTGCCAACTTTGTAGTTATCGATTGTATAATTTTGTCATGGTTGTTCATGCTTGTATGAATGCATTAATAATCACTAAATACTATAAAAAATAACACACATTAACAAGTGTACATTATTTCATGTATTTATTATTTTTAATAATTTCTTTAGTTTGTTAGAAATACTCACGCTAACAGATGACGTGATCGTTGAGCGCCCTCACGCGACCTTACATTTGAATGAATACAAGGGACAGACAAGATGTATCGTCAGCGGAAAAAAACTACCACAACCATGTAAGTATTTTACCACATGTAAAATCGTGTTTTACATTGGAATCGGCACAAATGACGCCAACAGAAAACTTTATTGTTAATAAAAGAGTTTGATTATAGACTGTTTGTATATCCGCTATCCTAACGGTTAACGTTAACCTTTACCGAGTGGCTCATGAATATTTTGTGAAAATTTGAAACATTAAACTAAATACAGACATTTTACCACGATCATATTTGGTCTGTCTTCGTTGTTTATAAATTATTTTAAATAATTCATTGTCTTTTGACAATTTAATGCGGATGTCATAACTGTCACAAATTCAAATCGAAACACGCGTTAGGCCCCGATCACACAGAACGTGTTTTGTGCGGTGAGAGGCGCCTTTTTTTAATTCATCTATAAATAACAGGGGTGTGCAGTGATGCATTAAAAATCATTTATTTTTCTTTGTTATTCTAAATGATTTAACAAAAAACTGGCATATTTTTCTTCTGCTCACTGATAAAAATGATTTTATGGTTAAGTAAATACTACAGAAAAAAAAAAACCCTGTAATTGACATTAAAAAGTTAGATCAGGCAGGAATTAAAAAAAAAAAAACGAAGTAAATTCTATATTAGTACTCAATTCAAGCTTGTAGAAATTAAAGTGTAAGTATCAACATTCTAAAATTAAGTAAAACTACTCAACTTTTTGATACTGCCCAGATAGCAAATGACATCTGGCCCAGATGTGGCCCACGTCTCCTTAATTCTTCCGGCCCACATACAGCAGACCACTCAATCTCAAACTAAAACCGGCTTGATGTGTGTGGGCCAGATACGGCCCATATGGCCTTTGCCGCTGCCAGAACTGAGCCATATGTGCCATAGTTGGCCCAGATGTGTATGCTATCTGGGTGGTGTTCCCATCATGTACCTTGAATAATTAATGAGGTTGATTTTTCATTGTTTTCCACCTGTATTTCCACTGTTTTTGCATTTGTGGTTAGGTTTTGTCATTTTGTGACATTTGTTACCATCATTGAGTACTAAGTATTGTGGTCTCTGTGTTCAGGTGCCGCGACTTTTCATTATGAACTGCTTCAGTGTTTTCGGATGTTTACAGAGTGGTTGACGTGTCTAAATCCATCATAATGTTCCTTTAATAAACTCGTTCGAGCTTGTTGAGTGTCACACCTCCCGCTTCTTCATTGTTCCTGGTGCAGGCGCCGCCAGTGGAGATGGAGGAGATGGTGCAGGCGCCGCCAGTGGAGATGGAGGAGATGGTGCAGGTGCCGCCAGTGGAGATGGAGGAGATGGGGCAGGCGCTGCCGGCAGAGGTGGTTCAGGCGCCGGTGCAGGAAGTTGAGGTAAGACGACACACCTGACACCGTTTCCCAGTGTTCTTCAAGAATGGCTAGAAATGGTCTGCTTAATTTCCGTACGTCTCTTATTGTGATGTGATATTCTCGGGGATGGTTCCTTTGTGATGTCAATAGTTACATAATTTCAGGATGACTAATTACAGTAACAGGATGTCCAATGATTAAAATGCCCATTGAATATTTAATTGAACTTTGAGACTCCACCATTTACAGATAATTTTTTTTAGGCACCATCATCAAAAACAAGCTATAATTGTTTCGCCTGTTAAAAACTCAGAATTTTTTTTCTTATTTGAATGTGTACATCTACTTACTATATGGCTTTGTAAGACAAAATTATTGCAAATGCACCGTGACCGGAAAAACCTGAAGAAAATGTGAGAGCTCCTTTGTGTTTATTTTAATGAAATTGGATGACATCCGAATAAACACCTAATCAGAAATGCGTATTGACAGCTTTTATAATCAGTCTATTTAATCAAATATTTCTTCAAGTGTATATCTCTTTAGTTGTGTCCCAAATGGCAACACTATATACATTTGCACTATGTACTCATTTGTGTACTGTATGAAATGGGTTCATTTATCGTTCAACATCGGAGTCTGACGAAGCGTCCAATATTCCAGTTTTTCTTTTTTCGGTTAATTAAGTGCATCATTCGGGTATGTAAAGTCAGTGTTGGGGGAAGTTACTTTTAAAAGTAATGCATTCCAATATTGTGTTACTCCATAAAAGGATAATTTTTTTGTCCTACAGCATTTTTGCTTTCATTGTGTACAAACAAATGTCGCTGGAAACTTGCCATTCTTTCAGTGCTGTTAGTGTGAAATGCAGACCACTAAAGTGCATGATTCCTCAATTTTAAGCAGTCTCCAACCATCCTGCCAACAGTCACACAGTTCACACAACTGTTTGTTTACACACAGCAAGATTCCTTGACCTTGATTGCTTTTCCAGCCTGTAGCATCACTTTTGAAGAGTTTTCTTAGGAATCAATCCCTGACAGTGTTCTCTCTCCTCCAGGAGCAGGAGTGCTGCATCAGCCACGAGGTAAAACAAACATCATACACTCATTTAGTTTAAATGCATTTTATAATGAATGTTGAGGCTTTAGAGATGATTGGAAGTTTTCCAACGAATTTGCTCTCAGTTGTTTATATTTTTGTGCTTCGTGCATCTGTAATGAATGGATATTAATAATGATTAAAAATAAATATTAAATATATTTAAAATACTATTAAACATATTTTACTGGAATGCAAGGTTTTTAATGTAAATAGACTAAGGTCTTATTCAGAGATGTGTTTAGCTGATGTATTTAAAAAAGTATCACCTGAATGTATTTTAGAATTTCTATCTTGTATTAATCTGAAATGTCTTATATAGTTTTTTGTTAATTATATGAATTTTGTCATTTATTGTTTTCACCATGAAAAAAGCCTTGTTGCTGACGTGGCGTAAATAAATAAATATATTTTAACATGATAAATAAATATAATAATATTTTTAAAAAAATAACACTTTTTCTGTGTTTTGCTCATACTCAAAAACAAAGAAACTAATATGCAACAGATTGTTTTGCATATTGTCATTACAAAAATACAGTGAGATTAGTTTTTGTTCTTCCAAAAGGTCATTAC
The DNA here is from genome assembly GCA_038088235.1 of Zacco platypus. Classification (NCBI taxonomy): domain Eukaryota; kingdom Metazoa; phylum Chordata; class Actinopteri; order Cypriniformes; family Xenocyprididae; genus Zacco; species Zacco platypus. The sequence continues at coordinate 25,605,874 of CM076077.1, read as the reverse complement.
AGCTAAAGTTAAAAAAATATTCAAAATATAAAGACATTTAAAAAAAAAAAAAAAAAAAAAAAAAAAAAAAATAATATATATATATATATATATATATATATATATATATATATATATATATATATATATTAAGACAATATTAAAGAGTAAAGACCTAAAGCAGGTAGTAAATAATATATATTAAAGGGTTAGTTCACCCAAAAATGTCGTCGTAAAGGTGGGCTAAGTGGATTTTGAAAAACACTTTTGGACATTGTTGATATTTGAAATCAACCCAAACAAACCCACCGCTCTCTTCATTGCTCCGCCTCCAAAACTGGGTAGTCGTGGCCTAATGGTGAGGGAGTTGGGCTTGTAACGTGAAGGTTGCCGGTTTGATTCCCATGCCGGCAGGAATTGAAGATGGGGATTGTGAATAAACAACACTCTCTCCACATTTACATTTAGTCATTTAGCAGACGCTTTTATCCAAAGCGACTTACAAGTGAGGAAAACAAACAAGCGATTCTTCATGAATTGGCAAATAACACAGGAAGTGCTCACAATACAAGTTTCATACATTGCTCAGTACCATAAGCTAGAGTAGGAAGGGAAAAAGGGGGAAGGATAGGGTTTTTTTTTTATGAGGGGATCAAGTGTTCCCGGAAGAGATGAGTTTTCAGCTGTCTCTTGAATATTGCCAGGGAATCTGCGTTCCTGATGAAAGTAGGGAGATCATTCCACCAGCAGGGAGCAGTGAAGGAGAATGTTCTGGAGAGTGATTTTGTGCCTCTCTGTGACGGTACCACAAGCCTTCGTTCCTTTAGTGATCGCAGGCTTCTGGTGGGGAAGTAGCGTTGTAGCAGTGTGTGGAGGTAGGAAGGTGCAGAGCCTGTGGTGGATCTGTAAGCAAGCATCAGCGCCTTGAACTTGATGCGAGCAGCAAGGGGTAGCCAGTGCAAAGAGATGAAGAGGGGCTTGACGTGGGCTCTCTTAGGCTCGTTGCAGACAAGACGTGCAGCAGCGTTCTGGATCATTTGAAGAGGTTTGATTGCACTTGACGGCAGACCAGCCAGAAGAGCATTGCAGTAATCAAGCCTTGAAATGACCAGGGCCTGGACAAGCAGTTGTGTTGCGTGCTCAGTCAGGAAGGGACGGATTTTCCTGATGTTGCAAAGTGCAAATCTGCACGACCGCGCCGTCTTTGAGATGTGATCTCTGAAGGTCAGTTGGTCATCGAAGACAACTCCAAGATTTCTGGCCGACTTTGATGGGGTAATGGTGGTTGTACCAAGCTGTATGTTGATGTCATGTTGAAGAGTAGGAGTGGCAGGGACCACCTTCGATACTACGACTAAGGTGCCCTTGAGCAAGGCACCTAACCCCTAATTGCTCCCCGGGCGCTGTCGCAATAGCTGCCCACTGCTCCGGGTGTGTGTTCACTGTGTGTGTGTGTGTGTGTTCACTACTCACCGCTGTGTGTGTGCACTTGGGATGGGTTAAATGCAGAGCACCAATTTCGAGTATGGGTCACCATACTTGACAACACGTCACGTCATCTCTCTCTTACTCCTGTCTCCTCGACAGGGAGTTTTTCAAAATCTACTTAGCCCACCTTTAATTACTCAGCCTCATGTCATTCTATACAAGTAAGACCTTCGTTCATCTTCAGAACACAAATTAAGATATTTTTGATGAAATCCAATTGCTCAGTGAGGCCTCTATTGCCAACAAGACGATCAACACTTTCAAGGCCCAGAAAGCTACTAAAAACATATTTAAAACAGTTCATTTGAGTACAGTGGTGAGTAATAAATGACATAATTTTAATTTTGGGGTGAACTAACCATTTAAAGAACCAGATAAGTGACCTGAAAGCACCATCATAGCAACTACATTTTTTTTTGTTTGTTTTTGCAGATGTGGCTATGTATTGTTTTAACCATCTGTGTCATTGTCATCATCATCCTCGGTGAGTAGCACAGTATTTACAGGCTCTTTCACACCTGGGGCAACAAATGATCATGAGTCTGCCTGTGGTTTAAGTGTTTGTGTGCTTATTAAATGTGTAGTAATTGGAAGTATATTATATCCAATTTTAAACTAATTTAAATAATTTTAATCCCTTTTCCCCCTCTTTCAGAAATCTTCAGGAGGATGCTTTGAACATCTTTTTTTTTTAAAAATCATTTTTATTTTTTAATATCTCTTTATAAATAAAATAAAATCTATGAAGAATAAAAAAAAATAAAATGGATTTTTTTTTTCATTGACCACTCAAATAGCTCTTTACATAAATACCTCCCTGGATGGTCACTGTTAATACAGTAAATAGGTCAATCCTTACGATAAATTTAAAGTTACAAACATTTACTGACAGACAGCAGGATGTAGGCTATTTTAGGCACATCCAATGACGTATAATTAAACTATTTAAATTCACGTAAGACATATCCGACTGTTTGTACAGTATAAGAACGTCAGTCATCCGTGCCATGCGTAAGTTCTGAAGGCACTTTAGAAAGTCATTTTTAAAAACTTGAATGTAATATTCTTAAGTTCATTGACGCTGTTTTTACACTAAACGAATGGAATTTGGTTGTATAGTATTATGTTGGACTTATTGCTTTCTGTAGGCCAATAGCAATTTAAGAGTATGGCTCGCCTTTATGCGGAACAGGCAGCTTTCGTGACCAATGAGAAACCATTAGGCACGCCCCCTAACGTTCGGCACACCCATTACTGCAAGCTGCAGTTACCCCTGTCTCGCAGCACAGCTAGCGCTTTCCCAATCGTTCTCATTCAGTTCAGTGGGCGGGATTACTGACCTGCACGTCCTGCCCGGAGCGCTGATTGGCTAGTTGGATGGATGCTGTGTTTGAGTCAATAGCTTATCCAAAGGGAAACTAAAGAAAATGAATAGCCTGTGTGTGGCCTTTTTTTACAGTTGTGTTGGTTAGCAGTGAACCGTTTCTGTCGTCTATCGCGATCCTTAGGAATACAATAAAATTATTTCCCGTTTGCTTTCCCCAGCCTGTTCTGGCATCCTGGTGCACAACAGCTGTCTACCATGCTGAAATAGTAAGGTTTGTAAGGTCTTAACAGTCTGGTTTTAAATTATTGTTCGGACCACTATCGATACCAATGTTACAGCCACTGTCGCGCTCTCCTGATGGCCTGCCAAAATGGTGGAGTTTAGATTGCGTGACGTCAACCTCCGACGCTCTATAGTACAGGCGCAATCTTTTGAAGCCAGAAGGAGAGATAGAGAGGGGATAGAAAGTATTGCTGAAATTAACAATAATTTAGAAACAATGTGAATCAACACCACAACAACTGAAGCAAGCAAACTTTGCAAAACACAAAATTTAACATGCTGTTCCTGAACTGGCAAAACTTTGCAGTTCAGTCATTCTCTCAACTCCCATGATATTTGAAACCCATGTGATATGTTATTTTTTATTTTTTTTTTAATGAAGAATAAGAAAAACATTTTTTGAATTTAGCATGATGAGGGCGAGTAAATTGACAGGATTGTTATTTTTTGGTGAATTGTTCCTTAAATAATTTGTGCTGGTTGTCCCTCTCTAGTGGACTGATGGTGAATCACACACTCCCTTTAATGCCACTTTTTAACAAGTTTGTAGAACTTCAAACTTTTAAATGTGTTACTCTAGTTATGTATATGTGTCAGACAAAGTAATTAGACGTCTTCGTATTTATATTTAGATTAGTAGTTGATTTATATTGTATATTTGTTTAGACATTGACCTGGTTTTTCTGTATTTCTGGACTCGTTCATGTAACTTTACTGCCGTTTAATCACGAGATTTGACTCGGAATGATGTTTAGAATAAATATCCACATCTATACTGTAAATTATGGTTAAAGTTCATATTTTATTTCTCTAACAAAAGGGGTTGCAAAGTGCCAGTAGATTCTGTCAATCTCCCTTTACTGTCCCTCCATTTCACAAAAGTAAAACTTTTAGGTGAGGAAAAAAATTCTGGAGCGGGCTGCCACACCCTGGGCTGTCCGAAGTTGGGCTCGTGCAAAATGATGGGCAGTTGTAGGTGTAGTTTGAGGTAAGGTATGTCAAATAAAAATGTATAAAGCTCTTCAACACCACGACCACACATGATGGAGGCTATGCTAACTTATTCTGTCGACTGTAACACAGAATTGAGTTGATCAGAAAAAAATAAATATATTATTACTTAAAACACTGAAAGGAGTAATATAATGTGTAATTAAAGTTGTGCTGCTGTGCTATAAATGAAAAAAGAAGTAGTTCAAATGAATAAACACTAACGTGATGTTAGTTATAAGACAGGCGCTGAGATAGCGTCACAGATGGACGAAATGATCGCGGGTGTCATCAAAGCGGATTAAAAGGCAATTATAACCATCATCCTTGTTTAATATGCATAATTAATATGAGGTACGATGATATAACTTGTATGAAACTTATTTGGGTCATTTTAGTGTGATGGTTAATGACACGGAAGTGGATGATTGTTGATTGTGAACCTGTAGAATCTGATGCACCGATTAATACTGCGTTGAAATTCCCTGGAGTTTAAAAATAATATAATGTTCAATTCTCTGAAATGAAGTGTGAATGAGTTATATTCATGTTCAGAAGTGTTTTATATGAGTTTATGTGCATTTAGCGTCACAGATAAACGAAATGATTGCGGGTGTAATCAAAGCGAATGATGAACTCCATTCGTGCAGTCAATCAGCCCCTAGATGGCAGTAGAATATCACATGCTGTTTGTCACACTAGATATCTATTAGAATCATAACAGGACATTTGTGCTTAAGATATGCTTTCTGACTGAAGCACACAGCTCAAATCACATTAGCGGCAGTAATAAATACATTATGTTAGGCTTAATTCACTTTTAAAAAATTCTAATTAAAAAAAAAAAGAATGCTCAAGTTGATTTTTAATTTGTTTGCCTCTCTCTATGTCATAGGCCCCCTCAAGCCAGTTACCGGAAGGAGCTGGAGCTGGCGCTGGAGCAGATGCAGTTCCAGCTGATACTGCGGTCAAGCCAGCCGCCACCGCGAAATGCGTGGTCAACCTGGCCGCCACTATATTTGGTGGTTCGCGCATACACTGGGTATTACGGTAAGACCGTCAGAGAACTGATCTGAAAACAAGCAATCCGCTGTCGAAGCGATTTCACATTCATTTATGCATTCAGTCTGTCTTAATAAATGAAAATAAATAACTAAATAAACAAATATTACAATTATTTATAGTAAATAAAATATATAAAGCCCACTTTCACCTGAAAATGGTAGTACACCTCCCTGTAAAAAAAAAAGAAAAAAAGTCCTAGTTTCACAGATTCATTTCACTTCAGGTGGAGAGGACACCTTCTCACAGTGTCAACTGCACCGTTTCAGGACATTCTGATGTTGCATTCCAAAATAAGAGCCCCCCTAAATCTCATATATACGCTGCTTTGTCCACACATTCAAAAATTCTTTAAAAAAAAAAGTCCTAGCTTCCACAGATTCATTTCCCCTCAGGTGGAGAGGACACTGTCTCTCAGTGTCAACGGCACCGTTTCAGGACATTCTGTTATTGCATTCCAAAATAAGAGCCTCCCAAATCTCATATATACGCTGGTGTGTCCACACATTAAAAAATCCTTAAAAAAAAATTCTTGTCTTCGTTGTTTATAAATTATTTAAAATAATTCATTCACTTTTGACAATTTAATGCGGATGTCATAACTGTCACAAATTCAAATCGAAACACGCGTTAGGCCCCGATCACACAGAATGCATTTTGTGCAGTGAGAGGCGCCTTTTTTGAATTCATCTATAAATAACAGGGGTGTGCAGTGATGCATTAACCCCTTCAGACCTGGCGTCCATTGGAATGGACATTACATAGTTCTGGCTCTAAACCAATAAAAAATCTCTGATTTCATTGTATGAACAATGCTTATTACTGATTGGTTACTGATTATCCATTCACAAATAGAGAAATGACTTTTTAGCTTGATCTGAGGGTGCTTCAGACATCAGACAAGACAAGCATGGCTCTGAAGCTCGAGAGAGGGAGGAGTAAGTGCCTAATTTTCATTAAAAATGTTGATTTATGTTCATGCTAGCCTAATACATTTTCTCTCAGCATAATTTAAACAATTTCAAGAGTTAATATTTCAAGTTATTTTGAAAATATTTAATTTCATTAAGTTATAGGAATTTTTTAAAGTTTAATGTCCATCCCAATGGACATCAGGAGTCAAGAGATATTAGCCAGCACTCATTCATTCATGCAAAGAAACAAAATACCTATAAGCATTTCATAGCTAAGCTATGACTTCACAATTGATTTGTTTTATGTATGTAACCTGTTTTTCACACAATCTTCCTTTAGAGTATAAAATCATAGATTTCCTTGAACACCTTGTAAATGGAGTTATCAGATCTTGACTGCTTGGATTCAGGAAATGAGGCAGATGAAAACGAGAGTAAGTGTAGATGTTGAGAGTATAGTACAAAGTTGTATGCCTTTTATAATAAGTAAATTGCAGAAAATGCATATGAGGTCATGAGTGGAAAAAGAGTTATAAATGTGATTGTTTTGTTATTGGATAGAACGAGGGAGAGAGACAAGGGATAGTGGAGATGCATGTATGCATGAAGAACCTGAGGTGGCAGCTGAGGTTGAGGTAGAAGAAAGTGTAGTGACAGAGGATCAGGAGGAGATTACAGTGAACAGAGAGGAAGATGATCATGAGCAGATGAAAATAACCAGGAAGCATCAGATTAAGTGGCGCCATAGGCCATTCACCAAAATCATCGATACTTCCTTTCAGAATCATCTGATTTATGACAGACATCCAATGAGTCCATACGAATACTTCAAACAGTATGTACAAGATGCCCTCTTCGATCTGATGTCTGACAGCACCAACATCTATGCCATGCAAAGTGGCACACTAGGTTTCAAACCCACCAGTTCAGGGGAAATCAGAACCCTCATTGGTCTCCACCTTGCTATGGGTGTGATGAAAATGCCAAGAGTCTCCATGTACTGGGAAGCCTGGATGGACATTGGTATTTTTCGAAACACCATGTGCCGTGACAGATTCTTCCAGCTTCGGTCACATTTGCATTTGGTCAACAATTTGAGAACAATGATGTGTTTTATAAGGTACGTTCTCTCTATAATGCCATACACAGAAGATGGTTGGAGCTTCCACTAGAGGAAAATCTTGGTGAGCTGGTGGAGTTAGATATGGAGGAGATGGTGCAGGCGCCGCCAGTGGAGATGGAGATGGTGCAGGCACCGCCAGTGGAGATGGTGCAGGCACCACCAGTGAAGAAGGAGGAGATGGGGCAGGCGCCGCCGGCAGAGGTGGTTCAGGCGTCGGTGCAGGAAGTTGAGGTAAGACTACACACCTGACACTGTTTCCCAGTGTTCTTCAAGAATGGCTAGAAATGGTCTGCTTAATTGCCGTCTCTTATTGTGATGTGATATTCTCAGAGATGGTTCCTTTGTGATGTCAATAGTTACATAATTTCAGGATGACCAATTACAGTAACAGGATGTCCAATGATTAAAATGCCCGTTGAATATTTAATTGAACTTTGAGGCTCCACCATTTACAGATATTTTTTTTTAGGCACCAGAAGTGGACTGCGATATTATTGTTTCTGACAATATTGATCATCATCATTCTTGGTGAGTATCACAGTATTTACAGGCTCTTTCACACCTTGGGCAACAAATGATCATGAGTCATGGGCCTGTGGTTTAAGTGTTTGTGTGTATTAAAAGTGTAGTAATTGGAAGTATATTATATCCATTTTTAAACTAATTCAAACAATTTTAATCCCTTTTCCCCCTCTTTCAGAAAGAGTCCTCTTCGAAGAATGAAGATTTTTATTTATTTATAGTTTTATTATATATACAGCTCTGGAAAAAATTAAGAGACCACTGCAAAATTATCAGTTTCTCTGGGTTTACTATTTATAGGTATGTGTTTGGGTAAAATTAACATTTTTGTTTTATTCTATAAACTACTGACATTTTTCCCAAATTCCAAATAAAAATATTGTAATTTAGAGCATTTATTTGCCAAAAGCAACAACTGGTCAAAATAACAAAAAATATGCAGTGGTCTCTTAATTTTTTCCAGAGCTGTATATATATATATATATATTTTTTTTTTTTTCATTCAGTTTTATAATTTATCATTTTTAGTAAAATAAAATCTTTGTAATCTTTTCATACTTTGTTTTTTCATTGACTATTCAAATAGCTCTTTAAATAAATACCCCCCTGGATAGTCACTGTTAATGCAGTAAATAGGTGTAAGGACCACACGTCAGCCCAAGGGTGGAATCTGACGGCCTGGACGAAGTATGTGCGTGTATGTCTTTTCAACGCCCACGTGAAGTTCACATAAATTTTAGGATTTAGTATAAGTTTTCCTTTAGCTGCTCGCTTAATCTGACTCCAATTATAAACGACCTCTAATTGGTAATGTTTCTGATGTAACATTAATAGCTGATTGTGCAATTAAATATGAATTCATTTAGATTTTGTATTATTTAAGTTCTCTTAGTTTCACTTATGCTTTCACCAGGCTGCTAAAACCGCTTAAAAAGCTATATACGGGTACTATGCCTTTACGTCACAATCTCATCAGATTAGATCTTAGTCAGATGATGGAGCGTTTGCTAATACGCAGAGATTGCGGAGGCGGCCATTGTTCCTCTCAAGGAACAAGGCGTTTGCATCCTCAACTATCTCGACGACTGCCTGATCCTAGGTCACTTGCGAGAGCAGTTGTGCGAACACAGGGACCTAGTGTTAGCTCACCTCAGCCGGTTGGGTCTTCGGGTCAACTGGGACAAGAGCAATCTCGCCCCTGGGCAGAGGATCTCTTATCTCGGTATGGAACTGGACTCGGTCAACCAGACTGTGCGCCTCACAGAGGAGCGCTCCAGTCGGTGCTGAACTGCCTGAGTACGCTCGAGCAGGACAGCGACCCCACTGAAATTATTTCAGAGGCTCTTGGGGCATATGGCATCCGCAGTCACGCCACTCTGATTGCTTCATATGAGGCCGCTTCAGCACTGGCTTCATGGCCGAGTCCCGAGATGGGCGTGGCAACGCGGTACGTTCCGTGTGGCCATTACACCGAACTGCCATCGTACCCTCACTCAGTGGTGTGACTCCTCGTTCCTGCGGGCTGGAGTTCCCCTGGAACAGGTGTCCAGGCATGCTGTGGTCTCCACGGATGCTTCCTCCACCAGGTGGGGGGCCACGTACAATGGGCATGCAGTTTTAGGTCTGTGGACGGGGCCTCAACTGCAGTGGCATATCAATTGCCTCAAGTTGTTAGCAGTGCGTCTTGCGCTGGGCCGTTTCAAGGGGCTGCTACTAGGTAAGCACGTACTGGTCAGTATAGACAACACTGCGATCGTTGCGTACATCAACCACCAGGGCGGTCTACGCTCCCGTCGCATGTCAAAACTCGCCCGCCATCTCCTCTTATGGAGTCAGAAGCATCTGAGGTCGCTTCATGCCATTCACATCCCAGGCGTGCTCAACCGTGCAGCCGACGAGTTCTCACGGCAGCCTCCGCTTCCGGGAGAATGGAGACTCCATCCCCAGGCGGTCCAGCTGATATGGCGTCGCTTCGGGACCGCACAGTTAGATCTGTTTGCCGCCCCGGACTCGACCCATTGCCAGTTGTTTTACTCCCTGTCCGAGGGCACCCTCGGCATGGACACACTGGCACACAGCTGGCCCCGGGGCCTCCGCAAGTATGCGTTTCCCCCAGTGAGCCTTCTTGCACGGACATTGTGGAAAGTCAGGGAGAACGAGGAGCAGGTCCTGCTAGTTGCGCCTTCTTGCACAGACATTGTGCAAAGATAGGGAGGACGAGGAGCAGGTCCTGCTAGTTGCGCCGCATTGGCCCAACTGGACCTGCTTTTCATGTCTGGTCCCTGGACGGGACGCGGAGGTTCTAGGTGGCCTACCCCAGTCGGTGGTAGACACCATCACTTCCGCTAGAGCTCCTTCTACGAGGCACCTCTGTGCGTTGAAGTGGACCCTCTTCGTCGAATAGTATTCTTCTCACCAGGAGAACCCCCCAATCTTGCTCGATCAGGTCAGTGCTTTCCTTCCTGCAAGAGGGCTTGGAGCGAAGGCTGTCTCCCTCCACCCTCAAGGTGTATGTTGCGCTATCGCCGCACACCACGATGCAGTTGAAGGTAAGCCTCTGGGAAGGCATGACCTGATCGTCAGGTTCCTGAGGGGGGTGAGGAGACTAAATCCGCCTCGCCCACTCTCTATACCCTCTTGGGACCCTCCCTGGCTTTGCTCTGTCCCGTCCGTGCTCTGCGTCTGTGCGTGGACAGAACTCAAAGCTTCAGGACCTCAGACCAGCTCTTTGTCTGTTACGGAGGCCAGCAGAAGGGAAAGGCTGTCTCCAAGCAGAGGATGGCCCACTGGGTAGTGGATGCCATCGCCTTGGCTTATCAGTACCAAGGCGTGCCTTGCCCGCTCGGGTTGAGGACTCACTCCACTAGAGGAGTAGCTTCTTCCTGCTGACAGATATATGTAGAGCTGCGGGCTGGGCGACACCCAACACGCTCGCTAGGTTCTATAGCCTTCGTGTAGAATCGGTATCTTCCCGTGTACTCGCCCCTACTGGCCAGTAGCGCGAAGAACCCTTTCTAGTGTCCGCTTGCATACACCACTCCCGCCCGCTGGCCGGATGCGTGCGTCTATTTGCTCCAGTAGAGTTCCCCGGTTTGGCGAACCGTTGCGTCCTCCACCACCCCTTGCGGCTTCGGACATTGCGGAGTGTCCGTTGCTAGGCTTAAGCACGCATACTGCCTCTGCTAGGCTGGGTTCCATATGTTGTGACCCCTATGGCGGTCCCATATATGTAATGTCCACGGTGGCTTTCCTATGTAAGCCTGTGTCTTTCCCTCAGCAGAGCCCGCTCTGCTGTCCCAGTTAGATGTGTCTCCCCCCTACCTAGGCCGGAGCCATCCCAGGGACTTCATATGTGCACTGCCCATGGCCAGTCCATACGTACATTCCCACGTAAATTTCCTCCCTTCGGGTAGGTTGAGGTCTCCGCAGCTTTCCCAGTGTTATCCAAGTCTTACTGAGTGGGTTATGCGGAACAGCAGTAGACTTCTCTGGCGCAAGTCCGGTCCCTTCTCCGTCCCAAAAGCGAGCCGGGCTGCTGCGGCTTACACTGGGCGCTGGAGGGGGTCAGTAACTGTGGCGTTTTATTAGGGATCCCAATTTGTCGGTTCAGTTCCGATGTATGTCGAATGTGACTGACTGAAAGGGAACGTCTCAGTTACATATGTAACCGAGACGTTTCCCTGAAGGAGGGAACGGAGACGTACGTCGCATTGCCACAGTTCCTGTACCCCGCTGAGCGCGGACCACTGCTCGTCTCCTCAGCGAAAAACAAAGTGCGAGCGCTACCGCTTCCGTATTTATACCCGCTCACGGGGGCGGAGTACGGCACGCAAAGCTCGCAAGCCAATCTTCATTGGCCCGTTTAGTTTACACTCGAAGATGATAGGGCTCTCATGCGATATCCCAATTCGTTGGTTCAGTTCCGACGTACGTCTCCGTTCCCTCCTTCAGGGAACGAGGGTTACATACGTAACCGAGACGTTTTCTTGATTCATTTCCCAAATTTCTGTAATACATTAAGCTCTCTGCTAAAACACACTATTGTTTAGGTCCTCATGTAAAGTCTCTGATCATCATCCTGGATGATAGCCTTTGAGAAATTGTGTTTAACTCACAGGTGAATTAAATGTAATAGACAGCCCCTAATGCAGAGAGATATTACATAAATAACTGTGGGTACTGTACGATTGTAGTACATTGTAATTTTAAATTAGGGCCCGAGCACCGATGGTGTGAGGACCCTATTGGAATTGCTCAGCTTATTTTTCTTCTCCCAAATGAATTGCATTTTTCAGGACCTAAACACGCTTGAAAAGTCAGGGAACTTTGCACACACATCAGAAGTCGTAAAAAATTAACATCTGTTATGGGTCTCAGAATTAGGCGTGGTAAAAAGGCTTGATAGAGTCACCTACAAATTTTCAACAAAGTGCCCTTGAGAGCCCAATTCCTAAAAAAGGCTGCTGGTACAAAATCTGAAAGCCAACAGGAAGTCATATATTTAAATTTATTTGCAAAGTTTGTGTAGTTTTTGATTTTTCACAAGTTGTATTTCCTCCTACAGCTTTAATCAGACCAACATCATATTTGGTCACTCTAATCTAAAGCCCTTTGTGACGTTAAATTGCGAATATCTATAGTTTTTGCTGAAGGGCGTGTTCATGAAGGCCTGACAAAGTTCCATGTTTCGCCATGAAACAGGAAGTTGTTGTAACTCTGGTATACAATGTCCGATCTGCCCCAAACTTCACATCTTTCATAATAGTCCTGGCCTGAAGACATCTACATGGCAATATTCAATTATAGTAAAAGCGACACCTCTTATCAGGAGGACGTGTGGCACTTTAAAATGACTTTGGCATAATTCTGCTGTATTTACTCACTTACATGTCTGTCACCCACTGTGAACACTGTTTTCCTAAGGCCAACGGGTGGCGGTGAGCCCGGATACGAGGGCCCTTTGATCGTCGTTTCCAGCTTCAATTATTTTCTGAGCTCTTTTAAGCTGAGATACTTCTCTGACAACTGCACATTTTGTGTTAGCTTTAATGTAATAGTATACAACCTGTTATGTGTTCGTGATTTAGTTAATAAAGTTTGTGCACAATGCATAGTTGAACAAACCAGCGTATATATGAGACTTGGGAGGCTTTTATTTTGGAATGCAATATCAGAATGTCCTGAAACGGTGCCGTTGACACTGAGAGACCGTGTCCTCTCCACCTGAGGTGAAATGAATCTGTGGAAGCTAGGACTGTTTTTTTTAAGAATTTTTGAATGTATGGACAAACCAGCGTATATATGAGATTTGGGAGGCTCTTATTTTGGAATGCAACATCAGAATGGCCTGCAACGGTGCAGTTGACACTGAGAGACAGTGTCCTCTCCACCTGAGGTGAAATGAATCTGTGGAAGCTAGGACTTTTTTTTTTTTTTTTTTTACAGTGAGGTGTACTATCATTTTCAGGTGAAAGTGGAATTTATATATTATAATAATTGTAATATTTGATTATTTATTTTCATTTATTAAGACATACTGAATGCATAATTGAATGTGAAATCGCTTCGACAGAGGATTGCTTGTTTTCAGATCAGTTCTCTGACGGTCTTACCGTAATACCCAGTGTATGCGCGAACCACGAAATATCATGGCTGCTAGATTGACCGCGCATTTCGCGGTAGCGGCTGACTTGACCGCAGTAAAAAACCTGACCTGTTTATACAAACAGCGTCGTAACATCATGTACAATTAATATGATTTTCACACACCACATTCCTTACACACATTGACTTGTAACAACATGAAAATACTATGAGTACTTTCGTCACTTACTACATAAATAAACATTTAAATAAATGATACTCAACCAATAAGCACTTTTGAACTCTTCAGAAATGCAATACACACAGTTATAATACATTCACACACCGAACACAACAATTACATGCATTAAACTCACTTCTGAACATGAAAATAACTTGTTAACACCGCATTTCAAGGAATTGAACACTATATTCTCTTTTTTTTGTTTTGTTTTTAAAAACTCACCAAATCCGGGGAATTTCAATGCAGTATCAATCCGCAATCATCCGCCTCACTATCAGTGACAATCGCACTAAAATGGTCCGACAGGGTTTATAGAAAAGTTATAAAATCTTAAATCACATTATCTAAGCATATTTAACAAGGATGATTGTACAATTGCCTACTTTAATGCACTTGGATGACTCCCGCGATCTGTCTTGCGCGTGTTCTCCAGGCGATTATTCTGTCTTATCTGTGACGTCATATTCAGCGGCCGTCTTTACTAAACGTCACTTTTAACATTTATTTATTTTAGCTATTTCTTTCCCATCTATGGCACAGCAGCACAACTTTAATTTTACATTATATTACTCGTATAAATAATTTAGGTGATAATATATATAGTTTGCAATAATTATATTATTTTTTCTAATCAGCTCAAGCTGTGTTAGTATTAATCTGTGCTATAATTGTTTCGCCTATTAAAAACTCAGAATTTTTTTTCTGATTTGAATGTGAACATCTACTTACTATATGGCTTTGTAAGACAAAATAATTGCGAATGCACCGTGACCAGAAAAAACTGAAGAAAATGTGAGAGCTCCTTGTGTGTTTATTTTTTTTTCCATTTTTACGTAAAAGTGTGAAAAAATGTTTTTAAGTTAGGTCATAATTGTGACCAGTGATATAATGTGTATACTGAAAATTCTTTTATAGCCTATTTCTGCCCAGTTATTTAACTATTTTTAAACTCTTTGATGTCATTTTATGGTAACTAGTAAACATATAGGAATACTGAGATAAAAGACAAAATAAATACAAATACAACCATCTGCTGTTTTGTTGTTGTAAAACTGAGTGGCTATTGGTAGCTCTTCTTAATTTATGTGAATTTTCTGGTTGATAACAAACTCACTACGGAGCGTCTGGTTAGAGACTTTACCAGAGGTGGTATGCGATAAATAACTCATGTATTGTTACCACAAATGTTGTTTGCACGTATGTGTGTGGTTTTCTACAAATAAAGATAGAAGAAAACATATAAGTACAAATAACAAATTTTCCATTATATGGAAAGATGCGCTGCTAGAAATGACAAATACTGAGTGGTTGAAACTCGACACCTCTCAGCGCTGAGGACAGAGATGGAGCCACTCAGTCTAGAACCAGGGACACTCCTAAGGATTTTGGGCCCATGAAAAGAATCTTGACAGGGCCCCCAACACAGCCGAGACTTTTTTCATATTAATTTACATAAAATCATGCGCTTTTATGGTATTTTGACTATCATTCTCATATATTTAAGTCAATCAGACAATTGAACTCCATCCCATGTCCACACCCGTAATTCCACTTCCTCAGTTCTCCCTGACAAATAGCCGCTCACCTTCTTCTTCATGTGGGAGCGCAGAGGCTGATTCAGGGGATGCTGGAGTTGGGGGTTGGGAGACAGCCGGACCTGTTGCTGCTGCTGGTTCGTTTGACTCTCTTTGGAACGAGGCATGATTTTGACAAAGTGCGTTTGACTGCATTGAACGTTTAACTAAAACTGTGTATTGTTATTTTTTGCAGCGATTTCTTGACCTAACATGGGGAGAAAATTGAGTTCTCTTATCATGCACTTTTAACACTAGAACGGCCACCAGCAGTCATTTTAACCGCAACATTTAAATTTATGGTAATTATCTTTAACACTAGAACAAACAAGGCGCCATTTTGACCGTTTAGAAATTTGCATAGTCAATAACTTTGTCTAAATAAATCACAAAGCCTTGCTGCTCCCTGACTTTTCCTAAAACTACATGAATTTTCATTAAAACTAGTTTAAATATTTATTGTGTGAATAAAAGCAGAAATATAATCATTTCTATCTATAACGTACAGTGGCCGAGAGAGCTCAACGCGCTGCGAATAAGAAAACACATGCAAATAAAAAAAAAACGTGATCATCAGTTTGACAACACATGTGCTGCATATCCTCACAACACATGCAAACTCAAAAGCGCGCTGCATATTCAAAAACGCGCTGCATATGCGAAAACGCGCTACATTTACAAAAAGCGCTGCAAAGAGCACAAACCACAACGGAAATGTTTCAAGGGGGACCCCAAAAAGTGACAGACCCTATTTGTCAACAATACAGACTAAAAAATATTAAAATATATTATGTAGGCATTAATTCAATGTAATGTGTTTCACTAACAGAAACGTGTTTTAATATGTGGCATTGTTGTTAACTCATTAAACTTTAAGAGATGATAATTTAGTGGATGATTTAAAAATATTCGTTAATCATGTGTAGCATACTAATGTGACGTCATCATAACGGCCGCCTGAGGCGCTCGACGACCACGTCATCTTTGAGCGTGAGCTTCTAGCAAACTGAAAAACACTTTATTAAAAAAAATAAATACATGAAATAATGTACAGTTGTTTATTTTTGTTTGCAGTTTTTATAGTATTTCATGATTGTGAACACATTGTGCACTCAAATGCCGTACACTATATAGGGATTAGTGAATAAGTGAAGGGTGAGTTGAACTGGTTTTGGACGCACATCCTAGTAGGGTCCGTCACTTTTTGGGGTCCCCCTTGAAACATTTCCGTTGTGGTTTGTGCTCTTTGCAGCGCTTTTTGTAAATGTAGCGCGTTTTTGCATATGCAGCGCGTTTTTGCATATGCAGCGCGTTTTTGAATATGCAGCGCGTTTTTGAATATGCAGCGCGTTTTTGAGTTTGCATGTGTTGTGAGGATATGCAGCACATGTGTTGTCAAACTGATGATCACGTTTTTTTAAATTTGCATGTGTTTTCTTATTCGCAGCGCGTTGAGCTCTCTCGGCCACCGTAATAACGTCCACAGGCAGTGATTTTGCGCTGTTGAGTTTTGCCGAGTCGGTCTGGATCAGATAATGTGAAAGTATTATGAGAAGATGGTTGACAGAGATGAATCATGCTGTATTTGACAATATAGGGGACATTGTAGTAATACAACTAAACATCATCTTCAAGAGATGCACTGAAACCTCACAAACAGCTGATAGTAGTTTGTACAGTAGCTGGCAGAGGATTTTTATCAGAGTTCATGAAGTTAGACTGCTTGCAAGACAGGTGCAACAGCGTGGGCCGCAGCAGGGAGCTGAAAGTGGGCAGAGCCTCGTACAAAGATGCCGACACCGGCTGCATGTAAGGCAAAGCCGTGCACCCTGCTATATCGAAACGTGCTATCTTGTCGAAAAATGCTACCGTAGAGACCTGGGGCCTCATGTACAAAGCGTGCGTACGCACAGAAAAGTGCCGTAGGCTACGATCATTGTCACGGGCGGTCCACTAACAATTTAGGCCTACTTACAAACCCACCTTTTCTTGTGAAATATTGGGTAACATACTGTCGACCCTTTGCCTCTTTCACTTCTCTTATTTTTTTCTCTTTCTGTTTTTGACTTCCAGATTTTTGAGGCATTTTCACTCCCTCTTAGGCCATACTTCTTGCCATTTGTTGTTTATGAATTCTTTAATTTTACTTTTAACCTCTTTTTTGCTCAGAGTCACTTGAATATTTATCTCTGTGTGTTTTACAGCTTGCTTCGCTAGTTTATCAACCACTTCATTAGCATCCAATCCCACGTGAGCAGGAACCCACACGAACACGATTAAGCTTACACTACTTATTCTTAACAAACTAGCAAGAATCTCATATATAATGTCTTACCTTGATGCTTTATTTCCACTTACTAGGCTTGCAATTGCTGCATAAGAATCTGAACATATTGCTTCTAATCTTGGTTTTACAACCTCTACCCACTGGAGTGCTACCATCATGCCAACTAATTCTGCTGCAAACACAGATATATGATCAGATATTCTTTTCTTAATACTTGTTTGAAACTTAGGAATATATACAGCAGCTGCCGTTCTTCCAGAGATAGGATCCTTAGAACCATCAGTATATATATGTAACCATGAATAAGTCTGATCTAAGTATTGCTGTGCAATAATATTCTTTGGGGTGTCTCTCTCATTCTTAATTTTCATCTGAATTTGTAAGTCAATTTTTGCCATTGGATATATCCATGGTGGTATACTTGGTAATATAACATTTGGACTCACGTCACAGTCTGCAATACCAGCTTCTTGTGCTTCTCTGTTAACAATCCATCCCAAACTTTTTATGTTTTTGTTCCCATGTTCCCAGCATTCTTCTACTACTCCCTTCACTGGATGACTCTCTTTATGACCTTTTATATTAACCCAATAATTCAGTCTATTTTTTTCCCAATGAAGTTTTAATGGAACTTCACCAACTTCTACCTGAAGAGCTGCTATGGGAGATGTTCTGAACGCACCACAGCATATTCTTAGAGCTTAATTTTGTATTGCTTCAATCTTTTTGAGTATAGTCTCGGCTGCAAATCCGTAAATTATACTTCCATAATCCAAACTTGATCTGATTAATGTATTGTATATTCTTTTCAACGATAATCTACAAGCTCCCCATTCAACCCCAGATAAACATCTTAAAATATTTACTCCTATTTTAGATTTCTTGATCAGTTTTTTAGCATGTATAGCAAATGTCAGCCTAGATTCCATCCATACACCGAGATATTTGACTACTGTAACTTGCTCCTGTTCCTGCTTATATAAGTTTAACTTAACCTCTGAAACTTTTTTCCTTTTAGTAAAACATAAAACTTGAGTTTTAGCCACAGATAATCTAAAGCTCCAATTATTTGCCCATACCTCCATTTCATCTACTGCTTTTTGAATACTTTGTGATACACATGAAATATTACGTCCTCTTTACCATATTGCCCCATCATCAGCAAATAATGCTTTTCCTACGTCACCTTTTAAATTACTAAAAATATCATTTATCATAATATTAAAAAATACTGGGCTGCATACACTTCCTTGTGGAGTTCCATTTTCTATCTTGTATGTCTTAGAATACTCTACTCCAACCCTAACTTGAATTGTTCTTTCAAGAAGGAAATCCATAATCCAATTGTACAACTTTCCTCCTATTCCCATACAATTAATTTTTATTAAAAGTCCCTCTTTCCAAAGCATATCATATGCTTTCTCGATATCGAATAATACCCCTACTAATACCTCTTTATTTGCTTGAGCTTTCCTGATATCGGCTTCTAGGCTTAAAACAGCATCCATAGTATTCCGACCTGCCCTAAATCCACTCTGATATGGTGATACAAGTCCTTTAGATTCCAATATATAGTTTAGTCTTCGTATAATCATTTTTTCCATCAGCTTACATAAATTAGAAGTTAATGCAATTGGCCTATAATTAATTGGATTAGATTTGTCCTTCCCTGGTTTGCCTATTGGTATTATTATTCCATGCTTCCACGAAGAAGGAAGCTTTCCTGCATTCCATATCTTGTTGAAAAGATTTAAAATTATTTTCAAAGATCTATCTGATAAATGTTGAATCATTGCATAACAAATATCATCTCTTCCAGGAGATGTTTAACTCCCCCAAGAGCCATCTTTAATTCATATATATTAAAATCTGAATCTAAAGTGTCTCCAGTAGGATTCCTTTTCATCATCACATCTGGATGTTGACTCTTATTCTGATTTCTATTATTTTTAATATCCTCTGATACATTATCATCACTATGAACTTTAACAAATACTTTAGCCAGCATTTCAGCCTTTACTTTATCTGCCACAGACATTTTTCCTACATCATTTTTTAAAACTGGTATAGCTTGATTTCTATATATTCCTCCCATTTTTTTTATTGATCCCCATACTTCACTTATTCCAATATCTTCTCCTATTGAATTACACCAATCTCTCCAGTACTTCTTTTTAGCTGTTCGTACTATTCTTCTTACTTGTGCTTTCTTGTAATTGATAAAATCTTCAAATAAATTTGTTTTTTTTGCTTAATTCCTATTTTTAACAGCGTTACTACATTTTTCTGTCCACCAAGGAACTGCTTTCCTCTTTTTACATGGACCCTTTTTTCCTATAACTTTATCTGTTACATCATACAATACTTTACATATTTTCTTATTACATTCCTCTATGTCCTCCATCGTATATTCAGTTCTAATGATGTTATTTCTACCTCACTTAGATATTTATAAGCTTCCCAATTTGCTTAATTAAATCTCCATCTTGGAGCTAAAATCACATTATGTTCCAATACACTCATCCCTACCTTACATAAAATTATATAGTGATCACTACCCATATTATTTTCTTCCCAAACATCCCATCTACATTTACTTGCTTTCTCTTCAGAAACCAATGTTAAATCAATTGCTGATCCGACTCCACGTACCAAATCTATTCTTGTGTTTCTACCATCATTTTAACATACTAAACCATTACTGTCTATAATTTCTTCTACTACCTCCCCATTATAATCATCATTACTACTTCCCCATAAAGTGCTATGTGCATTAAAATCTCCACACCAAATTAATTTATGCTTTCCTGACCCAATAACCTTTTCTAATTCTTTACTTAGTCTTCTACAAGGATTATAATAATTTATTATTCTGATAGTTTGATTCTCTGCATATACTTCTATAACCACCAATTCAAAATCTTCATTCTCATTAATGACAGAGTATTCTATATCATTCTTAATAAAAGTGGCCACCCCACCTCCATTTCCTGCCCCTCTATCTCTCCTTACTATATTATATCCTTGCAGAACAAAATTTAGTTGTGGTTTTAACCATGTTTCTTGTAAGCAAATTATATTTGGTTTCTTATCCTGTTGATCTATATACTTCTTGAATTCTGGTCCATTCGCAATAATACTTCTGGCATTCCATTGCAAGACCGTTAAAACCATTATTATTAATTATTTCCACATGATGTTTGAGTACTTTAGCATGTCATTGATTTTTTCCAAAGTTACTCCCGCTACATTCAAGTACCTCTCTGCTGCCCTTATTATGATTTTAATTCTCTACGTTCTACTTTCTGATTGAGCCGAACAATTT
This sequence comes from Zacco platypus, assembly GCA_038088235.1. Lineage (NCBI taxonomy): Eukaryota > Metazoa > Chordata > Actinopteri > Cypriniformes > Xenocyprididae > Zacco > Zacco platypus. Next base: position 25,585,174 of record CM076077.1, on the reverse strand, counting down.
ATCACTTCTGCCATAAATGACACAAATTCCATTTTTCCAATCAACAATTTTTCCTCATTTGTCTTATCCTGAACCAAAGCAATTTCATTGCAATTCTGAATTATCATCTCTCCCTGTTTCTGTTCATGTTGTTTAGCTTTTTGGGCTGCTTCAGCATAAGTCAACCCCTCCGCTATTCTCACATTTTAGATTTTCACCGCATGTTTATGAGCAATGCAACCCCCAAATCCAGCACTATGCTCATCACCGCAATTGCAGCATTTTACCTTTGCTCCTACCTCACATTTACCATATTCATGTTCGCCACTACACCTCACACATCGTAAATTTCCTCTACAAACCGCACTAACATGTCCATACTTCTGACACTTGAAACATCTTAGTGGGGGAGGTACGTAAGGTCTTACTGGGTAACTCACATAGCCTATTTTAATCCTCTCTGGCATTCTTTCCTCATCAAACTGAAGCATCACCGATAGACTATCCAGCCTTTCTTTGTTTTTAACATATTGAAGCCGTTTTGCTCCAATAACCTTGCTCCCTTCAATGCAGCTTTTAATTTTTTCAGCAGGTACATCAGTTGGAATCCCATATATTACACCTTAACCAAGGTTTCCTAGTCATCACTGTGATTGATACAGAGTATCCAAGCATCGAATTAATACTCAGTGCCTTCTTTTGTTGTTTTTCATCCTTAAACATGATAATCACATTTCCATCTCTCAAAGTCTTTGCATTATTTATTTCTCCTAAAGCTTTTTTCAGAGCTTTGGTCAATTTAATTGGGTTTAACGTTATTCCAGGTTCTGCGAATTTCATCATTACTTTGTATTCTTCTATATTTTTCTTACTCACGTGATCCTCCTTTCCACTATCCGTGAATGACCCTTGACTATTAGTTTTCTTTCTTTTCCGATTAGCTATTTTGCACATTCATTCCCTTCAACACTCCCGCTACATGATTCATCCTCCATTTCCGGATCACTACCAGAGCTACCGTCATTTCCTGCCATCATTGCTCCAGTCACAGTCCAGTGTTGCCAAACCGCCTCACCTACACTGAGCACGTGGCCGCCGCCCAGGAGCCTTCCGTCAAGTTGATATTCTGCCGGCGCTATAAGTGAAGTCAAGCTGTTTGTGTTGCCTGGATACAATTTGGGCGGACCGAGCCATTTTATGATAATCGAGAGGGGGAGAGGGGCCCACGGACGTTTGTGTTTCCTAAACAAATAAATTTTTTGACACCAGGAAACAGCAAATAGAATAATTTAAAGTTAATAATTTTTACTATCAAATATTTTTTTTAGCTCCACAATTTTATTGGGGGCTTCTCTGGGCCCCCTCTTAGTCATGGCCCCCGAGAATCGTCATCGTTTACCCCCCCTTTACAGCGCCCCAGGTCGGGCATAGCAACAGGGGGCGGGTTTTGCGAAGGGTCAATTGCTTTAACCCCCTTAACTGTCACTGTCCCGCTAACAGGATGTTTGAGGCTCTTTTTTGCACATTTAGCATTTCTTCACATCACATATTTTAGTAATCATCATAAATTAGGTGTCATTCGAAAGCTTATGAACTCAAATTCATCATGTGAAAGACTCCTCCCCTAGTGGGTGGCGTCAGGTTTCATATTTACAAATTTTAACTACTTTATATTTAAAACTTTTTCTAATCTTGACAAGATACATATCGTCAGAAAGGTCTGAGGCTCATGGTTCCATATTTGGTGATTATTTTGTGATAGAAGTGTTATTTGGATAGAAATTTATACATTTGTTACAAGAGAGTGCATTAAAAAAATCCAATTGAATGTGGTGGATTTTGATGGATATTTTCGGTACAGCACCGAAACAAAGTTTAATGGTAACTTCAATGTATGTGATATAAACTTCAAATACGGTACACAACTTGTTTAGACATGGCTTTGATTTGATAGCAAAATTTAAGATTAAAAAATAATTGATAAAATATATATTTTATATACAATAATAAAATGTTTAGTACAGTACATTTGATTTACAGTAAATATAAAATTGCATAAACTTGCTTATTTTTTGAAGCCCTTTCACTTCAGGAATAATCTGCTGAGTGTCTTCTTTAAAACGAGACCCTGATCAAATATAAAAGTACAGCCAATAGTGTGTATATTTGAAATTACGTTCTCAGCCTCGTACCTGCTGGATTTGGTAAGAGTCTGGTAGACGAATTGACACATTTCAGATCAAAATTCCCCTCAACATGCTCCAAACAATGATCAATCTGAATTTACAATCAACTTTTCCAAACGCGTACATTGCGTTGAGACTTTTTCTAACACTGTCAGTTATGATTTGCGAGGGAAAGCGCTCATTTTCTAAAATATCTCGAGTTAAAAACGTACTGAGAACGAGAATGTGCCAAGTCTAACGCTCTGTTGCTCATGGCTATTGAGTCTGAAGTGTTAAAAGAGCTCAGTTTTGATGAAGTGCATGGTGAATGACTTTGCGAGGAGGAAGACAAGAAGGAAACTCCTATAAGAAATGGTTTCAGTAAACATATGCTGGATTGTATAATTGTCAGGGCCTGCAAAAATGGTTTACTATTGTGTGTTTTCTTAAATTGCCTTTTCTTACTTGATGATGTTTAAAGTTTACATGTGATGTTTGTCACAGGGTTGTTTAGTGACAAATAATTTTACAATTTTTAAATGTGTATATTTGACAGTTAATTCATTAAAGACGTGTTTCATACGCCTCAATTTGCGGCATTGTTGATTATTCAATGTAGCTATTAGACTTGTAGAGAGTAAAAGATAGTTGGCCTCAGGGCCTTTGCAAGTCATAATCCATCTGTCAATGTCTCAATGGTGGTTACCAAGGAGAGTTCTTCAATAAATGACTGGAGGACATTAAATGCCAGTTTTTCCCTTTTTATTTAGGGGTTCTTCCCAAGCCAGTAAAGTGCAAAGTGCTCACAGATACAAAAGAAAAAACAAAACAAAAAGTAAATTCAACATCAATATAACTCAAAAACACAAGGAGAGAAAAAGGAAAAAAAAAAAAACTTTAGTCAGGTATAACAATCAGAGTACTCCTCAGTAGCTACTGCCTCACTGAACATCAATCCTCAACTCTCTGACCACTTAATTGTGTGAGAATTTATACACATGGGTACAACCATTTCTCAGACATAATTTCACCTGAAAAGCATGAAAGATCACAACCTTATTTCCTTCAATACACAAAGATAAATAGCACAATAAATCCAATCATCAACTTCATTTCAGCAATAATTATAGGAAGTCAAGGGCAATAACTTCAAAACAATATTCACCCCCTTTCCCACCATACTTGGCATCTTCCATTCCCATGATGCAACATTGCAAAGTATAAAAACAAGATGAAAGTTCCTTCAGATCTTTTACTCAATTCAAGATGGCTGCCACCATGCATGCTGCTCCAGCCAACAATCCACGAGAAAAGTTCAAACGTCCACTGGCTTGGCGCTCAGGTGGCCAACCTGAAACACCACAATCCAGCTGCAAATGTAGATAGGTGGGTATAATCCATCTCGCTGACGCATCAAAGTAAATAAAAAGTTTTAAAACCAATGTAAGTGTTTGTCTTTATTACAAGGGGTTAAGCAAGGGAAACATAGGGAACAGAGGACAGCCCTGCTGTGTGTGGATGGAGTTTAACCAGCAACGGTTTAAATGTAGATAGTTTGCCTTTTTGCTGTTTATTACGATATGAAATATGTTGACAGGAAGTAAAATAAGAAAGAAAAGGCATACGGGATCCAGAAATGAACATGTGCCAAGATTCAAACTCAGGTTTTTTTTTAGTGTGCAGCTAAAACTAGGCTATCAGTAAGTGTGAATCCCAGCCACTTTGATAAATATTAGACCCTCGTTTTGTACAAAACATGGGGGGAACGGAATCCAACAGCAGAAATACAGCTGTCGAAATCTGTTCCCCTGCTTGTATGATGAGTTGTTGATGCAGTTTTAGGGCTGAAACTGACCAAAGATATTTTAAAATGAACAAAGACATTTGCTTTCCTATTTTGCTTTCTTTACTCGTCCTACAAGGGCCATTTGGAAGGCACAAAAGTGCTGATAGTGATCAAGGCCTGGAAGCCGAAATGTGTCTGGATCGGGGTTCTATGAATTTGTCTCTCTCTCTCTCTATCCATCTATCTCTATCAATCAGGTAACTTTTTATTTATGCTGGGTGCGATTAACGGTATATTATTTTATCATCTCATACATCTGTTTTGTAACCATTTAAAATGTAACCATAACCAGATATTGTCATTAAACTCTTTCATTATAAAAGATGTGCTAACTAGTTCTGATTTGGTATTAACATTGATATGTTACCTATTGCTATATAATATTGTCACATTATAGCAACGCTCTCCCACATATTTAGCTATTATAACTGTGCTTATTTCCGTCATTGGTATAAGTAGCAGTGGGTGGTAATAGACAAGAAATGTACAGTTTTCTACCATCTTGCTGATAACGTTTCTTTAGTCATTCAGCAACCCTGCAGCCAGAACCCCTGTAGGTGAACCACCCTTACATGCCCAATTCATATTTTTTATATAATTTTGTTTTCTTTTGGATCTTTTGGATGGACAACCAGGATCATGTTATGATCTGACAAACCTGTGAAAAGAATATTTTCATTACCCTTTCTGGTTTATTCATGAATGTCAGATCAATAAGAGCTTTACTTGTTTTTGTTATCCTTGCTGGACCTTTTGTTGGTTGAATTTATTTTTGGCTGTAATTGATTTCAGTTTTTACTTAATGGTTGTCTGCCCAATTTATGTTATAATCTCCAAATAAAATAGTTTCAGTACGACAATTTAAAAACTTCAACAATTCACCTAAATTATAATAAAAAGAATCATGAGGGTGGTTTATACAGAGTCACACCATTAAAATTCATTTTATTGTGTTAGGATAGTCTGTAGACATGAAGCAAAGTGGCAGAGACCGAGGATGTGATCAGGAAAAGTACATAAGCCAAGACTTGTACTTGGGTCTGTCAAAGCACTAGGGTACTATATAACAGTGTGCTGTCCACTGGGCTACTGGCATGAACAATAAGAAAGAATAAGACACAATGAGGTTCTAATAACTATAATACTGATTCCATATTAATGGTTTATCTGTTTATCTGAGAATATCTTTACATGTTACATTACATTTATTCATTTGGCAGACGACTTACAAGTGAGAAGTTGCCCTTGGATTGAACCCCAGTCTCTGGCGCATTAGAAAAGAGTGGTTACACACTGAGCTAAAAATGTTTGCATATTCCAAAACATTGCTCTTTTTCAAAAACACATTTTCCTTCCAGTGTGTTTTCAGGGAAAAAGAAGAAAAAAATCAGGCATCCTTGAAATGCCAGCATCAGGCATTAATTTAGCTTTTGTAGACGGTTTTTTCAACTCCCTTTAAAACATTGTAGCATCCTTCTATTTTCCTTTAAGGGAAAATTCCCTATTACAGTCCCTCCAGAAAAACGCGATTATGCGATCGCTTGATTTCATGCATAATCAGCCAAAGTCCGCATATTTATGCGGGGCTAGCATGATTTCATAATCCCTTTATTTTCGTCGCAAAATAGTCACATATCTTAGCAGAAAGTTGAAAAATGTTGCGTTTACTTCACACAAGTAAAGCGTCATTATTTTCCCCACATTGCCATGGGAACCTTATGAAGTGACGTAATTACGTGACGTGACCCCGCGGTGAAACCAGGGTGAAACCATGATAAAGCACGCATTTGCCAATAAAAGACCGCGCGAAGCAGTTTCCCGGTGTGTTACATGACAGTGGGGGCAAATTATTTTGCACTCCGTGCAACTGCGTGTTTGACCACATCGACGCTGTATATTAGCAGTATGTAAAATAATTTGTTGCAAAAAGAGATTGCACTTTGTGCATTGGAAGCACTTAATTTAACAGAAGATGTCTGTTTTGTATAGCTACCTCTGTAAAACAGGAAGCACACTTTATTTTTTTTATATTTTATTTATTCATTTTTACAGAAGTTGTTGAATATTCCTTTTGTAAAGCTACAGAACTTGTTTGACTCAATGTTTTGTAAGTTTGAGCCGTGTGTTAATGATGGTCTGAAATCAATCAGAATGAGAACTTAAATATTCTGTGATTTAGTTTGCTTGCTTATCATAGGAAGTAATAAGAAATGACTCTTTACATTAAGGTAGTAGTCTAGTGAGAACAGGGTGTTGGGGGAATCACCTTTTTTTTCTTTTTTTGCATCAAATCGCAGTTTTTGCAAGTTCCCGCAATTTCATTGCATAAAATTTCAAAAATATCCCGTTTATTCCATCGCATTTTTTAAGAAAACGTGCCGCATAATCAAGGATTTTTGCCCACAACAATCACAAACCGCATTTTTCTGGAGGACTGGTATTATGTATTAGGAAGAAAACTTGAGAAGAACAATGACTCAGCTGGGGGAGTCAAGCTCCTCTGGTTTGCAACACATAAACTATTGTCTAAACGTCAAACAGTAACTAGTGAGATATACTGTGTTTCTACTTTATTTTTCCTACAAACCCATTAAAGCTTGCCTAGGCACATATAATCCTCCTTGACCGTTAATGTCACCTTGATTTGACTAGTAGGCTACATGTTACTCCCTGACTGAGTAATGTATCCTGGAACTCACATTACATGCAGACAGATTAAGGTCAGGTCGTATTTGTTTTATAATCTCCATCTTATTCAGTCTTATTCTGGTGAATTACACTGAATTTAATCAGGTGGGTAATTATGGTAGTAGTTTTTTTTTTTTTTTCAGATTTAATTTTGTATAGTTGTTAATATTTGTAAATCTAACCCTCAACATTTTTTCTTATATTCATTTGCCATTTTAAGTTGTAAATTAATTTTACTGTACATTAATAAGTTTGTAGCAAAAGTACTGTGCTTTTTCCCTTAATAGACTGAAAGTTTGAAACTTTTACTTCTGTGTTTTCTCTTACTCATCTTGCAAACACAGTTTCCATCTATTTACTGTATCTATCCTTCTATCCATCTATCTATCTAGAGCCTAAAGTTGACGTAAATGCGAGTAAAAATCAGTGTTAACAAAATAAGTTATATGTACCATATGTAAAATACATCAAATGGAGCAGACCACAAGAGTGGATTTCTTTCCCAGGCCCTCAGTGCTGCATATAATTCTCATGGCTGTGTTTATATTGATACTTTGTGTCCAAGGGAAACAAAGAAATGGGTGACTCACAGAAAGACACAACAACATAAGAAATACCAGCACCATCTGGCAATCACTGCTGTAACAAGGTTGTTACCATCAGCAATATCATGTTAGATAATGTAATACTGAATCTGGGCCAGCTCTGTAGTTTCTGAGAATTCAGTGTTTCTATTGCTTATTAGCACATCTGAGAAATCCCCGTCAGCCCTACCTGGAACCAAAACTCTGCCAAACTCATCACACTGAAACCAAATTCAGCTGCTAATAAAAATAATAAAGTGCATTTTATTATTATTTCAGTACCCTGACTCAGAACTGGTTATAGTGAAGCCTAAACTGCACTGGTACTCTAAACACAACTACTGAAGAAAAAGTTAAATGACAAATGATTACTTGAATAAGAGTAACAATGTATTCAGTGAAAATAATACTCGAGTATGTTGACCAAATGGATAGGCGTACAATTCAATGACCATACTGACTCAATTACTAACAAGTATTAATTTTAGAATCATTAACCCTGTAAAGTCTGAAAATTGTCATTTATCACCCTCATGTCGTTCCACACCCGTAAGACTTCCATCTTCGGAACACAAATATTTTTGATAAAATCTGATGGTTCAGTGAGGCCTCTATTAACAGCAAGACAATTAACACTTTCATTGCCCAAAAAGCTACTAACATATTTAAAACAGTTCATGTGAGTACAGGGGTTCATGTGAGTCTCTAGTGATTTCAAAACACTGCTTCGGAGCAGAATCTTTACGAATCTTTTGTTTTGAATCAGTGGTTCGATGCGCCAAACTTACAGTTCAGTAAAAGAGGCTTTGTTTCATTATAAGTGATTCGAAATTACAATACTTCACGTGACTTTGGCAGTTTGATACGTGATCTGAACCACTGATTCGAAACAAAAGATTCGTAAATCTTTCAAACAGTGTTTTGAAATCACCAAATCACTAGATATTGTTAAAAAGTCATTATTTTGTTTTTCTTGATGCACAAAAAGTATTCTTGTTGCATTATAATAGTAAGGTTGAACCACTGTACTCACATGAACTGTTTTAAATATGTTTTTAGTAGCTTTCTGGGCATTGAAAGTGTTAATTAACTTGCTGTCAATAGAGGCCTCACTGAGCCATCAGATTTCATCAAACATATCTTCATTTGTTTTTCCGAAGATGAACGAAGGTCTTACAGTTGTGGAACGACATGAAGGCAAGTAATAAATGACATCATTTTCATTTTTGGGTGAACTAACCCTTTAAACAATCTTAGGGGAAAAAAATGTTTACATATTTACAATATGTTTTTGTTGAGTATCGTATTTACTTCAGGATCATATTTGATAAGATTTTCTCATATTCAAGGAAAAAATACACCGACATTTTATTCAGAGGCCCACATATGACCAAAAAATAAGATCAAATTCTGATTATATTGTAAAGCCAAGAGATTATAGAAGACCATTTAAAATAAATATGAAAATCAGCTGTCACTCTATCTTCCAATGTCTTAGTAAGATGATATTTAAATGCTTAGTTTTATGATTGTGACAAGCAGGGAGAGGCGAGAGCCGTGAGAGAATGGCGGGGTGGCATGATTGCTGAGGAGCATCACCTGCGCGCTGCACCAGTCTCGTATCTCTCACGGAGGAGCTCTGGCAGCATAAAAGGAGGAATGACGACAGTGAAAGACAAGAGAGGACCAGGCCTGAACTTTACTTTATGTTTTATGTTTGTGTGTGGCGACTTCTACCATTTTACTTTCGTTTTGTTGTTTGTTTATTTTATGTTTATTAAAGTACGTTGAATCTTTGCCGGTTCCCATCTCCTTCCCGTATCTACTAACCTTATTACAATGATCAAAGATAATTTTTAATGGAATAAATATGATGAAATGCAATACAGGGATGATTGAGAAATGCACAGATGCACAATCCTTAAAAGCCTGATGTATCATTTGATAGGCCTACTCACAATTTAACATGATTTTGAAAAACAACCCCAAAAAAATTGATGTATGGATAATCAAGTAAATCTAAGTTGCTTTAGTGCAGTTGTCGCGTGTATGTTCAGTTTAGTTCATTTTCAGTCATGTCTACATTAGTTCTCATTAATTGCTATGGTGTCTCATAGTTAATCTCTGTCCAGCCGGGCCTGTTTAGTGTCCTCAGTGCCTATGAGTATTTATACTCCTTGTTCTGTTCAGTCAGTGTCGGTTATTATTTGTGTGAACAGTGTCTTGTTCTTCTGTGTTTACTTCTGAATTAAAGACTTTTGTTATCTCCATCGCCTGCATCGTGAGCTTTCCCAGCCAACCTGAACTGCTACAGCAGTAAGTGTTTATCTTGTAATGTTACTAACAATATAAAAGTTATTCTAAAATTTAGCAAAAACACGTGGACCATTAGTGGATACATTTATGTAGTTGCTATGGAGTTGATTCAACTCAACATTACACAATAACTAAAGTTTAAAAAATGAGATCATAATCAACCACCTCTTTAAATGTGGAAGTTTTTGAGTATGAATGGAACTGTAATGCTCTGTGAATAACATGTATGTGTGAATAATACTGCAATAGTGCAGTTATATATACATATACATATCTAGAAATATACTGTGTGTGTATAATATATAACAATAGAAAAAATTCAAACCGTATCATAGTTCAAAATAGTTCAAACAGTATCATGGCAATGCAATGCCAGATTCATGGGGTCAATTCCCAGACAAAGCAAGAACTGATAAAATGTAAATGTGTACCTTGAATGTAATGTAAGTCAGTTTGGATAAAAGCATCTGCCAAATATGTAAACGTTAATATTTTTCAATTACTTCCTAGACTATATTGGATGTTGTACAATGAAATATGAACGTGAATAATATGAACATGATTATCAGATGTTGACAATAAACATACTTATTATGATATACAAAGTACATAATATCCAATCTGTGTTTACTGGAAGGCTAAAAAGTGCAGTGCTTAACAAGAACGAATGGTAATTCTGAATTTCTCTACTTGGCACTGGTTTAAAAGAAATGATTACACATTTATGCGTGCAGTTTTAAAAAAAGAATGATGAACATGTTGGACAGGAATTCAAGGAATTAAGAGACTTCACACCACCCAGAATGCATTCAAGATCTGACAACCCAACCCTGGTATACAGGAAAAGGGTTGGTCTTCGAGCTACTAGATTAATTTTTCACCTGCTGACGTTGATACAATAACTAGTGTTACTTCAATATTACTACAATAATAATTTCTCACTATAGAAATGACATCAAAAGTGGAAAAAGTTGGGAAAAAAAGAATTACATTTACACAAACTGACCTCCAACACCAACTTTCAGATGCCATATTTGCTTTTTAGCTCAACTGTCACGGGATGGACACGCACAGGATTGTAGGATGTCATGGGCAGCAAAGGATACATTAAAATTTAACTATTTGCGTTTCTTGGTTATTTTTTATGGAAAGTAATGTTACACTACTTTTGCCTTACTTTTTCTCGCTGGGCTTGCTTGTTTGTTTTTTAAATGTAATGAAATGTAAATGTAAAGGCTCTTTCACACCAAAAGCGAAATGAATGAGCCTCAGGCTGAAGGAAACACAAACTTACTCCTGTACAGTAGAGGGCGCAGCTCAAACCTTTCAGCTGCGCTGCCATTCTGCACTGCAGAAGAATACGATGCAGGAGAAGCAACACTTACTTCAGCAATGAAAACAAAAAATATGAAACACTAATGTGACATTTATCTAAAGTCATTTTTACTTATTAGTGTGGTTGAATTGGATCATTGAATGTCAACAGCAAAGACACTGATTAATAAAATGAGATTAAATAGAGTACAGTTCCATTATTTAACATTCAATACTCCAGGTTTGCGTAATATTGTCAGTTTGCATTTCAGTTTTTATTCTTTGAGGAATACTGGATCTGTTTTTGTGCAAGTGAGACGAGTAAACGTCTGCTCACATTTTGTCTTAGAACTACAATAACCATCATATTTACACACGCAGCACACACAACGCCTCTGCAGCTTCACTCACAGTTTCTCTCATGGGAGAGCTGTCAGTCAATACAAAAACAAAGTAACTTGTGTTACTTATTTGAAGTAGTAACTCAGATATTTTGTTGTACATTTAAAAGTTATGTTACTTTATTGGTTAAAAAAAGATTATGTAACTCGCATTAGTCCCAACACTGGATGTGCTGCCTTCCCTCTATATGCATTTTTCAGCTTTTGGACACAGCTAGAGGTGTGATATAAGGAGAGAGCCAATTGTTAGTGAGTAACAGCTGTTGTCACCTCCAGTAGAAAAAAGCCGACTGCAAAACTTGTGGGAGATCAGACGAGCTGTGCCAGAATGTTAAAAGAATGTTCCCTGCCTGAGCATTTATTCTCAAGGGCCTCCTCTAACTCAAAAGTCCAATTACACGTGTTTCTATGAATTTTGGTTTCAAACAGCTACTTAAAAAATTTGAATATTATGTTATCCAAATTCTACAATTCCTTTGTTTTACTAATTCTTTTTCTAAAGCTTATAGATAAGCAAGTTAACACAATGAAATGTATAATGAAGATACATTTAAATGAATTTTGCGTTTGACATTTTCATAAATGTCAGCTTGTGGTAGCTAAGTCAAGTCAAGTCATCTTTATTTATATAGCGCTTTTTACAATGCAAATTGTGGCAAAGCAGCTTTACATTAATAAGAAAATGGTGTCATTGTGCAGCTTATTCTATATATTATTGATTCATTCCGTTGCAAAGATCAATAGTTATTAGTCTAGGTAATTTAGGTATAGCAGCACTGGAGAAAACAGTGACGTAATCGTCCGGCTCAGATCAGTTCGCATACAACGGCGCCAATGCAGGCATATCAAAAACACTGCTGAATATCAAGCAAGTGTCCCCAACTTAAGCAAGCCAAAGGCAACAGCGGCAAGGAACCAAAACTCCAACAAATGGAGAAAAAAACCTTGGGAGAAACCAGGCTTAGTTGGGGGGTCAGTTCTCCTCTGGCCAACAGTGAACACTTGTCCGATACTCAGGCAGAGTTACAGGTCATTAAACTGATTTGGAATCGCAACAGTGTTACATAAGTAAACTTATTTAAGTTATTAATTACAGTGTTTTGATATTCGTATGTTATCTTTTGCATGTTTACTGTTTCATTTATTTGTTTAGTAGTTTTGTGTGTGTAAGGGTGGTTCGCCTACAGGGGTTCTGGCTGCAGGGTTGCCGAATGACTAAAGAAATGTTATCAGTAAGATGGTCGAAAACTGTACATTTCTTGTCTATTACCACCCACTGCTACTTATACTAACGACGGAAATAAGCACAGTTATAATAGCTAAATATGTGGGAGAGCGTTGCTATAATGTGACAATATTATATAGCAATAGGTAACATATCAATGTTAATACCAAATCAGAACTAGTTAGCACATCTTTTGTAATGAAAGAGTTTAATGACAATATCTGGTTATGGTTACATTTAAAATAGTTACAAAATAGATGTATGAGATGATAAAAATTTATACCATAAATCATACCCAACATGTATGTACAATGTTACCAGACAAAGAGAGAGTCATAGAAAGAAGAGTCCAAGGTAAAGAAGACACAAACCAACTGTTACAATCTTATTTTATCTCTTCCCTGACCATGTGACTGAAACCCAAATGTGAGACATTCAAACTGACCAATCAGAAGTAAAACTTCCCCCACTGTACTGAAAGTGTAACAATTCATAGACCCCCGATGCAGACACATCTTGGCCTACAGGCCTTGATCACTATCAGCAACTTTGTGTCTTCCAAATGGCCACACAAGAGACAGGGGGTTGAAACAGCAAAGCAAACGTCTTTGCTCATTTTAAAACATCTTTGGATATTTCCAATCTTACCGTGTGTTTTTCTTCTCTGGTTGGTGGAAATGTACAGTAGCTTTTTATAGCCAAGATTATGAATTATGTGACTAAAGAAATTCCCTTTTCTGATAATTCACAGGATTTTAAGTGTGACAACTAACCCAGTCTCCCCTGATGTGAAAGGATTGTGGATGCAATTAGCCTAAAAAATAATAACTTTATCAATGAAATTGATTATAATGAAAGCAGATGTACATCTAAATGCATAAACTCAAAAATATTGAGAAAAAAAGAGCTATTGTTAGGGAAGAAGCGATAAACCAGGAGAATCATTACACACAACATCCACACTCTACTAAGACAAGACAGAAACCAAGGAGACAAGACTAATTAATAACACACCTGACACGAATGAACTAATGAAGACACTAAATCAACAACCAATGAAAACCAAGAGTGAAGGGAAAACCAAAGAACACGTGACACATGAAAACAGAGTCCAGCACACTGGACATGTAACAGCTACATTGTTAATTATCAAATGACAAAGCTGTTGGTAAATTTCCAAGGGATTGGCCTAATAATTTTATTTACGAGAAGCAAGCGTGTATGATTATCTAAAAAAAAATCTGCCGCTTTTTGAAAGAAAGAAAAAGAAGAAGCTTAGCTTTTAGGCTTCATAGACAGTACTTTCGAGAAAAGTCGTGTTTTAATGGGGTGTTCTCTGAGCAGAAGTGTTAGCACACTATTTTAGGGAAAGGAAATGACATAGAAATGAGTGTATTTTTACGGTAAACACAGCCATCACTCCCATCATCATCTGACTGCTTTTAGAGGGTTAGCCTGGTAGAGACAGGGCGCGTGAGCTACCACTGACGGTATTACCACTGGCAGAGAAAGTGTGTCAGCAAGTCTGCGAAGATCGTCCTCCTCCTCCTCCTCCTCCTCCTCCTCCTCCTCCTCCTCCATATGATCTCCTGAACTTGACGCGTCTTGGCTCTTGTAAGGTTTGCCTTTAAAAGCGCAAGAGCGGAACGGGACAACACACTGTCAGCGCAGCGGGTTCGTGTCTGTAAAGCATTCATTTTAACCGAGAAGTGTTTGACTGAGGGCACGTCACCGACCATGAGCTCTTCACGCGGCGTGGGACTTTATTTGACGCTTTTACTTGCTCTTCTGTGCGATGCATCGCAAGGTAAATGCAACTTTGTAGGCCTGCGTCACGCTAATGTTTTTATGTCGTTTGCACAGAATATAAATCTCAGACAATGATCACTGTTGCATATTTACTAGCCTATATAATATGATGATCAGGATTTAAGAGAAGGAATATGAATGTGTGGGGCATTCACGATGATATAAATACACATATTTAGTTGTTTATATCCCGTTTTGTAAGGCAATGTTTGTTTGTGACCAGATCTGTTCCATGGAAACCAGTGTTATAAAACATGCGTGCATGTTGGTTCTTGTTCTGTGTTGTTTTTTTTCTTTCCAATGGCTAATACCAATGTGTCCTACTTTTACAGACTCCCCCTCTCCTGTCCAAAGAGACGTTACTGAAATGCTAGTTGATGAAGGTCTGTTTGGATGTTTTTGACTTTAACGTTTACTTTAGATCATATATATATGTGTGTATATACATATGTATATATGTGTGTGTGTATGGTATGTATGTATGTATGTGTGTATATATATATATATATATATATATATATATATATATATATATATGCGCACGTGTGTGTGTGTGTGTGTGTATTATACCTCAAAGTTACCAAAAGTGTTCATTAGTACCTAAATGGTAGGCTGAATATTAGAACCACATTAGGGTCTCATCCCAATGACAGCCTTTGTACCAATTCTTCTAGGGAAAAAAAAAAAAAAAAAAAATATATATATATATATATATATATATATATATATATATATATATATATATATATATATATATGTGTATGTATGCATATGTGTGTGTTCATATATTAAATATGTATATATTATATATGTGTGTGTGTGCTATAGATAGATAGCACTAGAGTGCGTTGTTGTAAAAAAACAACATGTCAGTGAATCGGCTGCATATATTTAGCTCAGCAGTGATTGTTTTATACAACTGTTAACGGTACTATCATAATTAATATCGAGCCATTATTGTAAGTAATTAACTTATGGTAATTAATATTCAGTAACTTAGCATTCAGACAAAAAATGGTCAATTAGTTCACACATTTATTACAAAAAAGCCAAAGAGTCAAACTTTTCGTGTCACCAGCGCAATGCATTGAAAGCTGGTGTGTTAAGATCCGATCACACATGTTTGTGTCAGGAGCCTGACATGTTTTTTCTTCTGGCTGCAGATGTCCTTCAGAAAGAGGTGACGCTTTCCCCTGAGGGTAAGACCATGATCAGTGATTAACTTGCCCTGTTGTCGATCGATTGGTTTATTTTTTCTCATGGATATGTGTTTTGATTCAATGGTGATTCATTTGCTAATTTTAAACAATAAGAAAAAAATAAATGTAGCAGGAAACGCTTTCTGTTCCTTATTTCAGAAATGGAGTTTTTGATGATGCAGAGACCGATCATCCCTGACCTTTCCAAAGTGTTAGGTGTGTGTGATCACTGGTTGTTTCTTGAATTTGTACTTTATGGTGATTTATGTCCTTTCATGTGTCTGTTTGTATGCATTTAGTTGCAGGATCTTCAGACATGACCCAGAGAGAAGTCACAAACTTTCACCCTGACAGTGTCCCAATAGGTACATATTATGTGCTTCGGTTTAGGAGCTGAGATTGAGTTCACCAATGTGTCAGAAGAAATAAGAGAGGTCTTTAGTTGAGCATTTATACATTTATAAAAAGTGCTGTGTGACAACGTTTCATTTTAAAGAAGCCCTGGACTGTATCACTGTATGATATATTTTTGTCTGTCAAAATCTTTGAGATTTATTTCATCTGCCTCATCAGGTCGCCCAGTGTTTGGCCCTCGCTCCATGGGACCTGGGACGGGACCAATGGTTGATTTTCCCCCAGCTTTTCCAAATGCAGGCAACCTGCAAAACATCTGCAAGTTCAGTAAAGCCCCGACCAGGTACCGAAAGGACATGTTTCCTCAAAGTGGCTTTGGCCATGAGGTTCGACAGGCTGATGCTATCAATCAACTCCAGTCCTGGTACAGTGTCTGCTGTGGCATTAATGGAACACAGGAAGAGCACATCTGTTGTGCTGAACAAGCGGTGAGAGTCTCAACATTACACCTTTATTATTATTTCATTACAACATTATATCTTCTAATGATTGGTGTAGCTGTCACAAGAAGCACCCAGGCAATTAGGGGGCTTTCACACTGGCAGTTTAGTTCGAAACGGGGCACAGGTCACATGAAAAATTGGTAATGTGAAAGCTGTTGTGCGGACCCAGAAGTCCACCTGGGCACCAAACCCAAGACTACCTACAGGAGGTGGTCTGAGTTCTGTTGCAACTGTGGAACTATGGTGTGATTTGTGTGAATGTGAAAGCAACTTGGACTCAGGTGCACATTTGTTCAGGAAGTATATTAACCTTAATATTTCTCTTATCCTTAAAGGGATAGTTCACCCAAAATGATCATTGTTTACCCTCATGTAGTTCCAAACCTTTGATTTAATTTCTTTAAGCCAAAAGAAGATATTGATAACTGTTTTATCCATATAATCAGTGTGTTTACATGCACCCTCATAATGTGATTTATAATGGGATTTTGGCAATGGGATTAATTGCGATTAAACTCCATCTCATGTAAACACAATACTTCGATCAAATGAGTTCGATAAAACTCATAGTAACCATAATCACATTAAACTATGTGGCGTACGCCGTTTTTAATCGCAATAAACACCTTATCGCATTATTACCGCTCTGACTAAAGTGCACATGCTCGGACATACAAGGACGCTGTGTGTTGTTCACACAACTTCAGAATAATGTCACGGAGTTCATTCATGAAGTTTTCTCTTCAACAAATCGCTCTGTCAACACAAATCGCTACGCAGTCTCTGCTCCGTATCTTCATTCAGACTGCACAAAGAATGTAATGGTAGCGTAGGCAAACCCAGCATTGCGCTGTTCATGACAATGCCGCATAATGTCTAGTACATCCATAAAAATGTTTTTAATTTGAGTGAGTTGATTAAAACAATGCCTGGTAACGTACATACTGTATGCCTATCTTAGTGTGTTATAACCATACTTATTGGCGAATAATCCGAGTAATGAAAATTGCATGTAAACTGGAGTGAAAGTTCTGTTCGTGTCATGTAAACACCATAGTTAAGATCTTACTCTGACGCTCTGGTGCACATGTGAACGTAGTCAGTGAAAGTCCTTGGAATCCAAAACGATATTGGTGCCCACTGACTTTCATTGTATAGATAAAATGCTGACGCATATTTGAAAATATCTTCTTTCGTGTCCCATATTAGAATTAATACAGATTTGGAGCGACAGGTTGAGTAAGTGTTGACAGAATTTTAATTTTTGGATGATAAACTACTTAAAGCAGTGTTTCTCAACCTTTTTATGCCCAATACAATATTCGAAGGCCCTTCTGTGTGTACATCTGGTTCTTCTGTTGGAATTGAAATAAATAAATATATCTTTTAGCTTTTTAATTAAAATTATACTAATATAACCACATATAAATCATTTTAAATGAAAGTTTTTTGCCTCACCCCCTAGTTAAGAAGCACTTTTTTAAAGTTGGCATGAAATAAGTTGCAATAGACTTTTCTTTCCTAATATGTAGTGTATATATGTGAAATGGCTTTGTGAAGAAGAAAAACAGAAGGTCAGGTCTTGATTTTCTTCTATCGGATGTATTGGACCGTCGTTGTTTGTTATTGCTGTGATGTCATGTGAGGGACAGGTTGTCCCGCCCTCACACCAGTACACATGTCATCAGTAACAGTGACAGAGATGTCACTGCAAGAGGGAGGAGGATATTTTGGTTAAAGTTACGAGGCAATTTAAAAGAAAAAAGAATTGGCCATTTTGATATCATAGTGACTTTAAAGCTTTAGTGTATGAATTCCATGCCACCAAACGGAATGGAAGCAGCAACAAATGGAATGGAGAGCTGCAGTGGTGACTTTTTTTGTAGGCTAAATCAGAAGTTGGCATCACCCTAGTACCCTCGGAAAAAAAAATTGGCTTTTTGGATTCTTTTTAATTCTTTTTTGGATTATTTCAGAAAATAAGCTCTGTGACCAACAAAAGTTTATGATTCTTACATGTTTTTTTTTTTCATCATGACAATCTTCACAAATGTACACAACTTGAATTATGAAACCTAAATACAATCGCCAAAATAAAAAGCTAAACATGGGCTGTAAACAAATTACACCTCGGTCGCATGACTTCACTCAGCTCTTTCAGACATTAAACAGCATTTTCCCTGAAAGTTTGAATTAGATTAGTTTGCAAGATCGTGGTTATAAATGCAACAAGTTGTCATTGATCCAGCACCAACGTTGCAAACTTCTGCCATGGGTCTATGTTGCTCTGTCGCCCCTTCTCAAACAAACCAAACAAACAGCAATGTTTTAGTGCCACGGAGTCACAGTGTTTGTTTACACTCACATCTGTTCTTAACAGCTTCCAGACTCCTCACATTACTAAAGCAGAGACTGTCATTGTCTTTCATTTTTTGATGTTACTCAGTTTGTTCTCTTGTCTAAAATTAATTATAATTGTGCACCATTAGGGAAATATCTGCTCTCTCGTATATCATTTAGTGTATTAGATAACATTTTTTTTTTTACTATTTAGTCTGGTGAGAAAGTATCCAAAACACTGGCAGCCATGAAATGGACCAATGTCAAAGTAAACAGCCTTGAGTTCGATTCTCTCATGACTGTTGTGCTCTCTCTTTTTCATTGTAAATGTAATTATACTAAAGCTGTTTTTCCTTGTGTTTATTCATTCCTGACTACTGTGTTTCCTTTCATTCAGTGGCAGAAGAGTCTGTCTGCCTACTGTAATGAGGAATTCTCGATTAAGACGAATCACTACTTCTGCTGCAAGAAGAACGGGAAGGCCAGATGGAATTGTTTTGATAAGGAGGCTTCAGATTCTTCATATCAAGTCTCCTTCGAGGTCTCAAATGTCAACACTCGAAAAAGGATCAGAGGCTTCAAATTTAACTCCCACGCTTGCAAAGGGTAGGTTTCTACTGGAGTGTATGCTGTATGTTTTTGGTTTAAGGGCCAGAAGAGGGTTTTAAAGGGAATTTAAAGAAAAAATCTTTGGAAATTGTTGACATGATTGTAATGTTACCTGAGTGAATCAAGATGAATTAGATAAACTGGGTACAACTTTGACATATTTTATTAATTACAATATTCTGCAATTCTTTTGCATGTTGAGGTTTTAACATGTCAGTATTACATAAAAATGTTTAGAAGACATTTCTGGTGTTATTTTATGGCATATTTCTGTCAGCCATGATGTCACTTTTTTTTCTATAACAGTTTGCAAGCTCAAAAAGCCTTAAAACTGAAACTGTTTTTAAAAATAACCTTTTTTACCACAAGAAGCATTTTATTTTGAATTCAATATCGTCGGTGTGGTGTGTACCATTTTATTCTGTACTGGCTTTCTCTATACTTGCAATGGTCAATGTAACATGGTATATAGCCTGAGGTTGGTATTTGGAACCCTGAATTTGGGATAAGGCCTTTAAAGTGCGTAGGGTAGATTCAAAATGCACATATTTGGGAATGTTTATGCATATTCTTGCCTGGTAAATTACATATATGGTCATGGTTACACACTTGAAGATTGTCACACTGATAATGTATTACACAAACTCCTAGTAAAGAGTATAAAAGATGACTGAAGAAAGCGGAGGTGTTCCTTGTCTTCTCCTTTCTCTCTTCTCAATCACCCTATGTAAATAAACTATCTTTTAGTAAATATTATCAGTATTACACCTTTGACTCCTGACTAGTCATTCTTCGAGTCCTGGATTGGTTACACCACATGATAGATGGACACATCAAATGATGAAAAGACACAATACAACATAATTCTATACAGCATTGAGAATAAACTCTTTTTTTTGTGTGTGTGCTAGTGTAGATGTGTTATTCTTTCTCTTCTGTGCTATCTTTAACGACACAACATGTAAGGTGGCACACAGTCAATTTTAGAAAGGTTGTATATGTATATTGATTTTAAACACAGAAAGATAGTTCCTTCAGGTAATTGTTTTTTATTTGTTTACATGACAAAACACCTAATTGGTCAAAACTGTTAATGTACAAATGCTATAAGCTGCTGCTTTTCTCCATTATCTTATGAAATTGTACAAACAACATATTCAATACTTACAATAATAATTCAATAAAGTTCACTCTCATATATAAACCAATTGGAATATAGAATGTTGTTTTTATTGTCAATCCACCTGACATTCGAATGTGGCGAAAGAAGTTCACATTTAACAAAATTAAAATGTCATTTCCAAATTTTAGTTGTAAGTGTCTTACAAACCTTGATTTACAATGATAAATAATATGCTACTGTATGATGTTACTTCAGGTCCAGATTTCTTCATATTAAGATGATATTAATATATTGTGCTACGTAATTTGCAAAACACAAAATGCAAACATTTTTTCAAAAGTATTTATTTTCAGATTAAGTTTAGGTTTACTGTTCCAGTCATAAATGGGCCATTCCACCAAATGATATTTTGTCACCTTAAATAAGAGAAAATTAGCAAAACCATAATATCACAATACATTTGAACAAAGGAAAGCAGATAAATACATGGGAGTTTTTTTGGTCATGTATCAACTCAATTTCTTTCAAAAAAGAAATGAGTCAGTGATAATTAGTCACTACCTACAACTAATTTGCTAGCTGTAGGTGGTGATGTAACAAATCCACATTCGTCACAACATGAAAATTTAGGTTGACAAATGAGGCCAAGGAAAAGGGAAAATGAAAATAGAAAGTATTAATACTTCCACTGTCTTTAATCATTCAGCTCAGTGGTGGCTTCTCCAAGAGCACCTAGGAAGCAGCCTAAAGTTCCAGACTTCAACTTTCCACCTGGCCGTCCCGATTCCTCAAACATGGAGCAAGTCTGCACTCATCGCAAGATCCGACCACGATACTACACCAAGTGTCTTCCTTGCACTGGCTATGGCTGGCTGGTCCGTCAGTCGAAGGCCATCAATGTCCTGGAGAGAGAATATAACCAATGCTGTAGGGAGAAAAAGGGACAACAACACTGTGCTGAAAAGAAGGTGAAGAAGATGAATACTATTAAATATAGCAGTTTAATTCCTAATTTTGGAACTATTTTGAACTTATGAGAACAATTGCACATAATTGTTTAATTTGAAGGTAAATAATATACAACATTTTATATATATATATATACCGGTGCGCCACGCAGCTGACGCTCATTATCACTCGCGTCACCGGCCTCGCACCGTTACCCCACGGCTCTCGCCCGCCCTGCTCGTCACACTACTTAATTTTTAGCATCAATTAAACATGAATGGACATCAGAAGGAATGTTGTTTCAACTGCGGAAAGATGTGAGTTCACACAATCTTTTCAAGTTAACCAATGTTAATCTACTATAGGCTACTCCCTGACTGCTTTGTCGGATAAGATGGCGGATTCGGCGATATGATTGGTCAGATCGCCTGTCAGTCAAACTGTTTGCGAAGGGTCAATTCTGTCTGTGCTCTTCAGGCAGTTCCTTTGACCTCATGATTCTCATTTGCTCTGACATGCACTGTGAGCTGTAAGGTCTTATATAGACAGGTGTGTGGCTGTGTATATATATATATTGAGTGTGCAATGGAATTAAAAATACAAATATATCCATCAAAACAAACCCACAATACCTTACCTTTCCTTTTTCATCAAACAGTTGATTTTTGTCGCTCATAAGTCTTAACATTCTTAACGAGCTCTTTTTTCATCTACTTTAGTGGAAGAAGATGGTTGACAAGTTTTGTAAAGATGAGAAAAAAACCAAAGGACCAAAGTTTGAGTGTTGTGGAGAGAAGAAGGGAGAAGAGCAGTACACTTGCTTTGCATCTGCTGCTCCAGATCCAGGATACAACTCCACTGATCCAGACCTCAGTACTGATGCTGCTCCGCCAACTCTCCATGCATTCTGTGATACACATACAGCCATCAAGACCATGTAAGACCCATTTTATTCCTGTTTAACAAATAAACGTAACATAATGTATGGGGTTGATTATTTGAAGAATGTTTTTGGAAGAAGTATTTTATGTTCACCAAAGCTGCATTTATTTGATCAAAAATACTATAGATTAATAAAATGTATTTTAGTCTTGTGATAGCAAAGCTTTCAGCATCATTATGCAGCCTTCACTGTCACATGATGTCACATGAGCTCAAAAAACATTTCTTACTACTATCAATGTTGAATACAGTTGTGCTACTTAATATTTTTGTGAAAAACATGATTTTTTGTGACAGTGTAGGAGTCTTTACTGTTGTCACTTTTGGTCAATTTAATGCAGCCTTGCTGAACAAATGTATTAATTTAATAATAAAATACATTTACTGAGCCCAAACTTTTTACTGATAGTGTAATGTACATGAACCACTGGATGAGCTCTAAAATTCTTTTTTACTGTGAGAAATTTAGGTTCTGTTAAGAAACACATGCCATTGTTTTCTCAATATAGATGATACGAGATGATATATTGTTGTTTTTGTGCTTTCATGCACCAGTGACCATGAATTCTGGTCAAAACAAGGACAGTTGAAAAATAATCTAAGCATGTGATTACATGGTTAACCTTCGGCACAGCTAAAGATTGGTTCAAGGACAAAGAAAATACAAACCTTACTAAAGGTCTGAATTTAATCGTAGAAAGCGTTGGATTTCATTCTGAGACAGCTCAATTTTGGTTTTACCAACATGCAGCAAACTGTAGGCACAGGAAAATGAAGATATTTACTAAATATTTCTAGAATTAGTAACTCAAATCTAATTTATCACCCTCAGGAAGGGTTTCCCTTTTTCAGTGGACAAAATGGTTGAACGGTGCTGCTCTCTAGTGTTAAATGAGAGACCTGCATGTATAGAGGCTGAGGTAAGGCAAGCTTTTAAAATCTTCTAGATAAATAAATATAACTTGTAAACAGTCAGTTTTAATGCAATCACATGGCTATTCTTGTCGTTTGCTCACTTCCTTTACTTTAAAACTTTCTATTCTCTTGCAGCTTGATGTCCACCTGAATGATATGTGTATAGCGAAGGAGCTGGTGAAGCCTCATTGTTGTGAACCCACAGTCAAAGACCGTGTCAAATGTGCCACAAAACTGCTCCTGCGTTATATTGGCAAGGCAAATAAAGTCAAATATAGTGGGAGGAAGAAATGCCCCCTCAACATCCAGTTTGAATTGTGTGGCAGATACTTGACAGATTTAGTCAGACAGAATCCCTGATACCATGAATGTGGATCAGTTTATACAGAGTGCACACATTTCAATATATGTAGCCTACATTTGAGTTGAACCAAACTTGTACCACTTTTTGTTTATTTCTTTTATGCATCTTCTATTTCTTTATGCAGTGTTCTTGCAAAAGGTTTTTATTGATTATTGAGAGACCTTTTTCAGCCTTTATCATAAAAGAAAAACTGCTTGGATAGTATAAAATGTTGAAACTTGCTTCCCCTCTGTTTTGCAATAATATAACAAATTATATATGTATATATATACACAAAATGTCTGTTTTTTTAAAAAAAATCTTCTGTGATTGTACATCATTTACATTTCCAGCATGAGCACAAAATAAAACTCTACTCTATAGTATATATGTTCATTTCTTTGTATATTAGACCTATACATGCAGCCAAGAGGCAACTCAGCCTATAATGAAGGTAAACTTTATCTTTTCAGTATCTGTTAGATGTATTTTTTATATATTATTTCAAAGTTAAACTATCATTTATTTGCCAGTGTGCTATGACTTTTAATAATGTCATGCATGCTCAGCCTGTCCAAGATGTTATCTACTCTGTAAATGGTTTTATTATTTTTGCACTGTACATAAAGGCTTGGCGAGTTTGTTTCACAAACTAATGGGAGGCAAGGCAAGACTGTCGTCTTGTCATATATACATATAAACTGTGGACATGTAGCCTAAATTATATTGTTTGGATGATAAATTATTATTTGGATAAATGCCATATATGTAGGCTAATGTAATATAAAATATACAAAAATACTGATCAGAATCTCTGTTTCTAGTTATTATAGTCACAAATTGATCAGTGACAGTAAAGGGTCCTGGCGAAACCGGACACTAGTTTGTCTGTCTGATTCCGGTCATGGATAGAGTCCAGTAAACCCGAATCAAAATGGCGTCCGCCGGTCCACCCGACACGGGCTTATCTGCCCCGCCAGGTAAATTAAATCATTATGTTTTTTTGTTTTTTTACTTATATTGGTAAGTGCGTTTTGTGTTTGTATGTTGTCTGTTGCCATGGGTCAACTATTTTTCACCAGCACTGGATTGATTCACTGTGTTTACTGGCTTGAATCAAGCCTTTTGTTCCACTACAACAAAATAAATGTAATCTACTATAGTCGCTAGTAGTAATTATAATAAATCCGTAACTTATGAGATGTGTGTATGTGCGATTAATTAAGTTTAGCTGATCTATAGGTTTTCCTGAAATGATCCAGATCGATGATGTGGATTTGTGGCTAACATGCTATGTGCTAACTAGCCCAGTTATAACAAACATATACCAGAGTTAACATTAAAGTAAATAACCTACACGAATAAATGCAATTCAGTTAAAACGGTCTTTTTGGTCATTGTTTTATTAAATTGGGATTACATTTTTTTGGATTAAATTTTGTCCGGCGTTAACACCAAAACAACAAGCTAAATTTTTACTTTATTTGCTCTTTTGGAGAAAATGATTGTTTTGGTTTTAAATAAGAGATGTTAAATGTTTGGTCAACTTGCCTAAAGATCTTAATTTTAAGTAGTACTTTTTGCGGTAACATTAAGTTTTCGTATTGTAAAAATCGAAAAATGATATGATATCTAGAATATTAATACATATCTCTAATAAGACATCGACAAAACGACTTGATAATATTTAAAACTGGTTCACTGCTAATATGTTAAAAACTGTCAGGTTTAAGTTTACGTAAGTGTGCTGGTACTTTCCACAGTCGAACCCACACTTGCCAAACAAAATATATTTAAATGAAACAAGTAAATGAGTTTTCTCATTTAACTGCATAATAATTTGTTTTACACAAAATAATCCTAATTAAATTTAGATGAAGAGTGTTTGTGTAACAGTGGCATTCATTGAGTAGCATTTTATTAATTAGCCTAGACCTTGAGTTAAGGAGTTCCCTCATTTATGATTAAAAGTGTTTAGTTTGACTTCTTTGTCCTTCATGAAGGCTTCCAGGACTTTTGTTGGAGTTTACATTTGGTTACTTTGCAGCTCATTGCTGATTAAACAATGGCAAACATGTAATCCTATCCTAATATTTATTTCACTGACTGTGTATGAGAATGCTAATCAATTTCAACTATTAATTTGTGACAAAATTGTTTGTCATAATGCATTTATCCCATTTTGAAACTTCAACCAGTTTCTGTGAATTAGCTAATTGGTTACTGGTATGTAAATGTCATTAACCGTGCATGTCCTGTGAGTGGCCATTCTCTTCGACTCCCTGTCTGTCTTCATTGACCTCAGAGTAAAAATAACATCCCTTGGGAAATGAATTGGAGATTGACTTCAGTAGTCTGAGGTACTGAAGTCAATCAGGTGTTCATTACTTGGGTGGTTTCTGTTAGCTCAGAATATCATGCCATTTTGTGTGGGTAACCCACATTGGGGCATAGTTAGCACTCAATAAGAAGTATTTTTAGTGCTCTCAGACACACGCACACAGTCTTGATGATTGCTGAGGCTGTTCTCGTGCTCTAAATATAAATGTGAAAATGGGACAGAAACCAGCTCACTCGCCCAGATGAAATGGGACAGACTGCTGAACATCTAAACCTCAAGTCCCATCTCACAGATAGGACATCTTCCCACAGTTCATGACCTAAAATGCATATTTCTGTGTGCATGAGGTAAACGATTTATTCCCTACTTAAGTCTCTCTTGTCTCTCTTAAGCTTGGACTAAATATAGACTAGCTCAAGAGACCAGCCATGTGTTTTCTTAGTGGTCAATTCACTTGCTCTGCGGTTTAAAGATGAGATGCAAAACAAAACCAATTTGTTGAAAATATTCTATTGTTGTGTTCTACTCTGTGAGACCTTTCAAATGACATAACACATGTGTTTGGTAGAAAAAATATTTTATAGATTATGAAAACATTTTTTTATTTCGGCAAATAACTCCGCACTACTTAGGAGTTAATCAAATTGGCTACATTTATTCTAAAGTTCAGAGTATTAAGCTTTTAAATTACACCTATTTTGTTTTGATCAAGGCAGTAGTTTTGAAAATATGATTATTATTTATTTATTTATTTTGTAGCCAGGTGGTGCCCGTGGGCGGCACACTCCGGTTTAGTGGGATGACTCAGGACTCATTAAGACTTGGATGCATTAAAAAGAGTTTCTAATCTTTAAAATGATAAATATTTTGTTATTCCTGTCAGTGGTTGCTTAGTAATTTGATTGAATTTTTTTTTTTTTTTTTTTTTGAGGGGAGTGTTGCCCGTCGGCTGTAAATTTCAGGCTTACAGGAATAGTTCAATCAAAAAGAAAATTATTCCATGATTTACTCACTCTCAAGCCATCCTAGGTGTATATGACTATCTTCTTTCAGATGAACACAAACGGAGATATATTTAAAATTATCCTTAGTTCTCCAATGTTCATAATGGTTGTGAATGGCCGGTCAAATTTTGAACACAAAAAAATTCATCCATCCATTAAAAAAATGAATCCATACAACTTCAGGGGGTTAATAAAGGCCTTCTGAAGTGAATCGATGTGTTTGTGTAAAAAATATTCTTATATAAAACTATAAATTCAAATAACTAGCTTCCGGTGGACGACCGTACACATACTGTGCTGTGCGTACGTCGATTTGGGTGGAAGAGCACTGACCCCAAGCAAAGACGAACCCGGAGGCGCAAAGTGAAACACTGGCCATGACTCAGAAGTCTAAAATAAGAAATTTTAAAGAGAAATGTCGGCGGATTTCAATATAAGAGAAGAGGATCTTCAGTTTTTTGTACAGCCCTGTTTGTTTGAACCGTGAGAGGCATCTAAACTTAGAATACTACATCCTGCATCGTACATCGCGGCATGGGTTACTCATTTAGCGCAAGTCAATTGCGCATTTTGTGTACTGAATGTCCGCCGAAAGCTCGTCATTTTACGTATAAAATATTTAATATAAAATAACTTTTTTTATGGATGGATTTTTTTATGTCTTCAAAATTTGACCAGCCATTCACAACCATTATAAACCTTGGAGGACTAACGATATTTTTAAATATATCTTCGATTTTGTCCGTCTGAAAGAAGATAGTCATATACACCTGGCACGGCTTGAGCGTGAGTAAATCATGGAGTAATTTTCATTTTTGGGTGAACTATCGCTTTAAGGGGTTAAGTGATGACAATTTGGCCCTTATTAAAATAACTGTTTTACCTTACAGATCTGAGGACTCCGTTTTGGAGGCTATTGGCCTCTCGGAGAGGTAGCACATGCATGGCTCAGTTGTGCTGTGTGATTTAGAGACTGAGTGCCAATTAACCAAAATGGCTCGTCTCTTGCATGGTCTTGTTTGCAGTGGCAATTTAAGCTTGATGACTGGGGGATGGGTGGAATGCAATGAAAGTGGAAGCTGTAACTGACTCATCTGCTTGTGCAATTAAGGCAGATGGGAAAAGGAATTGATATTTCAGACTGATGATGAAAGAGTCCAGCAATTTGTGGGAACAAGTAAATATATATATCACAGTTACTGGACATAGTGCTATTGGGTCAGTCTTTACATTTTAGTGTTTGTGCATGTAGGCCTGCATCTTGGTGAGATGAGGAGTTGAATGAGGTCTCTCTTTTCATCATCAACTCCATTGTTCAAAACGTTTGGTTGTTCTCAGACTTGTCAACACAAGTCCTTTCACATAATTAGATCTGCTGGCCATTGAAATGTAATTTATCTTTCCTCACTAACTTAAACTTAAAATAGCCGTTGCTATTGGTTACTGCAAGAGTTTTCATTAGTGGTCTCGGGAATCGTGTGAGAATGGGTGAATTAACCATCGTTCTTTATGCATTTACGTAGATTTATCGGAAATGCCAAATATGTGACATTTGCACCAGAGATGACCATAACACAATGTTTTTTTTCCGTCCATGATGAAAAGGAGTGCTGGTAGTCATGAGGTGAAGCAGCTGTGCTTTAAGAGTTTGCCTGATATTGTAAAAGAACAATTTATAAACTTTTTTTACTGATGCAACCTGTTTGTTCTAATCCTAATTTTGATAATGGGTCAATGCAACCACTAACAAAATTGCTTATTAATATTTTGGAGAAATCCGCCAGATAACTCATTTGGTGCAACCTACATTCAGAGAGAAACTAAAAAACAAAACAAGAAATTGGATCATAGAGAGGACCCCTACAGCCCCTCTATTACTGTGTTTTAAGGTCCATAAAATATCAGAATTATTTGACCCATTTATGAAAAGGAAAGGTTAGTTCATGTTGTAAAATGTCATGTGGTGTGACTCCCTGAAAATGTAGCTAATGATATTTATCAATAATTGTGTTCACTCACATGTACCTATTCAGAGTTTTTTTTTTAGTTATAAATTTATACCACATGATCATATACCAACATAATTAATTTTTTTCTTTATCATGGACATTGTCATTGCTCCAAATACTGTGTGTGATATATCAGAGTGTGCACTCACAGAGAATACTGTTACTATTTCTGTAGGTTGGATTTTAATCTTGATTGTGTGTAATAATAATATCAAGCTCTTGGCAGGATTGAAGTTGCTATGCTGTTGCGTTTCAGTCTGTTTGTTTTGACGACGAGCAGACAAGCTTTGTTTGCATAACTTCTGTCTTGCCCGAAGACATGCGATCATTCTGAATCATTGCAAACAAGCAAGACTCATTGCATACCATGCATTGCTATTATAAAAATGTGAATTTGAAGTTTTTGATTGTGATCTCATCCGGTGTTGTTTTTTGAGTGAATATCTGCAAAGCGTCTGCTGTGACAGTCTACTGATCGTCTGGCACCCCTGGTGTTATGACAGATTTTGCCCCCTGTGACATTGGCAGGTGGAGGGTAGTTGTAAGAACTTTGGTTTTTCAGATGGATTAGAGATGACAAACATGAGATGTTTTCAATTCTTGGGGGTGTACAAAACTATATACACCACTGTCCAAAAGTTTGGGGTTGCTAAGATTTTTAAATTCTTTTGAAATAAGTCTGTTATGCTCACTAAGGATACATTTCTTTTGCTTAAGTAAAATAGTACTAAATTAAAAATAAATCCTTGATTGAAAGTTACCCGTGTCAATTAACTAGCAAAATGATCCATTAACCGCATTATTAGACCGTTTTATGAGGCTGCACGATATAATTAAACCATTTAAAAATAATACAGCGTAGTGCTATTGTGAAATCATAAAGTCTGATTCAATTAAATAAGTATGTGCACTCTGGGTTTCAGATTAATGCGTGAAACTTTAATTATTTGCATTCCGATCTATGTTGTAATGAATAAAACAATTTTTAATAGTAACCCCAAGTTTATTGGTGCTGTTCTCTTATTTAAATTATACATAACTAAACAGATTAATAAATAATTAGGTGAAACTGCACTCGAATTTGTTGTTGCATCATACATCTTATGCTGCACGGTTAATTATTATTGCTCGTTATTGTCTATTTATGGTATTTTAGTAATTAAAATAACATGAGTTATCTTAATATGTGATCAATGACATTCAATTAAAATTCTACACCACCCAAGTATTTATTTCCTTCTAATTCTCATTGTCATTGCAGGCTGGTTAAGCCTATATTCAGAGTTAAGAAAAGCGATTAGTTTAGCCTGCTTAAAATAGCCTTGACCATAAAACAACAGGACAATAACATAGTTGATGACTAAATATTAGCATTTTATGACTCTAGACATTACTTTGTGAAGACAGTGGCATAATACAGTGACATAATACGTTTTTTACCCAAATCAAAACAGTAGTTGTGTGCATGCATAAATTTTACCCGGTGACGGTTTTACTTATACGACCCCTGGTGGTTCTTGTGTTAAAGAGATAGGGTTCACCCAAAAATGTAAATTCTGTCATTAATTACTCACCCCCATGTTGTTCCACACCCATAAGACCTTCGTTCATCTTCTGAAACACAAATTTAAGATATTAGATATTAGACTACAGTGATTCAACATTAATGTTATGAAGCGACGAGAATACTTTTTATGTGCCAAAAAAACAAAACAATGACTTTATTCAACAATATCTAGTGATGGGCGATTTCAAAACACTGCTTCATGAAGCTTCGAAGCTTCACAAATCTTTTGTTTCGAATCAGTGATTCGGAGCATGCATGAAACTCCCAAAGTCACGTGATTTCAGTAAACGAGGCTTCGTTGCGTTTTAAGGGTTTCAGAACTTTCAAAATTTCAATGGTTCACGTGACTTTGGCAGTTTGATGCACTTTTATTACTTATGTCTATCTTTATCATCGCAAAAAAATCAGATTACTCGATTAATCGTCAGAATAATCAGACATTTACTTGATTAGCAAAGTAATCATTAGTAATATCTCTAATTTAGTTTCAGTTCATAGGAGAGAAACAGCACAAAATGGTGTGAAGTTCATATTGTTTGTCTCTCTAACACACTTTAATGTTCTTGTCATGCTTCTTTCTCCATCTTTAAAGGGTCCAGCGGAGTTCGAAAGATGACCATTACGGAGGTAAGCCTGATCTCATGTTGGATTACTCACTTTGTATGAGGCATAGACATTATTCCTTAATTTCTCGCAATTCTAAATCTGATGACAATGCAATTTCGTCACTCAAATTTTGCATCGACAAATCATGTTCCTGTTTACCATCTACCATCTTCACCATCAGGGGAAGGATCATGCCTTAAATTGCCAAGTCTTCCCAGTGCATAGTGGGATATTTAATGTTTAAGCGTTATAAAATGGATGCTTCCATTCCTGAGAGCTGATTGGTCAGTACAGCTTCCCAACTGTGCTAAAATGCAGAATATAATAAGGTCATGCTATAATGTATTTTCCAACAAAACAAACAAATTAATTGGCCAGTAGTAAATATAAAATTGATATGATAAATAAAAACTTTGGGATAGTTATCATTAAATGTTGGCTGGTTGGTTCTTTATTCTTGGTTCATAATAGTCACAATTTTGGAGCACTGTTGGAGTTAAACTATAAATTGTGTAATTCTCTTTAGATGGTTTAGTAAACTCAATTTTTTTCTGAGAACAGTTTCCTGGTCATTTCTAGTTAGACATAATAATTGAAAGTTATGATCACTTGCCATTCAGTAAGTAAGTTGGTTGTAAATTGTGTTACCGCTTTGGCAGATTCTAACGAATGACTTGTTAGAATAAAGCTTGTAAATTGTTTTGACGGTTCATTAAAAGAACTAACTCTTAAGAGTCATAATAATCTATTTGTGAATTATATTACAGCTCTTATGCGGTTTTTACATGCAGCCAGCAAAGACAACTCGGTAGCAAGACTCTTTAGATGTTCTCAAAAAAGCTCCATTGTTCAGTGTCAGTAGTATAGATATATTTGAAGCACAGCTCACACAGAAGTGACTTTCAAACCAAGCAGCTTTCAATTGGTCAACATGGCCAATTGGCAAGAGCAAAATCTTTTAACCCTCATGCAAAATTCCCTATTGCATGTTAATTTTTTCCAATTTAGCATTTTATAACAGCAAAAAGTGGCTTAACATTGCGCTTGATTTATCTCTAAATAGATGTAAGTTTTTCTTTATGCAAACATTTTTCACCTTCTCTTCTCTTGTCAGCCAAATACTTGTAAAATCTCAGAGCAGCATCCACAGTTTCATCCAAGTGTTTTTTTAGTTGCTGGACATTGGTAGAGGAATGTGAACACATGAGCCCTGTAGGGTGAAGTATGGTTGACTTACTGTTACTGTGTGTTGATCAAACAGTCATGTGAGAGGGATCTTGAACAGGACAAATATTGACACAGACGCACACACACACACACTGCACCCATTGTCATTTGAAGATTCACGTGTATCAAGCGAGTGAGAGGATGAACAGACTAACTGGAATGTGTGTGTCTGTGCTTGACTCAAGGAAACACCTGACAAACAGGAAGTCAAACCTGGACAGAGTTGACATGAAACTAGTTGCCCTTTTCTGTTCCCCTTTTTTCTCTGTCACTCTTTTGTGTCTCTGTCTCTCTAAATAGGGGCCAGGATCATCTCAGAGTATGAAGAAGACCATTGGTCACCGAGGAGTTGACCCCACAGGAGAAACGACTTACAAAAAGGTCAGCTGCCAGCCATATGTGTCAACAGAGGAAGAAAGAGAAACTGGGCTAGAAAAGAGGAATAGACCAAAGGGAGGACTTTGAAAGGAAAGGGAGGTTTCAGCATGAAGCACATGACGAAATTGATGATGTAAAATTAAGCAACATTAAATATCACAGTGATTTTATTGATTTTTATTTGCCAATTAAGACACCCAAAGAGTGTGTTTTAAAACTAGTATGAGTATATATGTGTATGTGTGTGTATATATATATATTACACACACACACGTTGTGTTTTCATTTTTTATGGGGACATTCCACAGGCGTAATGGTTTTTATACTGTACAAACTGTATATTCTGTCCCCCTACACTAGCCCTACCCCTAAACCTACCCATCACAGAAAATGTTCTGCTATTTTAGGTTTTCAAAAAAGATAAATCTGTATGATTTATAAGCTTGTTTCCTCATGGGGACCAAAAAAATGTCCCCACAAGATCAAAATTTACTAGTATTACTATACCTGTGTTACTATACCGTTTGGTCCCCATAACGTAGGGAATACCCACACACACACACAGAGATTAGGCATAAGATTATGACCACTGACAGGTGAAGTGAATATCTCTTCGTCACAGCATCTGATAGTTTGTGGGATATAGTAAGTGGCAAGTGAACATTTTGTCCTCAAAGTTGTAAGGATTTGTGTGAGTTTGACAAGGGCCAAATTGTGATGGCTTGATGACTGGGTCAGAGCATCTCCAAAACTGCAGCTCTTGTGTTGCACAGTGGGGAACCGGTGACAGGGTCATGGGCGGACAAAGCTCACTGATGCACGTGGGGAGTGAAGGCTGGCCCGTGTGGTCCGATGCAACAGACGAGCTACTCTAGCTCAAATTGCTCAAGATGTTAATGCTGATTCTGATAGAAAGGTGTCAGAATACACAGTGTGTCGTGTATGAGTCAGGGTGCCCATACTGACCCCTGTCCACCGCTGAAACAGTGGGCATGTGAGCATCAGAACTGAACCACGGTGCAATGGAAGAAGGTGGCCTGGTCCGATGAATCATGTTTTATTTTATATCACATGGATGTGTGTCGCTTACCTGGGGAACATATGGCACCAGGATGCACTGAGGGAAGAAGGCAAGCCAGGGGAGGCAGTGTGATGCTTTGGGCAATGTTCTGCTGGGAAACCTTGGGTCCTGCCATCCATGTGGATGTTATTTTGACACGTACCACCTATCAAAGCATTGTTGCTGTCCTCGACGGGCCAGCGCTGTTATGGTAGCAAAAGGGGGACCAACACAATATTAGGAAGGTGGTCATAATGTTATGCCTGATCGGTATATATTTGCTGTATATATATTGCAACAGTGACTGTTTAGTTGAAATGATGGGGGTAGTCATTATTGTTAGCATTTTAAATAAGCAAATACATAAATTTGTAAATGCATCTAATGAACGTTGTCAATAGTGAAAAATGTCAACTTTTTTTTTTTCCCCCAAACTATATCTCCCACTCCTAATAATGACACATTCCAGCATTTGTTTTACTGGAAATTACTTTTGTTGTTTTTTATTTATAAGCGCATTATGTTCCCACGCCACCTACATGACAACTCATTTATGGGTTATTTAAAAGAATCATTGTGGTATTTATCTAGTGTTTCCTTTCTGTTTGCACTTCTTTCTCACGCATTCTCTCACATGCACTCTTTCTTTGTCTGCAGACGACCTCCTCCGCCCTCAAAGGTGCCATTCAGCTGGGTATCGCACACACAGTGGGCAGCCTCAGTCAGAAAGCTGAGAGAGACGTTCTCATGCAGGACTTTTATGTAGTAGAGAGCATCTTTTTTCCCAGGTGTGTGTACGAAAAGACATCTTGCTGTGTGTGTTACCACTTGTGTATATGTTTGCTAGAACTACTCAACCATGCTCTGTAGATATATTTAAATATCTATGACTATTTAAATGGATTTGAATGGGTGTGCTGACTGTTGTTAAGTTTGTGTGTCTATAAAGCAAGAGAATGTCAACCGCACCAGAGTCATTGGGGATCATATACAGTATTTGGGCATCAACCTCTGAATCGAATAGTGGACAGCTCCCCAGGTTATATATGTAATAAAATAGAAACCTATAACCCTGTCTCTATTTTGCTCTCCCTATCTTCTTCCTACAGTGAAGGAAGTAATTTGACTCCAGCACATCACCATGGTGACTTCAGGTTTAAGACCTACGCCCCCATCGCCTTCCGTTATTTCAGAGAACTCTTCGGCATTCGACCTGATGACTATCTGGTTAGCTGAATGAATACATTTAAAAGAAATATGATTTATGAATTATTTTAGTATTTATTGTTAACATTAATCTTAAACATTGAGGATGAACTCATTATGTTCAGAAATTTGGGCTCAATATTTTTTTTTTTTTTTTTTTTAAGAGAAATTAATACTTTTATTCAGCAAGGATGCATTAATTAGATCAAAAGTGTCAGTAAAGACATTTATTATCTCGCATAATATTTTTATTTCAAATAAATGCTGTTCTACAATATATTAAGCAGCCCAATTGTATTGAACATTGATAATAATTGTTTTTTGAACACTAAATCATCATATTAAACTGATTTCTGAAGGATCATGAAGACACTGAAGTAATGATGCTAAAAATTCAGCTATTGCCATCACAGAAATAAATGACATTTTAAGATATATTAAAATAGAAAACAGCTCAGTGTAATAATATTGTACAAAATTACGGTTTTACTGTATTTTTTATCAAATAAATGCAGCTTTGGTGAGCTTAAGTGACTTCTTTCAAAAACATAAAAAAATCGTACCCACTCCAAACTTTAGAAAATATGTATATTTATATACAACAGAGTTCATCAACAGTGTGTTTTTGTGGTGTCTTTCTGTCTGCAGTATTCTCTATGTAATGATCCTTTGATCGAACTATCCAACCCTGGAGCGAGTGGATCAATATTTTATGTGACAAGCGATGATGAGTTTATTATTAAAACAGTGCAGCACAAGGAGGCAGAGTTCCTGCAGAAACTACTGCCTGGGTACTTCATGGTGAGCGTTACACACTTGTTCATGTATTTTAGATACATAATACATGGTATAAGTTCAATTGTAGCACTCATCTAGGCTGTGATGATATTACATGATTTTATCTTTCTATTCTCCTCTCCTCAGAATCTGAATCAGAACAAGAGAACGCTGCTCCCGAAGTTTTACGGCTTGTATTGCGTGCAGGCGGGTGGAAAGAACATCCGTATCGTTGTAATGAATAACCTGTTGCCCCGCAGTGTGCCTATGCACCACAAATATGACCTGAAGGGCTCCACGTACAAGCGGCGTGCCTCCCCTAAAGAGAGAGAGAAAAGAGTCCCCACTTACAAAGACCTGGATTTCATCCAGGACATGCCTGAGGGCATCCAACTAGAACCAGACAACTACAACGCCCTCTGCAAAACCATCCAGCGGGACTGCCTGGTGAGTATGCGTGCGTGTTTGTATTAAACATTGTGAATCTCTTTGGCTATAATAGTTTGGTTGAAAAAGATGCTGTATCAAAAATCAATAAATTAATCACCCTATAAACCTTTTTGAAGCAAATATGTAAATATCCAGATAGATGTACAAATTGACTATTGTGAAAAACAAGATTTGTTTTGCTTATCCATCTTTGTATTTTACAGCTGCTACAAAGCTTTAAGATTATGGACTACAGTCTGTTGGTGGGGATCCATAACACTGATCAGGCATCTCGTGAGCGAGCAGGGGCGGTAGAAGGCGGGGGGTCCGATGGGGCCGTGACTCCAGACCACAGGAGGCCGCAGGCTCAGAAAGCTCTGTACAGCACTGCAATGGAATCCATACAGGGAGAGGCCAAAGGGAAAGGAACCCTGGAAACAGAGGACCAGTTAGTCACCACTTTATTATTCTACACTCTTATGTTCTCCGTTTGATTTTTCTCTCCATCCATGGAGTTAATACACACATCCATCCATCCATCCATTTTCTGTGCATTTCTATGCCTTTTTCCTTTCTTTGGTCCTCAACAACTTTCTTATTGTTCCATATTTCTCCCACACTATAATCCCTTTCTTCATTTGACTTGAGCCGGGAGCACACTGTACGAATTTAGCTGAGACAAATTTTACAAATCCTAAAAGATACCTCTGACTAGTTTGACATGTTCACCGACAGTCAGATAATGAGCATTGTGTCAACAGTTTTGAATACCTGATGAACCTGAACAGAACGTACTCCACACACACCTTCTTGTTTTATTTCCTGTTTTTCTTTTCAAGACAAGCCATGACCAAAATATACACTAGAGATTGTTTTTGTTTGCCAGATACTATTCTATCTCGTATGTAAATGCAGCTCACAATCAGTGAACGTGTCATAGATTGATGATCTAAAACTCCAGACGAGTCTTCATGCATGCGTCCATTTTTTTGACGTCTTGACTGCCATACAGTCCGACATGAATGACAACTGAAATCCTACAGTGTGACTTGGCTTACTGCAGGGATCATGTTCTTACAGTCTGACAAGCAACTGTCAAAAGGATTATAAACATAAATCGTACAGTCTACACCCTGCTTTAGTTCGGCTGCAATATATATTAGTAATTTAATTAATCCAATTTCCTGCTTTGCTCGTAGATGGGGAGGAATCCCAGCACGCAACAGTAAAGGAGACAGAATACTGGTTTATATTGGGATCATCGACATATTACAGTCATACAGGTGATTAGTCACAGACAAGAGCTGTGTGTGCACGTATACATGTTTGTGACCGTCGTTAATTTCCCTCCTTTGTTTCTTCCTTCAGATTTATTAAAAAAATAGAGCATTCCTGGAAGGCCTTGGTTCATGACGGGGTAAGTCATCAGTTTCTGTGTGTTACTTAAAAGCAAATATTACGGTCATTTTGCACTTTGTTGTTTGCAACCTTTTGAAATAAATTGCATCATAAACATTTACGTTGTAGGACACAGTCTCTGTACATCGGCCTGGATTCTATGCTGAGCGATTCCAGCGTTTCATGTGCAGCACAGTTTTTAAGAAAACACGTAAGTTTAAAAAAAACATCTAAAAACATCATTTACTCACCCTCATGTAATTCCAAACCTATAAGACTTTTTCATGTTCAAAACGGATATTTTTTAATGAAACCTGAAAGATTTCTGTCCCTCCATTGAAAGTCCATTTCACCAAAACTTGTGAATTTAATTATTCATCATATAAAGTTATTGTTTCTCTTCAGAAGGCTTGGATTAAATCTCTCAATTTAAATGGATTACTTTTACGATGTCTTTATGAACTTTTTGAAGCTTGAATGTTTTGGCGGAATGGACTTTTAATGGAGGGACAGAAATCTTTCAGGTTTCATTAAAAATATCTCGAGGAAAGAAGTCTCATGTTTGTGTTTTCGTATATGAATGAACATCTTATGAGTTTGGAATGACGTGAGGGTGAGTCAATGATAATTTTCATTTTTGATTATAATTTTTTTATAAAACTTTTTTTTTAATATTAAAACACATTCTCTTAACCCGGTTTGTTTTTCATTGACTACTATTATTATGCCATTCATGGGTTTTTCACTCCCAAAAGTGTAAACATTAAACCTCCCAGGCACGATAAAAACATTGAGAGCAATCTGCTCAGATCTGTCAATATCTTTCCAGCTCGACCAATAGTGTGAGTTTAGGGCGTGGCTACTGTGTGGAACCATGACTGACGTGTTGCATGGGAAAATACATTCAATTTTGGTTACAGAAGTGCCAAGCCAAAATTCAGTACATATAGACCTTTCAAAGATGAAACCGGCAACGAACACATTAAAGTGAATGGGGCATTGCGATATAATGCTCTACAATACCACTCATCAATACCATACAACAACATAATGCACCCATTCAGAAAGATAAATGTACCAGTTTATAATGTTTACTTTGATGTGTCCAGGCAGCCTCCAGCAGTCAAAAAATGTGCCTGGTACATTTGGGGTTATAAGCGAGACGCTTTCATTCACACTAGTGTTAGCCTACTCAGTTGCTTACTTATGACACATAGCAACACAGCTATAAGTATTCTTAATATGTTGGAGAATTTGTTAAATGTTGACTACTTTTATCTGTCGCGACATGCCTTCACAAGCACATGTATGAGTGATGTTTGAGTTGGGGGGAGGCTTGACGCGCAAAAGGGGTATCAGCAAGATTGGTTGAAAATATGCTGTGAGTTTGTAATTCCGCTAAGTGCCACTAGTGTTGCAGAAACAACATACATCACCTTTCAGTTGTCTTTAATTTGGTCATTGAACTTTTAGAATTTTTGTAATGTCATCATCCTGTGCCTCTCCGTTCCCAGTAAAATCTTCCCCCTCAAAGAAGAGTCGAAGTGGCTGTTCGAGTGTTGTGAGACGGCTTCCTATGGGAAGCTCTGCTCCCGCCCCTAGCGGACAGACAGTTGCTGACGCCACACTCGTGTACCGTACTCACCTTAACCAGTCCGATACAGAAGGAGAGAGCGGTGAGCATCGCAACCAGAACTATTTACATCACGTCTGTTTCTGAATGTTCTACTTTTTTTAAAAAAAGAGTTTGGATATGGTAGTGTATCATCCTAGCCATTGAATGTAAATAAGTAGACGTCTCTGTAAGGTATTGAGAATTTGTTGCGCAAGCTGATGAAGATGCATTAAAATATTTTTGTGCTTGATTTTCAGCTATCAGTCATATATGGTGTGAATAGGCCTTTATAGTGTATTGTCTTTAGAGTATAAATCAAATCATAACTCCCTTTGTGTCATCTTCAGGCATGCAGTCAGGCAGACCGGACCTGCTTCCACAAACTGATCCCTTGGCTGGAAGCTCTAGTGAGTTTGCAGCATCAAATATGTCCAACTCCTCACAAGGCAGCACAGGAATGACATCATCTTCACCTCCTCAAAGGTACCTCCACACTACCTCTTTATCATTTTTTTTCATTTTAATCTGTCTTTCTTTTCTATTTTGTTTTTGCAGCCTTTTTTTGTCTATATATTATATTTCTATATATTTATATTTTATCATTATCATCATCATCTTTCTTGGTGAAATCTCTTTCTGGCACAGTTTCATCTTTGTTTGTAAAATTATGGCTGCTCACTTACAGGTCAGTAGGGGTGGAGGTGCACAAATCTGCAGTCTCTGAGCACGACAACAGCGCCCCCCACAGGTAAAACCAAACACACACATATGTCTTATCTCACCACCTCTCACTGTCGTAACCATGTCTTGATCACTGTGAAGGACTTTTCTTTTTTCTTTTTTTTGGAGGGGGGATTTTGGGGTCAGGGGGTTTTAGTTAAAGAGATTAAATAATTAATAATAATTATTAAGGGATTTAAGGGAATAAAAGAAAAAAAACAGATAAAAGAAATTCTAGGTCTAGTTGTAGTTTAGAAGTAATACATTTAAAGTATTTTCAAATAATATTTATTTTTTTATCTGTGCCCACATGAATCACATGAATTTGGCCATTTCTAATTATTGGAGTCTAGTGGTTACGACCCTGTTCATGTTAAAGCAATAGCTCACCCAAAAATGTCATTCCAAATCCATATGTTATCTGTGTGAATATTTTTTAAATATCAGCATTTATTACTGTTCAAAAGTTTGAGGTCAGTATGATTTATTTATTTTTTTTTTAAAGAAATTAATACTTTTATTGAGCAAGGTATCATTAAATTGATCAAAAGTGACTTTTAAGGAAAGACTTCTACATTGTTAAAGTTTTCTATTTAAAATAAATAGATCTTTTGAATTTTGAATATTTTTCATGAAAAAATTTTGAGCAGCACAACTGTTTTCAACATTGATTGTAGTATTGTTGTCAAAAATATCGATATTTCAATATGATACTGAAATATCTGAAACGGTTCCAATACTCCTTTTCTGCAGTATAGATATACTGCGTGTTCTTGCTCTCCGACAAATTGAATCGGCACACACCCACTTCCTGTCACACACTCGTCTCATTCGCTTCGTTTGAATAGTGCTTGTAATTGCTCATAATGTTACTCATTCCAGCAGGTTTTGAGCTCACACCAAAAGCATGCACTATGCGTCACAGACATAAAACTTCCTCAAACAGCTCACAAGAACCAAATTTACTTCTTTTTTGTGGCTTATTGCTATCAAATATATACAAAATTATGTCTAAATGCCCATCTTGCCGAGTATTCAGATAAATATGGTCAGTTTTGGAACGCAATTATTTGAGAGAAGATGCATGTTGTGTAACAGTGTATTGGATCCGTGCATAAGCTCTTAAAGTGAAAGCAGCCTATACCTGCTGTTGTCTGACATGTTAAACAAAGAACAAAAGACAAAGTGAAAATCACTCGCTGCTCTTGACTGAATAACTTTTGTAACTTGTAAGCTTTACCTGTATTTAATTCTATCCAGTATTATTTTACAATTGAGTATTTAATTTCTGCAGTATTTCCTACCTGTATGCTACTGTTAGACCTACCTGAAAAAATTAAAGCCATGTTTTTTCATTTGTCTCTTTATTCTATAATATTTATTTGTCCTATATTTCCAATTTATTTGTTCTTATTTTATTACTGACTGTTTACTACTTCTTTTTTGTTTTAGTTAGTTCAACGATTTAAATAAAGCATTCTGTGTGTAAGCTAACTACACAAAATTATCAAAAAATTATGAGATAATAACAAATTATCTATATGGTGGTATATATGGCAGTTTTCCCTGTGGTGTCTACTTTTCAAGGTGTCGTATTGAAGTTGGAAAGTCCAGTATCGTGACAACACTAGATATTAGTAAGAAATGGTTTTCCAGCATCAAATCAACGTGTTAGAATGATTTCTGTAGGATCATGTGACATTGAAGACTGGAGTAATGATGCTGAAAATTCAGCGTTACCATCACAGGAATAAACTACATCTTAAAATATATTAAAATAGAAAAGTTATTTTAAATTGTACTAATATTTCGCACTGTTTCAACTGTATTTTGGATCAATATATGCCACCTTGGTGAGCATTAGAGACCAACCTCAAACTTTGTCAATGTTTGGACCAATTGAGTGGTATATAATGACAAAATTTTAATATTTGGGTGAAGTAAATATGTAAAAGAGACCAATCCGCCATCTTTGCTTTTTTCTTCAGCACTGGAGCCGAATGCTTAGATGAGCAGTTAAGCAATGAAGATGCCATTTCGCTCAAAGACATCATCCCAGAGACTGACATTTGTTTTGTAAGTTATATATAGATTCAAAATAATTTAATTGATCTAGAAATGTGATTTTATTGAAGACCTTATTGCTTGTTTCCAGTAAGAGCAGAGCGATGACTGATGACACCAGGAGCAGAGCATTTAAACAAGAGACGGACACACAGAAACTCAAGAGAGATGAAGGGCTATGATGGGGATTTTTCTCTCAATGGGAGTTTGGGAAAGAACTCCAGGTCCTCAGCACAATGAAATGTGTTTTAAAAGTGAGTGAGAAACAGAGGGAATGAAGAAAAGCCATTGAGCGAGGAGTTTTGATGGCTTTTTCTCTTTCTCCTGCACAGGAAATGCTGCTAATCCCAGTTTTAACCACAAACTTTATACAAAGTTATTGGAAAGGTGATGTTGGTATCTCAGTCTCGTTCTTTATTGCCTTTGTTCTCTCTTAAACTTTAAAACCGAGCAAGCAGGATGCACAAACTAATTTTAGTTTTCTCTGCCTAGCTAGTGCTGGGAGAAGAAACACGTTACACAGTTGGCACCACTTTATATTATCCTTGGAGGCTATGTTGCATAAATCTTTATTTATATAGGCCTTTAAACCTTTTGATTCTCTGAACTGGTGTGACTTGGACTAACGGCTGCTAGTGCTCCAGTATGTTTATCTCAGAAGGCATTAAGCAGACAACTTCTATTTCTCAATGGCTTCTGTAAATACATATGAAGGTTAATTGTGTTATGACTGTTCTTTTTGAGTAAACCTGATGAGAGCATCGTTTTTCCAGCTCTTTCTGTGTTGAGATAGCATGTGCCCTAAGAGTGAAAAAAAAAAGGGAAAAATGACCAAAAATGGTTCCCACTTTTTAAAAACTAA
Source organism: Zacco platypus (assembly GCA_038088235.1). NCBI lineage: Eukaryota > Metazoa > Chordata > Actinopteri > Cypriniformes > Xenocyprididae > Zacco > Zacco platypus. Next base: position 25,542,308 of record CM076077.1, on the reverse strand, counting down.
ATGCATTTGAATGTTTCAGATAAAATAGCTTTGTATCTTCTAAATACCATGTATTCAGGCTTAGTATTTCATGGTTGGATTGCCTTTTCCGAGGTGCCACGAAGTAGATTTAGATATTTTGTTTTTTAAACTGATTAATTAATATAATTGTCTATGCATTTTCCCCCTCCCTTCCAATTGTAAGTTGCCCCTCCATATTGGACCAATCAACTGTCAAGGTTGAGAAATGGACAGATCCGCATGCATGTCATTTTCTCTTTTCAATGCATATATTACTGCCATGCCAAGGGCCCCGTAATATTAGTGTACTGTATTTGTGTATATAGTTCTGTAAATAATTATTCATTCTGTTCCTGTACATTATAAAATGCTACTAATGTGCTCTTCCAGCACAGCAGTTATTGTCTTTTAACTAACATGTTAATGAATAGACTGACTGATTGATGTGCCATGGCGTCTTCCAGTCATCCGCCTTAATGTAACTATTAAAAGCAGTACGTTAGTATGAAAACTCTCATTTCTGCTGGTTACAGAAATTACACGGCCTCCAAACACTTGGACCAACATGGACCGGCTTAAGTCATTTCAGATCTACCTGTTACAGATATTTTTGTTACACAGCGCATGCTTGCTTTACTGGCTCTTTCATACAAACCTAAGCATTATACATAATCCTGTAGTGTGTAGAAAGAACTGAAAAGCCTTTCAGCAATTTCAATATCAGGAATGTAGGCTTAATTTACACCTTTATATTGTCGGTAGATAAGCAATCGTGAGAATATTCCCAGCTGGCAAAATCTGTTCAATCTTTTGTACAGTTGTCGTTAGATTCACCCTGAGAATAAATAGTCTTCTACACAGAGTAAAGAAAGAAAATGGACACAAATGTACTTGACCAGGGCACATGTGAACCATTTAGAGGAGCTGGAAAGAAAACCGTAGAGTCTTTGGCTCGCTACAAGCTCTCTGGTGAATCTGCCTTTCTATTATCACATCCATTTGGATCGATTTAACAGAGGAAGTAGTTTTTAATGGATCCATTGGTTGATAGGCATTACTTAGTTTCTCTTTGGCTGATTCTAGGCCCTGATACCTCTGCCGCACACAGGTCTGAGACTGACATTGCAGTCTTGAAGTATTTAGAAGAAGGGCTTGCTCTTGGTTTGAACAGTATTGTGTTGTCCAAAAAAAAAAAAAAAACTGTTGAAATCACACAAGTGTGGGAGCGAAGTGATCGTTTGCCAAGGATTTTCCTTTGCAGACCTGAAGAAAATGCAGATAGAATATGCACAGGAAGTACATTGACAGTCTTTCAAAAGACCGTATTGAAGAAACCTATAAAGCTTCGCAGTGGATGCAGTATTTATGCATATTCTAGTTGTTTTTGACAATGTATGTTAATCAAATTGATAAAAATGTATACTTGTGCACAGAAGTTATAGAGTTTGGGTCAATGTTATGTTTTTTTAATTATTATTTTGGCTTGCTTTTTTGGTTTGAATCATTTCAGTGTCTTTGTCAGGTCATGTTACAGAACATTTTGATATTGCACCTTAATGCCTCACAAAACTAAGGTTTTATCTGGGAAAAAATATCTACCCCACAACAATCTTATATCAACAAAAAGCTAGAGCTAATCTCACAGTTGAAAGGACACATTTCTGATGTTAAAAACAAAGATAAGCAGTTTACTATATTTTACAGTTTTATTTTTCTTGTCTCGCTGCAGGTTTTTCACACATTTTCTAAACTTTAAGGATTGTTTGTGAATGTCAAAAGTTAACTATATTCGCATTTAACTCCAGAGTCCTACAGTACAGTAAATAAAATAAGATTAACAATGCCCTGATTAACGTTTTTACATTTTATAGTAAATTTTGTATCCCCTCTAGATACTGGGTCTATTTAATAATGGATGAAGTTACTTTTATAAAAACTAATATTGCACACAATGTTTCATATTCATTTCACTTTCCAATGTGGTGCTTTTATCTGCTCTGTATTATGCCTGTTTTATAGACCTTTGTAGATTTGAGGTTCAATTCATAACACAAAAACTGATCTTGGATCAGCCCTCAGTGACTTAATTTCACAGTTGGCTTTTGGGGTAGTTTTCTGGAAGCGTAGAAGTCGAAGCACACCGATATATAAAGGTTTTTTGTTGTTGTTTTTGTTTTCACCATTCAGGCCTCACTTTCTGTGTTATTTATTAATCTGTTTTTATGATCTCAAGATACAACAGTCACTGCCTTTCTCTGTTCGACACTCAATACTGATCAATCTTTTCTTATAGGCTGGAATGATGTTCCGCTCCTCTAAACCCACACTAAAACATCTTAACTTAAATATCCCATAAGTTAATCTTTTGGCCTGACGATAGTGCTAACGTAATGTAAATGAAAGTGCAACTCTGACACTAAATAGACAAACCAATCTACTGCAAAATGAACATTTCTGCCAATGTATTTCAGTGATTGTATTTATTAAGAAATGTCTTGTTTTTCTTTTTTACTTTGTGGACCTGTATGGATTTTGAACTCTCTGTGTACTGTAGTTGATTGTATGTATTATGTAATCTGTCTGCAATTTCTGTGATCTAAGTAGTATGTATTTTATTTTGGGTCTGAGGGAAGTTCTTGACAATATAAACCATTTGTATTTTATGTGTTTCTGTCCATAGTAAATTCATGATAAATCTGTGAAAGCTCTTCCTCAGCTTTTCTACTTGTGAATGTCTGGCGGTTCCAGGAACAATAACTGGCAACCGTAAGTGCTTTGAGGACTATATTTTTACCTGGTCTGTATAAAACGTGTATATATATCATGTATATAAGCAAGTCACGGAAATGCCTTTTTCTTGTGGTGTTTGCAGCCTGTTTCTCCTACCATCTTTCATTGAAGTGGTGATTCTGTTTTTTCACATTGTCTTTCTGATTTAAAAAGAATAAAATATTTTCCAAACCATTGTTTTTTTCCCTCCCTTATTCAAAATTACAGTAACACTTTACAATATGGTCTCATTAAGTTAATGGATTAACATTGACAATGAGCAATACGTTAGTAGCAGTATTTATTACTCTGTTAACGTTGGTTAATTAAAAAAAAAGAATTATTTTATATTGCTTTTGATTTTAATGTAAATTACAATAGCATTTATGTAAAGTTAATTATTATTGCATTATGTAATATGTAAAAAAAATGAATATTCTTCAAAATATCTTCTTTTGTGTTCAACGCAAGAAACTCGTACAGGTTGGGAACAACGAGGGTGAGTAAATGACGACAGAAATTAAATTTTTGGGTGAACAATCTCTTTAATGTCAACTGAAATCTTATTGTGATGTGTTACCAAAATTACAATGAATGCTAGCAAACACGCACCCTGCAAATGTAATTGAAATAAAAAGCTATATCAGAAACTAATACCTATTTTACGAAAAGTAGTTGAACGTGTGTCAGCTGATCAGAATGGAAAATACGTTTTGTAATACATTTCCCAGAACTCCTCTCAGAGCTACTTTAACCAATGAGCGTTCACTTACGTGCTTACGTCACGTAGAGCGACAGAAAATTTTCAAGATGGTGCTTGAAAGTACTATGGTCTGGTAAGAAAAAATACTTTATATTCTTCAAACATCAGATGTAGTTTGTTAAACGTGGTGTGTTTGGATTATTAGGCGTTTTCGTAGTGAAATGTTGTGTATTGGAGTTGAGAGAGCGGTTTAGTTGAACAGAAGGACAGATGTGCAGTTTTCCTTAGTCATGATGGAACATTCAGCCTGTTAAACAGCTTCTTTGTTTTGAAATGTTGTCAGAGAAAACGTTAGAAAGCTCTCGTCGGGTTGTCTGAGTTGTCCTTTCTTGAAATTAATGAATGTAAATATATTTGTTTTTTTGCTTCCTTGTAATAATATAGGCTTTGTATAAAACTACCCAGCCTTAAACTTAGACTGTCCTTGGAATTTGCTATTCTACTAAACGCTTTAGTCTGAATGGCGTCCTCAGCCTTTTATTAACAAGATATATTTAAATGTTAAGTAAAAACACGCGTATGTGAAGAATTAGGCTTCGTACGATCATTTGCAGGAATGTTGAGTGGACATTACAGTATGTTTATGTTTATTATTTCTAGTGTGGACAACAGTGAATATATGCGCAATGGCGACTTCTTACCTACCAGACTTCAGGCCCAGCAAGACGCTGTCAACATCATCTGTCATTCAAAAACTCGGAGTAACCCAGAAAACAATGTGGGGCTCATCACTATGGCCAAGTAGGATGACGTTTTTTATTCTTTATTTTACCAACGGGTACAATTTGGGATTATTGTGTATGACAAAAGCTATAGAAGAGTGTGTCCACTGTGTGTGTTTCAGTAACTGTGAGGTCCTGACCACACTGACCCCTGACACGGGCAGGATCCTGTCAAAGCTTCATGCGGTTCAGCCCAGAGGAGTCATCAGCTTCTGCACAGGCATCAGAGTCGCACATGTGAGTGGGTCAGATCAGATCACCAATTTGTTGTATTCATTTTTAGAATTTATTTAATAAATCTCTATTTTATATAAACATGTTGTTGTTGTTCATAAGGTCCAGAATTTTAGCCATGATTTCTTCCAAAAACTCATAGGTTACAATTACATAACCAGTTTACACCATCTGTCTGAGGCATAGAATGAAATCTTTTTTTCCCCTCTTTTTTTTCAAAAACTTTCAGATTTTTTGATCATCTGTTTATGAACATCCTAACGGATGCTATTTACATGTGAAATGATTGAAACCTTAGAAGGTTAGACATTTGCAGCTTGGTTTCAATAAATGGCCTCTTAATACATTCTTATTGCTCTTTTGATGTAAATGGTAAAATGTATTTATATATATATATATATATATATATATATATATATATATATATATATATATTACTCGATAGATTTTTTTTAATAGTGTTCATGATTATTCACTTGCGTATCGTGAAATTGAGCATACATCATTTATCTTGTCTAACATGTTTGTTTTGTCAATTACTCTATCCAGCAAAGTAAACTATCAGATTGAAAGTTGATTCTCACAAAACTGTATTTTCTCCAAGCTTTTTTTCAAGGTATATTTAGGTGTCTTTCCTTTTTTTATTTATGACGCTTGGAGATTCCAAAAGGACAAACCAAAATTATGAGTTCATATAATTCATAAGTGTATGCACACCAAAGAATAAAAAATATCATGAAAAAATGAATTGTAGAACAAAACTTCCGAATTCAGTGTACAGTTTGTGTACAGTGCAACAACAGAGACCTTTTTTACATTTTAGATATGTCAAGTTGCGATACTGAGCAAAACCACATGGAGGCGCCAAAACAACAACAAAAAAAACCTAAACCGACCGCCTTGACCTGACTGCATATACCTACTGCAATACACGGACCCATTCAGAATTACTAAACACAGCAACATACACATGACAGATATCAAAAAAATATTATCCTGAGCGTGTGTGGAAACAATGTACTGACATGTGTGCATAAATGCAATGTGCGATCTGTGCGCGCAGAGCGAACACGCAGGGTTTGCGCATCAATATAACGGACTCTGTACGACTCACTGCAATTGTCTTTACCATGTTTACAGTCTTCATCCATTAAAACTGTATTAGCGAGACGATGGTTTGCTTTATCTAGCTGAGAAACGTAGTTTGCAATTCATCTGGCCTGCAGTGGATGGTTTGGCGTTCCATTCAGTCTGTATTTCACAGTGTGATACGTAAGGGCTCGTGCTCTGCAAAAACAATCGCAGAATATGACCGAGCTCGTGTTTTAAAGCTAAACAGACACTGGAATGAATAATTCACTGGAAACTGGCCTGGTTTTCTTTACATTAGCATTGTTTTGGACTGAGGGTTAAAGGGTTAGAATAGAAATTTCCACCCACAAGGGTTGCAGGTGCTTGCGCCATTGTAGAAGCTTATTGTGATAAACTTCTGACTTAAGATCATGTAACTGCTTGACATGAATTATGTTATTGATGCAATTTCATGTGCTTCAGTAATTTATTTCCATTAATATATATTAATGTCATATAACATTTTTATTTTATTTTTTAATTGTCTCTGTAAGCTCATACTTCTGATTCTCTCTGTTCTTCTCTTTTTCACAGCTGGCATTGAAACACAGACAGGGAAAGAACCATAAGATGAGGATCATTGCTTTTGTGGGGAGCCCTGTGGAGGACCAGGAGAAAGATGTGAGTTATTTTTTTTTCTTGGGTGTAAATGTTGCATCATATTAATCTGTGTTAATACGGTGTGTTATTCACCTGCTCGTTTGTGCCTCTGACCTGTCTCTCTCAGTTGGTGAAGATGGCCAAACGTTTGAAGAAGGAAAAAGTCAGCGTTGACATCATTAACTTTGGAGAAGAGGTGAACATTATTCTGAGGGAATGTAGTTTTTCACACTCCTCCTTTTTCCATGCCATTTACTCCCATTTTCTTTTTGTCTTTTTACATTGTTAGGAGGTGAATACGGATAAGCTGACTGTGTTTGTGAACACCCTAAATGGAAAGGAAGGTGTAGGCTCTCACCTGGTAACGGTGCCTCCTGGCCCGAGCCTGGCAGATGCTCTTCTGTCCTCTCCTATCATGGCTGGAGAGGGTGGCACCATTATGGGCCTGGGTGCCAGTGACTTTGAGTTTGGAGTGGACCCCAGCGCAGACCCTGAGCTTGCTCTGGTTAGTGGCATACGGATCTTTTTATTTGACAAGCTTCTCTGCTAGAAATGTTCCACATTATAAATGTCTCTGTTTTTGCTGTTCCAGGCTCTGCGTGTGTCGATGGAGGAGCAGAGACAGAGGCAGGAGGAGGAAGCTCGCAGGGCAGCAGTGGCTTCAGCAGCAGAGGCTGGAGTCTCATCACCTACTGCAGATGGTGAGAGGAGGAGGATTGTGTTTAAAGGGGACCTGTTAATGCCCCTTTTTACAAGATGTAAAATAGTTCTCTGGTGTACCCAGAATGTGTATGTAAAGTTTTAGCTCAAAATACCCCACAGATCATTTATAGCATGTTATAATTGCCATTTTTGGGGTGTGAGCAAAAACGTGCCATTTTTGAATGTGTCCCTTTAAATGCAAATGAGCTGTTGCTCACAGCCCCATTTCCAAAAGAGGGCGGAGTTTCAAGAGCTCATGCTACTGCATACCGGCAACAACAAAACGGGACAATCTCATGCACCAAAAATGTCAGAAAGGGCCTTCATGCACAATTTTTAACTACGAAACGCTTATTTACGATAATTCATGTTAGGGCAGTATCAGGTCTGGATATGAAGTTTGAGCACGAAGTGACCCATCTTTCAGAATCAATCTATGTGAAAATCCAGTTGAATTGTGTATAAGGGAAGTTTCTTCATGTTCTAAATTGAAGAGTGAAAACGTATGTATTTTAAAAGTATGAGTTTGTTTTATGAGAAGCCAGTGTTTAATGTGAGCTGTTGTGTTCTGTATTTGTGTTAGAGTCTGAAACTGCCCTGCTTAAGATGTCAACGGCTCCTGCTTTGCCTGATTTCAGCCGCATGACAGAGGATGAACAGATTGCATATGCCCTACAGATGTCCATGCAAGGAGGAGGTCAGTCTTTTTACTCTACATAAATTCTTGTTTTTGTTTTTCTTATTTTTTCCCCATTTTAAATCATTTGTTTTATACATCTGAATATTTATCTTTGTGCACAGAGTTTGGCTGTTCAGAGGCCATGGATGTGGAAACAAGTGCTGCAGCAGACAGTGAAGCTCCTAAGGTGTGTTTCCCAGCTCCTTTCCTCCAACTAGACCTGCTTTCTTTTAGAGAGATCAAAATTTTAGATCCAACACAGTCATGTTTTGGGAATAAATCAAAAGCAGCTGCATATTCTTCATTCCCATCATTCATTAGCCATTGCTAAACATGATAAAGCAAAACCACACAAAACAGAAACATTTTTTATATACGATTTGTGAGTTCTGAAGGAAATACCAGTGCTTGCAGTCATAGCAGTGTGTTTTAGTACCAATGATATTTTAATTTTTTGTTCTGTGTAAATGAAATGCTATATGAGAGGCGATTTGCTGTTGCCATTCCTGATTTCTGTTGGCTGTGAAAATCAACACAGAAAGCAACGCCATATTTGCAGTGTAAAGACGGCAGTCTCAACATTCGTGTGCCGGAAGTAAAAATCCCAGTCATTTTCTCTATCGGGGAATTGATTTTTCAATATAACTTCTAAACCTTTAAAGACAGACCCGTGACCTATGATGTTGCTAATCGGTGGTATATGCTTTTGTTGAGCAACATTTCAAATCAATAGTTTTCTCTATCGTTTTTTTTTATTAGATTGTCATTCCCAATGCTTGGGTAGTTCTTTCCCTCCTTAACCTTTAAGTCCACAGTCTTGTACATTTGTGTTTTTGTCTTATTTTTCAAATTCTTTTTTGCTTCGGATCAAAGTTTATTATTCACCTCTTAGCTGGTTGGTTTGGTTCATGGCTTTTAACTCTTAAAGACTTTTAAAATCCCTTTGAAAAAAAAATTGAGGAACAAAAGCCATTGAAAAAGATAGCAGGCACTGTCGCAATCTCTAATGATATACAAAAAAGAAGAGAGACCCAATTCATTATGCAGATGTTACGGTGATGGTTACATTTTGAATCCTGACAACAGAAGTCAAAGGAAGATTATTTATGCCAGTTATGTTCTTGAAGTTGACTCTTTAGCCAGTAAAATATTCATGTTTTTCCAAAAGAACTTGAAGCTAAACTTAAATTTGGAATGGAACTGTTAATAATGTGTCTGAGGAAGCAGATAATCTGTACTAAGTGCATAGGATAATTAAAGTAATCGCATATTAATTAGGAACTGCCTCTAATTTGTCACGTGGTAAATGTATTATCATACAAATTGGCACAATGGCATGAAAGTGCCCAACTAAAACTCTTTGTGTGTGTTCTGTAGGAGGATGAGGAGGATTACGATGTAATGCAGGATCCAGACTTTCTGCAAAGTGTGCTGGAGAACCTTCCAGGAGTCGACCCCAACAATGAAGCCATCCGTAATGCCATGGGCTCTCTGGCATCCCAGAACAGAACAAAACCACCTGAGGGCAAGAAAGAGGATGAGAAGAAATAGAGCAACAGTCTGGACTGACAGAGGAGGACAAAGGGCAAACACAACTGATGAAGAGTTTCCAACCGGATGATGGATAGAGATGAACATAATGCATATAACCGATTAAAAAAAGCAAGAATAATGATTTAATGAGTTTTCTTAAATGTTAGAGGGAAGAACAACAGAACAGACTAACAACAAATCTTTTATTGAAAGAAAAGAATATCCATAAAACATTTCTTACATGTAAAAGCATCTTTGTTCCTTTTAATTAACCTCTGATCTTATTTGGTGGAGCAGAAAATACTTGTAAAATACTACTTCAAATAGTAGTGCTCACTTCAGTGTTTATTTGCTAGATAGGATACTTTATTGCCACCCTACCAACTATAATTTCTCTTGTGGTTTTTGGATGACTTCTTGTAAAGGTTTCTTTGTCAATTTTGTATCACTATTTTCGGTTCCTTTTTTAATAAAGGGCTTTGTTATGGTTAAGGGAATCTAAAGATAGTAGTGGTGGTCTTTTTTAATTATTATTATTAAACCACTGAAGCTCCCATTGTTTTCCTATGCAAAAATATCACAGTTCTCCGATTTTAGGTAAAGTTGTCAGTTGCAATTGACATCTGAACACTCGTAGTGAATCCAGCATTTGAATTAAATATATTAACAGCCTCATAAAGCCATGACTGGATTAAGCGCATGAATGCGTCAGAATATTGGCCTTAATGTTTGATAGACTATGAGACACATACTTGTCTATATGCAGGACTTGAGAGCATGTGTAGGGTAAATGGAAAAAACAGTTATCAGAGAGAAGAAAAGGCCCGTCAGAAAAAAACAAGCCGACTCAGCACTCTGAACTCATTGATGTACCGCAGTACAGAGAGAGAGGATGGTTTTGTAAAAACATGCTCATGAGTTCAGCTACAGCAGCGACGCAGTGCAGGAGCGCAGCGCGCGCACATTTACTGCACTAACCTACAAACCAGATGAAGAACAGCGCAGCTCTAGCGAGAGCTCTCAAAATTAGCCCGCACTGCATTCTATATGTTACAATTAACCATTGTGTTTCTCTAATTCGCGTTGGAATTTTTAACTTTTTATAGAGAAACCTGGTCTTCATAAAAACCCGTTGCTGGAGTTCCCTCACGGCGCAACTGAACATTTATTTATGCGCTCGTGCGTCCGAGCACGCGACCGCTTTCACTGTCCAGCGCGTGCTGTTATAATGCGCCACTCGCGCGGGGATCTCTGCCTCCTAATTTGACCGTGTCTACCTCTTCTTTGCAATTTATTTTTAATTGTTTCACCTTTTGATTCTTCTCCCTTCAGTGAGGTACTCTGCGAGAGAATGTAAGTATTTGTGAAGACTTTATAGGCTATTCTTCCATTTTTGTGTTACAATTTTAGGCTAGACCTACGGAAATGTAACTTTGTAAACAGTTTTCACGCTTAATCTCCCATGATTGTGACTTACATTTTTTATCGATTTGTTGGAGATGCTGGAGTATGGGTCTCTTTAGCATCAGTAGCCTAACACTAGACGGTCACACGGTTAAATGTTCGTATTTCTTTAGTAATGTTAGTAAATTTTTGGTAGACCAATAGACCGATAGATTATCCAAAGATTCAATGGATAATAAATATTGAATATATATCAAATAATACACGTGCACGTGATCAACCTCGTTATTGGACATTGAAACCCCCATAAGGGTCGACTAGAAATTTAGACCTGAAAATCAATAATGGAAGTAATTAATGTAGTAGTTAAACTCTTTTAGGAAGCTATGCCCTGTATTTGACATCAGAACATGTGCACCAATAAGCAAATTCAGTCAGGTTTTTTTATATGTCATGATTGTCTTTGCATGTTCAGGTCAGCTGCAGATGATGCCAACCCAGCAGGTGCTCCTGGAGCCCCAGGTGGCCCTGGAGGAGCCGGTCCTCCTGCTCCCCCTCCAAACACCACCAGCAACCGCAGACTACAGCAGACACAAGCACAAGTGGAGGAGGTGAGTGTGTGTGTAAAGTGTTTATGGACAAAATCAATGGAAGCATTAATGAATACTTTTTGTCTGCAGGTGGTGGATATCATGCGTGTGAATGTGGATAAGGTTCTGGAGAGAGACCAGAAGCTGTCTGAGTTGGACGACAGGGCAGATGCTCTGCAGGCCGGGGCTTCACAGTTCGAAAGCTGTGCTGCCAAACTGAAGAACAAATACTGGTGGAAGAACTGCAAGGTGAGACTATGTTAATAAAGCTGAAATAAATTTAAATATAAATATGAGATATTTATATGTAATCTAATCTAATCTATATATCTATATTTATTCAGTTCTTCAAGTACTGAAGTTGAAAAATTTACTAAAACTAAAATTGAAATAAAAATAAAGCTATAGGAAGTATAGAAAATGACACTCAACACATAACAAAATTACCACAATAAAATAAACATTTTTTAAAAATAAAAACAAAAGAGTATATAAATAATACCAAATAACATTCATCGCTCTATATAGTGTGAATGAAATAACATGCAGGAGTAAATAGGTCAGTGCTTATTACTCATGCTATGCTCAGCGATTTTGCTCTGTAAAGCTTCTAGCGTCAATTAGTTAATGTGTAAATTGCAGCTTCTGGGTTTTGCTAATTACCTATAGATGCAGAGAAACTGTTTGTTACTATGTCACTACTGATTCAAATCTATACTAACATGTCAAGTAAACTGCTTTGTTGAGGACGTTTTTAAAATTTGGGTTTGTATCTCTAGATTGTCTTTTTAAACATTTGCTATCAGATGAAAAAAATGAGCTAAGTGATGACTGAACATGTGTGTGTTTTTGTAATTGGTGGTGCATTACATTACTGTTTTTGCTCATGTACTCCCACTTAAATCCTTACTCCCACTCCCAATTAAATTTGAACAAATTCAAACTTATTCAAAATGTTCTGCACATCTTGCACCACTTAAATGCAGGGCTGTCGCTAGCGGGGCGAATGCATTTACATTTAGTCATTTAGCAGACGCTTATTGCTGGTGACGATTCCCTTAGGGGCGCCCCGCAATTTCAAGGCAATTTCAATTTATATATACAGGGGAAGGACAATGAAACTGAAACATTTGCCAATATAGTGTTGGGAGATTTCATGCCTATATATGTGCATGACGGTTGATTGTCACTGATTTTACATTCCATCTGTAAGAGCAAAGTGTGAAGGTTGAATGAGGGACAGAATAAAGGGCAAAATTCCTTTCAAGGTAAGTCTGTTCACTCAGCGGCTATATTTGCAATGCCTCCAGGCAGTTATTTCGGGCATCCAAGACCAAGTCTTATCTATTTGAATGGGGGAATCCTTCTAACAGCAGCTATAGTGATGCGATGACTTTATCAATCAGCGATTGGCTCTTTTCCTTAGAAGGCGGGACATATTCCGCATTGCAGTTTCTCTCATTCAAAACTAATTGGAGTTTAACTAATAGTCTTTCTATATCTATAGTCTTTGATGAGGGGTGGCAACTAGGCTTGCTATGGTAAATGTTAAAACTGGGATGCTATATCATGAGGGATGATACCACTAGTGTGAAATTTTATACCGATTTAAAAGGGGAAACAATAAAACATACCTTCGTCCGGTCACAGGGATGGCTAGTAGTGTGCACTGATAGATTTTTTTTTTTTTTTTTGGCGCCAGAAAAAGTTAGAGTGGGGGAGGGGTGAAGATGATGAACACTGCCCCAATTAAATTTATTTAGCTCGCACTGACAATTTGTGGTGATATTAATCTGATGGATGCCACAACTAAATTGTCAACTATTTCAAAATTAAACAATGAAAAAACTTGTAACGTTTTAATTTAAAAAAAAAAAAATTAAGATTTTCAACATATTGTGTTGATTTGATTGTTTATCCACATGAATACAAGTTTTGTCTCCTAAAATCCTGAAATCATACAAATTTATTCGATACCATTACACCTGCCAAAATACAACTGAAAGGTTTGCTTTGGTCTGTGTGGAGATTCTCACTTATTCTGGAAAGCAAGAGCACATTTGGTTGAACCTAATGATATCATATTGGCAAAACCGATTTGGCAAACACTCCAGTGCGTGTATGTGTTTGCGCTCTTGAAAGCGTCAAAGGTTTCTATTTACACTGTGTTTTTGCAGCGTTGAGCACTGTAGCCAATCACAGACATGTCTGTTGATCTAATTGAACTCAGTGGCCAATCAGGTGTTAAAGAATCTACTCAGTGTTCAAATTGCCAGAGTTTTTGTTCAGTGCTGAGTTCTGCACACTCGTGAATCCTCTCATTATAACAAAATGCAAACGATGTAATAAGAGATTCACTGTGCAGTTTAGATCAGCGGTCCCCAACCTTTTTTGCGCCACGGACCGGTTTAATATCAGACAATATTTTCACGGACCGGCCTTTAAGGTGTGGCGGATAAAAACAACAAAATAAAATGATACGACCAGCATAAAAACTGGGGTATTTTTTAAAAATATTATAATAAACGTGAATCCAATGTGTAGGCTTACTCGCAACTTTATTAGCAGCGTCCTCGTAACATCGCGCCAACAACATTACATGAGTAACATCCTCTCTGCCCCCTAACGCTCTCTGGCGGGCTTGGTGCGTGTAAATCACCTGTTGCGATAAATCCATATTTCAAGTAGGACTCCTGGTATTGTCTGTTAAATGCAGCTTTCTTTTTCTTGGAAATCGTAGGCTCTTCTTCTGTCTCCTCACTGGGCCGTTTCCCCTTCGCAAAGAAGCTTTCCAGAGACGTTTGTTTTTTACTCATTTTGCTAGCTTGTGTGTTTATTTTTTTGCGGGAACGTATCACGTGACCTAAACAAGCGTTGCTATGCGCCAAGAGTGAGTCATAGACGGATGTAACGGAGAGAATTTGAAGTTGAGATGCTGACTCGCGATCTTCGCAGTAGTGAACGCGCCAGAGAGAAATGCACATTTCATACACACATGCACATTTCATACTAATTACATAAGTCAGTTTTTTTTTTTTTTTTTTTTAATAAGTTATTTATTCTTTCTGTGCGGCCCGGTACCAAATGACCCACGGACCGGTACCGGTCCGCGGCCCGGGGGTTGGGGACCTCTGGTTTAGATAGCTTCATTGATTGCCCATGGCCTGCACAGTCACCAGATATAATTATTTTTGAGCCATTTTTGTGTATTTTGGAGGATCAAGTCAGAAAGCGTGTTCCTCCACCAACATCGCATAGTGACAAAAGGCTGAAATGGCTGAAAATCCCTCTGGCCACTGTGCAGGACTTGTGTCTGTCCTTCCCAAGACAAACCGATGCTGTATTGGCTACAAAAGAAGGCCCTACACCAAGGCTGTCCAATCCTGCTCCTGAAGGGCCACTGCGCTCCAGAGTTCAGCTCCCACCCTAATTAAACACACCTGAAACAGCTAATCAAGGTCTTGGGCTTACTAGAAACTTCCAGGCAGGAGTGTTGAGAAAAGTTTGAGATAAAAACTGCTGGACAGTGGCTCTCTAGGACCTTACACCATACTAATAAATCATTGTGGTCTAAAACCAGGTGTTTCAGTTTTTCAGTTAACAAATCCCATAACTCCTGAGTTCTGCTCGAGGAGGCACCTAAAAATCAATTTTACTTACACTTAAAGGATTTGTAAGGGTTTGTTATCAGATTCTTCCTTCTTGTAATGTGGAGTCAGTGATGAATTGTGTGATTGTAGCAATTTTTTTTCTCTCCCTCAGATGATGATTATTATGGGAGTCATTGGAGTCATCTTCATTGGAATCATTTTCTGTGAGTTTCGAATCATTTAAGGGGTTAATTGAAGCATGTGCTTTTACATTCAGATCACATTATCATCAGACAACTTTGCCATTGTCTCCTATTATCTTATTACACTAACGTCAGTCAGTTATAACTGTAACAATGGCAATTACATATTATTATATTGTATTATAACAGCACAATTACCTATTATTACCATTTATTATTATTTGAAATAATAAATTTTGGTAAATTTCTGAATTTTTGGGGAATTTCTGGTTATATTTCTGTATTTATATGGAGATTTTAATGCTTTGATGTAAAGTTTTATTGTTTTTAAAAATTTTATTTTTAAGGTTACTTTACTGTTTTCAAGGATTTATTTACTATTTATTCATTATTTAATACCATTATCCTTTTCTCTTTAGGAGAGGAAGGTAGTTTTGAATGTGCAGGCACTTTCTGTTGGTGTCCATACCCATTCTCTTTTACCTGTCATGGGCAGGGCATTCTGGGATGCTCAGGCTTCCTTTAGTGATGCTTAGCTTTATCAAAGGCATCATTGCTGATGCTCAGACCAACTGCCTGCATGAATTTACTGTATGTGTTTACAGCCCAGACTGGACCAGCCCAGCATAAGCTCAATAATTCATCATTACACACATTATGGTGAATTATTCATTGAGGGAAGTTGTGCGTAACAGTGCAGTATACCGTATGTACTGGCTACTGAACCTGACAGAGACGCATTTTGCAATGAAATATCGACCACCATTTTTCACACTCTCCCTTTTTATCTTTCCTTATCTAGTGTATTTCTTCTCTTGAGCCAATCCACCTGCAATGAGCAAGAAAAGGAATGAAGAAAACACAATCATGAGCTCCACCCATTTCCCAGATACGTCTTTCTTCAATTTTGAGGTCTCTCCATTTAGACATTTTGCACCATGGTGTGACAGTAGTATGTAGATATCTGCTCTCCTTTCTGTACCAGAATGAACACATTTCACATGCTCTCTATCTTTCAGTTTCTGTCTCCCATTCTCTTTCCCTCCCTCTTGAAATCTCCTGCATTATTCAAATGTTCTGCAGACATTCATACATGAATGCACAGAGAGCACAGAGAGAGAACGCAGAAGAAAAAGAGACTAAGAATAAGTGGGAGAAGCCAGGAAGAAAAAATGTGGTGACACTTGTGAAGACAAGGTGGAAGGATGAAAAATGGGAGGAGAACATTACCGTTCAAAGGTTTGGGGTCAGTAAGATTTTTCAATTGGTTTTTTTTAGCAAGGAAGCATAAAATCGAAAGTGATGGCAAAGACAAATAAATGCTGTTCTTTTGAACTTTTTATGTCAAAAAATCCTGAAGAAATATATCACCTTTTACCGAAATTTTACATAATAAGAAATAAGAAATGTTTTTTGAGAACTAAATCAACATCCTGATTTCTGAGGGATCATGTGACACTCAAGACTGAAGTAATGATGCTAAAAATTCAGTTTTGACGTCGTAGGAATAAATTACATTTTAAAATATATTCAAATAGAAAAGAGTTATTTTAAATTGTAAAAATATTTCACATTATTACTGCTTTTATTGTATTTTTGTTCAAATGAATGCAGTTTCGGTGAGCATAAGAGACTTCTTTCACATTTTCAACAGACTTTTGAACGGTAGTGTATGTAAGATAGAGAGTGTGTGTGTGTGTGTGTGTGTGCGCGCACATCATGTGTGCGTGTGTGGAAAAGTCAGGTAAGCATTCTCTCTGTCCCTGTAATGCCAAAGCTTTCTCATCTGACCTTTCGGAGAACTTTTATAAATTGATACTGACATAAACTGTCCCTGCAGATACGCCCCCATCCCATTATCACTGTTGCCCTTACCCTGTTACTGAGAGAATATCCATGGCCTGTCATCCATTGACTCTTATTCTAAATGTGTATGTGTATTTAAAGGTGCAGTAAACAATTCCTGAGAAACACTGTTGATATTTGAAATCAACCCAAACAAACACGCCCCTCCCTTCATTGCTCCACTCCCAAAATGCACGAATTCGCAAAGTAAGAGTGGATGTCTCTTTATCAAAGCTAAAGTGAATAATGCTTCGTGAAAAATAAAGCAAAAATGATGAACGAATGACAAGGAAGAACAGAAAATGAACATACTATATACAAGAGTTTATATAAGTTACATTATAGGCCTAAAGTCTGAATTGTGAGATATAGCTGCAATATTGAGAAATAAAGTCATCTGTGAGATTTAAACTCACAATTCTGACTTTATAACTGTGCAGTTGCAACAAGTTGGTTGGTAGTGGCCACCAGCACACCAACAGTGACACTCAAAACTCAAAGCATATCTTGGTTCTGTGAAACATCGCAAAAACACTGTTACTCATGTATGGAACAGAAACAACACAACCTCTGCATCGGTTTTCAGGCCTTATCACTTGGGTCTATCCAGAACTGGAAAGCTTTTCTAATATTAACATGGGTGCTAAAGCTCTTCACTGATCACAACCCTTCTTTTTCTAGTGATATTCCTCTGACCTTCACTCTTTTTTAATGTCTCGCAGCCATGTCTCTTTCTACAGTCGTTTTTCAAATCTCCCTCTTGCTCACTCTCTCTCCTCCCCCATCATTACTGGACACACCCCCTACGGCTGATTTGCTAAAAGTTTGTTGTACTGCTTGGTCCAAGATCCACTTTCAACAGCGTTTTTCAGAAATCACTTACTGCACCTTTAAGATTCAGATTTTTTAAGAAAAAACAACACATAGAGAGAACATTTTACACTACAAAAGCTGTCACTCTTGCGCTAAAATAGTACATATTAGTACGTTCGACATGCAGCACAATTTCCAGTGAAGCACTGTATCGGGGCTTGTATTGGTTTCACAGTCATGTGATCAACAACGACAAACGAAGCCTCACTTTCTGTCCAATCAAGTGCGCGATTCGCTTTACGTGTCGGAATGTTCGAACCTCACATGATCTTACTTTACAAGTAAGTTGTCACTCATTCAAACCTATTTAATAACCACTGTTTTTGACACTCTCAAACCTTTTAATCTTTTCCCGGAACAGTCAGGCAAAACCCTTGGTGATTTATCAGGCTTCATTTCCTTATCCCTACACATTAGTACTGTTTGAAAGAGTACTGCCCCAGTGACAGCTTCTGGACCTTTTTTTCCAAGTTAATGTGAAGTAAAAAAAAAACAGTAAAATCAATGCTAAAACTGTGTTAAATGGGAAAATGAGAACATGTGCACATATAAAACCTAAGGTGTTAGAAGTTAATTTGTTGTCTTTTGACTTGCATGGCAGAATAATCCCACTGTTACACTCTTTTAATTGTAATATGTTTATTTATTACTACTGTTAACTGCCTGTTATGTACAAAATAAGCCTCATTTTCCTGTACTTTGGAAAAGCCTCACCTGGGAACAAGTTGTGAATGCTACATGCCTGCCAAAATGTACTGAAATGTACAGAAATGAACAGATAATCAATGCAAAAGACTAGAGCATAAACTATAATCTATACTGCCATGCAATTCACATTCCTTTGTCAGCACAGTCTTTTATATCTCGTTCTGTTGTTGGAGACTGTAGACATGTCTATATTTCTCCTGTAAGATCAAGTGAGACAAACTAAATTTGATGACAAATTATTATTTATATAAATATGAATGAATGAAAGCGTATACCATAACAGAGGGGTAATGCCATCAGCCCTAATGCCAGGATTAGATTGTAATGGCATTAAGAGCATGCTTGTGTGTCCCTGATACTGTAGATGATGCCAGTAAAACCATTCACAAAACCTGCTCTGTTTCTGTTTTTATTTAAGAAAAACAAGGAAAATGTACAAACAAACAAAAACAACATTCAATAGATGAGAAGATGAAAAGAAAAACAGTGGAATTCATTTGACAGCTATAGAATAAATTACGCAGGAAATTTTTTTTGACATTTAACTTCTATTAAACAAATGAACCATGATGGAATGAAAATAAATCCACTGTAAGACAGCTGAAAAAAACTAAAATGGCTCCTTCCAAAATTTCACTCAGAAGACGGGTCCTCAGCTCTCTTAAAAGACATAATAATAATAAATAAATATATGTATATATATATATATATATATATATATATATATATATATATATATATATATATAATCATAATACATTTAGCATTTAAATCCCCTCACTATTTTGTGGTATACAGTACCGTTCAAAATATTTTTTTCCTTGTTTCTGGAAAGTCTCTTATGCACACAAAGGATTGCATTTCTTTGATCAAAAATTAATATCCTTCTAATATACTTGATTTGATGCTCAAGAAACATTTCCTATTATTATAAATGCTGAAAACAGTTGTGCTGCTTAATATTTTGGTGGAAACATTAATTTTTTTACTTTGATTAATAAAAAGTTCTAAAGAACATTTATTTAAAATACATTACAATACAATTCTTTAACAATAATGTAAAATAATCTTTTTGACCTTCTATTGTCTCGGTTTAATGCATCCTTCCTGAATAAGAATTAACTTCTTTTTAAAAATATCTTACTGACCCCAAACTTTTGAACGGTAGTGTATAGTTAATATTTTATATATGCAGTTACATGTTGATGTGTTAAAAACAGAACTCACCTGCACCTCTGAATGCTTGATACAAAAACAGCACTGATACCACCAACATCAACATAACGGTCCAGAAGGCTTTTCCTGTTAAATTCAAAAATTTCCACAGCTTTCATTTGCAAAAGAGTTCATGAATATTTAAATTAAGACATGACTAGATTTGCAGTAGTCACTAACTTATTTTGCATAAGTGCCCCTATTATGCTCTTTTAAAGATTCCTAATTTTTTTTGGAGTCTCCTACAATAGGTTTACATGCATCCAAGGTTGAATTTTTTTTTTATTTTTTTATATTATGCATTACAGCATCACCTCTTTTCTCAAAGAGTCTGAAAACAATTACTTCGAAGTACATACGTACAAAAAATTTTTTGGATAGATAACCCCGCCTTTCTGAGAGTCTGCTCTGCTCTGATTGGTCAGATGACCCGGTCTGTTATAATTGGTTGACCATTTATGAAACGCTTATTACCATATCTGAATTTCAGCTCTAGAGGCTTCCTCTGCACTTGATTCACAGTGATACGAACAGTAACAATGGAGTCGGTTTTACTATATCAATTCCAGCGTGAGTCCTCATCCTTTTCTGTCATGCACTTTGATCTTTAAAACTTTGCAATCCTTTTACATTCACATGACAGGTAATACTCGAAAAAGCATAATGGGGCACTTTAAAATCGCTCTGTTTTTAATGACAAGTTTGCTCCGTGATAAATATTCAATTTACATTAAAAAAAAAAATCTCTTACTTGGCTCAGGTTTGTCCACAGTCAGGCTGACATCACGCGTTTCAAGGGCGGCGTGAGAGACCCTACAGGTGACAACCGTCCCCGGTGGGTGCTTTTCGGGCCGTAGGGTGAGGTGAGATGAGAGGGAATATGTTCCATCACTGTGCTGCCGATGGCTGGAGAGGGAGGATTCTTTTGTCAAAGAGACAGGCTCTTCTGCAGAGGGCACCTGGGAAAACCACTCCACCTACAGGAGCACAGGTTCATCAGGACACTAAACTAATCAACAGCCCAACTCAAGACCGTAATATGGTTTTGTACTGTTTGTGCTGTTGTCAAAGTGAGCTGACCTGCACATCCAGAGGGTAGTAACGATTACAATGACAGCTCAGTTTCTGAGGCATCGAATCCTGAAATATCAGTTTCTCCTCAGAGAGTGTGACATGAGGAGGTTCTGGGTAAAGATAGAGTGTGTTATGGATTGAAAATTTTGACTAATTACCTTCACATAAAATTTAATATTTATGTATATGAGCAATTTATGGGTTTCTTCAACTTTGAGCACTTATAGTGTTTGGACTTTTATAAAAAACTGATTACAGTTTTTCTTTATGTTATATGAAGCTAACCTTAAAACTTTTTATCATACCTTTATTTTTTGCTACTTTTCGTATCCATTTTATGTATTGCATTTTTTTTACTCTTGTTCCAGCTTTAGACTTTCAATATTAAAATATGAAATTCTATTTTAAAATGTGTTATGTTTAAACAATATGATAATTTAAACAAAGAATGATTTTTTAAAAATATTTTAATGTTTCTAAAGATGAGTGAAGAAATTTGCAGTTTATGCAAATTTAGCAAAATATATATAAATACTAATTGTGTATTTAGTCTGTTTATAAGATAGCAATGAAATTATTTTTTTTTTTACAAAATTTGCACCATAGAATGCTTTGAAACACAATATATAATTTGAGATATTGTTGAAATAATAATTTAATGACTTTCAGAAAAAAATGACTTCTGTTATGAATGTCAACTGTTGGTCATAGTTTAAAAATTAAATAAATTAATGAAAATGTGTTTTAAGAGTTTATTTTCTAAAAAGTGCACACAGCGATGGAAGCTTGTTTCCGCTACCAAATAAAAGATTTAAAAAAAAAGGTAATTGCAGATTTTTATCTCATGATTCTGGCCTTTTTTAACAATTGTAAGTTTGAATTTCGCAATTCTGACATTTGTCGCAGAATTGTGATACACATACTGGCATTTCTGAGTTATAAAGTCAGAATTGTGAGACATAAACCCGCAATTGAGAGAGAATTGTGATTGTTTATCTTGCAGATCTGACTGTTTTCCCTTAAGAATTTAGATATAAACTCGCAATTCAGGCCTAAAGTCTGAATTGTGAGATACAGCTGCAATATTGAGAAATAAAGTCATCTGTGAGATTTAAACTCACAATTCTGACTTTATAACTGCGCAGTAGCAAGTTTATATTTTGAAATTCTGAGAAAAAAAATCCATGGCAGAAACAAGCTTCCATACGCAGCTGAAGAAACACCTTTATAGAATGTCAGAAAGTCTCTGGGACATTTTGAACAGTCGACGAAATACTCACGTGTAATTTGCAGCTGCACGATCTGTTGAGTCTGAAACTCCCCAGAGCCGACAGTGCAGATGTATGTGCCCTCATCTTTGACCTTTAACCTCTGCATACTCAGAGATGCATTACCATCCCTCACCAGAAGATCTGCTTCAGCGCTTGTGCCATCCCGGTCCACAAATACTGTAGTGTACAATAGTATTGTGATATTTAGCTTCCAAACATGTCATTTCCTTTAATTATCTGAATACTTCTCACTTACCATCTGGTGCCATGTCTGTCTCCACCTCCCTCGCTTTCATATCAAGAATTTTACGACCATTTCCTCTATGTTGTAAGCGCCACTCAAGTGCCACTTCCTGCCCAGGGACTGAGTCCTTCTGTCTAAAGCCACAGTCTAACAGCACATCACTCCCTATTGGAGCCACAATGGACGGGACACGCGAGAACACCACAAACACAACTGGGTACGAGAGAGAGAGAGAGGTGGAGAAATGTTAACAATTAATTACAAACAATTCAAAAAGTAAGATTAGTTCAAATAAATCAGAGAGCAACTACATAACAATAATCTGACAAGGCTCAAACCACCACATACTGGCGACAATATGCTGTAAATGAATAAAGCTAAAATGTGTAATGACATCTTTCACAAACTAATTGCAAATGTTCTCATGAAAGTGTAATCTATTAAATATAATCTACAAATCATTGAATATAAAAAAAATATTTCTTTAATTATGAGTGTAGTTTGTTTCATGTGTTTTAGGCAGAGTTTGGCAATCTAGGCCAATTAGAAAAAAACTATCATTCTCCATTGTATTACACACGCTCGCATATGTATTAAGATTCGTTAAATTCAAAATAATTGATACTAAATGTCCAATATCAAGCTGGCTTAATATAAGTTAAAATTATTAGACATCAGATCAATAACATCTAGCTGAACCATCATAATTTTAAATTGATTCGTAACAAAGTTCGAAATCGTTTGCTGATATCATGTGACCTGTGGAATTTGATATGCACTCTGAACAAGTGTGGCACACACCTGCTGAAAAATGAATGCATTTTTTTTTTATCGCCGCCTGGTGGCTGGCTGCAAGCATAGGTCATAAACCCGCCCTCTCCATGTAATTGAATGGGACAGAAGCCAAACTAAAAAATCCAATTACACTTCAAATGTCTTTTATTTTTCAGAAGATGTTTTATGTCAATTAAGGTAGTTCTTATCACGCAGCTGTATGTTCAAGTGTTTGTGTTTTTTTCAGTAAGTTTGGTTTTAGTCAGTTATTTGACTATCATTGACTGTGCTTGCGATGAGTCTGTGGGAGCGGGATTGTGGGCGGCACCTTGATACCGCGACTCCACAAGTACAGGTCTCTTCAGGACAGTAACAGGAGTTACCAGATCAGTGGGCGAGGCCATAAACAGAGGGGCGTTTTTGAGAGCGTTACCTGATTTGCCCACGTCAGAGTGTGGGTCGGGTGAAGGGGATCATTTTCAATGCATAATTTCTAAACACCCACCAGTTTGAAAACACCCAATTTAGTTCCACAGAGACCTCATACTTCAGGATCACTACTGCGCACGCTCTGGCTTCGAATGACGTAATCGGCAACAACCATTTTTGGGATATTTTGGATTTCTACAGTGGAAGGAAGTGGAGATCCATCATCCATCTTTTTTACAGTCTATGACTTCAACCACTGATTCAGAAAAGACTGAAAGTATAGGTTTCATATTTTCACTAAGCAGTGTTTTGAAAGTGCCTATTACTACTTAGATCCTTGAGGATCCTTGAGCTTAATTTTTATACATTTATGACTCAAACTTATTTATGGCGCCCCTAAAGGAGATAAAGTGGAAATAACAAGAGGTGGGAGGGGTAACTATGTTTCAAAACTTTTGCGAGCGAATGAAAAGTTTCTCCTGGTAACACAAGCAGTTTACATGACACCGTTTTCAACTAAAAACTGAAAAACTTTTGAGTTTTGGCCGTTTATTTATACAAACTGTTTTTTTGATGTTATTGTTTCTGTGTTGATTACAGAAGTACGAATTTGTGAAAATAGTGACGTCATGCGCTTGAGTATTACGTGTTCAGTCTATAAGCATAAGCTGTGTCCGAAACCGCTCCCTATCCACTATATAGTGCACTATATCGGGTGTCGGCCATTTTGTAGTGCTGTCCGAATTCTGAGTGAACGACTACATTCCCTACATTCGTTCACTACTTTTACCCAGAATCCTCTCTGATTTTGAGTGTACATTCGATGTACACTCGTTAAAGCGCCGTTACCCAAAATCCAACGCGATAAGACGATCAAGCGCGAAAGAAAAATAAATATGGCGGACGCCGGGTAAAATTGAGATCGACAACTAACGTTACATACGTGTAACCATGTTAACAATATTTTCAGACAAGTTTATTAGTTTAATAAAATAGTATCATATATATTTTCATTGTATTAAAGTATTGAGGCAAACATAAAAAATACTGACCCGCACCAAGCGCTAGCCATCGATCCGATCCCTTGTGTTGGGGTTGTTTAGCCTACACCGGTTTTTAAACTTTTTTTAGCACGACCCATCAAACGCCTATACAAAGATTTGTAGCTAAACAAGCCAAAACAAATTCATTTAAAACTAAATTTAGGTTAAACCTGCGTTGCTCTCACGCTTATACCTCGCTCTTTCGGCACGAATCCAAATATTTCCATTTCGCAAAGTATTTGGATGCTATAGGCTGCGCGCACGCTGATAGAAAAAAATAATCCTCTTCACATGAGCAATGATCTCTTGTTGAACGGCACGGATTGCACTACTGACTATTTAAATTGAGCATTAACTTTTATATGTGTTGACTGTATTTTATTTTTACAATGAACAGACTGCGATGTCACGTTTGTGGTGATTTGCTGTGTGTGCGTGAGGAATCCCACCTCATTTTTTTCCTTTCAACATGTCGCCTTAAATATTATTAATCAAAAAGAGGAAGACTGTTTAATTGGATGTCTCTATAGCAGATACAAAGGAAACTTTATGCATGATATTAACATATTACATCATACCCTCTGT
This sequence comes from Zacco platypus, assembly GCA_038088235.1. NCBI lineage: Eukaryota > Metazoa > Chordata > Actinopteri > Cypriniformes > Xenocyprididae > Zacco > Zacco platypus. The sequence continues at coordinate 25,517,327 of CM076077.1, read as the reverse complement.
CAGCAACGTTCCTGATTGGCTGAGAGCCAGGTTCAGTTTACTCTGCACAAGTGGTTGCGTGTTGGATTGTGCCGTGTCACTGTGAAGGGTCTGGAGCACCAGAGTGAGGCTGATGCCGCCACCCACCAGCTGAACTGAGCCAATGAAATGAGCAGGCAGGGAATCCATATCAGCACCACGAGGAACATAATGGCTGATCTCACAAACCACTTCCTGTTCATTACAATCAGCATGAAGAAGCAAGTCTGCATTAGGAATCTGAATGGATGGTACTGTGGGGTGAAAAACAATAAGATATTCTATATGTTTTTCATTTAGACATCTTCAATTGCTGACTTTAGGTTCACTGCACTTACACATCAACTCAAAGATAAGATCGTCAGCATTAGGGGTCTCCGGGGGGTTATAGGGGGTCACGAGTTCTGGTGACAGATCAGCATTTCCAACGAGATCCCTGAACACCAGAGTGGAGGGAGTGCGCTTGAACATCGCCCCGCCCATCATGCCTCCCATCCCCCCGCCCTCTTCGATCAGTGAACAGGACAGGACCACATCGGCTCCCTCCAGCCCTGTGACGAGAGCACAGCAGTTACACTTCACTTCAACAGCAGGGGGAGCCAAATCTACCAAAGTCAGACTATTGAAAATAAAACCGAAAGCGAAATCCATTAATCGAATTAACGTCGTAAAACATTAAGTTCATAATACATTAATTAATATACAATCTATCTATGCAAATATATGGAAGCAGCTCGGCTGAAAACGATATAGGAACACGAGGAAATATCGAAAACTCACCATAAAGCAACGAAAGGAAGACGAGGATTGTTAACATCACCGAGCAGCTCCTCACAATATAACTCAAATATTTGCTAGATGTCGCTTATTATATGCGTATGTGAGCAAAAACACATCTTATGCAAAGAACAGCTCTCTGCTAGGCTAACCTCGAAACACGAACCGTGATACATTCAGTGGGTGATACACTTTCACTTTTGATCAGAGCTCTTCCTCGTTGGCAAGTTCAAAATAAGAGTAAACGTTTCAGTTTGGTCGCAATGTAAATTGCAGTGCTTTTTGTTTATTATCAGTAGCCTATTTATTTCTGAGATATTACATATGGGCTACCCTTGTACAAATGTTGAATGATACATTGCACAAACGTACAATAGGTACAAAAGTGCAGTAGGAGAATGAATGAATGAATGGATGGATGGATGGATAGATAGATAGATAGATAGATAAATAGATAGCACACATAAAATAGCCTAAGTTAACCCCATGAACAGAGGAAAGAGTGGCTTCTTGATCAGAATAATATGTAAGAACAAAGTTAAAGATTGGCCAGGAATCAAAAATGCATACCATAATACCTCATATACCTCACCATAATAGGCTACTTGTAAGCTCTGGGAAATATACGACCTGTTTCGGAACTTGTCAGATGCCGCTTGAAGGTTTTAATATTCATATTGATTGAAAACAGGAATCAGCAGTTATCAGACTCAAAACAAGCAAATCCCCCCTAGGGTTAATGACTGAACCTCCTCACACACATGGAGACACCTGTGCCTGCGTAATTATACACACACCTAAAGCCTGGGAAACAAAAGAGTCAAAAGGTGTTTTCATATTAAAATGTGATATGATTAATACTTTTAAACTCAGTTCTCTTCTGCCTAATGTGATTTTTCATGAACCAATATCATATTTCATGCAAATAATAAAACAGGATAAAATGTTGTAACGTTATGAACTACAAAACGTTTAATCATTAATTAGACGTTTAAAGTGTTGACCCAAATTCTGTTATTAATTACCCTCACGTAATTCCAAAACTGCAAGACATTCGTTCATCTTCGGAACACAAATAAAGATATATTTAGTGAAATCGAAGAGCTTCCTGCCCCTCCATTGACAGCCACAACTACCACTTTCAAGGCCCAGAAAGGTAGTAAAGACATTCACGTAACGACTGCTTTCGCGTCAACACAACACACATGAAATAAATAATTGGTAGATAAAGTGGTAAATTATGTTTTTTTTCTTGATTAACTTGACGTTAAACCACTGTAGTCATGTAGTACTTTTATGACATCTTTACTACCCTTCTGGGCCTTGAACATGGTAGTTGTCAATGGAGGAACTGAAAGCTTTCAGATTTGATTAAAAATTTCTTCATTTTTGTTCCAAAGATGAACGGAGGTCTTGTGTTTGGAACAAGGGTGAATAAATTAATGACAGAATTTTCATTTTTGGGTGAACCCTTAATCTCTTGACAGCCACATCAGCTACATTTGAAAATGTAAATGTAGTTTTGAATAAAGAATCATGCCGTTTTGCACATTATTCTTTCTAGATATATAATATTAACTATAACGAACAGGTTAGCAGTGTGCACAGAGTGGTTTACACAGAAGGCTGTGTAAGTTTGTGTGAAAGCTGGACATCTTGTTTTCCCTCTAGCTGCAGGTTTTATAAGTGACTAAACTTCAATTGGTCAGACAACAGTTTACCAAATAAATACATGTGAATGTCTGGACTTGTTTATTCAACTGATAAAATACAACCATAAAAAAAATATGTACAAAGTATGTTTTTAAAAAGACATCAAAACATAAACTCACAGCACAAGAGAAGAATATGGGTAAACTTATACATGCAACACAAGGTGAAGAGTAGAGTGTATTCATGGCTTTGCTGTGGATCTAATTTGTCTTCCTCGAATGACAAAGATCTCTTTAATGGTCAAATATAATTGAAGCATTGATGCCTGCTAAAGTCTAGTACTTTTTTCAGGGCTGTTTCACGCTGTTGACCACAAGGGGGAGACAGCACAAAGACAAAAAATGTCTTTAAACTTGACTGGCATATTATAGTGCTTTGGAAGAGCATTTTATGTGTTGTTCAGACTGTCCATCATAACGTTTATTCAAACAATTGAGCTGTACCAGCGGGTCCACTGAAGTGCATTCCCAACTCAACGACTTTTTATCTTCTAATACAGAGGTCACGAGAACCAAATACGAGTACTGATGCGCAGAATTAATTGTGTAGTGCTTCAGGGTCCAAATTAAGTCTTCCCAGGAGAACCATGTTATTGCGGAACTAACATTTTAAATTTCAGTGAGAGTGACCCGGAAACAGTCCGCCTGATTGTCAATGGCCAGGATAAACGCGTCCTCGTTGCAGTAGTGCTCAATGATGTTGTCGTCCATGTTGACCAGGATACTAGTGGATGAATGAGAGTGATCATTAAACCAATTCAGAATTAAACAAAAACATATGCTTTTGCTTTTTAGCACTGATAAAAGTTGAGAGAATGGATTTTATACAGGTAAATGTTTACCCACCCTTTCTTGCTTTTCTTATAGATTTTAGTCATCTTCTCCAGAGGAATAGAATATTTGCCTGATATCTTCAGGAGAAAGAAGAAAAAAAAAAAACAGCAGTTTAAACAGAAAATCCTCTGTGAATGGCAGCTTATTTTCAACTCTGTTGTATTCAATGGAAAGAAATCTGATCTGGTACCAAATGCAGAGTAATGCTTAATCACTTCCTGTTGAGAATCAAAGTGCACACATTGTACTTACTGCCTCAAGTAAACTTTTCAGCGTTGGAGACCTCAGCATCAGTGCATCAAAAACCTCATCAGCTTCTCTCCTTACGTACAGCAGGACTGCAGAAACATCACGTCCAGATATGTATATGAATGAATATCAATAAGCAGTAAAATAGAAGAACGGGACATATTCAGCTGCCTTGCATTGTAAATCTCACACCTATGCAGTAATTCATACCTCTCTTGTCCTCTCTGCTGTATTTGGCGGGTGGAGAAACATCATCCTCTGACCGGAACGATCTTTTCATGGCCACCCTGCATGAGAAACAGATAAATTCATAATTTTTAATACTTCTATGATGATACCTTTCTACAAGAAATAAAAGAATCACACTGGGTTGATTCTACTGGTCTGATGCTTAACAATACAAATAGTGATGCGGCATAAAGTTTGATTAAAAGATAACATAAAACTAATAAATGGCTGACTATTCTAAAATATTTTGCCTAAATAAATTAAATATTAAACTAAAATCAGTGATAAAGTTTACTTAGGCATGACATTATAATGTGCAGTATGAAACACAGACATTCATTTTGAGAGTGGCTAAAAGACTACATTTGACATTTCTATTAGTGTTTTTAAAAATAAATTTCAAGAGTTAGATGACAGCAAAGGAACATCTTAAAACAGGGAAATTAAGCATGAACAGTTAAAAATGGGAAAATATTCATCCTCCATAACCATACATTTAAAAAAATCTCGGCAGATAACCAGTATGGAAAAGCTATATCTTGCATACTAACACAGTTAGATTAATCGAGGACATTCACAATAATCACACTGACCCATCATTCTCCATTTCTTCAACACCAAAACTGAACACCTATACACAAAGAGAGTGCAAAACATTATAGAGACTTAAAACTGCACATGTTCTACATAATAATGACAGGGCTTTCAAAATATCCTATAAGTCACTATGATCTACTTCGACACTACACCTTAATAATCACTTCTGAGCATTCCACATCAATGCCCAACAATTCAGTATTGAAACAACTTTAGTATCACTTTAAGAACTGCATTGATCATTCCTCCTCACCTGACCGGCTCTCTGGAGGTTGTTCAAATGGACATCGGGGATGAAGAGGACAGGCTGGGACTCCAGGTCTGTCATAGTTTTGAAAAGTGTAATATCTGGCCTTTTTTGAGGTAAAGTGGCAAAACTTCCTCTCTTACCTGACAGGGTGAAAAAAAAAACAATGACTCAATACAAAAATCAGCAAGTTAAAACACATGCTCATGAGACACCAGGGATTTTCACTATATTTTCACCTAATATGTGATGACTATAAAAATAGGTCAGCAATGAAACTCTATGTGTGTCCTGACTGGTTGTTTCAATTTCACTTCCACAGCCAATCAATTTTACGGATCCTTTACTACTTCCCTGTATGACCACGATGCATCCAAAAGTATGGAGCCCTGCACATGACATGCAAGAAAATAAGTAAAACTGTGCGCATGATTTACCATTTTGTCCCCTCGATTTGCTAAACTGTAGTCAAGTCAAGTCAAGTTACCTTTATTTATATTGCGCTTTTTACAATGCAAATTGTGGCAAAGCAGCTTTACATTAATAATTGGCAAATAATTTTGGCTGCTCCCAAAGAAAATGGTGTCATTGTCCAGCTTACTCTATATATTATTGATTCATTCTGTTGCAAAGATCAATAGTTATTAGTCTAGTTAATTTAGGTATATCAGCACTGCAGAAAACAGTGACGTAATCGTCCGGCTCAGCTCAATTCACATACAACGGCGCCAAATGCAGGCATACTAAAAACACTGCTGAATATCAAGCAAGTGTCCCCAAATTAAGCAAGCCAAAGGCAACAGCGGCAAGGAACCAAAACTCCAACAAATGGAGAAAAAAACCTTGGGAGAAACCAGGCTTAGTCGGGGGGCCAGTTCTCCTCTGGCCAACAGTGAACACTTGTCCGATACTCAGACAGAGTTACAGGTCATTAAACCGATTTGGAATCGCAACAGTCAAAATATTTAATCTAGTTCCATCTAGTTTAAGATCTGTACTATTTACTATTTCGTTCTCTCCATTTGCTGAATTTGTGTGGACAATTTACTATTTCAATCCCTCGCTTTACTAAATCTTGAGCACGATTTACTCTTTCGTTCACTCGATCGTGCGGACGATCAAACCCGTGTACATTCTATTTACATTACTAAAATGTTTTATAAACTATCCGGAGAGTTGATCCATGTATGATTCATTGATACAGCATTTAAGGATAATGGCACCACATGTTCAGGTTTGCAGAAAGGAATGTTTGGTTGATTGACAGAACGCTCACCATCATGGCCGTGGCCGACAGTCTGACCTTTGACCTTCTTCCGGAGCTGCTTTTTCTCCTCATCACGTATTTTTCGCTCTGCTCCCTGTATAAAAAAAAACAACAAAAAAAACAACATGGGCTTGTGTGATCATTCTGGGTATTAATGTTGTTCAGGGCTGCCAGAGTAAAGGGCGAAATAACCACAACATTAGCAAAATGAGCGTGTAGTTTATCTGTGTGTGAAAGCAGCGTTTGTTACAGCATAAAAGCAGACTCTCTGCACATAATCTGTCAGAACATCTTTGGCTGCTAGTATAAAAATAAATAAAGACCCTTACACTAAATGCAGAGTTGTGTTATAAAATGTTCAATATACATACATATTGTTATTAGAATAATGCACTGAAATTTCAGAAGTGATTTATGATGTAACATCACAAAGAAAGAACTAACATGATATTACAATGTTAAAACGTATATTTCTAAATAAAATTAAATGAACCAAGATGAACAAATGCATTAAGATATTAAATCATGATACCCAAGTTAGAATGTAGTACACGTTAACTGTGCAAATAATGTTAAAAACCTTGTTATAAAGTGTTTGGAATCATAAAATCACAATCCCCATTATACACTTCAAATGCCCACTACTTTTGGAGATAGTAGTGCCAACCTTGTTGTTGTTGTTGTTGTTACATAAGTATAAAAAGATAGTAGAAAGAGATTGAAATAAAAATGAAATTTACTAAATAACTAAGTTTAGTATATCATGTAGTATATCTACAATACATGTTGCTCACATAATTACAGCCACTACAGGAAATGGCAATGGCAAACACAGGAAATTGCCACTGTAACTCTAGATAGTTATTGTATAACTTGTGCAAATAAAATGATTGAGGTTTGTGATTCAAACAAATCACATTGACTCGGCACCAACCTTATCACAGAAAACCTTGATCTGTGCGCAGGCTCTGTGGATGGGTCTGTTACTCCTGTTATTATAACTGTAGGTGTCAATCTGGATCATAAGTGGAAGACCTTTGACTCCCTTCTGAGAGGAGAAATCTGTGCTCAGACAGTTCACCGTAATGAAAACCTGAAATAAACAAGGAGACATGCAAAAATCAGCTTGACAAAACAAGAGCTTGGAAAAAGTTACGAAAGGCCAGGCAATCGTGTTATCTTCAGGACAGGAGAGCCACGGGGCAGTTTTTTTTTTTTTTTTTTTTACACCAAGCTGCTCAACTATAAAGGGAATGTTTGTGTTTTTGCATTTAAAAACTAGACAGCAGTTTAATAAGGGATCTTTCACACGGAACACGTCTAAAGGGTTGGTTCACCCAAAATTAAATTTCTGTCATTATTTACATTATTTACCTCAAGTCGTTTCAAACCCTTCGTTCATCTTCGGAACACAAATTTAGGTATTTTTGATGAAACCTTAAATGTTATGAAGTGACAAGAATACATTTTGTGCACAAAAACAAAAACAACGACTTCAGCTTCTTCTCTACCTGGTTATTCTCCTACGCTGCTGACATAGTGAACACACTGCAGTGCTTCTGTGTTATTTGACACATTGTTGACTGTTCATAACATTAAGGTTGAACCACTGTGGTCACATGGACTATGTCTTTTCTGGACCTTGAAATTTGGAATGACATTGCTGTGTATAGGGAGATCAGGAACCTTTCAGATTACATGAAAAGTATCTTAATTTGTGTTCCGACGACAAACGGACTTACAGGTTTGGAAAGACATGAGGGTGAGTAATTAAGGACAGAAATTTCGTTTTTGGGTGAACAGTGTAATAATTTAAAAACTAGAAAACAGCACAGCGCAGTAAGGGGCCATTCTTTTCTGCTTCTTTTCCATCGTTTTTCCTTGTAAATAAGCTAGACGGATGTTTTTGACTGGTGTGCTCGAGTCTTGTGTCTTTGGCAGAGTCTCACACATAACAGCATTGTAAAAATGCAGCAGAAGTTTAACTTTTCAAAAAAAACGAGACCTTGCATTTTTCCTCCTTCATTTTTGTTTTTCCCCATTTTTCCCGTTTTCCCTCTGCATGTTTTTAAAACTTCTTTTGAATGAAGTGCTTGTCAATATGCCCACCTTGCACATATTCACAAAAACAAACAAACAAAAAAATGAGCCCCAACCGCTTTTGAACAGCGTCTTTCACACATGCGTGAATTGCTTATAAAAGCTGCAAAGACGCACAGCAATGGTCCAGTGCCAGTAACACCAACCAAAGTTCAACCAAACGCATAATTTTAGGGGGAGGGACTATCTGTTAGACCAATTGCAGACATAGGGAGCGTTCAGGACACATGTTACACACCTCAGCTTCAGACTGTCTGATTAATAGACTAGTCCTGAATAAAAAGTTATTAAGGGATTGCCTCTCAGACTTTCCTTTGGCACTGGTCTATCTTTAATTTAAAAAACATCTATCCAGCTTCTTTGCAGACAAAACCTTCAATCACTTGTGACCTTTGATATGGAATAATCAATCTTTGTTGAGTGTTAAATCTTAAAATAAAATCTCTAAATGGCGACTAAACAAAACCACATAACCACTCTCTCATTGTGTGTTTGTCTGTGGTTTATTCAAATAGTAAGCAAAACTAAATTGATTTGAAGTATTCCCAACTGTAACCTGTTTTATGCCAATACATCAAGAGACACTGGAAAAACGACTGTTGAAAGATGAAAGCTAGCGAATCCTTCAGCCTGAGGTGAAAATAGTTTCCCACTGACGGTCTCCCGTCCTTTCATGTCTGTGCCTGTAGCTGTTGTTTCATAGAGGAGCTTGTTGTTCAATGTTATGAGAACCACTTGCTTTCTCAGGGCCACGTGATCAATTCTTACAGGAATCCGTTAGCAAACGCTTACACGGACAAATCTTTCACAACAAATCTTTCTAGCGTGGGCTCTGTGTTTCTGTGTGAATGTGCATGTGGGTGCATGTGAGCAAATGATGATTGAACAAATACCAAGTATCACTGAAACCCTACAACATCCTTCTCCACAATCAAATCATCCGTTGGCTCTTCAAATTGAAAGCATGTAAATGTTTATAGTTTTGCAAACTTTTACAGAAAACGCCATCTTCTGAATTAGGAGACTTCCAAAAATAAAGTAATAATGATAAAAATGGCAAAAGATTAGGGCCTGTTCCACTGGCTATTACAATTACATATCAGGCTAATTCAAAAGCCCAATTTTTAAAAGACAAATATTGACCATGAGCACTGGGTGGACCTCCTCTAAGTGTGCACTTAAAGTAAGCTTGTTAAGCACTGAAACTAAGAAGGAAAAATCCTCCTGACACTGAATAGGATGCTGCAAGGAAGAGGAGGAGAAGGGAGTTGGAATCTGAGTGGCTGTTATCAAACAACTTGAACTTGATCCACACACAGCCAATTTAACATCAAGGTAAAAACTCTAAAAATCAAAACCGAAGTCTCACCTTTGCCTCTTCATTGACATCCCAGGTGAAGGATACAGCATTGTACGCGATTTCCTCAATGTTGCCAATGGTGTTAAAGCTCTCTTTATAGTCAGCTGAGGGGTGAAAGATGAGTTGTGAAGACATTATATTAGTTATAATTTATCATTTTAATATGTAATCTTTATTTTAATATAATTTCTTTAAGGCCTTAACACTGTACAGCGGGGTTCAAATGTCTTAGGTCACATGACAAATTGAAAAATATGAGATTCAAGGTCTTTTTTAGATGAATAAAAATAATATGATTAATAAATAATAAATGATTAAATGTTAATACACATTAAAATGAATTCATACATACATAAATACACACATATATATATAGTATATATATAGTCTCTTATCAAGTTTGTGACCATTTCAAACTCCTTTGTGCAGTCCGGTTCATTGAAGCACAATCTCAAATCATGCTGCAGAACATGATCATCAGGTTTTGCCACCTTCAGTGAGGCTCTTATTAAAGCATAAGGTGGACTAAGACATTCACAAAATCATGCCAATTTTCAAGTTCCATTTGTCAATCAAATAGTCATGCTGATATTATTGGTTAAATGCTACATTTTCAAAAAGACTTTTGCACCCCACTGTATTTTCAAACAACATGAAGACAAGATAAATGTGGGAAAGACAGCATTTTCTTGTTTTGCCCAAAGTAAAATATGCACATAACATGCAAAGCTGCAAACAAATTTGAGCACTTCAGGTTATATTCAGTCATTTAAAGATTCAAAGAAAAAAAAAAAACCCTGAGACGAGTGAGACGAATTTTGACCTCAGACGCAGGCGTTCTATTACGTCCATGACATGGTACCTGCCTGCTGTGTAAATACAACTCCGCTTAAATGTATGGCAGATGTTACTCAAGCCCTCTGTTTACAAAAGAGCAGGACCCTTTCCCGAGCCCCCGTTTGTCTGAGGACAACGGTTAACTCTCCTATTCAAATCCTGATCTTCAGCCTCAGGCACTATGAAAAATCCCTGGATACTGTTATTCAAATCAGGACAACATCAGGATCAGCAGATCGAGTTTCTTTCTTCCAAAATCATGCCTAAACCACGTCAGGTTGCCAGCTGCCACGGAGAAGACCATCACAGAGCCCCCCAGGTGTCAATACCCCCCCCTTCCTTTAACCTGACCCCCCATTGTCCTTATGGTTCCCAACTGGGACTTATGATAGAACACTTTGCCCTAAGCATTGTGCTAAAGTTGCAGACTCTTTTTTTAGGATACACCTCAAATATAGAGAATGAAGAACTGGAAAGAAGAAAAAAAGATGAACAAAAGGAGGGGACTCCAGTTATCTGGTATCCCAGTGATACAGACGCAGAGAATAAAAGAGAAAAAAGAATAGCCTATAATGATGCACACGTAGAGTCACACATACAAAGACACACCCCGAAACACTGGGAGGTACAATTCTTAAGGTACGGTCATATTTATCATTGTTCGGAGAATTATTGCAGGTGAAATCCAGTCATTTTAATAGGAATCCACTCTATTGGGAATTTTGCACACTGCAAAAGAATAATTTCTTCCTCAGTATTTCTGTCTTGTTTCAGTGTAAATATCTGAACAGTCTTAATTCAAGTTGAGAAGTAAAATTTAAATGGATAGTTCATCATTTTCTCACCCTGTATAAGTTTCTTTCTTCTGTTGAGTACAGAAGAAGATATTTTAAAGAATGTTGGTAACCAAACAGTTGACGGTAGCCATTGATTTCCACAGTAGGAAAAAAAAGAATACTATATGGAAGTCAATGAGTGCCATCAACTGTTTGGTTACTACATTCTTTAAAATTTCTTCTTTTTGTCCTCAACAGAAGAAAGAAACTTATACAGGATTGGAACAACTTAAGAGTAAATGATGACAGAATTATAATTTTTGGATGAATTATCCCATTGAGATATTACGTCTTTTGCATGTTATATTATTTTCTGAATTGCTCAAAATTAAGTGACTTTATGTTTAAAACAAGAAAAAATATCTGCTGGGGTATAACCTGCCCCACTGGCAGATATTTTTTTTCTTGTTTTAAGCATAAAGTCACTTAATTGTGGCATTTTTCTCCTCAACAATTGCATCTTGATTTAAGAATGTTTAGATATTTGTACTGGACAATAATACTGAGGCAGAATATATATATTGCAGTGCGTGAGGGCGAAATATTTCACAATGGGTTGAAGTTGATCTCGCAGATTCACCGTGATGACCAACAAAAAGCTGCTTCGTTTGAAAGTGAATGTGCTTCACACATTGCAACAAAATTAACAATGGGCAACGGACATTTTTGCCTTTGAAATTTTGGAAAAATGTTCATGTTTAAATTGCCTTTATTATGCTTTTTCGAATTTTACCTTTCACATAGAGTGTTATATTATAGCCGTTTGTGAATGTAAAAGGTCTGCAAAGTTTTAAAGATCAAAGTGCTCGACAAATAAAGTTATTGTCTCCCAAAAAGAAAGAACCAATTCTGAACTGCCTGAAATGAGTTGTCAGTAATTCCAGTTTTACTTCCTACATAGGTCTATACTGTAACAAATTTGCATAATGCCAGCCTATGGTCTTAATTGGCTACCCACAAACAACATCTACTTTATCCCACCCTCAAACACTGTAGAGTTTATTTGCTGTTAAGATGCTGTTTTCAGTGCTGTGACACTGGGCTCAAATTGACACAGTAAAACCAATCACAACAGACTGGGCCATCTGACCAATCAGAGCAGAGTAGGCTCTCAGAAAGACGGGGTTTAGAGAGACTGAATGCTTTAACAAGCCGTTTCAGACACTGTGAGAAAAGAGGTGATGCTGCAATGTATATTATGAGAAAATTAAAGGGTTTTTTTGTCCTTAGATGCAAGTAAACGTATTGTAAGAGACCTCCAAAACATAATTAGGAACTTTTAAAATAGCATAATGGGACACTTTAAGACACTGATCTGTTGGTCCCCCTTTTGCTGCCATAACAACCCTGACCCGTTGAGGCATGGACTCCACTAGACCCCTGAAGGTGTGCTGTGGTATCTGACACCAAGATGTTAGCAGCAGATCCTTTAAGTCCTGTAAGTTGCGAGGAGGGGCCTTCCGTGGATCAGACTTGTTTATTCAGCACATCCCACAGATGCTCGATCGGATTGAGATCTGGGGAATTTGGAGGCCAAGTCAACACCTCATACCTTTTCCATGAAAGGGTGTACATGGTCTGCATCAATGCTTAGGTAGGTGGTACGTGTCAAAATAACATCCACATGGATGGCAGGACCCAAGGTTTCCCAGCAGAACATTGCCCGAAGCATCACACTGCCTCCCCTGGCTTGCCTTCTTCCCTCAGTGCATCCTGGTGCCATATGTTCCCCAGGTAAGCGACACACACATCCACGTGATATAAAATAAAACATGATTCATCGGACCAGGCCACCTTCTTCCATTGCACCGTGGTTCAGTTCTGATGCTCACGTGCTCACTCTTTCAGCGGTGGACAGGGGTCAGCATGGGCACCCTGACTGGTCTGTAGCCATATAGCCCCATACACAACAAACTGTTATTGAGCAATTTGAGCTACAGTAGCTCATCTGTTGGATCACACAGCATCAATGAGCTTCTGTCCGCCCATGATCCTGTCACCTGTTCACTGCTGTTCCTTCACCGCTGGACCACTTTTGATAGATACTGACCACTGCAGACCGGCAACACCCCACAAGAGCTGCAGTTTTGGAGATGCTCTGACCCATTCATCTAGCCATCACAATTTGGCCCATGTCAAACTCACTCAAAATCTTACGCTTGCCCATTTTTCCTGCTTCTAACTCATCAACTTTGAGGACAAAATGTTCACTTGCTGCCTAATATATCCCCATCCACTAACGGGTGCTGTGATGAAGAGATAACCAGTGTTTTTCACTTCACCTGTCAGTGCTCATAATGTTATGCCTGATCGGTGTATGTAAAAGAGATCCATAAAGCAGAATCTCACCTATGTCAAGGACTCTCTGTTTGGCTGTGTGCTGACGGGTGTGCCAGTAATTCCAGTGTTTTAGCTGCTCATCTCGACACTTCTCCTGTCCAAACACCACCATCACTACACTCTGAGAGAGACGAGAGTTACATTACAATGGCTCTGGTCCTTAATATGAAATATGCTACAGGGTTAAGAGCGCTTGTCATGGTAACAGCAGAACTCACCCGCACTTTACTGATGGGATGACGAAGGCCCTTGTTGGCCCCGGTCTCACTGAGAGTGACGCCGTAGAACTGGCCTTTGTTCAGATAGATCATGGGCCCCTCACCTGCCTTCTCGCGGACAGAACGACTCGCTTCTATATTGTACTGGAACTTTTCTCTAGGAGAGGATGGGAACATTTTTATGAAAAATTTAGAGAGAATAAACACTTGAAAACAGCTGAACGTTACACCATGGACATAAGTAAAAAGACAAGATGATTCAAGAAAGATTTTGGCACATGTTCATATGCTATATGGTTCTCATTCATTAAGAAAAGGGATGCTAATGTAACTTTTTTCATGTTATTGGTATGGGTCTGATTGGTATAAAAGCCAATATATTTATAACAATAAATCATAGAAAATGATGATAGTCGAACCCTACATTACTTCAGTTTACCATGCGACTGAAGACTGATGGCTGCTTAAAAATTCAGCTTTCACCATCATTTGTTTACAAATTAAATTTCCTATATTTTAATCAAAATTTTGTCTCACAAATTTTGTAGTGTATAAAGATTAAGGGTTTGGAATGATGTACTTACAACCCTGGATGTTCCTGGCTGAAGTTTTCAGCCGCTAGTGAGGTTGGCACCCTGTACTTCTGAAAAAGAGTATATGAGAGATGTGTGAACGTACCGAAGAAACAAATTGGTCTAAACTGCATTATACATTATTCTTGAGATGTAGAACAGCCTGTATCTACCATTACCAGTGATTGTCATAAACTATTAGAAACCTCACCATAGTCTCCTCAGGGTAGGAGTCCTCAAAAGTGCTACTATCTGGTGTATTACACTGTTCGTCCTTCATGTATCCGTCGTGGCTGGCGCTCGCTGAATCCTGTAAAGCCGAGTGGTAGTGCATGCGCTGATACTGAAGACCCTGCTGCTGGTGATGGTTGGAGAATGACTGAGCGTAAACCTCAGCCTTCACAGTGGCCACAACGCCATCCTCAATCGGCACTGTATCGAACAGGTCTTGTTTACTTTCTGCACCGTGCATGTCCGTATTTAAAGACAGCTTGACTGGAAGTGACTTCAGGACATGAATACGATTCTCTGTGGACTCAAAACCATCTTGACCGATCCGACTGAAAGAAAGAGGTCCGAAATCAAAAGGGGTTAGTCCAAATTTTTCCAATCGCAACATGGAATATTCATTTTCCATTTATAGCTACCTGGAAATTAAGTTAAAAATGTAAACAATTAAATTCATGGCCTAAAATGAAGAAATATTTAAGACTTGTGCTTGACTGACCTCTTCTCGTGATCTTCTGGAAGTCTGGGTACTGGTAGGAGCCTCTTCTCTTTAGGAACCTGAAGGAAAAGTGATGGTATAATAACTTCCTGACACAATGCCTTCAAATATTTATACCCCGAACAGGCACATTAATTTCCTTCTTAACTGTAGTGTGTTGCAGATGACCTCTGACCTTATAATAATCGTAAAGGATTCCCAGGGCGGCCACACTATCCTCATCTCCATTAATGCTCATCATGGCCTTGGTGGCAGCAGTCAGTGGATTCTCCAAGTACGATTTCCATGCCTCATCTTCACTCGTGAAGGCACGGCGTGATGGAATGCTCATCTCATTTGGGACCACCACAACCAGACGCTTACTGTAAAATACAGGCACGCTTTTTTAAAAAGGGTCTAGGTACAAGTATGACATACAGTACCTGTCACTTATGCTCACCAAGGCTGCATTTATTTAATAAAAAAATATATAGTAAAAACAGAAATATTTAGAACACAAAAATATATATCAGAAGAGTGTGTGTGTATATATGTATATATATATATATATATATATATATATATATATATATATATATATATATATATATATATATATATATATATATATATATATATACACATACATACACATACACATATTCATATACATAATTTACCAAAGTTTATTAGAAGACAAGATAATATTACAAAATAATGTAAATAAAACAAACAAACAAACAAACAAACAAACAAACAGTGTGGACAACAGGTTTGATCCCAATAATACCACCCCTCTCTATACCTTAGGGTTCATGAAGTTTACAAAGGGCTGGAGCATACAACTGAAATTCCCAGAACTATCCTTTTACATTTTCCACACAACTGCTTTTTTCTGTGGGACAATGGACTATATCCTGCTGGATATTGATACTACAGTGAGGAAGGGTTGCATGGGAGGGGCTGTACAAGGATGTTAGCTAATATAAGACACCTGCCCGAGCCCACCGTTATAGTTGTTCTATAGCAAACAAACACAATCAGAAGATGAAGAGATAGAACAATTTTGACAGACTGATGATTTTTCTTATTGCAATATATATAGTTTGTAACCCATTACACTGGTAATCATCAACAATAATGTAAAAAAAACCCCCAAATATTTATAGAATTAATTAAACATTAATAATGAAAAATATAGTGGGGGTTCCTCAGAGTTCTATTCTTGGGCCTCTTCCCTTTTCCTTTTACGTTATCATTAGGTAATGTAATAATATAACCACTGGATCAAAACATGCTGAAACAAAATTTACTTAGCATTTGTTCAAACAAAACAATCTGCTACGATGACGTGACGTCACATATGAAGATACAACACGTCATGAAAAAAACTTTTTGCTATATAATTTACTGAAGTTTGCAATTTCTGATAGATTGTATTAGTGTTTACATTGGCGACTTACTTCTCCTCCTGAGCCATGTGCAGTGCGGGGCTCCCACAGTGAAACTGGACTTTCAGGTCGGTGAAGATGCGGCAGGTGAATCGCAGGGAACGGCTGAAAGAAAACTCGGACTACAGGTCAAACAACTTCTCGCATCCGACTCTCATTACAGCATCCTCCGTCTGTTCCGCACAAAGGAGAGCAGCCAAACATTCAGGATCAAGCAGTAAATTGTGTTAATTCTAGGAAGTCTCAAGGTGACTGTTATTGTGAGCAAGCAAAGGTGCGCTCTCATTACCTGGAGGAGGGGACGAACCAGCCAATCCCCACGCAGCTGCTTTCATTTGGAAATGGTGATTGGCTGCACAGTATAGCGGGCGTGTCAGCTACCTGCACGTTATACAGTTAAACATGGATCTGAAATAATCACATTTTGTTCGGGGAGTTTTTCATTAATTGCGCAATATCACTCGAGAGGCGTGTTTTATGACAAATGTTTAAATGTTGGTTAAACAAATAACCTATATATATATATATATATATATATATATATATATATATATATATATATATATATATAATACGTTTTGTTTATAGAGCAAAAAAAGATAAAATAAGATGAATGATTGGAGAAGCTCAGCAAGGAGCGAGATTTTGAGGTCTGTTCTGTACATAATATTGACAGCTGGCAGCGCAGATTACTATAGCCCATTTTTAACCAGCCGAGTATAATGAAATATGACTTCTGTTTCCATTGAGTTGTTCTTGTTGGGAAAGGGAATGTTTGTTCACGTTTAGCCCTCTGTCTGAGCTTATCCAAATACAGCTATTGTTGACCAGCAGACTGCTATTTGTTTGTTAGGGCTGCAAATAAAAGTGTCTGTTAGACTTACAGGTGTGGCCATGTTTTAAAGAGTTTAAATGTGCTTTTTCTTTGCTTGGATCAGGGTATCTGGGATTTGAATGGCCTGGGCTCAGCTTCTGTATCATGTGTGCTTTTAATGAGAAGTAGACCAGTATATATATTTATATACATATATATGATAGCCTATGACAAAAAAAAATTCAGTGTTTTTCTAAAGAAACCCAGTCATCATAATTTAAACACTAATTCGTCCGTGACAGATCATAGATGAGCAAGCTTCAACAAGACTAGGAGTGAGGTGAAATCTACTAATGACCTACTGCTT
This sequence comes from Zacco platypus, assembly GCA_038088235.1. NCBI lineage: Eukaryota > Metazoa > Chordata > Actinopteri > Cypriniformes > Xenocyprididae > Zacco > Zacco platypus. The sequence continues at coordinate 25,499,797 of CM076077.1, read as the reverse complement.
TCGGTCATGGGAACCGAAACTGACACCTGAGTGCAGAAAAATATTTCATAATTTTCACCAACATTAGAGGCATATAAAAATACATTTATTATCAGTCTGTTTTTCAAAGTTTTAAATTGCTTGTCTTGTTCTGTCACGAGTAAGAAAAAACTCCACTAGGTTCTACTTGATCTGCATCCTTATCGCACTTCATGGGACATTTCACAAGAGGTGTGGCATGCCTCAAAAGAAAAATAACCTGTTTTGACCTGGAGAAACGCTTCAGCTTCTACCTGTCTGACAGGTAACGATTCTGCTTTATTGGCAAATTGTGACAGTAGTTTATACATCACAAATACACACACTGAACTGACACATATACAGTCGCACCAGTCCAATAAATGCAGAGACTTCACTGATAAGAGTTGTCTTCTGATAACTTTGTATGCAGTGTGTCTGTTGATTATTTGATAATTCAAAAGAAGAAAGTCTACCTTTTACGCTTGTACATGCTTACTGTCACTTGCATATATAACGTAGGCCTCAAATGCAATTTGATGGGAAAATATCAGCGAGCAATTCAGGACTAACCCTGCTGACTCACATGATTCACATGATGTCATCTCTTGCCTGAGCCTGTGAACAAGGCCTGCCCCAATCTACTGCTACAGAAACCAGAAAAGTTTGCAACAGTGACTCGTGCCTCCTGATTATACAAGACTATTTAATAGGGTATTATTCTCAATCCATCTATAACTCCACACATCAATCTACACTCCTCACCCCATAATAGCAAAGCAAAAAACAGAATTGTGACAGCTTTGTAAATTTATTGAAAAAAAGAAAATTACATTGCATAAGTATTTGTACCCTTAACTCAGTACTCGGGTGAAGCCTCAATCTTCTGGGCATGTTGCGACAAGCTTCTGCATTTGGTGATTTTCTGCCATTCTTCTCCCTCAGAACCTCTCAAGCTCTCTCAGGTTGGATGGGGACCATCGGTGGAAAGACATTTTCAGGTTTCTCCAGAGATGTTGGAATGGGTCCAAGTTTGGGCTCTGGCTGGGCCACTAAGCCACTCTTGCGTTGTCTTTCTTAGCTTTGTGCATATAGTCGTTGTCCTTTTGGAAGGGGGACCAGGTTCTGAATGCTCTGGGGCAGGGTTTCATTAAGGATCTCTCTATATTTTCTTGCTTTGAGCTTTCCTTCTACCCTGACGAGTCCCCCAGTCCCTGGGGCTGAAAAACACCCCCACAGCATGATATTGCTCCCACCACACTTCACTGTTGGGATGGTGTTGTGTAGGTGATATGCAGTGCCTGGTTTGCTCCACATGATGCTTGGAACGGAGGTACATCAGACCAGAGAATCTTGTTTCTCACAGTCTGGACTGTAAAAAAACAAACAAACAAAAAATACTCAGTATTTTACAGTAAAAAAACCCCGGTAGCGGTGGTTTCCAGAACTTTACCATAAAAAATATGGTTGCAACATTTTAGGTTTTACGGGACAGCTGTCTACTTTACAGTTTAAAACCTTATAATTTTAAGGTCTATATTGTAAAAATTACTGTTCATTACTTTATTTTACACACTGTAAATAATACTTTTAAATTTACGGTGATAAATGCATATTTCGACAACTGATATAATATTAATTTACCAACCTATTAAAGTACTAATATCTGTTTTTTATCTTTGTAATACAGTGACAACCACCATGAATCAAAGTTCTTCGCAAGCTGAGAAGGACAACTCTTATATATATAAAAGGTACACACAGAGTCATTCACACAAACACTAAACACCATCATGGTAACACATTAAATTTTAAAAATGAACAATGAACATTAATTTAACAGCATTAGATGAAACATAAAATCCCAATGTACATAACTGATTAGAAAAATACTAATAAAAAACAGAGTTATTTCAGCAAAAAATATATCAAATATGAAGTGCCACGCAGAGAATTGTGGGAATGTCAATTTATGTTTTTTTTACTGTAAATTATATAATGACTTATTTTTCACTTCCAAAAACTGTAAATTTAACGGTATTTCACCGTAAAATTACAATAAATGTACCGTTAAATTTATTACTGTTATTCGGTGTATATAGTACGGAAACTTTCTGTAAACCAATTAACTGTTTTTCACCGTAGCATTTTTACAGTCTTTTACTGTTAAAATCACGGTCATTTTTTACAGTGTGAGAGAGTCCTTAAGGTGACTTTTTGCAAATTCCAAGTGGGTTTTGATGTGTTTTTACCAAGGAGAGGCTTGAGTCTGGTCTCTTTGCCATATTCCCCAGATCAGTGGAGTGTTGCAGTGATGTTTGTCCCATCTACATACGTATATATGATCATGGAGCTCAACTAGAGTGTCCATCATCTTCTTGGTCACTATTCTAATCAAGGCCCTTCTTCACCAATTGCTCAATTTGGCCAGGAGGATATTTTGGCCATCTAGTAAAAGTCCTGGTTGTTCCAAACTTCTTCCATTAAGGATTATGGAGGCTTCTTCTGTGAACCTCAAGGCAGAATTGTTTTTTTTTGTAGTCTTCCCCAGATTTGCCTTGACACAATCCTGTCTCTGAGCTTTATAGGCAGTTATTTCAAACTCATAGCTTGGTTTTTGCTCCGATATGCATTTTCAGCTGTTAGAGCTTTTTGTCTTTCCAAATCACATCCATTCAATTGAATTTGCACAAGTTAATTCCACTTAAAGTGTAACTTCTACAAGTGAAATTGGAATGCTCCTGAGCTATCCTAGAAAAGGGATACTCATGCAATGTAATTTTTATAAAATAAATAAATAAATAAAAAAATAAAAAAATAATGCAAAGCTATCACAAATCTTTTTTTTTTTTTGTAATTATAGTGTATGGTATGGAGTGTAGATGAATGTGAAACAAAATAAATGAAGGGGTATAAATACTTTTGCAAGCAATGAATAGGCTAGTTATGTTAAGAACCATTCCCTTTCACCTTAACATATGGTATAAAACAGAAATGTCAGATTCGTTTCATCACCCGTCTAATCTTACAGCTCCACAAAGACAGATATAGAGTTGCTCAGAGTTGCAGCGAGAGTCTCGGACATGTGTAATGTTTCCTCACTGAAGCCCCTGGGCTGGGCAGGACGTCTCAACAGCACTCACAACATTGGGAACAATAAAAGACTTTGAAAAGTGATGGAATTATGAATGTGTGTCAAACAAAAGTATGAAGTCAATACTATTTTAGGAGAGGACAATTAAATGTAACAAACATGCAGTTACATAAATGAAATAAATATGTTAGAATGCTTAACTATACAAAATCAATGAATTATTTGTAGTTTCTACTTTTTTTTTCATCCTTGGATTTATATTCATTGAACCCAGGAATGCAACCACATAAGGATTCAACCAGTAAAAAAATAAAATAAATAATAATGGTCCCTGATTCAATTTAAAGAACTCTTTATGCCATAAAGGTTCTAATATAAGGAAAAATGCCTTAAATTATTGCATAATGCTTTTATGTTTAATAGGTTATTTACATTTTATTCCAGTGATAGAGTATGTTTACAACTCGTTTAATTAATAGAATTGAATCAAAATACAAATTAATTAAAACTAAATCCATGAAATGATCCCGTGATGGGAACCCCTAAAAGGTTGTACAAATGAAGCATCTGACAGACCCCTTTCAGTTTCTATATGGAACCATTTCTTTTAAGACTGTAGAAGTAAGCTGACATCTTGTGGCCAAAGTAGGTACTACTACATTTCAACAACTTTTGGGGAGCTTCAATTATTTGCCATTGAAGAAAAAAATATTCTAAAAGCAAATGAATGCAACAAAACAATAACCTCTGTTCTCTCCAGATTTAATTTCTGCTCAATATGATAACCAAAACAAATTTCTATGTCAAATCTACAGTCACAAAATACAGATTACCATACAAAATCTACAAAATGCAACAATTACAAACAATTTGTTTGACAATAACAATTGTACAGTATAAATTCATACAATACTGCATTCATATTTTTGGCACCTGACCACGATATAATTGTGATACAGAAATGTTACGTCAGATGTTTAAAAGGAAAACGAAACAAACGAACAAAAAAAACTACATAAAATATGCATAAGACATGAAATAACAGAGCAGTTATGACCTGCCACTTTAACTTTTCTTTTTTTTCAATATTTTTACAAAAAACAGCAGTTGTTCAATGAGTAAAATAAAAATAAAAACATTCAATTATGTTCATTAACAGTATAGCAGAACCAAATGCACTGTGGTGAGGCATTTGACGTTCACAGGGACATTCAAAAACACTGAACATCAGCAGAAGTAGGAGTGTGGATCTCTGAGGCTTCGGCATGATTACTAAAAGCAGGATAGAGGGTGATACAGGAACTATTAGGAGTTCTGAATAAATGCTTTCTAACTACTGTTGAATTCAAGTGAAATGTATACAGGTATAGATACCACACGAGTGCAAGTGGCATTTAAAAAGCAATGGGTCTTATTTCAAAGTGTTGTCAAAAGTACAGACTTCGATACTGAAATTTGAAAAATGTGATGCTTTGAGTATTGTTGAGCAGATTGGTAAACACCCCTGATTGGCCATTGTGTTCTCACGCTCAACATACATGTCTGTGATTGGCTACGATGATCAACGCATGGGAGTGTTTAAAAGCGTTTTGAAAGGGAGTGTTTTAAAGCAGGCGTCTATCAGCGGTGATATGAAGAGCGTCAATGATGTCTATTTACAACATGTTTTTGAAGCATCGATCATTGTAGCCAATCACACAAATCTGCTGAGTGCGTGAACGCAATAGCCAATCAGAGGTGTTTACGAATCTGCTCAACAGCGCTCAAAAGCGTCACATTTTAAATTTCGACTTGGTATCGAAGTCGGTACTTTTGACAACACTATGAGAGGCCGTAGATACATAATTACAACTGTTAAAGGGGTGAATGGGAAGAGCATAGAGTTAAACTCTCCAACATGTGAAGGATTTTCATTTCAGATGCAAGCAAATTTACCGCAACTGAAGCTTGATTAAAAAAAAAAAAGCCATATAAAAACCACTCACCCAAAGAAACACTTGAGTGCGTTTAAGGCAATTCAGTAACTTGATGCTCGTGTGTACAATCCAGAGTTAAAGACTGGCTGTAAGCTGATAAAAGTGATTCTAATAATCAAAAGTATAGCTTTGAATCAATAAAGCTTTAGTTCTTGTTCAACAACAAAAACGTTCTGCAATAATGCAAACGATGCATCACGACACCTATAACCAGGGTGAGCAAACAGGGCTGTAACTGATATTAACCACAACACATGCATACAACTTACACAAATACTCTCCAGTCCACAAATGCAGATAAACTTGGTGTTACATGCTTTTGCTAAAAACGTCAATAAAACCGATCGCTGCATCCTAAGAAGGAACTCTTGAGTACAGTTTTGCATGCGTGTCTGATATTTCAGATTTATATACAGGCCTACAGTTACTAGAGTACAAACATTAGAAAACTGGAAAAAAGAGAACGCAGTTCAATTCATGTCTTTTGAACAGTAGACTGTACGACTAAATCCAAACTAATCCACACAAAATTCAATGTGCGTTTCCAGCACTAAGGCTCTTCAGATCGTAAGCATAACGTGGGGAATCTCCTGTGTACAACTACAAAATCTGCATGCCTGATTTATTGGTCCCATGGGATAATAATACTGTGATGTGCCAATAATAAAGCTGGCCACACTATGAGTTGATCGAAACTATATAATCTAATCTAAATAAAGTTAAAACTCCCCCAATATTCGAATCACTAAGGCTGAGGTTTTTACACACAAAAACTAGAGTGATGCCACTGCTGTCATCTGTTTGAGCAATGATTCAGGCATCAGACTTATTAGTTAAAAAAAGAATTTTACATATGAAAGAACATTCTCTTCTACTCTATTTCCCATCTTGGTCCAACTTAAACTGTCGCATTATTACCGAGAGAAAATAAGAATAAAACTACGCATTTAACATGACATGAAACCTCTTTTCTAAGTGTCTCGAGCTCAGATGAATGCTCTAGTTCCCCTAATTCACTCCATCACAGGCCTCTTGCGGCTTCCTACAGAGATAACGCGGCCAATAACTCTGTGCGAGCGCGTGTGTGAGTTACTAGATCTGGCCAAGCTCAGTCTGATGAGACCCAGATGCCCTAGTCTGGAAAAAAACCCTGACCCTCCATCATTTCCCTGCGACTGTATCAAAAACTAAATTAAAACCCATAAATAAATAAAAGGTTGAAGCATGAGAGGAGGCTGATCTCAGAACTGTCCTGCACTGCTGGGGTCACACTGTAGCAGACGCACGATGGACGGGTCACTCTTTGCCCCTTTGATGAACTCCTCCAGAGACAGTTTTCCTAGAATAAAACAGGAGAGGACACAGGCTCTTAGAAAATCATATTATTTACAATAGAAAAATGATGGCTAGCTTTCCGATATCCGGCTCGTTTCGTTGGAATCTGAATCAACCTGTAAAAATGTAGGTAGAGAAAAATGTGTTATGGAAACAAATGGAAGAGATTTTAGTGTTTCTATTAAATCTAATAAGCCTTCAGGTCTTCAGGTTAAAAAAGGGCAGGATACAGTCAATATTTTTACACAGTATTTTATATTTTTAAACAAGTAATGATTTAATAACACCTTTAATTTTAATATAATTCAATATGATTTATATATATATAAATATATAAAGGTGTTTATATATATATATATATATATATATATATATATAAATATAAAGGTGTTATATATATATATAAAGGTGTTTATATATACATATATATAAACACCTTTATATATTTATATATATATATAAATCATATTGAATTATATTAAAATTAAAGGTGTTATTAAATCATTACTTGTTTAAGATATGTAATATATACATATATTATATGTTTTTTTTTTTTTAAATAAGTAATGATTTAATAACACCTTTAATTTTAATCTCAAAATCAACATTCATTTTAAAACTGTTTATTATAATGTTCCTAAATTGATTTGTAGGATTTAAATTTAAATGATTTAGTTTTTATTTGTTTTATTTCAACAAAAATAGTAACATTTTAATACTGGACATAATATGAGGACTTAGATCAGTGGTCTCAAACTCAATTCCCTGTAGAGTTTAGCTCCAACCCACCTGCTTGGAATTTTCTAATGATCCTTAAGACCTTGACTAGCTGGATCAGCTGTGTTTAATTAGGGTTGGAGCCAAACTCTGCAGGGCTGTGGCCCTCCAGGAACTGAGTTTGAGACTACAGGGTTTAGATTGTTCATATGGGGCGTGAAGTGAATGTGTAGTGATTTAAGCTCCCCAAAAGTGGCATGCACAGCATCAGTCAGCAGGTGGCACTGGTGTCTTGCTGCATTCAAAATTGAGAGGTGGCGAAGGAATGCTAAGAATCAAAGGACGCATACAGACGAGCCGTGAAGAAACTGTAGAGAACAGGTCCTCTGTGATAACATTAGCATTCATCGCTCATGTCATTGTAGTGTTTTTATGTTCTTTGATTTCCTCACTGTGATTAATAAAGTATCTGAGTGAGAACATGCTTTTGCTGCTTCTGCAGACAACTGGCCACAGATACACAAATATACGCACAATCTACGTCCCATGTGACTCTGGTCACGAGAGAGCAGGAACTCAAAAGTTCATCTGACTATAGAATCAGACCACTCTTTCCACTCTCTTTATTGTATACTCCCATCTGGTTTTTGATCATCAATTTCATGCGTAGACTGCCTAATAGCTAATGGGGCTCTTCAAATCACTGAATCTGAGACCTTTTTATAATGGCATGATGCATTTAAATGGACTGTGTTAGAGTGCACAAACAAGCACACACTTTACACAAGTAAGCATAGTGCAAGATTTTTTTCGTGTAATAAATTGTAAAAAAAAAACATTTCATTTTTGTACAAAAATATGTATATGTATATGTGTATATATATATATATATATATATATATATATATATATATATATATATATTTATTTATTTTTTTTTTTTTTTTTTTTTTTTACAGAAACTCCCCAGTCCAAAAAACAGAAATAAAATTTTATCCACACTCAACAGTTGCATAGAAACATTTCAATAGCATATCAGGCAGTTTTAGACCAACTTTTTAAATTTGTTGTTGAATTATAAACATTTAAATGGTGAATGTTATGAAAACTTGTTATCTTGAAAGATTTAACCAAACATACATTACTAAACCTGTAAAAAAAGTGTATTCATTTAAAGTTATAATGAATTATTTAATATAATGCAAATAATTAGCAAAATGCTCCTCTCTAGCTCTTTTTTTAGCTAATTAATGAGCTACAGACCAGGCATGCTAATAATTAAATATAATTAAAAATATATGCTAATCTAAAACTGAGCTTTGAGAAAAAAAAAGCTTAAGTCGCATACAAGTTGCATTTTATTATTACATTAATGTAAAATACCTGAAGGCCTAAATAAAGCGAAATGTTTAGAAAAAAACAATGTGAATATGGCTATGGGCTTTTTAAGTTCTATTCACTCCACAATAAACCCTTCAACTTTAACAGACGGTATTCAGAACAGAACGAGAATGAAAAATAAAAGTAGCTACATGAACATCAAGCCAAAATGAATTCATTTAAAGTGAAACTGAAACAGAAGTGTGTTGATGACACATTCCAGTATGTTGACAGTCAAAACGAGCCATCGGAGAAGCGCTAACTAAACATCACTGTTTTGGTCAATGATTTCAACTCTCAAAGACCACCATATATTAAGTAATTTTCCATAAACCACTGCCAAATAGGTTTTATAAAAAAGAAAAGAAAAGGGTTTACCATCCCGGTTGGTGTCCATTTGTCTGAAGATCTTCTCTGTTCTCTTCTCAGGTGTGGACTCATCCTCTGGCATCTTCATCACTGATGACACCATCTTATAAATCGCCTGTGGGAGACAATACACAAGAGATTCCCTCAATCAAAAATAATATCACATCACAAAATACAGTAATATCTTATTTAAATGCGACTTATTATACTACAGTAGCATACCCCAAGTGTGTAAAATGTGAAATTTCAATGATGTGACCACAATAAATCCAGCAGAATCACTAACGGGGTAGAAAGCCGTTTACTCTTATTGCAAAGAACTGATATTTTTACATGGTGTAAATAGCAGTATATTGTATTTACACTAAGTGAAAATAGCAGCAGCATTTTCTTAGCGATATGCTATTTACACTTGGTGAAATTAACAAAAAGATTTTATTTTCACTTAGTGTAAATACAATATACTGCTATTTTCACTTAGTGTAAATACAATATACTGCTATTTTCACTTAGTGTAAATAGCCGCTACCTTATTGTAAATTGTAACCGTCACTACCATCAAATCATCTTATGTTTTTTCTCATCTACATTGGCTGCTGAGCAGAAAGAGAGGTGAATTAATTATTAAAGGCCTTTTCCCTTCTGCAATAAATACTTTTATTAATTTCCCATAACCTAAACATCTGGGGAAGAAATGTGTGTGCTGTAAAGTGCAGGTCTTCTTCAAGTTATTGAGTCTTCCCTCTATAAATGGGCTCCATTACAGACCTGCAGCAAGTGCGCTCCTCTTTAACACACTACCTGGCTATACATCATTACAAGAGGACAAGACATTCAACACATCATTAGATTTACATCAGCCTTCCAGACGAGGAGGTGAACCATGCATCAAAAAAAAAAAAAAAAGAAACTAGACATGAGAGACAATGGTGTCATACTGCATTCTTCATACCCACCAAAACAGAAGTAAATATAATTTTAATATGTTATAAGTTATATGAAATGTGTTGGCTAAACCTTTAAAGGGATAGTTCACCCAAAAAATTTAAATTACCCCATAATTTACTTACCCTCAAGCCATCCTAGGTGTATGACTATCTTCTTTCAGACAAACACAATCAGAGATTTATTTAAATATCCTGGCTCTTGCGAGCTTTATAACAGTAGTGAATGGGACTCAATAATTTGAAGCTCAAAAAAGTGCATCCATCCATCTTAAAACATAGCTTTCACCAGACGACCGTATGCATACTGCGCAAGTCGACACCAAATGAGTAACCCGCGACGTGATGCATGGTACAGGATATAGGAGAAGCGTAAGCTTAGATGTCTCTCGCGGTTCAAACAAATAGTGCTCTCTTATATCGAAGTCCTTATTGACATTTGTCCTTAAAAAATTCTTGTTTTAGACTTCTAATGTGACCGGTGTTTTGTTTTGCTCTATACTCTGAGCTTCCATGTTCATCATTTCTTCCTGCACTGGGTCAGAGGTCAGTGTTCCACCGCAAATCGATGCATACAGCTGTCTGCCGGAAGCTAGTTATTATAGTTAATAAAATTCATCAAATATGGATCCAAAGTTAAAATATGGATATTTTTTCTTACAAAAACCCATCGCAGAAGGCCTTTATTAACCCCCCGGGGCTGTATGGAATGCTTTTATGATGGATGGATGCACTTTTTGGGCTTCAAAATATCAGGTCCCACTATAATAAACTATTATAAAGCTTGAAGGAGCAAGGATATTTTTAAATATATCTCTGATTGGGTTCGTCTAAGAAGTCATATACACATAGGATGGGTGAGGGTGAGTAAATCATGGGATAATTTTAATTTTTGGATGAACTAATCCGTTAATGCTATCTTAATAGCATTTGTGGATGCAACATTTTCCTTTTTTTCTAATTACATTAAAATATTCTGGTACAATGTAATGTATAAGCTACAAGTCTTCAAAGGTTTGGTTTCAACAGGGCCATAACTTGTTGCTAAAATTACAATTTGCAGCAAGACAACAAAGATAAATCATGCCAACTGCAATGACAGCAAACATAACCATCTGAAGGAGTGCACTTTGATGAAAGCCTGTTTATCAGAGACAGAAATAAGACTTGGGCTTTCTTTACAGTATGGAGCTTCCTGACAGTCTAACACCACAGCTATCCTTGCTGCTAACACACAACATTCTGTAAGTGAGAAATAACAACATATGCGATGTGAAAATTGGGCATAGCAGGACTCGGTTGGGTTTTCTTTTGTGTCTCCTTAAGCGATATCTGATTCTATTTCAGACTTCAGCAGTCATGGTGATGATGATAAAAGCATTTAAGGAGTGCCAACATTAAACTAAAATCTTAAAAAGATTAGGTAGCTTGACGTATGTGGGATTACAAATTTATGAAAAGTTATGTACATGGTGGTTTTTTTACATTTTGTGTTACAGTCTAAGGGGATTAAGTCAGGCAGACATTAACATTTGGTCTGTGGGTATCTTCCTGTTTATTTGGCATGACAAGTTTAAGGAACAGCTGTCCCTTTGGTCTCTATGATAATGTTAAGGTATGGGCTATACTGTCAGACTGATTTGATTAGCACCCCCTTCAGACTGACTTGATTAGCACCCCCTGCATTTGAATGACACTGTTATGCTGATTAAATCAAGGCTGGGGAAATGCTGGGAACGGACATTTGTCTCCACCCATTGTCTCCACCTATACTGTTGAATGTATTTAAAACTGCAATGTACACTAGCTTAGAAGAGTCTTGGATGACTACAGCAACGCACGTTTTCTCAATAAAGAGCAAATTCTGCTTAAAAGATATCCCAAGATCTCCTGGTCTCTACTTCGACGAAGAAAAAGATTCCGACAGTTTGGTGCCGTGACCCGGATAGAGCTTCTCACCTGAATCCTGATTGAAACTTCAAGCCAGATTGAATTCTTCTGTACAAACAAAGGGTTGGTGAGTGCCACTCTATCCAAAAGAACCTTTAAGACCAGTACAAATTTGTGTGATCCTCTGCGCCGTCAGAGAAGAGTTAACAGACAGCTGTAGGGTTTGGTTAACTAAGTTAACCTCTAAAAATGTTCTTTTAGGGAAGAAGTTATCCTCCGTTTCAGGCAGGGAAGATTAGCATCACGTGCTAATATTTTTGGTTATCCTCTGTTTCAGGCAGGGAAGAATAGCATCAAGTGCTAATATTGGTTATCCTCCGTTTCAGGCAGGGAAGAATAGCATCAAGTGCTAATATTTTGGTTATCCTCTGTTTCAGGCAGGGAAGATTAACATCAAGTGCTAATACTGGTTATCCTCTGTTTCAGGCAGGGAAGATTAGCATCAAGTGCTAATATTGGTTATCCTCCGTTTCAGGCAGGGAAGAATAGCATCAAGTGCTAATATTTTGGTTATCCTCCGTTTCAGGCAGGGAAGATTAACATCAAGTGCTAATACTGGTTATCCTCTGTTTCAGGCAGGGAAGATTAGCATCAAGTGCTAATATTGGTTATCCTCCGTTTCAGGCAGGGAAGATTAGCATCACGTGCTAATATTTTTGGTTATCCTCTGTTTCAGGCAGGGAAGAATAGCATCAAGTGCTAATATTGGTTATCCTCCGTTTCAGGCAGGGAAGAATAGCATCAAGTGCTAATATTTTGGTTATCCTCTGTTTCAGGCAGGGAAGATTAACATCAAGTGCTAATACTGGTTATCCTCTGTTTCAGGCAGGGAAGATTAGCATCAAGTGCTAATATTGGTTATCCTCCGTTTCAGGCAGGGAAGAATAGCATCAAGTGCTAATATTTTGGTTATCCTCTGTTTCAGGCAGGGAAGATTAGCATCAAGTGCTAATATTTTGTGTTGTCCTCTGTTTTGCCAAGGAAGGTTAACAATAGTTGATCTGTGTTTACAAGTATACTCTCTGTTGTTCAGAGAAGTTTTAGTGTTTTGATTGTGTGGTAACAAAAGAAACTCACAAAAATGTTTAGAAAGAATGCTAGACTGACCCCCACAACTGAAAAGGGTGGTCTCGCAACTCCTTTGTGGTCAGACAGTGAATTCAAATCAAAGTTAGGAGTGCAAATGGACATAATAGTCACTGAGAAAGTTAGGCAAGAACTAACTCAGAAATATGAGATCTATCCAGACAAGACTTGTCTGTAGATGAGTGTAAAAAGGTTTTAGGAGCATGTATTCGCAAGAACAATGTGAAAGGCATTATCTGCTGCCATAGAGAATTTGGTTTAGTGCTAGCTAGACAACAGTCTCAGCGTATCTCAGAGCTAGAGGAACAGAACAGAGAGCTCCGTGCTAGAGTAGCCTCTTTGACTAAGAAGTTGAATCGCAATAAAGCTGCAGCAAAAATTGATGTGGATGAAGTTAGTCAGCCTGATAACAATTATCCTGAAAAAAAGATTCCAACACGTACCTGCACAATCTCAAGCATCTCCGACTTGCTGATGTATCCGTTCCCATCCAAATCATACATGCTAAACGCCCACTTGAGCTTTTGTTCTAGCTTCCCTCGTGACGTGACACTCAAAGCAATTATGAACTCCCGAAAGTCTATCGTGCCGTCGCCGTTCGCGTCAAAAGTACGGAACACATGCTCTGCAAACTTTGAGGCATCTCCATAAGGAAAGAAGTTTCCGTAGATTTTCTTAAATTCTTCCATGGAGAGATTGCCACTGGGACAGTCCCGTAGAAAGCCTTTGTACCATTCCTGGATCTCATGCTCCGTAAAGTCCGTGCTCTCCAGCAGGTCCTGCATCACCTCAGGGCGGAGCTTGCTGTTCTGCTTCCCCATGTTTTCGTTTCACGAGACAGCGCTGGCGAAAGAAAGGGAAAAGAGAAAATGAGTATAGATGGAAAGCTCTATAGAATTAAGTCTTCATAGTGGTATATTGTGGTACCTTACATTAGGGCTCTGAAAAGGTTCAAGGAACAAAAACAAAATGAACAGAAAGAAACAAAATTGAAATAAAGAAACAAAATGGAAACGCTTATTAGAAATTACCATTAATTTGTTAACGTAATTTTATCGTTCTGTTTAATATTTGGTGATGCATGCAACGCATGAGCAATGCTCGTGCTCAGCTGTCAAGTCATCACAGATAAGTCGCAATGGAAATGCACTGGCATTAGCTTTTGGATCTCAGGAGTTTTTCAGAAGATATGTCACCAACCATTAAAGCATTACATTTAAGTAAAAATGAATGGCAGGTAATATCCAGCATGGTGTGTTCTGAAACCAGTGAAAATTACAGGTTAGTGTAGTATGAGATGAAAAAAAAAAAAACTTAATTAAATAATTAAATTATTATTGTGTCTTTATATATGGTCAAACACGTGCATTATTATCATTAACATTTCACCAAAATCAAGCTCAATGGAGTTACACGATTTTTCACCAGCGATTGTTGGAGATTTGTGTTTTATCAGTTATTAGAATGGCCACATCTAAGACAGTAAGAGCATCACATTACGCTCAACTTACAGGTTACAAAGTTTATTGTAGCTATGTGGCTGCTCAGTGCTCCATTCTTCCTTTCATTTAATACATTTGGCCAAAATCTTGCCCTATGCACAGGCTATATTGCTCACAGTGAACAGATTGTTTTTTTAACCTCGGTTCTAAAATGCAGTTTTCACAGCGATGACAAAACAATTTTTTTCCTAGTGTAAAGAACATTTCAAATGTCTAAAGAACCTTTCTGCACTATAAAGAGCCTTTCATGTAAGGGAAATTTTAAGAGTGTAAGCTATAACCATGAAGATTATTTCTCAGATATATTGTATGTATCTCCAGACTGACAATGAATCTGACTGCATATTTATTCCATGAAGAGACTTGCCCTCATCAATCAAATTCATCTTGATAAGATGAAAGACTTGGCTAATCAGAGAACATCTTTGGATGTTGCTAGACTCTATTGCCAGCCAACAAGCTCTGAAATCCAACGCTTCTCGACATCAGAAAAATAAACAAATAAAGCAGCAGATGAAATAAAGCGATAAAATAGTACTTTATGATGTAACTTTCAATGAAAGCAGGTGATTTCCGGTAACATTAGTAACTGTAAGTGTCAAGTGTGTCCAGTGATGCAAGTTAAGAAGTTTAACTATGACAATGAGTAGCAACAGAAATAAAGGAGCACATGCAATTGTAATCTATGTCTTACTGTAAGATACAGTAGCAAAATGTAGACAATACTGGCTACAACATAAACTTCTCTTCAATCACATTTGTTGAGCGTGTGAATGCAAAGGCCAATAAAAGGGGCTTAATTAGTCAGGATCCGCTAAATATAAATCCATTATTTTATATATATATATATATATATATATATATATATATAAACAAATTGGTTACAATAGTTTTGGCTATGATGCCGAAATGTTGCAGAAATTTAACTGGTATTGGTACCAACTAAATTCTGGTAAATTTTTCAAAAGATATGGCCAATTGTGAAGCCCACCAGTGACATTGGAACATTAGGAAAACCCTCAGTGACCAACAATACAGCCATTCTGTGACCTGCAGTGCTAAAATCACTGTGTGAATGGGGCATGAGCAAAATTTTTCCACAATACCCATTCAAACCAGTCACAAAAATAGTCATGGCATCAAGTCATGAAAGCCACCGGCTTTAAATGTTCTAACTCAGAGAAATGTGTTCTGCCTCCTCATTAGGGATGCGCCCGAAGCCGAATACTATGTTCGGAAAGGAAATGACGCCTAAAGGGACATGATTTTCGCCTAAAGGGAAAAAAATAAATAAATAAAGTAAAATAAAATATGAGATGGGAGGATAAAACATTTCAGTGTTTTTGTGTTACCTCACAATTATATAGGTAAGTAATTACAGGGTCCGGTCAAAGGTTTTTTAATGGTAAGATTTTTAAAAATGTTTTTAAAAGAAGTCTCTTCTGCTAGGCTTCATTTTATTTGATCCAAAAAACATCAAAAACTGTAATATTGTGAAATATTTTTTACAATTTAAAATAACTTTTCTTTTTGAATATATTTTAAAATGCAATTTATTTCTGTGTTGGCTAAGCTGAATTTTCAGCATCATTACTCCGGTCCTCAGTCACATGAAACTTCAGAAATCATTCTAGTATGCCGATTTGCTGCTCAAGAAACATTAATTATTAACAGTTGTGTATAATTTTTTTCCCCAGGATTCTTTGATGAATAGAAAGTTAAAAAAACAGCATTTATCTGAAATCTGAAAAAGCTTTTGCAATTATAAATGTCTATACTGTCACTTTTGATCAATTTAATGCAACCTTGCTGAATAAAAGTATTAATTTCTTTACAATGAAAACTTTTCACCCTAACCCATACAGACCAATTACATACAACAACAGAAGACACACAAAGCAAAACTATAAAGCCATACACAAATTTCTCTGCTCAGTAATCCCTTTTGCATAGCAGCAGCATCATCTAAAGAAGATTGTGTTGTGGGGCTCCATAACGATACCAGAGAACATATTACATATATTCCTATGAATATGAGTCGATTTTACAAGACACCTTTTATCATGCAAACAGAGATCACTAAAGATCCCTTTCTGCAGAATGATAATATCCACAAAAATTTTGTTAAGAAAAAAAACCTAAATCCAACTAAAGACTTTTCTATGTACTCAAACTGCTTCTAAAAGGCTTGATGTTGAGATCTGGTCATTTGGGAGACAAATGATAATAACATACAAGACCTCCACCTCCATATGTTTCTCCTTTATAAAATTGCAATAGCTATAACTACACATTTCAGGATTTAGTATCAGACAAAGGAGCCAGAACATAAATAAAAACATGCTAAAACAAAACCAACAAAAACATTCTGATAAATCTAAATAGGACAAAACAAATCTAGACATAAAAGTCTAGCAATCAATAAAAATGGCAAAACAAAAATGAAAAATGTGTCAATGAGACAGGTCATTCACAGTCTCCAGCTGCAGAGCCTCCATTCAGGCCGGAAGGTCTGGAGAGCATCAGCTGTTACGTGACTTCTGATGCGTCTGCATGCAGGAAGTGACTCCCGTTTCTCAGTTGGGTCATGGATCTTTGGACTAATCAGACAACTGTCTTATTAAAGTTCTAGGCAGACACATGCACACAAAACAATACACAGTGTAAAATGTAAATACTTTTAAATAAGCCAAATGAATCATGCACTAGAACTGAGGGGTGAAGGTTAGGGCAGAAGAGGAGATGACACTCACTGTTTGATTAGAACCGGAGTGTAGCTCTTCAAACTTAAGAACGCTTGTAGATCTAAAACTGAATGATCCACACAAGCACGCATGCATTCCTGTCTTAACAGTTTGGTATAATGTAGGAAAAAACCTTCCATAAAACTTGAAACTTAAAACGAATAAAACTAAATCAAAACAAAACCCACCTAAAGCTCACAAAAACAGACCAAATAATAATCAGGCAAATGTCGTAGCAATTTCATCATGCAGCAGGTGCAGTCTAAAAAGAGCCCAAATTCACACTGGGCTTTGATTCTGGAAAAAATTGCCATCACATTGCCAGTCAGCATCCTGTATGAATGCAAGACATTGGATTCATTGCATTGGAAGTTTTCTGAACTTTATAAATATTATAATTTTTTTCGAATTATTTGGGAATATATTTGGATCACACAGTGTTCACACTTGGCAGGTTTGGTTTGAATTGAATAAACTCTGGTGGGATTGCTCTGTTAGTGCAGTTCATTTGAATGAGTGTGAAAGCTGCCATCCGAACCTTAGCGCGCACCAAACAAGTGGACGGAGATCCAATTTTTAGAGGGTCCGTGTCCACTATTTGACAGAAATACGAATGTAACACGGACCAAATGCATCTAAACGAACCACAAACAGGATTTGATGTCACAAGATGCAAGCCTAAAAAGGACAGAATGCTCAAGAATAAGTGGTTCTTCTAGTCATAGGATGCTTATGGAACTACGCGGCCCATTACAACTCAATACAGGTGTCTGAACAGCCGTCTCCTTGCTGCAGATCTTGGTTTGTGTGTGCAACAGAGGAATTCCTGGCACTGTTTTGATTCCTTTACACATTCTATTTAAATGAGACTGTGTGTTTCTAAGTTAAAGGCTGGCATGCAACAATGACATGTAACAACAAATATTGGTTGACAATTTTGCATAAGGTAGTACGGCTCCTTCAGATCCAAGAAGGCTGTTCTTGGCACTGTCAAAAGTTAGGCTTATGAAACTAACTGACTAAACAGGAAAACGTATCTGCTAATGACAAAGAGTTTTAAAGATCTCTGGCTGATTTATGGTATTTTTAAATCAGTCAAGGTTTCAAACAATTGGGAATGAAACATGCTGCCTTCAAACCTTTCAAATTCATAAATACATACAGGGTTCCCACACATTGATTAACTTCAAATTCAAGGACCTTTAAAGGACTTCCCAGGTCCAATACCCTCAAATTCAAGGACTTAATGTGGGGACACATTTCAAGTGAGAGCAAGGCTACATCGTGTTAGCTTGTAAGATACATCGTTAGTTTTCATGTGTCAAACACAACTATGCAAAAAAGCATTTATTTGCAGTTATTTTTGGCCATATGACAGAGATCTGATATTCTATTTGTTGTATTTCTGTTTTGCATAAAACTGAAGAATATTCGGTACGTCCTATACTGTATTCTAAAATGATCTGATATTAACTTCAGGGATGCAAACAGGTAAAGGAACATTGTGTGGGGCAAAGTCACGTGATTTCAGTAAAACGAGGGTTCGTTACATCTTAAGTGTTTTTCGAAATTTTAATAGTTCACGTGACTTTGGCAGTTTGATACATGCTCAGAAACACTTCTTGAAGCAGTGTTTTGAAATCACCCATCACAAGATATTGCTGAATAAAGTCATTTTGGGTTTTTTTTTGTACACAAAAAGTATTCTCGTCTCTTTATAATATTAAGGTTGAACCACTGTAGTCACATGAACGGTTTTAAATATATCTTTAGTACCTTTCTGAGCATTTGAAAGTGTTAATTAACTTGCTCTCAATGGAGGCCTTACTGAGTCATTGGTCTTTATCAAAAATATCTTAATTTGTGTTCCGAAGATGAACAAAGGTCTTATGGGTGTAGAACAACATGAGGGTGAGTAATTAATGACAGAATTTTCATTTTTGGGCGAACCAACCCTTTAAGGTAACTCATAAATGCACATAACTAACGTAAATAAAGCAAGCTAGTATGCATAGGCCACGAAGTGTTGGCGAACGTCTTACACAAAATAAATTCAAGCACTTAAGGACCTGTATCTATGTATGTTTATTTTCAAAAACTTTCCAGGGCCTTGAATTATTATTTTTTTTTTTTTTTTTTTTTTCATATTCAAACTTTCAAGGATTTCAAGGACTTCAAGGACCTCTGGGAACCCTGTACATAATACATAAGCCTAATTAATACTTTTATTCAGCATGGGTACATTAAATTGACCGTACAAACTTTTAAGTTAAATTAAGAATAAAATTACTATTTCAAATGAATAAAGTTCTTTTGATCTTTTTATACAAAAATCCCTGAAAAAAAAAGTACAAGAAAGATTTCTGAAGTATGTGACAGTGAAAACTGGACTAATGATGTTGAAAACTCAGCTTTGACAGCAAAGTTTATTTTTAAATACATTAGAAAACAGTTTTTTAAAATTAATTGTAATAACTTCGCAATATTACTGTTTTTACTGCATTTCTATTAAAAAAAAAATCTTGGCAAGCCCAAACTGTACACTGTAGAGGTGACAAATGGCAGTTTTATTGTTCTTATATTTTTAATAATATATGAATATATAAATATTATATGAATTTCACAGTATTCAGTAACTCCTTAAACTAGAAATGAAGGTTTGGTACTCATGTTTTTGACACAGAACAAAGGATGCTTTGTAAAATACATCATTAACCCCTTAAGGCAAACCCTAGACACACCTTTTTTTTGTTTGACCAATAGTATTTGTACTTCGTGCTATTTCAACATTGTACAAAGAACACGATTAAAAGCAAATAGAAAGACTGAAACCAGAGGAGGACAGAATCAGGACAACCAATTTGTTCTTTAACTACATATAAAAGCAGACAGGAACCAAATTCCCTATTGAATCACTGCGTGTCTGCCCAGGAACCTGGCCATTCAGTCTAATGATAGAGGCCATTAGCGGTAAACACAGAACACGAGAGAGTTCAGAACATGGAGTCCAAACAAGAACTGAAACGGTCTGTTGTATGTCTCCAAATTAATATTTATAGTGCTATGTGTGTTTCAACTTTCTTTAACCGCAAACTGATAAGGAAATCAGATGCCGTGGTCACACTACATTAGCTATGAGCTACATTCATAACGTTCTTTTTACATTTAATGTCATGTGCTAAGAAATAGTTTTCAGCTATAAGAGGTGTCATGGCTGACAGGCATTTATTAGCAGGAAGCATTAATCCTCCTGATTAAACTGAACATCAAATTTAAACAAAGAGGACAGACTGGGGCTTAATTACAACATAGTTAGCAATGCTGTCATCATGTACAATAATGAAACTCTGTGACCTCTTGCCATGTTGCTATGGAAACAGACACTCCATGCAGCATTGGTTAGCAGAGAGAAAACAATAAATCAATGAGACTACAGATGTTTGCATCTCTAGACAGAACATTGCTGTTGGATTTCCTTATAAAATTGGGATTTCAGCGATTTGGAGAGAAGAGACAAATGGTACAGTGAAAGTGTTGCACAGGGAAAAAGGGAAAGTGTTGCACAGGAGGAGGGGGGGGGGGGGACATAAAAAAACATTTCAGGCAGGTTGTTGCTTTATCTTCATACCTCACCCTACCACTTCCACAGCAGAGCAGAACCACATCTTACCTGGACCTTATCTGACAAGAGTGTGTTAGGATTTGGTAAGGATAATTAGCAAATAAAAAGGCAAAAATATCTTGCAGGACACCAGTGTTTTATTGTTAACTAAAACCATTAACTGTTTTTGGTAATTGAAATAAAGTGGAAATAAAATAAATATTGGGTTATGGATTAATGGAACTTAATGGATAGTTCATGCAAAAATGAAAATTATCCCATGAGTTACTCACCCTCAAGCCATCCTAGGTGTATATGACTATCTTCTTTCAGACAAACACAATCAGAGATATATTTAATAAAAATATTCTGGCTCTTCCAAGCTTTATAACGGTAGTGAAGGGGGCACATTTTGAAGCCCAAAACAATTAATCCAGCCATTATAAAAAATAATCCATACGGCTCCAGGGGGTTAATAAAGGGAAGCGATGCATTTTTGAAAGAAAAATATCCATATTTAAAACCTAATAAATTCAAATAACTAGCTTCCGATAGATGACTGTATGCATACTGCACGAGTCAACTTGCGCCACAAGAGTAACCCCTGACGCAGGATGTAGGAGCATCATGAGCTTAGACGCCTCTCGTGGTTTAAATAACAAATTCGTGGCTGTGCAACAAACTGCAGCTCCTCTTCTTTTATATTGAAATCCTTTGATATTTCTCTTTAAAAATTATTGTTTTAGACTTCTAATTCATGACCGGTGTTTTGTTTTGCTCTATCCTCTGAGCTCAGGGGTTACTCTTCCACCACAAATTGATGCATGCGACCGTCTGCCTGAAGCTAATTATAGTTAACAAAATTTTTAACATGGATGTTTTTCTTGAAAAAACCCATTGCTTCGCTTCAGAAGGCCTTTATTAATCCCCTACTTTTATGATGCATCCATCATAAGTATCCTAAAAGTATCCTAGCTCTTCCAAGCTTTATAGTGGTAGTGAACGAGAAAAATGCCAAAAAATGCATCCATCTTTCTCGTTCACTACCACTATAAAGCTTGGAAGAGCTAGGATACTTTTTAAATATATCTCCAATTGTGTTCGTATGAAACAAGATAGTCAAGGAGACCTAGGATGTGTGACTAAATCATTGGATAATTTTCATTTTTGGATGAACTATTCCTTTAAATTAGTAATGTTGAAGTACTAAAATGACTAAAACTGCAAAAATAAGTGACACTTAAAAAGCAATAATAAAAAAAATTAAATTGACAAAAGCACAAGAAAAACTTAAAAAGTAAAATACACAAATGATTCCAAAATAACACTGCAGGGCTCAGGTGGAAACAACATCCTGTTTTCTCAACTTCATGAAACGGTGTATAAATGGTCACAAACATTCATATCGGCAGGTTGAAAGAAGATCTTCAAACAAAATAAGACCCTCGATCTGGGTGGTAATTTGCTATTGACAGAGAAATTAATTAAGCTCTTAATGAACAGAGGCTGATCTTTGACGTCCACACTGCTTTCAGCCTCTTGCCAAGTTGTAATGATTCTACACCTTTTGTCCAGTGAATCCACAACTGAATCAAGCACACCTAGAAAACACATGACATTCCCAAGGCTGAAAATCTTAAAATTCCTTTATATTTCCAGAATTTCCATGATCGTGCGGACTTCGAACTATAGGGAACTAGCAAATTACTACCACTTGTAGCGGACATTAATCCTTTTTCCAAACATTTTAACTGCTTATATGAACAGAACGTTAAGCATAAAAACAGTGCTGTCTGATTTCTGTGATCACAAGGAAACTGAAATGCTCTAGAGGTTAAAGAGGAAACCATCCACTCCTGAAAGGAAACAATCATTTGTTCCACTGAATATCCTGACCTATTCTGTCATGAGTGCAAAGATGTCCTGTGCCTGATATTTCGTTTTCCTCCTGAATTGTCTGGGCGACATAACCCCGGGCAACAGTGATGACAACCTTACTGGTTTAGTCACCAACTCGTCTAGCTTTTCAAATCAATCACTGTGCTCACATTCATCCACTGTCACTGCACACAGAAATAGACCATAGAGGAACATGGTTCATCAGTTTCAATCTCTTGTGGATGGTGTATTTCACTTTTGCCCAGTACTATGTCTCATATTTCTCATACAAGAGTTTATGCATATTCTGATTGAACAATATAAAATGAATGAACGAACAATGAAAAATCGACTCATGAAATTACTCAAAAATTAGTTTTTAGTATTGCCTAAATGCAATATGAATGATACTGCAATAAAGGTTTTAGCAGTCCTAATCATTAGGCTAAATGATCTTTATTTTTATTAGCAGTGTCTGCGAAATCATACCAGGACAACCTGTAAGACATCATCCAGGTATAACGTTAAGATCTTTTGCAGCAGAACCATCTAGTTCTGTGGATGAAAAGTGTAATGCCTTTCAGTCACAGTTCTGTCTAGCAGTGCAGGCCTTGCCCTCATTACCCATGGCACCAGTGTAAACTAGGAGCCTGGCTGCATGTCCCTCCATGAGTATTTATATAATTGATCAAGGTCAGTTTAGTTTTTTTCTTTCTTTTTTTGGGGGGGGGAGTTCTGAAAGAGAAAGACCGTGAGACCACATTTGAAAAAAAAGGGAACTGAAACCAAGAAACCGGCCTAAAGAATGACTAATATAATAATACCAGGCATTTCATGTTGGCGTGCCAATAAATAAACAATAGCACAGGAAAAAAAAAAGTTTCCCACAGAGAGAGGAGAGCCAAGGAAACAAACAGAATGACTATTAACACTTCCAACTAACACTTCATAAATAGAGCAAACTAAGAAAGAACGCAACAGTATCCATTTCCAAGTTTCCCGAGAACAGTATTTTTAGCAATGGCAATGCATTTGATGTGAGAAGTACCAGAAATATGGTGCTAATAAAGGTACATTTTCTCTAGTTCAGGTCACTTCATCTTTGAAGACAAATAAAAAAAAATGCATATCTAAGTGAATTAAAGCTACAAATTACATTTATATAAACTACAGCATCTTTACGGAAACGTACAAAATATATGGGGTAAAAAGCAGAGTGCAACACTCATGAGCGTAACAAAACAAGAACAGCTGTGTCCAGCTCTCAGCGTGGTGGAGGATATTTTCTGACACGAGGAGCCATGCAGAGAATGAGCTGGACACAAACAGGGCAAAAAAATGACTCCTATTTATTTCAAACTGAGAGCAAATCCAAGCCTCCTTCACAATGCATTTTTTTCCAGTCCTGAGACACTTTCAGCAACTGAAAGGGAATTGAAATGGAAACAGCAGACATCCTAACAAAGTTAATCAAATCTACTCAAAGACAAGCAGAGACAGAAATATACACAATAGGGCTGTACGATATTAAAGAAAAATGTAATATGCAATAAGATAATGCGTTGAGTGTGTAAAATCAATTTAAATGATAGTGTAAGTGTACCCATTAAGCCCATGTACCCTCTAAGCCCACTTTCAACTTTGAAGTCAAATTTAAAAAAGCAAATATAATATTTTATGCTGCTCATTGTTTTAACAAATCCAGTGATTTGTTACTTCCCTGACTTTTTTTTATTGCATACACATTTGGCAACACACACATTATTGTGTGTATTGACCCGACAGAAATCAACACATTTCTGCAATTTCTTTGGTAAGTACATTGATATTATGACAAATAAGAGATACATATATTATTTTTTGTAAATGAACAAATGGTACTTTATCATTTTATATCATTTTCCTTTAAATGGAAAGATGAGTTTTATTAGCATGCGCACAAATCTAATCTCAACGCCAAACTATTAGCCTTACTGAAAGATGGACTTAAAAGAAAAAAAGAATTAAGCATGTGAAGTACAAACAATAAATGTTTTGTAATTCATTTTACCTTAATTTACAAATAAATCTAATTGTTTTGTAGAGCAAATTATTTTCATAATTAACTTTTTTTTTAAACATGGGCTAAAATGGTACAACACCACACGCATGCAAACTATAGCTAACACAAGCTAACCTTGAATTTCTCAATGTGGACACAATGAAAATTACTATGATGCTTAGTCCATATTATATTTAATATGCATGTCTTTGTGAACATATCTTACATTTTTTATTGGAAAACATTGTCTTTTTTCACCATTACTCACTGTGGTACCATTTAAGCCCACTTGTGTTTAATGATAACATTTCTTTGTGTACTTTTACCTTACTTTCTATTGACAACTTTTTTTTAGATAGGCCTACAAATTAAACGCATTAATTCAACTGAGAAAGCTTGTTTTGTCTTTAAGTTCCTCATGTGTAACCAGGCATAACTCTGGACCCAAACCGAGTTAAGGCTCCATGCTCCGGGCTGGACCTAGTGGACCCAGCCACTAACACCTTCCCATCCCATCCTATCCCATCCCATCCAGGGCTCTAATCAAACATTACTAAAATAATTTTTTTAAATACTTCCTTGTCACTGAATAAATATATTTATGTTTTACTTCTTCAAGATCAATAGATTTTTATATTTTATAAATCAATCATGATGTGGGCTTATTTGAAACAAATATGAGTTTAAATGGTGCCAAAGTACCAATTAAGCCCATGCTAGACTTCTGACTTCATTCATAAAATAACATCTTTCTAAAATGTACATCAACTAACTAATACATTTTTCAAACGAGAAAGAAATATTGCATTTTAACAAATTTTTTTTTCTTATAAACCATGTCAATATCTATGAAAAAAAACCCTAAACTTAGATTTTGGTGGGGTTAATAGTTATACTTACCCTACTTAAATATATTTAAAAACTAAAAATGATTTAACACATTTTTCACATTCTTTCTGGGAAAAGAAAGCATCACTAACACTTCTTAAAGTGAACAGCAGTGTTATTTAGCATGTCACAAATCTGACAACGTCATTTTAACATCAATAGCTGCTTTTCCACCTTCGGCCCAAACGGTTCTCATTGTTCTATTCTGGTGCTGATCCGGGCCAGCTGGTACAGTTTCTCCACTGTGGGGCTTTTATATTACATTCTGCTCTTTGGAATGTAATATAAAAGCATCTGCTGTTGCCTTGGTAACGCAATGGTTTACTTATGATATGAGATGTAAATAATGACCACGTTATGGAGGATTATCAGATATTTCTTTTAATTTTATTATTAATTTTTGCTTATGTCGCTCAAATAGAGCCGCTTAGCCAGAGAAACTGGTAGCCAGATAATAGACAACTAACCAATCCTGTCTGGTGACATCACTTCACGGATTCTACCAGCACGATTCAACAAGATTAGACAACCGTGGCGAGAACAGTGCTTTAATATATTGACATACCTCTGATTTCTTTACCGACTGTTTACATTCACTTAAGACATAACTGACTGGGTTTGGATGAATACTCACCAAGACAGGTATTTTGACATAACTGTGTGTGTGTTTGACCGTTTGAATGCAATAAGCTGTGAAAGAGAACTGAATTCGGGATTGCTGTCCGAGAGGTGGCTTTCTGTGCACATGCTTTGGGTGTGAGTCAGACAGCACGAGAACTTAGCTTAGTAACGCTTTTTAATGTCAAGCAAGTCACAAGTAAGTAAGTAACAGTCATGTGCTCAGTCTAATCCCTACGAGTCAACCGAAAACGTTGACTTTTTGCAACTTTTTGAAGTAGCCTATCAAAATAATTCAGATATCGCAAGCCGTTGCAATATGCCTATCGCGATATGAACATTTACGATATTACCATATATCGTTCAGCCCTAATATAGGATCTGAAGATCATTCTAATCCCAAGTGCAAAAACTCATTCCAGAACCTTTTGTTAAGGGACGATTTTACTTAAAGAGTCTTTTTTAATCTCCTACATTACCGGTGCTACTTTAATATATTTCACAGTAGGGCTGAACAAATAATTTGAAAATTTACTGTGACTGAGATTAACATTACTGACCTTACAGATTTGAAAAAGTTGTTGAGCATTGTAACCGATCACAGATAATGTCTTTTGAGCACATGACTCTGCTGGAGTTGAAATTAAGTGATTGTCAGAGTCAGTGAGCATAAGGTGAACGTTTTTTTGTCGCTTTCCTTGTATTCTAATTTTTAATTCTTTCAAGTTGTAAACATTATATTGAACATTTATCAAACTTCTGTTTTAATTGCATCAAGGAAAATTATATTGAGATAATTATCGTTATATTGTTATCGTCCAGTCCTAGTCCCGTGTACGTCACTGGTTAAATTGTGATGATTGGCAGTGATATCCAGTGTTTGGCTTCTTGCAGCGGTGAACAAGAAACACAGAGTTTTTAAACCTGTTCACTATTTACGGCCAAAGTAATATAGAATCATTAGCCTAAAGTTCTTCAAACTTTCTCATTGCTCTTTTATCTAAGCAACACCTATAGCACAGAGGTACTTTCCTAGGTTTCAAATTCACACCAAAGAGTACAGAAGGAAATCTCTTTTCTGCTCTCTAGCGTGGGCACATTCTCAGTACTGGTAATGTTTTGGACAAAGATGATTCTTATACAGTGAGATTTATTCAGTGCCAGTGCTGACTGAGCCCATTTAGCTCCATTTCACATTTTAAGAATGAACAAGCTTATAACCAGTTCCTTACAGAGCCTGTGAACAGTCTGAACTCTCCCCCACCCCCCCAAGTTTAAATAGGTTGCATCTTCAGCATAGTGAGAGTTGCATAATAACAATATTACTCAAGCTAAGCTTTGCAGAAGTGACCTATCATTAAAACTAGGCTTTGGTATCGTTTGAATTTGATCAGTTTTGTTTCTTATGAATTCCTAGTTTCGATGCTAATAATGTAAAAAAAAGAAAAGGTGTCAAACATTAAGATAACGTTTATTCTGTCTTCTTGAAACACACTCTGTTGTAGTTGAATAACATCAGAGTCGGCAAATAATGAGCAGGGGTTCTGACTTAGTACATGGGAGCTCTGAATGTAAACAGCATAGGAGAATTGACACAAAAGACAAGATATTGTTGAATAAAGAAGTTTTTTTTTGTTTTTGCACCAAAAATGTATTCTCATCGCGTAAGGCCCGGAAACACCAGAACAGTGGCTCTCTGTGGCCGCGCTTCAAGATGTGTGCGACTGTGAGGCACGCAAAACAGTACAGTGCAAGTTCCCCTTCACGTATTTTTGAACTAAAAAGGTTTAAAATCACATTAAAATGCACTTCTTATCGAATATTGTACATTTGGAACAGGTTCTAAACTGGAACCAATTCTTGATACCCAACCCTAATTAAAACACAGTGAGTAGTATTTTCTTCTCTTTTTTCTTTCTTTCTAGATAAACAAGATGTGACAAACTGTTGAGTATCAGGTTAGGATCAGTTTTCAATGGACTATAGACTATTGGATATAGACTATTTGAAAAGAAATTGTAAGAATCAGCACTCAGTGAAGTTAATAATAAAAAAAAGGGTGCAAGTGATTTAAAGTTTTAAAATGTGACATGTCATTTTAGAGCCAGGTTCAGGTTATTGCAGCCTAGTGCAGATCTCTAAATGCAAGTCACTTTGGATGAACAGCACCTGTTAAACACCTTTTAAATGTAAAAGGACTGTTCACACCAAGGCAAATCTTCAGTGCAAAATTTTAGTGTGATAAACAATTAATAATTTAAACAAACGGCTGTTAATGTGTCTGTTCAGACAGACAAATATTTGCATGCTATTACAGATTTTCTTTTACTGAGAGGTGGTGTTCTATTGCACTGCAAATAAAACTGGCCAACCAATAAAATTTGCATATTTTATGCCTGGAGCTACTGCTATTACATAAAACTTTGACTTGGTGGTGCTCACAAATTGTTAGCCCCTTTCAAACAAAGTCTTTACTGGCAAATAGCCTGTACATTTCCATTGAGAATAGGAGCTTTTTTAAATAAAATACTGGAAAAATTGTGCTATGAATGAAAAATTAATAGGATTATGAATGGGATAAGATATGATAGGATAGAATAGAATAGATGGACGTCTGATTGTTGCGCCATGTCTTGCATTCCAGACCCTGCCTTCTATTCCACTAATCAGCGCTGCAACTACTTTTGCATACTATAATAACTATTATGCATCTCAAGTTTTTAAAAAGCAAAAAAAAAAAAAAAGTTCTGTGTGATCATCCCCTTACATCTGTCAATCAGAAGTAAAAAAAAATAAATAAATGTTGGACAGAGAGTGAAACTAAAGCGCTTCTCATCCAGGTGGATGAAGGGGTAAGTGGGAAAAGACAGAATGCCGCTTCTTGTGCAAACAGCACATGTGCGTATTTAATGGAAAATCACTCTTGTAAGATTATGGGAATTTACTGGCTTTATTGTGTGAAGGATGAATGAAGATTGCATGCGATAATTAGTTTTGTGTCTAACATTCGTCTAGGTGTGAACAGGCCTTAACACTAGGTTTTTTGAGAACTTGCAACAGAAAAATTCAAGTTATTTCAGAGTCTCCTGAAATGGGAAAATTGATTTTACTTAGTTTTGATCTTGAAAATGAAAGAGCGCTTCAGTAAACACTAGTAGCGTAGGTTTGAGATGCATACATTATGGCATTGAGTGGTCATCAGACTGATACTGACAGGCAGAATGCCATTAAAACAGCACTTAGAGGCTTGATAATGGAGAAAAATCATGTTCATTTGGCACTCTGTGTATTTAAGCCATTTAATAGCTACACACACCACACGAGCACCACCTACACACTGCGCATACACACACAGACAGTAATAACAGACAGGGCTGATAACACACAATAGCAATGGTTGCAGCGAGGAAAATCTCCTCCCACACATGTGGGCCGTGCCGAACAAGCTGCCAGCAGTGTCTCTCATCCCTACTGCCAGCAGGCCTCCAACGCAGAAGTGTGTTTGTCTTTGGTGCCATGTGTTTCTGAACTACCACTAGGCCGTGTGTGCGCGAGTGCGTGTATAGGAAATACTGTCACATCACTAGAGGGACCCGATAAAATCTAATAACCAATATGTCTCGCAGCAGAGTCAAGCAGAGCATTGAGTCACTTTGAGTCTGCACCTCAGGTTAAATTAGCTCTTGGTACGTTAGCTAGGGATGTATATGATGATCCTTTCATTAGGAATAGAAGGAATCTTTTAATTTAGTGAAAGTGTGAAACAAGTCTGATAAAAAACTCAAGCAATTAGCAATAAATGTTTTCTTCCTGCCATAGATCACCCTCCACCCACGTTCAATGCGACAGGGGGGATGGGGCTATTCTGGTATTCAGTGCAAGTGCGTCTCCTCAGAGAGAGCATTCTTTACACACGCGCTCACCCACATGCACGAGTTAAGCGAGCAGGGAAAGTGTGGGGGAAGGTGAAAATGAAAAGTTGAGGAAGAATTTGAAAACATTATGCCAGCTTCCTCATCTCTCCTCCTTTCCCATGAGGCTCTCTAAAGTAGCTGGCTCTGCTGTGACAATATGACGAAATTCAGAGCTGGTGGTGGAGTGGTAAGTGGACTATCTCCGTCCAATTCTTTCATCCTGTCCACAAACAAACCTATAACATGAAGAGATGGATAAGATAGGGAAACATTGGAGATGATCTTTGTGTGTAGGGCGGTTTATCGAGTGAAGGACAGAAAGGGTACACTTAACTACATCCTTTCTCCTATTCATGCTCTGTTAGCATGTGAAGGAGACTGGAGTGAGCCAGCATGCAACAGCTGTGCACGAATAATTACACTAACATCTTGCATAACATTTCACTACTTCTGTGATATCACATACTTAAATAAATCCTTAAAAAACACATTGCTACAAAAGAAAAATGAGTATGACTTACCTCTTTTACGATTTCTATTTATCCCCTGCAATCCACTGCCTTCAACAGTCCATAACCCGGATATTTACACCTGACGACGATGACGATAGGGGTAACAGACAGTGAAAAGAGACCACCGAGACTAAGACTAACCGTGTCAATTCAACAAGTCCTCAAGATTCTCCAAAGCCCTATGCAGTCAAGAGTGGACCAAACTCTGGCAGCGTCCCTCCCCCGGCGACGTCAACAGCCGGTCACGTGAGCGCATAAAAAGCAGAAGCGAGCTAGTGTTGCCCTGGCAACAGGCAGACAGTTCTATAGTGATTTCAATAGGTCATCTGTCAGAGCTGCAGTGAAAGAGACCCTCACAAAACCACAGTCTAATCCCACAGTCATAGCGAGCGAGTGTTGTAGAAGAAAAGCTACAGTGTAGACAGGAAGCTGCGTCTAACGATGAAAGAGAAATCGCATGAAGTGTGCAACAATTTGCGGAACGAGAATACACGAAAATCATCAGATTGCTGCAGTGTAATGCACTGCACAGAGAAGCATTGAAGAATGAAAAGCAGTGCTGTTTCAGACATGGCAGGAACAGTGGCTGGTGCTGAGTCAATGGTTCCCATGAGACTTTGGATCCAGATTATATAAATTCTTTGCTAATCAGAACCACAGAGGAAGGCAGAACATAAACAGACTTCATCTTCATGATGTCAACATTACAATTGCATGAGAATGAAAAACATTTTGCTTTTGTGTGATGCAATGACACTTAGTATTTCATCAAAATCCTTAAACTGAAAGTGAACATTTCATGTTTTAAGTCCAGCTCAAAATCAATAGTTGTAAAGAATTATAACTAGAGCTGCAACAGTTATTTGATATAATTGAGCAATCGAGTGCAGGCCAGGCTTGACACAACAACAGTCAGCTTAAAGCACTTTTGAATGACAGAAGCCGTATTTAAAGGGTTAGTTCACACAAAAATGAAAATTCTGTCATTTACTCACGCTCATATAGTTCCAAACCCACAAGACCTTTGTTCAACTTCAGAACACAAATTAAGATATTTTTGATGAGATCCGAGAGCTCTCTGAGTCCTCCATAGAGAGCAATTTAACGACTACTTTCAAAGTGCAGAAAGATACCAAAGACATCAGAAAATTAAGCTTGAACCACTACAGTCACTTTGACTTTTTTAATGAAGCAAGAAAAATACTTCCCTTCTGTGTCATTCTCCAATGGTGTTTGTGTTTAGAGCTTCCAAGTTCTATATCTGAATGCCGGTTCAGTTTTGGCTGACACCTGTACACGTGAGTAGCACGACGTATGCGTGTGATGCTGACGCAGGAGTCAGCCAATACTGAGCCGGCGTTCTGTTTTGTTTTTGCGGACAAAAAGTATTCGTCACTTCATAAAATTAAGATTGAACCACTGCAGTCGAATGGACTATTTTAATGATGTCTTTAGTACCTTTTTGGACCTTGAAAGTGGTAGTTAAATTGCTGTCTATGGAGTAGTCAGAGAGCTCTTGGATTTCATCAAAAACATCTTAATTTGTGTTTCGAAGATGAATGAAGGTCTTACAGGTTTGGAACGACATGAGGATGAATAATTCATGACAAAATTTTTGGGTGAACTAACCCTTTAAGGGTCAAATACAAAGAGGGATATATATATATATATATATATATATATATATATATATATATATATATATATATATATATATATATATATATATATATGAGACAAATGTCACAAAGTATATAATTAATCTTAATAGTAAGAGTGGTTTAGTAATATTTATATTAAACATAAATATAAATAAATATTTATATTAAATGGAAGTAACCACATATGTTTGCAGAGGTTCTAAGGGTGTTATTACATTATGGGTTATATGAATGCTCTCTCCAAAGGGCTTTTCACATTTGTAAGTTAACCCTGGGTCATTCTAAACCCGGGTAAATGGAGTCCTGGGTTATCTTGCTTCACGTTTCACACTGCTCATAATTTATCTGGGGTTAACAATTAATCCTAGGATTTCATAAGCTGTCACATTGTGCATTCATTAAACCTGGGTTAACATTCTTTTTTGAATATTTATCGTGTCAATGTCATTGATTGTATGAATGCAGCATGCAACCTGTTTACATAAAAGCTCTAGCATTGCACATCCTAATATTGACAATTGTACTATCAAGTTTATCCTGAATGAACATTTCAGACTATAAAAAGGTAAAAATAAAACGGTCTGTTCTTCACTCAAATTGTTGAATTTTAAGTCAGCATTTGACATTCCTCCTTTTAAACGCTGAATTTACCATTTATATACACAATGCGCAGCGATTGACAGCGTGACTGTCCAAATCACGCAAATATGAGTACGCGATTGGTTGTCTGGTGCTAAGCGTCTGGCTGTAACATTCTAACACTGCATTCACAGTTTCACACTGTACAAGTTTGGCATAGCAATGTTCGGTTAACACAGCAAAAGAGGTTTTTCTTTTTGCAGGGTTTCATAACTCCAGGCAAAAAGCAGTGCTAGCCCTGCTTCTACATTACAAGTGTGAAACATTCTTTTACCCAGGGTTAAAAGCGGACGTTTAAAATGACGATAACCCGGGGTTAAACGCAGTGTGAAAAGCCCTCAAGGGTCGCACAAACAAGGTGTGTGTAATTTCTTACAGACCCAAAATAATGACTGGTTTCAAAGGTTCCCCCCCAAATTCATGTCATTGATTGACCCAATGTCAAGCTAGCGCAAACAATGTGCAATGCTTAAAGTGAAACAGAGGCAGTGTTTAAATCAACCGACAAATTGCTTATGTAAAGTTCTCTCTGCACATTAAATGGGGACGGGAGAAAGTATTTTAACATTGTTAAAGATTTCTGGAGCTTAGAACTTCTCCCAAACTTGATTTAAGGGAAGATTTGCAGGATTTAGAAACCAAAATATTGCTTTTTAAATATGAACCATGATAAAACATTATGCTCTAGTTATAAAACTTCAACACTTTAACTGTTATCACCCCAAGGAATGAAATCCAATTACACTAACATTAGGTTTTCAGCATACGTGTGGTTCCCCTTTCAACATAACTTTGAAAAATATGTAGCACATTTTTTGTATTTGAGTCTTTCAGAAACAAAAGATTCTGCGGGCTGCATTGGCCCGCCAGCCAAGGGAGTGAGTCCTGCATTCCTTTACAGACAGAAGAAAAAGAAGCACAGGGGTCTCTGGGACACTATTTCAGGGTGAACCCACCCACTCTCCAGCCCAAGAGCGTGGAAAAATCTGCTTTCACGCAAGGGGTCTAATTTGAATACCATCTGGAGGATAGTTGAATAGAGGTAACCAAGCCTCTAAAATGAGGCAAGTAAAGATGACAACAGAAAAAGGGCAAGGTCAGGAAATAAGAGCACCATGGGGGGAGAGATTTGGCACAGAGAGAGGGGGAGCATACCCCAAAGAGTTGATGGGTAGAGTAGGGGGAGAGGATGTTTGTTCAAGACCATAAAAGGAAAAATAAGTTGGCAAACAAATGAGAACATTGAATAAAATGCTTGAGGCAAGCAAAATAAAAGAAACTTGTTTCTGGTGGGGTGGACAAACAGACTGCCAGTGTCAATTTATACTTCAAACTCAGAAAAACAAATGGTTCTGGATATAATAGACACCACATGCACTCTATTGAAAGAAAGACAGGAACAAATCAGTCACCAGGTCTGGACCAGTCTGTGAATGGTGAAGATATTTTGGTAAAATAATAAATCAAATGGATTATAATTTTGGATTAACACCAGGCATAATCAGAAAATAAAAAGTTCAGCATGGACTTACATGGGTTTCGTGTCTATGCAAATAATGCCCAGAGAGGGGGGACATATATATGAATGTATGCAAAGAATTACAAAAAGTGACCATGAAATTACCACACACAAGCCAAATGTGGGTGCTTTTAGGGCAGTGGACGCAACCTAAACCAGGATCCAACAATATTTTTCATGATACTGTTCATTTTTTCTGCTGTAATGTCCCTTGCTAGTGTTTTCCCAGTGTAGTTTTACCAAACAAATAATAATAAAAGATATGCTATATGATATTGTAAAAATGGGACAGAATTCAAACAATTTCCTAATGAATGCAGTCTTGAACTAGGTGTTGAAAACCAACATACAAAAAAAAAATATACTTGGATACAGTCATTTTTATCTTGGTCTAACTCTCTGGAATCACACTGAACAAAGTAAAAATTAAGGATGGAGATAACATGTATTTGATGTAATACATAACATCACAGACTAAAAGGCCAAGTAAATTATTTTATGCCTGTGCGTAGCACTTCATTTTTAATAACATTAGATTTTATCCAAATGACAGAAAACAGTGCGCGCCCACAAAGCAATAGTAAACTTTAAAACCTGCAAGTTGATAAAAATGTAACGTGGCATACTTACTGCTACAGATATGGCCATTGACGGACAAAACACACATGTCCAAAATCCGCTGGTCAAAAACCTATTTGGTTTGATTTTGGTATAGCATTAAACATTGGTAGCACACTTGCAATTGGCTAAGACACTGTGAACACTGGAATCCTGAAACAACCACTCTGGTAACTAAAGTCCCTTTAAAATAAATTCACTATAGGCATACGATTCTACTTGAATGAAAAGAAACCATGTTAAGAATGTTTCAATAACAGATTTAGCAATAAAAATGCAGTTTGACTGTTAGATAAAATCTCAAGTATTTTTCAGACTTGTTCACCCAACTTGCCCTCACATTCTAGGAGTAAACAAACAGGCAACGTCTCTATCAAAAACACAATCGGCTCTTTTAACTGAAAGGAGGGACTTGCACACTCTCAGCCACAATATTAAGCACTAAAATTACTCAAGTGTTTCCTCTCCTCCTCCAACTATATCTGGTAAGACATCCTCTTCTAGAAAGTGAGGAAGTGCTTAAGTTGTAGCTGAACTTCAGTTTGGATGTAGATCCACTAGGTTCAGCTGGAGGCTTTAGAGCATCGGTGATCTATTTTCACACCTGTCAAATGTACAGAAGAGAGGAGAAGGTTTCTCAGGTGACAACTGTTTGATTCCACTGGTTTTCACACCACACCATTTTCATTCAGTCATAGATTTACCATCCATAATCTAGTTTTCCACTGGAGCAGTTACCTGAGTTTTTCCTTGTATTTCATGCACTGAATGGAATTTCCACATAAATGCTCTTTACACTCACTGAACTAACCTTGAAAATACATCACTGCAATGGAAAAAAAACAAGTATTAAGGCTATTGTTGAAGTTTGCAAACAGTTATTGAATCTCTTCCGTTTCTTCAGACTACATGGTCACATTATGACCAGGATTCGAGCACAGAGTAATTATTTTGTGAGACCCATAACAAATTTCAATTAATAGCAAGCTTGTCCTTAAAACTTTAGCCTCTAGTGTGATGAACACAAATGGAAACAGGCCATTGTAGAAGTTCCTCTAATTTTCCAAACAGACCATAGCAAATATGATGGTAGCCAGTATGATGAATCTGATCTTTAAACTGAAGAAATTGGATTAAATATTTTGAATGTTATGTTCCAATCTGACTTTTGTTGCTTGAATCACAAATCATGCACTGTTGGTTTGTAATTGCCCAACTGATTCTGAAACTGCCATGATTGACAGTAATAGCAATATGGTTTCCATGGTACCAAATTGTCTGTGTGTACGTTCTTGCTTCTTTGGAAGTAGCCAATTATTTCATATTCAGATGGTTAAATAATATTTTAAAAAAGAATTTTAGAAAAGAATCTTTGACACAATATATAGAACTAAATTTGCATAGGAAAGTGTGATTCATTGTCTAAAATTAGTCATTTTGATAACTTGATAGCTGAGCTTCACAGTGAGGTATACTATTAGACTTAATATGAATCTTTTACAAAGAATAAAACCACAAAGAATATTCAAGGAAACTCAGAGTAGTCCGGATTGCACTGCTGGTAGTTTAGCTACCAAACAATGAGTGAAACAGAAGGTGCAGAAGCAACACTTCAACTAAGATGCCACACTTAGTTACATAAAATTGTTACATAAAGTCTAAAAAAATACAAATTAATTACATACAAACTATTTGAGCTGGGTCAATTTCCACTATTATAAAGAGCAAATTACATAATTTTAGCACTGATATGTGATATCATGCACAGAAACGCCATCATTCCCACAATGGACACGCACACAGCGTTTTAGAATGAACCACTGTGTGCCCATTTCCTTGGACACCTGCTATGGAGATGTGGGAGACTTGAGGTGTGCAGGTTGTACAGTCGTGGACGCACATAGGTTTATATGAAAGTGTGTGGGCAGCTGCACTCCTACGAGTGTTTCAGTTCTCTTCCTCACGGCAGAGACGACTGTCACGACTTTGCCCACTCACACAGGAGAACCTCCTATTTCATATAGGCAGGCAGAGAGGGAAGCAGAGACGCGATGGATGCATTTGTTACGGTGTTGCTGTTCATCATGTGGAGCCTAACCAACCCCCCACCACCACCACACCTCACCCAGAGTGCAGATGGTCATGAAACAATGAAAGAATGAGTGATTCATCCCTCTGCAGTGGTTCTATTCTGTCAACAGAGCCGCGTGGGTGATGCCTTTTACGATTCAATTCAGATGAACGCATATGGACAGGCGTGTTAAACACTGTTGATGACTTCTGGATTTTAACATTTTGGGTGCTTCTCAATCAATCTTAAACTATGCCCTAGTGTTGTCACAATACTGGAATTTCTAACCTCAATACGATACCTTGAAAAATAGATATTTGATACCACGGGGAACTGCCACATATACACCACCATATAGATATTTTTATTATAATATTTTGATCATTTAAGTAACTTTGTTGCTATAGCTTACAGCAGAGGGAGACTTTATTTGAAACTCTGCACTAAATTTACAAAAAAAAAAAAGACAAACAGTCAGTAATAAAATAAGAAACTAATACAAAAAGACAGCACATATAAATAGAATAAAAAAGCAAATGAACTAAACATTGCTTTAAGTTTTTCAGGTGGGTCTAGAAGTAGTATTCATGTAAGAAATACTACAGAAATTAAATAAAGTAATCAAATGTAAGAGCAAAGAGTGATTTTCTCTTTTGTTCTATGATTAACATGAGACTTTAAGAGTAACTGTAAGAGCTTAGGCATGGATCCCACATACTGTTACACAACATGCAATTTCTTTCTAAATTATTTATGTTCTAAAACCATTTTCCTGATTACTTGCCAAGACTGGAGTTGACAAAATTGTGTGTATTTGACCACAAAAAAGAACTACATTTGATACTTGCAAGCTGCTTGAGAGACGGCTTTACGTGTGCGACACCATGGATCAGTGGTGTGTGCACTTTTGCTGTGAGCGAGAAACCTGCATGAATGAGTCAAATTATTTGCAATAGCTGTAACCTCACACCGAAATTCAGGACCTGTAACACCAACACTATTCAACCAAAGTGAAAGAGATGAGCGAGTGAGAGGAGGTGGGTGTGAATCATGATGTCAATTTGCCTTGAAATGATGTCTTTACGGAGATGAGAAATAAAACCCCACCCTGTACAGCGATGATCAGCTGTTCGGCTGAGCTTTCAATGTTGTAACGGAGAGGCCGAAGCTGATCAGTTGATTCTTGAGGCATTCTGAAAAGTTGAGATGTTTCCATCTCGCCACGGCATAGGAAAAAATGAGCGCGCCTGGACCACATACGCTTCTATTATCAGTGCCCTTGCCGCGCGCCTACATTTGAAAAGACGAACTTGTGCATACAAAAGACGAGATGTGTGAACAGTGCCTTTAGTATCTTAAAGGACAGCGGATTTTAAACGTTCTGCCTACAAAGGCTGAGTTAATGTAATGGACAAAAAGGCATCGAGCTTGTGCTGCTCTGGTATGCCAACGAAACCACAGTGTACAAACCACCTTTTTATTATCAGCTAATCTGAAGTACTCCCTTACTTTAGAGCCCTTCTTTTGCTAACAAACTCGTTTGACATCGCTCTCGACTCCGCTTCACCCGTGTAACGTTCACACTTGTGTGGAGGAAACAGTTGTTACTTCAGTCAGTGCAAAAACGAAATTTAAAAAGGTAAAATAATTAAAACGATCTGTCGATTAAAAATATTGACATCGACCAATTGTGACAGGCCTAATATAGACTATTAAAAAAAAAAAAGTTTAAAGAGGCTTGCTAGAGTGAGATTTTTCAACCTTGGGGGAAAAAAAAAAGATTGAATGGACTAAACTCATGATGAATTTATGATGAAGTATGAGTATTACAGGGAGTGCAAATATGTGAGCCAATGTATTTGGCATTAATGGAGAAAAAGCATCTAGTACTTAAAAAATGTGGGAGGAAAGAGAAGCTGTAGTGGTTTAACATAATGGACAA
Organism: Zacco platypus; assembly: GCA_038088235.1. NCBI lineage: Eukaryota > Metazoa > Chordata > Actinopteri > Cypriniformes > Xenocyprididae > Zacco > Zacco platypus. The sequence continues at coordinate 25,460,801 of CM076077.1, read as the reverse complement.
GGTTGGCGGTTTTACACTGTCATTGCTGGTCTCTGTTGCAGGTCAGTGTTTCTTTGTCAGGCCTTATATAACAGCTCTGCAGATTAAAATTGTACTTTCACAAACAATAAAAAAAAAAAAAAACAAGCTCCATTTTCTAGATATTTGATAGTATCCCAAACTGGTTTAACAGGTTGATTTCATTAGCCATTTCATTATCATGAAAGATGATATTCTATTTTATGCATTCAGGAAACAGTGGTCAGCTGCCACCCAATACAAGAAACTAAAACTTACTCCAGAATTTTAATGCCAAATTAGTTTAGCCAATATAGATTTAGCATTCATATAATAATAAAATTAAACTTTTTGTACCAAAATAGCACACTCCCCTCTCTGTGTGAGGACCATGCTTCTGTTATACCAAGGGCCGCATTAACAATAGGGCTAGGCAGGGCCCGAGCAAGGAGGGGTCCCGTGATTGGGTGTAGAGTAGATTTTGAGCTTTGCCGTTAAGTCCATGCATTACCATTAGGGATTGAAACGTCAAGTTTGAATTTGGTTTACAAATAAAATGCATTTATTCTATATGTGACTTCTGAATGACCTGCAGGTATCATTAGGATGTTTGCATCCACCAATCTCCTTCTCTTAATTTCGTTCTAATAATCTGAAAATGGTCATGCAAAGAACATCGACAGGTAAAAATTTCAGCTCTTCTAAAAAATAGTTTTCATGCTGAGCGTCATGATGTAAGCTCATTTAAAAGAGTTAAGCATTGCTTTTAAACCATTCAGGCACATTAAGCAGCGAGGGAGAATTCCTTTTGTTAAATGCACATTAAGTAAAGCCTGACGCGCGCAATGTGCACCTCGTACAGCGCCTGACTAAACTTGAGTTCTATTTCATGCCTTGTACCTGAACGTGAAAATGCATAGCGTGGCTGAATTTACTAAAGACAACGTTATAAACAAACCAAACTTGGTAAACCCCATACTAACACTATGTACAGAAAAAAATGGTTTGTACATAATTTGATCTTTTAATATCACTTGGGCAACATTAAGCAATTTTAAGCATTTTTTATAACAGTTTTCTATGGGACGAAAACGCTTAATGTGTAATTAAATGCGTTGCGTTCATATTCTGGGCTCATCTGCTTTGCTGTACATAGTATACTTTATTAGTATTTTATTTAGTGCTTTATTAGAGAGTTTGGTCAGTTAATATCAGTCTTAGTAGGCTATATTAAGCCACATTAAGCATTTTAGGATGTCCCCTTGAAGGTTCAAATACACATAGTATGTGTCAAAATGGATGTCTTTGTGAGTGTCCTCATAAACTTAGTCATTTGCATCTTAAATGAACATTACAGTTAAAGATTAAGCATGTGTATTAGTAGGCTATATGAGATCCTGCTATTAATGAGGTCTTCAAGCGATAGTTCATCCAGAAATCTATCATTAACTCACTCTCCTGTATGAATTTCTTTGTTCTCAACACAAAAGAAGATTTTTTGAAGAATGTTTGAAACCAAAACGTTTCTGGTCATAAAACTTTGGCTAGTATTTTTTGTGATACTGAAATTGGGTGGGAATTGGAGGGTAAGACAGAATCTGTCTTATGCGATGTGTGAAGTCAGGGCTGTCAGCAGCGCTTAGTTACCCCTCTCAAATGTCTCAACAGTGTCACGCTAGTGGTCACCACACTGCTGGCGTCACCCATTCCAGAGTAACAGTGAAAAGGCCTTTAATCCCAGTAGAAATTAATTTGAAGTTACCCTCTTATCAAACTTTTCATGAACATTATGTAACAACTTTTCCTGTTAAAATTATCCAAAAATTTAAAACATTTAAAATACTTTAAGGGAAAGTTGCCAAAGTAATTAACATTTCTTACCACAGACTGTTTCAAAGCAGCTCAGTTTCACAAAACAGCCCACATCACTGAAATATATGCTGCATTATGAAAGAACAAAATTGATGAAACTGGAGTGTTCTAACGCAAAGTACCATGTCTGCACAACTCTATTATTTGTCTCTGAGAAAGTCTGATCTAGGACTCCACCGTCAATGGAAACAAATAGCAATTATGCTGTTGTGATTAATGCAAAACTTTACAACTTGAACACACAGACTGTAAAAAAAAGATCTTTCCAATGTAGAAAAAGTAAGACAAAATAGCCCAGAAACAGCCACTGCCGATTATGTCATTCAAAGCTCTGAGTGTACGCAGTAGTGATCCTGAGGTGGAACCACGAGACAATGTCCCGCCCACACTGCCGCAGACTCATCCCACCAAGCGCAGCTGTCAATCATGTTGTTACAGTTTTTATAGCATCAAATAACCAAAACCAAACTTATTGGAAAAATTAACCCTTGAACATATGTCTGCGTGATGAAAACTACATGAAATGACAGAAACCATCTTTGGGAAAATAATATTTGAAGTGTAATTGGATTTTTTTTAGTTCCCATTCGATTACATTGAGAGGGCGGGGTTTATGATCTTTACTGCAGCCAGCCACCAGGGGACAATCGAAACAGTGCTCAGGCCCTACTGGTGATAAAGAAATAAATGAAGAAAGCCAAACTATCAAATACTACAAATGTCATGGAGCCGCATTACGATTCTCATATCTCTGAGAATGAACCATTGAGGGCTTTTAAAATGAAAAAACCTAAAGGAAAGTTTAAGAAACAGAATCTAAAAAGGGATATAAAGAGATATTTAATACTTAGAGACACAGGCATGCAAACTTGAGGCAAAAAGTACGTTTTCCCCCCTTTATGAACTGTCACCATTGGCATAATGAAACAAAGATGGCTAAAGTCAACAGATTTTACTAACAGACCTAACAATCTCTATGTAAAAATAAAATAATACCGCTGTCATCTTTCTAGAGTCATTTTTACACCCCATTTGGCCAAAAATCTCCAAATCTCAGGTGAAAATTTTCATTTTGACCCCCCTCAACAAAATATTGGATTATTCAGTAAATATACTTCTGTGATATTTAATATTTGGGCTTTCATCACTATTTATGTTAGTTTTTCTACTGAAAAAAATATTAAAATCAAAAATTTGAGACAGAGAAGTTTCCAAAATTTGGTTGATTTGACATGGAATGACCCAATCGTCGATCAGAAGTGAAAATGAAAAATGAAAATTCTGTCATCATTTACCCTAACATCGTTCAGTGGATGGGCAAAAATTAATAAAAGAATGTTAAAAATATCTTCATGTTTGTGATTTGAAGGTGAACGAAAGTCTTATAAATTTGGAACATGAGTTTGTGTAATTAAATGATTTTACAATTTTTATTTTTGTGTGAACCCTTTGAATTAGTCCATAAGCCAATCAGTAACAACCAATATAATAGAAGTTCAAACTAAGCCTAAGAGATGCATGTTTCATGTTTCACTTCCGTTTGTGGTGGAACCTGACACTGACAAAGAAGCATAACCTTGTGTGTCTACTGGTACAGAAGAAATACAGCATGTATTCATAGTGGTACAATGAGCCCTTATCTCAAAAGATCAAGGAAAATTTGATTCCTCATAATATGTAGGTACCATAAACAGATGTGGGATTACAAATTTATGAAAAGTTATGTACATGGTGTTTTTTACATTTTGAGTTACAGTCTAAGGGGATTAAGTCAGGCAGACATTAACATTTGGTCTATGGGTATCTTCCTGTTTATTTGGCATGACAAGCTTAAGGTACAGCTGTCCCTTTGGTCTCTATGATAATGTTAAGGTATGGGCAATACTGTCAGACTGATTTGATTAGCACCCCCTTCAGACTGACTTGATTAGCACCCCCTGCATTTGAATGACACTGTTATGCTGATTAAATCAAGGCTAGAAAATGCCGGGAACAGACATTTGTCTCCACCTATATTGTATGTATCCCTGTTGAATGTATTTAAACTGCAATGTACTTTAGCTTAGAAAAGACTTGGATGACTACAGCAATGCACGTTTTCTCAATAAAGAGCAAATTCTGCTTAAAAGATATCCCAAGATCTCCTGGTCTCTACTTCGACGAAGAAAAAGACTCCAACACAGACAAAAACCATTGTTGAGACTGGAGTGTTTGACTAACATCATTACATTTTCTATAGTTTATTTACAGGGTATCTAATGGGTTTAAGGCTTTTTAAGACCTTTAAGACCTACACAAATAAAATTAATAGGGCTGCAGAGCACTGTCTCTGGTAACATCAAAAGCATAAAACGACTGTACAAAAACTTCACAATGCAAAAATGTGGCTTTTTAATCTTAATTGTAGAGGTCAAACATTCTCATGTTGAATGAAAGTGTCAGCACTGAAAGCATTCCACCACACATTCCATCCAGATAATATCCAAAGACATCAAGCCCAAGTTCTGCCAATAGTCAATGCCATGTGCTGCAGTGATTGGTTTCAGTGTGTAGGCAGCGCTCTGGTGGCATGCGTCTGCTGACAGAGTTTGTGCTTAGGCTGAGCGATCTGTTATTGACTTACTTTCAGCAGACCACCTGGAGAATAATGACATTTACAGATATCATTATTCAAGCAATGACGGCATCGGCTCAGGCTTTGATAAAACATTATCGACGGATGGCTAGCTGTATGCCTCCCACAGAGCTGGGCACTATCCTGCTGTCTGACTCTTGATTCATTGTTTTTGTTCATGATGAGCAGAAGAGTGCTTTCATAGTGAATCAGAACATGAAGAAAGAACTCTTCTACCCTTAATACTCTAGCAATTCCTCACAGAACACCAAAATACATTTTTCCATCAGCAAAAACACCTTGTTGTCATTTTGCATTTGAGTTCATTGATTCCACTCAGTTGGTGTGAGATGACATTTGAATGTGAGAATGGGGATGTGGCTGGGAGCTTAATTCATGTCAACATCCTCACTGAGACGAAACGTCTGCATCGATGACCACAGATTTTCTCAAACAAATGCCTTTATGATTATGTAATAACGGAGATGACTGGACCAATGGAAACTTCATGATTATCCAGGAGTAATAACCAGACATGACACAGCTAGATTCCAGCGTCAAGGGACTGGTCAGTCCCAAAAAAACAACAACAAAAAAAAACACTTAAATGAGCCATGACGCAAATAGCCAGTCAGAAGCGTTTCTGTTTGGATTTCTCAAACTTAACACGCACTGCAGCTGAAAAGCACACATTTTCCTGACTTCACCATTCTGGTCACACTCTTTTTAGTAGCCACCATTGATTAAGTAGTATTAAAAGTTGAGCTATTAAAGTCACTGAGGTTTGAGTTCATGTCACATCACTTCAGAGACTCGTTCAAGTCCAGTTTACATTTGTGGTCACAGACATAAACAAAGAACCTGCTCTTTTAAAACAACATGCAAAAATTAATCTGCAAATTTTTCCACAAACAAAACATCAGGTTACCGCAGGTTATTGTCATGCCTATTAAACCTGACCCATGCACGTACAAAAGAACAGGTGTTCGAACAGGTCCTGAGCAAATATTTTCCACATTTGAGGTGAACAAAAATAGATTATTTCTGTTTGATTCTTTCTTTATGATGGTACTTTAAATAACACGTTTGCATGGTTGCATTTGGCCAATATTTATTTAAAGTCTCAATATTAATTCTTATTTTAGTAATGCTAGGGTCAAGACCTCAATTCAAATATTTTATTTTGTTATTATTATATTATGTTAAATAAATAATTATTCATTCATAAATATTAATTTTAGGGTACTTAAGTTCTTCCAACCATATAAAGCAAAGAGAACACATCTACCACTAGTCTGGGCATCAGTGCAGTTCTGGGATTCAGCCAACAGCAGACAATAGAAGACTTATGACAAAGTACCAGAAGCAACAAAAGGTGTTGCTTTTTCAGTTTGAAATAACCTAAGGCTTTTCGACTCAGCCAAGTCTTTTAAACATGGACAGATAAACAATTTTTCACTGCCTCGGCGAAACCACCTTTTGACCAATCCACTGGGCAGAGAAAGTGTTATGTGGGCTAAATCAGCAATGCGATAACACGACCACTGGGTTAAATGAGATCAGCTATGGAGTTAAGCCAGGTTTTGAATACCCCTGAGATAAAGTGAAAAAAGACTGAACTTATTTTTAGATCGCTGTAAGCCATTTCTCAACTTAGAAATTTAACTTAAGCCCTTCAGGCTTAAAAAGGCTTGTTTTCTTCAGAGTGACATACACAAAAGTAAAGAAAAAAAGTTCATTACATTTGGAAATTTTTATGCCGAGAAATCGCAGATAAGGGACAAAAAAAAAGTGAGCTCAAGGGAAATTTTACATCCCTTTTTTTTTTTTTAAATGCAACAACTGAGGAAGAAAATGAGAGAATATTCTTTTTTGGCAAGGTTTCCCTACTCTTTTTAATGTGGAGAATCTGCTGAAAATAATGCTGTGCCATTTTACACAATCTATGCATGCTTCTTGAAGTTACATGTGAAAAAGCCATGTGAAAGCTACCTTTTTTACTTATTTGTGGGGTTTTATGTATTTTATGTATTTTTATGTATTATAACTCCATGACGAATATCTTTAGATCCATGTAACGAATTATGGAAACTTTGGGCTCTTTAAATCTAGGGCCTGTACCATGAAGCTGGATTAGCTGGCTAGCCAGGTAAGTTTCAGATTAGTTTGCACCTATCCTGGGTTTTAGGTACCATGAAAGTGACTTGCCTTTTAGCGGTGTTCATCACCATAGTAACTTAAGCTCCATGACTAACCTACTCCGTGGCAGGTTTTCTTCTGGGTAAGAGATCTCAAATCATAATTGGTCCAATCGGATGTGAGCAAAGTGACACTGACACATCCAATGCAATAAAGTCAGTCCTCCAGTTTCTCTTTAAAGGTCACTATATAGTAAAAACAAATATTTAACAATGAAATTGTCTGGCTTTAATGATAATTAGAGTTATTGGTAAAATTTTACAATAAGGTTCATTAGTTAACATGAACTAATAATGAACTGCACTTCTACAGCATTTATTAATCTTTGTTAATTTTAATTTCAACATTTACTAACACATTATAAAAATCTTTTTAACAGTTAATTCACTGTGAACTAACATGAACAAACAATGAACAACTGTATTTTCATTAACTAATGTTAACGAAGATTAGTAAATACAGTAACAAATGTACTGCTCATGGTTAGATCATGTTATATGATCTATATGATTATTAATTCATCACACACAAGCAAATTTAGTTTAACAGTTAAGCATTTAGTTTAAATGAATATTAATATATACAGATCATATATAATATAAATAAGCTGTAGAATAGGTACAGTGGTGCTCAGAATTATTGGCACCCTTGGTAAATATGAACAAAGAAGCATGTAAAAATAAATCTGCATTGTTAATTCTTTTAATCTTTTATATAAAAAAACACATCAATCTAACCTTTCATTGAAGTAAAAGAATTGAAAATTAACATTTATTTCATAAAGAGATTTTCCCTACATTTCCCTACAATTCTTTTACTTCAATGAAAGGTTAGATTGATGTGGAGTTTTTTTATATAAAAGATTAAAAAAATTAACAATGCAGATTTATTTTTACATGCTGCTTTGTTCATATTTATGTCATGTTTGAGTCTATCGCAATATATTATCAACTATATAAAGTAACTTCACAACTTTCCCTTGCACTGATAGAGTAAGATCATTTCTTTTATTTTATTCTTCCTCTTTCATTGACAAGTATTTTCTTTTTTGTTAATGTGTTTAAATTTTTCATATTCTTCCATCTCTTAACCTTCAGCAAAAAGAGTTTTGAATCACGCGGTCTTTGTCGCGAGAAGTGAATCACAGATTCTCTTTGTTGCAAGACATGTTATTGGCTGTTTGCCACTGATGTCACGCATTCATGTGCACGGCACACGCTCCAAACTCAGGATCAAAGCAGGAGTTGACAGAGAAAATGTTGACATGATCAGCATCATGGTACCAACAAACCAGATAGGAGTGGTTTGGTTGAGCCAACTTGAAACTAGTCCAATAACCCTGAGTTTATTCAACTACCATCATGGTACAAGTCTCAGGAGAATCTGCTCTAAATTATGATAATGCTATGCCATTTTCCACGATCTGAGCAAGGACAAATGTGACAAATGCTGCATCCATATAGTATTTACATATTAATCTGGGGGATTACAAAAACACCTGCTCGAGTTTAGTCAAAGCATAAAACAATTATGCTTATTGTATTCTAATCTGCGAGGCCCTTCAAATGAATATCTGAGCTGTAAGATGTTTTTGACATATTACAGTACATAGTACAAAAATAAATTGATAAATTATGAAAAAAATCATTTAACAGCAAATAATTCAGCACTACTTAGGAGTTGTATTGTAAAGTTCAGACCAAGCTTTCAAATGACACCTATTTTGTGTTGATCAAGGTAGTAGTTTTGAAAAATATGGTAATTTTTGTAGGGTGTCGGTATACTCCAGTTTAAAGGGACAACTCGGCATTCGTTAAGAGTTGATCAAAATGATTAGATGCATTAAAAGCTGAGTTTCTCGGCGGTACACTTCAGGTTTAAGAGGTTAGCCTAAATACTTCCTAATAGACTACTACTTTTTACTGCAGTTTTACCACAAGCAATGTGTCAGAAACACAAAATAAAGAGACGTTTATTTTATGATTTTTAAATTTTTAAACTATTTTGTCGAGACATTATTTTCCGCTGAATTTTGTGGGTGACATTTAACAATGCAAAAACATGCATAAAGTGTAAATGTTACACTATATCTTATAATGATGGGAGTTTTACAGACAGTAAAACAGTACAGACAGTTTTTACAGTTTTGCTTTGATTTTTAGACTCAATTGCTCAGACTGCTCAATTTGCCTTCCACCATGTTTCACCGATGCATCAAGGACTTCCAGAACACATCTCAATTGAGAATGAATTTAACCATGAAGTTACTTTAACTACTGAATATATGTTTTTGTTTTTTAAAGATTACAGTGCAGTCAAATTAGGAGTCAAAAATATCTAGTGCAACGGTAAGTTCTGGTTTCACAGATATGGTTAACCCTGGTGTAATTTAACACTTGTTCTTAAGCTATTTACATCTTATTACTCTGACAAACTGTTTGAGATCATCTTAACACTTAAGGGAAAAAGAGATTCAGTGTGCAGTCAACTTCATTGATAGCTGAACGGAGATCGCAATAGACAGATGAGTGACCGCTTTTTAGGGATTATAAAGGGAGCGCTCTTTGCGTGCTTTCTAGGTCATATATAACCTATTCATTATTTGAATAAAACTTTCGTTTTGCTGCATTAGTTAAGGCAATGGTTATTTATTACTCAAATTGGCTGCCATGCCAAATCACGCATACAGTATGCTTGCATTTCTGTTCAAATTATAGTGGTTCGTGAACATAGAAGTTTTAATAAATAATTAGGAGAGTTTATGGTAGGATGTGTAGCTTGTTTCAAGGTGACGTGTAACATGAAACTATTTTCATGACTTTCTATTTAAATGTGTTTTTAAAGAGGAAAGCGTATCATAGCCTTACCCTGGAGTTCACCTATGTGTATGGGTATGAAAAAACTTTTCAACCACACAGGACTGTTATTTCAGTTTTACAACAATTCATATTATCACAGAAGTACTTGGATAAATGTTTGTAATTAAGATACAAATACTGATGTCTACGGTAGGGATCAAAAGAGAGCAGATTCCTTTGGCTTTTTAAAGTAAACAAACCTGCTTCACGCACAAGCACAAACCTCTTCAGGAAGCTCAAACGTGTTGCGTAACACACGAGAATGAACCTCATTGGTTACGCAGCACATCTGAGCTTCCGGAAGAAGTTCGGTGATCAATGTTTAGCCTAAAATTAAAGCCTAAATTAAATCTGTTCATCACAACAACCGATCGATTCTCTTCAGAAAATTTGTACTTAACCACTAGATTCATATGGTTTAATTTTCTGATCTCTTTATGAAGTGGTAGTTATAAAGGCAGTCAATGGAAGCAAATCTCACAGTATTCAGTCATGAAAAAGATCTTCATTTGTGTTCTGAAGAGGGGTTTGGAGTGTTATGAGCGTGAGTAATTAATGACGATTTTCAATTTGGGGTGTAATATTTTGTCAGAAGCTCTAGTAAATTGTGTTATTTTATTTAGTCATCTGTCCAGAATTGTTGGAGAATCGTGACTTTAGCCAGAATCATACAGCTCTAACCCAACCGGACGGCTTTTATGTTAATAGTCTGGAAAAGGTTCTGAGACTCTAGTGCAGGGTTTTGGGAAAAAGAAGAATGCAAACTGGAGTACAGCCTTGCAGTAACTGAAAATACAGCAGACATGAGACTTTAAGCTCCGCAGGCAATTCATGATCACGGATATAAGAGCCAGTAGGCGTAATCATTCAGGCACAGCACCATGATTTGGGCAGCGACACTAGAGTGGTTTTCAGTAGAAAATTTGTGTGAAAGTCAGCTGATCTTCACCAGTTTTGAGAACACGCATTAAGGCACAGTCAGGAATGGTCAATTTTTACCCACTATTCTTAACAATTTCAAGATCTGCATATAGCTCACCATTGCAATGAATGTCTGTCAGCCTAAATTTGTTTGGACGGTACTGAATTCTTGGTGTTGACAAGAAAAACTCATTCTATTAAATGAATACTGCTACACATCATGACTTGTGTCTCAATAGGCAATCACCATGCTAGAAATGTACCAATTTGAGTGACACAGGTGGGCTTTTACTTCCTTTCTGTAACTAGGCAACAGCAGTTTAAAGAAAGTTCTAAGTTATGTTCTTGAAAGAGTCATTACTACCTAAAAACAAATGACACCGATTAAGTAATACAACATAAATATCAAGGTCACTTCCTTCCTTTTTGATGATCACCACAGTCTGAGAGGCCTTTTCTGGTTAAAACAAAAACCAAATGTTCTGTAACAGATTTACAGATAGATTTATCATGAAAGCTATTCTTAAAGAAACACAGAACCTCACCAAGTGCCAGAAGAAATCCACAGGCTTGATCAGCTGACCAGGCTGCTTTCTTTAGCTGCCGACCAGTGAACTCTTCACCTGAAAGTCAACAGAAAAATTAAAGAAGACTTGTTTTATACAAGATATCACAATTGGGGGTTGATTTATGAAAAAGAGCAGAAAAATATATATATATTAAAAAAAAATGGGTTGATGCGGATTTAAAAAAAAAAAAAAAAAAAAAAAAAAAAAAAAGGTTTGTGTCTTCTGGGTGGGTGCTCTTGTTTCTAAGCAACAGAAATCTTGACTCATCCCCTCATTGTTCTTATGTTGTTCAACGGCTACAAAAAAATAAAACAATAGAACCTACGGCTCTGGCTCCTTTTGTATGTACATCTGCCATCAACTCTTCATCAGCCCTTTGATGTTTACTGAACCTGGCTCAATAAACAACTCAAACACACAAGCTATGAAATACAATATACTAGGGCTGCTGATATTAAATAGGCAGGGCTCGACAGTGGAAGCGTTTCACTCGAATTTGAGACTAAAATAGGTGTGTGTGAACTGTAAAATGTGTTTAGGAACATGTGTGTAAAAGTCCCAACAGGTCCTGAAAATGTCAAAAAACAAAAAAAAATATGTATATTTAAATTTATATATTTATATTTTTTTAATTTCATTTTTCATTAATTTCATTTTCATACTTTTCATATTTCCAATTTATTAAATATGAATTCAAATAAATATAAATTATACATATATCGGATTTATATTGACCACCAGCCACTGTGATTTAATATATTTAAGATTAAGACAACTATTCATCAACCATGGATTGATTAATCTCATGTTGTAGCAAAAAAAAAAAAAAAAAAAGGTATGACCAAATCATGTGCTGGTGCGACCAACTGAGAAAGTTGGTAGCGCCAGTGCAACCAGTGGAAAAGTTAGTCTGGTTTGACCAAAAATCGGTATCACTTTTTCTTTTTCTTTTTTATGATTCTGGTGGTTTCACTGTATATCACATGTATATTGCAATAATAAAATAATTAAAAATATATATAATCAAATCAGTTCATAAAGCTAACAATTTAGGTACACATTTAATGAATTTATTAATAATAATAATAATTAGGGCCCAAGCCCTGAAAGGGCGAAGGCCCTATTGTTTTCCTTAGGATTATTATTATTATTCTTTATTATAATTTTTTTTTAGGTTTTTGGCACTTTTGGGGCCCTTAACATGCACGAAAACTCTTGTTATTATTATTATTATTATAAATAGGCTATGTTTTACTGTGAAATTCTGTAATTTCAATGAAGACCTTTGAGTTTGTGTGTTTTAATAAACGATATTATTTATTATTATTATTATTATCATCTATTAATCGAGGTACACTATTGTACAATAGTAATATTTCTGTTATTTCAAGTTATACCAAACATTTATTTTGACAGGGTCAAAGACCTTTGTATGTGTATATGATACAACAAATGTCGATAGTTTCAAATTAATTCGTGAAAAGTTCATGTGTTCTTGTATAGTGGTAGATCCGTTCACATGGAGCATTGTAATCATTTTAGAAGTTCAATCCAAATGAAAATGCTCCATATAAACACCTCAAACGGAATACAAATGCCCAAATCGAATGAAATTGAAATCCGTTTGAGAGGGGTGGGATAAACCCTTCTATAAACCGAACAAAATAAAAATTCTGCCGTGTAAAAGCATTTAACCGATTACTTTGTCACAGCAGATTACGATCAACAAACTTCATTTACCCCCACCACAAACACAACTCGTGTATGATATTAAAAAAAATTGACATTTAACTGTTTATAATACTTGTAGCTACCTTAAACTGACTGCTTTTTACAGTTATAGTTTATTGTATTTTAATTTGTTCATGTATTTTTGTATATTTTTATTTATATATTTTATATATAAATATAAATATTTTAATTTTTTAACAGCCCAAACATACATACAGGCTAGGGGTGCAACGGTTCAAATTACTCACGGTTTGATTCATATCACGGTTTTAGGGTCACGGTTTTGTTACGGTTCAGTATGTGTTAAGTTCGAGGAATATAGAGCATACAGCACTCTCAGTGAACCAAGTCTACAAAGAGTGACTGTTTTGTCCAGACTTTTTGATTATCGCTGTTCAGGGTATTTCCTGGCTCAAAACGAAGCAGAGGAGGCATGCTCCCACGGAGGAAGAAAATTTTGTACATTTTAAAGGAATTCATTAATCTGGTGCACTTTGAAAGATCAAACTAAAGAGTTCCAACCCATGAAAAACACTTTTCAAATTTTTTTAGTTAAGCTTATGTATTTTATTAAAGCGGTTAATAAGATATAAAGCAATATCTCATATAAGGTTTTTCCTTGTGTTTTATATAATGACTACTGGTGCTCTAGGCACGTTTTCCTTGATTGGTTTTCCCCTGAGGAGAAATATGTTCAGCTGAAAACGACAGAATGAGTGCCGTACGTTTGTTGCGTCATACCGAGAAATGAGTTACCTTTGAAAGAGTGCATTGAAAGTGTTGTGAAATGTTTTACGAGAGGATTGTTGACAGATTTCACAAAAAAAAAATTCACTTTTGAATGTAGAATATGGTATAATTTACATTTGATTCACGCAAATCATAACCGAATGCGACAAGACAAGAAATGTTTTGCGTTTGACATCGGATATTCGGAAGAATGATTACTTAATTCCTTTTATAAAACGGTTAGTTCCTGTCCTTGATTCTGATTGGTCAACAGCTGTGTTAAACGCTTCAGCCAAAGGTTCTGTGCATCACTACACAACACCCTTAGCAACCACTCTCAGCATGTAAACTGTTTGTTCTCAATTGATATTGTTAATTGAAGCTTACTGTACTGTGAGAAAGAGGTCGAGTGAGCGAGTTTATTACCTGCATTCAGATTTAGCATCTTCCTTCAGGTTAGTCCTATGTTTATAATAACAAAATCTGTTTAAATGTCCAATGTTTTATCTTATCCTTTTAAAAGTTATGGGGTTTTCCCGTGACTGACAGCTCTAGTCAAAGCATTTGTCAGTTGCGTCTTGATCCATCTTTACGATGTAAAAGTCTTTGCTAATGACTGACACACTCATAGTGTCTTTGCTGCCACCTAATGGCATAATAATGTAACTTCTGTTGCCGTTCACAGCCAGAGACTATTTTTTCTTGAGGAAGGCTTTTAGTGAACGTTTACTTCATGAAAGTTGCATCAAGATATATCATGTAGAAAGCGAGCATCAAGCCCTGATATGAATATTGCTGTCAAATACTACATATTTACATGTCCTTTGACCACAATCACCACTGTCACGCATTCCAACCTGCTTGGGTCGGGTGACAACCTATAGTGCTGCTGAACTTCATGGCCTGAGAGGTTGACACACCTCCGCAACATGTTATGGATGTTGTAAGTGGCCCTTCTTCATGCAAAGGGACAGCAGGATGCTCAGCCGTCTTGGCCACTGTATGCCAACTCCCCCTTTCACAGTAAATTATATGCTTTAGTAAAATTGGCCAACAGATAGCACAGACGTGCGTGTGTTTGTTTGGGGGGGGGGGTTTGGCATGGGAACACACGGTTGTGAGTGTTATCACTTGGCTTGCATCAGTGGCTTTAATTTCCATCTGGTCTGCATTAGTGGGAGAATGAAGGAGGAGGCAGATCTGGGCTCTTTTTTGGGAAAAGTAACAGGCATGGATGGACTCTTCAAACATGGTTAGAAACGCAGCATGTGCATTACAAGAAATAAGTTCAAAATTAAGGATTCAAGCCATTCCAAAAAAAAGAAGAAAAAAATATTTCTTCAGTATCAAATGAAACTATCAAATATTTCACATTAAGTCCCTCATAGGATTTTCATGAATAAGAACCGCTTTTAGTAAGCATCCTTGGCAATCTCACAATAAAACCTTTATCCTTTCAGTTCATGACACTTGAGAGACTTAAACATTAAACGACAGTCTGTGTCAATGTCAAACCTCACACCTTCTGAAGGATGGCATCGTATATTATGACATCCATTTGAGATCTGGAGGTCCTCAATGATATAACTATAAAGAAATCCAACACACAACCAAGAGAACCTTCATAACGTGTCAACATCTACAACAAGCATATCGATATAAGAAAACACCAGCAGTTTTTCAAGGTGGAGTTCGTGAACTGTACAGATCACAGACGTCATCAAACACTGAGGGATCCTCTGTTCTCGTTAATCCATAACGGGAATACATGACAAACGATTTTTTTCAGAAGCCAGTCAAAATCTTTTGGGTCACGCGCTCGAAGAGCAGTTTAACTGAGTGAAACGAGCTTCCCTTCGGCTTAATGTTCAATAGACCTGAATTAAGACGAGGTTTGAGAAGACTTCCTACTATCAAGCTAACTGGCTAAAAGCACACGTTATGTCAGCGCAAAACAGAACGAATTGTGTTCACACACGCGATGTTATTGGGTTATTAATAACAAGAAACTCTGTTAGTCAGACTCTTCAGCTGCTTTAACGTTGTTTATCATAGACAACAGAGTGATGAATTGAACAACAAAACAAAGTTCAGAGAAAAAACGACAAACAGCGGCCAACTTGAAAAAAAGTTTAGGAAAACAAGAAAAATAGACTTACTGTAACAAACTTTCTGCAGACGCCTGGAGGAAGGCTAAAACCAAAAGCAGCTGTAAGGTCCAAAGCAACAGCAGAGAACCAAACGAGAACTGAGAAAATAAACCGAAAACGTATGTCCTCGCGCCGTGTGGTGAATGTGACACGAGAAATGTTTGATGACGTCATCCCCGCGGCGCGCCTTCCTCACCGCTGCAGCTCAGAACATCAACAAGCTCGAGGATCTTATTCTTAGACATTATTGAGCTCGTTTTTTGTATAATTGTGACCTTATTTTCCCAAATACGGTTTTAGATTTCCCGCAACAGTCTTATAATATTAGTCATCAAATCCACGTGTTGGACTTTACCATTTATTTAATTTATTTTAATCTATATGTTAATATTATCATCCATACGATAACATGGATTAAATATGCAGTTAAACCGTCTGATTTAACCTTGCACGTTTCGTAAATATATAGGCCCAACTATATATATTACTCAAATGGAAAAAAATCAAACGTGATCGGAAAAAATATTCTTAAATTATGATTTTACTGACATCTAGTGGCGTTTAGTGTTACAGTAACATTTATCAGACATCCACAGCTGTGTAGTTAACTACATTTTCAAACAATTTTAAGAGCAACTTCTACATGCAAGTTATAGCGGAGTAAACATTTTATTGAAAGTCAAAGACCGAATTTTAGCATTCATAATTAGATTTAGATAAAATGCAATTGAGTCCTGCTAAGGACCAAGTCAAGTCACATTACCAAAATAACACGTAATTTGTCACATCTCACTTATTTTTCCTCAGAAATTACACGTTATTATTATTACACAAATTGTACAATTACAATAATGGGCATACAAAAATAAGAACAATTATAATTCTGATTTGTTATAGGCTAATATAATTACAAGAAAAATGTTGAAGGTAAAAACAGTGGCAGAAATTAACCTTCCGATTAAGGGCCGATATTCCTTTTATTCCTAATATTATTTGCACAACATCTAAACACATGCTTGTTGATCAAACTGAGGAGTTGATTGTCAGTGAAACTCAAACACTTTCATCGTTTGAGCCTCCATGATCCATTCAGGTATTAATCTTTCAGACATGCATGTATATTCCATAAATGTGACATGGAATATTTGTAATGTCTGCTGAACTGGCAAATGGCCTGCCATTGTAATGAGAAAGGAATAACAATCTTACCAATCAAGTTTGGAAGCATACAGTTGGTTATATGGGAGTTTTCACAGTACAGTCTCTGCCATTTTTAACATGGAGGGAATGTCTAAATCCCTAAACAGCAACAGCAGTTTATTTTTGCAGAAATACATTACATATAAACAGATAAAAAACAGTTGCTTCTCGTGGAAGAGCAATGGGAAGATATGCAAGAATGTGTGGTGTTAGCAGAAGACATTCTGTATAGAATATGTAAAAGCACAAGCAGCTGTGAATTTCCGGTTTACATGCAACACATTTCTACAAGAATGTGCTGTGTAAATAAAAATATGGTCCCACTTTATGTTAGGCGTCTTTAGCTATTTTGTACCAACAATTACTGAAAATTAATCATTTGATACAATGCACTTGTGTAAATATATTTTTACACAACCTCCACAGCAGAGCAGACAGGCTTAAAGAGCCACACGTCAGATCTAGCAACTCTGTAAACCACCATGGCTGATCAGGTAAAACTGAAACATGAAGCACAGAGAGGTTAGTTTTGGCCACTAGGGCCATCAGGCTGGGAGCTCAGTACATCCTCCAAGGCTCTGACCTGAGCCGGACGATTACATCACCATTTTCGCCAGTGCGGATATACATAAATTAACTAGACTAATAACTACGTGTCAAGTCAACCATTGGTCTTTGCAACAGAATGAATCAATAATATATAGATTAAGAGGGACAATGACACCATTTTCTTTGGGAGCTGCTGCACAGCCAAAATTTGTCAATTATTAATGTAAAGCTGCTTTGCCACAATTTTCATTGTAAAAAAGCGCTATACAAGTAAAGGTGACGTGTCTTGACTTGATAGGTCACAAGGCTGGGCTCTGGGACAGAACCAAACTCTGGAGTGAACTCATGGGTTGGAGCGGGCTTTGTAATGGACTCCTGGGCCGGAGAGCAGTGTGCAGCCCAAATACACAAAATGGCCATAGCCATAATGGGTAAGACCAAAGACAAACAGCACAAGCACTGGCAGGCTTGAGAGCACTGAGGCCAGTAGACTAGATGGCGCTAGTCTATGAATGCTAGCTACACGCACTGACATCAATGGTGTGTCCTCCAGACTTGAAGTCGGTCTCAAGAGCTTAGGGAAGGTGTGGCGGCAGCCATCTTCTCCGAAGGCACAGGCATGGCAGCCATGTCTGAAGTGGCAACCACGTTGTGAACTGGATCTTGCATGGCAGCCATTTTGTGAAAAGGCTTTGGTGCAGGAGCTATAGGACAGGAAGGTACAGAAAACACAGGACCGGCAATCATTAAAAAAGGACATACTGGTGACCACGATGATTCAAGCTCCGTTGAATTTGGTGCTTGGTGTGTCCTTGGGTTCTCTGAAATCTGAAAAAAGAAAGCATGATGTTATAAGAGCAAGTCAATTCAGTTGTCATTCATAGTCACATTCAAGAACGTTAATAGGCTAAACAATATGATTCACTTTTTAGAAATTGCTTAACACATAATACTCTAACAATATTTATAAAACTGTTAAATTATGTACTAAATCTATTTATCAACAGTTCAATAACACTAGGGGAAAATGTCCAATCTTTCCACCCAAGTTTATCTCCAGCCCAAATTAAACACACCTGAAGCAGCTAATCAAGGCCATTAGGATCAATGAAAACTTACAGGTAGGTGTGTTGGAGCTAAACTCCTCATGAAGAGGAATAAACACCTCTGAACTATGGCCGTTACATAAATCTGTTCATTGTTTTCTGTGAAACTGCATAGCATTCAAGTAACAAGTTTATCTTGTAAAATAAAATATCTTAGGTTTTTTTAAAATGAAAATTTGTTTAAAAAGCTGCAGATTCAGACCTTAATCGTAGACCTTAATCTGTTTAAATATCACAAAATTGCCATGTGAGTCACTCTCTCAAACATGAGGTGCGTTTTTTTTTCTGATTGCGTTTCAGTGAAAACGGGGTAAACTGAATGGAGATCAGTTGCATTCCTCAAATTTAATACAGATTCAGGAATATGGATGATTTCCTGATTAAGCAGTAATGAGAGAGTAGGAGATAAGGCACAGGACAGCATCAAATCCCAGGTCAGGTGATAATCCAATTGACTACAACTCATTGTATTATCAATGTCATATTTATCAAACTTTTTTTTTTTAAATTGCAATTATTACATTATTTTTCAAATCTCTGCATTATATAAATAACACAAAATCCCTTAAGTTTATAAAACATTATGAAGAAATGCTTAAAGAAAATACATGGGTTTAAAAGCTTTCCCTATATGTTAATTTATGTATGTTTTTGTATCAATAATGTAGTGTTTGCATCCTTGTCATTTTTGTTTATTTAATTTTTTATGTATGTAATTCCTTGACAATGTTCTTATGTTGTTGTGCATTAATAAAAAAATAAAAAAATAAAAAAGAGAAGCTGCACAGAATGAACCAGCCGGCTGCTCTAATCGCTCTCGAGATGCCATACGTCACAGTCACATGGCATCTGCACTGTCTCAAGTCAGACAAAATTTCTAACCAGCATGCACTGCTTCAATTATGAAGGCCCACCCCTAAACCTAGCCCCCAGTGGATAAGAGCAAATCGGGTACAAGCCGGTTTGAAAACGCCCCACTGATTGGGAAACACCCACTAGTGTTCTGCAGTCTTGCGATCTTTTGCTAATCAACTTCAAATCATTGTTAGTTCAATGTCATTGTCTCCACCCATGTGTGCGGTCGGCTTTCATCAAAATTTCAATGCTGATCCATCACACTTTAAACATTGAAATGTCAAGTCTCAACCAAAATGATGGTTTGGATCATAAATGTCAATATCAATGTCACCACACTATCTGGGTAGCATGTAACCTTAATTAAACAATTTAATAATCAGTATATACAAGAATGTATGGCTACCTATAGAATATAATATAACGCTGTACCCACATTGGACCAGCGGTTTCAAAAATGGATGAGTAGGGTATACCTTCAATACTGATTTAATTGTAAACATTTAATTGGTATAGTAGTATTGTGCTAACCAACCCTTGACCTTAAACATACATACCTGTTGGTAACTTTCTTGAAATTTGAGCCCCTATATTTTATATATATATATATATATATATATATATATATATATATATATATATAAAATCAATCAAACTAACTAATTTTAGTTTGGGTTATTGTAATTAATAGTAATAAGAATAAAGCCTGCGTGTATCAGACAACGAGAATATGTTAATATGTTATTCAAAACAAATCCATTCTTTGTATAACGTCCAGCATCAGTCAATAACAATGCAGCATTAATGTTTAATTTCTTCTGTATACAAGCATTTCTGTGTCCGCCAAAATATCAAGCTTGGACGTTTCTTTTTTAAAACATAAAACATCTTTTGCAATATCATTCCGCCTCAGTGTCTGCTCTCTGCAAGCGAACATTTTCTGAACAGCGACCCCTGGTCACAGTTTTCGATAGGTCACCGATTTCGGCACAACACCTGTTTGCGTCTAACTGAGAAGAGTGCGGTACGAGAGCGACCTCTAGAGGGGAATTAAGAACTATCACTGGTGCCTCATACTGTTTGTTTTGGCACATGACGTGAGGCTGCACAGAACTGGACACTTCAAAAACGGATTTAAAACAGACAACAAAGCAGTATGCTATACAGTACACTACAGTATATGTTTTCATATCACTAAAGTAAATAGTTTGTTGACTAAATGCCGTATTAGTGGAGAACAGCTGTGTGTTTGCCGTCGAGACTGAGAGGATGCTGACGTTTATAGTAACGTTACCTCAAGCGGTAAAAACAATGTGACAAAAACACCAACTGTTTAATGTCACGATTGTTACCATCTATTTGCATTAGTTTATGTCCATTTGTTCGATTTTATGCATTTGTTATCCAGCACAGATCCACACTTCTAAATTTATACCTGAAATAGTACACCATCCGTCTACTCTTTACACCATACTATGCTTTGGGACACACTTATTCTAATCATACTATTTAGGATAGATACTATGCAGGTTGGGACACAGGGTTGTACACTCGTTATTGCGGTGCATTATGGGATTGAATGAGAGCACTCAATAACGTCCATTATGGTTTCAGATACCACTACAAATGGCTGTCCCCTCAAATAATGCCCTATTTAAGGGTATAGGGGGCTCTCCCCAGCTCTCATGCTTTTGAATCAATATATTATGTACATAAATCTGGGCACTGTAAGGACCCTGGTTCACTAACGTCAGTGTACAGACCGTGTATGACATCAGAGTACAGCAAAAGCGATTAGAGAGCAGAAGGCATTATTATTTCAGCTGTAAATAAAATATTGACTATGATCTAGTTGTTTGTGGTGCTGTGTTAGGGCTCAGACTGCTCTTTAAGTCCTTTAATATTGTTGCATCTGCTTAAACCCCTAAACTCGTGTAGGACGTAGCCAAATGTAGTTTTAGATTTTTAAAACATTGTTTTTAATGATTATTGCAGGGAAGAGACATCACATACTTTTCATAAAACATTTACAGTGTGTCTCTGCACAGAGGTGCTAGAAATCTGCCATCTTCTTTTCAACATTAGATGGCGCTATAACTCTGTTCGACCAGTTTAGATCTGCAGCAATTTGTGCATTGTCTGTGGTTTTATGTGTGGAACTAATCAAAATCGCTAAATTTCTCATTATAAACCCTTGTGTCACATCACATCCTTCTGTTTTTCCTCTTACAGGCTAGATGGATTTAGACAATATCAATGTTATTGTCCAAATAAAGGCTCACTTAATAAAAAAATGGACAATAACCATTTCTGATGATTGGATATGCAGGTGGACTTCAGGGAAATAAGGGATTTACCTTTTGAAATTGGGCATGTTTAAAGTATACATTACAACTTATAATAGAGAATAATTAATCTTAATTTTTTTCATGAGTAATTTTTTTTTAAAAACGCACACACACACACACACACACACACACACACACACACACACACACACCACTCATGTGCCACTTAGAAATGACATGCAGAGACATGAGACACATATTGGCAGTGACACTGGTGATAATGGATGAACACACAGAAGTACACATTATCATTGTTGTATATGATCCCACCTCCTATTTCTGCATGGCTGCCAGGCCTTGAGGCTGATGCCAGGCGCTGATAGCTGGCAGACTGTCAGTAATTTGTGTTAATTGTGGGAAGTTTCCATTGCTGGCGACCAGTCAGCTGGCACCATTACAGCCTGGTTTCCGTGAGGCCCAGAAGCTCATTCATGCTTTTTGCACCTTTTTCACTGCTGATCAGTGTCTGTCTCTAAAATACCATGATTAGGGTATTAAAAACAGAACTCAACATGCTGCTCACTTGAAAATCATCTGAATCTATTTTTGCAGGCGTATTTGGAAAATGTTGGGTTAAAAACACCCCAGGTTGGATTGAAAATGGACTAACCCAGCGATTGGGTTGTTTTAACTCGGCGGTTGGGTTAAATTTTCGCCCAACCTGCTGGGTAGTTTTATTTAACTCAACTATTATTTAAAAATGACTGTATTGCTTGCTTAAAATGAACCCAAAATATGTTGGGAATTAACATTCTGTAATATGTTTAATAAATTAACCTTTAAAGTTGAATGAATAATAATTAAACAAACATTTATTAAATTCATTATTTAACCCAGCATTTTTTTTAGAGTGTATTAATAAGAAAAAAAGATGAATGAAATTTCAATAGTCAAAGTTGTATTAATGAAATATAAGCTCATTAATTTCTCTTTCAAAATGATTCATCTTTTACCGGTAGGTATTTATCATTTTTTAACTAACCACAATTAAGTAATTACACTAATTAAGATAATTAAGACCAATAATGAAGAGCTGAGAGTCACGTGAACATTCTCTCTCTCTCTCTCTCTCTCTCTCTCTCTCTCTCTCCAGAATCATCATAAATGCCCGGGCAAAAAAAAAAAAAAACCTCTGGAACAAAAGAAGTAGATTGTAAATGTTAATTTTTATCAAAAGATATCAGAGAAGAGACAATTGCACAAATGATGGGCACTGCAAACAATAAGCAATGAATTGTCATAAATGAAGTCTAGAAAAAGTGTTGTAATTATTGAAGTTGTATTGTGGCACGTGAAATTATGAAATTATGAAATTACGTGCTAATTATGTCAACAATGTTGCCATAAAATTGTTATCTTGGCAAAAGATTTGTGCTTGCTTCTTAACCATTCAGTGTTTTCCTTTTTTCGCCCGTTTTTCAATGAATTAATTAGGCGATCACTGTAATTACTGTTTATATTGTTGTTAATGAGCCCAAAGGCAAGCGAGCAGTACTCATCCAAATTACACTCACTAGGCACAGAGCCAAGGAGGAGTCCAAAAGAGAGCAGGGGGAGAATAACATGCTAAATACTCCCCATATCTGCCTAATCATCAGCCGGCCTTTTAGCGTACACAAACTGCTAACTCATGAACAAATGCACGTTATTTAACATTTATCTGAAAAGATGCTATGGAGAATGAAAGGCCAAAATCTTGAGATTTGATAACTGTAGGTGCATATATATATATATATATATATATATATATATATATATATATATATATATATATATATAAAAAATGAATAAGAATATAAGAATTGAATAGGTTCAAATATGGAATTCAAAAAAATTAGAGGGAATAAACACAAAAAATGTACAGAGAAAAATGTTTTTATGTAAATTGAAAAATATTTAAGATTCTGCCCTGAAGTTAAGTGCATAATTTGCATAGTGCTTGCAACATCTAAAAGGTTTCTATCATTAAAAATATTCTTTTTAATAGTGCCCTAATTTAAGCTTTTATCATATAAAGGATATTTACATGTATATTATTGAAATGAGCTTCTTCAAAAGTCATTATGGTTTGTAGCTTACTTGATGATCATTGTTTGTGTGTTTTGTAATAATTGTGAATTGAAACTACATACATTTCTTCCGAAAAAGTCCAGGTCCTGCACATTCTTTGATTATTTTGTTTCCAGCATCTTTTGCAAATTTGAGTTCATCCAAACTGTGGATGATGTTTCAGTTACTTACTCTTAGGAAAATTGACGGACTTCTATGTAAATATGTAGATTCTGAAGGGCAGTACTAAATAATAATAATTATAAAAATTATTCCTTATAATTCTCCTTATAATTCTGCAAGGGGTTTTAACCCATGTTTCTTTATTGAAAGTCGTTGATCAAATAAGCAAATTTCATTTTTAATTTCATATTTTACTGATTTTTAAAATATAAATCCATTCTTTCATTTATGAAATTACTAAATATTACTAAATACAATTAGTCAGAATTTTGGACCCCATACATTTTAAACATTATTAACCCCATACATTTATAACATTTTCTAGGTTGAACTCAGATAAATTGACCAAAATGACCTGAATTCAATCTGCGCACTATATATAGGGATAGAAATGTTTTATAACGGCTATTGAAGTCTGCGCTCTTTGTTCTCTGTGTATAGGTGTTCTGCTCCATTTATTGCAGCGGTAATGAATTTATTCTGTGCTACTCTCTGTGAAGCGCTCTGTGATTGCTGCAGCTCTACATCTATTGTACTTCCTGTGTTGGAATGGCTCCCCCCCCCCCCACACACAGGAGGCTGCCCTTACTGCTCATACTTCCTGGCTTCCTTTCATTCATCTATTAGTCCTCTCTTTTAAAGGTCAGGGGTGTCTTTTATGCTATTGAGTATCGGACAGGAGAGAGACTGTCAGGCTTGGTATTATTGCTCCAAATAACACCAGCATGACTAAAGGCTGATAGAAGCATTAGAAGCGCAGCACACATAAGACATACACACACGCGCGCACGCACAAATGATCTCCAGTCTCCCTGGCAACCATTTAGCTCTTTCTGGTCAGGTGAAACAGAGAACTGACCTCCCACACAAGAGACAATGGAAGCATTTAAGATTTTTGCTGATGGATTTGAACCTTGAAGAGATCAGGGGCACAAAAGTGCTCTACAATGTGATACTGCAGAAGATGAAATGAGAATCTAAAGGATGGGAAAAGAGACACAAACCGAAGATGAGGGAACTATAAGGCTGATTTAGAGTTTTATTGAAACAATTGAGGAAAGTACCGTGGCAAAAATGTCTTTTGACAGATCTAGTTACCTATTTGATCAAGGATGGTCCATGTATTCGGGTTCAGACAGACTCAATGTCGTTCACACACATACACCCTTCTATTCACACACACAGCAAGCTCCATGCGAGCTGTCAGCTCTTTAATTAACAGTCATTTCCTGTACCTTCTCTCCATGTGGCACTTTGACCCAATCAGTGTTGCAGAGGGAACATCGCAAGTACAAGAGCAGGAAAATGTGTGCAAAAGGGAAAAAAAGGCACACACCAGGAAGGAGGCTAGAAGAGAAAGCGACGCACTCTAATGTAGATGTTCTATTTCACTCAAATGAAAAATTGAATTTAATTATTTTAATATGAAATATTAATAACTACCTCACGTTCGCTCGCAGACATTTATCTAAATAGAGCGTCTAATTAATGTGTCTGGCGCCCTTATTATTCTTCGAGGGGTTTTGGAGCAGAGAGGAGAGGCATGGAAGGTCATTTTTAACCGGGGCTCATGGGAAATAAAGATGAGC
The DNA here is from genome assembly GCA_038088235.1 of Zacco platypus. NCBI lineage: Eukaryota > Metazoa > Chordata > Actinopteri > Cypriniformes > Xenocyprididae > Zacco > Zacco platypus. The sequence goes on along the minus strand of CM076077.1, from coordinate 25,435,282 downwards.
CAACAGAGAAGGGTCATCGTGGCGGTGGGCATGACTGCGAGCTCATCTCTGCTAACCTGTTGAAAATGAACAATTTACGGCAACATGAATCTTGAACACATTTTAATGGCCGTATTGTTTGACGTTCACAGCAAGTTCTCTTTATTCCACTGATCGCACAGCACTGGATTTGAGTGTGTGGGCGAAGACGCATTGCGTTTTGTCTAAAGATGTGTTTTGACATTTGCCATTCTGTTACAGAGATCTGATTATGCTAAAAGAGCAATAATATTGTAAAATAATTATAGCAGAATTTCACTCTATGTATGTGATTTTTTTAATTATCTGAAGAGAAAATAATTCAAGTGCTATTGAATATCAACAAGCAACTGATAAAAATAATAAAATATAACAGCTATAACATAAGGTTCATTTGTTAACATTGCTGTATTAACTAACATGAGCTAACCGTGCAATACATTTGTTACTGTTTTCTTTTAGTCTTTTTTTGTTAGTTAATAAAAATAGTTCATTGTTTGCTCATAGTTTACAGTGTGTTAACTATGTTAACAAATACAACTTTTGATTTTAATAATGTATTAGGAAATGTTGAAATGAACAAAGATTAATAAAGTGCAGTTCATTATTAGTTCATGCTAACGGTAGCACTACAATAAGGTTCATTAGTAAATATTAGTTAACAACATTAGTTAATATTAGTTAACAACATTAGTTAATGTGAACTAATAATGAACTGCACTTATACAGCATTTATTAATCTTTGTTAATGTTAATTTCAACATTTACTAATACATTATTAGAATCTTCTTAACATTAGTTAATGCACTGTGAACTAACATGAACAAACAATGAACAACTGTATTTTCATTAATTAATGTTAATGAAGATTAGTAAATACAGTAACAAATCTATCACTCATGGTTACTTCATGTTAGTTAATACATAAACTAATGTTTAACTAATGAACCTTATTGTAAAATGTTACCAAAATAACAATATTAATACACCATAGAAGTTCATATATAACAATAAACATCAGAACTGGGGTCATTGATAAAAAAAAAGGTGTCTATGATGACATGTTAGTTTCATAAAATAAATAATAATAAAAGATTATGCCAAACTACGTAAGGTTTTTCTTTTAATAAAAGAAAAAAAATCTTTTAATAGGGCTCATTTCTTCATTATGATATCAAGACTGAAAAGTTTTACTTTATGCCCGCCCAAAAATATCCAAATGAATTGTGATTTAGAAATAATGAACGTATTCATCATCTAAGATGTGTATTCAAGTCATTGTTTATATGAATTGCGCTTTTAATGTATTTTTAAATAAATCAATAGATCCACACACACACACACACACACACACACACAAAAGCATCAGTGGCAGTGATCTAATAATAAGCAGAACATGAAAGCACAGCATGAAATATATATATAATTTCAGGAGAAGAACAAAGAAATTTAGCTAGGGTCTGAACTCTGTGTAACCATGACTGCATAAGGCTGAAATAACGAGGCCTTCAATTAGCAGCGGCCAATCAATGTGGTAATTGCAGTGAGAGGCTGATGTAGAGTGAGGGATTGCTGCTAGCTGCAGTCCCGTATCGATTTACTTAAAGCAATTAGACGCCTTCCCTCCACCATGAAGCTGGAGTCCCTCACCATCTGCTCCAAACACACAGCGCAAAGGCTCGGTAAATATGCTACAGGAAATAAGGATATGAGGATCAGTGATTTTTTTATTTTTTTCATTTTCTCTGCAACACAGTTATGTGAATAAAGATAAATGCAAACGCTACACAAAGAACTTAATACGCACACGCATACACAGAGAAAGGAACACATGAGTGAGACTGACAAAGGTTATGTTCAGACTGCAGGCAAATCTGATTTTTTTTTCCCAAATAAGATCTTTTTAGACTCTGCACTATTAATTGCAAGTGATCAAATGTTTTGTGCGTCTAGACCCTAGTGGGAAAAAAATACTAAAATGTATTTGAAATACATTTATTTTGTGCTAAGTATACAAAAAAATTTACATTTGCAATTGTACTTTTGGTATACTTAAAGTCTGCTAAGTTAACCAATTTTGTACATAATTCACTTTGTGCGGAAGTAGTGCCGAGGACCAACTAAAGACATTCTTAAGTATATTTGAATGTGCTAAAAAAAACTATTGCAAGTATACTTTAGGTACACTTTAAATCTCTTGCATTTTAAGACTGATATTATACAAAGATCATACAATCCTTATTAATAGGGGGATTAAAACATGTTATAAGCATAATATTAAAAAATGTGCATTGTGTAATATGGATTTGAATTCTACTTAGTATGAAATAAATGTATTTAAAATAGATTTTGGTATAGTTTTTTTTTTTTACTAGGGGACTAGGGTTTTGGTAAGGACGTAGGCATACACACGTATGCTTTCAATACGAATGCAGGAAAAATGGAGGTGCATCATCTCGCTCTCCAAATGAGCGCCGTGTCGAGTTGTGCTGCAGAACTTCTCTGTCGTACAAGAAAATCTCAGTGATAAGTGCCTTCGAATTTTGCCTGCATGGAAACATCCCCCCAACGTGCCATCGGGCAGTTGACCTTTAGGTCAGTCCTCTGAGTGGTGTTCTTCTATCCGCTTGAATCCATGGACATGCCGAAATCTTCGGACACACCGTTGGGATAGCGTATGAATACTTCTGGTATTTTTGTCACCGGTTTTGATGTAATCATTGTCATGTTAAAGGATTTGTTCACTTCAGAATTAAAATTTGATCATATACTCACCCTCATGTCATCCAAAATGATTGTCTTTCTTTCTACAGCTGCATTACAGAGCTAGCGCAAGACAAGCATTTGTGGTTAAAAAGTATATAATTTTTTTTCCCTTTTTTTTTTAGAAAATGGTCAATCGTTTTGTTAGACAAGACCCTTATTACTCAGCTGGGATCGTGTAGAGCTCTTTGAAGCTGCACTGGAACTGCAATTTTGGACCTTCAACGTTGGTAGCCATTGAAGTCCACTATATGGAGAAAAATCCTGGAATGTTTTCCTCGAAAACCATAATTTATTTTCGACTGAAGAAAGAAAGACATAAACATCTTGGATGACATGGGGGTGAGTAAATTATCAGGAAATTTTTAATACTGAAGTGAACTAATTCTTTAAAAGTGATGCAAACGACAATATGAAATCGGATTTGAGCAGCTAGAGTGTCCAGACTGAGATGAATCTGACTGGCATTGCATTTCAAACCACTTCTAATGAATTTGAAAAAAATCTGATTTCAAGTGATTTTTTTTTTTTTTTTTTTTTGCTGTCCTGACTTTCAAAAACCCATCTGGATAAAATCTGGATATGCAAAAAATCAAGATTTTTGCTGGCAGTCAACACATAGCCAAAGACAACATAAGAAAACAGTCCACACTTTGATGAACATTCAATGTGCAGTTGAAAAAAATGATATTTCTATTATCTTATATATGTATGTTATCCTTCATACTACAGGAAATTAGGAGAGAAGGGTGTGCTGAAGATGCCAAACAACATCTCACATCTTTCTACAGCGGTAAGTCACTTATAACCATGATTACATCCATTTACACTTTATCTGTAATGGTGATAATGGAGAAATGTAATAGGCCTATACAGTCTGTACAACTCCCTTCACTTTCCATCATCACCGCCATACACAAACCACTGCTGAGTGCACAATAGATGCCAGCTAATATTGATTTTGAAAGCTTTTTCTCTGTCCAAGATGTCTTTTCAGTTCACCCACATCTAATCTTCAGGTTTCTTCTAATGCATTTGCCTGCAGTCATAAAAGAGCCACTTGAGTGGGCTGCAATGACAATCCAGCGGTCACTCTGCACAGTTGCAAACACTATTCTGTGCTTTTGACTGGGAGAAGCTAAATGGTGCTCTAATTGTGATGACCTTCATTGCTAAGGGAACTCCATAATTGGAAAAACAGCCCTGGAGTGTGTCCATCTTCAGAAGAGCCTGGAAGGCAACCGAGAAAGAGAGAGATACATAGATAAAGAGACAATAAGGAAAAAATAAAAGAGGGCAGAATAGATTATCAAGCAGATTCACTAATGTATTTTGAACAGAGCAAGAATTTATAAGAAGATGTGTCACTGAATAGATAGCATGAGAAGTAAAAGATGCCAGCGCCTGCCAGTTTCCCAGAGTTCACTTCACCCTACGGCTGATTATGTCAACGCATGTCAAGATCTGGCAGTGCTCATTTGGATGGCAGTTGTCACTAAGACGGATGTCCATTAGCATGACCACCCTTGACTGAACAAACACAGACGTAGCTCTACTATTGTCAGTCCTTTTCATGTGCTCAGAATCCTAGAACTGTGGAGAAGATGGTTCTAGATCCTCTGTTATAAGTGAGACAATCTATTATGCAAATAAGGGATAACGTACATTCTGCAGGTCATTTTTGCTAAATAAACCTGATAAATAAAAAATACATATGGACATATTGGAAACATTGATTTGAGCTGAAATCATTTCAAAATTTTAAATTAAAGCTTCTTAAAGCTTCCACTAAGAAAAAATTACAATGTACAAAACAATTGGTCTAGCAGCACTACAACAATTTTAACGCAGAGTTCAAACACACAGTTAAAACGGCAATATTATGAAATATTATTACAATTTAAAGTATCTGTTTAATATCTTATTATATTTCGAAATGTAATTTTTTCTTGTAATGACTAGACTAAATGTGAGCAAGCATTTTCTCATCTCACTTGAGAACAAAACAGATTCAGTTTTCCTCAAAAATATATAATAAAACTGTAAAACGCAAACTCAGAATATTATGCAAACCGGCAATAATTAAATATGTTAAATAAAAATATACTTTATGGATTTAATCTCACTTTATTAAACAATGTCTTTGTTGCTGACCTTCGCTGATCCAATTCAACTCTACCAATAAGCAAAAATGACAGAAATAAGTCATATTCTGCTGCAATCCAGAATGGCAGCACAGCTGAAATGTTTGTTTGAGCTGCGCCTTCTACTGGACAGGCATGTCCTTCAGACCGAAGCTTATTCATTTCACTTTTGGCGTGAATGGCCTTTATATTTGTCAAAACTTTTTTATTATTATTTATTTAAAAACAAAAAAGCAAGCCCAGTAAAAAAAAGTAACGCAAATGTAACGTAACGCATTACTTTCCATAACACGATTAATTACTTTTTTTTAGAGAGTAATGCAATATTGTAACGTATTACTTTTAAAAGTAACTGGTCTGCTGATATGCTGATTTGATGCTCATGTAAAATTTGTCATTATTATCAATATTGAAAACTTTGCTGCTTAGTATTTTTTGTAGACCATATTTTTTCAGTTCAAAAGAACTGCATTTATTTGAAAAAAACTGAATTTTTTTTAAACAAAGTTAAAGTCTTTTAATGTCACTTTGGATCAGTTTAATGTTTTCTTGCTTTAATTTATTTGAAAGTCTTACTGCTTTATCTGTTTACTGAATTCCGCAATTGCCAATCAGAATCAAGTTTTCCAGAGCGTTGTATTATAAGTTGAGATATTATAAACTGGACAGCATTCCAGGCTTTCATGATTGTACTGACAATCTAGCATGATCCCTTGTACATTATTGCTTAGTTTTATAAAATTCTGATATTCTGCTAACTCAAAACCTCTCTTTTCCCTTCAGAGCAGATATTTTCGAGTTATTTAGTCAGGAATAAGGTGCATTTATCATCTTAGGCAGTCTCTTCTCTTGTCATCAGTACTGTAATTAATTAACACCATCTGAGCCACGTTCATCACAAAGAGACAGTCTTTACCTCAAATCACCTCAAGCTTGTCATGTCGTCTGATGGTGGTCTGCTTTCAGTTTGCTTTAAAAAATCCCCCGCAAAAATGCCTCGCAAGGCAGTCTCTTTATCCTTTAATGGTTTGAATAAAGCAAGTTTATTAATCTGCGGAGAAAGTGAGGGGCGGAAAAAAAAAAACTAAAGAAAGTGGAACGAAAGCACTTTTGGCTTTCATTATATTTGGTGCAAAGTAAGACGGAGAGAGAGGGAGGAAAAAGAGAAAATCAATTACTGGGCACACCTGAATATTATTTCCTGTCCTATCCTTCTACCTCCTATTCCAGAAAAAAAAAATAGGGAAAAAACTAAATTACTCAGCAAACTTATCGCTTGCCGTAGCAGGGCCGGTATTAAAGAAAACAATCAAGGCTGGTGGGATTAATCTCTGACAGCAGCCTTATCTTTAACTTGCACCTTTGTTATTTTCTGATGAGCTGCTTCTTTCTGTGCTGCCACATTGTGCCATACCTCAGTGCTCCCTTTCATTGGTTCCCCAGGCTGTGGCGGAGGACCCTTTCAGTTTATTAAAAAACCTTTATTTGTGAAGAACAAAGAGGAGACGAAGGCAAACAATAAGGTCAGGCAATCTCTTTTCTGCCAGCTCTCTCTCCTCTCACCTGATATTTGGAGCTTTATCAGAGTTTGTGTATATGTGTGTGTGTGTGAGAGGTTGTGCGGAGAACGAGGCAGTGACAGCAAACATTCTCCAAAGGGTGATTGACACATATCAACCTCTAGCGAATAACCTTTTCCCTGCTCCTCATATCATAAAGGGCACCATCGTCTCCTCTTGCCACTGCGAGGACATGTCAATGTGAAAATGTGGATGCGCCCTCCCCACACATACAAATATGCAGAAATGAATGCTAAATAGACACGGCAGTTAACGCACTTGCAGTTGTATTCCATGAACACATTAACTCCAAAAATGAAAGTCCCAATGATTCACAATTTTTTTGTTTATGATGTGCTGGTGGATATGACAGTGGTCTTGGGATTGTACTGCCACCCAGTGATGTGGATGCAGCATCAAGCAAAAGCATTTACATTTACATTTTTCATTTTTCATCATTTAGCAGACGCTTTTATCCAAAGCGACTTACAAGGGGAGCAATTAGGGGTTAGGTGCCTTGCTCAAGGGCACTTTAGTCATGGTATCGAAGGTGGTGAGAGTGCTGTTTATTCACAATCCCCACTTTCAATTCCTGCCGGCATGGCAAACTTCAGATTTCAAGCCCGACTCCCTCACCACTAGGCCACGACTATCCTACAGTATGCAGTATGCAGTATGCTATTAGCAGTCAGCCATGATTCATTAATTCCATGACAAAAAATGTCCAATATGATGGGTTACAGATCTCAACTTGGCAACCACCTCCATGTAAAATAAAACGGCTTCTATTAGGCTACTGATGTATATGGAAGCCCATTTTTGCCACTAGGCCACGACTACCCTGCAATATGCAGTATGCAGTATGCTGTATGCTATTAGCAGTCAGCCATGATTCATTAATCCCATGACAAAAAATGTCCAATATGATGGGTTACAGATCTCAACTTGGCAACCAGCTCCATGTAAAATAAAACGGCTTCTATTAGGCTACTGATGTATATGGAAGCCCATTTTTGCCTCATAAGGAAAAAAAAGGTAAATCATATTTATGACAGAAAATGTCAAACTTATGACATACTAAGTCATCATTATTATATGAAAATTCGAAATTATGACAAACGAAATTGAAATTTTTAGATAAAAATTCAAAACTACAAGTCATGTTATGATGTAATAATCTCTACTTGTCATAATTTTGACTTTTTAAGTCATAGGGCCCTATTTTAACAATCTAAGCGTATGGTCTGGAAGCACATGGCTCAGGTGCACTTAGGACGTGTCCGAATCCACTTCTGCCAACAACGGAAAAAAATGTCCAAAAGGGTTGTACCTATAGTCCCTTAATAAGTCATGTGTATGTTTTGTGCGTAGCGTGCAATAAACCAATCAGTGTATCATCTCCCATTCCCTTTAAAAGCCAGCTGCGCTTGCACCATGGCGGAGTGCTATTTACATGGCGGAATATAGACACTGATGAGTCAGTTTAAATACATATGTATATTACCACGATTGATCATAGAATTAGCCAACTTCTTTCGTCATTACTGCAAATAGGTAATTCTGATACATGCAATAACTATCCATTATGACATGTAGGCATTTTTATCTTTATGTACACAATAATAATCTTTTACATTGCAGTCCTTTTATTTTTAATATTTGGCATGTTTGTGTGCTGCTCCACGTCCCTGTGTGTGTAACAAGCAGAGTGTACATGCGTTGTGCACCCGCCTATTGGTGCATATTACTAATGCGCCCTTTAAATAACGAAATGACTAAATGAATAAATAAAAATACTGTGCCATTGACTTTGGACCACGTTTTTGTTTGTCAATAATGCAGTCATTTTCAGTTGCCGCAAAATAGTTACACACCAAAAATGCACCTAAACACAGCTTATTTTCAGACCAGTACGCCAGTGCTATTTAAACGTGGCTGCTAGACGTGAAAATGATAACTGCGTCAGGCTGAAACTAGCAAAAAACACTTGCGTCGTGTCTGGTGTCACATTGCACTGGATGTATGTAGGGCCCATAATTTTGACTTAGTATGACATATTGTCAACTTTGTCATAATTTCGACTTTTGCTATAACGTTGACTTAGAATGTCAATTTCAACTATTAATTTCATAATTTTGACTTTTTAATCTTATAATTTTGATTTAGTATGTCATAATTTTGACTTTTTAAGTCAACTTAAAACTTTAAGGCCCCATTTCACAAACAGGGCTTAGATTAAGCCAGTATTAGGCCTTAGTTCAATTAGGGCATTTAACTAGCTTTTATAATCATGAAAGGGCGTAGCTGCTCTGTCTGAATAAAGCTACTGATTCTGTGAGACTTTGAAGGTGAAATGCTATGATTATTTAAGGAATGTTCAAAGTTAAGTGTGATCATCAACATTTGGGACAAAATGTTGATTACCACAAGATTTTTTTTAGTCTCAACTTATCCCTGACCTTTGCGCTTTTTTTAAAGAAAATGAGTTAAAAGTCATAATTATTTTTGTAATAATCAGCATTAAGGCCCAAATGCTGTTGATTGACCTTAACTAGTGTTGAATACCGAACATTCCTGTAATCTTTCGCAGACAAACTGTTGGTTTGCTGACCTTATGAACATGTTACTGCATAATCTTTAGGGAACAGTGCTGTCACAGAGTTCTGCGAAGAAGACCTTACACATTTGGCCACTGCATTATGTCCAGCCACACTCGTGACCATCTTCCCTCCCTCTCAGCGAAATCAAAGCCAGCATCTGCAGTGACAAGTGTTCCTGTTCACCTCTTTCCTCTTATCTTTCGTTTTCCAGCGAGCTCTTTCTCTCTCTCCAAGCTTCTAATCTCCCACCCTCCTCCTTCCCTTCTGTATTCATCAGACTTGGCCTGTCCACCCGATGGCTCTTTTTATCTGACTGAAGAAGGAAGAGCAGATACACAAATAAAATGGGGAAGGTAGAATCTGATGAATGCAGCTCCCTGCAGTGGCCCGCTCTGAGTGTGCCGTCTTCTGGCCTGTAATGGAGGTCCCTGTTGGCTAAGAGATTTGTCCTTTATTATTCATTGCACTCTGAGGCCATTTCTTCCTCAGAGGGCGTAGATGGAGGAGACAAAGCTAACAGCTCCTGCACTGGGAACATTGCGGTGACTGTGTATTGTTTGATGTTGTTATTGAAGCATGTAGACGGTGCAAACACTTGACACAGTTGTTAAACACGGAGCGCCTAAACGTCTTCTAACTCAACATCAAACGCTATGCTAATGTTGTGTTGCATTAGTGGTGCGCAGCGGAGGCAGAGCGGAAGAGGGTGGTGAGGCTGTTGAGAGACGTGCAAATAAACACAAATACGCACAAACAATCTGAGGCACTGTACACTCTGGTGGAGTGGAGCTCTGAGAAGTGTTTATAACAATGATAATAGCACATACTCAGACTAACTAACCAATGCATCCAGGAGTGCACTCTCATTCTGGGCTAAAGAGTTTCAGATCACTTGATGGGAAGTGGTCCTTAGGAAATGAATTCACCCAATCAGGCAAGCACATAAACACATCTCTGTTATGCATACAGACAGACACAATGCTACAGCTGGACATCATGCAGATCACATTCAAAGCAATGATGCATTGTGTCAGTCAGGATAGCATAAGGTGAGACATCAAGATTGATGTCTTGTTGTGGCTGCTGTCATTTTTACAGGCCTTAAAGTCACAATGAAACGGAAGTATAGTGACATCATTTTCCACGTTGTGACTTACATCCAAGTGAAATGGATTATGGAAAAAAATATAGGTCGTCTACTATTCATTGTTTGTTGTTTATATGGAGCTGGAGCTTACAGACATTTGAATGAAACGGGGGACGGGGTTTAAGTGGACTAAACAATTGGAGAAGTCTGCCATGCGTTACCAAATTGATTCACTATGTCGTAAAAGTGATTCACTGATTTGAGTACGTCTGTACTATATACAGAACCCCATTGTCACTTAACGTCACATTTACCTCAGGAAAGCCATTCATTGACCATAACTCTTCAACTGGAAAATAAAACTCTAGAGAGGAGCATTTTGATAAATATTACATTACATGCATAACATTAAACCCCCTTTCCGTCCCCGTGCCATAAAAAGTCCAACTGAGAATGGGGGGAGGCAAATGGCTGGAGACGGATGAAAGAGACAGTGGGAGAAACCAGGGTGGCGATGACTGTGGGAGGAGCCAGGGAAGAGAGGGGAGCAGGAGTAGCCCGGCATGGATCCGAGGAGCAGCCAGGATGATGGCCCACGGTGGAGTCAAGGGAGGGAGGAGCCAAAGTGGAAGCCAGCAGGATGATGGACGGAGACAGAGCTGATGGAAGTGGAGACCCAAAGACGAAGAGCTGATGAGTCCATGTGACATCGATGACTCTGTAGACTGCGGTGGAGCCATAGTGATGAGCATCTGAGGTGGTGCCAGAGGACTGAAGTGAAGCCGGTGGGACCGAGCACTAAGGCTTAGCAGGAGGGAAGGAGGAGCCTGATGGAGCCGAAGGGGTGGAGGGATGAAGGGCAGCTGAAGGTCCGGAAGTGTGTGGTGCAGGCATAGAGACGTCTGACACTAACGCAGCCAGAGGGATGAGGCAGCCCAGTGGAGCCACAAGGATGACAGTCCCAGGTGGAACCAAGGGAGGTATGAGCCAAGGCGAAGCCGACTGGTCGACGTGCCGAGGTGGAGTGATGGGCTCAGCAGCTGGAGGCAGAGCCAGGGGATCTTCTTGGCTTAGCCGGAGTTGGTGACAGGAAGATCTGGACGGGACCAGCAGACACTGAAGAAAGATTTTCTCTATGCCCTCCACATGCAGTCGCAAGGTGATCCACGCCCCCCCCCACCCCTGGGATGTGATTTCAACTGCAAGCCCCCCGTGAGGATTATAAAACACCCCCAAAGGTGTGTGTCCTGGCACCTGCTCTGGCTCCAAGGCAATGGTTGGCTAAGTCCTCTTGCATGGCTCTGTCATCGCGGCAGGCTCGGGCTCTCTGTCTGCGGTGGGCTCTGGCGTTCGCTCTGTGCAAGATGTGGAAAGTAGTTGGCTCGGCTCTGGGTCTGGAGTGGGGCTGGTCACGTCCTCCTCGCCTGGGCAGATGGTCAATGGATTTCTGCAGTTCACCAGCACCTACTCCACTAACACGATGAAATCTCTCAGAGGACTAACACCAAGCTGGTGTGCCATTTGTTCAAGTTGGATCTAAAAAATACTGAACATCAAAAAGAAAGAAATCAGGACTTAAATACACAGGGAAGGGTAATCAACTGAACAGAAACAGGTGCTTGGAACTAATTAACAACCAAGGAAACTATTTAGGAAACATAGGCAGGCAAAACAGGGACAGAACAGTGAAAACGAAAACAAAACTGAACATACACATTACACTGACAAATTACATCAAAGAAATTAAAGAAGTAATTTTTGTGGGTTAGATAAAGTAGAAATAGTTCTTGAATTTACAAATGCAGGTTGCCTCTTTTTTTTCCAGTGTACATTATTTGTGCCACCCTAGGATTTTTACTGTCCCCTTCTGACCACCCCATGAACCATTTCCTGGAGGTGCCACTGACTTTATATAATAGATTATTTAAAAGCAAGCAACTTTACAATATTAAACTTAAAAAAAAGTGTCAGTGTCTCTATCAATTAGAATTACAACTTCAATTTCTATGATGAAAAGTGGCTCTCCAGTGTATTCATGTTTTTACTCACGGACAATTGACATTGACAGACTGGAATACCTAATCGCCACAGGCCAATGGTAGTTTCAAAGGTATTTACCAGCCAGAGCAATCTTTTCCAGAAAGTTCGATTTGGCAAGCTGTTTCGATCTCCTGACATGAACATCAAATGAACTTCATTTTGGCCTGCTTTTGTTCGAATTGACATCACGCCAGTTCGTTCTTTGATTTTTCTTGAAGTATATCAGGGTCTTAAACCTCTCCCACAAGTACTCAGTATTGTCTAATTGCTTGGTATTCTTGTTGCGGCCTTGAGTAGTTTGTTGTTGTTCCATCTTCTCATTTTTTTTTTCAACTGTGAAACAACAGCCCAAGCCAGTGTTGTCAACTTGTGGACAAACCAATTAAAAAAAATGTGTGAACTGAGCATCCAGAGTACAAGCTTGTGCTCGTACTGTGCTGATGATGAAATTTACATCACACATATAGCTTAGTGTACATGTAAAAACCTTGGGCTTTAGTTTAAAGGTAAGGAGGCAACATTGAATAATATTTTTATATTTAAAGTATTGAATAAAATAATGAATATTTTCTATTTTAATGGACACATAACTATTATAAGTAAGCAGGACAGCTGAACAAATTTAGATAGATGTTAGATATATTCAAATAAAAACTTGGCTCTTAAAATAGGTTTCCTGCCATCTTCACACTACCGATATTACTGGTATCCCACTGTTTTGTTCATATGTCATGTCTAGAATGTGGGACACATTAATCCTGAAGATGACATCTGGGCCTCACGTCAATTTATTTTGAAAGGTATTAAATAAATGATGTTTTATAGTTGCTGGAGATCTAGGACATATTAACTCTGTCGATAATGATAAACCAAACCCTTCTTAAAATCCTTAAAATTGTCTGTAATAGGAACAAAATGGAGCTAATCGCACCTGGCTCACTCGGTTTCTTGGCATAATTTCCTCAATGGCCCCAGAGCTGTTGCCATCATCCGGACGGTTCGTCTGTATGGGACGCACCCATGCTCCTATAATTGTCTTGTGTCCTTTGTTTGAGGGGTAATGAAGCTCCCAGCATGCATCTGTCAGGTGTTTGTGTGCTGTCCCTGAGCTGGTGCGTGTGTATGTGTGTTTGTGGGTCCCAGCTGGAGTTCTCTACATGTGCTCACATCCACACACACACACACACACCGGAGGCTTTGGTAAAGAGAGAATAGGGCTCATTATTGCTACCTAACTGTGGTGTAAAGCCTCTCAGACACCTGTCCCATCCTTGTGTGGCGGGATAATGACCTCACACCTGACACCAATGGGCCATATACACAGGGCTAATTCAGTCACCAGGAGGTCCAAAGCGAGCATTTACTGCGCGATGACACCCCGCGGAATCAGGCCACTACACCTGGACCCAACACAGATGGATGAAAGGAGAAAGTGAGGAAAAGAAAATGAGACAGTGAAGGTACATTAACTAAGCATTTTTACTCACTGTTTATTTTTACAGACTTAATCACTTCTCAAAGACAGTAGGTCCCATGATCCAGTGTGGGGGTTTTAAGACCTAAGACTAGTTATTTAGGTCACAAAAACAGTAAATGGGGTGGTGGGGGGTGGGGTTGCTGAGGTATTGTGAATATTTTTAGTGCATTGTTAATACGATTGCTTGGGCGTTGCTTACTGGCCAAATGCAAAAGAGACAACTCCAAGTCTCTATAATTCTGGTGTCTAGATATGGCTTGGGTCGCTTCTTCAATGTAATCATATGGCATTTTATTTTAAGATCATTTTTTACTCTAAAATCATCCGAACGATCTTCTGATTTAGGATTAGGGTGATCACCCGTCCTGCGTTTTGCGGGTCAGCCCTGAAATTGGAACTTTGTCCTGCAAGACGTATTTGTCCCGCATTTCAGTTATGTCTGTATTATTTTTATTATTTTTCATCCCTGAAATTACAGTACCACAGTATGTAATAAAAACTGTAACTGGCATTTAAAAATCAATTTGTGCAGCCATCATATTCTAGCTATGAAAATAACCAACCAATGCAATATCGTTGAGAGATGTTTTCCCAACTGATGACAACTGAGTGGACAGCGCAAAGGAATAAGTGCGGGAAAATCGCCGTAAACACAGCTTAAACCAGCAAGGATTTCATCTCACATACTGGATAAGAACCTCAAGAGCTGCTCAAAGCTACCCAAATTAGTAATTTAAAGCATGTAATCATCCATCCTCATGGTAAATATTTCCAACGAACATGTGCCGATCCCGTGAATGCTCGGCGCCACCCACGGAAATGGTTGAAAATCTACGGAAAAACACAAGATATTCGCCATTCATTTTAACCAAATAAAAATATGTATTGCAACTTTCAGACATTACTTCTCACGTTAATAGTTCATTTAGGCGGTTTCTATTGTGTTTTTATAATGACAAATGTCGAATCACATACGCAAGCAGGAATCTCTGTTCACAGGCGGATTCCCTTCTTGCTCAATACTGGACGCTCGCGCTCTCTCGCTCAGATTATTGGCTACGTGCGTGTGCTCCTACTGCATGTGCACTAGTGAATCTAGAATTCTCTTCTCTCCAGGATTTAATGTTGCCAGAAGATCAACATTTATAGTGTGGGCAGACTGGGCACCCACCGGCAGAAACATTAATTGACGTGCTAGGCCAAGTTTGCCAACTAATGTAAATCAATATTTACTAGCATAATAGTAGAAAATTTATCTGTCCCACACGTGTCCCGTATTGTACCGCAAAATCACATCTACTGTCCTGCAAAAGATCAATAGCAAGGTGGTCACCCTAAATGGGTTAGTTCAGTTCGTTTCAATGAACCTGGATCCATATGATTCATTTAAAAATATTGCTTTTTGTAAGCATCAAATACAACCAAAAGATATTAGATATTGTTTCCTTGTGTCACCATTGTGTTGGCATCCAAACCCTCTTACCAGTGAACGCTAAGGTTTTTTTTACACTGATCTCTTAGAAAAGTGTGTCAGCAAACGTATCATTAAATGTATCAAAATGTATATCCAGTAACAAACAAGTTACTAAGTTGAGGAGTAATAGCTTGCCTTAGCATGCACCACTAATAAATTCAGTCTTTCTTCCCCAGCAATCTAAAATCCAGAATGAAATGCAGGGGAGCAAAACTCCAGCCATATGTCTGTCCACTATGATTAATTATGACCCTGAACTGTCATCTGCAATGTGACTGTGTTCAATAGCTATGATAGAACACTGGGCTGCTTCACAACCCTCAGGACAGTAGATGCTCCAGGATCTCATGGTGTGTCTCACAGAAGAATGCTCTAATTAGAGCCACCCATATGTGGATAATAAGCGTATAACGGCCTGCATTCTGAGCAACCACTGATAGGAAACTGGAAGATGCAAAAAGGAGTTCTGCATTTGTAATGTTTCTTTATGCCTCATAAATGACTAATTTGGAATGCTCTTCATAGGCAGCACACACAAATAGTAAAACCCATATTAAGCACAAAAGAGATTTGACTGTTGTTCACAACTTGATACTCTAGTAAAAATAGATTTAAGAAAAAAATTGTCAACAAATGGAACCTTACTGTAAAATGTTATCTAAGAAGATTAGTATAACAAAAACTAGATAACAAAAATACTTCTAATCATTTATTAACCCCAGTTAATGTTAATTCCACTATGCTACTAATAATACATTATTAAAATAATGCACTAACAATGGACAGCTGTATTTTTGATATTAATATTAATATACTTTAACTTAACAAATGGGACCTTATTAAGTGTTACCTTTTTTTCAATAAGCCTGTCAAAATGGCTAACCTTTACTGCTATGGATGCAGAACCTGATTTCACCAAGTGCAACTTGTTCCTGGATCAAGATCTTTGTTGTTTCTTATATAAGGCAGCATATAGTAATATTTTTGTCTATATTTTCTAATAAATATTTTGAAGAGTATTTCTTTAAATGCTTAAAGGTAGGCAGCTTACTATTATTTGCTTCTGCTTTATTTGCCTGTCTCTTTCTTATTCTATCTGTCACCTCTGTATTATAGTCGGAATAAGAGGTGGCAAAGCCTGGAGGAAGTTCTGTGTGCCCCACAAAACAGCGTCGGTCTTTAGCCCTCATTAACTTTTGTCTCATTGCAACAGTCATGACTACTGATTAACCTGGTTCTCTGTGCTCACTCTTCTTTTCTTTCTCTCACTTGTTCTTCCTTTTCTTATTTCCTTCTAAAGAAATAAATAAACTATAACTAATAGAAGCTAGCTAGTTTGGAGTCAATTGCTAGTTTTTAGTTATTCATGTTTATTCATGTATATTGTTTTTCACAATAAATTGTGCGGCAGAGTTAAATGGTTAAACCTGATCATTCATGGTAAGGGTTGCATGAAAATATGCGTGATATATCTAAATGTTAACTGCACGCACTAAGCCCTTCAGACTGTGTGTACAGATAAATCGTACAGATAATTCAGTCATGAAATCTATAGGGAGCAGGCTGATAGATCCTTTACATATTGTCTGCAAGCAATCATATAATTACTGCATGGCACACGCTGATTGGCCTCTGCTGATCCTGCAGCCAATGAGATCGCTTGCTCAACATTTAAATAGTCTGGCTCAGTGTTTGCTGTTAAGTCCTGTAGCATGCTATCAGAGATCCTCTGAAATCCTCCACCTCCCCCAGCTCCACCTGTCTAGATCTGCAATGGCATTTATGCATGTCTATTTTTTCTTTCTTTCTTTCTGTCTTTCTTTCTTTCTTTCTTTGACACTGAAGACTGGAGGAATGATGTTGAAAATTCAGCTTTACCAATATATTTCACAATTGTTTTTACTGTAATTTATCAAATAAATGCAGTGAGCTCAAGAGAGGTCAACTAACTGGTAATGTGAAATGGTGAATAAAGACAAGGTTTCAGCTAAAGAAGCTTGCAACATCCAGTAGGTGAGGCTTGCTCACTCTCATTGGCTATTCGCGGGTATCAAGTCAGGGGCAGCCCAATCAAAATATTAAACATGACAAAAAATAGTTTGCGACAATCCTCAAATCGGGATAAATATTGTCTTAAATCTGGCTTAAAATCTAGCCAGTCGTGCATAACTTTAATTACTTTTTCTCACCTGGACTGGGCTTGCTTGTTTGTTTTTTAATAAATAATAGTAATAAAAAAAATGTTTTGACAAATGTACCGGTCTATTCAGTCTGAAGGAAATTCCTGTACATAGGGCGCAGCTCAAACAAATCTTTTAACTGTGCTGCCATTCTGGATTGCAGGAGAAAAGAGTTCAACCCTTTTATTTCAGACATTTTTCTTATTAGTATGGTTGAATTATTTTATCAAAGGTCAGCTGCAAAGACATTGGTTAATAAAGTAAGATTAAATACATAAAGTACAATTGTATTATTTGACATTTAATTATTGCAGGTTTGTGTAATATTCTGAGTTTGTATTTCACTGTTTTTAATCATTTTGAAGAATACTGAATCTGTTTTTCTGCAAGTGAGATGAGTAAATGATGCTAACATTTAGTCTAGAAATACAATAACCATCATGTTTACACAGCGCATACAACGCCTCTGAACTTTACTATTGATTTCTCTCAAATGTGGGACAGGAGAGGTGTGTCAGTCAATAAATGGGAAAGCAAAGGAACTTGCATTATATATTTGAAAAGGTATCTCAGATATTTTGTTGTAAATTCAAAAGTAATCCATTGCTTTACTAGTTATTTGAAAGAAGTAATCTGATCACGTAACTTGTTACTTGTAATGCGTTACCCTCAACACTGACAAAGAGTTATATTATTTTGTTATATTATTGTTATTGTATTACTATTATAATCGATTGCTTCTATCATTCTGCATTAACATTCCCTTATGTATGTAAACGTTATGTTATTGATAGAAGTTGTCTAAGATATGGATTGCAAGAAAAGCAAATATATTATGCATTATACATATAGCTTGGGTATGCTTTTTCTTTTTACTCTCTTTTCATTGAGAGAGGCGAGTGCTGAATTATAAAATCTGGGTGATTTTGACAGCGTTGAATTTAGATCTGATCAGGGAGTCTCAGTAATAAACACTGTATGTGTGTGTGTGTTGCTACTGTACTCTCAGCTTGTTTACCTCTCAGTCACTGCTAATGAGTGATCAACTTTCCCAGCGTGAGTGTCGCGTGGGTAATTCGATGGCGCTCCATGTTCCCAAATGCCAAAGAGGAGCTTCATTAAAGAGAAGCCCTGTATAATCAAACAATTAGTGCACTGCCTGAGATGAATGCATTCCACTCATCAGTGAAGAATCATCTCTGACTGCCATGCTTCCTCCTCCTTTAAATCCGTTCAGATGATGAAACCTGACAACTTCAGGCTCTTATACCACACAAAGAGCATGAGCCTTAAAAATACTGCACAACAAAACCCTGCAACCTATAACACAAAACTCACAGAAACCCATAACACAAGAAGACAAAAAAAATCATATGCTTTCATGATCATGTTGTTGATTATTTCTAGAAGCATTACACAATGTCTAAACCATTAATACTAAATCTCTCCAATTATAATACATGAAGCAGCCCCATTTCTATAATAATATCATATGAATGATTTTTTTGCTATATTTATTCACTATATATCTGGCCTTCAATTTTATATATAAGTAAAAATAAAATTAATGCAAAATAATGCTATTTTATATTTTAATAATAGTAGTTAATAATTAAAAATTATAATTGCAATTATTGCTATTATACATATTATTTGAAGAATATTTAAAAAATATTTAAAAATATTTAAATTGATTTAAATGCAAATAAGTTTGTTTCTCCCATTGCTGTTATTGTTTAGACAGATGATGCAAAGTTAGGTTCAAAAGTAGTGGTGCTGTGTGAACAGCGACATCATTCCCACAGTATCATTCACCATACCTGCCGTTCTACAATATGAAACTTAAACAACAGCAAAATAGACAGGGCAGCTAAAAGATGTAATTTTCCTTAGCAAACTATAATCTTAATTTCATATAACAAGCAAATACCCACAAATCTATTGAATAATACAAGTAATGGTGAAGATTTGATGTTTTTGTAATCATGATGGATTACATTTCATAAACCATACAAGCCATCTCATTATTTCCAGAATATGGATGAACCTCGGATATTACCACAACGCTACTTCATCCTGGGGAGCGGCACCATGGTTATATGAAAAAATTACAGAGTTATGAATAATACATGTTTCTCAGCTGTCTAAGCATATTAGGGATGGGCCTGAATAGCTGATGAAATTTACATGGGGCAAATAGAGCAGTGGCTTACTGAGGGGGCTGTATTAGACTTAATCTAACCACAGTGCAAATGAAAACAAATTAATAAATATCTGCACTGTGAAATAAATAAATAAGTCAGATTGTTGTGCTGACGGCTGCATGCTTGACTGCATGAGAGCATGACTACAGTGTACGAACAGCCACTTCTCTAATAAACAAAGAGGTTAAAGAACCCGTTTGCTGGTCTTACACAGTGAAAGCATATGTGAGGTTTAATAATCAGGATTATGTATTTCGGGGGGTTCTGAAGCACTGGGTGCTGTGGCATAGGGGCTTTTAGTTGAATCAGCATAAATTAGCATTGATGGCAACTTGCTAATATGCCACAGCTGCACTAGTGATCCAAATGCGGTTGCTGGGTGGAGGCCCAGAGGAATCCATGACCCCTCTTGGGTCCATTGAAAACGGGCAAAATGCAGGCATCAGTTTAGCCAATTATCCCAATCCCGTTCGGCTGGTCCCTGCAGTACGTCGCACATTTTTTTTTTTATAAACATATATGAGACATTTTGAGCCACAGCAGAGATGATCATCATCAGATCATTTAAGCAGCAAGCATACTATCACATAAAATCTGTTATTTTATAAATATCATACACACTCATATTTTTCTGCCAATGCTAATGCTAATGGATGATGTGACATAAAGAACCCACACACACAAATCCACACGCACTCACACACAGCTGTCAGCTTTTCAGACGCACAGCTGTGTTATGTCGGACAAGCCTGGTCCAGCAGTGTCTCTTTATGTCTGGACTTGGCGCCGGTCACTGAAGAGCTTGGCTGATAATTGAAAGCGGCCTGATATTCTGTCAACACCTTATACTTGCAAATGACAAACCACTTTCTCCACTCACATGAATGGACAGTCCTGGTTTGTACAGTGACACCTTGTATGCGTGCTAATCGGGAATGCTAATCTGTTAGCATGCTAATTGATTGTTTAAAATAGAGATGTTTTCAATGAGTAATTAAAGATATTCTGAATAAATAGTGCAGCCAAGAATAAAAATTCTGTCATCATTTACTCACCCTCATGCTCTTCCAAACTTGTATGGCATTCTTTCTTCCATGGAACACAAGAGGAGACAGTTTGGAAGAATTTACTGCCTCCTGTTTTCCTAATGAACAGGAACTAGCATTTCAAGCTTCAAAAAGGTGGCTAAAATAGCATAATCAGAGAATGCTTTTTCCTTCAATATATATTAAAATTAATTGCATGTCATTTAGCAACACAAGTCATCCAGTTTTTAATAATATGACATTCTAATATTGATCTAGAGTTCTGCAAAGTGGCTCACACCAGCCACCGAGCGAACGGTCAGGGTAACATTATAACATAACTTTCAGCACACCCAAATGTATTTAGTATGATTGTTTTAGCGATGTAAAGCAACACTGCGTTATCCCACATACGCAACAAAAAGAGCGGAGGCATAAGCATAATAAAAGCTATGCTCGACTCCTCGGCTCTCGGCCCGCCCTGCTTCATACCACAAAACATTAATAAAACTTTAATGCATCAGCTCAGCCATGAACATAATTTTGAGTCCGTCGGATTGCTTTCCGTCCGCTGTGGAGATGAAGATGACAACTCCTATGATTCCACGCTCATTCACGGAGTTATAAAGCTACGCCTTTGTTTTGAATAAGTGACCTCTAGTGGCGAAAATTACATATTGTGCCTTTAACCAGCACAACTGTTTTCAAAATTGATAACAATTAGAAGTTTCTTAAGCACCAAATCAGCAGAATGATTTCTCAAGGATCATTACATTTTAAAATATATAAAATAGAAAACATTTATTTAAATTGTAATAGTATTTCACAGTATTAATGTTTTACTGTATCTTTGACAAATAAATAAATACAAATAAAAATAAGAATACCTGTCATCGAAAAATAGTTCTTAAACATTATAGGGTAAAAAAAAAAATGTATAATCACTGACAAGAAGCTAACGAAGAACATATAGTCAAGTTCTGTGAGAATCTAAAGCTTGGCATTTTCTCCACTTTACAGTACGAGCACATTGAAATGCTAAATGAGAGATTGGTGGCTGAGTGGGCCTCATTTTTCACTCCAGCTGCTGCCAGCTTTAAGGATATTTCATTTCCTTAATACTAATGAGCTATGGAGAGAGGAAGAGAATGAGACAAACAGACAGACAGATAGAGGTTTGTGTGGCAGCCCATCTACCCTCACTCCAGTGGAGATAATCTGGCGGATGATAGGAGCCGTGGAGACCGCCAATGTCCTCCTGCCTGCAGATATAGCCTGTGATAACACTGGAGTGCAGTGGAGACTGTCGCCATGCCACCCTGCCAAGCCAGGCCAAGATGAGAGCAGAACAGCTGGCACCTCTGCTACATCTTTTCCTGCTCTAATAAAGAAAGGATTATGGGATCCACAAAACCATCCTGCCCCTCTGTCTGTTTGTCCTCTGAGCAAAATGCAAGATCACTGTATTTACAGAAAAATAATGTTACACATTCAGTGGATCTTGTGCCAGGCAAATGGCATACAGTGTTTGTTCTGTGTTTAAATAATTCAACTGAATGCATTTTTTAGGTTTGAGTTTCAGATTTTCCACCCAAATATTTGGGGTCAGTAAGCTTTTTATAATAATTATTATTATTATTTAAATAAATTTTCTTTTATTCGGCAAGGATGCATTATATTGATCAAAAGTGACATTTTAAATGCCATAAAATATTTTTTGTTTTAAATAAATTATTATTATTATTTTTTTTTTTACATTTCTGTTCTTTAAAGAATCCTGGGGGGAAAAAAATCAACATTTATAATAAAAAGTAATGTTTCTTGAGCAGCAAATCAGCATATTAGAATGATTTCTGAAGAATCACATGACACTGAAGGAATTAATTACATTTTACAGTATATTTAAATGGTAAACAGTTCTTTTAAATTGTAATAATATTTCACAATATTGCTGTTTTTATTGTATTTTCAATCAATTTAAATGTAGCCTTGATGAGTATAAGAGACTTCTTTCAAAAACATGAAAAACAGTAGTATACTATTTATAATTTTATGACCAAAACTCAAACTTGATATATTAGTGCATTGTGTATTACAACACTTCATCATTTTTAATCCTGATTAAAGCTGTGTAAAAAAAAAGGAGTGTTTTTGTTGTAGATTTGTGTAACAACTGGATCCGTGAGGGAAAGTTCATAGATTCCGGTTTAAAATACAAGCTTCCACAAAAATATATCAAGTCAAATAAACATTTACATAATTCAGATTATGTCCATCTTAATTAAGTGTGAGTACATAAGAGAAGCCAAATTATTACTTTCTTTATTCATGCAGCACTCATTTAATTAGTTAATTTACAAGCATTGACTGAATGCACCGAATGAGTTTCCTGAGTTTACAAAAACTGACGTGAAGAGAATATTTCACAAAAGTTTACAAAAAATGGTGCCACATAGGGAGAAAGATTCTTTTTTTGTCCAATGCATTTGTCACAACATGCAATGAAGTTATGATAAATGCCTGATTCACTGTCACAAATTATATTTTATTATAGCATCCCTGTTGTTTATGCTTAATCTACAGTTGAATCTGAGAACTTTGTCTTTTGTTGTTGTTGTTGTTGTTGTTGTTACATTCCTCACTGGTTTGCTGAAATGACAACGACTGACTTGAACAATGCTGGGGTAAAAAGAAGCACACAGAGAGTTCTGTCCATGACAACCTCCGGTTACCACGGTGAGGAATGTTGTTGTTATTGCCAGCGCTGGTCATATCACGGGAATCCCAAACACACAAACAACCATGTTCTAATGGGCTGCCCATCTGGCCAATAATCCTGAGTCAATGAAAAAACCTTTTTAAGTGACTTCTCAACTGGAACAAATTAACATCTGAATTAGGTGCCAAATTAAGCAGCCTGGGCAACCCATAGAACGGCACAAAGCCATAATGTTACAGATCAATGCGTTTATCACTGAAATTTGATTTTTTTTTTATGACTATAAACTAATATAATATAATATAATATAATATAATATAATATAATCAGGCTGTCATTTTTTCTCACAAAGACAAATTCCATTCAGATATAAAAAGCATATGTTGGACAATAAATATCTTTTGAGTGTTGCTCTGATATTGTTTCATTTCATAGATGTAACGAATCGAAGGGTACTGTTATTTGGACAGAATGCATCTTCTAACTTAATACATTTGATTCATCAACAGAAGGTTTCATATATCATTCTGGGCCGACAGATGACGTTTCTCTGACACGAATCCCCTCGGGCCACACCAACTCAACATCCACATCGAGTGCACTTTACTTTAACGTAATTTCAGTTACACATTAGCTTAGCCTGAAATGAGCTTTTTCCACTTCCAGGTGGGATTGCAAAAGACAAGAGAGGAACATCACACACACACACACACACATATATGTAAATGCTTGGCGAATGATTAATCGTGATTAATCGCATACAAAATTAAAGTTTGTGTTTACGTATTATATGTGTGTGGTGTGTATAATTATTGTGTATATATAAATACACACATGCATGTATATATTTAAGAAAGATTTGTTACATTTATATACAGTGGGTACGAAAAGTATTCAGAACCCCTTAAATTTTCAGTCTTTGTTATATTGCAGCCATTTGCTAAAATCATTTAAGTTCATTTTTTTTCCTCATTAATGTACACACAGCAAAACAGAAAAAAAAACAGAATTCTTGACATTTATTAAAAAAGAAAAACTGAAATATCACATGGTCCTAAGTATTCAGACTCTTTGCTCAGTATTTAGTAGAAGCACCCTTTTGATCTAATACAGCCATGAGTCTTTTTGGGAAAGATGCAACAAGTTTTTCACACCTGGATTTGGGGATCCTCTGCTATTCCTCCTTGCAGATCCTCTCCAGTTCTGTCAGGTTGGATGGTAAACGCTGGTGGACAGCCATTTTTAGGTCTCTCCAGAGATGCTCAATTGGGTTTAAGTCAGGGCTCTGGCTGGGCCATTCAAGAACAGTCACGGAGTTGTTGTGAAGCCACTCCTTCGTTATTTTAGCTGTGTGCTAAGGGTCATTGTCTTGTTGGAAGGTAAACCTTCGGCCCAGTCTCAGGTCCTGAGCACTCTGGAGAAGGTTTTCGTCCAGGATATCTCTGTACTTGGCTGCATTCATCTTTCCCTCAATTGCAAACAGTCGTCCTGTCCCTCCAGCTGAAAACACCCCCACAGCATGATGCTGCCACCACCATGCTTCGCTGTTGGGACTGTATTGGACAGTTGATGAGTAGTGCCTGGTTTTCTCCACACATACCTCTCAGAATTAAGGCCAAAAAGTTTTCAGCATCATTACTCCAGTCTTCAGTGTCACACAACAGAAATCATTCTAATATAATATACTGATTTGGTGCTCTTTTTTATCAATTATAATTGGTGCTCAATTATTAATTATGGTTATTATTTTTATCAATATTGAAAACAGGTTATGCTGCTTTGTGGATTGTTCGATGAATAGAAAGTTGAAAAGAACAGGATTTATTTAAAATGTCTTTACTGTGACTTTTAATTGATTTATGGGTCCTTGCTGAAAAAAAATTCCCCTAAACTTTTGAATGGTAGCGTATCACATAAATATTATGCAGTACAAACTGTTTTGAACATTAGTTATAATACATTTTTTTGAGCACCAAATCAGCATGCTAGAATGATTTCTGAAGGATCATGTGACACTGAAAACTGGCCTAATGATGCTGAAAATTCAGCTTTACCATCACAGGAATACATTTCATTTAATAATACATTCAATTATAAAAAATTTCTTAATATTTCACATTATTCCTTTTTAACCTATGTTTTGTATTAAGTAAATGCAACCTTGATGAGAATAAGAGACTTTTTTCAAAATCTTCCAAACTTTTGACTGGTGGTATATGACTTTCAGTTCACATATAAAGAACACTCTGAAAAAATCTGCCTCACAGTACCACAAGTGGTTCAGCCCTTTCATGTCAGGCGTAATCAGCAGGCGTATGAACATGGTGCCAAGTGTGTGTGTGCCAGAAAACCTGTGGATGTGGCCCTGGCACCCTGCACCGGCATTTGCTGTGACATATTGCCCGTGTGATCATTCCACCTCAGGGTCGTGTTCCTCTAGCACGGCTGGCGTCCCTTCCTGACAGCAGTGATCCACATCCCTCACCCTCCTCTCTAATCACTCGTTCTCCAGGGATAGAAGGGTGAATGGGGGGAGGAGTCATTTGAATGAGAGGCAAAGGCCTGGCATGGTTTACAGGGCTCATTTCTGTAATTCATTCTCCGTCTCTCAGGACCTGAACGTTGGCAATGAATCTACCCCAGCCTTTTCTCTTTCATTACTTTCTCTTTCATACTACGCTTTTATATTTTACATTTTTCTTCTTTCTTCTAATCATTTGTCCTCCTATTTTCTCTTTTCATTTTCTTTCTTCTCTCCTGTATGATTATTCTGCTGCCTGGCACAATAAGAAAGATTGATTTTGAATGAATGAGGTGTTTTGGCGGCTGAAAGAGACACGCTCACAGCATAGACCTATTTTACTCACAATCAAGACACGCAAGCCCTCAAAGTGCTTCCATATGCTGCTGCATAATAACATAGATTCAATATCTATATCTATATTGAACCAACGTGCTTTATTTATAAAAACTCATACTTGTCTTGAATTAATCAAGAGGCTTTTGAGAAGTGCCCCTCAAAACAAGAATTACCAAACACACCTCAACCTCACAGACCGTAAATACGATTGAACACCGTCTGAATCCAAAAACTGTGGCAGAAATTGAGCTGCATTGAACAGCAATGTATTGTTAATGTTTACAGTATTACACTGAAATTTAGCAGCCTTATATTGATTTTTTTAATACTTGATCATTTAAAATATTTTCTTTGTAATTTTCATTATATCCACTATATATATATATATATATATATATATATATATATATATATATATAAATATATAGATTTTTTTTGTTCTCTTTCTAACCATTTGTCCTATTACATATATTATAGCATGTCACCGAGAAAATTATACCACGCCGTTCAGGAAATTATTCTATTCATAATTTGAAGTTTGAGTATATGGATTGGAAATTATAATCATATTTCACACATATATATATATATATATATCAAATCAAGTTAAGTCACCTTTATTTATATAGCGCTTTTTACAATGCAAATTGTGGCAAAGCAGCTTTATAGTAATAATTGGCATATCATTTTTGGTTGCACAGCAGCTCCCAAAGAAAATGGTGTCATTGTTCATCTTATTTTCATCTTATTTTTCATCCATCCTATATATCAAAATATATATCAAAAACTGTATAATTTATTTTTCATCAGTCAGGTGCATCTTCCACAAAACCTATGAAGATATCAATTAATGTCAATTAATTTGAAAACAATTAAAATAACAACAACAATTTTTTTAAACATACATAGTTACTGTATCTTTCAGAGTAAGGAACTGTAGTGTTAAACTAAACATTTTGTACAAAACATAACAAATAAGGGATTAGTTTATTGAAATGTATTATATATATTTTCATCTTTCCATCTTGCTATATTTTCAGGGGCCAGATCTTGTCTTTGTTTATGAGTGAGTGACTGCCATTGTGTGCTAATAGCTACTTTAAATAGCACCAATTAGCCAGAAGCCTGAGATGTTCAATCACTCTGAGGCTATTAGCCTGTAATCAGGTGCTGTTCAGGACCCGGCGTGTTCCGCTCGCTCGCTCCATCTCTCCCTGTCCATTTCTCTCTGTGGGGGGTCAAGGAAGCTGGAGGAAAGGGAATGAAGCCCCTTGATGACCATAAAGTGAAGACTAAATGTTCATGGTTCAGAGGCAAATCATATATGACTAGATTGTGTTTTTAATACAAAAAGGGGTGCTAACTGTTTGACTGTTTTGTATGTTTGTGGTTTTAAAATTGGGTACCCAAAATGGGAGTCACGGATGCCTGGATTTAATGGCGTATTTACAACCAAAAAGGTTCGGACACACCTTGTTTAATATTTATAGGCTACTGTTTTCCATTTAGAATAATAGTATATAACACAAATTGTTTCGATTACAGCCTTGCAAACTCTGGACATTTTCATTCTCTTTATGTTCATGCTGAGATGCATATTAGATTAAACAGCTTTTTAAACAGTTCCAACTGTTTACTGAATGGCTGCGTCATTATCTTTTCCATCTATTAAAATAATAAAATTTTACTAAATTCTAATTTTCATAAAATATAAACAGTATTGTGAAATATTTTAAAATGATGACAGAGCTGATTTTCATCAGACAGCATCACATTATCCTTCAGAAATAATTCTGAATTAGTGCACAAAAATAATTATTATTCCATGTTACAAAACATATTTTCTGCTTAACATTTTTTGTGGAAACCCCTTTTTTTCATGATTCAAAGAAAGTTGAAAAAAATATTTATTTAAAATAGAATTCCTTTTAACATTATAAATGTCTTAAATTTATAAATGTCTTAAATTAATTTCTAAATTCCTACATTTTTGATAGATAGATAGATAGATAGATTCATGCATTTAAGCTTTTAGATTTTAAGAACATGAGCATCAATCAAGCAACGTTAGCAGAGTATAATTTCATAAAGAATCGTAAAAAATATTGATCTTTTACTGCACTATCTGGCCTGCTGTTTTTCAAATGATCCCTTTTATTATTGAATACAGTTTAAAACAGACAGATGCGCGCACACACACACACACACATTTACCCACACACACAATGTCATACTGTCTCACACCTGTTCAAACAATCCCGACTTTACAACAGCAGCCCAAGCTGCTTGTTTTGATAATAACTCTGTTGGCCGAAAACATTTCCAGACCACTGATCCTTGTTTGACTGCTGCTCTGTTGAGTTTGACCAACGCTACACGGAGGCCTATTCTTATCAAACAGGATGTGATCATTTTCCACAGTCACCCTCTTCGCTGCTTAGAGCCAGACAAGGCGCCACCAGAGAAAAGCACCAAGTGTCCAATCAAACAAAGAGTGTAATGCACACTTGTGAACAGGCTTTCCGGCTTGTTGATGGAAAATTATTATGGAAAGTAATGAAATTGATTACTGTTTAAGTGGAAAAAGGAAGGATGTAGGTCCCCCACATCTCTTAAAAAATATATGTATATATATATATTCTGAAATTTAAAATAAATTTAATTAATCTGTTTAATTGACTACTGAATCCAATAGCTGATCATATATATATATATACCTAGATCGAATGATAGGCAGCTTGGGGAGGTGTGGCTGTTTCCATTTGTGCTAATCCTGAACAACAAAAGCGTGTTTGCTTTGTATGTAGTAGCAACACAGGTGCATGTTGTACCTGCTGGGAATGAGGGGCCCTCAGGAGCCTCTATTAGTGTGTGCGGTGGCAGCGGGTCACATCTTTTTTTCCCTCAATATTCCCCTGCCCTTTTGGAATTTCTCATTTCTGAAAATAGCTGAGAAGCACAAAACCTGAGAACATGTGACGCTGTGACCTCAAAGCATGCTGGGATATGCTGCAAATCTGCAGGCGGTATCTACAGTATCCCACGGACATCTACGGGCTCCGTTGCTTTTAACCTTGAGAGGGATAAAGAGAGAAAGGGGGAATTGCTAACTGTGCAAAAACGCTTGGGGTTTTCTTTTGTCGGAATTGATTTTACTATGCAAACAATGTTAGCAGAGATAAAATGTATAACCTGCAGAATCTGCATATTTGGTGTTTTTTCTTCTTCTTTTTTTTTTTTTTGCATAATCTACTGTAAAATAGATCAGTCCATTAGGGGGCACAATCAGAGAAGAGACTGCAGGCTCTCGGCTAAGACAGTCCACAGATAAATAATGAGATAAAAAAGGGTTTAATTTTATTAAAGATTTTTCTTGGGTTGGAGTATCAAAAGATGAGCTGGTATTGTATTTGAATCAATTTGTTTTTCCATTGTAGTTTTCCTAAACAGTGACAAATAGTGAGATAGTTTTATCTAATATAATATCATGTTTTTGTCACTTTATCACCATGTTTTTCGGGATTTCTGTGAGTGTCAGTGAAGGCTGCTGCAAAGCATCTTCAGTACAGACTGATAAAAATACAGGCCAAGAAAAAACGTTTCATATCTTTTTGTTTGCCAGCAAGAAATGACAAACAAAAAAGTGTCAGATCCAGAACAGAGAGAGAGACTAAGCAGAAATAAATGACAGTCTTGTTGGAGACATTTTTTCATTTCCTCAAACATTATGTAGTTTCTCCGCTGTGCTTACAGGATAAATACAATCATACAAAGTGAGACTTTAAGTGACTTACACTGAGAAAAATAAAAATGGTAACCTAAAAATGATGGTAATATTTAAAATAAAATAATCTATTTAACATTGCTGAACCAACTGAAATATATTAGGTTACACCAACAAAAGTAATTTAAAGGTAAAATCAGATAGAAATAGCTCTTTAACATAACAATTACAGTGTTTAAAATGATGATCTGTTGTGTTTCTGTAGGCAAAAAGGGCCTGAATTTGAGTTAGAAATGAAAATGTTGTCCAAAGAACACACATAATGCAGCGATTTGACATGATATTCTGCACACATTCAGATCTTCGGTTATCTCAGCTAAAATGAGATTGAAGAAATTGGTGAAATTGTGTACAGCTTCTATTGAAAATAGGGCTGATTTCTACGAATGCCTTTCTCTTATCCCCGAGTTATTGTTTAGAAAGGTTCCCATTTATTCGCTTCAAATGATGTATTCTATAAATGAAAATATAATAATATTCCACTTCGAGTTAACTGATTTAAATGAAACAGTTTCTACCGCAGGAATCCAATAACAGTTTAATATATGTATGTAATGTTTTAGTAATTGCTAATTTAATGGACAGAAAACCGAGCACAAGCAAATCAGTTTATGATGTGAGACCTTTATTAGCAGAACATCATGTAATCATTCACTACACTTATGTGAAAACACAATATTTACAGAACAAAACATTTTTGATAAAAAATATTTTAGAATAATTACAATCAGCTGGTTGAACATATATTCTCTTACACGTACATTTATAGAACATCCTCCTTGTTATGTACAGCATTATTTAAGTCAACACGTATCGTAGTTCTTTACAATATTAAACAGCAGGGAAATCCCTGTTCAGCACAAATCACCTAACAATAGATGTCAGATGTTTACATTTTGATTCATAAAGCTTTACAGTCTGATGGTTTTTAGTAAAATTAGATGCAGGTTTTTATCTGAGGTGTCTTTCGAATTGAAATTTCAGAGGTGTGAAGGGGAGGTCCAAATACAGCATTTCCCCCACAGAATGGGTGCAGGAGAAATCTGGCTGGCTTCCCCCGCATCTTTGACGGCTGACGTTAAAATGTTTACATATTATGATTTAGTAGCTATTAGTTTCAGTGCTGCTCCCCTGCGATTGGGCCTGGTGTGTGTTGGATTCCCTGGTGAAGCTGGGCTTGGCTTTGGATGGGTTCAGTGCACACCTGTGAGAGAGGAATGAATAGAAGGGGTGTGTGAACCGTGTGCTCCAGACTGACTGGCGCCACCGACAAAACAGAGGGCATGCTTGATCAACAACCCAAAACAAACCAGGTCAAACAACAAGCGCAGTGCTAACACGGGCCCGGACCGCTAACCTCACACACACAGAGCTGCGGGCCTAACGTCCCTGACGCTTCAGTCTGAAGCTACCAGCTCGAAGACCACCGCGAGGCGGACCGTTATTGCGCAACGTACAGCTGGGTTCGAGCGGCTGCCAGCATCCTGGAGCCAGAGTCACTGTCCAGCCAGAGCGGAGAGCACAAGCAGACGGATTGTCACAAAAACCAGCATTCATACTAACAGGAATATTATGGTAATAACTTCTATCCATGCGGTTTTTACTGTCATGACTCTATTAATAATAGCCACTGCAGCTGCATGTACAGCCAGCTCTGTTAGAAGTCTGTTACCCAATTATCCTGACAGTTCAGCCCTGTTCTTTAGCTGTGAATTCTGGGTAATGAAAAACATTTCTGTGGCTTTTCCCACTGCTGCATGTGTTCAAGCTTGTCTGAAATAGTCTTAATGCAGGCTGATGGAAATACTTGGTGTATTTGAAAGTGGATGATTTGTTGTATCATAAGAAAGTAGAAAAATAAGTGCTAATTTTGGCATTTAAAAAAACAGGAGCCATTTCATGTTTTAAAAGTAAAGGAATGGGTGACAATAATTGTGATTAAAAGTCATTTTTAAGCAGTATATTCATGAAAACAGACTATACGGATAGATTGCCTTTAGAAGCAGTGCGAATTCCCCAGTGAATTATTATACGCAACCAGACATGAGACATGGGATGAGCCCTTTGAGAATATTTCATACTGAACTTCATGTACTCACCGGTGTGCAACATTTCAGCGACACAAAATCGAGTCTTCCTTATTGACACCCGTCGTCCTCTGAAAGCAAAGGAAACAGGTGCGTTCATTCTTACTGCGGCTAATGGCGAGATGACATGAGGGCCACAGTAAGCTATTGTATGGAGTCATTAAAATAATAACAATAATAATGATCTTATATAATAAATACACACACACATACAAAGGTTTAGATGTGATACATGTGTGTAAAATGATATATATATACAACATATGCAGGCTATAAATAAGATTAGATAGATGAACAAAATTGAACACAGAGAAGAAATTATATTGTTTTAACATTTTGGCAAAGAACAAGGAAACACAGGCCTCCAGCAGTCTGACATACAGGATCATATGTGGGTTTGGTGCAGTTAGAAACACTATTGTCACTTCCGTGCCTAATGAGGCTACTGTGCACAGCCATTATCAGCACAGTCTTTAAGTGAATGTTTCGGGGTCTGCTTACCTGCTCTGTGTTGATTTGTGTGAGAGGGGTCCGTGTGGAGGCGGGTGGGCTCGTCTGTTTCAGGAGAGCCGGGTGCGTCTCCAACGCCAGCTGCAGGTCCAGGATATAGTCAATGACATGCTGGAGAATCTCCACTTTACTGACTTTCTTATCCTGCGGAATAGTGGGCACCAGGCGCTTGAGTCGGCTGTAACAGTCGTTCATGTCGTACTGCAGACAGAAAAGATCCTCCTCTTCCATTTTGCAACGGCTGGGCTCCGACAAATAACGCAAGGAGAGCTGACTGCAGCCAGAAGAAACCTTATGAGGGCGAACCGGTGCGCTGGCCTTCATTGTAATAAATAAAACCACAAAGAGCTAAACGAGAAGGGGGGAAACAACAAACGCGCGCGGGACGCAACAAGAGGTTTCGGGTAAAAACGCAATTTTGGTGTACGTAAGTAAAGGAGCGCAGTTCTATCCTGACCACATCTCCTCTCTGAGTGTGAACGCACAGTGTAAAACAGCGGAGGAGTTGAGGCTGGTCATATATAGCGGAAAAGGGGAGGCGCCACCCGCGCGAGCTTTGACAGTCCTGCGCGAGGAGAAACCGGTCAGTCACGAGCTCCCATGATGATGGAGCAGCGCGCGACCTGAAACTGCGGAGGGGCTCGAGCGCACATAAGAGGCTGCTGGGCGAAACGTCTCTCTCTCTCACTCTCTCTCTCTCTGTGTGTGTGTGTGTGTGTGTGTATTTGTCCGCGTCCGCGTGTGGATTTATGTAGGCTATGTGTGTTTCCAAAGCAGAAACAATGACAAAGATACAAAAATGTTCATTCGCTAATAATGAATGAACATGATTTCATTGTTAGCCTTTTAAACAACATGGGGAGACACCGGGGCAAGTTGTCACAGTGGGCAATATCTCAGTAACCCGTTTTTAAATCAGACATTAAATGATAAAAATTATCACTAGAAGTGGGTTTGTAGGCCTATGTTGATTTCAAAACCCCTTTAAATTATTATTATTAGCCTATTTTGTGAATTCTGTTCTTCAAATTCAAATGTTTGCTATAGCTTTTGAATTAAACACGCGAACACATTAAAACTTTACATTTGCATCAAGGGACATCTGATGAAAGCAGATTTTAACTGCAAGTGGTAACACTTTACAACAATAATAATAACACTATACAATAGTTAACGTTTATTAATTCATTAACTAAATTTACCAATGCATTTGCTGCAGTATTAAAATAAATAATAATATTAAAAACTTTATTCTTAGTTCATGTTAATGCAGGTGCATTAAAAATACAAATTAAATTATGATCAAATTAACATACAATAAATATAGGCCTACTTTAGTATTTTTAATTGTTAGTTCATGTTAACTAATTTAGTTACCCACCGTTACCAAATGGACACTCACTGTATAGTGTTACTTGAAAGTAAGAACTGTTCTCAGGAAAGAGATTTTCATTAATAAATGGTGAGGCAGTTTCTATTGGGGCAAGGTGTCACGTGTTTTAAAAAAAAGTGTTTCCCTTACAAAGATAAAGAGATAAAGAGGGAGAATGACTGATTGATTAAATGCGTGTGACAAGTTTCTGTATGTTTCTCTCTCTCTGTGTGTGTGTGTGTGTGTGCATTTAAAAAGAAACCGTGCTTTCCATAGAAACTAAAACGTAATTTCATGGAAAAACATTGTAATAGTTCTTCATTTGTTATGTTTATTTGCTTTGTCAATGTGTTTGTGGGTTTTGGTTCTTTCGTTGATGTAGGCTGTAAGGACCATTGAAATAACTGAAATAGTTTGGTTAAGTGATATGGAATTGAATTTCAATCAAAACCTGTCTGGAACTACTTTAACTGCGTGTTTACTGGAAAATAACTGTACACCTTATAACATTTGGTAACCAATCAGAATCGAGCATTCATCAGCCCCATAGTATATATATATTTATAATTGAACATGAAGTAATGGCCTGTAGACAACTATTAAAAAGTGCTGCCATAAAACATTTTTTATCATTAAAGCTACAATATGTAATTTTTCGCCACTACTGGTCGCTTATTCAAAACAAAGGTGTCGGTCGGCAGGTGCTATGTGTACAGTGTACTTGTTGCACACTGCAGTAAGATAGATCGATATTAGTCATGGTAAAACATGGTACTCGCTGTAAATCAAGAAAATGAGATTTAAACAGTAATACTTACTGTGTTGAGCTATATAACATGATTAGTTTTCTGTCAATGAATGTATCCATCCAAACAGTTTCTCACCTGTCTAATAAAACACATATTAAACATCTTTGGTGTTTCCATGGTTTCTATGAAATAAAACCAGAAAATTAGGGTAACGCAGGTATGATGTCATTCATAGGCGTCCTGGTTAAAATTGCTTATTTCTCTTGATTTAAACATTCTTGGAAACCATTGGGATAAAGTAAGTATACAAATCAACAAAATATATAACACTGTTTTAGTGGTTTTTGGATATTTTAATCCAAAAATGTTACATTCTGTGCCTTTAACATGATTGGAAATATGGAAGCTGCATCGATGAACTGAAAAATATCTCTAATTACAGTAGGAAAGCCATTTTGTAAAGCATTTATACAAAAAGGAATCATCTATTTGCAAACTTCTTGTGAAAACAATTTGCATTGAAGTTCTGAAAGAGTAGGATATTGTGTTCCATGCTAACTGGTTTATGACCACATCCAGTCGCTCATAAAGACTATGATTGGTCATGGAGTCATGAACATTTACATATTCTACTTTAGGCGTCTTTCTTTCAAGCATTCTCCAGAAGAGGTTTTGTTTATGAAGCGTGAATGAATCACCATTTAGCCTAAATCATTTCATTCATTTTGTGTGCCAGCCTTGGCACAGTGTAGACCATGTTCCCATAGTCTTTACTGTAGATGCATGGGTCTCGCACTACAGACGGACCGGCGCCGGTCCCGTGATGTCACTTATTCACAGCAGCCCACCTTCAAATAGTCTCACATCTGTGGCAAGTTGCCAAGGCCATGGAAACGCTTCCCCGCTGGTGGCAACAAGTTAGAATCCGCTTTGCTTTCCTCTCACTTTGATGCATGGAATCGTGTAGCGTTCTGCCTGGGTAGAATTTGTATGTGTGTGATATGTATTAGGTCTTTGTCATGAAAAATTCTACTTTCCTTCTGCAGGTGGGTTGGCCAAACACCCTGAAGCTTAGCAGGTGCAAAGAGTTTGCAAATAGCGCTATCCGTCATGTTATGAAAAGGGGTCCTCAAAACGGAGCGCTGGCGTCCTCCTTTGAAAACAAAACCTCTTACGATGCATAAAGCCCTGCAATTAGCACATCACAACAAAAATCCTCAGCATTCTATTCTTGTTTAGTCAGAACTTGCTTTGGTTGGTAATACTTCATTTAAAAGGCAACGTGCAAGACCATTACAGGAATGTTTGCCACATCACACACATAACTCAGGGCTGAGAGGCTTTAAATAGATGATTTTAATCAGCATGTGGTTAGATTATAAACATAGATATGGTATGAAAAAAGTGATTTTATATTGCATACACACAGTATATTATAGCACTATATTTTATTATTATTGTTTCTATTTTCTACATAATTCTTAGTATTGTCCATATTGCTTACTGTATATATATAAAATATATATATACAATTTTTTGAAATTAATTAATTCATTATATGTGGACAGTCTAATTAAAATACATCATTACTTTTTACTTGATAGTTACACCACATAACATTTTAAGTTATTATAGGGTTAGTTCACCCAAAAATGAAAATTCTGTCATTAATTACTCACTCTCATGTCGTTCAAAACCTGTAAGACATTCGTTCATCTTTGGAACACAAATGAAGATCTTTTTAATGAAATCTGAGAGCTCTCTCTCCCTCCATTGACAGGCTACGCAACTATGTCCAACACGCATTCCCGAGAGCATCACGACGCATGTGTGTTGTGTTGCATGTAAAAGCATATTTATATTTTGTAAATAAAGTGGCAAATTATGTTTGCATCACTACATAAAATGGAGGTTAAACCACTGGAGTCACATGGATTACTTTAATTATGTCTTTACTACCTTGAAAGTGGAGGATCGGGAAGGTCTCAGATTTCATCCAAAAGATTTCATTTATGTTCCAAAGATGAACAAAAGTCTTTCAGGTTTGGAATGATATGAGGGTGAGTGATTAATGACAGAATTTTCATTTTTGGGTGAACCAACCCTTTCTTTAAAATAGTATGAATATACTATTAAATTATTAAACTATTAAACACTCTTATATGTCACTGACACATTGATCATAATGTTTTTGAATGCATAATTCAGATTCTCTTTAATATGCTAATTATTAATTATTAAAGGCTTTTTAATCTGCCTATATTCTGTGTTTTGTGTACTGGTAGTTATGGCTTTTGATGGAGTCATTATTCCTGGATGGGGTTGGTGTCCATTCAGGTGAAGTGAACACACATCTCACTATCTCTTTCAAAGACAGCTCTTCAAAAGAGACAAGTGTATGAATCTTTGATGGTAACCTTTCCCAGAATACCTCTCTGTCTCCCTCTCACTCTCTTTTTCAGCCCCCAACAGGATACACTGTAACGCCTGATGACTGCAGGCACCGTTACCGAACTCACCAAATGTGTCTTTTCATGCTTTAATCCAACATACAAGTTTTTTTGTTTTGAATATTAACCTCTTGAATGCTTAAATGTCAATTTTATTGGAAGAAAACCAACCTCTGGGAGTAAATGTGTAATGTCGGCACACTCTTTTATTTAAAGGTGAAGTGTGTAATTTTTTGATGTCAAAATACTTTATAATATACAATTTTAATATGCAAAGGCAACTATATAATAGGCTGATTCCCCCCAAAAAGAATAAGCAATGAATCTGTGGTACTATCAAACACTTTTCTATTTATGCATTCTTACCAGTCTAACAGCAACCCTGATTCAACCAATGGTGTGAGTTTGGGGCCGGTTCTATGTGTTTGTCCAAACAATGGATAGAAGATTGGTGAGAGTTGTTAATTTTTGTAAAAATGCATTTTAATCTACTGCCTTTGGTAAAAAAAAAATCATGAAACAATACAAGGATCCCTGAAAATGTAGTGCGCTTATTGTAAATGTGCACTTGTGGTGTACTTAAAATCATAGAAGTAGGCTACATTTTTTGAAAAATTGCACTTGCAGATAATATAATATTAATAAAATAAAGGCACTTAAAAAACAGTAATAATGTCAAATTAAACGTACAATCACTATGTTTTTATAATCTCTTGTCATGCTTTAAAGACACTTATTTTGATTTTTTGACTAATAAACTAAAGCACTAGCTAAAGTACTTGATTTAAATGTAAACCGTATGTGTTATTTGATATTACATTTAAAAATTAGATATTTTAAATGTGCTAAATTTCTTCATCATTCATCAAGTGTGTAATTACAAATATATTTATTGTAAATTCATGACATACAAGTTTTAAAAGAAATTACATTATATTATATTATAGTTGGAAATTAAAGTGCATAGTTATAGTTAACATAATTCCTTGAGTACATTCAGCAGTACATTGTAACCATATTTCAACAATAAAAATAATTTTGAAATGATATATTGAAGGGTTAGTTCACCCACAAATGGAAATTCTGTGATTAACTCACCCTCATGTCATTCCTAACCTGCAAGTCTTTCTTTCTTCCTCGGAACACAAGTGAAGATCTTTACAATGAAATCTGAGAGATTTCTTTCTCTCCATTGACAGCTATGCAACTAGTTTGATGCTTCAAAAAGTTCATAAAGAGATTGTTAAACTAATCCATATGAATTGAGCAGTTTAGTCCTTTTCCGTCCAGTTTAGAGACTCAGTCGCTTTATTTGGTATAACAGATTGAATTTAGTCTTATATTCACATGTAAACACTGATCAGCAAACATAAACAGAAGCTCAACCGTTGCTTGACGTGCAAGAACAAATCTCACTGGTTCTTGCGGAAGCTTAAATGTCTGCGTAACACACGAGAATGACCCTCACTGGTTCTTGTACGTCAAGGAAACATGCTTGAACTCCGTTTACCACAACCAATGTGCGAGTTGATGAATGTTTACACGTGAATAAAAGCCTAAATTCAACCTGTTTATCATATAAAGTGATCTTGTTTCTTCAGAAAATTTGGACTAAATTGCACAATTCACATGGATTATTTTTTACGATCTCTTTATGAACTTTTTGAAGCATCAAAGTGGTGTGTTGTGTAGACTGTCAATGGAGGGACAGAAATCACTCCAATTTCATTAAACATCGTCCCATTGGAATTATAAGGTTCTATCTGCATTCTGAGCAGTTCTGAGACACTGAGTTTCAAAGTTTTTGAATTCCATTGGACTTAAATTGTCATAGAATAAGAATATATGAATAACTCAATTTTGACAAAAATGTCAGATAGAACCTTATAATTCCAAGGGGACAAAATATCTTTGTTTGTATTTTGAAGATGAATGAAAGTCTTATGGGTTTGGAAGGACATGAGGATGAGCAATTAACAACAGAATTTTCAGTTTTGGTGAACTAACCCTTTAAGACTTAAGTTAAGAAAGCCCACTAAGGTTCAGCTATAATTACACTTAATATAAACTTGAACTATAACATATTTAATTTAATTGCATTTAACATGCAGTATCTGTATCTGAAAACATTAAATTTTCGCTTCTGTAATCTTCCCCATCCCAGGCAGCTGAGAGGATGGTTGGAACTGTTTGAGGGTGAGTAAATGATGACAGAATTTTAATTTTGGGGTCAACCATTCCTTTATTACCTGTAAATTGCTGATTCACTGAACATGTAAATAAAATGGTTTTAATAGTTTAATTGATTGAATAAAACATTTTTGACAAGAACAATGATTGGATTGTCTTTTGATTTGCAGGTATTCTGACATAGCATTATAATATTATGGCCTATAAATGTATATATTGTAATAACTACATAATTATATTAACATTATTAGTAATTATTTTGAAAATTATAGTAATATTTTGCAGTAATGGATCAATATAGATATTACAGTACAATACTGTATTATTAATTACAGCAGAAACAGACTGAAATTAGAAAATGCTGTAAAAAATACAGTAAAATACTGTTTTGTAGAATTACAGCACTCTTCTTGTGTACTATAAATTAAATTACAGTATTATTACTGTATATGAAAAATACAGTAACTTACTGGCAACCGTGCTGCCAGTACTGTACTGTAAAAATATAGGAAAATTGTTAACAGTGCAGGCATAAAAATGTTTGTTTTGTCTGCATGATCATTGTGGATCAGTGTTGTTCCTTGCTGTTGTGTTACTCCTGAGCTCCATATCCAAACTAAACAAACCATCGTAATGTTCAGTATAAGCCTTAGCAATTTTGTATACTTCAATTAAATTTGATCAGTGATGCAAACTGTTATCATTGTGATGGGCGGTTGCTGTTTTTCATTGTTGAAGATGGAGTTTATTTAGTGGGTCTGACTGTCTCTTATCCTCCTGCTCAACAGAGCTCTCATCTTCATTTACACAGGTGCTACAGTATTTACAAAGAGACCTGTGCAAGCAGTTGCTATAATACTCTCGCACGTCCACATATAGACATATACGTCTGCAAATACTCGCTCCTCCCTCTTTGTAAGTTTCATGGCATCGAAGTTATAGCACATTATGCAAGTCTATCACAGACTCAGACAGTCTAAGCTGGGGTTATGTGATCCTGGATGCAGTGATGCAGAAATGATAGTGTTTTCCAAACACGAGTCTGCTTCTAAAGATGGGCGTGTTTGCACACATAAACCCACATGCATAAACATACAGACATAAACACACCTACACACCTGCACAATAAATAAGGATTCATCTGCAGTGAGTTAGTACACCTAACTCACCTAAAAATGAAAATTTCGCCCTCATGACTTCTTTTCTTCAGTGGAACACAAAGGGACATATTCTGTATTCCCTCTTTTCCATGCAAATACGACAAATGCGATTTTTTCTTCAAAAAGGATGCAAAACCACCACAAAAGTACTACTTACTGTAAGTATTCTGAAGCAATATGATAGATTTTAAAGGACCCCTTTTATGCTCCTAATTTTGTTGTTGGAATATGTTTACTTGCATCTAAAGTCAAAAACACTATAATTTTCTCATAATATACATTGCGGCATCACCTCTTTTCTCACAGTGTCTGAAACGGTTTTCTGGATCTCTTTTTGAATTTCGAAAGCATCCATCCATGTTTATTGTAATTGCATGGGAAAGAGCAATGAATTCTCCCTTAGTGTTCCACTAGTCATACATTTGCTTCAACATGAGAATGAGCAAATGATTATACAGAATTGTCTTTGGGTAAACTGTTCCTTTAACTCTCCAAAACTACTTATATGTATTATTTAGCTACATATACTTTCTAGACCAGCACAGAAAAACAGGTCCCATTTGTTATTTTTGCAATGCTTTTCCCCTCCAGCTTATGATAAATTATGTTCACAGCTTGATGATTTCATTCTGGTAATTTTTCCATCTGTTTTAGCTTTGTGGAAATGAACACATTACTCTTTTGTGAAAGTAAATGCTTACTTACACATTTATTTTTCAAGAAGCTGCACCTTCAAGAGAATATGTCGGCCATTTTGTCTAAACTGAGTGTGATGTGGCTAGAAGATCAGGCTTAATTGTGGACTAAACTGTTGTGTCAATGTTGAGGATGAATATTGAAAAAAGTGTCTGAAAACATTGACACTTTAGATCAACTGGTGGGTTGCAACCCAAAAAATGAGTTTCAGATCTGATACAAATAAAAGCAACTAAAACTATGATAAATGGAAATAACTATGCTGTAACAAACATATAGTACGGATATAATAAAATAAGTGGGCTTATATAACAGTCTGTTACAGTCATCAAATTTGATTGGTTGAAAAGCGTTCAGATCTGATAGACAGTGGGACTTTTGCACGTTCTGATTTTAGATGCGTTCCTTGGTTAACATAATTACAACATAAAGTCCAAAACTTTAGTCCAAAACCATATCCCTACACCTAAACCTAACCCTACCCATAACTTACCCCTAAAATCAGAGGAAAATGAACAACACTAACAGAACACTTGACATAAACTGTAAACTTGTCCCCCAAATCTGATTGGTTGTTTGGAAAGTTGCTCCAGAATCAACAAAGATGTTGATCCAGGAACATGTTGCACATGGTGAAATCAGGTTTTGTTTGTATCAGTCCACTTGCCTGCGAA
Source organism: Zacco platypus (assembly GCA_038088235.1). NCBI lineage: Eukaryota > Metazoa > Chordata > Actinopteri > Cypriniformes > Xenocyprididae > Zacco > Zacco platypus. Next base: position 25,393,460 of record CM076077.1, on the reverse strand, counting down.
TTCCAGATGGCTAGTTAGACAAAGCTGCTTGTTGGTGTCTCAGTTTATTGAATTAATTAACTACAATTAATGTTGTGATTCCAGAAGTTTCAATAATTGTATGTTCTTTAATAAAGCAATAGTTGTTGAGGGGACACATAAAAAATAAATATTCTAAGCATGCATATTCGCTTGTGTTTTTAAAAAGTCTTGTTGCTACTTTTTAATTCTTTTCTTTTTCTGCAGAGGAAGCAGTCTCCTAAGAGAACATGTTACCCTCTCGAAGAATTAATAGCTCTCAATGATCTTACCATCTGCTAGCGAAGGTTCATACCTACACACTGGTTAGAGAAAATGAGAATGGGCATTAGTTAAAGAGAGCTCTTTTTCTCATATAGTTCCGTGCGTCCTGTGGTCTGAAAGAGCAGGGCCCTCACTAAAGGCCACCATCTGCTGTTCCTTTCTTTCGAGCAACCCCTGAGTGCTGCTGACGGCCTCTTCCCAGCTCTGATCCCGATCCTAACACCACTGCCGCACGGAATGGAATGCTCGGCTAATTCTAAGAGAAGGAACAAGGGAGGGGGGAGAGGGTGTCTATATGAACATCACCCCTTTAGAGAGGGAGAGAGTGAGAAAATGGCTAGTTGAATATCATTGTTTCTAGAAATTCCAGTCATATCTCTTGTTTCTCCAGTCAGTCTTTTCCCCTCTCGTTGATTGTCCCCACCTCTTGTCCTCAGTTTTAACACACACACATATACACAGTTCCACACGCCTCCTGCCTTTCTCAGAGTTTGTGAAGGAATGTTTTTTAAGGGAACAAAACAGCGCACTTGTGGGAATGGTGCAGGATTAGTAGTGTGGGTTGTAATGAGTGTGAGAGGCCAAAGCCTGATCCCTACTCATTAACTCATCTTTTCACCCTCATCCCCCCATCCACAGTCTTTCATCTGATTTCCCTTTTAATCCCCTCATTCACCCGAATTATTCTCCGGTGTTCATAGATTGCTCCTGTCCTCTTGGGCAGAGAAACCATGTCTTAAATCAATATTTGCTGTTTTGTCGGTTGGCAAATTGTCTTTCTGGTTTTTACCAAACTTTCCAGCCCTAGCAATGAAAGTTTTAATAAAGAATCTGCAGGAACTTGAAAGCAATACAAGGTGTTCCAGGTGTTGGAGAATTATGTAAAATGCTTCCACAAATGTGTAAATTGTAAGTCGGCAGCAACGTGTGTGACATCTGAGAAATACTTTTCTCAGGTTTTGTAGGATAACATGGAACAAGAATTTTCAACGAATTTGTTTTAAAAAACAACAGGCTGAGGTGAGAATCAAAGAAGAAAAAAACAGCCCAGGCTCATTTGAATAACGTGCCTGTTGACATTTTTGCAAAATGATATTATGCTGCTTCTGGTTGTGTTCATGTTTTGCGACACTTTCAAAGTAAAACGTTCAGTAAGTGATGCTGAAATTCCATTCAGTTTTCATGTATCAGGTGAACTATCAAGTTTACTATGCCTTAACCATACATATTGAGCTAGTTATGTGATGCAAATGTTAAACTGTATTAGTCTGCAAATCATGCGCTGAAGTAAAAGTGTGTTGAAGTCACAACATAGTATTGTGCAAGGAAACACAAAAATAAGTCTTTATTCATTGATAATCTGCCCCTGTTTTCATAATTTGGTGTTTTAATGCCATTAGTGTATAGTATAAGCAAGTTTTTGGACTTTTGCTATATATTATAGTATAGTATAATATTATATTATTATAGTATTGCTAAGAGGCACATTTGTTTCACTGAGCCTGGTGAAGAAAAAAAGCAACACAAACATTAATGTCATTTCTAAATTCATACACGTCTGCTTATTAAATACATAAATCATTAAAACAGACTAACCCTTTTTTCTAGGTTATGGTGAAATATTTTCTTGTCTTTGTGCAGAGGATGGATGGCACAGATGGTTGGATTCTGAGGCACTTTTTCTTCATAGTGCCTTTATAAAAGAGAGAAGCCTCTTTCTTGGCTAATATTTAGCTCCTTCAAATGCTAATGGCTTGGTTCCCTTCTCCAAGGTTAGCATAACAATTATGGGAATGCTTTAGATGTGGGACATTTGTTTATGAGTTGAAAGGGGTGTGTAGAAGCATGGAGAAGAGGGCTGCGTGCTATTCACATCCTCCCTGTGAACCTTGAGTCAATTTCAAGGTACAAAGCTGCACAGTTATCACAATTAGCAAGCTAATTTTCATGTGGTGCAATTTGCTCTAAAATTTTGGAGAAAATGAAGGATGAAGATATCAGGCATGTTAGAATTTAATTAGATTTTATTAGTTTGTCGAACCCTGTTTGTGTAATCATGCCTCATTTAAAAAAAAAATGTTGTATATCATAAATATATTTCAAATGAGTTCAAGCCTTCATTAGCCATGCAAAAAAGTAAGAAAGAACACCATGTTTCATGAAGTTATAAAAATATATAGTTATAGAAATCCACCATTTGTGATAATAAATAAATTATTGAATTTCACCCTCTAGAGAGTTGTATATTTCATTTACATCTTAAAGGAAAAATCATGTTAATATTCTAATTTCATGGAATAGATCAAAGTTGCCTGTGAAAAAAGATATTAAACTGAATGTGGGCCCAACAGTTTCACCTCATTAACCAAAGTTGTGAAATATTCCAAATAGCCAATACAACATCAAACACACCAAATGTGATATACACGAGCCATCTCCTATTGAGCCAATAGGATTAAATTGATCTTTTCTTCAGTATCAACTCACTGAATTTTCAATTTTTTCTTCTTTTTAACTGAATATAGGTAAATTGAAATAAGTTCATAAATAAAAGATGGCCAATAGCATCCACCCATCCATCCATCCATCCATCCATCCATCCATCCATCTATCTATCTATCTATCTATCTATCTATCTATCTATCTATCTATCTATCTATCTATCTATCTATCTATCTATCTCTAGAGAAGACAAATTAAATCACTGGTGTGTTTTTCTCAGGAGAAAAATCTGAGAAGCAATAGAAACAGGTAAAAGTCTCAGATTACTGTAAATTTAATGTAATAGCTGTCTAAGAGAAACAATTGAGATATTAAAGAAATATCATGTGTGACTATTCTGTCCTACAGGGAAATGTGATGTGTAGCTAGAAATACCTCTTATTCCAGCAAAAAAATAAAAAAAGTCTCAAAAATTCCCAGTGTGCTTTGCTCAAAAATATACCACTATTCCTCCAAGGCTTTTCCATGCATTATTCACCTGTTCTGTTGCCAAGAGAGCGCTCAGGGGAATCGTTGAGACCTCATTGCAATATTTATGCGGATCTCTGTATTGCTTTACTTCCAACCTTATTAAACTCCATAATTTTCTCAGGAGAGCCTTCCACACCAGAGCTTCACTGTCAAAAATATTCATAAATATGCCTAATAAACAAATTAGCATATTCATAGTAAGTGCTTATGACAGTCACTCTGGGTATTATATTATACAAAAACTGAATTTTTTAGATTTCTGCGAATTGTATGGGCTCTAAAATGATTAATCATGGTAGTTTTCTATACTATAATCCCTTGTATTTTATAAAACAGCCCTGTTTTGCAATTTAATTGCATTTTAAAGCATATATGAAGTTTGATTACATAAAGGCTCTAAAAGCAGCCAGGGATGAGAATCTCCACAAACTCAGAAAATAACCAAAACAAGCCAAGATTTTTATTTAGTATAGTGGCTAGATTAACAAATAAACAGACATCACCTGAACTGAATATTCCATCACAGCTTAGTGGTAATGATTTTCTGAATCAGAACATCAGAAATACAGCCGTTGACAGCATTTTATGATTCAGCCTCAATTATTGCCCCTCAGAAACAATTGCAGCACTTTACTGCAACAGGACTGGAAGAGTTAAATAAATTTATCATTGCATCTAAACCAACAACATGCTTACTAGATCCAATAGCCACTAAACTACTGAAAGAGTTGTTACCTGTAGCAGAAGAGCCCCTTCTCAATATTATTAACTCGTCTCTATCTCTGGGTCATGTCCCAAGACCATTCAAGCCGGCAGTTACTAAGCCTCTCATTAAGAAACCAAATGAATTGGCAAATTACAGACCCATTTCAAATCTTCCATTTATGTCTAAAATACTAGAAAATGTTGTGTCCGCTCAATTGTGCTTCTTCCTGCAAAAAAAAAAAAAAAAAAAAAAAAAGAGAGAGAGAGAGAGAGAAAAAGAAGATATTCAGGCCCCATCATAGCACAGGAACTGTGCTTGTTAAAATTACAAATGACTTACTTCTAGCTTCTGACCAAGGCTGCATCTTGATCTTAGTGCTGCATTCAACACTATAGATTATGACATATTCTTAGATCGACTACAAAATTACACTGATATTCAAGGACAGGGATTAAGATGGTTTAGATCGTACCTATCAGACTGTTACCATTTTGTTTATTTAAACAGGCAATAATCCAAGTTAACGTCAGTAAATTATGGAGTGACACAAGGGTCTGTGTTAGGCCCTCTGCTATTTTTAATATACATGTGGGCAGCATATATATTGAAAATATAATATTGTTAGAAAACATGGAATTAGTTTCCACAGTTGTGCCAATAACACTCATTTAAATATTTTACCACAAATAAAAAATAAAATCTCTAAATTATCCAAACTAACAGAGTTTGTGAAAGATATAAAATATTGGAAGACCAACACCAGTCAGCAGTCATTTTCTTTTATTAAATTCGGATAAGACTGACAAAGTATTACTTATTGGACCAAAAACCTGTACACAGAATCTCTTAGAATACAATTTGCGTCTAGAAGGATGTACTCATCCGGGTGTTATATTAGACAGCAGCTTGTCTTTTGAAAATCATATTTCATGTTACTAAACAGCGTTCTTTCACCTCAGACACATCGCTAAGCTATGGAACTCCTTCTGATGCAGTAGTTTTTGCATTTATGACCTCTAGACTGGATTACTGTAATGCACTACTCTGTGATTGTCTTGCATCCTCAATAAACAAGTTACAGTTAGTTCAATATGCACCTGCTCGAATTCAGGTCCTGTGTATTTAACTAATCTTCTATTGCCCTACAATCCATCATGCATTTTAAAGGATTAGTTCACTTTCAAATGAAAATTACCCCAAGCTTTACTCACCCTCAAGCCATCCTTTTTGTACATGACTTTTTTATTTCTAATAAACACAATAAATATCCTGATGCATCTGAGCTTTCTGATGGTAGTGAACGGGACCAATACAGAAGGCGGTCCGGCGGAATCTAGATATTTTACTTAATAAATTGCTAAATATGGAAAAAAAAATTATACAAGCCCTTTATTACCCCCCCCCCCCCAGAGCCGTGTGGAGTACACGTTTATGATGGATAGATGCATCAGGATATTTATAAAAATATCTCTGATTGTCTTTATCAGAAAGAAGAAAGTCATATACACCTATGGCTTGATGGTGAGTAAAGCTTGGGGTAATTTTCATTTGAAAGGGAACTAATCCTTTAAATATCACAAAACTCTGTGCTTTTGGTAGTACCTCTCTATGTCCACTAAAGGAGGGAGAGCGTTTTCACATTTGGCTCCTAAACTCTGGAATAGCCTTCCTGATAATGTTCGGGGCTCAGACACACACTTTTAGTTTAAGTTTAGATTAAAAGACACATCGCTTTAGCCAAGAATTTACATAATACATCTCATAACCTTGTGTTCCAGTTATATCAGATGAAATGCACATGATTAACTTTTGCTTGAAATGTTATGAACAAGAGCTATGCTAATTATTTTCCATTTGGTATTCTCTTTTCACCTTGGGATGCCCATCCCGTGGTAACTACGGATTATGCCAGCCCCACTTTGGATCCAGCCTCTTACAAAGATTTCAGGTGACCCAACACCTGTGAAGAGATGATGCCAACACCAGTGAGGACGCCAACTCTGAATAAACATACACAACTGCCAAATTTTCTATATATTGTAATTATTATGATCACAGCTTGTTAGAATTGCTTTAATGAGCTCATTGTTTCTGCTTAAACAAATACCTGATGTTAGCTAACTGCATGACTTGTATTATCTTAGAACTGTACATTTCTGGACATATGGACATTACTGGACACAGTCACCTCTGATAACAAATTACTCTAAATTGTAATGTAGAAACATGTGTAAAGCTGCTTTGAAACGAAGGGCTCTTTTTTAACGATCTAAGCACATGGCACAGGTGTACATGGGGAGTGTCTGAATCCACTTTTCGTAGTTTAACGAAAAAAGGGGTCAGTGCACCAGGTGCATGGTGCAAAAAGGTTGTACCTATATTCTCTTAATGAGTCATGGGTGTGTTTTCGGCATAATGTGCAATAAACCAATCACAGTGTCATCTCCCATTCCCTTTAAAAATCCTTTAAAAATTGGTGGATTCGCTGTTTAATGGCGGCAATTTGCAAATGGAAAGACGGGATGCTTCTCCAGAGAGGAATCCTTTTTTTCCCTTAACATTTAAAAACGTTTGTGTGCTGCTGTGCATCCCCATGAGTGTGCGTTGTGTACCCGCCTATAAGCACATATTACTAACACGCTCTACTGCTAACACTGCACCATTGACTTTAGACCAGGTTTTTGTTGGTCAATGGTGCCAAAAATGCACCTGAACAAACTTCGTTTTCAGACCAGCACGCCCATGAGCGAACAGATCGGTGATAGTACATTTTCTATTTAAACAATTTGGTGCTAGACGTGAAAATGCTAACTGTGTCAGGCTGAAAATAGCAAAAAACACTTTCGTAGCGCCTGGCGTCACGTTGTGCCGGGTGTATGATAGGGTCCTATGTGTATTGTGAAAAGTGCTATACAAATAAAAGTGAATTGAATTTAATTGATATTTATCTTTGGAGGTTAAAGCTTTTTAAATTGCGGTAAAATTATGTGTCCCTAATAAAATTCATGAGCGAGCTTGCCAGGAAAGTAAAGAGACTGAAGTGTTACTTGATCCAATGTGTTTATGTGATTCCAAAAATTCAAACCAAACATATCATCATCTAATCAAGCTAAATCAAACTCCTCACACCCTTACAAAAAGTGTTTGAAGGCCAACTTTTCATATTCTGCAGTTCCACGCCTTGCAGTCAGAGGTTGTTTTGCTGAGAGATTGCAGAGCATATGGCACTGTAGCATTAGTTAAAATTTGCTTGTTCATCACCCAGAACATTCTTTAAGCTCTGGTCACAGACAGTGGCCTCTGCAGTTTCTATACATTAGTGAAGGTCCGCTTACACCCAGCTATCACATCTGTTTCAGTTCTTGTCCTAGAGAAACAGAGAGATCACAGAGTGGAGAAATGACATCGCACCATTCTTGTCATCATTTGCTGAATGTCAAGCATTAGATGACCATCTGTGCATTCCAGGAGGTATGCTGAGGCAGGTGAAGCGATCTCTCTGATGTGTGCTAAATCTGAAATAAAACCTTCCTTTGGGACATGAAGCATGCTCATCTGAAAAAATGTGTTCTAAAAATGTTTTTAATAATTACAATTAGTTCTCTCTCTCTCTCTCTACACACACACACACACACACACACATATATATATTTATATATATATATATATATATATATATATATACACTGTATATAAGCACGCATTACATTTATGAAATATATTAAAATTAATTGCTTTGTTAATAAATTATGTGTATAAATATAAGATAAGAAATAAAGAGAGCATATGGCATTGTGGCATTTTACCCCAACCATAATCACTCAGAAGATTTTTGAAAAGTTGGTTCACCATCTCAGGCTTAAATAATAACAATTATAATAATAAATATTAATATAAAATTGTTTACTTTGTATTAAATATATGGTAACCCTTTATCTCAAGAACATTCTTCTGACTATAAGCACATTTGCAAATTCATGTCAACCTGAACCCTAACGCCTAAGCCTAACTTCACAGTCCACTACAATACTAATACTCTAAAGAGAGTTAGTTGACAGTTGCAAAGTTACTTATAGTTAATTTTAAGAAGTAAAGTTACGTATAATAAAGTCTAACCAGTTTTATTGTAATATTAAATATATACACACACATACACACACACACACATCCCAATATATATACACAATTTATCAAAATATGTGACCATGTAAAACCAATGTCTGTGTGTTTTTGTATGTATAATATTTGTGGTGTGCGCCCATCCTCCAACATCCACAGAGACACTGTTCCTAAACCCTGGGGTTTTTGTGCACCTAGATCAGTCTCATCACTGGGTTCCCATAGGGACCACAAAACCCCTGTTGTCACGGTACCCGTGTCCCTCGACAACTCCGCCAGGCAGCCGGCTTGATAAGAGAGTGAGGAACGGAGGGATGGATGGGAGGATTAAGTCTTCTCTTCCAGGATAAGAACCTGTCTGATTGAGGCTTCACTCCTGGAGTGGGTTTGATCTTTCCACCCATATCCCCCTCATCTATTTTCTCATTCCCTCCATCCCTATTGTGATATCCCTTCTTCCACTCACCCTTCTGAACTATAATCCAATGTGACATACTTACAGATGGTCTGTCAAAGCCAGCACCAGTGGTTGCTCAGCATCAGGGGGCCTCTCGCCTGGCCGCCATCCTGGTTCTGTGGGACTGGGGGCCTCATCCAGCATATGCTTTGATGCTATAGAAATTAGACATTTATATGTGGTAAGTTGGGGGTTGTTGGCAGTCGAGAGGTTGTATTGAAGAGATATATTTGTAACGACAGGTCACTGAGTGAGAGGAGGAGCTGGTGTATCTTCATACCCTGACTTTGATAATTGGGTTGTGCCTGTGGGAGAAGAAACTGCTACATTTATAGAAAAAAAAATAACATTTTCATTTTCTTGTTACTAGTTGGTTAAAAAAACAACACTGTAGACCTGTGCTATAATAATATAAGATAACAGCATGAAAAAAAAAATTATAAACCTGCTTCATACTGCACACAAAAGCACAGCATAAGTGCAGCAAACACATGAGCTTTCAAACTGAGTGTTTTTGCTGCATAAAAGAGAAGCGGCTCTGTACAGAAAATAAAGTGTTTTCTGGGTTACTACATTGAGTGTTTCTTTTATATCTACTGTTAATTATAAAATGCTTAATGGTTGGGCAATGATTATTTATTTATTAATGAATTTTATTATTATTTAGAACTAAATTATTTAAAATTTTAAAACTTGATCATCATAAAATCTAATTTAATCTAATCTAATCAAGTATCACATTTACACCCAAATGGCAATTTTACAACCCACTTTACTAACGCTTCACTTAAAAGTCTCCTGAGCAATATTTTTTTCCTCTGGGTGGTTGCCTGAGTACAGTTTTCTGTAGTCAAGATTATATATATATATATATATATATATATATATATATACAGTATATAGGTTTCAGCATCTTCCTAGCATTGTTCAGGAAGCAGACACACTCTGTCAGTTTATATCTAGACTAAAAACGCATCTCTTTAACCTGGCATACACATAACACATGATCAAATTATGTTTTCCGATCCATCAAAAGATTGTTAGGCCTCATAGATTAGGTCAGCCTAAACCGGGAACACTTCAGGTTTCAGGTTATTTACAACATTATAGGTAATGTTGTAAATAATATTGAATTTCTTGCACAGACCAATCATTTCATAAGACCACAATGTATCGTCAGGAGCCATGGGTATTAATTTTGTTTTGCCTGTATATCTTTTTTTTTTTTTTAACTCTCCAACTGACAGTAGCCATTGACATTAAATGAACCATCAGCTAAAAATCTTCTTTACATTTCAAATGATGAAACAAAGACACCTACATCTTGAATGGCCTGAGGGTGAGTAAATTAACAGCAAATTTTCATTTTTGAGTGAACTAACCCTTTAAATAGCCCTCTTTTATACCATGAGATTTTGGCTAAATGACAAAACAAAGCAAAACAAAACAAACAAAAAACTTAGCACCCACATAGATAATAAACTCTATAGCCTGTGAGTGGATAAAAATGTAATGCGATGCACTCACTGCCAATGATGCAGCCGTTATGGTGATGGACAAAAAAAACAACTTGTTTATGGTAAAATGTTAATAATATAATAACACTTGCAAGTGCCTGACTATATTTAAATATAAACTTGTGACAGTATTTAATTTTTTTCTTTTTCCATTTCCTGACAAGTAGCGAGTTGGACATGTAAGGTTTTTGTATTGGTCTGCCATTGGTCAGACAAGCAATTAGTTGAATGGTTGCGGCAGTGTTGCTGCTGGTTGAGAATGAACTGAGAAACTGCTCAACTAGAATTATCTTTGCATATTAAGAAAAGAGAGGTATTTTAACATAAAAATGACATATTTCAACTTCGACCTCACAACAGTACTAACAGTGACATTTTGTGTGAGTAATTCACAAGCTAATGCAATATTGTTCTCAAGCAGACCACTCTTTTTATAGCAAAGCAAATGACCCATTGAGCTGTACGGCTCCAAGGCGAAATGTTCAGCTTCTTGCCTGAGGACACATTTTGTGAGCTGTTGATATATCCCAGAATCCCGCTGGAGAAGTCACACTGCGGTAGCATATTCATCATGTGGCCTCCACATTCAGCCTGATGTTATGAATCTAATTAGTTGATGGTGACACTGTCCTGTATCACCATCCTGCTCACATGCCTACACTGAGCTCCTATAACAGCTTGCAGTCTTTATGCCTTTAATCCAGAAACAAATCCTTTGCTTGAACGGGATGAATCTTATATTTGTAATTGTATTATTTTAATGACGCAAATAAGAAATGGAGTTTTCTCCTTCCTCTGTAAATCCATAATTATGTAGATTTTACTGCACTGAATTTTCAGGTATATTATTTAAATACTCTTTTCATGAGAAGTACTACAGATTGGATCTGGTTTTGTGAGAGTAATTTGTGTTTATATGTGCATAAACCTTTTATTGCATCTTTTCCTCAGAAAGGACAGATGTCATGTATCTGTCATGTATCATCTGGGCAAATGCGAACCATTGGGTACTATTTAAATTTGTGATATCTTTTTGTTTTCTATGAAATCTTTCAGAAATCAAAACCTCCCCAGTCTAAAACAGCACTTATTGAAATCCAACTACAAAAGTTAAAAAAGTTCTTTTAAAGTATCATCAAGTATAAGCAACTTTCTGCTTTCACAGCTAACGCATCACAACATGATCTCATTAGTAATCGCAGACATAAAGTGTAGTTTTAGTTTATTGGGTTTAATTATATATTTTTATATAGGTTATTTATATATGTTCAATGCCATAATGCACATAATAAACATTGTTTTGTACAGTAAAAATGCTTTTGTTTCATTGACCAATGAATACAATATAAATTGGGATATTAGGTGTAATGCAGTTAAACCGGGTGTAAGTAAGATTTATTTATTTTGACATTTATTTAAAACACTTACCCTAACTTTACCATAAATACCATGAATAGTTCAACCAAAAATAAAATTCAGTCATCATTTACTCACCCTCAGGTTGTTCCAAACCTGTATAATTAAAGTATATAATATGATCCTGACAGTTCTCCTTATGTGCTGTATGGAAGAACTTCACACTAAAGTCACAAGAGGACTGCTCATCACACTATTTCAATCTAGCATGCTGTACTTTTGGCCTGTCAGACTAGAGCTTTTTTTTTGTTGCACCTCTGTGAAGAAAAAGATAGCACTGGATGAAATTGTATCAATTTACATGCACTTGTGAGATGAGTTTCAATTGTGGCTTTTAGCACCAGCCCATTAGCCTGATAATTGAAACCCAAGCTCCGTCTGCTGCTGGCTTTGAATACAACCTAGTTGATGCTAAAGCAAGCACGAAGAGCGTTCTTGGCAAACTATTGAGTCCTGCAAATCCATAAAATCAGCAGACGTGGTCTGATGTTAATGAACTGTACAGTTGCCTTTCGTTATTTACTTTCTCTCCTTATCTTGCCCCCTTATCATTCCCAACCCTTTCATTTTCTCTCCCAGTCTGTAAATGATATTTTTCCATTCCTTTACCTTGCAAGGATATCTGATCTGAACACTCAGAGGAGCACAAAATCATCTTTCTGTTGAATTAGTCCTGGATGGCTCTTTGAACAAAACCAAAGGAAACCAGATTCTGATGGTCTTGGATTGTGCAGCATGTCTCAAGTGCACAGCAGTCTTATTAATGCGTGCTGTTATTTACCCCGCTCTTCTAAAGCGAAATATCTATGTAATGGTGTGCGTGTGGTTGTGTGTGTGTGTGTGTGTGTGTGTGTGTAGCGACTAGTGTTATGGCAGATATTAACGCACGGTCACACCCTCTCCCTTCATGACACACATAAAACCCAGCACTCATTAAAGACGGATCAGTGCTTTTTATTAGAGGCAAGACAACGTCGTATATGCCTCCAGAAACATGCTTGATATAAAATACAGATATTTCTTTGTGTAGGCAAACTGTCCCTATATAATATATGCTCTTTTGTGAGTGTGTGAATGCATGCATGTGTCATTTTAGCTCATGTTTGAGCTCATAATGAGAAAGTCTGTCACATTCCTCATTTTCTCACTTTTCCAAGATATCGCATTTTGGAGTTCCACTTTTATTGTTGCATAATATATTAATAGTGTGTATTATAATATATTATAATATAAGATGCATAAAGAAACATTGTTTTGGAAAATGCTGCTGCTGTTGTTTCATTGGCTAATATAAATTGTGATATTATATTATAAAAATATATTATATTATACAAGAGTACTGAAGTTAAACCTGGTACATTGGCGTTTTTTTTTTATTCTCTTTTTTGTTAAGAAATTAATACTTTTTTTCATCAAGGATATGTTAAATTGATCATATGTAACAGTAAAGACTGTTTCAAACGATTTCAGTTTTCACATTTCATATTTCCACTTTCTATTGAGATTCCGCAGCTCTTTTCTTTCTGCTGCAGTCAGACTGTACAATAAACAATAAGCACTGCTAAACTATAACTTTTTTCACTTTTGCAACATTTTGTACAGATAATGAGCCATTTCACTGTGCAATTTTCTAAAACGTACAATATTTCTTTTGTATATTCTATTTTGTAAATTTATTTTAGTTTTTCTGTTTTTATCTTAGTGCGTACTACTTTTTTACCATGTACCCCTGCTGTTGCTAAATGCAATTTCCCTACTGCGGGACAAATAAAGGTTTTACTTACTTATTCACATGTCAACAAAAATATTAAGCAGCTCAACTGTTTTCAATATTGATAATAATAAATGTTCTTCAGCAGCAAATTGGCCTTTTAAATTTTTTAATTATTGATTTCTGAAGGATCATATGACATTGAAGACTGGAGTATTGGCGACTGATTTGTTTGTGAGGGCATTTTCACATAATTCATTTGAATCTGGTAAGTTTTCTTCCTTAGTTTGGTTCATGTAAGCATGAACATGACAATCACAAGCTTTGAAATATAGTTTACTTTTGTGAGAAACTAGCCGATCAAAAAAAAAAAAAAAAAAAAATGGGGACACTTTTATTAGTTTGGTCCGTTTTGTGAAATCTAATCCAACCAAGGAAATCCTGCATCTCTTGCAAATGCGTTATCAGCAGACAAACATTCTTTTAGATGCTTTTGTGTTAAACAATTGCTTCAATAATTTATCCAATAACTTGTACATAATAATAATAGAATACATTCAATCCAATCACAGACTTGTAAGTTTGTAAGGTACAGTATAAGGTTGATTTGAGCACTGTTGCTGTAATAAAATCATTTATTAGATCAGAGTTATTTCTGAACCGACAATCAAAGAAGTTTTGCATTCTTATGATAGCCCTCTCTCTCTCTCTCTCTCTCTCTCTCTCTCTCTCATTTCTACAGCGGCTGCTGTCAGTCTGGGCTCTTGTCCAGCTCTGTGCCACTCTGATATTGCATTCAGACTCTCTCTCTCTGTCTCACACACACCCTCTCATATATTGCTGTACCCATGCCAAAGCTCTCAAAGTGCCAGCATGTGTTTCACGTCCTCTGATGCTCCTCGTGTCACCACAGCCTGTCTGAACGCTTCGTAATATCAATAATTGATGCTCTTGAGGAGCAGTAATTAAATTAGTTAATTATGCCGGTAAAATTACATGTAATTATGAGACTGGAGGGTGTGTTTAGTAAATTAGTCTCGTCCATGCTCACTGCTAAAGAATGCTGCCAAAATTGGTTCCTTTATGATTAGGTAAATATGATAGTTTGTTCTCGTTCTTTATCTTTGGAATCAAATGTGTAGGAGAGTAAATGTAATGATCTGTCCCATTTCTCTCCAGGCCCACTTCTCAGTTCTTCTCATAGAACATCAAATACTTAAAATGTTCTTAAAGAGAGAGTTAGTCTCACCCTCATGTTGTTCCAAAACCCATAACACTTTCATTCATGTTTGGAACATAAATTAATATATTCTTAATATTCCTTCATTTGTGTCCATCTATTGAAAGTGCACACAACTAAAATTTTCAAGCTACAAAAAATGCCATAAAGACAAAAGTAATCTGTATGAACTGAGATGTTTAAGACAGACACAATTGTTTTATACCAGTGGCTCTCAACTGGTTTGACCATGGGACCCACATTTTCAAAATGATCATTAATCCGCGATTCAAATTTTTACGAATCTGAACCAAACTAATTTATTTCTCAAACACACACACACACACACACACACACACGCACATACACACAGTCCCACTTTGCTTAACATACACAAGATAAGAGTAAGAATACCACGAACACTGATGAAAATAGAACTTAAGTTAAGGCTATTAAAAAGCAATTCTTTAGTATACAACAAAGTTAGCAAGTTGGTATGAGCCACCACAGTCATCAAAAATATAGAAAATCATACAGTGAAAATAAAGTGGTATTTTGGACACAATACTAACATGAACTGTTAAACATATGGACACTGATGCTGCCAAAAATGGCTCAATAAGTAGGTACTTAATTTCAATAAGTACTTTCTTAACGAGCGCTAAATGAGTAGGTACTATATAACTAGTTCCCTTTCTAGGGAACTTCGAGCTGCGTCGAAAGTTTGACGCAATGGGAACGCTTCGCGTGAGTGCGTCATGAAGCACATGTGAAATCCGTCCAATGGTGTGACTCGACGTCAGAGGCGGATGACGTCACGAACCAGGAACTATAAAGCACGCTGAAAAACAGCGATCGCCAGCTTCTGTGTCTTCAGTCGCGCTATTTGTGAAACGTGTGTCTTATTTGGTGTTGTCTGTGATATACTCTCTCTCTCTCTCTCTTGTTATGGCGAAGCAGCAGCAGTTTAGAGTGTGTGTTCCTCCCTGCCCTCGTTTCATTACTGGTGGGGATACACACACTCTATGTGTTGTTTGTTTGGGTGTGGAGCATGCACAGTCGGCATTTGAGGGTGCTGGCTGTGCACATTGTGAGCAGTTGCCGCTGCGCACGCTCCGCACTCGCCTGGCAGTTTTTGAGGAAACTGCTCAGGCTCGCGGTCCTCTTGGTGCGGGTCCCGCTGCTGCTGAGGCTCAGCGGCGATCCAAATCTTGGGGATCGCAAATGGATCTGACAGAGGGGGTTGAGACGGGCCCAGCCTTATCTCACCCCTCCCCTGGCAGATCTAGCGATTCATCCTTGAGTTCGGAAGCACGCTTTGCGGTTCCTTCCGCTCAGGGTGAACCGCCGGTGCTTAATATATCCAGCTCTGAGGAGTTGGATGTAGAGAGCATCGATGCAGGAGATGACTCGCCATCATCTCCTGCATGTGAGGAGCTAATGGAGGTTGTGACTCGAGCTGTAGCCAAATTGAATATAAACTGGCCAGCAGAGAGGCAGGAGGTTCGTCCTAGAAGCAAACTGGACGAACGCTTTCTCCCCTCACGAGCACAACCTCCGCGTCGGGGCCTTCCGTTCTTTCCTGATCTCCACACCGAGGTGTCGAGATCATGGAAAAAACCGGCCTCCTATAGAGTGCATAGTCCACAATTATCGCACTATGCATCTATAGTGGGTCTTAAAGAGCACGGTTATGGGGCGATGCCTAAGGTGGAGGAGACGCTCGCGGGCTATCTCTCTCCCCAGTCAGCATCGTCCCTGAAGGCCCCGACATTGCCCACCAAGCCCACGAGGCTAACATCATCACTGGTGGGCAAGGCTTATGTAGCGTCTGGTCAGGCTGCAGCATGTCTCCACACTATGGGCGTGCTGCAGGCCTACCAGGCTGAGCTGCTTGGAGAGCTTGATGAAGGCGGGGGTATTGGGCCTGAGGCAGTCAGCGAGCTTCGGCGGGCCACAGATTTGTCTCTTCGGGCCACCAGGGAGACGGCCAGATCTATTGGCCGCTCTATGGCAGCCCTGGTGGCCACGGAGAGGCATCTGTGGCTCAATTTATCTGCTATCCATGAGAGGGATAAGAATTTCCTCCTGGACGCCCCAGTCTCGCATCCTGGCCTCTTCGGCGACGCCGTCAATAGCGTCGTCGAAAGGTTTCAGGAAGCTTCTAAGCAGACTGCGGCGTTTCAGAAGCTCCTTCCCCGCCGCCCTCAGTTCTCCGGGCAGCAAGCCAAACAACCTGCTACAAAAGCCAGCTCCTCACACCGTGCTGCACAAAAACAGAGCGTGGCTTCTCGGGCTCCCCCAGAGAGAGTAAGGGGACCTGGGAAGCGCGCTCAGCCCCAGCCTCCTAAGAGTAAGACAGACCTGAGGGCCGTCATTACTGCTAGGAAGGCTGCGGGGAAGAGGTCCTGACGCCATCAATGTCAGGTCTCTGAGGGCAGGTCCCTCTGGGGAAAAGCGGTGTTCACCTCTGCTTACGGTGCCCGCTTCTCTTCGGTGCCCTCAGAGGGCTGTTCTGCCAACCCTGCCACCTCTGGTGCTTCAGGGCGCAGCAGTCCTCAGCAGGCGTGTAGCTCAGTGTCCGCCCGGCAACGTAGCGGCACTGGGCTGCGCGCCCCCTCTAAGGAGGGTCTCAAAGCAGTCAGTTCGGGTGTTCCCTGCCGGTTCCTCGTTACAGGGCACCGAACTGGTTGTGCAAGAAATACCAGAGGCCAGTCTCGAGAGGCTGGTTCCCTTAGTAGAGTATTTGGCAGCGTGGAAACTACTGCCAAACATTTCTCAATGGGTCCTGCGTACTATCGAAAAGGGTTATGCCATTCAGTTCGGGTCTCGCCCGCCCAGATTTATGGGGGTCCTACCCACAGTGGTGGGCCCCGAGCAGGCTCTGGTAATGGAACAGGAAGTAAAGACTCTGCTGGGAAAGGGAGCCATAGAACATGTACTCCCTCCAGACAGAGACAGCGGTTTCTACAGCCGTTACTTCATCGTTCCGAAGAAGGATGGGGGGTTGCGTCCCATTTTGGACCTGCGGCATCTGAACATGTCAGTAATGAAGCTCAGGTTCAAAATGCTTACGTTGAAGCAGATCGTGTCACAAATCAGGTCCGAGGACTGGTTTGTCACGATAGACCTCAAGGACGCATACTTCCATATTTCCATCCTTCCTCAACACAGGAAGTTCCTGAGGTTCGCTTTTGGGGGCGAAGCTTACCAGTATCGGGTTCTTCCGTTCGGTCTAGCATTATCACCCCGCACTTTCACCAAATGTGTGGATGCAGCATTGGCACCGTTGCGTCTACAGGGTATCCGCGTACTGAACTACATCGACGACTGGTTGATTTTAGCTCAGTCGCGGCAGGTGGCGGTTCGGCATCGAGATGTCGTTCTCGCCCACCTGAAAGTGTTGGGGTTAAGGTTAAACGCAAAGAAAAGTGTGTTGTCTCCAGCTCAGAGCACCACTTTTCTGGGCGTGGTTTGGGATTCTGTTGTGATGCAGGCGCGTCTGTCTCCTGCTCGCATAGAATCAATCCTTTCCACCGTAAACCGGATAAAGCTAGGCCAGTCACTCACTGTGAAACAGTTTCAGAGACTGTTAGGTCTGATGGCAGCAGCGTCCAACGTGATACCTTTTGGCCTGCTGTACATGAGACCTTTGCAGTGGTGGCTCAGGACCAAGGGGTTTTCCCCAAGGGGAAATCCTTTTCGCATGATCAAAGTCACGCGGCGATGCTTACGGGCTCTGATTATGTGGAAGAAACCTTGGTTCCTGTCCCAAGGGCCCGTGCTGGGAGCTCCGTGCCGTCGCAAGTTGCTAACGACGGATGCTTCCCTCACGGGTTGGGGAGCGGTCCTGGAGGGCCGCTCAACTCAGGGTCTGTGGAGAGGACACCATCTATCCTGGCATATCAATCGCCTGGAGATGTTGGCGGTCCTTCTTGCTCTCAAGAATTTCCTCTCAGACCTCAGGGGCCACCATGTGCTTGTCCAGTCAGACAACACATCGGTGGTCGCCTATATAAATCATCAGGGGGGTCTGCGCTCGCGACCACTCTGCAGACTGGCGCACCAGATCCTCCTGTGGGCCCAAGGGAAACTGCTCTCGCTCAGGGCAGCTTACATCCCTGGGACCCAAAATTTGGGAGCAGACATCCTGTCGAGGCAGGGGCTGAGGCCCGGGGAATGGAGGCTCCACCCCGAGGCGGTGGAGCAGATATGGAGGGAATTCGGCCAGGCACAAGTGGATCTGTTTGCGTCTCGAGAGACGTCTCACTGTCCACTCTGGTTTTCCCTCACGCATCCGGCTCCTCTGGGGCTGGATGCTATGGTACAGACGTGGCCGAGGCTTCGTCTGTACGCCTTCCCCCCGATTGCTCTGCTCCCTGGAGTTCTGGAGAGAGTTCGCCGGGACCGAGTTCGGCTCATACTAGTCGCCCCGCGCTGGCCGGGCAGAGTATGGTTCTCCGACATCGTGGCTCTCCTGGACGGCTCTCCTTGGGAGATTCCCGTCAGGAGGGACCTTCTGTCCCAGGCGGGGGGCTCGATCTTTCACCCCCGCCCAGAACTGTGGAAACTGTGGGCTTGGCCTCTGAGGGGGCCCAGCTCATAGGCGTTGGTCTCTCGACTGAGGTCGTGAATACCATCCTCCACTCCAGAGCTCCCTCCACAAGGAAACTGTACGCTTTGAAGTGGAGACTCTTCACTTCTTGGTGCAGTGACCGCCAGCTTGACCCAGTTAACTGCCCGATTGGTACAGTACTGGAGTTCCTGCAGGATCGGTTCACTGCAGGGTTATCCCCGTCCACATTAAAGGTCTATGTGGCGGCCATAGCTGCTTACCACATTCCTTTGGGTGGTTTATCTGTGGGAAGAGACCCATTAGTTACACGTTTCCTTCGTGGCACATTGAGGCTGAGGCCTGCAGTCCGATCACGAGTGCCGGCCTGGGACCTGTCCTTGGTCCTCCAAGGCTTGACCCTGGCCCCATTCGAGCCCATTGAGGAGGTGCCGATCAAGTTTTTAACACTTAAAACTTTATTTCTCTTGGCTGTTACGTCTCTTAAGAGAATAGGAGATTTACAAGCTTTGTCGGTGGCCCCGTCATGCTTGGAGTTTGCGCCCGGGATGGTGAAAGCTTTTCTCCACCCGAGGCCAGGCTATGTTCCTAAGGTGCCTACTAATGTGGCCAGATCTATAGTGCTGCAGGCTTTCTGTCCTCCTCCCTTCCGGGATTCTGACCAGGAACGCAACAACCTGCTTTGCCCAGTCCGGGCGTTGGATGCGTATGTCCACAGAGCTGCCCTGTGGCGGAAGACGGAACAATTGTTCGTTTGTTTTGGAGCCCCTAACACAGGGTCCCCAGCATCTAAGCAGAAGATGAGTAAGTGGATAGTCGAGGCTATTTCACTCTCATATGAATCGGCCGGACTTCCTTCCCCTTTGGCAGTTCGAGCCCATTCGACCCGAAGTATGGCTGCCTCTAAAGCTCTGCTCTCCGGAGTATCTTTGCGTGACGTTTGTGATGCGGCCGGCTGGTCCTCGCCGCACACATTCGTGAGGTTCTATGATCTTGACCTGGGCTCCACTGGGGCTCAGGTTCTCTCTTCCTAGTGTTCACGTTTCACTAGCTAGTCATTGGTCATTATGGCGACGTGGGTATTAGCGTTCCCATTGCGTCAAACTTTCGACGCAGCTCGAAGTTCCCTAGAAAGGGAACGTCTCGGTTACGACTGTAACCTGGGTTCCCTGAGAGGGAACGAGACGCTGCGTCGCCCTGCCATACTTCCTGCATGTCTATCAGCAGCGACTTCAGACTTTGAGAAGCTGGCGATCGCTGTTTTTCAGCGTGCTTTATAGTTCCTGGTTCGTGACGTCATCCGCCTCTGACGTCGAGTCACACCATTGGACGGATTTCACATGTGCTTCATGACGCACTCACGCGAAGCGTTCCCATTGCGTCAAACTTTCGACGCAGCGTCTCGTTCCCTCTCAGGGAACCCAGGTTACAGTCGTAACCGAGACGATCTCTTTGAGTATGAATGCGATCCGGCAATCATCTGCAATGTTGACGTTATCATGTATCAAGCGCAACAACTTAAAAGATATGAGTGACAGATTTAATTAATCTATCTGTAAATATCTTGATGTTGATTGAACTTGCTCATTTTGTGGTCTTGTTGAAGAAACAGCTCCCCATTCATTTGTTATATTAGTGTAACCAATAAATTTGAGGTTAATTTAAGTTCTAATATTTTTAACCCTACTAATGTGACCCACAGTTTTATCCTTAAAGATATTTTTTTTATTACGAAAACCCAAAATCACAATCTCTTGAATATGTTAATTTCTTTATTTTATGTGCAAAAATTTTCATCCACAAGCAAAAGTGACTTAAATCTCCTTTGTTTTCCTCTTTTACTTTAATTAAACTGTTGTTTCATTCCTTCATAAATATATATATATTTTATGTATTATGATGTATTATTCAGATATTTAACCTTGTCATTGTGCTCTTTTTACTGTATATAATGTCATTTTGATGTACACAAACCCATGTTTTTTTGTCATGATTGTTCATTGATAAAGATACAATCATAGTATTTTCTCTGATCTTGTATAATAAGTTCTGCAATAAAAAAAAAAAAATGAGTGACAGGTGCACCAACACCTCATAGCATCAGTAACTCAACAACCCTACGGTTTTCCTTTAAGCTGCTCGAAGATCCCGCCTTCGGAGAAGAAAGTTGACTTTGTGCTCAGAAAATGTAAGTATTGCTACTAAAAATAATATTTCCCTAGAATGAATTGCATTGCTAGCCCACCCCAACACTTACGCACAATAATAATGATAAACGCTGAGCAATACTTAAATAATTTCATAAATAATGAAATTATATTACTTCTTTTTACTGAAAATAATGTTTTAGTAAAACAAGCAAAATGTGATTTTTGTCATGACATAGCTATGCATGAACACACTAGACAAATGCAGCAAAGGTGAATAGAACAATTTGCAATGTTTTCAATTTACTGACAATAGAAAAACAACTGAATAAATGAATTAATAAAAGTAACCACAGTAAATAAATACACATACAAGTCAACAACACATGAAACAAAGCTTTATTCAAACTTATTGTTGTTCTAACAATCACATATTTACAGGCAGTGAACCCCACATCCTACTGCCATCTCAACACAGCTGAAGATCATGTCGTTGCCGTTTTACTCCAGGTTGCTCCACGGGGATCGTCCCTGTAAGTTGCTTTGCATAAAAGCATCTACCATATGCATAAATGTAAATCCTTTTTTTTAAGTGTCTTGGGCACAAAAACTCAATAAAGCTGCTTATTTCTTAAAGTTTTCTTTTTCAAGGTACTACTATAATATAAAAGCATATATTACAGGGGAGGGGTGGGGGGTGGGGTTCTTTTTCTCAACAAATGCCACTGTCATCTTTCCTTGCAGGTCCTGCTCCACCACAAAAGCTCTGCAGCAAATGCACAGAAATCAAGGATCATAAAAGTGCTCTGAAATTACAATAATTAAAATAAACTGAAACTTATGATTTAAATAGATTCTTTTTATTCATTTCTGTAGTATACTCACTTAAAGCCTTCGACTGCAAAATTCCTTCATCAGTCTCTCTCCATCGGATAAACACGTGTTCATCTGTCCCTGAAACATCCAGACAAGATTCAAGTTACTCTGTGATTTATGTGCTCAATTCTACATTTACATGCTGAGGTAGTTGCTGATGTATTAACTCACTTCCGATCCAATACAAATGTTCCTTAATTTATCAACAGTACTAATGAACAAATAAAATAGATAACTTATGTCTAGTTACTTGTACATTTGTTTATTTACATTACTTACATTCATGTAATGTAGGCAGTGTTGACAGTGAATTCTACATAATAGCACAAATAAATCACTCAGATGTCTATTTCATGTTGTGATGTGCTCATCTGCAATACTTTTTTTCAAAAGATTTTCCTGTCAGATGTTAAATAAACATTTAGTAAGCGTCTTTAAGATGTATATGGTTTAGAATTCATGTAAATCCACTTGAGACATGTACTTACTAGAGTTCCCCCGATAACTATACACAATAAAACTTGTTTTTACAGCAAAATCATAACTATGCTATACTGCCTAGCATCTTTACACATTCAACAATTCAACAGTTGAATGTTCGATTAAGATGTATCCTTTCCCGTGGCCTCCTGGGAAGGCTGGGTTAGAAAAGTATCCATCGATGAACACTTCAGAATCTGGGCGGAAGCAGTAGGCCATCCAGGTACTTCATCCAGGAGGTTTCAGATATACTACTCCTCTCACATTCTGTTTTCTCCTACTAGGCAAGTAAGCATATTCAGATGTGCTTTAAGTATATGCGCGACCAAATCTCGTGACAATTAGTACGTCACCAAGGTAATTCTCGCCTACTCTTTTATGAATACTAAAGATTGGGACATACTTATTCACTCTCCTACTGCTTTTCCCCTACTATAATAGTAGAGAAGAAGGTGATTTCAGACGCAGCACGGCTCTCCAACAGTTACATGAAAAATACTGGACAAGAGACAATGGAGACGTCTGACACCGACGCTCTGAAGCTTGCTTCAAACTCGAACGGTCCTTGCAATGAACCACTGCTTTGGAGCTTGTATCATTACGTCACTAGTCACGTGAAAATGACTTCTGAAGCAAACACACTGGTTCACTCCTGTAGTGAACCAACTGACTGCTTTGACAGCCTAATCCAGTGTTGACAGGTTTGAAACCTGGCGGCTGTATTTCTTATAAAAGTGAAGCCAAACCATGGCAACACCATGGGTTGTAGTAGTCAGTGTTTGGATTGGCGTTATTGTTGAGGAGAGTGGATTGAGTTTATTTCAGTGTTGTGATGGTTTCCAACTTTTTTTAAGCTGGTCTGATCTTCTGTCCTTGTCTAAAGAAATAATTACACACACATCATGCTTAATGTTTTATTATCAAGGTGAACACATGAAATTCATCAGTATCTGTAAAATTCACCTACATGAATGAGTTTCAGCACACTAACACTGTTTCAGCTTTGATCGCCTCGGTAAACACGTAATAAATGTGGCGTTAACATATAAGGCTACTTGCATTTTATGGTTGTCAGCTTTGTTGCATTACATCTACTTCACCAGGAGATGGTGCTGCAATTTGTATCTTAGTGAAGTTTCAAGTAATGAACCATTTTCGACACAATTGTATCAGAAAGCAATAATGCTCCGCAACGCTTCATTTGGCCATCACTAGAGACATGAAGGCTATTATGCAGAGACACTAATCACTAACAACACACACCTGTGAACAATCAAGTCAATGAACCAATCACAAAACAGAACTGAGAATCACATGACCAAAACAACCAATGAGAAAATGACACATAAAACTTATTCGAGACCGATCGGCATAGGACATCAAAGTATCACGAGAGCAATTCGAAAGCATAAAGAGTCGTCTGCTCTCCAATCGCTCTCGAGGAACTTTAATGTCATACGCCGATCGGTCTGCAGCGCCGATGCATCTCGAACAAACATAGACAGAGGGAACACGTGGCAGGCTAACATCAGAAGTAAGGGAAGCACATGACAAACTGGAAACATGACTATGAAAAAAAACAAACACCCAACAACGACGTACCAGTTACACAATTTTTTGGTTGCCAACTTTTCAGTAATTTCATGACTTGCCACCTGACAATGTAGCTAAGATGTTGCTGTAATTTCATTTGTTCTTTATATACAGGACAGTGAAGTGACATACAGTGTGCCCCTCCGCATTTGTGCGCGAGCAAAGTATAACATCTGACAGGACAGGAAAGTTTGTTTTTCTGAGGTGAGATTTTTTGTTTCGTAAAAATTTATGAAAATAAAATTAGAATAATGACACTGACGTATAGCCTGAACTCATCTCATCTGACCACAGATACTTTATCAGGATAACGCAGTTGCTTTACTTAAACCGTGTCTGACAGAAGCGTCCAAAGCGTTCACACACGTATTTCAAAATAAAAGTCTCGTATCAGAAAAACTTTTAGAATTAAAGTGTTTTGTTGACCCACTCAAAACAGAGAAACACTGCTTTTTAGCAGTGCATATACATAAAGCATATCATGTACGGTAAACAGAAGCTCAGCCATACTTGCTTGATGCACAAGGGCAAACCTCATGATTCTCACCCATCAAGCAATGCTTGATTCATATAGTACTTTTACTTCATCTTTCTGTACTATTTGAAGCATGCAAAATTTGGTTGTGTGAACTTGTAATAGATGTACAAAAAAGATGAAAGAATATTAAAATCTTCATTTGTGTTCAGAAGATGAACAAATGTCAACTCATGGGTTTGGACATAAGGGTGAGTAATGACAGAATTTTCCTTTTTGGGTGATTATTCCTTTAAAAGAATAGTTCAGCAATACACTGCCAGTTAATAGTTATCAAGCTACAAAAAAAAACAAAAAAAACAAAAAAAAAAACCCTAACCCTAACGAAAAAAAAAACACCATAAAACTGCAGTAGTTCATACAATGGTATATAATATATTGCACTATAAGCCTTCTGAAGACATATACTTTTGTAAGTATTATATAAGGGAAAACAGTTAAAAATGTAAGAATATTTCTTATGTAAGTTTTGTGAAACTCTTTGGAGTGTTTGACACTCCCTTGCTGTATTATTGTGAACATTAGATATTGTAATTTATAGATGCATTGCAGCTCTAATAAATTTATATGAGATTTCTCAGCCACACAGCAGATTCTTAAGATATCTCATGTCTCCTTGGTTTTTTAATCTTTAATGTGATTAAACAAGTTGCCACATCATCTTTCACTTTTACAGCTCTGATTACTTTAAAAATTCAATTGTGTTTGCCTCTAAATCATACTCCAACACCTTCCCCTGCAGAGGCTGTGAGTCTTTCCTGAGTAGTGCCAAAGAAAAAGAACCTGCTAAAACATCATGAACCAGCCATCTATCAAATGCAAAATTCACATATGAGAACTTATTTATCAACAGACCTACTTTTTAGCATTAGTGGGCTCCAAAAGTCACTGAAATGCTTCCACATAGCTAATCATTTTAATATCAGCATAACACTAAAATTGAAAATGTTACATTTCATAATTTCTTGGTATTTGGTATGTGTTCTTTTGAAGTAATGACAACATCATTCAAGCTGCATGAAGTTTGTTTAAAACCCAATGATCATGTTCTCCAGCATGATTTGAGAATAATCCAAAAAGCATCTTATGCTTTATTGCAAGCAAGAACCATCACGATTTTGTCACAAATGTGCTTATTAGTGACCAAGAAATAGTTTCCTATTTATTTTAGCTCATGATGTTTCTTCATTTAATTTTTCAAAATGCAAAAATGTTATGTATTTTGAGATTTAAATTAGATTTTAAATTCCAGATTGTCAATGTGGACTTTTGGACCCCACAGTATTTGCCATATGTAATTACTTTCCAAAATATTTTGGATGCAGATTTCAGCACCTTAACTGAAACTCAGATGCTTGAAGCAAATGTTCAAGTCTGACTCATCCATCTGTTGTCGTTCTATTAAAGCTATGGGAAAATGGCAGTATGACAAAATATATTGCTTGCACATTTTCATCAAATGTATTTGACAAAAAATATATTACATATATGTGTAACTCCCTTGCAGAGTTCATTTGCATATAAATCATCTGGATTGTTGCATGTTCTTATACCATAAGTGTACAGTATGGCTCATTGTTAACATTGTGTCCAGTGTTTTCTCAAGTCATTGAAATAGCTTCACGTGTTTAGTGGGGTTGTGTACCTTTGACTCATAATAATGAGCTACAAGCAGCTCTGCTGAGTTTGATTGACAGCTTGTTGACTGAGTATGATGGGGAAGCGGGATGTGCTCGTGACAGCTTCAGTCCTTCAGCCCTCTCTCTCTCGCCGCTCAAAGACATTTATAAAGAGCATCCCATCTCTCTCTTCCCCCTCACCATCCCTCTGTCTCCTGAGATGCCATACTGAGTTAATTGCATTATTCCACACATTCCCAGATCCGCTCGCTTTTGCTCTCTTTTTCACATAGAAACACACACGAAATCTGCACGTATCAAAATCACACGCTATACCTCAAGGACGAGGCAGAGTTTTTGATTTATTTAGAGAGAAAGCTCATCTTAAAAATGGAGAGGGGAAGTTTACACAGTTCTCTGTACGGGGGAGGAAAATTCGATTTAACTGGGGGGTTGTCACGGAGATGCACATGCGTTTTGACAGCAGGGGTAACTGGCTGATTGAACAATACAAAAACAAGCTAGACAGAAAGCAAGACTTCACTCCCCTGATGTTCATTTCTGAGTACTTGGTCGAGACCGCTTTTGTTCACTAAAACAGGGCCTGGAAGGAAGCATAGGATTAAAGAGAGAGATTTTGAGTTTGGAAGTCTGCATGTGTTTAAGTTTTATTCATGAAAATAAGTTAATGTTGTTGTTTTTTTTCCTATAAATAAATAGTGACCTTGGCTATAATCATTAAAGCGGTAGTTTTTACAGCATTTAAACGGTTCACCCAAAAATGAAAATTGTCATTTACTCACCCATAAGCCATCCTAGGTATATATGACTTAACACAATGGGAGTTTCACAATTCTGGCTCTTCCCTGCTTTGTAATAGCATTGAATACTGCCCAAGTTTTTGAAGCTTCAAAAAGCGCATCCAACCATCATGCAATTAATCCATACAGCTCCAGTGGGTTAACAATAATTTTGAGAATAATATCCATATTTAAATCTTTACAAACTACAATCACTGGTTTCCGGCAACGCCTATACGAGTGTTCATGAGCGAATCGAGTCCAGGCGTGAGGATGATCTGACCCGTCATATGACATAGGACGTATGACGTAAGCTTAGGTGAGAATAGACGCCTGTCTCTAAAACCACGTAACTCTGTGAACACACGTACAGCTGTTGTCGGAAGCCAGTGTTTATAGTTTGTAAAGTTTTAAATGGATATTTTTCTTACAGAAACCCATCACTTTGCTTCAGAAAGCATTTATTAACCAACTGGAGTTGTATGGATTAATTTTATGATGGATGGATGCGCTTTTTGGAGCTTCAAAACCTCGGGCAGTATTCAGTGCCATTTACAAATGGGAAGAGCTAGGATATTATTTAATATAACTCCAGTTGTGTTCGGCTGAAAAGTCATACACACCTTGAGGGTGAGGGTGAGTAAATTATGGGATAATTTTAATTTTTGGGTGAACTGTGTCTTTAATAATACAGATCATTGTTTACAGTTAATTTTTAAAACAATAACATTTGATAACAATACTAGCAACATTTAAAGTTATATCAATTAAAATTAGTTAATTAATTATGACTTCTGATTATAAATGATTACTTATGATGAGATTATCAATTTATATGCGTAAACAATAAACAACAGTAATTATTTTTGTAAATTATCATTAACCTAGAATAATGGATGTTGTAAAATATATTTCTCATGTTACTCTGTGAAACCCGTATGACCCTCTTTCTTTCATGGAACACAAAAGATATTTTTTTTAGAAGAAAAAGTAAATTTAGAAGTGAATTTTGTTTTCACAAAACTGTTCAGAATTCATTCACAAATTAGACTGATTTGGTTCTCAAATTCAAATCACTGAATGATGTGGCTTGAATGGTTTACTTACTGGTTTGAAAGATTATAACTGAATAATGACTTTAGTTTTTGGTTGGTTCTTCTCGTGATTAGAAGACTTGAATAAAGTGCACAAGTCTTATGTATCACTTTCTTATGGAGCACTTATGGTGCTTTTGCATACTTCTTAAGGCTTGAAATCTCCAGCCCACATTCATTATAATTGCATGGAAAAGATTTTCTTTTTTCTTCCACAGCAGAAACAAATTCATATGGGTTTAGAATGACATGAGGGTGAATAAATATTCATTTTGGCATGAATTATTCTTTTAATGATGAAGCTGTGTTTAGTCTACCAAAAATACATAATTCTTACAAAATTAATATTGAAAGAAATATGTATATATCATTTTGAAGGATAGTCTAAAACAAAAACTTTAATGCCATTTACAGCAGATTATTCCATCATTGGTATGATTGTATCAAACATGGGTGTCTAATGTCTATTTAAATACAATATTATGCAGAGGTGATTATCGTTTCTTTCATAAAGATGTCATTTAAAGGCATTATTGCCCTAACAGAGATAAATAAAGACAGCTGAGGGAAGAGTAGTGAGGGGCAGAGCTCTGGCTGAGAGCTTTTCACTCTACATAATCTTGCACATATAAAAAAGGTTATTGTGTTGTTTACGAGCATGCAGCTTTTATTCATTACATTTAATTACGCCCATTACACCACAATACTGGGTGTGTCTGCATGGCTTTTTTGACAGTCACTCTCTCTCTCTCTCTCTTGATGGGTTTCTCTTAGTTACCATCATATCCTGCTGAAATAAGAGCACTTGACACACTATTACACAAATGAATATACTAACAAAACTACAGCTCTGTGTTACTTTTATATGCGAATAGTAAGCTTTGGATCTCTGTCAGGTCAGTGCATCTATTATCAGGACATATATTTTAGGTGGCGGATATATGTCAGCAGAGGCTTTTAAAAATTTAACACCTGAGATAAAACACTGTAAGATAGCTGGGGACAGCTTCAGATCAGTGAGTTGCAGCGTCTGTAATGGACAGCAGGAAACCCAAAGCTAAATAAAACTAACTACATAATTAAAGACCTAAAAAACCTAAAAAAAATAAAAAAAATTGCAGCACTCATCCTCATATCGTTTCAAACTTATAGCTGTCTTTCGTCTTCACAACACAATTTAAAATATTCAGTCCAAACAATGAAAGTCAATGGGGTCAAAAGATGAATTTTCACTGTTGTTAGTTTCACTCAAACCATTCTTGTTCACTGTGACGAGCAGGGCGGGCGAGAGCCGTGAGGGAACGGCGCGAGGCCGGTGACGCGAGTGTCAATGAGCGTCAGCTGCGCGCTGCACCGGTCTCGTATCTCTCACAGAGGAGCTCCGGAAGCATAAAAGAGGAGCGACGACAGTGAAGGACGAGAGAGGACCAGGCCTAGATTTTATGTTGTGTTTTATTATGTTTGTGTTTGTGCAACTGCCACCATTTTACTTTCATTTTGTTGTTTGTTTATTTTGATATTAAATTAAGTTGAAAGTTCGCCGGTTCCCGCCTCCTTCTTCCTGTTCTTACGAACTGTGTTACATTCACATTACTTAAAAAACTCAAGTAACTACTTAATTTAAGTTGTTTTTTGAGTTGTTTCTACTAAAAATGAGTATTGTCAGCTTTACTTAAGTGTTTGTTCAGTCAACTTAACATTGCTGAGTGAAACGCACAAAATAATGTTGACAACTAACTGGCCAGTTGATCCGTAGTTCCCAGCATGCTTTGCAAGGGACTAAATTAGGAGAGTAAATTTAGGGATTAAAGTGTTATTTTATATTTTTCAGTAGATGTTGTTTGTTAGTGTGTAATGTTCAGTTATGTTGGCCATTTAGAGGAGTTTCTTTAATGTTTTTGAATTTCGTGGTTACCATTATGCATAAGAGTGGCGTCTGTGTTTAGGCTGTTGGCACTCATATACTCATATTTATAGAATAGAATTCCTGCTCTTCATTGAGTTAGTTCAATGAGTTATTTTTTGAGAGCATTTTGTAGAGCAAATAGTTAATTTAATAAGGTAAGTCAATAAATGTGTTCACCTTATGTAATAACATTTTTAAGTAAACTGCACATATAAATATTACATAACAGTGACAAATTCAAATGATTGATATTTACTCAAAGAAAGTTTGTCAGCTTTACTTGAATTTCTTTTGTTCATACAACTAAAATATTATTTGTACAAATTACTCAGTATAGTTGCGTGGAACTACTTGACATATACTGCTTTTTTAAGTAAATCCAACAATTCATTTGTTGAGTGAATATTCTTTTTTTTTGTCCCATTGACTTATAGTATAAGAGCAAAACATTGAAACATTCTGTGATGAAACGTTCTTCAAAATATCTTCTTTGGTGTTCTGCAGAAGAAAGAAAGTCATACATGAAAGAAAGTGGTTTATAATGACATGAGGGTAAGTAAACACTGACTTGTCATTTTGGGGGGATCTATCCTATTAGGATAGCAAAATAACTCATCAGCTTTTGGTGGCTAATTTGTATGATGACAAAATTGGTGGCTAATTTGTATGATCTAATTCATACCTTTTCATTTAATCATCATGTTTAGGGATGTGGTTAGGGGTGCACCTTTATACTTTTTTTCCATAAAAATGTTACATATTTGTATAATTCGCTTTGTACAAATTCAGACATCTTGTTGTTGGTTATGTTTTCCTGTGAGATTGGGTTGGCAAGACATAGATGCAGTTCAGTGCTGTGACCCACCCACCCACACACCGGTTTTCAGTTTACCAGTTAAACGGCCAGCTTTAGTCAAGGTCTGACTGTTGTTTTGGGCAGAGTATCTCTCCCCATCTACATCTGCGGTGGAGCAGAGCCTTGGGAGATTTATGGCTGAGGAGAAGCCGAACACAGAAACACCTGGTGCTGAGGCTCGGGCTCCCTGCCGTGCCCGTTTAGAGAGAATAAAACCCATCAGCACCTTCAATCTGAATCAGCACTTAAAATTGAGAAAAGTGATGATGTTGTTGATAAATGCGAGGCCAAAGAGCATTGCTTACATGAAGCATCATCGTAGGAACACTTCTGTCATACAGTAAGGGTCCAGTTAACATAGTTAGTCCAGTTATTCTGCTGAGTCCCTGTATAGTCTGTGTTACAGCCCCACAGTTCTTTCACTGACCATCTGATACACATTTTACACAAATTAAATTGAAAGAAATGGCTGAAATCACCAGTTCCAATCTGATTATATATTATGATTTGTTTCCAATTACAAAATTGGAGGACAGGAATTCACCAAGTTTGAAGACATTCCCTGCTAATTTCATAAATGTTTTGTACAACCGACGCACCATTTTTTCCATGCCTGTCTATTTTGGGTGTTTCTTTAACTTTTTCGTCACAGGGGTGGGTTTGTATTAAAGCCAACAGTTTTAATATAAGTTTTATTTTCCTTTTTGTCATATGAAGGTTACCTGAATAGCTGTTTAAATGGCTTATATTTATAGACCTAAAGCGTGCATCCATCTTTAGAATATTGTGTTTGAACTTCAGTTTTTGCAGTAGCTCTGTATATTTCTATATTTTTCGCTGTCGAAGAGTAATTGAAGTGTATTTACTTATTGTAGAGTTAACAAAAGCTATCATAAGCATTGTAATGTCTGAACCAGATGTCATAACAAATATCAGTAGACTGGAAAGATTTTAAAATGAACTGCTCATTCATATTTGGTAAGATCTTACCTTCATGCTGTGGAAACACAAACAAAAGACAGAACACAAACAAAGGCAGCACTGAAAAGGGGCGGGGCTACATAAGATGTATCTATTTTGGTTTATGCTTGCCCCAGACTTTTGACTTTAAAACATGAAAATCCATATTAAAAAATATGAATTATTACTTATTTTTGTACTATAATAATCTAAGTTTAAATGTTTAAATAATCATAAACCATTTTAATATTATATTTTGTGAAAATATAATATAAAATGTGACAATATAATATAGACAGTACAAAAGATGAAGCCGCCAGTGTGCCTATATGATCTGAGTCTGCGCAGTGGAGCCACGATATCAAGGTCCTAACTAAAAACAAACTTATTTAAAGAACAAACACTTTAACTAACATTAGCGTGATAAAAACTGCCTAGAATGACAGAAACCATCTTTGGAAAAAAATATTTGAAATGTAATTTGTCTGTTTGGTCTCATGTTATTTAGTGAGGGTGGGGTTTTTGACCTATACTGAATCCAGCCACCTGGGAGCGATCGAGACACTTTGGCTTCACTTTTCAAGATTCGTGTGGCACGCTTGGCTTGGCGGTGTTGGGGAAAGTTACTTTTCAAAGTTATGCGTTACAATATTGCGTTACTCCCTAAAAAAGTAACTAATTGCATTACTTGGATCCTTATTTATGGAAAGTAATGTTATTTTGCGTTCCTTTTCTGACATGGGCTAGGCTTGATTGTTTGTTTATTAATAACAAAAAAGTTTTATTTTTTACAGAGCCCTGCACATAGCATGCAAGAAAAAAGTATATAAGTAAGTCACACGAATAATAAATAAGCCACAGGCTGTAGGAAATGCAAATTCACTCATGTACAGTAGAGGGCGCAGCTTAAACTAACTTTTTAGCTGTGCTGCCATTCTGGATTGCAGAAGAATAGGACAACAACAACAACAAAAAAGACACACACATGCTGTAATTTTTGCTTGTATAGTTGAATTGGATCATCGAAGGTCAGCAGGAGTTTTTGTGCAAGTTTTGTGCTCAAATTTAGTCAAGAACTACAGAAACCATCTTGTTCACGCAGCGTCTCTGAACTTACTCAACATTGGGAAAGGAAAAGTGTCAGTCAATAAATGTGAAAACAAAGTAACTTGCGTTACTTATTTGAAAAAGTAACTCAAATATTTTATAAAGTAAAAAATTTAACCTGCGAGGTGTTTGATTTTCAGAAACACTCACATGACCACTGTAACAGCAGTGAATCAAAGAGCCATTCATAACGAAGATGTGTTAAACAGAGCAGGATTAACATCAACATTTACCAACCTAATACTGGGATTAGAAAGCTTAGACAAGCAACACACCCAAGGGTGTCCTGATCCTGGACCCTTTCAGATGGTTTTGTTTTGTGTTCTCTGAGTCATATTTGCAGGCACACACACATTCATACTGAGCTGAAAAGAAGTGTTATGTTGCTCTGACCGTGTCCGGAGTGTGATTGACGTTTGTACCCTTTGACCAGCTTGCTTGGTGTGCAGCCTTGAGGTCAAAGTCATTCACTTGAAGACACACACACACACACACAAACACATCCACATTCCATTAGAGGTGACAGACAGTTGGCCTATCAGGAATCAAAAGCTGCTAAAGCTCGCTAAATCCGAGTGCTGTGAGTTGGCGTAGTCCTCACAATTTACACTGAGGAGGAGGCTGTCAATCAAACGCACAGGTGTGTGTTTGTGTGTGTGTATTCAGAGGCTGGGTACACAAAATCAACACGGATGTAAATAAAAGGCCATTCTTATAGTCAAAAAGAGGAAACGTTCAAACAGTTGGATGGTGTTATATAAATAGTCTTTAATAAAGTGCACAGGCAACGTTTGTGCAGCTGCTAAAGCTTAGGAGTGATGAACAGGTTTTGCTCCTGTAATGCAACTGTACTGTGCTTGCTTGGGTTCTTGTGAAAACTGTAATGCTCTTCTTTCCTGCATGAGGATGATGACTGTTATTAGCGGTGTTTCCATCCACCCATTTTTATGCGCATTTTTAGGATATTACATAAAAAAAACGCTTAATGTTCATAAATTCTAAAAATGCGCATTAAAAACGTATGCGCTCAATTGAGTCGGATATATTTTTTATTTGATAAGAAAACATGCGCATTAACTGGGATGGAAACACTTTTGCCGAATAAATTCCGTGATTCGCATCTGAAAAGTCATGTGACTTTGCGTGATGGACGGGATAACTGGACAAACTTATGTTGTTGCACAGCATCTGAAATGTTGTTTTGGTCATTCTGTAATGCCTGAGCCAAAGTCTGCTGTTAAAGTGGTTCGACATAATTACCTTCCACAACCTGCTCACACAACTGCTCTCCCAAACATCAGGCAAAAGCAAGATAACGCATTTGTTACCTTTCATCTGCAAGTTAAAGTCATTTATTATGTATCTGAAAATGATTATATATGATAGCTTCTCTTACTTTTCTTGGTGATATTTAGCACCAGTTTATGAGGAAGTGACGATTTTTATGCGATATTCCAATTTTGCTCACCAGTTCGGATGGAAACATAGTTAGTGTTAGCTCAGGTCTATGAAATAATATTAACAGATGCAACTTATAATTTTAATAATATATTAGTAAATAATTAAAATAAAATGAACTAAGATTCATTCATTAAACATTTCAGTTATATTTGGCTCGGTGATTCTATGGGCCATCTCCTGTCATACGCGAGAGAGGCTGTCTATGAATTTTCTTGGTGATGATTTTCCATTTTTCATGGTTTGATCCAACCCTCCCCATTACATGGCGTGGCACTTAAAAACACAGGCATTATGGACTATTTTTAACAGCTCAAATTCACCTATACTGCATGTTTTTGGATTGTAGGGGAAATCCACAGGAAGAACATGCAAACTCCATACAGAAAGGCCTCCTAGTTCAGCCGGGACTTCCTTGCTGCGAGGGACCAGTGCTACCCACTGAGCCAAATGGCTAATTGACCCTTTAATTACTGTTGTTTTGTCCGACAACGTGTCGACAGACATATGAAACAGTTTCATATTTAATATATCGTAATTTTTTAAACAAGTCTAAACAATCAATTCCATATAGTGGGTCTTTAATGTGTCGTGACAGATCGCTGTAGCTCCTTCAAGCGGCTCGTGAACCAACATCTCTTCATACTAGTTCATCTATAGCATCAAATAAACATGAATGAACATCAGAAGGAATGTTGTTTCAAGCGCGGAAAGACGTGAATACACACAATTTTTCAAGTTCAAGTTCACCAACAGTAATCTACTAACTCCCCCGACTGCTTTGTCAGACAAAATGGCGGATTCGGTTTTATGATTGGTCAGGTCACCTTGGGGACTTGAGAAACCACCAGCAACCACACAGAACATGTTAAAAACACCTTTGCAACAGCATAGCAACACCCTGGCAACTATCCACAACACTCTGGCATTGTGAGTGAGGCAAACCCCACCTTGTGACTGGGCTCAACACTGGCACGAAGCCACATCCCCTACCCCTGCCATCCTATCATAAGCCAGAACATACACATCCCAACAGCAGCGTCACGAGACAGCGACTCAACAAGATGAGTGATGATTTTTTTTCAAATATTTAGTTTATCGTGCATAAATGCCATTTTGTGTGTGTGTGTGTGCTTGTTTTCATGATTTATGAGGACACAAATTTGTATAATGATATGGTTATTACACTGGTATTATGATGTAAACATGTTTTATGAGGACATTTCATGAGTATGGCTTTAAAAACATACTAAACAATGTTTTATTAAAAATGTAAAAATACAGAATGATGGGTAGGTTTAGGGTAGGGTTAGTGTAGGGGGAGAGAATGTACAG
Organism: Zacco platypus; assembly: GCA_038088235.1. Classification (NCBI taxonomy): domain Eukaryota; kingdom Metazoa; phylum Chordata; class Actinopteri; order Cypriniformes; family Xenocyprididae; genus Zacco; species Zacco platypus. Next base: position 25,357,721 of record CM076077.1, on the reverse strand, counting down.
TTTGTACAGTATAAAAACCATTACGCCTATGGAATGTCCTCACTAAGATAGCAAAACAAACCTGTGTGTGTGTGTGTATATGAATGAACAGTTACACTAATAATTGTAATTGTAAAAAATCTTTTAAAAAATAAAATAATTGTAATAAACTAATAAAGACTGGCTGTATTTTGTGAACAATATTAGCCATCTTTAGTCAATAATTATGTGTCATAAAAACTTAATTACAAAGTAATCTGTCGAGTTAAAAATAGAAGTCAATGAGTCAATAGAAACAGTGGAAAATTGTTCTTGAGTTGAGCTTCAGACACAGACTTCACACCCACTGGCCAAAGGCTGCAGCCCAGAAACGTCCCGAGCACAGCAATAGAGGAATAAAATAACAAAATACAGACAGAAGACAGTCTCTGTAGACACAAACACCGGAACACACTTCTAGTGGTTCATAACTAATGACTGAGCGGGATTATTTTTGTATGAATCTATACTTTATTAAAATCCTGCTCAGTGCACCTTTAAAGGAAAAGATGTCCCAAAAGATGAAATTCTTTTGTCATTTTCTCACCCTCATGTCATTATGATTTTCTTTCTTCTGCAGAACACAAAAATATTAATAAAGAAAATATTCTGGAGAATTTTTAACAGTTTCCAGCCAATGAAAGTCAATGGGGCACAAAACTTGCTGACATAAAGACAGCATAAAACGGATATATACAACTCCAATTGTTTAATCAAAGTCTTCTGAAGAGATTAAATCACTTTGTATGATGAACAGAGTGAAATTTAAGTGGTTATTTACTCTGAATCAAATCATTGGACAATTGAAATACACACACTTACATCCTGGAAGAGATTATAGACATATTTGTAATATTACTTTAATGAATAAATTTTCTTAGTAAAAAGAGAATATATTTCTTGTGTGTATTTGTGTGTGTATGTGTGTGTGTGTCATTCACAAAGTAATTTCCTGATGTTTCCCAAACCCTGCCATAAAGCTGCCTCTTTTCTTTTTAATTACAGATCATCGTCAACACCCAAATCTGGTGGCAGATATTAACGAGCGAGCGAGGGAAGAGTAATAGGCAGTTTTTCTTTTAATTAAAAGAGCGGCGTAAATAATCGTCTCATAATCCACCTGTCAGAGCACATCCACGGTCCTGTTTAATAACAACGACCTGCACGGAGTCAACAACCAGATACACACACACAAACGCTCTAAAAGATTCCCACACATGAACACATTTCATAAACAGGAACACATATAGGCTGCATAAATTGTGTAAACACATATTTATACATTTATATGCTACACATACTCTTATATCATGCACGCACATGCAAATATATCTTACCCTACTAACCTAGATGGATTTACACATATGCTAATATGCTAATAGTGCATTAATAATTGATGGTCATATAAAACGCACTTCAGCGTGCTGAATAAGCTGAAACAGAAGAGCTGCAGGAAATGATTTATCTCAGCCATCTCTGCTACAGCTTCAAAATTCATACCTGGAAATCTCTTTTTCTGAGAATAGACGTCTGCTGAATCTAGAAGGCCGACAGAAGGACTCTACGTGACAGGCAGTGTTAGGCACTCTACAGAAATGCAATGCAGCAAGACCTACATGCTGATTTAGTTCTACACACTGACTTATAGATTTAATCAGGACAAACCTCATACTAACACTCAAAGGACCATTTTTATTTATATAATATTCTTATCCTGTTGGGAAATAATGCAAATGAGCATGAATATTTCATTTAAATATCTCAATTGTTTCTCTTAGACCAGTGATTTGCAGCCTTGGGGAACTTAAGCTGTTTCTAAGGGGTACTTGGAAAGATTTTTCAATTTTTTAAAAGGGGGAAAAGATTAAAATAACAAATTGTGATGAATCATCTAAGACAATCATCTAAGATGCAGTATACAATAAACCTAAACTCAGAACTTTAAAAGGAAGGCACACTCAAAAATGAAAATTCTTTCATCATTTACTAATGTATGACTCACTTTCTTCTATGGAACATAACAGACAGTTCTGTTAACCAACATTCTTCAAAATATCTTCTTTTTTGTTGAATAGAAAAAAAGTCATACATGTGTTGAATGACATGACGATGAGTAAATTACTTGGTAACACTTTATTTTGATAGTCCACTTTAGACAATCAACTATATAAAGTCTGCAACTACTGTACATGTCAACTAGCAGTCATTAGAGTATTAGTAGATTACTAATAGTTTCTGTTTTCGCATTTTCCTTAGTTCCCTAATTACTCTCTTAGGTAAGTACACCTGTTTCTGTTCTCCCTGATTACTAAACATGGATATAATCCATCCACAGCAAGAAGTCCAAGGCACGCCTTCTAGTGATGAATCCCATAGAGAATTTCGCAGCGTTTACGGAGTGGTGCTTGTGGACAACGGATCAGCGTTCACTGCCCAGTGGAGGACATTACTAGCCCCATTCCAGACCCAGAGCCCAGTCAGCCACCACGCACGGTGTGCCGCTGAGAGTGAGCTGCAGCTAGCCTCTGCATATCAATTTGAGCATTTGGAAGAGAACAGCTCAGCCTGTTGACCTGTCTGAACTACCTTTGCTCTTTCCTCCCCTGGCTCCACCAGAGACCATCAACCTTACGGCTCCATTGGGTTACATCGAGCTCCCTTGTCCCTCCAGCTACACCTTGGTCAGACGTCGCTCTACCTATGCCACGGATTTCCGAGCCGTCCGCTACGCTCCATCTCTCCGCCCCTTCAACTCCGTCTGGTTCTGCCTTCCCTTCCCTGCCTTCTACCTTGGTCTTCTGTCCCACCGACTCTGCCTCAGTCTTCTGGCACCCTGGCTCCACCTCGGACATTCATCGCTGCAGCTCTGCCTCGGTCTCCACAGCAATCAATGTTGCATGGGCTCATCGGCTCCACCTGGGTCTCCACCTCCAAGCACCACCTCCAAAGTTACTTATAGTTAGTAGTCTATCCCCCGGTTTCACAGACAAGGCTTAAATTAGTCCCAGACTAAAATGCATGTTTGAGCTGTTTTAACTGAAAGAAACTTGCACTGACATATCTTAAAATATGTCAGTGCCATTGTTTTGTCACCAGCAATGTTTTTCTCAAGTGAAAGTTTATAAAAGCTACTTAAATGTCCTAATTGAACTAAGGCCTAATCCTGGCTTAGTCTAAGCCCTGTCTGTGAAACCGGGGCAATATGTCTAAAGTGGACTATCGAAATAAAGAGTAACCCAAAATTTTAATTTCTGGGTGAGCTATAGATTAAGGCCTGCTTTGGATTCGGCCTTAGTTCAATTAGGATACTTAAGTAGCTTTTATAAACATAGTGAAATATTTTAAAGATTTATCAGTGTAAGGTATTTTCAAAATAAGGTATTTTCTTTTAAAACAGCCTTGTCTGTGAAACCTGGGGTAAAAGTATTAGTAACTTGTTAACAAACTCTTTTAAAAATGATGTACACAATGTACATTTTTAGGCATGTATCAGAAGAACAAAATATGAAATAAATAGTGTATTAATGGAGTTTTTAATTTCATTTTTATTTTTGCAACATCATTACGGCCACGTCTGTCCCTCAGAGCTGCACCTGAGAACTTTGTTTTCTTTATCTTTCTAATTTGGAATGCAGAAAAGAAAACGCTGAATCCACGCCCAAAGGATTTTTATAGTGGAAAGTTCCAGGCCACCAACTTTTATTAATTGTGAGTGTTGTGAGTTTGTTTATTCTGTTCTTAAAGGAGAACAGCTAATTGGAACACCTGCTCTGTTTCCTGCTGAAGAAGCTCGCTCCACCTCATTTTACCTGTCTCCCATGACCACAGAAGCTGTCAGGAGGTGAGCCTGTGGTTACAGGTACAGTTTCAAGTGCTTCAGACCACACACACATAGACACCAGCACCTGCATCACCTACACATTTGCTGCACAATGAATTATAATTCAGTTTTGATGTCCATAATAATGACAAGGTTTGTTTTAGCTGCTTAAGCGGTTGTAACGTTCACTGTTATTCTGTTTTATTTGCTCTGAAATTAAATCTTTTTTTATTCTATCTCTTAAAGGAAGTTTCACACCTAAGCAATGCTGTCAGTTAAACTCAGAGTGAGGGCAAACCTGTTTTTCAGCTCAGAGAATGAAGTGAATCTGTCAGCACTTCGGTGTACTTCACAAACACAGCTGTGTTACAACTGGAAACTTGAACTGCTCACAAACTTTCATTTTCGGGTCACTGGCATGATGCTATTTTGCTTGTCTGGATGTAATAATCTAATTCAAAAAACTTTAAAATGCAATTAATACATACAATGACTTGAACATACACTATAAAAGAGAAGTTTTAAATAAAACTTTCTAATTCAAAATTCCATGTTTAATTCAATGCGCTATTGGCAATTATTTGTGAAAATTACTAATTATTTCCACATTTTTCCTTCATTGCACCTCTTCTATGATAACCATAGCCACATGTCCTCTGATATTACCCAGAACAATTTGTCCCTGGAACTTTTTTTTCCCTGGAACTTTTTCCACCCAGACTTGTAGCTGTCTGAGTTTCTATCGCGGTATAAAGTACCATGAAGATAACATATACTAGTCCAGTGACATAGGACTGCGAGCAACTTTCCTGTTCCCGCTCGATTTCGTCCTCCACATAAGCTTAATAAAGCTTGTCGCCAGATCATCGGCCGTATTTTTAAATTCCAATGTTGATTCGAATAGCAAACAACTCTTACTGCACACACTGCAACAGACTTTTAAAAATGGCGATTGAAATAAAATGCTGAATGGACTCAACCAAACAAAATGTTGCATGAACTCAACCAATCAGCATGTTCAGCACCCAAGTCCCTCTCCCAAAAGTTTCTGAAATTTGAAAAGTACTACCTCATGAGCAAGGACTTTCTTTGGGGGAAATTTTTTCCCAGAACTTCATTTAGAACCTGCTTCCTGCAGTCGAAATTAAATAAATAAATAAATTAAAATTAACTGCAGTCCCTCACAACCTTGTGCCAAGTCTCTTAAAATATCACATAATTTCACAATATTTATGACAAGGTAAGGATATAGCTCAGACAACAAAAATATCATGTGGTACGACTTCTCAAAAATGTAATGATAGTTCTGAAATAATAAATCATATTATATAAACAATGCATTTTATATTTAAAAAATATATATTTTAAAATATTTTTAATATTTTATTATTTGAAAACAAAGGTTAATATCACATCTATAGTATAAGGTGTAAGGTAAATTAGTTATTACTCTTTTTTCCTAATGGTCACACCACATGATATTTTTATATATATTATTTATATATATAAAATATATATATATATATATATATATATATATATATTTACATATTATTTATATATATATATATATATATATATATATATATATATATATTTTTTTTTTTTGTATTTGATATGAAAGTGTTTCAAAATCATAAGAAACCAACATGAATTTAACTTACATAGCTTTTTTAACTAGATTTTTAAAAGACTTTTCCTTCAGTTTCCTTCAAAGACTGTGTCCTTCATAGTTCATGGTAACAACCAGGAGTCATACGGACTCTGTACAAATACACAGTCACATTCATGCTCACACACGCACAAATACACATACAAATGCTGTCCCATGGGCAACGTCCCAAAAAGAGCTTAAGACAAGTTCCAAAATACATTGAGCTGTCAAAAGTCAGGACTGGGCATTCTCTGTTCCTGGGAAATTCCATCCTTTCAATTTAAACTCTCTGAAGAGAACAGATGCTGATACAATGCAAAGCAAAATTCATGACACAGTGAGCCCTAAAAGTATTTGGAAATTGAAGGCACACACAAGTGTATGAATAAGTTGCATTTTAAAATTTAGGTTACACTTTATATTAAGGTGTCCTTGTTACAGTGTAATTATACATTTTGTGAGTAATAATAATTAACTGTATTTACTATAGAGTTAGGATTAGGGTTTGGTTTGGGGTTAGTTGCATGTAATTAGGCATAATTTATAATTATTACTATAGTAAGTGCATGTAACATATGTAACAAGGTCACTATAAAATAAACTTTTATTTTAAATGCTGCTTTAGTGATCATTTATTTTTCTTTCATTCAGATTTCTTTCACAAACATTAAAAAATCTTACTAACCCCAGACCTTTCAACAATAATGTTAAATCATTGAACAATGTTTTGCTTGAAATGTACATGTTCTAAAGTTATAGTTTATCAAACATGAAAATTCTGTCATTATTTGCTCACCAGCATCATTCCAAAAACCCATATGATTATTTTTCTTCCATGGAAAAAAACATGAAATATTTGCAAGAATCTACACACAGATCTTTTTCATTCATTGACAGTTCCATGACTGATAAGCTCCGAATGTGTGTTAGGATTCTTCAAAAATGTTCCTGTTATGTTCCAGAGAACATGACATGAGGGTGAGTAAATAAGAATAGAATTTTCATTTTTGACATCACTTGGTTTGACATTTTGCCATTTAATCCAATGTCATACATATTTATGGCTTTTATTCAGCAAATGTCCAATCTCAAAATGTCCAGAGATGCTAAAAATTAAAATTCCACAGAAAATAAGCTTAAAATAGACAAGTGGATTCGCACTGCCTCACTAATAGCATCTCAAATATCCAACAGCACAGTGTGTTAGCCAGCAGTATTAATTCACATATACAATCAGAGGGAGTGAGAGTGATATAACATTATATTGGAGCCCAGATCTGTACACTGAGAAAGGATGAGGAAGGACCCCTTCATGTCATGAGTCGCTTTAAAGCACAAACCCTGTTGCAAAGCTATTACATCATTCATCACATGGAAATGTGCAATACTCAGTCAGAAAATTGAAGAAAATCAACGTCTCACTAGGTTTGATCACAAGGGAATGTGAAATGTACCACGGTTTCGTTGTTCCAGGCTGTGCACTTAGTCTCAGGGCCTCTCTCTCTCCGGCTCTCTCACACATAGAGAAGCATGTGACTAATAGAGACATCCATACCTGACTGGGAGCTGGCAGGGTACACGTCTAGGTGGCACTGGGAGCCGACTCATGCCTGGCATCATTAGGAGCTGTGCCAAGCCTCTTGGCTGGCAGCCCCAATCTGCTTCACAGCCGGTTTTCTCATTCTCTCTCACACTCTCTGTCAGTAGGAATGTGTTAGAAAGGGCTCAATTCATGCTTTCATAGATGAAAACACTTGTAGGATTCCCAGCGTAATTCATACGGTCCTGGCCCATAGACGATGTGCTCTTGTTGTGGTTAAGTTCAAAGATATTTTTGTACTTGCAAACACATCTGTTATATTGACACTGTTTTACATATTGAGTTAGGTTAAAGATGAATCATGAGATGCTTTAAAATATATAAATAATGTGACAATCATTATTTTTAGCTTATTTTTTTTTACAATATTTTCATGATATTTTGGTTTTAGGGGCCTTGTTTTTCTTTACATAGTGACAGCGCCAACTACTGACCTGGCAGCATAATGTAGTTTTTTTAATCGTTTTCACGGATGCGTGTGAAGCTGTGAACACACCAAGCCGACGTCTACGAACTAGTGGCGACGAAAGCAGACTGCGGGGTTGGCTCACGTCGGCAGCTTCTGGGTCCAAAGTTGCCCTGACACACCAAACCGACGCCCGACACCCGCGTATAAAGGAGATAACTGTCTGTTTAAGCAGATATATTTGTCAGTATTCGTCATTCAAAAAGGGAAAGTGAAACTAAGACTGCAGGTATACAAACCATAAGCAAAGCAGCGCTTGCTTACCGTTTTGAGTATCAGTCATGCTGATCACGTTCTTTATTCCACTCTGCTCATGTTGTTATGAAAATTTTTGTGCATTCGATTGCTCAGGTGAGATGACGTAAAATTAGAACAATCTCCTGTCTGTACTGTCATGACTTCTTTGCTTGCTTTCATATCTTATGCTTACATTCGCATGAACTGACTTGTTTGCTAAATTGAACAGCCAATCAGAGTTCTCTTTCTCACTGACGGTCCGACGCCAATTCAACATGTCGAATCGGCCGAAAAACAGCCGAGGAGGACCAACTTCAGCTGACGGTGTGGAACACACTGAGGAAACTTTGTCGGCCGACGAACAACAACTGCCTGACAGCCGACCGTCAGCTTGGTGTGTTCCTGTATTAAAATGGGATTGTTTCGATAATATTGTAGTATGTACACGAAAAACGCAAAGGAAATTTTTTTTTCCGTTTTTAGTACACTGTTGTCATGTAAATGTGTCCTTAGTCCAGAGCCGGAGCCAAGACACATGAACTGAGGTGTCATTCATAATTCTGAGGAGGTGATGTAGTGTAACTTGTAGTTTTTTTTTTTTTTGTCATGTTCATGTTTCATGTCCTTATTTTGGAGTTTAGTCATGTATCCCATGTTGTCATTGTCATGTTTCATGTTTATGTTTTGCCATGTGCTCCCTCATGTCATGTGATTCCCTTGTCTGTCATGTGATCCTGCCATGTGATCCCTTGTCATGTGTCTCATGTTGTCATTGGTTAATTGGTTGATTGTGCACAGGTGTTCCTTGTCTAGTGTTTAGTCCCTGTTTATTTAAGCCCTCATGTTTTCCATGTTCCTGGTTGATGATTGTCCCTGTAACCATGTTGGTGAGTTGTGTTGTTCATGTCTGTTCATGTCTGTTCATGTCTGTTCGTGGCGTGTCGTGGCGTGTCGTGGCGTGTCGTGGCGTGGCGTGGTGTGCCGTGCCGTTGTTCTATGTTGGATATATGTTTGATGGACTAAACTGCACTTGAGTTCCCTATCAGTCAGTCACGTTCGACGTTACGTCGGACTGACGTCATGGGATCTCGCTTGAGAGCCCAATCATCTCCACATAGTAAAAAACAAGCCAATGAGAATTGGCCAGTGAGATTTACATGCCGGGCCCCTCCCCCGGCATCCGGGTATAAATAGAGCCGGCATTACTCACTTCATTCATACTTTTGCTTCGGAGCCGATCGGTCCAACTGATCTCCCTCTCATCTCTACGGAATAAGAAGGCTGACACTTGAGCAACAATAGCAATTTTAATTGCTAGGGATTTTTTTCCCTCAACAGCAATTTTAAATGCTAAGATTAAAATTTCTGAGCTCTTGTTCTCTCCTCGTTGGTGGTGACAGCACAGCAGCGGTGGTTTGCAGAGGCGCTGGTGTGGAACGAGATCGGCGCGCATTCCATCCCTCGGTGTTCCAGCGGGCAGAGGAATTCTAAAAGAGCAGCACGGGAGAAAAAACGTCTTTTTCAAGATGTCTTTTTGCCCGTGTGTTTCTGGATGTGGTCGTTTCCTGACTTCATCTGACGGCCACGAGCGCTGTGTGATGTGTCTGGGCAGACAGCACGCTGAAGCAGCGCTTGTGGATGGTTCATGCTCTCACTGCGAGAGCATGACCATGTTGGCATTAAGATCGCGACTCTCCTTCTTTAATGCGGAAGGCGGAGTCCCCTCTGCTGCTACCCAATCCCCCGTGGCTTTTCAAGGAAGAGCTGCGGGGATGGTTAGCACTCTGGGAGGTCTGAGAGTGACGGTGGGAGCCTCTTCGTCGGGTCAGCCCCCACGAACCTCCCACTCCTCTCGAATGCCATGTGCCGTCGAGTTGCCGGGTGCTGATGTGGGTCCTTCTCGTGAGGTTCCCCGCATCTCATTCGGCGCTCCAGATGAGGATCGGATGTCGATCGCTGCATCGGAGAGTGGGCTGTTATCTTCTGCAGATGAAGATGATGCTGAACTTCCGCCCTCCGGGGTGGTCGCACAAGCTGAGTCCGATGTGGAGCTGACAGCTATGCTGGCTCGGGCCGCCGCGGGCATCGGGCTCGAGTGGAACCCTCCACCGTGTCCCGAGCGCTCGCGGCTTGATGATTGGTTTCTGGGTGCGGGGCGTGGTTCATTTTTTCCCGAGCTGCATGAGGAGGTTCAGAAGTCGTGGAAGGCACCCCACACTGCCAGAAGCCGTACTTCTCCCTCCTCTACTCTCACTACCCTCGATGGTGGGGCCGTCAGGGGGTACGTGGACATTCCACAGGTGGAACGGGCGATTGCGGTTCACTTGTGTCCGCAGTCGGCTGCCACCTGCCGGAATCGTCCGCGTCTCCCGTCCAAGGCGGGTAAGACGACAGCGGCTCTCGCCGCTAAGGCTTACTCCGCCGCTGGACAGGCGGCCTCCGCCCTGCACGCCATGGCTATCTTGCAAGTCCATCAGGCGAAAGCTCTCAAAGAGCTGCACGAGGGTAGTTCGGACTCAGGGGTTTTGCAAGAACTGTGTGCTGCGACCGACCTTGCCCTCCGGGCGACGAAAGTCACAGCACGTGCCCTGGGTCAGACGATGTCCACTCTGGTGGTCCAGGAGTGCCATCTCTGGCTGGACCTGGCTGAAAAGTTCGCTTTCTCGACGCCCCCATTTCCCAGGCCGGCCTCTTCGGCGACACCGTCGAGGACTTTGCTCAGCAGTTCTCGGCGGTGCAAAAGCAGACTGAGGCCATCAGCCACATCTTGCCTCGGCGAGATGCGGCTCCTGTCCCTCCGAGGACTGGCCCTCAGCCTGCTCGTCGTCGAGGGCGCCCCCCTGCGGGTGCACAGGCTTCGGGTGGATCGGAGAAATCCCGTCCCCCGCAAGCTTCCCGCAGGAAGGCGGCACAACCCGCTCAGGCCGCTAAAACTGCTAAACGAAAGCAGAGGAAGCGGCCCTGAGACGGGTGGCCCAGAGATGGTGGGAGTTGCTCTGCCCCAGGAGACGGTGAAGGCACCGCTCCTTCCCCCCGGAGTGGGCCGGGGGGTAAATCCTTCGTTGCGTTTTCTTTTTGTTTCGCCGCTGACCCCCGGACCCACCTCATCAATAAAAGAGCAATTTCCACTATCTCTGAGTCAAAAAGGGTCTGTGTTGACAGTGTGCAACGCACCGCTTCCTCACTCTCAACCACTCCCGCTTTCGCCACAAGCAGGTTTCGGGCATGTCAGGGACTCACTGCCTCCCCATGCCCCCCTGCCTCGTCCCTCACGGGACACACGGAGCCAAGTGAGTTCACATCACTCACTGCCTCTACTTCGGGACGCTCTGCTTCCCGGGTTGGGCCCCAGTGCTCCATGCTGCCCCCCCGCGGGTACTTCTGGTGTTCGGATGATACCACTCGTACGGTTTCTGGGGGCCTGGCTAGGCCTTCCCAGCCCGTCCCGTTGGCTCATTCGAACAGTCAGACTCGGCTACACAATCCAGTTTGCCAGGCGTCCTCCCAGATTCAGTGGCGTCCTATCCACTTCGGTGGTGGGCAGAGATGCCACTGTTTTGCGGGAGGAGATTGCGGTCCTGTTGGCGAAGGACGCAATAGAGCCGGTCCCACTAGCCGAGATGAAGTCAGGTTTTTACAGCCCGTACTTCATAGTACCCAAGAAAAGCGGAGGGTTATGGCCAATCTTGGACTTACGTGTCTTGAATCGGGCCCTGCACAAGCTCCCGTTCAAGATGCTCACCGTGAAGCGCATGCTCACATGCATTCACGCACAAGATTGGTTTGCAGCAATCGACCTGAAGGACGCGTACTTCCATGTCTCGATCCTCCCTCGTCACAGACCGTTTCTACGCTTTGCGTTCGAGGGTCGGGCATACCAGTACAAGGTCCTACCCTTCGGGCTGTCCCTGTCCCCCCGTGTCTTTACCAAAGTCGCGGAGGGGGCCCTTACCCCACTCAGGGAAGTGCGCGTTCGCATTCTCAACTACCTCGACGACTGGCTCATTCTGGCCCAGTCCCGAGAACAGTTGTGCGAACACAGGGACCTGGTGCTCACGCACCTCAGCCGGTTGGGGCTTCGGGTCAACTGGGAAAAGAGCAAACTCTGTCCAGCACAGAGGATCTCTTTTCTCGGTGTGGAGCTGGATTCGGTCAACATGACGGCACGTCTCACCCACGAGCATGCACAGTCAGTGCTGAGCTGCCTGAATTCGTTCTCGCAGAAAACAGTGGTCCCACTGAAACATTTTCAGAGGCTCCTGGGGCATATGGCATCCGCAACCGCAGTCACGCCGCTCGGATTACTCCATATGAGACCACTTCAGCACTGGCTACACGGCCGAGTCCCGAGGTGGGCATGGCACCATGGCAAGCTCCGTGTGGTCATCACACCGAGCTGTCGCCAAACATTCAGCCCGTGGTCGGACCTTGCTTTCCTACGGGCCGGGGTGCCCCTAGGACAAGTGTCCAGGCATGTTGTTGTCACAACAGATGCCTCCACCACCGGCTGGGGTGCTGTGTGCAATGGACATGCTGCGTCTGGCTCCTGGACAGGACCCCACCAGCGGTGGCATATCAATTGCCTCGAGTTGCTAGCAGTACTGCTGGCCCTGCTGCAGGGCAAGCATGTACTGGTCCGGACGGACAACACATCGGCAGTAGCGTACATCAACCGTCAAGGTGGTCTACGCTCACGCCGCATGTCGCAACTAGCCCGCCACCTTCTCCTCTGGAGTCAGCGGCGACTCAGGTCGCTGCGTGCCATGTATATCCCGGGCGAGCTCAATCGTGCGGCCGACGCGCTCTCACGACAGCTCACGCTCCCGGGGGAATGGAGACTCCACCCCCAGGTGGTCCAGCTGATCTGGAGCAGATTCGGGGACGCACAGGTAGACCTGTTTGCCTCTCAGGAATCTGCTCACTGCCAGTGGTTTTATTCCCTGACCGAGGGGACCCTCGGCACGGATGCACTGGCACACAGCTGGCCCCGGGGTCTACGCAAGTATGCGTTTCCCCCAGTGAGCCTTCTTGCACAGCTTCTGTGCAAGGTCAGGGAGGACGAGGAGCAGGTCTTGCTAGTTGCGCCATACTGGCCCAACCGGACCTGGTTCCCAGAACTCATGCTCCTCGCGACAGTCCCTCCCTGGCGAATTCCCCTGAGGAAGGACCTGCTTTCTCAGGGACGGGGCACCATTTGGCACCCACGTCCCGACCTCTGGAACCTCCACGTGTTGTTCCTGGACGGGACGCGGAGGACTTAAGTGGCCTACCGCTCGCGGTAGTTGACACGATCACTTCAGCTAGAGCCCCCTCTACGAGGCGCGCTTATGCTTTGAAGTGGAGTCTCTTCGCTGCTTGGTGTTCTTCCCGCCAGGAAGACCCCCGGAAATGCCCGGTCAGTTCTGTGCTTTCCTTCCTTCAAAGTGGTTTGGAGCGGAGGCTGTCCCCCTCCACCTTGAAGGTCTATGTGGCCGCCATCGCAGCACATCAGGATGTGGTCGATGGCAGGTCACTAGGAAAGCACGATCTGATCATCAGGTTCCTGAGAGGTGCTAGGCGGTTAAACCCTCCTAGACCTCCCTTAATTCCCTCTTGGGACCTTTCTGTCGCCCTAGCTGGGCTACAGAAAGCGCCCTTCGAGCCCCTTGAGTCAGCTGAGCTGAAACACTTGTCGCTGAAGACAGTGCTCCTGACGGCGCTCGCTTCCTTTAAGAGGGTAGGGGACCTGCAAGCATTTTCGGTCAGCGAAGCGTGCCTGGAGTTTGGGCCGGCTTTGTCTCACGTGATCTTGAGACCCCGGCCTGGATATGTGCCCAAGGTTCCCACCACTCCCTTTCGGGACCAGGTGGTGAACCTGCAAGCGCTGCCCCGGGAGGAGGCAGACCCAGCCCTTGCGTTGCTATGTCCTGTTCGCGCTCTCCGCGCTTACGTGGACCACACGCAGAGCTTGAGAAGCTCCGAGCAGCTCTTTGTTTGCTTTGGAGGACAGCAGAGAGGGAAGGCTGTCTCCAAACAGAGGTTGGCCCACTGGATAGTGGATGCCATCGCCTTGGCGTACCATTCCCAAGGCGAGCCGTGCCCCCTAGGGGTGAGAGCACACTCCACTCGGGGTGTTGCCTCCTCCTGGGCGTTGGCGCGCGGCGCCTCTCTGGCAGACATCTGCAGAGCTGCGGGTAATCCCATATGTGTTAGTCCACGGTACGGTTTCCCCGAGGGTAAACCCGTGTCTTCCCTGGGCGGTTAGCCCTGCCCCTGAGGTGTAGCTCAGGCTCCCCAGGCTGGGTAGGACCTTCCTCAGGGAGCTCTCCATATGCAGATACTGCCCAGCAGGTCAGTGCATATGTGCCCCACACGTTACCTCCCTCCGGGCAGGGTGTGGTCTCCATAGCTTCCCCTAGAGGGACGCTTTCCCAGCGTTTTTGGGTCATGGCTGCAAAAATGTGGGAGTTGAGTCACCGAAGCACTCTTCCCCTGAGGTGAGAAACAACAGCTTCGACCACCTCCTGAGTAAGACCCTGTCCTCTCCATCCCTCTGGTATGGAAGACATTGTAGGGCTTGCTCCGGGCGCTGGAAGGTTACGACATTTGCGGTTGCATTTGCAGGTGGCACGCCTAGGCCTGCCAGCATCTGCTTCCCCGACGCTCGTAGCGTGGCTCGGTTGCTATGGCGTTTTCCACGGGATCCCATGACGTCAGTCCGACGTAACGTCGAACGTGACTGACTGATAGGGAACGTCTAGGTTACTAATGTAACCCCCGTTCCCTGAAGGAGGGAACGGAGACGTTACGTCCCCTTGCCATAGCACCGAGTCACTGCTGAGCGGCCGAGATCAGTTTTCGGCTCCTCAGCAAAGCATGAATGAAATGAGTAATGCCGGCTCTACTCTATTCGTCAGTCCGACGTAACGTCTCCGTTCCCTCCTTCAGGGAACGGGGGTTACATTAGTAACCTAGACGTTCTCACTACAACTCGCCTTCAGTGGATCCGGTACATGTGGTGGTGTTGGGGTATCTAATCTAGGGCTCTATATCCCCCATTGTGTGTTTTTTTTTTAAAGGCGACCATTATTTTTAGAACCTTATTTTAGAACTGCTATTAATTCCTTGGCAACGTGTCACGCAGCCACACTATGACAGGTGTTATTTAGTTTTTCATTGTTTATTCGAAACATTCGCAAACTTGTTAACTATATCATGAATTATATGATATATTACGATTGTCAAATATGTGGAAGTGTATGTTTTGTCCTTTAAATACCTTTGATCATGTTAGTTGATATAAGTGATGAGTTTGCATCGTATTTTTATATATATATAGCCTAGTGCCTTATTTAAATGTCTGAAACTTCAAAAAAACATTGTGGTTGAAAACACTGAATAGTTGTGAAATATGAAAAGCACTGAGTGTCCGTCTTTGGCTCTGCGGCAGCAGCGCGAAAGCACGTTTGATAACACTGCGCTTTCTAATCATACCGGTGTGATCGTACGCACCAAAGGGTTAGAATCGATGGCATTTCGGGGGTGAAGGGGGACAAATTTAAACGAAGGGACACAAATCAGATCTGAGGGGGCAATGCCCCCTTGTGGTGCCGGGCCTGCCTTGGTTATCAGTGTCTACTTATTTCAAAAGTGCACCAACAATTATTTTGGCTGGTTGTTCAATTTGCTTGATTAAAATGAGCTAATTCTTGATTATTCAACTCAATTCTGTAAAATGGAAGTTTACTTTATCCATTTGTGTTGGGGCAGTATGAATAATGAGTATCTTATTATGCTGTTTTAAAGGTCCCCAATATTGTTTTGGAAGTCTCCAACAATATACGCTTTTCACATGTCCTGGTTTCTCGAAGGGGACGTCATCATAGTTGGGTAAAATTCTGTGGCACTGAATGAGAGAATACATTAAATATATTTTGTGTCTCAACACACTCAACAGTGTTTTCACAACTTTCAAAAAAATGAAAAAAATTGCGAAAGATTGATAACTGCAATCAGAATTGAGAAAGATGTCAACTTTACCATCACTCCCACAGCTGCTGTATTAGAAACACCCTCACATGTATATAATAAACCTTACTGTGCTGATGACCGTTAAATTGAGTCATCACAGTCAGTGAAAAGGGTCCATAAATGCATCCAAGGTCAAAAACACTAATTTTCTCATAATACACATTGCAGCATTGGACTTAGTGTACAGTGTACTTAGTGTACTTTTGCGTAGTTTTTTATTGCCATTTAATAATCATTTGAAACTTAGCAAACTGGCTGTTTCAGTAGTAAAGAAAATATTTATCTTAAACTCTTATAGAAACTATGTACAACCCTTATTTAAACAATGTAATAATACATTTAAAAGGAATTTGTACCTGTATTATATTATACTGTACCCACATTGGACCAGCAGTTTGGAAAATGGATGGATAAGACGCACTATTTTTTGGCGATACGCAGAATTAATTCTGCACGATCCTCACAGCAAATTAAGGGTGTTCTCTCTAGGTGTTCTTTATAATTGCAGTGCATTATCGTCTTGAATGATGCACTCGATAACATCACTATGATTTCGGACACCGCAACAAATGGATGTCCCATCAAATAGTGCCCTATTCAAGGGCATAGGGGGCGATTTTGGACACGGTCTTAGTCTCTCCAAACTCCTCCTTTCTGATAACCTACACCACTCTGATTGGTCAGATGGCCCAGTCTGGTGTGATACATTCAAATTGGATTTGCTTTCACAGCACAGAAAACGGCACCTTCTTGACATGTCATCAACACAAATCAAACTCTTCCAGGGCTCAGCTACAACTACAGTCTTTGAGGGTGGATCAAGGTACACACAAATTATCAAGTTGAAGTTCACCAACGTTAATCTACTAACTCCCCTGACTGCTTTGTCAGACAAAATGGCGGATTCTGAGTTATGATTGGTTAGATCGCCTGTCAATCAAACTGCAGGCGAAGGGTCAATTGTAGTTCATGCTTGGCATGACTATGAGGTTGAGGTCAAGAGCAAACAAAGAGCAACTGAGCATGCTAAGAAGTGTTACTGCTAGGTAGTCGGCAACTAGTTGAGACTAATAATATTAGTAATTATAGTATTATTATTACTAGTATTAGTAATACTAGTAATATGATTAAAATGATTATGTAAAAATAAAGAAATTAATAATTTAGGGGAAACATGAAATCATTTTGAGTCTACTTGAAAATAACTTTATTAAAATTAAATTTACTTTAATAAATTAGGTTTTCCGACAATTTTTTTTTTTTTTTTTTGTAAACTTGCTTGGTAGCTCACCTGATACAGCCTTGCATTTTGCGATGCAGAGCGCTCTGGTCCATGAAACACAAGTCACAATAAAAGAAAGTGTGACTTTGAAAGTGTCGCGAAACGTGCAAGAAACAACATAATACAATTTTGTATAACAGTATAAGAAATGTCCCCACAGACATGTTTTTCCAATGAGCCTGGGTTGGTTAAAACACGACGAATTCAGAGGGTAAAAAAAATTAAGTAAATCTAACTGAACACGACCATATTTGAATCCTCCTTTTACTGTAAACAGAATTAATGAACATAAGAGTCATTAATAATGATTATAGTGATAATAATTTAGGAACAGGGGCTACACATATTTTGTCAGGCAATCAGTGCTCCATCTGTGAGAGTGTTAATATTGAAAAGATACTGATGGCGGAAGAAGCACGACACCTGCATCAGTAATGAGACAAGAGCCCATAACAAACATCTCTTTTATGTGGAATAGTATAATTTATTAACATCCTGCCTTAAATATTAATCATCAGATAAATGGCTTCCTCTGTTTTGCAATTTTCCTCTGAACAGACCAAAAGGAGAGAAAGGAAATGAAAGAAAGAGTGAGTGCGAAAGAGTGTGGAGCTTTGCTGCCGCATGTGAATTGAAGAGCAAATCATTCTTTTCATTCTTTTCAAGAGACAGATCAGAATCACAAGCACATGATGAATTATGTAGAGAGCTATGAGGAAATTAAAAGTCGAGAGGTTGTTTTTAAATTTTAATTTCAGTGCTTAGGTAAATGTTAAAGCACAAGGAGGCACTCTTCCTGAATAAATAACATTCATCTCTGCAGTATTGAGGTAGTATACTGAAAGGCCTGTGTGTACTGCCAGCTTACATTTACTCAAATGTTTATCATGCTGAGACATGGTCACATCTTAGGTTCCTACCATGACCTCCCACTCTACACCTCAAAATATAAGCAGTGCAAGTTATGGCGTTACACATAAGAGTTTGTATATGGGTGAAATGGTATTACTGATGAAAATAGATAGTCAGGTGATTTTAGGCAATTCAGCCCTACAAAACTTCTTTATTTTTTTAATTTCAACTCATCTTTTAACCCCCCGGAGCAGTGTGGAGTACACGTTTATGATGGATGGATGTGGATGGAAGCACTTTCTTCTGCTCATTCTCATTACCCCTGTTCACTGTCATTAGCTTGGATGCGTCAGGATATTTATTAAAAGAAAGAAGAGAGTAATCTACAACTAGGATGGCTTGACGGTGAGTAAAGCTTGGGCTAATTTTCATTTGTAAGTGACATGTTAAGTATGGTGACCCATACTCGGAATTTGTCCTCTGCATTTAACCACTCTAGGATAGTGCACACAAATTAGGAGTAGTGAGTGGTGGACACACACACCAGGAGCAGTGGGCAGCCATGTTACTGTGGCACCTGGGGAGTGATTGGGGGTTAGGAGCCTTTCTGAAGGGCACCTCAGTTGTGGGTAATGAGAGTGCTGTTCATTCACTCCCCCCACCTACATTTCCTGCCGGTATTGAGAATTGAACCCATCAGGTTACCAGTCTGACTCTCTAACCATTAGTCCACGACTGCCCTAAAAAAGCTCCAAAAAGCAGTCATCAGTGGTCCATAAGACTTCAGTAGATGAAGCCAAATGATAGGTGTGCAATTTGGGCTCCATTTACATTAGGTATTAAGATTAGTTTTTGTCGATCTGATCGCAAGTGGACAATGCTAAATACAGAGTTTGCCCATTTTCATCCATTTCCAGAGGTAGTTGAAAAAAACATTCAATCGGATTGCTTTCGCAGTGTAGACTCTCAGGGTCAAATACATTCGAGTAGCCACAAAAAACCTTAACGGGTGGGCACTTTTCATTCTATTGACTTCCATTTATACGCATGTGAATGCAGGAATTTTACTGCTTTCCAAGGTTCAAGTTGAACTCTTCCTAAAATTAAAAGAATTACAAGAATCCAAACTGTAAATCTTGCAGTGTTGCAGTAAAGTGGAGTAGATTGCATATATTTATATTTTAGATGTACAGTATAATATGTTGAATTTTTTAAAAAGATGCTGCAATGTGTGAAATCATATTTCAACCATTGCAATGGTCAAACTTCATCATACTAAAACACACAGGTTACAAATTGCTGCTATTCCTTTGATGACAAAGGTATAGGCATTACCTCCTTCTTCCTGTTCTTAAGATAGCCATTACCCCAGTCTTCAGTGTCACATGATCCTTTCGAAATCATTCTAAAATGCTGAATTTCTGCTTAAGAAACATTTTGCCTTCTTATCAGTTCTGTTAATAATGTTGTGTTGCTTTTAATAAATTTTATGGAAACCATGATAATTTTTTTTCAGGGATCTTTTTTCAGAACTTTTCTGCAGGTTGAAAAATTATACAAATTTTAATCATTGTAAAGTGACAAAGAGTTCCCAGAACATACAGAGATCACTCAATAGTTGCCTTGATTAGAAAATGAATTCCAATGCGCAAATCCCTAATGTAACGCATTTCTTTGCTCAAGTCTATCATTACCATCTCATTCTTTCCCCAGGATGATTTCTGTCTTTCACTCACAGGAGTGGAAACGCTTCAGCGAGATCGCGTCACTGTAGCGGTTACACAGATAAGTAAAATACCATGGCATAAGAAAAGACCATCTCACTCTGTCAGTCGTTTTCTCTCTCTATTGTTAGCAGCTGCATGGCTCACTGCACTGCAAATTTTCCCTGTCACACTCCAATAAGCCTAATTGTCCAAAATAAATGAGCTAATTTCTAAAGTTCCAGTTTATATGAGAGAGATAAGCGGTTTGCTGATTGATTGGGGGTTTAATTCGTTTTCCTTACATTTTGGATGTGTGTGACAGAAGGGTAAGTGTGAGAGTGTCTTCTTTTGTGTGTTATACTTAATATGGATTTATTTTGCTTCTGATATTCTTCCATGTTCAGAAAACGGGTTTGGGACCTCAGGTGGGATATTGGGAGCTTTAGGAAGGGGGAAAGTCCCAGTGGACTTGAGAGAAATGCCCACAAAATCTTATTAAAAGTGTTATTTGTGGCAGTTGTAACCACAGATGAGCTGAAGGGGTTAAAATAAATTAAAATGAAAAAGAGAACAAAGAAAAGGCAGCATAAATTAATCATAGGAAATTCAACCTAAAAACTGAGAGTGTCTTAGACCAATGGATGAAGTTCATATTAAGTTGCTATTGTGTGATGGAATGCATTTTGTGTACATTTATGATATGCCAAGCAGCCCTGATAACTTATTATTATACTAATGTGCTTCTCTTTAGTGGGAAAAGAAATGAAAAAAAAATAAATAAATAAAATAGTCCACACCAAAATTAAAATTCTGTCGTCACTCTCTCACCTTCATGCCGTTCCAAACTTGTATGACTTTATGATTAATTCTCATGGTTTAATAACAAGAAACCTCATTATTCGTATGATTTAAAGTGCCCCTATTATACTATTTTAAAGGTTCATAATTTTGTTTTGGAGGTCTACTATAACAGGTCTACATGCATCAAAGTTCAAAAGACACTTTCATTTTCTCATAATATGCATTGCACATCTAATGACTCGTCCGGTGATTCAGTCTCTCTGAATCCCTCCTTTCCGTGAGCTACTCTGCTCTGATTGGCCAGATGACCCAGTCTGTTAACGGACAACAGATTGACAACAGATTGGTCTACCACTCATTTACATTGCTGAACTTCAGCTCCGCAGGCTACCTAAAGCTCAGAGATTGTACACATTGTAAAGACTGCATCGATTTTACCATATAAATCCGAGTGAGAGTCACTGGAAGAACTAGTTATTAGTGTTGTAGTCCAGACCATCCGAGACCAAGACAAGACCAAGAATTTGAGGGGTTGAGACCAAGGCAAGAACGAGTCAAGACCATAATAGCACTCAAATTCATGTGAAAGATCCACATTTACTGCCTAAGAAATGTCTTATTTTTAATCAATAAATACAGTTTGAATAATAAGAAATAAGCTGTGCACTGCAGCTAATATGAAGAGGTTGCATCTGAATTGGGTTAAAATTACAAATGGCTAAACAATGTTTTGTTTATTGAACATTTGTATAAACTCTATCACATTTGCTCATATATATATATATATATATATATATATATATATATAATCACATGTTGTGATATAAAAATCCAGATCTCATACAAGTACTTATTTGCAATGTTATATTTTGTGGCTATTTGTATCAATCCCTCATTAATTTCTGACCCACCACAACAATATAAATAAATCAAAATCGAAATAATAAGTTATTGATTGAATATTGATTGAAGCAAGAAGTTTTACATTTAATCATGTTAATGATGTTAATAAATCAGACAATGCACTCTCATTTTAGTGTTATCCTCGCAATCGTAAGGATTGTTGTGGTTGCCTGACAACCACAACTCAGTTTGACGTACAATATAAGATGTTGCAACTGTAATTCCTCTACATCAGCATGTGTATGTCCATCAACAATCCAAAGAGTATATTTATAATGTATTGTGGTGCACATGTGTGAATTGTATTATTAACAGTATCATTAACAGTGCATACTGTAGCTGAGCACTAACGTGAATAACTGATGTAACATTAAAGTTTGTAAAACAAATCTTGCTCCATCCTTTATCATCACTCAGAGATGCAAGAACGACCGACAATGTGCATTATGGTGATTTGTTAAGATGATTTGCAGAAGTATTATAATAACTAATTGTTTATTTTATAACACTCAGTAGAAAATTTATACATCAATAATTACTCATACTTACTGGTTATGATTCTGAGGAGCAAACTGATCCAAATAAAGTGGGTCCTGTCCCAAATTTAATGGAGTTTTGTATTTCCCATTTAGACCTCAGAGATTTGAGAAACAATTGTCAAAGGGTTAACTTTTAAATTGATGCAATCTTTTTGGAGCTTGAAACTTTCTGACACTTTGACTTTTATTGTATGGACAAAAACAGTTGAAAACTCTTCAAACATCTTTTTTTTTGCAGAAGAGGGACAATCAATATGAGTTTGGAATGGCATGTGGGTGAGTAAATGAGTTCATTTTCATTTTTATGTGAACTATTCCTTCAATGGAGCTTTACGATTACAAAATTTAATGTTAACTTTATGCTTTTTCCATTTCATAAAATTGCTGAAATATTTCCTCTGACCTTCCATGTGGCCAAAAGCTCTGCAGGATAAACATGAACGGTCTCTTGAAAGACATTAAACATTTTAATGTGTGTTCTGAAGATGAACAAAGGTCTTACGGGTTTGGAACGACATGAGGGTGAGTACTTAATGACAGAAATTTCACTTTTGGGTGAACTAACCCTTTAAAGGCAAAGCTAAATGTGAAATTTATTATGGGTTAATGTGAAGTTCACTTAAATTAAAAGTTGTTATATTTTTAAAGCCTATTAAATGTTAAAAATGATTGCTCTCAATCATACTGTAATGTTAAATAGCTATAAGTACTCATTTCATCCCCAGAAATTGAGAAAAATTTACATCAGTAGCTGTACTGGTATCAGTGATACTGGCCTTAGTACTTATAGATGCTATTAAGCAAATATTTACTTCTTTATACTGTATCTACATTTCAATGTGAAATTATATAACATTACATACAGTACACATTATAAGTATAAATTAACATGTTAATGTTAGATGCGATCATGATTCTCCCTACATTTCATCTCAGCAAGATGTTTATTCTAAATAAAAACAAATAAAACATTACAAATTAAGCTCTTAATAAGACACCATCCATTTATGATTTTAATAAATAAACATAATATGTTGTAATTACTTCACACTACAACACACTGAGGTGCAAATACAGTATTTGCCACTATTTTGTACTAAATACAATATAAATAGCATCATCGGTAACACTTTATTTCGATGGTCCACTTTAGACATTCTGTTAGCTATAAATAACTTTTCAACTACATTTCAACTATACCAGAGTATTAGACTATCTGCTTAATATCTGCTTACACTTTATTTAGATGCTCCCCAACAGACATCCTTCTGATTAGTAAGTTTGCAACTACATATTAACTTATTCTACTAACCCAAACCCTAACCTAACAGTTTACTACAGTCTACTAATACTCTAATTATTGTTAGTTGACATGTAGTTGCAGACTTACTTAGTTAGTAGAATGTCTAAAGTGGACCATCAAAATAAAAAGTGTAACCACATCTAACACTATTTTCACTGTTTACAGTGAAATATACTAAATAAGTTGTTTTCATTTTAGTTTAATTTTAAACTTTCCCCACTGTAACTGAATTTTTGACAACTACACTTTCTGTATATTTTACAGACGCACTTCCAAAGCAGCAAATCTGGCACTTTGGTCGGTATTGAACAGATTTCTTCTCCGGGAATGGATGCACAGGGTAAGAGAAACAGATTGTGGCCCCTCTGCTGACACTGAATGATATGAGGAATGAGCCACATGTGTGTGTGTGTGTGTGTGTGTGTGCATATGAGGAAAGAAGGGTGTGGGATGGTTGTGCGACTTTAGGGGGAATGAGGTGATGGGACTGCCAGACACTGCAAAGGTCATTTTCATGAATTATTCTGGACCTGCGCCCAGATGCTGGTGCACAGTTATCTTTAAGGTAACGGGTTCTTTTGAGCTGACTCATCATGGACTCCCATCTGCGATGCACCGAAGAGAACCACCCTGGGATTGAGAAGGTTACAGTAGAACAAGCATATGTCTATCGGCTCCATGTTTCGTACATAAAATGCGACAAAAGAGAGAGAGACAGAAAGAGAAAACGGTGAAAGAGGGAGAGAGTAAGCTTATCTTTCTCTCTGACCCGTGCCAGCTGTTGCTCAGCGGTGCATCGAGGGCAAATACTCATTCATTTCCTCTCGGTCGTACATCTTAATTTACAGTCTAGTCTAGTGTGCTTAGAAGGACACAATGAGGCCTCGCAGACACCAGCATATTGATCTGACCCACTGATCAATTCAGCCGGAAAGAGGAAGAGAACTGCATGACAAATAGCATTAAAAGAGAGCCACTTCATTTAGTCTAGCGGTCAATGAACCACTTGTGTGCTCAGTGCATTTTCTTTTGCACCACAGAGACAGAGATTCTATAATATTTCTGAGGCAATTTCCCATTTTAGTGTGTTCTTCGAAAAAAAAGTCTATACTATCAATGCTGGGAAGTGGCTAACTAGTTACATTTTTCAGTAGTCTGTTTTCAAAAGTGTTGCTTTTAGTAGCAAGAACTGTAGTGTCACTTTTGCAGGAATTAACTATTTTGCTTTCCAATAACTTGTATAGCATGACAAAATGTTTTTGACACATTATATGGTGACAATTGAGTGCCTAGAGATGCTATTGAGCAAGCAGACTACAACCATGCAGCCTAAAGTAATGGAAGTAATGTTAAGTTACACTTTTAAATTTTGCATAAGCATCAAATAAGGGTGTTTAGTAGCTACTATTAGTTGTAATGAGGGTAAATGTTTGCTGTGGCCTTAATTGAGAACCTGCTGTTTGTGCCAGATACTGTAAATACTGTTATGTTTTATCAGTATTCTCTGTAATCTGATATGTATTGTCTCTTAAAGCTGAATTTTTGGATGTTAAAATATTTTCTACTATTCTAGCTTAATATGCAGGGACAACAAATACAGTATTTTTATGTTGATTTCTCTGAAACTGGTGTTATTGCTCCAGGGTGCGTCGTTAGCCTGCTATATTCGCAAGTTCTGTCATTACCAACATAGTTCAATGATTTGGAATTTCATGAAACCATGTACCAAATGCCAGGTTCATTAAAGAAATTCTAATTATTGGACCAAAAACTTCAGCACATAATAACCTAGAATACTGTCTAACACTTGATGGCTGCTCTGTTAAGTCGTCTTCGTCAGTTAGGAACCTGGGTGTGCTCTTTGATACCAATCTTTCATTTGAAAGCCACATTTCTAGCATATGTAAAACCGCATTCTTCCATCTTAAAAATATATCTAAATTGCGACATATGCTCTCAATGACAAATGCGGAACAGCTAGTTCATGCGTTTATGACCTTGAGACTAGATTACTGTAATGCTCTACTGGGTGGTTGCCCTGCTCGCGTGATAAACAAATTACAGCTGGTCCAAAACGCAGCTGCTAGAGTCCTTACTAGAACCAGGAAGTATGAACATATTAGCCCGATTCTGTCAAAACTGCACTGGCTCCCTATTAAACATCGTATAGATTTTAAAATCTTGCTAATTACTTACAAAGCACTAAATGGCTTAGCTCCCCAGTACCTGAGTGAGCTTTTAATGCATTATAGTCCTTCGTGTCTATTACGATCTCAGAATTCTGGCCAGTTGTTAATACCTAGAATATCAAAATCAACCGCAGGCGGTAGATCCTTTTCCTATTTGGCACCTAAACTCTGGAACAATCTTCCTAGCATTGTTCGGGAAGCAGACACACTCTGTCAGTTTAAATCTAGACTAAAAATGCATCTATTTAACCTGGCATACACGTGACACATTATCAATTTATGTCTTCATATCCATTAAAGGATTGTTAGGCTGCATAGATCAGGTCAGCCGGAACCGGGAACACTTCCTATAACACCAGATGTACTCGTTACATCGGAAGAAGTATGGCGTCTACGCTAATTTTTTTTTTGTCTCTCTGCTTATCCCGAGGTTTACCAATTAACGTGATTGGCTGGATCCGGGCCGTGTCCGGGTCGGACGGGGAACCTGTGCCTGTGTGCGGCAGCAATGTGGCCCTGTGGTGTCGGCGGAGACTATGTTAACTAGCTCATCCTTTGTGAAGACCTTACCGACTCATCAGCCAGTGGCACATATCCCAACAAACCGTCCCATACCGGCGTGATCAAAAAGATCTTAAACTAGATGGAACTAGATTAAATATTTTGACTGTTGCGATTCCAAATCGGTTTAATGACCTGTAACTCTGTCTGAGTATCGGACAAGTGTTCACTGTTGGCCAGAGGAGAACTGGCCCCCCGACTAAGCCTGGTTTCTCCCAAGGTTTTTTTCTCCATTTGTTGGAGTTTTGGTTCCTTGCCGCTGTTGCCTTTGGCTTGCTTAAGTTGGGGACACTTGCTTGATATTCAGCAGTGTTTTTGATATGCCTGCATTGGCGCCGTTTTATGCGAACTGATCTGAGCCGGACGATTACGTCACTGTTTTCTGCAGTGCTGCTATACCTAAATTAACTAGACTAATAACTACTGATATTTGCAACGGAATGAATCAATAATATATATAATAAGCTGCACAATGACACCATTTTCTTATTAATGTAAAGCTGCTTTGCCACAATTTGCATTGTAAAAAGCGCTATATAAATAAAGATGGCTTGACTTGACTTGACCAATTACATACTGTATGCCAAAGTGATTTTAAAAAAATTTTCTTTTGTGTGAATGAACTAACTTCCATCAGTACTTCCATCTACGTCACCTTTCCAACGTGATTACGTAATGCTTGGAGCATCGCAGAGCTAGTGCAAGATGAGCATTTATGGTTAAAAAGTATATTCATTTTTATTTTATTTTATATAGACCTTATTGAAGGTTTTGAAAACCATGTTGAAGTCCACTAAATGGAGAAAAATCCTGGAATGTTTTCCTCAAAAACCAAAATTTCTTTTCGACTGAAGAAAGAAAGACATAAACATCATGGGGGGTTAGCAAATTATCAGGAAATTTGAATTATTATCATATTATTTGTTGAAAGAACCGTCCTATTCACAATAGCATCAGATAGATTCATTCTCAATAGTTTTGCACATATTTCCACAAAACATTGTCAAAAAACAGTTTTTCTTCATTTTTATTCCCACAGAGGATGTTGGGCAGTCGGTGTGCATTTATGAGTCACACAAACACACATGCTCAGACACAGACACATAGACTAAGAGGAACCAAGGCCTGCCATCTGCTCCAGGCTAAATGAGGAGTAAATGGAGGAGGTGGTGAGAGGAGTCACACCATCAGGCGAGCTCAAATCTCATCTAACCACACACACACACACACACACACACACACCTCTGCTCTCCTATGTGGACCATCCTGGCACTTTATAGCTGTTACATGTCTCACATAATCTCATACCCATCAAGTGCCTGACTGGAGTTTAAAGAGACGAGGGTTTGCCCATGTGGACCAGCAATTACACACCCGGAGTCTGTGCCTTTTGTTTGATGCTTTATTGATGTGTTATTTCAAAACGAAGCTGGGATTTCACATTTCACACTGGATATTTTTTTATTTTAAAATCAATACTAGATGTGTTCTGAAGAATTTCTAAATTTATTTCAGACCAGCCACAACCAATCAGATTTGGCTCCATTTCAGACTTCAGATTTCAGAAAACGAGTGAAACGCCCCAATTGACATGCTTCAAACCGTGGCTGCTTTGTCATGATGATGGCATCTCCTTGGAGAACTAACATCTCCATTACCCACCAAGAATTTTAGATTTTTTTTCTGCACCCCTCCTTTTGTTAAAAACTACATCTTAATTGCTGCATCAATTGCCTGTCAGTCTTTTGTATTGCCTGTCAGTCTTTTGAAACCTCTTTTAATAAAGACTTGCTTGACCTTGGGTCGTGAACTTTACTCTGCTTGATAACTCAATTAAACTTCAATTCAAAAGATCCTGTCCCAGATGAGAAGACTGACATGCAGTCAGATATGTTTGTCCCACAATGACACCCACAGAGAGAAACATTTTATTGCCTTCATCTCTATTTTATTCAAAACTCATGTGGAGATTTCCACAATTCGATCAAAAACACAATGAAAAAACTTAATGACTAAACATTTTTTTTTTTATTTCATTAATAATCACAAAAATAAGAACATGTGTATCATAATTAAAATTAAACGACTGTAATGAAACATGTATGATGAAAAAAAAAATAATAATTTATAAATAAAAGTTTATTAGAGTACTTTTTACAAAAAAAACTATCTCAGTCAATCTACTTTCAATAATTTCTTTAAAATTATTGTCTGTGAAATTTACTTGCAGTTTCTGAAAAAAATTGGTTCTACACCATTTTTTTCTGTGAAAGAATGAAAACCAGAAATAATACTAAATGATCATTTCAAATAATCCAGTCATATTATTATAATGTTGCGGATTGACACACTTGAGCCAGAGCCTCTGTAGGGGGAGCCTAGAGGGTTAATTACCCAAATATGTCCTATTAATATGATTAATCTGATATGTACACAACATAAATGTAACTTGCATACATGCTAGTAAGTTACATGCCAGTCAGAATATCTCATTGTGAACAGACGGTTTCTGTAACATCACTAAAGCTGATCTAAAATACTATTAGTTATTATAATGTTATTACAATTTTATTAATATGTTATTGCAATCATGTGCCTATTACAGTAGCATACTCATTCGAATCTTACAGCAAGGATATTTTTCACATGTGCTTGTTCAATATTAATAGCCTAAGTTTAAGTAAATATATAAAATGATTGAATATTTGGTTTAATTTTGCACTTTTTCATCAACTAAATGTTTAAGATTTCCCATTGACTAAAATAGGACACCACTTTACTAATTTACTAAATTGAAAAGATATGTTCAACAAAAACTAACAATTGCATACCACAACAAGGTGGGTGAAAAATCTATAAGCAATTAACCAAATCCTAAAACATCCTGAACTAAATCATTCAAGAAAATTATGTACAACAGCTGCTGATCTTGGATCAGTGAGAACTATAAAGAGGTTGCCATTTTCTTCACATCCTCTCAAAGTCAACAAGGTCTCAAACACCCTTGCTGTCCTCATTTGACTTTGACAAGCACCGAATTCAAGAACAAGCAAAGTGGGTCAACGTTCAAAGGCACCAGAAGTCAGGTCCATGTTAGACATCGGCCTGACAGACCACCTATGGTGCCATGCTGGGCAACACGGTCAAATTCAGCAGGTTCACACTCCCTGAGCCCTTCCTGGGCCGAGCGAAGCTCTCCGCTGGGCCGACAGATGGAGAGGCATCCGGTGTTGACAACCAAATGCTCTCATGGCGGTTGCTAGGTCAGTGCGGTTGCATACGCAGGTGTGAGTTCATGTGTGCGTTGATGGCACATGCATCCCTCATTCTCACCTGGCAGGGTAGCAGATCACATCACTACAGGGTATGACCAGGAATAATGCTTTTTTGGAGGTGCTAAACTGGGGGAGGTGCAGAATTTTAATAAATGAGAGAAAAGAGTCATGACTGTACATTCATAAACTGTACAGAGCCAGCAGGAATCAAACCAGGGGCTGAAATTAATAGGGCTTGGAGAAAAAAATCCAATGAAAATGAACAAAAATGAACCCCCCAAATTCAAGATAAGGAGGCAAAAACTGCCCCTGCACAATTAAACTAAATATATTATGGCTATCATGAGTAAAGTGAAATGTGAAATTGAATAAAAAGTAATTACACTTAGATCTGCTCAGGTTGCATCAGATGCATTTTTTTTTTTGCAATCATTTAGCATCATAACCTATCACACATTTTTGTAGCCATCAATGGTGGCTCGTGGGTTTTAAAATAAAGGAGGCACACTAAATCCTAGTGGTCCCTTGCCGTGGATTATTAGTAGTCGTAGTACTAGTAGTAGTATTGTTTGCTTAACCAAATTAAATTGGCTTTTTGCTCACTTATAGTCTGAAAATTTAAAGAAAATGACATATACAGCAAGATAATACAAATATAATTTCCTCACCTAGCCTATCACTTGAAGCAAACATCCATCACTCCTTAAATGTCTGAGTTAAAAGTTTAATGAAGTTAACTACTGTAGCCTATATTTCCAACTTAGCCGTGGAGTCTTCCTTCATTTCTAATTTGTTTGAATGATAGCTTGGTAAATTCGTTGGCGATCAAATATTCAACATTGCTACTATCCATAATTAAGATACTTGGTACATTATCAGCGGTATACCGTTATCACGTTACTCACGTAATTTACGTCTCTACGAAGATTGTTTGATATACCAAGGGAGGCTAGGCTCCCCTGCAATGTATTTTTTCTCAACTCTCATAAGTGCTGAATGTAAAACACTTGATGGTGAATGGCTAATTTTTTACCAACTGAGGCACAAGACAGAGCCTGCTCAGGATGTGCCTCCCCCTCCCCTTCTCTATCCCCTGCGGTTATAATGACATCAGCAGATTCGGCATGTTCATGAACGAACAGCAGTAACATGTTATGGTGATTTCAGTAACATGTTATGGTGTTACAGCAGTGAAATTACAAACAGAAAAAATACACATTCTGAGACATGAAATGAAACAAATAACTGAGAATTTTATTAACATTAAATCATCCTTCTCTCAAAATTTTGGGTTCCCCTGACGAGCCTCCACTGGTAGCCGTTATGAATGCAATGGTCAATGAGAGGCATTTACATTAGTCACCACTGAACCTCAGAGTTTTGTTCACTGCCTGAATTCTGCACTCTTGCAAATCCTTTCGTCATAAACAACAAAGTGCAAATGTAAAAGAGATTAATTTTACAGTGTGGACAACTTCAGTGATTATAATGGAAGGTTTTGCGAGAGTGCAGAACTCACACTAAACTGAAGTCATAGACCGCTTCAGTAATGGGGAACATTCTTTGCGTGTGCCGTTTCCCTAAACACAAAAACATTTTTATATACTCTGTTAAACAACATTAATAATCATTATTGCATTATCAAGAACAATATTTAACAATAATGATTTTTGTCATACTATTGCAACCCTTGTAATGAGTTCCTACTTTCTTATTTAAAAACTTTCTGCAGGCAATTATGCGCTTGTTATGTAAAAAATAACTGTAACTGTAATAAACTGTAAAAAAATAAGTGTAATTTTAACTGTAAAATATTATAAATACATTACAGAAAAAAAAACTGTTAAAAGGTTAACAGTAATTTCCCATACTATATACCAGGAAAAAATGTAAAAGATCTTACCAGTAATTTCAGGTAATTTTACAGTAAAATGCTGTTAACTGTAGTAAAAAAAAAAAAAAAAAGAACAAATTAAAATAATTTCAAAAGTCAAAAACTGTAAATTGACATTCCCAGAATTCCTTATGTGACACTTCTCATTTATAGGTATTTCGTTTAAATATTTAAAGTTTCTTAACAGTTTTTTTTTTCATGTATATGTTACATCTTCTGTTGTTTAATGAATGTTTATTATATTATTCAAGTGTATATTCTAGTACTTCTGCCTGTGGAGAGATTTCTTGCGATGAACTTTTTCATGGTTCTTCATCTTTTACCATCTGCATTATTATGGTGGTTGTCAGTTTATTAAAGTGACAAAACAGATTTAGTAGCAGTGTGTGTTGTTGAATTTACTGGTTTAAATTTAAATGTTCTTGTTTGTAAGTTACAGTTTTATACTGTAATGTGTTTAAATTTTCACTGAATTTTTTTACAGAATTATATAATTTTTTTTACATGTATGCAACCTCTGAGCAGCATTAAACAGTCAGTGTAAACATAACATAAACATAAATGATGCAGCGTCTGTTATACCTTTACAATGTAAAGATGACTTTTGTTGCAAATGTAAAAAATTGTGTTTGCCTCTGTAGAAAAGTACATTTCTGACCCTGTATTGAACGCAACGTCCTTGTTAGGAAAGCTCTCTGTAACCGAATCCACAGGAGGGGAGGTTTTCTGCAGGGCATGAGCTGTGTGTAGACAGCAGGTGAAATGTCTGCCGCGTGTTCATCTTCACATGCCATCCACGCCTGGATTTATGAACATGTCGAGAGCAGCTGAAACAATGCAGGTCAGGGTGAAGGTCCAGAATGGGCAGATTGGTGTGTGCTGACCACCCACCGACAGGCACAGATGCACCAGAGAACAATAGGACTGATGAGAAACCACAACAATTTCAGATGCATGGTGGTGGGACACAAAAGAAGGAAGGAACTTAAGATTCTTTAAAATGGCCATTGATACGAACCCAATGTTTCTTAAAATGTAGACATTTGTCACTTTGCTGCAGAAATGAATTATCCAGTGGCACTGAAGTTCAGCTGGAGGCGGTTTGAAATGAAGTTCATAATAGCTGTTCTGCCCAGTGAGTCCTAATGGCCCATGTTAGCCACCGGTGTAATAGATAAGTGTTTGAATACGACTGAATTGGAATTAAATTCTTAACAAAGGCAGGGTGATCGTAGGGAAGAACATTGTGCTTTGTGTTGAATATTGAATGGAAAATGTCTTCCCAAATTGGTATTTTGAGACTTGATGAGTCTCAAGGAGTGTGATGTTTGAAATCTCATATTGTTTATGTAGCTAAACTGGTAGGCCGTGATGCTAACGTCATGAGTTTGACTAGCCAGGAAACTAAAACTTATGCCTTGAATGAAGTTTAAAGTCACATTTAAAATCAACATAAAGTTGTCAACGTGTATATATATATTTGCTGGGAAAGTGGATCATATATTTGTACTTTTTTACATAAATAATTTTTCATACATAATATTTTTACATAAATAATTGTTTCTTTTCATTTCTGTTACCATTCTTGGTTCCATTTTCTGTTATTAAGTTAATAAAAATATCCATATTTAAAACTTTAGAAGCTATAATCACTGGCTTCCGGCCATACGCACATTCAACAGAGAGTTGCGTTCTGACCTCTGACCCGACATATGACGTAGGCATTGTCGGAATGTGATTAAGTTAAGATAAAGTTTTAAATATGGATAATTTTTTCTTACAAAAGCCCATCGTTTCCCTTCAGAAAGCATTTATTAACCCACTGGAGTCAGATGGAGATCCATC
This sequence comes from Zacco platypus, assembly GCA_038088235.1. NCBI lineage: Eukaryota > Metazoa > Chordata > Actinopteri > Cypriniformes > Xenocyprididae > Zacco > Zacco platypus. The sequence goes on along the minus strand of CM076077.1, from coordinate 25,324,766 downwards.
TTTTATGATGAATGATTGCGATTTTTGTAACTTAAAAAAACTCAGGCAACTATTCAATGCCATTACAAAGCTGGGAAGAGCCAGGATATTGTTATGTTTGGCTGAAAGAAGAAAGTCATGTACACCTAGGATGGTTTGAGGGTGAACAATTCCTTTAAAGCTGTACCTACAACCAGTGCTTGAAGTGGAAAAATAACTACGATGCTCAGATCAAAACGCGTTCCTGGAGAAGGGAAGGTGCAGTGGGCTTACGTGCATGCAACATGTCGGAAGTTCTGGTACGCAAGGACAACTGGCAGTACACTAAAGGTGTCACGATTGTCAGCTGAAGTGCCAGTGATCACCACTAGAGGGCACTTCACCATGGACTACTCTTTACTCATTCACACTCTCATTCATTCACACGAACTACATTTCCCAAAAGCCCCGTACCCATTTACTGATTACCTCACCAGCTGCACCTCATCACCCACACCATATATAAACACCATTCACACATCACTCCCCGCAAAGTCTTGATTTGCTTACCCTGTCATTTCTGAGTGTTTATTCCCGTGTCTGTTTTCCTGGTCCTGTTTTTGCCTGTTTTCCTGTTTCTTGAACGTTCGCTGCCTGCCCCTTGGATTTACTGTTTTTGATTTATGGACTATTGCTTGCCTGCCACCTGCCTCGATCTGTTTGCCTGTATTGACTACGATTCTGCCTATTCTCCTCCAAACCTGTTTGCCACTGTTTTGACCTTTGCCTGTTTTGACCACATCTTTAATAAAGCTGCATTTGGATCCCATCCTGCTGTCTCCTCATTACAAAAGGTAAAAATAGAGAAATACCAGCCCACTTCAAGCACTGCCTACAACAACTTGAAAAATCCTGTTGTACTCTGAAAAATATTACAAGTAAAATGAATTGCAAATGGATGTCAGATTCTTTCTGGAGACTCAAGAGCATCTGCCAAATAATACATATAAAAGTAAAAATCTGTAATTTGTACAGTGGAGCAACAATTAGAGTTTTTGTTTATTGGGAGTCTAAATCTAGAGTCACAAGTTAAGAGCTCTGAAACGTCAATCAAGTCCATCAGTCGGCCCTTCACAAATAGAAATGAGTAATACAAGGTGACATGAAGATGAAAATCAAGACTTAAGCCTCTTCAACTGTCTCACAACTAGAGGAATCCAGCCTGGGAAAAAGAACACAGAATTGACACTCAAAGACAGAAGCCAGCACTCTTCAGATGAGAGCCCTTTCTGAATCCATTGTGCTCGCTCTGTGTGCATGTGTGTCTCTGTGTGTGTGTTTGTGTGTGTGTGTGTGTGTGTATGTTTGGGGGGTCTTTAAGCTGAGGGACAGTGTTTGGCTCACTTGCTGGGAAACAACACTTCAGCCCTACAGCTGCAAGCACAAGAGAACTCCAGCGCTCTGACATAGAGTTCAATAGCAGAGCGCTGGCAGCTAGAGATATGCTTTCACTGCTGGGATCACACACACTGGGAAGAATGTATTTTAAACTCTCGCTCTCCATACTATTCTCTCTCGCTCAGCATCTCCCTGTGCATAAACTTGAATAAACAGCCCTTGCTTTGTGGTTTGTTTTCTCATTTAATTCTCTGAATGAAATGCCATCACCAGGCGTTTTATCGCTGTAGTAACTGAGAATTTCAGCCATGTTGAACCTACAAACAGACAATTGCACAGGCTGTGCTTGATTGCCAATTAATGAAATCATTCTTTATGGGACTGTTCAAAAATACACTGAATGCCTGGATCGTTTTTTTTACTTCAAGGACTAGTTCACCCAAAAACTAAAAAAAAAAAAAAATACCTTTAATTCATTCCAAACCTGTGACTTTCTTTCTTCTGTGATATTTAAAAAAAATGTCTGGGCTTTTTGTTTTGGACTTTCATTGTATAGATAAAACGTCAAAGTATACTTTTTTCAAAATATCTTCTATTGTGTTCAGCAGAAGACAAAACACCATGAAGGTAAATGTTACTTTGAATTCAATGTTAAATTTCAAAAATGAATATCCTTGTGAAATTTACAAGCAATCTTTGAGTGTAAATTGCTTCTACACCTTTTTTTTTATCAGTACAAACAATTTTAGGGGGAATTTTCGGTTACACTTTATTTTGATGGTCCTCTTTAGATATTCTGTTGACTATAAGTAACATTGCACTGACATGTCAACTAAATACCATTAGAGTATAAGTTGAAATGTATTTGCAACGTTACTTATTATTATTATTATTATTATTATTATTATTATATACTTATTATGTCTGTTGGGGGAACATCAAAATAAAGTGTTAGCAGATATTCAGTAGACAACCTACTAATACTCTATTAATACTCTAATGAGAGTTTTATGAGATATGTGCAACGTTACGTATGGTCAACCGAATGTGTAAAGGGGACCATCAAAATAAAGTGTAACCAAGTTTTTGGGAATATTTATGTGCACATCATACATCTATCAAACAAATGTCAACACTTTACAATAAGGTTACTTTAGTTAACGGAATAGTTAATGCATTAAAAGTAACTAACAATAACTAATACATTTGTTACAGTTTTTATTCATCTTCGTAACATCTACTTTTCATCAAAAATACAACTTTAGTTCATGTTCGCTCAGGTCCATTAAATGATATTAACAGATATAACTTTTAATTTAAGTAATGTATTAGTAAATGTTAATTATAGAAGAATTTTTTATTGTTAGTTTGTTAACTATTGTAGTTGACTAATGTGAACCTTACTGTAAAGTGTTACCAAACAAAGCTACCAGGAATTGTTTTTCATTTGCATATTTGCTTGTTGAAAAATCAATGTATGTGAAAAATGAAGGCCTTTACAGCATTATGATTCAATCCTACATTAAGAGTTAATTTAAAACGCAACTCTTTACATGAAATATGGGCAATATAGTTCTTCCATCAGTATTCCAGCATCATTTAAGCAGCATAATCAAACTGTCTTCACGGCTTAGAGCTGAATGCTTTGACTGAACAACAATATGCCACTTGTACACATACACATGAGCTTAGACAGACACTGTCCCTCTTGAAGTTTGCTAAAAAAAAAAAAAAACATGAATCTAATTTTGAATTATTTCTCTCTCTCTTGCTCGCTCTCTTTCTCCCTCTTTGTCTCTCTCTCTCTCTCTCTCTCTCTCTCTCTCTCTCTCTCTCTCTCTCTCGCTTAGCTTTGCCATTAGAGCCATTTGCATGTAGCTGAGAAGCCATTAGAATTTTAATGAGGCTGACCCTGGAGGCAGGCCTTTACTGGGTCCTCAAAAACACACACACACATACACACAGCCCTGAGGCAGGAGCACTTAATGCACATAGAAATTTACACGCATCTTACCTTACAATCAGTATCACAGAAGAAATGTGAAAATACTTGTGTAACTCTCACTATGCATGTCTATGTTTTATTAAATCATTTTGAAATTCTACTGATCATCTCTCCCCCTTTCCAGCAAAATGTCCTGTTGAAAAGATCAAAAGTCAATATTGTCTTTTCCATATATAGGCCTAGTATTATTGTCCATGGATTTAGTGAACAGAAACATCGTTTTCATTTGGAGGGGCTGCACTAATGTGCCTGATTTTCTGTCTCATTATAACATTAATCTTCAAACCTCTCGTATGTGCTAATTATTCATTTTTGAAGGCTAAAATAATAACATTTAATTGCCTATTGCAGTTGGAAGTTTCTGTTGCCTGAGACTCTGGAGAGACAGAAGCAGCTCTCGCTGCCTAATTAGAATCCTGGGACTGAATAGTGAATGTGTGCAAAGTGAGTTTTGGTTATCTGACACTAAAGACTGGTTATTAAAAACAGGTCATGTGGTTACGTCAGTGGGATTTGGCTTCTGTTTGTTCTTAGGATGTTACGCAACACTGTTACTTGGACGTTTGACCCCTTTGAGAAGCGTCTTGTGGTTGGCACTGACACAGGAAGGTGAACTCGACACAATGACCTAATATTCATTCAGTAACGGGCCAGAGAACTTATTTTGTGACCCCTTTGAAATAAGATGTGTGCTTAATTGTACTGAATGTACGGTAACACTTTATTTTACAGTGTCTTTGTTTCACATGTTACATGCAGTTACTAGAATAATAACTGTAAATTATGCATAATTACACCCAATTAACCTTAAACCAAACCCTAGTCCTAACCCTAACCCTATAGTAAGTACGTGTTATTAATTAATATTACTCAGTACTTTAATGCATAATTACAAGAATAACTTAAAATAAAGTGTAACTGAATGTACGTTACTTCAAATCTTAAGAGAATATTTGGTAAAACTTTATTTTACACTGTCCACATTACATATAGTATAAACAATAAATTATGTATAATTGCAAGTAACTAACCCTATACCAAACCCTAGTCCTAACCTTAAAGTAAGTACATGTTATTAATTAATATTACTCTGTACTTAAATTTATAATTACAATGTAACAAGAATCGAATTTAAAATTTTTAATTTAAAAAACTGTTCTTGAAGATAATACAATATTAAAATTAAAAAAAAGGTAAATTAAGCGTACGCTTTCAAGAGTTTCTTAACACGCTTAAAGCACTTTAAAAAGTGTTTATGTTTTAATAATCATTTGTTGTGATTTAAATAAGTACACTTACTTTGATATTTTGTGTTGACTAAAATACTAAAGCACATGTAAAGTACTTGATTATAATTTTAACTGTTTTGTTACTTTGCATTTAAAGTAAATATGTTATACATGTACAAATGTGTAATTATGAGTATATTTAAATGCGTGACATTATTAAAGTATATTTTAGTTTACCATAACTCCTTTCCAGTTCACTTTGGCAGTACGCTTTATTTCAAAGATAATAGAAGTAATCATGAAACTGCATATAAAGATGTACTTAAGTGGGTCAAAAAATCACTTGAAAGTTCATCTAATTGCATTTTGTTCTGAATACAGTTTCATTTAATTGATTTAACATGCAATTACGCGTCCAAAATCGCCAAAATGTGTTCTTTTAAAGTATATAACTTTTTAAAAGCCCATTGAAGTGTACTTCTTTTTCACAAGGGTATAAATGAAAAATTTGTGTGGTTTTATTGTATTTTTTTCTTTGTTATATAAGCATTTACTTTATATTGTAGCATATGTCAAGTCATTTAGATGAACTAACTAAAAGTGGCTGTATTTAGTCCGCCCCTGTGTACAAGACAGGTGTAAGCTAAGCAGCCATGCTAAAATATGAATGACGCGGGTCTGAGATATGTCGGGCCATGAAATGAAGACGTCTAAGGAATAAAGCCAGAAGGAAACAGAACATAACGCTTAGCGCGCATGTGTGTGTATCCTGTTTACGGTAGCATATGTACATACATAGTCGGCTTTCTCTGCGTGAGTAAGCCTGCGCTTTCATATATGCGTGCATGTGTGTGCGCGTTGATGTTTCAGCTTCAGGCGGAGAGATGATTGGCTCCCCCCTGAGGGCCTCTCTCTCCCTGCAGCATGTGGAAACCATGGCGCGTTGCCAGGATACAAGCCCCCAGTCTGTACTGACAAGTAGACATGAAGAGCAAAGATTAATTATTTACAAGCACACCCCTGTACGCTGTGACGACTTGGCACATTTCCTGCACTAAATGTCACTATCTATGAAGCCATCACCCTTATTACTTATTTTATTTGGGTATTAATTCTGACCTCCAAACATCGGCTTTGAAATCAAGCGGCGAATACATTTGCACCCGAACAGTTTCATATTTAATTCCGTCACAGAGAGTGAATTGTATAATCTGCGGCCATTACTGCTACTATCGCTGCTAATGATAATGATTTTTATAATAATAACAATAGCAGTTCTGTATAGAGCCTATTGTTCTTTAACCGAATCACTCTACTCAATTATAGCCTGAGTTCATTTATAATTCATGGCTTTTCTTCTCTCCTAAGTAAAAGATGTCCCTTCAGATTCATATTTACCAAGCACATTAAAAAGTTTAACGGTATTTGATGTCCCTTTTCCTGCACGCCAGCTGTCTAGTGAGCCATAAAAAGGCTTTTGTAGTACAGATAATGGTCAAACACACACACGTCGTGCCGGCCAGGACGTCTCGGCAGGTTTCGTGTTCCGTTCACCCTGTGATGATTCTGGGAAGTGATGGCATCCGTGCTCCTGACGCTCGGTGTGGGCCTTCCCTTTGTTATCCTCGTCCTCTGAGCCCTTACGCGCACAGCGGTGAAGCGGTTTATTTGCATTCGCTCTCATACATATTCATGCGAGCGGGGTCAGCTCACGTGGAGGAGAGAGATTTAATTGGGCTTTGGACGGAGAGGTTCCTGAGTGACAGGTGGAGGAGGAGGTGGAGTCCCGCTGCTTGCGGCATTGCTGACCCTGGGCTGCTTTTCCTTTGTTTGACTCTTTCTGTGTAGAATTAGAAATCCTTTCATCTAAGATAATACATGAAATAATGGAATATCAATTTGCAGCACGTGTGGGACCGCTGACAGATGCGCAAACTCATTGTGAGCTCATGCACTGGATATATTCAAATGCATGTACAGAGAAAAAACCCTGGATAGATAAGCATATGCAAAGAAATAAAATTTTAATTAGTTGTATTATTTTATTAACTGTATGCACATAATACCTACCACATTTATAGGCTAACTGTCGCGATTCTGTATGGCTTAACAACACGCACAGCACAACGAGATTCTAGGAAGTAGTATTTTATAAACTCAACGATCACTTCTGGAAAATGACAGTTTAAACATGCGTAAACGAGACCGAACACTGAACAGAAAGAAATAAGAGCTTAAATACGCAGGGAAAGGTACTCAGCTGAACAGAAAGTAGTTCCAGGTGTGTGGAACTACTTGACAACCAAGGAAACTAACTAGTGAACACAGAACGCATACAAAACAGTAAAAAAGTACTGACTGAAAACGAGGCCAAACCTACTGAAACTAAACAGAACTAAACATAACACTGACAATAACACAAAAGGAGAAGTTTAGTAAAATGTATGAGCTGTTCTTTTCCATACAATGAAAGTGAAAGAGGCCTAGTGGCTGTCAAGCTCAACAAGTGAGGGTATTGTTAAAGGGGTCCTTGATTATGATTTCACTTTTTTAACTTTAGCTAGTGTGTAATGTTGCTGTTAGAGCATAAACAACATCTGCAAAGCTACTATGCTCAAAGTTCAATGCAAAGGGAGATATTTTATTTTACAGAAATCACTTTTTTTTAGCTTTCTTTTACAGAACCGCTTTTTTTTATTATTATTATTATTATTTTTTACAACAAATGGCTGGTAGGGACTGCAACAAGATTCTTCCCAGGTTGGTGACATCACAAAACCTAAAATTTACATAAACCCTGCCCCTGAGAACATGCAACAAAGAGGGTGAGGCCATGTTAGGCTGCTTTAGAGAAGAAGAAGAGTTGTTGTAGTAGAGTGTTATTACCATGCGGCCATGTTATGTCGGACTGCTTCACAAACGAGGGTCAATTTGGATTTGCACAAAAGATTGACATGACAGCAAATGCCAGTCGATTAGTTGAATCAACACCATAGCAGCTACTTAAATTTATCCACTAACTGTATTCCACAAGGTGTAACTTCTTCCTGAGTCTCTCCATCAGTGTCCTACTCCAACTCGTTCTTCTGGAAAGGGGGCCGGGAGCAGCAGCTCATTTGCATTTAAAGGAACACACGAAAAATGGCATGTTTTTGCTCACACCCAAATAGGGCCAAATTTGACAAGCTATAATAAAGGATCTGTGGGGTATTTTGAAATGAAACTTCACAGACACATTCTGGGAACACCAGAGACTTATATTACATTTCGTGAAAAGAGGCATAGGTCCCCTTTAACTTAAAAAGAAAACTATTAAAAAAAAAATTCCGTTAATTGAATCAAAGCTAAAATATGATTCGATTTTTAAAAAATAAAATAGAAAAAAATGACTAAAACTGAAATAAAATAAATTAATATATATTTTTAGAAAATTAAAATGACAGCAGAACATAACAAAATTACCAAAACTTAAACTTAATATAAAACTGAAAACATGAAAAAAAGGTAATTCAAAATGCTATAATAGTTTAGTAAATAATACTTAACAAGAAAAAAACAACATTAAAGCAACATAAAAGTTGTGGTCACCATTCTTCATATTTCATTGTATGGACAGCTGTACTATAAATATCTTCTTTTGTGCTCATTGGTAAACAGAAAGTCACATCCTTCATTCACATTAAAAAAGAATAAATGACGACAGAATAGTCATTTTTGAATGAACTGTTCCTTTAAAGACTATTGACAACAATTCTTCTTTTTCTTTTTTGTTAGAAAACAGTCTTATCGCTATGACATTTCAAAGGCTCATCCATCTCAATATCTTATATGATCACATATGAGACAAACAGCGTCTATGCAGTGAGATACAATGCTGACACTACTGACCTTTCAGAACGTGTGTGTGTGTGTCTATACAGTAAAGTAGGCCAAATGCAGAAGAGATGGTCTACATTCTGACTTCAGGGATGTTGTTAGACGGAGGATCATTGGAAGCATGCAGTGTTACTCTGGTGTGTAATTTGTTATCAAAAGACGGACCTCTCCTCTTCTGATTACTGGCCTCTTGTATTCTGTCAGCCCCCCCAATTCCCAGCAGAGATGTAATTGCACTGTTCTTGGTGAAGGACATGAGGCGGGGAGAGAAATGTGCTGTTTATCAGGTCCTAGATTGTTCTGAATAATTGAAATTCATGTTGTGAGTCTAGTTTCAATAACATTGCAAGGCTGCAATTTGCAGATCCAGTGGTTAGTCCTGAGCACTTATTTGTGAAATAACAATCACCAGTACTACCCACAATTAGGACGATTGTGTTCATAATTACTGACATTTCTGATTGAGCAAATTGGTGCAAAAAATAATACTTCACAAATTCAGAAATGGGGTTCAAAAATAAACACAAATGACCAAAAACAACAACACCAATTTGACTATCATGAGATATTTGGTGAACGGATTGCTCACCCAAAAATTTAAATTCTGTCACTCTCATGTTATTCAAACCTGTTTGATTTTCTTCTAATGGTCAAAAGAAGGTATTTTAATCAACACTTTATGATGAAGTCTTGTTAGTTAATGCATCAATACATTTGTAACAGTTTTTATTCATCTAAAAATACAACTATTAGTTCATATTAGCTCAGGTCCATTAAATAATAGTACAACTTTTGATTTTAATAATGTATTAGTAATTGTTGAAATTCACATTAGCCAATTAATAAAGTATTTTTAGATAGAAAGTTTTATTAGTATCATTGTTAGTTCATATTAAATGTTAATGTTACCAAATGGAACCTTATTGTAAACTGTTTTTGTCCATTTAAGGAGTTTGACTTTCACAGTCATGTGGTCAGAAACACTGAGAGGTTTTTTCCAAATATCTTCTTTTGTGTTCCAAAGATGAAAGAAGTGCACACAGGTTTGGAATAACATAAAGTTGAGTATATAAGGACAGAATATTTCAAGACTATTTCAAAAGCACATATTTTATTTGTAACATTTTAATCATACATGGTGCGATTTTAATCGCATTTGAATTTGTCTGCACCTTGAAGTTCCTTGTTCCTTGTCTCATGTCCACTATCAAAAAAATGACAAATCTTTTCTCAACCTGTCATACATTTCATGTCTATAGTTTGCAGTATTATGATACAGACTCAAGGTAATTTCATCCACCCACTTCCCATTCAGCCTCACGCAATTAGCGGCTAACTCTGATGAAAGCAAAATCTTTAAGGAGCGATTATAGCGATGGAATTTTATATTGGTTTTTAAAATCCAATTAACTTCTGAAAGCGTGTGACTTTTCGACAAATGATGTGTCGCTGCAGTATTGTTGAAAAACACTGTGCGCACTGATAATTGGCAGCTGTACAAAACGCCTCTGACAGCTTCAGAAATGTCTCTGTGAGCAATCAAGTGCCTTGCGGAGAGAAACCTGAGCTTGCAATCTAGCCTTTTTTGTGTCTCTTCGTTTGGGCATTCAAGAGTCTTGAGAGCCGCAGTGCATTGTGTTGTAGGCCAGTGAAGTTTTCATAATTACCTAACACAATGCAAAGCTATTTGCAATACTGCACAACAAGTTAGTTAGTTTAACTTTAACTAGTTTAACTTAAACTTTAAATAGTTTCAAACAACTTAATAACTTAATATGTCAGTATTGTAGTCCCTTGTGGAAAAAGAAGTGTGCTTAATGTGTACATGTAGTGTACTGTACTGTATTTCAAATCTTAAAATGGTCATTTTTTAAAACTATACTTGCAGATAATATAATATTAATGAAATAAAAGGTCTCTTAAGTGTACTTAAAATGAGCTCACGGTCATAATGCTTCTTAACACAGTTACACTTTGTAATAATAATCATGTTTTAAGGAAGTGTACTTATTTTAATGTGTTGACTAATATACTAAAGTATATACTTCCTTGTAATTTTAACTACTTGATATTATATTTAAAGTTCATGTTTTAAATGTACTAAATTGCAACTTTGTCATTATAAAGGTGTAATTACAAATATATTTAAATACATACTCTACTAGTTTCAATAGAAATGGCGTTGAAATGCTTGTCAGTACATTCAGCAGTACACTTTAACCTTTCAAAAATGGCAAGTAATTATGAAATTACATAAAGATTTACCTCAGTCCTACCAAAGTAGGTCAATAAAGCAGTCTAAAGTTCAGCTAATTGCATTGAAATAAAATTTAAACTACAAATACATTTTCATTTAATTGTAAATAACATGTGATTAAATGTTACATTTTAAGTATGCTGAAGTATACTTCTTTTTCTATAAGGGGTAACATTTTACAATAAGGTTCAATTTGTTAACATTAGTCAATCATAAAGTAAGAATGAACGGCAGTTTTTAGAGCTTTTACTAATATAGATAAATGTTCAGTTATAAATAAAAGTAAGCTACTAATGTTCATTATTAATTTATATGAATTCATAAGACATTACCTAATGTTAATTTATATATATATATATATATATATAAAAAATATAGAAATTAACTCAATTATTATAATGAACCTTATTGTAAACTGTTAATCCCATAGCTAATGGAACTACAGTGTAAAGAGACCACTAATACAAATAAGAATATATTTTAACTGCAGGTTACTTTGGATAAAAGCATCTGTCAAATGCATTAAATTAAAAAAGTCAATGTACAACTGTATAATTATTCATAAATGATCACTGCAAACCCCTCTCTTCCAGTAAGCCAGTTTAAATGGAAAAGCTTAAGTGAATCATTGCTGTGCATTGTTCAAATGTACCATCATCAATGGTACTGCTTAGAGTTTCTGAAATGCATTTGCTATGAATGCCGGTTTCTGTACAAAAGATAATATCTCTTACTATAAACTTACGATGTGTGACCTAGTTAGAAGGTGCATGAAAGATATGATTCAAAAACAAATATATGTATTTCCTCCATCAGCTTGACATCAATTTCAGCACAATTAATTCTGCAACAAAACTTAATTGAGGTTTGTCAAATGTAACGCAGCAAATAAGCAAAACACGCTAGAGGAAAAGAAGACAGAAAGAGAAGGCTGGTGACCTTAATGAACAACACAAAGTTTTGATGAAAGAGCGGCAAGGACATGAAAGCTGTAATCTTTTTTGTTTGGCTCGATCTCTTCTCTTCGACTGCCTCTTTCATCACAGCATTACAAAGGAAGTCAGTAAAGAAAAACAACACATCAATAAAAGATATCAGTCGTAAAAAACAGCTAATTACTACAGCCTTGTACTTGTACTCTCTGGTGTTGTGCTGTCAGATTTTAGCAAGTTCACCCCAAGGCATGAACACTAACATCAAGAATAAAATTTTAATTTCCCCTAAAAACAAGGACAAAAGTTTTGTTTATAAAAATAGCATTATTACCAGCATCTTGAGGGACCTAATACTTGGTGCAAGATAAATACATTAGAGAATTAAAGTGTAAAATTAAAATTTTCTTATATTTATTTTAAAGCACAATCTATTTTTATTCCATGTCAAGTTTTTAAATAGATGTTGCAATGTTAATTAATTAATAAATTAATTAGATAGTTTTCGGTGGATGGATGGATGGATAGATGGATACATTGATGCACTACTTTTGGCACTTTTGCCATTTGTTTTCACTGACCATGGATAGAAATGAAAAAAAAAAATACATTAATGTGATTACCATTATATAAATATATATTATAGTAATATTCAGTGTAGTGTATTCAGATATAGTAAAATTCAATGTAATTGTGTAATAAACATGTAACTAACCGATTATTACAATGCAACAACATAGTTGCTAATCACTCTGAATTAAAGTGTTTCTTTCTGAATGAACAAAATAGGATTTTTGGCTCACCGCTGTGATGTGAGCACTGAATCAATGTCCTGAACCACCACCATAATAGGGGGAAACAGACGTGTGTGTTGGGAACGGGGCAGGAACAGAAGCCAGCCCAGGACTGCATTAGCATACTCCCAAACAGGCTGTTAGCTGAAGAGGGTTTTAATTAGCTATTTTCCCGCTAGCAAATGAGGAAATTATCGACCGAGCAAAACAAGCCAGAGACAACTGGCCCGTTACCAATAAACACATGGGCTGGTACACACACGCACATGCACTTAACATGCACGACGAGCCTATGTGGCAGGCCTGCACATGCACATTAATGCCGCATACACACATACAATCATAATAAATGGCTCTGATGATGAGTGAAAAAGCTATCATTACATTTTTTTTAGTCTCTCTCTTATTCTCTCTATAAACTTTATATTAAAGCGTGGCACTAATGCTCTCTCCAAGTGTTTAATGGCTACTTTAGGAACACAGATCTCCCCATAAACATAAACAGGCACAACAATGTGTTTATTTACTAACACAGCCCCTCTTTGTAGCAAGACTTATCAAAGGCTTATTTTGGTTATAATTGCATCCTCGTCATGCTTGCTTACTTCAGTGGTGGCATTAATATTTAAATGAAAAGACCCATGCTTGCCCTATACGGTCTGCTGAGGATGTGAAATCTCTTCTCTTTACTCTCGAGACTGGAAGCCTTTCACAGCTCTTGCATCTCAACTGGTGAGCTTTAGTGTTAATTTACTGTATATTCCTGGCAACTAGTTGCTTTATTTTCACAGTAGTACTTTAAATATAATTTATTACAATTAAATTACAACTATACTGTGCCTTCAGGTGCAGGAAATGACTGTGTCTGCTTTACAGTAATATCTTGTATATTTACTGCAGGTGCTACTATATACTTAAAAAGTGGACTATGTAATAATCAAAAAGTCTTTCTATAAAGTACATATTCTTTCTTTATTTTTATGTTTTAATAATCTTTTTCATCTTTTAAAGAAGTACACTTATTTTAATGTGTTGACTGACATACTAAAGCAATAAAGCATATTAAAAGCTCATATATTTTTAAATATACTATATTGCAACTTATGCAATATTACAAATATGCAATTACAAATATATTGAAATATAGATGTTTAAATAGATGTATAAGATGTAAGTACATCTTAAATCATTCAAAAAAGCACTCTAAGTTCAGCTTTAATTGCATTTAATATAAATTCATACATTCATTTATTTGCAATTAACATGTAATTAAGTGTCTGAAAACATCACAATTAGTGTATATTATTTGCGTAATAAGTAGTCTTTCTAAAAGTATGCTAAAGTATACTTTTTTTCACAAGGGACTATTTGCTATGAGAGCTTGGGGTGAAAAAGAATGAAAAGAAAATCTTTAAATTGTCAGCCAAACCGAAACACCAATTGCCATAAAGGTGACTTCAAATGAAATGAAAATATGGTCACAAAACACAGCATTTTTGCATACACCTGCACTGATTTTGCTGTATATTTCTAAACATAGTTAAAAATGTTTTGACAGTGGGTTATAATAACAAGAATCATAAAAATAGGCCAAAATATCATCGGCAATGGAACTTGCAGATTGATTGTGAAACTTTTTGACTAAAATATTCATAACTATCTTCGCACAATATTATTATAAAAAGTTTGTTGTAAATCTTCCAGCCGACTAATTACTGACACATATAGCAGGGCCATTATTCCGTTACTTGTGTATTTCAGAAGACCCAGAAATATCCAAAAGAAAAACATGCCACTTCATTCCAATGAGACCTCGTCATGTTTAATATTTCACAACCTTTCTTTTCCCCTCCACCGATCCTGAAAATCTTTGTCTTGTTTCTGTCTTCCTGTGTCTTTAGGGAGGCCTTTTCTGGCATGGTTTCAAGGAGGATGAGAGGAGAAAGGAAGACAGAGAGATGCAAGAGTTCCATCAGTAATTGGAGACTGTGCTGGAACTGCAAGCACTGAGAAAGCGGGCAAGGCCTTCACTCCTCCGTGTCTCCCATCAGCACTGACCTACAAACTGCCTGCCTTTCCCTCCCTGGACACCAGCCAGAGTTCACCTGCTTCACTTCATTCCCATCCCCCCTTCCGCATTTGAGAGTCTGTGACTTATCAGAGGGGGTTTAGGAAAGGCAGTAGAGTGCAGTGGCAGCCACATAACCAAAGAATCCAGGGAAAGGTGAGGGAGTAAAAAGAGAGGGTATGGGTTATGGGGTTTTCAATAGTGAAACACATTAGCTTTCATTTGGTTAAACAAAAATAACATGTTGTCATCATTTACTAATCCCCTGTCATTCCATAGCATTATTTTCTTGTATTTATTAAACAAAAAACTAGAATGTGCTGCTCTCACCAATCAGTGAAAGTGGAAGAACTTCAAAAGAACAAAAGGCACCAAAATATATCATAAAATGCCTCTTAAATATCATCCATGGTCATGTGACACAAGAACCAATGAATGAATGAATGAATGAGGCATTTATGTAGCGCTTTATGGTATTTAGAATTACTGAATTTTACTCAATATTCAGCAATTATATTGGCTTGAAGGCACTGACACTATTGGATAAGAATTGAACTGAGCTGGATGATGACATCACTGTTTTCTCCAGAACTGCTTTATATGTGAATTGAACTCATTCCATAATTGATGAACTTTACTCAGTATTGAACCTAACTTAACTAACTCTGAACTGATTTCAACTCAATAAGGAAGGTTTAGTATTGTACAATATTTACTATTGTATTAATGACAGTTTACTAGAGCTGCTTAGCAGTAGAACTGAATTCTGTTTGCATCACTGAATTATTTTCCTGTTTATCACTTTAAAGCTGCTTTAAATCAATGTGTATTGCATAAAGAGTTATATAAATAAAGGTGATTTGACTTGATCCAAAGTTTCCCAGAAGAATATAAATTGGGGTTTCTAAAGGCTGACAGATTCATCTTGGGTGGAAATATTTGAGACAAATGAAACTCAATGAGTTTCACTGTATAAAAGATTTTCCTTTTCTCTTTAAGAAATAATACTTAAACAGTAAGTAGACTGTGGCAGAATTTTATTATTGAGTGAATTCTTCCTTTTAATGCCGGAGTCACAGACTTTGAGCATGCAAAATTTCTTCGGATACTGCAACCTAGTCACAATATTATATCACATTGCATCTTTTTAAAATACATACATTCAACATACATAAAAAATCACTTAATTATTATTATTATTAATTTAAATTAATTTAAAAATATACAGTCTATTCCACTTTCTATTGGTCTACTTCATCTTCTGTTGGTCAGACATCTTCACTTGATGTGATGTCACAGCTCAGAGTTCACCAAAACTTGACCTTTGGAATGCAGTGAAATGCGATACTTCTTCGCTTTCACATTATATGAATGGAAGTCATGGAAGGAAAAGTGGACTGTAAAAAAGTAAGACAGACAAACAGACATACAGATAAAACAAAATAATAATAACAATAAAATAATACAGATAAAACAAAATAATAATAATCTAAAACATGAGTCAACAAATTAAATGTTTTGACTTTTGAATTATCAACGGCCTTGAAAGGCATTTATTTCAAAAGGAAATTTAAAGGTTTGGCACAAGTTAGAGCTCTTTTTATAATACTGATATAATTGGTCTCATGTCAAGCCGAATCACTTGTGATCAAAAGCAACGTAGGACAAGGAAAAGTATTTGCTGTGGTCTTGTTGAACAGTCCGCTCTTGAATTCTTTGGATAATCAGACAGCAGAATTTATATGTGCCTCCTCCTCGGCTTTCTGTCTCAGCATAGTTTTAATTAGCAGAGCCAGACAGGAGAGAGAAGGGCAGCAGTATAGCTTCCATTAGAGAGAAAAGAAGAGGAGAGATATAAAGAAAAAGGAAGGGATAGGGCAAAAGAAAAGAAAAGAGAAAGAACTGCCGCTGTGCTTCCCCTGGTCAATTAGTGTTGCCAGAATGAGAGAGATAGAGAGAGAAAGAGAGAGAGAGAGAGAGAGAGAGAGAGAGAGAGAGAGAAAGAGAGAGAGAGAGAGAGAGAGAGAAAGAGAGAGAGAGAGAGAGAGAGAGAGAGAGAGATTGGAAACTGATTGCTGGTGAGGGAGAGGCGGTGTATCGGCCCCATAACTATCTCCTGCATTTTAATTAGCTGAGTGAACAGTCCTCCACGGGATACTCCACATACCAACCCATCACCATGACAGCCACAGAACAGCGTTCCGGGTAGCCAGACACGGTAGGAATATTTAGCTAACAAATTGAGTGCCAGGCTGAGTGTTTGACTCCATCTCAAGGCTGTGTTTTCCCTCCAGTTAATGACCTATAGGACTAAAAAGAGACAGACTGTTTGAAAAGCCTCCAAAACCATCATTGCGCTGTGCCAAAGTGGAAGTCGTTTAGTAACTAAATAGAAGACCCTCTAAATACCCTCTATTTATCATTTTTAATATATTACAAGAATGCCGTATATTAAACGATTTTTTATTAGAAATTACTTGCCAAGGCTGCATTTATTTGATCAAAAATACAATAACAACAAGAACATATTAAAATAAGATTACAATCTTAAAAGTTTCTGTTTTATTACATATTTTATTTTAATATTATGTTATTGTCACAGTATGGTTGAGGCAAACGTGAAAATAAAGACTGGATTCCAAGCAGTTGATATTTAATGAAAACAAACTCAAAATAACACTTCTCAGAATCTCAGAATGCAAAAACATGGTGAACTGAACAACCATTATATAATGAAAAAATTGGACAAAGTACATAAACACAGGGCTATATATACACAGGATTATCAATAGAAGGAAATAAGAAGCAGATGCAGGCACGTCCACACACTTTAAAAGAAAAGTGCATGGACTTTAAAACAACAGAGGAAAGCAGGAGGGGCATAGGAAGAGGATGCAGAACTGGAAGATGGGACCACCAAGGTTGAGGGAGTACCCAGGGAGGAGTTGACAGTGGAAGGAGCCAGGGAGTGGATGACAGCGGGAGGAGCAAGGGAGTTACCCCCAACAGAGTCACTAGGATGCAGGCCCACGGCGGAACTGAAGGAGTGAGGAGCCGTGGTGTAGCCACGACAGAGGTGGAGACGATAGTGGTAGAGACTCAGGAGGAACCGATGTGCAGAAGACCCTGTGTGACACAGCCATACTGGAAGGTAGAGGCGGAACTGCAGGCTTGTGGGATCAAGATCGATACAGGGACTCAGACTGAATTGGAACCTGAGGAAGCAAGGACAAAAGTGGAGCCGGAGGGAAGGAAAAGCCTGTTGGAGCCAAAGTGGTGGAAGGACGAAGAGTAGCCAGAGGACCGGAGGTCCGTTGCAAAACCAGGGTGATGACTCACAAATGCAGAGCTGGAGGGACAAACGAGCCTGGCAGAGCTTGAGAGATGAAGGGCCACAGTTGAGCCGAGGGAGTGAGGAGCCAAGGTGGAGCCGACCAGTCAACAGGACAAGGAAGAGTCCAGGGCTCGAAGGCTTGAGGTGGAAACAGGGGAACGACATACCTAGGCAAAGAGGAAGCCCAAGGCAGATCCGAATCGCTAGGTGATACCAACAAAGGAGGAGCCAAAGGGCTGAAGGGAGCCAGCGTAGATATGGCTGAAGAACTGGATGGCATTTGCAGAAGAGGTGGGAGTCGGAGGCTGGGCAAGAGCATCCACTTGGTGTTGGACAACAAAACAGACTTGACGCTGGGCAAAGAAACAGACTTGATACTGGGAAATGAAACAGACTTGGTGGTGGGTGACAAAACAGACTTGGTTCTGGGTGGCAGCATTAGTGACAAAGGGGGCTTGAAGCTGGGTCGGACCAGCAGCAACAAATGATACTTGGAACAGGACGAAGGAGGAGATTTGGAACTGGACGACATAGGACACTTGGAACTGGATGACGAAGCAGACTTGGAATTAATCTTTTCACATACCTCAATAATAACAATGGATTCAAGCTTGGCACACTTACTTTAGCCTTGGGAAGTAGGGTGGTACTCCATTTCATACCCTCATACTTGATGAGTATTACCACTGGAACAAATCTGCTCACACAACTGCTCAGACTCCTCTTTCAGCTCAAGCTCCGGTATGATTGTGGCCACAGGGGTTCATTCCATTACGGATATTATAGCCGGCTCACGCACCTGGTCAGAACTGGCTCTAGAACTGAGGAGGGCTCGGGCTTTAGATCCTGTGTGTAGAATGTGCTATGGGCTTTGTTTTGTGATCCATTGGGGGCATGGCTGCTGGTGCAGTGTGTGCTGATCCAACTGCGGGCTCTGCCAATAAAGGATCCTCCTTTACTACTGGTGTAGGGGGATCCAAAGTGTAAAAGCACTCAGTTGGCGAACTCTTGTAAAGTCCCTCAAGAGCCATCTACAGGCAAGTTTGCATTTTAATCCACTCATTCAAACCTGCCCGTAAAAAGCAGATCTAAAAACCTCTGTGCGCTCCTTGAGGGAAAGATCTCCCTGGGAGAGGAGGAGGATCCAAAGCACTGCTAGATTCATTATCAGGTCTGGTCTTCTATCATGGTAGGGTTGAGACAAACACAAAAATATAGGCTGGATCTAATCACAAGATGACATTTAATGAAAAAAAGCCCACTTCTCAGAATCTCAGAATACAAAAACGCAGTGAACAGAACAACCATTATATAATGTCCAGGCTGATTAAAGAACATCACAAACACAGGACTATATATACACAGAATAATCAACTAAAGGAAACAAGATGCAGGTGCAGAGAATTAATCAAACAATGAATCACCATGCAAACATAGGTAACAGTGCAAAACCAACTCAACGTCTATTTCAAGCAAAACTCAAACAGACTAGATGTAACAGTTATGTCATATTATATTATGTTATATTATAGTTTATTCCTGTGATTGCAAAGCTGAATTTAAAGCATCCATTATTCCAGCCTTGAGTGTCACATGATCCTTCAGAAATCATTCTGATATGTTGATTTGGTGCTTAAGAAAGTTTTCAAATTACTACCAATGTTGAAAACAGTTGTGCGTCTTAATAATTTTGTAGAAACTGAGACATTTTTTCAAGATTCTTTGATGAATAGAAAGTTCTAAACAACAGCATTTATTTGAAAAAGAAATCTTTCGCAAAATTATCTTTGTAACTTTACTGTCACAGTTTAATGCATCCTTGCCAAATGAAATATGAATTTCTTAAATATACACAAGGCGTAGCAATCATTATAACTGCCAGTGCACACAGTTTAAATAGACCTGCCTTAAATATTATATTAAAAAGCATAATATTCATGAATGAGGCTATTTGTGTATTTTGAAACCCACTATAGGCAAAATGACCTGTGCCAATGCAAGCTCAAAATGCCTAGCTGGATATCAGTATATTTTCAGTATGTTCATTAGCTTTTCTATCTGTTAAGAAAATGTTCCATTTTCTTAACCTATTTACCAAAACAGTCCCAGTGGATCAGCAAAGCCAATTCCCTTTTGTTCTCTTCTTTTCTTCTCATAGCAGGTGTGTCAGGTGGTACCTGTCAGACAGCGTCCCACTGTTCTGTCCTGTCTTTCCCATTTCCATGCTTTACAGCTTCCACATTAATCACTGCTCTGTCTCTTCTCTCACCCAACGTCATTTGTTCACGTCCCTATCTCCTCCTTTGCCACAAATCACTGCTAATTGGGTTCTCCTGGTTTGTGCTCTTAGAGCAGAACAGTGTATCTCCTCTCTGCAGAGACCTTTGTTTGAAGACTTCAAGCTGGAAATGGGTGCTGATGGCAAAAGTGCAGTTTTAAGTTTTTACTACAGTTTGCATGGATCATTCAAGAATTTTATCTTTTCACAAGGACTTTACACACTTGATAGTTAAACCTGGGTCATTCTAAACTCGGGGTAAACAGATTCTTGGATTATCTTCCTTAATGTTTCAGAGTACTCATACTTTACCCAGGGTTAACAATTAATCCTGGGTATTCATAAACTGATGTTTCACACTATACATTCCTAAACCATTCCTAAGACACTGTCGGTGTCATTAATTGGACAAACACAGCAAGCGACCTATTTATATAAAGGCTCTAGCACTGTTCATCCTCATGTTATATATTGCCGACTGCCATCAAATTTTTTTGAGTGGAGTTTATGCACTTGAAAGCAGTGCTAACCCTGCTCCGGACAATGGTTTCATAAAAGTGAAAAAAATAGTGCTAACCCTGCTTCTAGATTACAAATGTGAATCGCTTCTCTACCTAGGGTTAAAAGCACGGTTTAGAATGGGGTTAAGCAGAGTGTGAAAAGCCCTACACAGGTTCTTCTTTGAAAGAGTCTACTTGAGCCAGGGGAGTGTCAACACCATTGCTCATTTCCCAGGCTACCAGCTAACTTCAATACTTAAGACATTTTAAACAATTTTCAGCTCAAAACTCATGTTCAGACACCAGCGAGTGTTTGAAATAACTTATTTGTGATCCAGTTGGGATTCTGATCACCGTATGAGGCAGAAATATACTTATATGCGATGGTAAAGGTTCCTATGTTAATCATATACTAATCATATGATTATGCTAATCATTGCAATAATAAATACACACTTTTATGGAAAATACTAAAGACTGCTTGAGGAACATAGACAACTCATATATGATTATAATCATGTATTTATTTGGTTTAAAGTTTTATCTCTCTCTTTCCTGTACTGTGTTCCTTTGTTGATACTGGACTAATGTACCGCATATCTGTCACACACTCCGGTTAACTTGTATAACTAATAACTACTGTTTTCTTCTCCTGAGCTCCCTCTATTGCTCTGGCTGAAAGGATAAAAGTATAGAGAGACAGAGAGATTGCTCAAACCTCCTGAGATTGCAATCATCACATAATTTCAAGGAAAATTAATAGAAATGTGACGTAAACATATGATATTTTATCAATATTTTTCTAAATGTGTAATCCTTTGGATTTAAAAGCATTATAATGTGGTTATATTGCGCGTTCTTGAGATTGTAAATGAATGTAAGTAGGAGCAACTGAATAGTGTGTTCTCTTTTTATGTGAAAGGGTGAATGCCAGTTTGATTCAGCATGATTGATGAGCATTCCTGACACAAGTACATTACATTCCTGTTACTGTAGCAGTTTTTATCGTAAAACTTTGGTCAAATGTCAATGCTGGAATCTTAAGTCTTTAAGTAAAGACCAAACATTCACTTCTGTCATGCTCATTTTGCGATCTAGCTAGTTTTCAGTCAGCTGATGAAATGGTGAGTTCATGTGACATTGTTCTGTGGAGACGTGTTATTGGCGGGTTTTAGGAAAGTACTGCAGTGCTACTGGCCCAACAGTGTAAATGCAACTTGATTTTGGCCTCTGTGCTTGAGCTCCGAGACTATTGACCCAGGATGGCGCTTTGTTAGCCCTAGCTTGCACTTGCACTAACCCGACAGTGGAAAAGCGGCTCTTGGTTCATTGTTTGATTATGCAGGTGTGCCTTGTTTGCTCATTAGTCTTGTGTATAGCCTTCATGTTTCATTTGTTCCTTTGCCTAGCTTTGTTTGTTTCATCATACTGTTGGTGAGTTGTTTGCATGTTTATGTTAATGGTCATTTGCTCACTTGATTATTTTCAATAAACTGCACATGGGATCAAATCAACTTCAGTGGACTGCTTGTTACAGATTTTCCCTGGCCCAATACACCACCCATGCCCTTTTGCTTTGTGGCTCCTCATTTACTGTTGGAATTGCAGATGAGGAGCCCCACAATCCCACAGTACCTGCCACACCTGAGCCTCATTCTGCAACAGTGGCCACATCATAGTCCTCAGCCATCATGACCGCCACACCAGAGTCTCGCCACGTCATGGCCAGCACACCATAATCCTCAACCACAATTGTCGCCATGCCAAAGCCTCATCAAGTCTTGACCAGATTCAAGTCTCGTCAGGGTTGCTCAGCCAGCATTTCTTAATGTTGTGGCCCCCATACCAATGACCACCAAGCCAGAGCCCCACCATGTCATGGCCGCCAAGTTAGAGCCTGTTCACATCATGCTTGCCACACCAGAGCCTGTTCACGTCATGCCTGCCAAGCTAGAGCCCGTTCACTTCATGGCCGCCATGCCAGAGCCTCCAGATATCATGGACGCTACACCAGAGTCAAGTCAGGTCACACGCCAGGCCAGAGCCTCCAGGCATCATGGCCACCACACCAGATCTCCAGCTGTTATGGGCTCCACTACAGAGCCAAGTCATGTCATGGCCGCCATACCAGAGTCTCCAGCCATTATGGCCTCTACGACAGAGCCAAATCATGTCATGGTCGTCTGCACTTCCAGTTATGGCAGTTGCCTTCTGGTGTGTGTGGGTTGCATGCAGTTCCCCCGAGGCGGCGGTGACCACTACAACTCCTCCCAAGGCAGCAGTGTCTACTGGTTAAAACTCTGCCTGCCCTGGCCCGCCTTTGCTCCACGGCCCAGGCCTGCCACTGCTCCACGGCCCTAGCCTGCCCCTGCTCCATAGCCCAGGTCTGCCTCTGCTCCATGGCCCAGGCTCACCACCATGCCATGGTCCAAGCCAGTTCCTCTTAATGTGCCTGGCCCTCCATCCCTCCTCCAAACGCACCTCCACTCCACCACTATTCTAGATTTTATGTTTTGGTTTTATGTTGGGTGTCTGGAGCCACCCATAGAGGGGGGATCTGTCATGTCTGTTGTTGGTTTTGGTCATGTTTTTTTGTCTTTTGTTATGTAATTTCATAGTCATATTTCATGTTTCCTGGTTTCTGGTGACTTCCTTGCCCTCATGTGATCATGTCTTGTGCTCCCCTTGTGAATGTGTCATGTTGATATTGGTTGTCCTGTTTGTAAGACTGAAAATATCCAAAGATATTTTAAAAATGAACAAATAGCTTTTCTGTCTCAACCCCCTCTCTCAGTCCACAAGGACCATTTGGAAGACACACAGGAGCTGATAGTGATCAAGGCCTGTAGGCCAAGATGCGTGTCCATCGGGGGTCTATGAATTGACACACCTTTAGTACAGTGGGGGAAGTTTTACTTCTGATTAGTCAGTTTGAATGTCTCACATTTGGGTTTCAGTCACATGGTCAGGGAAGAGATAAAAGAAGATTGTAAATATTCCTCTGTCTCTTTTTACGCTCTGCTTTCTTGCTGTCACTTTTTACTCTCTGCTCTCTTGCTCTCCTCTTTGATTCTCTGCTCTTTTACTTGGTCTCTCTCCCCCCCCCCCCCCCCCTCTCTGTCTTTCTCTTTCACTCTCTCAAGTAACTTTTTACATTCATGCTGGGTACGATTAATGGTATAAATTTTTATCATCTCATATATCTATTTTGTAACCATTTTAAATGTAACCATAAACAGATATATTGCCATTAAACTCTTTCATTACAAAAAATGTGCTAACTAGTTTGATTTGGTATTAACTTTGATGTGTTACTTATTGCAATATAATATTGTCACATTATAGCAACGCTCTTCCACATATTTCGCTATTATAACTGTGCTTATTTCCGTCATTGGTATAAGTAGCAGTGGGTGGTAATAGACAAGAAATTTACAGTTTTCGACCGTCTTGCTGATAACGTTTCTTTAGTCATTCAGCAACCCTGCAGCCAGAACCCCTGTAGGCGAACCACCCTTACATGTTCGTGTGTCCTGTTTTCTCATTGGTTCATTGTTTATTATGGACAGGTATCCCTTGTTTTCTCATTACTCTTGTGTATGTTTAGCCTTTATGTTTGTGTCATCCTACTGTTGGTGAGTTGTTTCCATGTTTATGTTAATAGTCAAGTCAAGTCTTTTTTTGTTCACTTTGGATTACTTTCAGTAAACTGCACATGGGTTCAAATCATCTTGCCTTCAGTGGACTGCTTGTTACACTGCTAAATTACTCAAATCTGTTCTGTGCCTTTATAATACACTGAAAACCACAAAAATAACATGTGCTAAAATTGAAAGCCGCATGATAAATCAAAGCGGAGGTACAAAAAGATGCACATTGTCATACAAAAACATAACACCACAGGAACACACGACACAAAAGCAATAAACATTAATTTCACAAAATAAGATGCACAGTAAACGCTCAATGTGCATAACTGATAAAGAAAAATATAAGAAGAAACGTTTTTTCAATGAAAAACCATAAAATGTGAAGTGTCACAAAGGGAATTCTAGCAATGTCAATTTACGTTTTTTCACTGTAAATTTATCTATAATTTAATTTCACTGTAAAATTACATGAAATGTCCCATTAGATCTATTACAGTTTTTCACCATAGAGTAAGGGAACTTACCAATTTAACAGTCTTTTACCATAAAAATTATGACAATTTTTTTTACAGTGAACCTTTAACATCCATGGAACATTTTCATTCCACAAAAGGTTCTTTTTTTATTTCTTTATTTCTTTATTTTTTGGTGTTTTTGCCTTTAGATAGGATAGTATAAAGTAGACAGTAACCAAAGTGGGAGACTCAAACGCCTAAAGCCCAAAGCACAGCCACACTACATTTCGGCTCCCTGCCCACAAGGCTATCGGTTCAGAGAAGATTTATTCTTCACACTAAGAAAATAAATGGTTCTTTTCCTTGCAATTATGATTAATGAAGACTGAGACTTTCGAGCATCAAAAAGAATGCAAAAGCACCATCAAAGTATCATAAAGGTGGTCAATAATAAAATGACACTAATATAATTTATGTTTAGGAATGCCCCAAGTCTAATTAAGTGATTTATAAATTTACAAATATATATTCGGACGATTTCAAGGACCATATGGAAATGTTAACATAATTTGTGGTCACAGACTTCAAACCCATCTTTAATATCTGAGCTCCTATTTTTTACAAAAATATCACAGCAGTTTACTTTCATTGCCTTTCACAAGTCAATATCAAACAATGGCCCTGGCCCACTGCCCAGGTAACCCTCAGGGACCGGAGAAGAACACAGCAGGGTTCTGGAGTAGTTCTGGAGGTTATAGAGGCAATTCATATTCAATACGGCCTGGGCCTCTGTTCTACAGAACTCCCCCGGATCAGACTCACCGACTCCAGATGGCAGGGATTCTATTACCAAGGACCCCACTGTGAGGGTCCAACCCTCCAGCATCTTTAGAAAGAGATTAACCAATATCAACATACACCAGGGTAGGCATTCCTTCAGAGATACACAAAACACAGAAAAAAATTGTAATAAAAAAACCACAAAAATGTTGTGGTTGTGCCAGTCACAGCTAAAGGGCATTGTTAGAACCATAGCACCTTTAGCCCTTTGCTACAAAATAAAAATATTTAAGAAAATTTTCAAATTCAGTTTTCTCAAATTCATTATATTTTGTGTTCAGAAAATTATACTTCAGGTGCAAGTGTCTTTGGATAAAATTGTCTGCTAAATGATAAATGTACTATAAACATTACACTGCTTTTCCCTCAAAAATCTATTTAAAACTGTGATGTAAAGCAAGTAGAGGTAGGTAAAATATTACTCCAGCAAAAGTAAAAGTACTCCCTTTTTTAAATTTTACTTGAGTAAAAGTACAAAAGTATTGCCTTCGAATGTACTTAAGTATTCAAAGTACTATAATTTATTAAGGCTATAATGGCCTCAATTTTTGTCACACGTCTCTTGTTTAATCATCTCAGTTTATGTGAAAAGACTCTGTTACTCTTAGCACACTGATCTATTAATAGAATATTATTATTCAGACACTGATATCTATTAAAATTACCATGAGCCCAAAACCTTGAAGCCAAATAATTTCCTTTAGAACCAAATGAAATGACAGGATTTGAGAGTTTATTTTAAGGTTTATTTGTAACAGTTGCAAGTTTAAGTTTAATAAAAGCTTGTATTAAACACAGGTTCACATGAGTTTTCTTTTACTATATTGTATCTGAAAGTATCTCAAATATTTCAAACTTCGGTGAACATAAACAATGAAATTTAACATTTTAACAATGAAACCGTTTTCTGCAAGCTACTGTTGGATTACGCATTTAAAAATGACCACTAGAATGAAAATCGCATACCTCAACGTGTTTCCTAAGATTGGAAGGAGTATTCTTGTAAGAAGAAATTCTACAATTCCGAGGCAGGCAGAGAAGGCAGTTGAAAATGAAAGACTCTTTCTTCTTTTCAACGATTTCAAAAAAATTGCGCAAATAAGGCTACGGGTGTTGTGGGACGTTGGAGTCATGAGTTCACGATTCTTCCATGATGAAGGCACTGGCACTCTCAACGTTATGCCATTGCACTGACGCTGAACTGTTCGCGCTCAGTAAACAGCAACCAAACCAAGTTCAAAAGCGTGCACTGAACCCTGATTGGTGGTTTGCCAAACGCTTAACCAGCTCAGTTTTTTTTATCCACTAATAAATAAAAAGGAACGACTGATTTCGCAAAATGTAGTTGAGTAAAAAGTAAGATAATTGACTTTGAAATGTAGTGAAGTTAAAGTAATACTCCAGTAAAGTACAGATCCACGAAAAAGCTACTTAAGTACAGTAACGAATTACATGTACTTCGTTACTGTCCGCCACTGCTGACAGGTGAAGTGAAAAACACTGATTATCTCTTCATCAAGGCACTTGTTAGTGGGTGGGATATATTAGGCAGCAAGTGAATATTTTGCTTTCAAAGTTAGAAAGCAAAAATGGGCAAGCGTAAAGGATTTGAGCGAGTTTGAAAAGGGTCAAATTGTGATGGCTAGATGAATGGGTCAGAGCATCTCCAAAACTGCAGCTCTTGTGGGGTGTTCCCGGTCTGCAGTGGTCAGTATCTATCAAGTGGTCCAAGGAAGGCAACAGGGTCATGGGCGGACAGAGCTCGTTGATGCACGTGGAGAGCGAATTCTGGCCCGTGTGGTACGATCCAACAGATGAGCTACTGTAGCTCAAATTGCTCAATCACAGTTTGTTGTGTATGGGGCTATATAGCTGCAGACCAGTCAGGGTGCCCATGCTGACCCCTGTCCACCGCTGAAACAGTGGGCACGTGAGCATCAGAATTGGACCACGGTGCAGTGGAAGAAGGTAGCCTGGTCCGATGAATCATGTTTTATTTTACATCACGTGGATGGCCAAGTATGTGTGTGTTGCTTACCTGGGGAACATATGGCACCAGAATGCACTGAGGGAAGAAGGCAAGCCAGGGGAGGCAGTGTGATGTTTTGGGCAATGTTCTGCTGGGAAACCTTGGGTCCTGCCATCCATGTGGATGTTATTTTGACACGTACCACCTACCTAAGCATTGATGCAGACCATGTACACCCTTTCATGGAAAAGGTATTCCCTGGTGGCTGTGGCCTCTTTCAGCAGGATAATGCAGCCTGACACAAAGCAAAAATGGTTCAGGAATGGTTCAGGAGCACAACATTGAGTTTGAGGTGTTGACTTGGCCTCCAAATTCCCCAGATCTCAATCCGATCAAGCATCTGTGGGATGTGCTGAACAAACAAGTCTGATCCACGGAGGCCCCTCCTCGCAACTTACAGGACTTAAAGGATCTGCTGCTAACATCTTGGTGTCAGATACCACAGCACACCTTCAGGGGTCTAGTGGAGTCCATGCCTTGACGGGTCAGGGCTGTTATGGCAGCAAAAGGGGGACCAACGCAATTTTAATATATAACAGAACCTGATTTCATGGGTGATCTTCAGGGACAGTATAGTCATAGTAGAATGGTAACAAATGTAACACTGTATTAAACTATCAGAATCAAGTACCTGAACTGTTTCATTTTATAATTAAAATTGGTCTTCAGGATCACAAGTGTTGATTCATTATAATGACTTGACCTCTAAATTTCAGCATAATATAAAAAATGTATTCCATTACGACAGTTGATATTTATCTTCCTTTTACATGGCTAAAACTGTAATATTATAAACATAGTATTGAATCTTTTGAATCTTCTGCTAGAAAATCAGTCAGCCCGACCAGAGAACAGCGAATTCTGCTTTGTTTCTGTCAAGATCAACTTAATTTTCTCCCAGCGTCTCTAAGTCAGTCAGTAATTGAGTGCATTGCAGTGCACAAATATAAGCCCTTTCTTCATTTACAGACTCTGCTTCTTATTTCCCCTCTCCCCGTCCTCAGCAGCATTGGAGGGTGATAAATTATTTACACAGGGTATGGATCTACAAGCACTCAATCCACTGCAGTCACTCAGCCATATTGCCCCGGGGAGAAGAGTGTGGCCAGGCATTTTACGAAAGAGCAAGCAAGCGTGGTGATAATGCACCGGCCCGATAAAGGTCAGCAGCCCCCCTCTGGGTCTCCTGTGATATTTTCATTATTGAAGGGAAGAGGCTGCTATACGCCAGCACTCACTGCACTGTGCTAAGACTGAGGGTGGAGAGAACTGTGAAATGAGAGAAGAGAAAGAATGCATAAAAGCCCGTCCACACAAAGAGCGATAACGATAAATATTTCTAAAAATCATTCTAAATATAAAAGAATAGCAGAGGAACGATATCATTGGAATCACTTTCAGAACAATTTTTTTCCAGCTGATGAATGATAAAAACAATGACAGCCAATAAGATTCCATCCAGCTTTTAAGAGCTCGAGCATATAATATGGCAGATGACAAAACTCAGCGTGCACTTATAATAAACAGAATGTTATCGTCTGCACATATGGGCGTTATTAGTTATCATTATAGTTATCTTTAAAGTTATAGTTCTTGGTGTGAACGGGCCTTGAGAAAAGAAAGTGACTGAAATCTTTTGTAATGACTGAGACAAATCAGACACAATTATTTGTCGTATTTAACAATTAATCTTTAAAACTAACTCTGAGGTTTGTGGAACCCTCTCCCATGGACACTATCTGATAAGGCATATTTATTGCCCTAAACTATGTGGCCATGTGGAAAAGCAGATGCCATGGAAGAGACCCATAGCCCTCAAGACAGACTTTCCTGCATTCATTTATAGATGAACTGATCTATAAATGAACATGCATCCCAAGACATTGTGTTTTATGATTATGACTGGTGTGTGTAGTGTCTTTTGTATTGTATTTTGGTTTTATGCATATTTTATGAAAAGAATTACGGACGAATTAACTCAGATATATCGTACCTCCTATCAAATGAATGCTCATTTTTTGACTTACATTTTCATGTATGTGAGTTCCTCATCGGATCGGCAGGCCTCGACCTGCCCCCCTCCATGTGCTTACCTAGGAAAGAGAAGGACTCTTTCTCCACTGAGTCAACTAACCATGCAAGTCTGTCATCGTTCCTTCTCTTTACGCAGAAGACATCGATTCCAACTTCAGCACCATCAGACCGAACTCAGGACTTTCTACTCCAACCGCATATTTGGACAATCTTCAATCTCTGAGGCAGAATGCAAGTATCGTACGATTTACTAAATTACTGCTAGTTAGTTAAAGTTGTTAACTTCCTTTGTTAACAAAGGAGCTTTGTAATGAATACTGATGATTCTTTCCAGGATTTTGCCTTTGCTCCATAACTCCATGTCCTATTCCCATTTCCGGGTCCACTCTATCATTTCTCATTTTGCCTATGTTTGTGTGACTTGTGTGTATGTATGCGTTTGTTAGTTTAGATATGTGTTTTTGATTTAGAAATTAAATCTTATCCACAATACATATTTGGTTCTGATTCCCTGCAAATAAGTTGTCACTTAAATGATCGCTCTGGTTACACACTCTAAGCACAGTAAATGCTAAGATTCTGTGACCATGAAAAATACCCTTCTCTTAGAATTAATTAATAATCAATACTGAGTGTTCACAGGATGAACTGATTGATTGATTGATTGATTTTACAATGTAGCTGTTTTATAATGTTGTAAATGTTGCATTACAATGTTGTAATGTAGCTACATCACTTTAATCTGATTAACTGATTCAAATGTTCATAATTAATTATTAATGAATAATCAATGAGTTATGAAAAATTATTAATATTTCCCCTTTGAGCTAATCTGCTACACTTTTAAATATCTAGTAGACTATATTATCTTAAAGGGTTAGTAAAATGAAAATTCTGTCATTAATTACTCACCTTCATGGCAGTTCAACGCCCGTAAGACACCCGTTCATCTTCAGAACACAAATTAAGGTTGTTGAATAAAGTCATTATTTTTGTTTTGTTTTGCGTACAAAAATATTATCATTGCTTCATAAAATTAACAACTGCAATCACATGGATTATTTTAACAATGTCTTTACTACCTTTCTGGGCTTTGAAAGTGGTAGTTAAATTGCTGTCTATGGAGGAGTCAGAGAACTCTCGGATTTCATCAAAAATATTTTCATTTGTATTCCGAAGATGAACAAAGTTCTTGCGGGTGTGGAACGACATGAGGGTGAGTAATTAATGACTGAATTTTCATTTTTGGGTGAACTAACCCTTTAATGCTTCCACTAAGAAAAAATAGTCCATTGCAATCTACAACACAATCCACCAAGCACTTAAGTGGATTAAATTTGATATTAAGATACCTTAACATTAATACGTGTTTCCTCAAATGCTCTTAGTTAAGTATACTTTTTTTTAAGTTATACATTCGTAAGTTTGGTCTGGACCACTCACAGCTATACCTTATCACTGTTGGCAGTCTATACGAATATAATTCTGAAGTTGTAATACAACCAGTGTTCAATTAGACTTATGGCAAAAATTAAAATGCAAAAATCTTCATGAAAAAAATAAAATTGTTATTACACTGCTGGTTGTTAGCTTTTTAATTATATTATTCAAAGTTACATCAGCTGACAAACCATTAGGCAGTAAAGGCTTAGGAGTCTATTTAAAGGGAATAATTGTGGTGGGGAGTTTTCGTTTTGTTAACCAATTGCAGCGATAAAGTTGTGCTAAATCAAAGACGGTGCCTTCCATGGACCCATATAGTGTATGTGCACTATTTCATCCGTGAATACGTTATGAGAGCCTTCCCAGAAGAACAGAGGCTGTTATAGCTGCAAAGGGGGCACCAACTCTATATTAATGTCTAAGTATTTAGATTGCGATGTCATTATAGTCCCTGTTGATTGATAATGCTCAGGTGTCGCAATACTTTTGTCCACAGAGTGCATCTGAATTTAATATAAACTATAAATAAATTTTAATTTAATTTAAAATAAATGCAAGTATGTGTCCTGAAACATTACTTTCAGTTTGCATTGAATATATCCCTTTAAGTGATATTATTTCTGTAATAAGTATGCTTTTATGATTTATGTGTTACTTTTTCAAAAATGAAAAGTAATCCTTGTTGACTCGCATTGTTTTAAACCCATATGCTGTTTAAAGAACCTATGACAGTCCATAACTATCACAGTAGTCCAAGTAAATATTGTGCCATTTTCCTAGTTTTCTAAAGTTTTGTGAAAGGCACAAGCAGCAATGTGAAGCTGTTATTCACAAATTCCAAATATTTACCTTGAACTGGTTTTTACTTAATATCGAATACGACTGAATGTGACTTGACTACATAGGTTACATAAATGAAAATAAATTCTTTTGGTCAGATCAAGTAAAAGGTTACACAATGTCACTTTTTACAGTGAAGGCTTAACTGAACTTCAGATTAACTGAATTTATGTATGGTCAAGGAACTGAGGGGCCTTTTACAACTAAAAACAGTTTAAACTTTTGAAAACGGGTTTCAAAGTGCAAATTTTTGAAAAGAAAATTACGTGTATTACGTGTTCAGCCCATAGGTTCGTAGTGGTTTTTTTTTTTTTACAAAGTGACATCGCCAACTACTGGCCTGGCAGAAGAATACAGCATTTTTAGTTGTTTTTGTGGGTCCATGTGAACAGGATCGTTTTAACAACGTTGACGTCTGTAAGTAAAAAACGTACAGGAAAACGTTTCACATTTTTAGTACATTGTTGTCATTTAAATGTACCCCCAATCTTCTTTTTAAAAGCTTTTCTAGTACAAACATGACCCAAGTGCTGATGTAATACAAATATTTTATTATATTTTTTAAATGCTTTAACAATGCTTTTTTTTTTTTTGCTTTCTATGGGCCGTCCGATGTGCTGTCACTGGTAAATGATGGATGTTTAGATTCTAATAACTCTTTTTGTGTTATCAGCAGTGATTGTGCTGATTTTTTGTTTTTTTGCGCATCTTAAAGGATTCACCAAAAAATTAAAATTCTGTCATCATGTACTCACCCTCATGTTGTTCCAAACCTGTATGAGTATCTTTCTTCTGTTGAACTAAAAAATTAATTTTTAAGTCTGAGGTTTCAAAATACGAGTTTCATGTAAATAAATAACACAAGCCTGTCTATAAGCTATATAAAGCAAACAACAGAACACTGTATTATTTAGCTGTGTTTTCTTATGCAGGTTTAGTAGTTAGATCTGCTGGGAATGCAATGCTGAAATGTGTGCAGAATGTCAGTCAACTCGAAATACAAACCAACAGAGACCCCGGCCTTCATTGCTAATTCAACAGATAACACTCTTTTAATGGAATTTTTCATTCTTTTGAAATTACTTCCTCACCCAAGTGTGATCACCATCCCATAACTATTAAACATTAAATGGAATTATCACTCTACAGCCACTAAATGACTAATGTTCAACTCGCATAACATAAATGCAGAAGTCTGATGTCGGATTAGATTAGCTCCCCAGCTTTGTGCCATTTTTAAAGTACAATCACAAAGTTACACACACTCTATGGATATGAAAATGCAGTCAGCTATTAGGACTTGACTTGTGTTTGAAGTGAACACAGCACTCTTGCTTTCCTCCTGAGATGTATACAATGGAACACAATGGTGGAACTGGAGTCGTTCGAGGTCACTACCTCTCCTGTGTGAGGCATATCAATAGTGCTGTGCTGCTAGTGAAGTGATGAAGTGCAGAATAGCAAGTTTATGGTGTCAAATCAAAATATTCATTCATTGGAAAATGAAAATACTACTCTGCATCCTTCAGACATGAACTATTGTCAAATATTGTCCAGTATTTCAAAATATAAACGAGTGTATTTAAAAGACACAGTTTACAGTTTACTCTCTTTAAGAGGACCCAAAACAACACATTCCGGTTTTGTTTTTCATATGAGCACTGGTCAAATATACCACTGCATTCTCATGTATGATTTCCTACCATCTTAAAAGGATTCGACGGCTTGAATATCAACTAAAAACGAGCAAATTTTCCAGACCCAAAGGATAAAAATATGTTAATTTCAACTAGGGTTGCTTAAAATGTTACATCAAAAACAGAAATAATCCCAGATGTAAAAAGCTATAATCACATACTAGAAGACTTGCATTGTGGTCAAGAAGCGATGATGTTGGGTATTATTTTTCTCCTATCCGTCCAAATCAGTTACTGTCATTTATGTGAACAGTGTACCACCGCATTATTATAGCATTGTGGCCCATTATTTTGTTATGCACTTCTCAATTTGACAGTTGCTCTAAAGTTGAAGTCATGCATGCTTTAATTTGAGCTACTTAATTGGGATTGTTGCAATTTACGCATAATTCAGTAAATACTTACCAACATCAGACTTAAAAACAAAAAAGATTCACTTTGATCATCCAGCTTATATAACTATTGATTTTCAGACTGCAGGCAAATCTGATTGTTTCTCAAATCAGATCTTTTCAGGCAGACAATTAATTGCAAGTGATCAAATAATATTTGTGTGTTTAGACATAACCAACTTACCTGGTAATGACGTAGGCGTACCTCTCACAAGGTTGCTGGAAAAATGGAGGCACATCATTTTGCTCACTAAAAGTGCCCTGTCGATTCACGGTGCAGAACTCCGCCGTAGCAGATTTGTGGTTTGAATCAGAATTGAAAAAAATCTGATTTCATGCGTTTGTTTGTTTTTGGCTGTCCAGACTTTCAAAAACCCATCTAGATAAAATCTGGATATACAAAAAAATTGGATTTTTGCTGGCCGTCTGAACATGGCCTTAGACATACTGACATCTAAATATGCAATATGCCTCAACCTTGCTTGCTTGCATAAGATCAAATTAAACATAGTTGATAAGGATATGACTGTAAAAGTGCAAAAAATGGTCACACTTTATATTAGGTGTCTTTATGTACATATATATATATATATATATATATCTCGTTAGGTATGTGTATTATTGTGTTTGGATATGGGTATAAGCGACAGGTTTGGTGGGTTGGTGTATGAGAAGGGTCAACAGTGTAATTATAGATGTAATTACAGAAAGTAATTACAGCTGTAATTGCATGCAGATATTTATTTTTTTTAAATCAAATTCATTTTTTTTTTAAATAAAAAAGTTGTATTTTTTAACATTTTAACATAATGATTAATAAATACTTTAATATATATTATTATTATATATTAACATTACCAAATGGGACCTTCTTGTAAAGTGTTATCAGGTTTTACAGTGAGTGAAGAGATATAAAATGACATAATTTATACTTAATGGTGCACGTTATTAGAGCCTATGTGTATTTGTTATAATTAATAAGACCTTATAACTAAAATGAACTGACTTATTCTTTGTCAGTTTTTAATATCCAGCTTTGGCAATGTTTCTGCCACTGAATTTTAAATAGGCTAGCTTAAATTAAAGCAATAAAGGAAGCCCGTGTCAAGCAAGCAGCAAGTTCTGCCAACTGAACCCAGGCATCTGTTCGTCTGGTGCTGTGACCACCACCATCTCGGCTCACTGAATTCTTGTGATCGACAGGTCCAGGTTGCCGTACCCTGTCAGTCAACATGACGCGCCTGGAAAATGTCTGTCACTCAAAACAAGAGCTGTGGACGCGCACACAAAAGATCGGGAGGCAGAGGATGAAGGACACGGCTGATAGTACCGAGCGAATCAGAGGGCTACAAGACCTATCTGTTGTCATCCGCTGTCCTCTGACTGTGCCACGGAGGGAAAGAGATCTCCCTGACCTTGTCCTTCGAGAGAAAATGGCATGAGGCAATCTTCCACAAAGCCGTCTCGAGAGATACAGGTTGCCTCTATTAAATGGGGAAATCAAGCAAAGCCCGTGGCAATTTCGAGTCTTCAAGGAAAGCATGATGGGTCAGTCCTGTCGATGTTTTTCGCTGTAATTTCCTTTCCCTCGCCATGCTCGCCTTTCACAACAAGCTCATTAAAACCGTGCATCAACTGACATTTTACCCCTCTCGCACTCGCTCTAGTTGCGGATCATTAGTTAGCGTCGCGAGGCTCTGAGGAAGCGCACGTCTTTGAGATTGGTGTATGTGCGGTTTGATGAGCATGTCACCCCCTCACCCCCAAAGATGTCTCATTAAGAGTTCAGTAGAAGCACCTCTCTGTCCCCCCAATCCGCCATTCCCTCCCTCCGTGCTCATTCCCCCTCTTTTCGTCTGCTAATTAGCTGGCATTTTCGCCTCTTCTGTGCGTCCCCAGTTACATCTGAGAAAGAGACGGATATGATTTTTCTTTAACCCAAAGGCCAACTTAATCAGCTGAATTAATGACTTTATTACCCACACTGCCCAGGGCAATGCAGCATGTTTCTCCTGTACCCCACGTTCTCTGTTTTTTCTGTCACATGTTCATATGCACCGCAGTAACTTCACACATTAAAACAAAACAAAACAAAAGACACAAAGATAAAAGATGGACATGGAAAACTGGTTCAGAAAACAAGGATGCTGCGGAAAATACCTTGAATAGATTTGTTCCCCCCAACTTTGGTTCTAAAAATTATTGTTTTTATTATTTATTAATTATCAATATAATTATCATACACAGACATATATATATATATATATATATATATATAAATTGATTGATAAAAAATCACAGTAAAGGATTTTACACACACACAGGCTATATATATATATATATATATATATATAGTCTCTTATGCTCACTAAGGCTACATTTATTTGATTAAACAGTAAAAACAGTAATATTGTGAAATATTATTACAATTTAAAATAACTGTTTTCTATTTTAATACATTTTAAAACATAATTTTTTCGTGTGATGGTAAAGCTGAATTTTCAGCATCACTACTCCAGTTTTCAGTGTCACATGATCCTTCAGAAATCATTCTAATTTGCTGCTCTGGAAATGTTTCTGAAGTTGCTGCTTAATATATTATCATGATATTTGAATATATATAAATAATATGACATATATATATATATATATATATATATAGGCTATATATATATAGCCTGTGTGTGTGTAAAATCCTTTACTGTGATTTTTTTTTATCAATTTAATGTTCTTGCTGATTAAGTAAACATTTTTACTGACCCGTGCGCGTTTTTTGTGATTTATGAGGACACAAATTTGTATAATGACATGGGTATGACACTGATAATGCAACGTAAACATGAAATATGAGGACATTTCATGAGTCCTCATATTTAAAATAGCTTTAAAAACATACTAAACAATGTTTTATTAAAAATGTAAAAGTGCAGAATGTTTTCTGTGATGGGTAGATTTAGGAGTAGGGGTAGTGTAGAGAGAAGGTTTGTACAGTATAAAAACCATTACACCTATGCAATGTCCTCACTTTGATAGCAAAACAAACCTGCGTGTGTGTGTGTGTGTGTGTGTGTGTGTGTGTCATGTATTATTTACGTACTATATTTATTTGACTTAATATCTAAAATGTCCACATTTTTATAAACATATAAAAATTAAATGATGAAAATACTCTTTTTTTCCAAACAGCTTTTGTGGCAAAATCTGTAAAACAGCCAAAAATAATTTTATAACTGTATAAATAAAATACAAAAACATTAATAATACCTTTGATGGTTAATGACTGTAAAATTCCATTGTCTGCTATCTGAAAACATTAACAAGATGGGGGGCAGTGGGGGGCTTAATTGCTTACACTGTTTTGTGGAACAGGTGTTCACAGAAATTCAATTTATTTGAGCATTTACTATCTTTAAACATTGTTTTCACATGTCTGTTCTATAATTGCCTTTGTTTCATTAATGAGGGAAAAAAGTGTTATTTGTTTCATTACAAAAGTGGCAGGTCTTTCTTGCATTAGATAAACGAAGCCATTTTACCTTTTATGCATTTATACTCTGAAGTATCTCATCTGCAATTTACAGTGTATGTAATTGGATAAATGCATGCTGTGTAATTACAAACTGGCACAATTTAGTACTCTGTTGTAAATATTCATGTTTCATCATGATATTTTTGATATTAGTAAATGATCTGTGGATGAGCTCAAGTAATTAATGAAAAGATCAATGTAACAGTTGTAATATATTATTCAAGATATCAATTTGACTTGAATTTTGATTTTTATGAAAAAAATACAGTAGGTATAAAAACAAAATGTACTAGTATTTTCCATTAAAATCACGTAAGGAATCATGCTAAGACATTAAAGTAAATAGTTATTTGGGTTATTTAAAGCCTTTATGTATAATGCATGTATAATGCATAATATATGTATAAATCAAGTATGTTAATGCATTAATCATGCCTTGTAATGCACCTTATTAATGCATTGTATGATCTCATGAAGAATTGTAACCACAGTTATGATATATTATAATACACCTTTAGAACGTATAATGCATTAAAACACAACAAACAACGAATTTCATATGTAACAAGGAATCGGTCACTTTAATTACAATTATTTATGAAAAGACATGGATTATAAAATAAATTATGAATACATTTATAATGCATTATACATAAAGGCTTTAAGTAACGTGTTACCGTTATTTGTTTTTGATTTTTTTTAATTAATTTCTTTTTTTAATGAAGAATTAAAGAAACTTGCACAGTAGATGTAAAAAACCTACCTTTCATATATCAAGATTTTAACTGCGACAGACACCAGGACTGCAGCAATCTAGACAATTTGATCAATTACAAGTCTGAGGGAAAAAAGATTTCCAAAACAACACGTTATCAAATCAAACTTCTCTTCTAATCAACAGCCACTTTTGTCAGTGTTAGCGGAGTGTATTTTTGTCACTGGCCTGGTGAGATGATTTTTCAGTCCCTATAGACCCATTAGAAAATTGCACCTGCAGTTCAAGACATTTCATATGCAGTGAAGACAATACTTGTTTGGCAGCATCAAACACTTCCTCTCTTAGAAAGGGAATGTGATTAAAAGTGAAGGTGGGGTTCAGTTAAAAAGGAAATATTCATTAACGCAAATCACCTTTCCGCAAATCCTACCCCCAACGCCACACACTCCTTCTTGTCCTTGACGTGTTCAGTATCTGTGAGATGAACGCACGATTGTTAGAGAGAGATGGCAAACTCGGATATAATTTGATGTCAGTGTTTTCACCGCAGACAGAAAATTAAACCGAGGCAACGCATGCATTTCAATGCATTTAGAGACCCTAAGAGTAGCTCATGTGCTGGAATGCACTATTGCTTCTTCATCTTCATCAAGCATCTGATACTGAACTCCACACACTGCATCCTAATGAAATGGAGTCTTGTGTAAACAAAGAATATCTTATGATGGCATGTAAGCTTCCAGTTCAGCAAAGCATGATACTTCCAAGAAAAATGTTACATAACATGCAAAAGGTTAAAAATATAAATTAATTAATCCATAAACCAGTGTTTCCTGGTGGCACACCAACATTTTGGATATCTCTGACCCATCTATTTCTGGCCTTGGAGTCTTTACTAATGTGCTGAGTTGAATCAGGTGTGTTTGCTTAGGAAGAGTTCGAAAATATGTACTGTTGGTGTGCCTCCAGGAACAGGGTTTGAAAACACAGCTATAAAACATCATCTTTAGGTTTGCAATTGCTGCTCTAGTGTTGTTTGTATTTTGTCTCCCCCTGGTGGACATAAGGAAAATTACATGTAAAGATAAAGGATTAAAAGCATCGCATGGAACAATAATACATAATCAGGGTTGGGGAGGACGAAATACAAGTAACTTAGCTACGTATTTAAAATACAAAATTTGAGTAACTGTATTTCATTACAGTTACATTTTAAATGGGTGGTAATCAGATTACAGTTACATCTGAAAAGTATTTTAGATTGCCAAAGTGATTACTTTGAATTTTAATGTCATTTAAACAGCAATTGGTGATTCTCTGACCCTGACAGTCTGAAAAACCGGAGTTAAGTTGCATGTTTTCGTCTGTTTTCATGTTTTGTGACAGTTGTTTGTGAGTCATTTTATAATTGTAAAAAAGGTCACTGCAACTTTTTCTCACAATTAGTTTTTTCCCCTTACAATTGTGAGTTTGCATTTCACAATTCTGACTTCTTTTTCTCAGAATTGCGAGATTTAAACTCACAATTGCAAGTTATAAAGTCAGAATTGGGAGATATGAACTTGCAATACTGACTTTTTTTCTTGCAATTGTGAATTTAGTATGTGAGTTAAATGTCATAATTCTGACTTTTCTCAATGTTGTGAGTTTATATCTCATATTTTTTACTTTTCTCAATATTGTGAGTTTATCATAATTTTGACTTTTCTCAATATTGCGATTTTATGTCTCATAATTCTGACTTTTCTCAATATTGTGAGTTTATATCTCTTAATTATGACTTTATAACTCACATTGCAACTTTATATTATATATTACAACCTTTATACTGAGGGAAAAGGTAAGAATTGTGAGATAAAAATTTGCAATTACCTTTTTTGTGTTTGTTCCACACTTATTAGTATTCCAAAGTATTCTAAAGTATTTAGATTAAGTTACTAAACTTGAGTAATGTAATGAAATACATTACAAATTACTTTTTAAAGCATGTATTTTGTAATCTGTAGTGAAATACATTTTAAAAGTAACCTACCCAGCCCTGTACATAATATTCTGTTTTTGAATGCATCTATCACACAACATCTGCGCAACATCATCTCCATTTCTTCATGCTCTTCAACCCGTGGTCCTCTAGTTATATAAAAATGCTTTTGACACCAACCTACATCACCTCCACAGGGAGTTGCATGGCAAGACAGCTGTCGCTCCGAAAATGATAGGCCTATTCTAAATAACAGCACCATTGAGAGTGACATTGATTTCATACGCTTCAACAAGAAGTTGAATTTTAGTATTTAACATTTAACTTACCTCAAATTGTCTACTTTTGTTCCAACACCGACAATAGTTCCAGACAAAGCAGAATCACTCACTGCGTCTCGACTACTGGCCACAATTGTTGCATTTACTTCCTGAATCGAGTGAATGATTCAATGACTCACTCGAAAGTGAAATACCTGTTCTAAAAACACTGAAAAATCTTCACGCAATGCTGCTTAATGTTGCAAACTGGTATTTATAATATTGTTTTAATCAGTTATCATAACCATAAACACACTTACTTGTATAGTTTTAGATTTTACTGCATTTTGTTATTCT
Organism: Zacco platypus; assembly: GCA_038088235.1. Lineage (NCBI taxonomy): Eukaryota > Metazoa > Chordata > Actinopteri > Cypriniformes > Xenocyprididae > Zacco > Zacco platypus. The sequence goes on along the minus strand of CM076077.1, from coordinate 25,283,912 downwards.
TCTAGTTATAGCGAGCAATGAATCGGAAATCTCAGACATTTCTTCATTGTTGAAAAGTAAGTGATATGCATAATGTCTGTTCCTCAATGCTCATATACAGTTCATTGCTTCAAGCAGCTGACTTGTACTTGTACTAACCAAGTGTTTTGGTCACCTATTCGAAAATAGGTGCAGCAAAAAATTATTTGCCAATTTTTACTGTAAAGCTGCTTTGACACAATTTGCATTGTAAAAAGTGCTATATACGTAAAGGTGACTTGACTTGACCTATTCACCTATTCAAAAGACATGGCTTGATGACACCGTGATTGAGCATGTAATCATGGGAAATGTCGTCTTCACCTCACAGCGAGGGGTAAAGAATCCGACGGGACTCGGGTATAATTCATGTTCATGGGTGAGATTATTAACGTTACTGTAGTATGTAGCAGAGCAGGGCCGAGATGGAGCCGAAGGAGGCCACTGGAGTGATTGCTAATGAGAGACGAGAGAGTACAGTGGAGCTTTTATTATGCCACAGTCGCCGCTTCCACTTCTTCTAGTCAAGCACATGTGGGGTAAAGCAGCGCTGTTTTATCATATTACATACATTTGAGTGTGTTAAAATGATGTTCTAATCCCAGCCGGCACATGACCTTCAATGTTGAAATTTGGTTGAAGTAACGTCAGTTAATGTTTCAACAGTGAAACAACCCAACAAACATGAGACGTCTGCCCAACATGCAGATCACTATATTGAGGTCCATGTCTGTACGTCTACACGACGTACAAATCCGATGCGGTATCCGGACATCTTATTACGACGTCTCAGACGTAGATATGATCGAAGTTCAATATTTACTTCCATCTTGGAGGTTTTTTGGACATCTGTGGATGTGCAAGACTGGTAAAGAAGCTGACAGTAACTTTGTGACACATCCAAGTATTAATATATTTAAGTCAAATTGTATATTTATATGAAAGTGAAAGTAAATTTAAGTTGTGACAACATGTGGAATCAGGTGGGCTTATTTTCTGATATGTATTGTGGACATTTTTACAGGGCAGAATCTTGTCACCTTATAATTGTAAAATGATACTGCCCTGTTTCTCAAAAGAACAGTGTGAACCAAATACTGCATATCCATCTGCATAGTATGCAATGATAATGGAAATCTGGATGACATAATAGAGGTCAAACAATTATGCCATGTGAAGAAAGTGGCAAAACACTCAAAGCACTCGGCTCTCTGGAAAAAAAGAAAGAAAGAAAAAGAAAGAAAAGAAAGGTAAGTCAAGTAAAACTTTACATAAATTATAAAAGATTTGTCATGGCTTACCATTACATACACGTTGTTGGGCAAGCGTACATAAAACACAACAATTAAACAACAGAGATATAAAGATTTCTTGAAACAAAAATAAATGGAGCAAAAAAGTTTTATTTTAACAGGAACAATAAAGGAACAAGGGTATGATGGGGTAAGATGCCTCAATAAGAACAATGTGCATTTATTGCATTGTATTAATTGTATTGTAGATAAACGTTTAGCATGTGCATGATGATCATGCATATAATGTGTTATTATATGAAATAAATAGAAATATTTGCTAATTTAGCTGTTATAGCACAAAAAGTCAAATATTAAAAGAGGGGTAAGGTGTCACCCGCCTGGGGTTAGATAGGATAAACATTTAATTTCTTTTAAATATAAATTAATTTTGATACAATTCTTATTAATATTCATACAGTTTCAGTTGTAGAAGTAAAAGTAAAAATATTCTTTGACTTATATGGGAGTATGAATATTTACATGATTGTCCATGTTTTAATTGAAGAAGTGTCATAATAGAAACACTGAAATCCATTTGAATGATTTAACTCAATTAACCAATAGGTTTTATTGAAAGCGATGGTGTCTGAAATCTAATCCATGGAAAAATTGAAAAAATATTAAATAACCAGAATAAGTATTAAATTTAAAAATAACACTAGTAACAGCATGCTACCTGGGTCCCAATTTTATCTTTTAACTTCAAAACAAAAATTATGACTTTTACTCCACAAATCTAAAAACATGTATGTGTCCATCATAGATCAATTCATTTTCCAAATACGTTAAAACTGTTTCAACTGACAAAATCCCACATGTGATGAAAGTACAAAATTATGAATAGGGTAGCCATTCATGAAAAGAGCTGAGATGAGATTTCGTGTCAAGATAAAAAAAAAAATTGAGATTTGGGCTCATCTTACCCAATAACACTTATCAGTAACAGGTCCTGACCTTAAATGTAGGAGAGGCAGATTCTGGGTCTTACCACTGTTTCATGATAAACTGTTTGCATTATTGTAATGATGAGTCAGCGGATGAGATCCAATTGCAGGCTTTATTGCAAACAGGTTAGTAGTACAGGCAGGGTCAAACAACAGCAAAACAGGTATATCCGAAGAATGGCAGCATCGTAATCAATAGACAGGCAAAGTAGATCGAGGTAGCAGCAAACAATCAACAGTCCAATAATCCAAGGCAATAAGTCCAAAACTGCAGGCAGGGAACAATCAGAAAACGGAAAAAGGCAGAATCGAAAACAAGATAGTGAACACCGCTTAGAAATTACTACTTTACAGAAGATCAAGACCTCGTACAGATGTGTGTGTGTGCTGAGCTTAAATAGTGTGACTGGGCTGGGTGATGTAATTAGTGACTGGGTAATGTGTTGCAGCTGGTGGAGTGATCAGTGATGGTACAGGGCTTCTGGGAAATGTAGTCAGTGTCTGTGAGTGAGTGTGTGTGAGAGTCCATAGCGGAGTGCCCTCTAGAGTGTCTAGCGATCGTGACAATTATATTCTCATTGCCAATGCAGGCTCACTTTTGGAAGAGGTCTAATGTCCTTGCATTATTCAGCCTGAGGGCAGTGCTCTAATGTTGTTTATGATGCATAGAATGCTATCAAATTCCCTTAAAATAGTATTTACTGCCTCTGAATGTTGATTTAAAGTTGTGGAGGAACTTATTTGAGGAAAAGAAAGTCATGTCTATTCTCAAAACAAACATGAATCTTACACAACAGAACTGTACAAAGGCCTACGTGAGCATGTTTAAACTAAAGGATTTATATTATTATTAGTTTGATACTACTCCACATGCACCTTGAGAAAAACAGACAAACCAACTACATACTCACTTGATGCAGACTAATATACACATAGCTGAAGCAGATTGATATCATATTCATCTGGAGTGAGGTTTACACAAAGTGAAAATAGGCGGAGCCCCAATGGCTCAGCGTTGCTGTTTTATTTTTCACCACAGACTTTTATTGGAAAATAGTGGTGTGCTGTGGCACAGACTTCATTATACATGCCTGCTGAAGTCATGCATTAAATGTGAAAATATCCAGCTCACTTTATGACTTGAAATAGTCTAGATACACTTAAAAACATGTGCAGCAGAATGCTGAACACATTTACCATGTATTATTGTTCATATAAAGGGCTATGTTTTCTAGTCGATGAATATTTTGGTGAGGCACTGCCCCACCTGCAGCTGACACAGACTCTGTTGTACTCAGAAGGGAGATCTGCATACCAGTCCCATTCAGCTGTGAGCCAATGCTGTACGCATTGAGCAAATACTCTTCTGTTATCTGCCTTTCCTGTAAAACTGACACTTTTTGCCCCCAAACCAGCCATAAGAAGTGATAGATTTTGATAGGAGAAAATAATAATAATAATAATAATAATAATAAAAAAACTGAGGAGCAACACATGGCAGGAGAAATCCCAACAAGAAGTCCCACTCCCATGGCAGGAGAAATCCCAGGAAGAAGTCCCACTCCCATGGCAGGAGAAACCCCAGGAAGAAGTCCCACTCTCATGGCAGGAGAAATCCCAACAAGAAGTCCCACTCCCATGGCAGGAGAAATCCAAACAAGAAGTCCCACTCCCATGGCAAGAGTATCATCACCCCATTGACCCTAACACATTGCTGTCTTTCACCCAAATAAGACCTAAACCACTGCAAGGCTTCTGATGACATTTTAAAGTGATTTAATTTATTTAGTAAAACACTGTGATTAACCGTGTCAAAGGCCTTTTTTAGGTCCAAGAACACTGCCCCAACAACATTCCCTTTATCCAGTGAGGCTTTTATTTTTTCAAGCAAATAGCAATTAGCTGTTTAAGTGGAATATTTGTCTCTGAATCCAAACTGCTGTGGATACAGCAACTGGTTAGACTCTAAATGTTCCACTAATTGCTCAGCAACAATCTTCTCCAGAACTTTTGAGACTTTAGGAAGAATAGCAATAGGCCTATAATTACTTGCTATATCCTTATCTCCGGATTTGTGGACTGGTGTAATTATTGCTGTTTTCCAGCTCTCTGGGAATATTTTTGTTTGTATTGACAAATTTACTAAATAAGTAATTGGCTCCAACAGACAGCTTTCATACCTCTTCATAAATGCAGCATGAAGGTTATGGATATCCTTAGACTTGGAGTTATTCATGCTTATAACCTTTTTAACTTTATCACGAGATACCTCTTTAATATAGAATAAGCCTGTATGAGTATTATCAAATTCTTCAGGGGATGACTCGATATATTTAAAATGACTTGCTAGTTCTTGTACAGACTCAATAAAAAAATTATTAAAAACACTTGCAATAGCCTCATTTTTATGAATCAGATTATTACAAACTTTAAGACAATTTATTTTTAATTGTTTTTGTCTACTTGGATTGGTTAATTTATTTATATGTTGCCACAATTTAAAACTGCTGCCACTAGCCTCTTCAATTAATTTGGAAAAATAATTCATCTTAGCCTTTCGCATCTCAGATACTACTTTATTTCTCAAGCCAGTAAAAATAAAGTGGTCAGTATTAGTTTTTGACCTTTTAAGAGCAAGATCTTGCCTTTTAATGATCTGAAGGATATCACTGTTAAACCATGGAAGAGAGAGTTTCTCAGGCCTACCTTTCCAAGTTTTCATATGTTTACTTATTAGTTAATTTAAAATAGAAGCAAAATTGTTGGCACTATGATTTAAGTCGGATTCTTTAATTACCTTTTCCCAGTTAACATCCTTCAAATCATGTTCAAAGTTAGCTAGTTTCGACTTGGGGATTCCTGTTAAAACTGAATTTTCTATTTTATTATGGTGAAGTAGACCTTTTATAGTTAACTTTCTTACAATCAGTGTCATATTATAATCTCATCACTGGCCTTTCAGATTATTTGTTTTTGTTACGCTCTCTGGCCTATTAGTAAAAATCAGATCTATAAGTGTCACATAGGCAAACTCTGTAACACCCTCAGAGTTACAACGATTCCTAGGATTTGCCAACGTTTATCGGCGCTTCATTTGCAACTTTAGTACCATAGCCGGCCCTCTCACATCCATGGTAAAGAAGAATAACTACTGTTTGTCCTGGTCTTCTGCGGCTCTTCAGGCTTTCCAACAGCTCAAGGAGCGCTTTACCACGGCTCCTATCCTCCATCACCCTAACCCTGAGCTGCCTTTCGTGGTGGAGGTGGACGCTTCCAGCTCTGGCCTAGGGGCCGTTCTGTCACAACGCCAAGGCGAACCTCCCAAGCTCTATCCCTGCGCATACTATTCCCGAAAGTTAAACTCTGCTGAAAAGAATTATGATGTGTCAATGAAGGCGACTTTCGAAGAGTTGCGCCACTGGTTGGAGGGATCTAAACATCCATTTGTTGTCCTGACTGATCATAAGAACCTTGAGTACCTAAAAACCACCAATAGACTCAATCTCAGGCAAGCACGATGGTCATTGTTCTTCTCCAGATTCCAATTCTGTTACTTATCGTCCAGGTTCCAGAAACACCAAAGCCGATGCACTATCTCGACAATCCGAATCCGATACTCTCCCTCAGAACCCTGAAACGATAATCCCGTCTCGTCTGGTTGTCTCTCCCATTCAATGGGACATATCCACTGAAATTGTTCAACTCAATGCTCAGAACCAGGTCCCAGTAGAATGTCCTAATGATAAAGTTTTTGCGCCAGCATCCCTCAGAGATCGTCTAATGGAACAGATCCACTGTCTCCCGTCGTCTGGTCACCCGGGCATCACAGCCACAATCCACTTAACACAGAATGTTTCTGGTGGCCGTCATTGAATTCTGATGTCACGCAGTATGTCAAACAATGCAAGATTTGTAATCTGAGCAAAGCTCTCCGTCAACTACCCGCCGGGCTCTTACAACCCCTCCCACTACCACAACGTCCCTGGTCACATATTGCAATAGATTTCATCACCGATCTCCCTACCTCAAATCACTGCACCACCATCATGACAATCATCGACCGTTTCTCCAAAGCCTGTCGCCTACTGCCGTTTCCCAAATTATCCACCGCCCTTCAAACATCTCAAGCATCTCTGCAATTGGGTGTTCCACTTATATGGACTCCCGGAAGATATTCTCTCTGACAAGAGGCCCTCAGTGTACATCCCGACTCTGGTCCGCCCTATTCCAGGCCCAGAACATAAATGTCAGCCTCACCTCAGGCTATCACCCTCAGTCCAATGGACAAGTAGAGAGACTTAATCAGGAACTCATCCGTTTCCTCAGATCATACTGTAACCAACACCAAAACGACTGGGCACAATCTCATGTGGGCGGAATACGCTCAAAATTCCCTCAGAAAAGAAGCTACCGGCCTAACCCCATTCCAGGTCATTTTGGGTTATCAACCTCCGCTATTTCCCTGGTCAGGTGAGCCCACCAACGTACCAGCGGTTAATGACTGGCTCTTGAAAAGCGAGCACATACTCCTCTCCAATATGCTGTACGCTGATAAGCAAGAACAAGCCGATCGACACCGAAGAGCCAGCCAAGAATATCAGCCAGGCCAATGGGTATGGTTATCTACGAGAGACCTTCGACTCAGACTCCCCTGCAAGAAGCATAGTCCAAGGTACGTGGGCCCTTTTCAAATTGTACGTCAGATCACACCAGTTTCATTTCGTCTGTCTTTACCTAACCATTTTCGTATCTCTCCCACTTTTCATGTCTCCCTGTTGAAGCCCGCCGACGGTCCCAGCGAGGAGGGGGAGGAGAGGTCTGGTGAACGGGGTCCTCCACCCATCATGATAGAGGGCGAGGAGGCGTACAGGGTGCACGAACTCCTGGATTCAAGGCGCCGAGGAAGGCTGTTACAGTCTCTGGTCGACTAGGAGGGGTATGGTCCAGAAGAACGCTCTTGGGTGAACGCGGATGATATCCTGGACCCCAATCTCGTGGAGGAGTTCCACAGAGCACATCCAGACAGACCAGCCCCTCGACCTCGTGGCAGACCTCGGCCTCAATGACCTCTTCGTGCCAGAAGTCGCTCGCAGGGGGAGGGCTCTGTCACAGAGACGGAGTCTGTGATTCCCTCCTCCAACTGTCGGAGGGCGCCATCACCCGAATATTGACTTTCCCATTCACACACCCACATCATTACATTCACAACATTTCCCAGAAGCCCTGTACCTTGGCATTAATTGTTCCACCAGCTGAAGGCACTTTCCTTGCAATATTTAAGAGACTCTCACTTACTCATACATCGCGAGGTCTTGTTTCCAGTTGGCACAATTCTGAGCGTTTATTCTAGTGTTTGTTTCTCGGTGTATGACCTGTTTAGATTACCATTGACGATTCCTGCTGTCTGCCCCTTGCTTTGTTTTGCCTGCCCCGATCTGTATCTGTTTATTGACTACGATTCTGCCTCTCCTGTACTGTTCCTGTCTGCCGATCTCTGATCATTGCATGTTTGACCTTGCTGAATTGTTATTAAAGCTGCTTATGGATCCCACATCGAGTGACGAGTCATTACAGTAAGAGTTTCACTTTTTCTAGTAATTCTAGTGGGTTTTTCAATCAACTGTTTAAATTTAAATTTCTCCATAGTTGATTTTAGTTTTGCTTTACCATTTTAACCATCCAATTAATATTAAAGTCCCCAAACATCATACATTCACAACGGTTGTCAACAAGAAAAAGAAGATTCTTCAATTCATTGTAGAAATATACATCATGACATGGAGGATTATAAAGCACAACTATGTAAAATTTCATGCTTGGAGAAAGAATTACCTTCAATCCCAAACACTCAATGTTCACATTCAAATCGAGTTCTAAACATTTAAAATGCTCCCTAATGTAGATCAAAACACCCCCTCCCCTACCTTTGACCCTATCTGTCCTATAGCAACTATAGCACAGTGGGGCCATCATGAGAATAACAGTCCATAGCTGGTATACTATATTGATCAATATGAGGCACAAAACTCACTCCAGTGTCCATGTCAGTGGTCCCAGAATGATCAAACACTACTGCCGCCGTTGCCACTCCCTCCAGACAACACAAATCCCCTCCGAGCCCGGGGCCTGCAACCTCCGCTTGAGTCCATCTGGCTCACCCTGAGCCCCTGTGGATTCCCAGCTACCCGGCTCCACATCACCAACAGCAATGGCTGGACTGGCCCATCCACCTAGCCATGCCTCCCCCTGGGAACCACGCCGACGAGAACCCCCTCCAACCGGCCGACACCCAGGGGCAGCGCACGCCGCTCCACCGGAACAAACGCCACGCAGCATCGGAGCCAGGGTGAGTTTGCGAGGATGTTATAGATGTTGTAACCGGTTGGACTGTCACTGCAGGTGACTCTGACTGCAACTGGAAGATTTCATGCGCTGTTGGATTAGGCTCCGAATGGAAAAGTGGCCTTGGATTTAAATGAACATCTCCCGATAGTAGTAGCAGTAGTAGCAATATTTTGGCTGAAGACAAGTTCTTCCGCCGCCTGATTGTGATTTTGAACGCTGGCTTGAAGACCAGAGCTCGGTCAACATTAAGAACCCGTGTAAAAACTGCGGCACAACCGAATCCAAAGAAATATAGTCGTGTTTTCTCTGATAAAATGCCCAGTGGATCAACTGTAATACGGTGAGCTTTTGTAACCAGAGTCCTTGATGGATTGCACGCGAGCAAAACAGGCATCGATATTAGTACGCCGCAAATGACGAGATATAGGCCGGTATTGCTTTTACAGCTTTGTTTCATGATACCATGCTGCATTTTGTTTAGAGGCCAAAGGATTATCTTAAAAATTAGACAGAAAAGATTTAAGACGGCAATTTTAAAAGATTTATGAAATTCCTGCACATGAGTGGAGCCTTCCAAACCATCCAGGGCAGGTGCTGCCGCCATTTTCCAATATATATATTCCTTATATCAGAGCTTCCCAAACTTAAGAGGGGTAAGGCCCCCCAAAAACATTGCAAAAGCTCCACGACCCCACCGTTAAAAAATATATACCGACATTTACCTAAAAATACATTTGTTAAAAATTTTGTAAGAATTTCATGTGAATTATGAGAACTATGATGGAAACATTCTTTACAAATATATTTAAATCTATAACACTAACCTTACATACTTTCAAAGAAATCAAATTTTAGAACAATTGGAATATTTTAATTATTTTAATATATTGATTTGGACTAGCTACGGCCCTCTGCAATACCGCTGGGGCCGCGGCCCACAGTTTGGGAAGCACTGCCTTTTATATATATATATATATATATATATATATATATATATATATATATATAATATGTGTGTGTGTGTGTATATTTATTAAATATATATATATATATATACATATAATATAAATATATATATAAACATTTATATATAAAAATAGGGTATAAATGGGTGTATAAAATATATCAATTTATTTATATTTTGTGTGCAATATTTGCATTGTGTGTACTGCAATTAGAATAAAATATTTTCCCTTCACTTCAAGTTTAATGATACATTGTTTTTTGTTGGACAAGAATTTTTTTTCCAGAAATTCTGTGAAATATTGTGTTAATGTGTATTTATAGATGTATAAATGATTTAAATAAATTCTAAGAAAAATGTTCTTGAGAATATGAAGAATTTCATCCCTGCACTGCAGATCTATGGACGTCTAATTGTTAGAAAGTTTTTTTTTTTTTCATGCCGTCTGATTACCAATCATGAGCAGTAATTTTATTAGTTAGTGAAAACACGAAATATGCACAGAAAATCAACGTCGACAGAAGGCCATCAACAGTGTTGAAAGGTAAGACGGTGAAACAATGTGGTTTTTCCATGGTGAAATGCTGGCTGGGATGTTACTGTGTGCTCGACGGCTGCTATGAGACACTAGTTGCACATTGCAGAAAGACAGATTGACATTAGAATATCATATTAATATAATCAAGAAAATGAGATTCAAACAATAAGACTAAATGTGTTGAGCTATATAACAATGATTTGTTTTCTGTCTTTAAATGTATCCAAACAGTTGTTCCCTTGTCTAATAAAACATATAATACATTAAAGCGTATTTTGCCGTTCCATACTTTCTACAAAATAAAACTGGAAATCGATGGTAATGCAGGTATGATGTGACTGATAGGTGACCCACGGACATTGTCCGTATCCTGGTAAAAATTGCTTATTTCTCTGAATTTAAACATTCTTGGAAACATCTGGGAAAATGTGAGTACACAAGTCAACAAAATATATAACACTATTCTAGTGTTTTTTGGAAATTTTAATCCAAAAATTTTACATATTGTGCCTTTAATGTATAGGCCTATTTGCAAAAATGTATTTTGTTGTCTCTTAACATTGAACCTTACATTTATCTTGATTAATATGAATGAACTCTAATAACTACTGGTATAACGACTCATCAGACCACATTTCAAAATGTAAACAAAATATCATTGTTTAGTAGAAGCATATTGGTTTCTGTGTAAAATTTGTATCAACTCTAAGTGGAATTGGGTGGCAGCCATGGCAACTGGTACCTGCTAATTAGAAGCTTATGAAGGAGACAATCATGTGACCTTGGAGAGATAAATAATGAATTGATAATGTGCACTTGTGGTCTAGTACAGGTTCTCTGAATACTTGGGCAGATTCACTAATGGCTTTTAAATGGAAAGAGGAACACGATCACAAAGGTCATCTTAAGAGTTCTTAGAAAAGAGAAGGCAAGCTCATCATACAAGAGTTGAACTAAAGCATTTCTGCTTTAATTTCAATAAATGTGAGTGAGGACGTTGGTTCTTCTTTCCCATAGGTCCGGTCTTAATTGTGCAATTCTTTTTTTTTTTTTTTTTTCAGAGTATGTTGCCATCATCTGGCCAAAATAAAACATTGCAAATATAATGTCCACTGTACAGCTTATTCCAAAAATATTGGCTGAGACTAATTTTGTTTCACAAAGATTGCTGCTTCAGTAATTTGAAGATAATTTTTTTCATGTTTCTATTGTACACTGGAAAACTATAAGCATTTCATAAGTTTGATAGATTTTTATTGGCAAAAGCATTCAATATATGCAAAGAGTCAATATTTAGTGTTGATGCTTCTTCATAACCTCTACAATTCGCCCTGGCTAGGTGGTTATCAGCTTCTGGGGCAAATCCTGACCGATGGCGATCCATTCTTGCCTTACTGCTCAGAGTTGGACTTCTGCTTGTCCATTTGCCTTTTGAGGATTGACCACAGGTTCTCGATGGGATTAAGATCAAGAGCCTGTCCACAGATCCAAAGTTTAAATGTAATGATCTCCAAGCCACTCATTATGTGACATGGTACTCCATGATGCATGGATCACCACCAAATTGCTTCTGAATGTGGAGAAGTTAGTCTTGCAGGACTTTTAGATACCATTGTTTACTCATGATGGTCTCAGGATGGTTGACAAGCTTCAAAAAGAATCACGTTGGATTAACTTAATTTACTTAAGTAAATTGAACAAGCATCAAATGTTATTTTGGCCTACTTAACTGAAACATGTTCTTTCAAAATAAGAATACGGAGTTGAGCCAAACGCAACTGTTAAACTGACTCTAACACAATGCAATTGTGTTTGAATGAGAAACCTAATACAATGATGTTAAATAAATGATTTTTTATATAAACTGAACGGTATCTTAAAATCATTTTTTGAGTGTACTAGTACATGTATAGAACCCTATACATAATATTGGGGAACAAAAGTTATTGGCATGATTTTTCGCTTGTTTAAAAGTAAAAACAAAAGATATTACTTCGTGATTTAATAATTCATGCATGAAAGGGCACAACAAAGAAATATGGGTTTCGTAAAATTTATTTAGAAAAATATATCCAATCCTTAAATACCATTTTAAAACAGTTTCCAGATGACACACACACACATACTGTTGTACTGAACATACATGAGCAGCATAGATAATATAACATGTCATACATGTAATTGCAAAACTCATAATAATACTCGAAACCTAGCAGATATTTAGGCGGCTTGTGAATTATGTAAACCTGAGGTGAATGATCATGCTGCTTTCTGTCACAGCACGGATCTGTACTTGCAAGCGAACATGACCCAAACAGCACAAGCTGACTCTGGATAAGCAAAAACACGAACCCTCACCGCCAGTCGCACATGATCCCCTCGGCAGCAAACAATCTCTTCACAGAAAGGTGACCTAAGTGATACATAAAAGAACAATTGAGTAGATGTTATTTGTCTGTCATTGTTACACCTGCAATGTGTGATTTCTACAGCACTAACAGCACCAAACGAAATTGCAAAAGTACTTGTCTAAACAGGTTTTCAAGACATATCAGTTAAAAAAAAAAAGCTCAGTTTGTCTGTGAGGATACCTGAGGCAGGTAGCGAACGCCCTGCGTGCATTACGGTGCAAGAAATGAATGGGAAAGCCTTTAAAAGTGTGTCCGTCGGGCACCGCCCTTCTCACAGCATCCTGAAACTCCTCATTTCCACACGAAACACCTGTACATCGCTCCAATTCATACGCCGACAGCGCTGCTGACAGCAGGTATGACAGGTGATCATCCCAGACCGTTGCCAGACCAAGATCCTACAGATAGACATCCCCTCAGTAATTTCAAAAGCATGTTAAAAAGTTTCTGTCAGCCACAGTTTCCTGCTGGCTTTTCAATTGCAAGAAAGTAGTCTTGTACATCAGTGGTAAACTGATATTTAAAAACAAATAAAATACTAATATTCATGTTGCTCCAAACCTCAAAAGTCAATTTCTTTCTTCCATTGAAGATAAAATTAAGAATGCTCTGGTCACTCATTTTCATTTTTTTTTTCAAAACAACATAAATTTCAAATTATATATATATATATATATATATATATATATATATATATATATATATATATATATATATATATAAAATTCAGCAAGTATTCATTAAATTGATCAAAGGTGACAGTAAAGATGTTTACTTCTATTTTACATCTAAAAAAAATATATTTCAAATAAATGCAACACTTTCTATTAATCAAAGAATCATTAAATGTATGCACATAAATATTAACTCTTTTCAACATTTGTAATAATCAGAAATGTTTCTTGAGCATTAAATTAGCATATCATGTGACACTGAAGACTGGAGTAATGATGCTGAACACCACAGGAATAAATTACATTTTTAAAAATAGAAAACAGTTATTTAAAATGGAATAATAGTTTTACTGTATATTTAATCAAATAAATACAGCCTTGGTGAACATAAGAGACTTCTTTCAAAACATCTTACTGACTCCAAACTTTTGAACAGTGATGTAACTTCAGAAGTATTACTTTTGAGAACAGTACAGTAATGTACCACTTTTATGATACTTTACTGGTGTTTTTTGTCATTATGGACAGACATGAGAATAAATGATGACAGAATTTTCATTTTGGGGTTAAAGTTCGCTGTACTCGGAGTGCAAGTTGCTTTTGTGTCAAAGGTTGTTTGTGTGTTTTTATTACCTTCCTATGCTCTGCTAATAGGTAGCGCATCTCCAGCTCCAGTTGGTTGCTGGCCTCATTGGGCACTACAGAAGGGGAACAGAGAGGAGGAGTCGGGGGGAGAGAGGAGGTGGAACCGGGTGCGCAAACAGATCTCACGGCCTCCTCACTCATGGCCTTCCAGCGGGAGCCGTCTGTGAAGTCAAACACACACAGCTCCACAGCATCTGACGGCTGACAGTTCGCCAAGAACATCTTGTGGTTGAAGACGCAGCCGAGTGTCCGGTAAGGGTGGGTGGGTTTTGGTTGGGGGACCATGGGAGGAGCATCTGGGTCTATTGGTCGGTGTAGATATCTGGTACAGAAAATAACGCAGGAAAGCTAGTCTTAAAGCAAGATATCAACAGATTAACAAGGAGGCATGTGTTACATCTTTACAGTGACCAACAGTGTTTCTTGTGCGCAGCAACAAAAACAGCATGGTGTCCGATTGGAGAACAAATTACTCTCATGAACAGTTCTTGTTAATGAACCAGTCTAAATTTTCACAAAACCGCCTCAAACTTGATATCCATTTGAATCTGACTCACTTAGTTACAGAGTTCACGACTCACTGAACTGTAAATGATTTTTAGCCAGCAACAGTAATTAAAGATACATTCGCAGCCGTTTTGTAATTGTTACCTAAAAATATAACTATTAACAAAATTTCAATTAATTGAAATGAAGCTAATATAAAATTAGATGAAATAAATAAATAAATATTAATTGAAATGTTGCCTTGGCAACTAACTGAAATAAAATAAGTTTAAGTATTAAAATTAATAAAACTAAAACTGAAATAAAAATAAATTAAAACTAAACAGAAATATTTTACAAAATAAAAAAGCACATAAGGCAATTAAAACTTAAGCTAAAAATAAAGTTAAAACTGAAAATATAAAAATAAAAGCTAATATATTAAAATATTAATAAATACTATACTAGAAATATATACAACCACTGGCTACTTTATTAAGTACATCTATTCCACTGCTTGTTAACAAATCTAATCAGCCAATCACATGGCAGCAACTCAATGTATTTAGCCATGCAGACATGAGGCTTATTCGAGATGCATCGGCGCTGCGCAGACTGACTGACGTACGACATCAAAATACCTCAAGAGCATTTGGAGAGCAGACGATTCCTTATCCTTTTGGATCGCTCTCGCGGTACATTTATGTCATACGCCGATCGGTCTACACAGTGCCGATACATCTCGAACAAGCATTTAATCAAGACGATCTTCTGAAGTTCAGTGCTTCCAGGTTCTATGTTAGAATGCCAACTCATTTAATTTCAGTCCTTTTCATTCAACTCTGATTGGCTGTTCAATTTAGCAAACGAGTCAGTTCAGGCGAATATAAGCAAAAGTTATGAAAGCAAGCAAAGAAGTCATGACAGTACAGACAGAAGATTGTTCTAATTTTACGTCATCTCACCTGAGCAATCGAATGCATGAAAATTTTCATAACATGAGCGGAGGGGAATAAAGAACGTGATCAGCATGACTGATACTCAAAACGGTAAGCAAGCGCTGCTTTGCTTATGGTTTGTATACCTGCAGTCTTAGTTTCGCTTTCCCTTTTTGAATGACAAATATTGACAAATATATCTGCTTAAACAGACAGTTATCTCCTTTATACGCGGGTGTCGGGCGTCGGTTTGATGTGTCAGGGCAACTTTGGACCCAGAAGCTGCCGACGTGAGCCAACCCCGCAGTCTGCTTTCGTCGCCACTAGTTCGTAGACGTTGGCTTGGTGTGTTCCCGGCTTAATAGAAACTTTATTTGGGAGTAAGGTGGGTGAAATTCTGAATCCATATTTCAACACAATAACTGACCTTTTTTCAAACAGGCTGACATATTTGCAAAAACCACTGAGCAATTATGTAATTTGTAAACTAAAAAAAGCCATTTGGCTTCTAAATGTATAATTTTAGTAGAACCTTTTAAGTCATGTTTTTTAGTCTGGAGCCATTTTTGGTGGCAGTTTAGAAGGTAACTAAGAACAATTAAAATATATGAATTATTTACCTGTGTGCTGTGAAACTTTCCCAAAAGGTGATGGAGCCATCTGTACCGCAGGTCATGACCCAGGTGTGTGGAATGTTCTTGGCTTTGGTGCCCACACATACATAAGCATCCAGTCCAAATCCCAACAGCAGACTACACAGCAAGGTGGCATGATCCTCACAGTCACCCTGACAACAAAAACATGTTAGTAAATGTAATCAAATTAGTCGATAAAAAAAAGGTACATTCTAATATTTTACTCCAGCTTTTCATTATTCACTTCCTTAGTGGTAGATCAGCAGTTAACAAGATGTCTTGCCTTGTTCCTGCACAGAAATGCCATCATAGAGCACCACTGCTCCTGCCTGACTCCTCCCCCTACCACAGGCGCTCTCTCCTGAGCTAACAGGCTAACGAAACGCGCCGCCTGCCGCGGACTCTCAAGCAACCTTCCGCCACGCAGTACACGTACATATGAGCACACAGGCCGGTTTACACCATTTTCATCCTGGAAAACATACAAGTATTATAAGACATCTGAATCAAATACTGTTGTGCAAAAGCATAAATCACCACAAGCTACTTATATCAACATTCACCAGTACGGTGCTCAATAAGTTCACCTGTGCAAAGATCTTGACCAGTTTGGACTGGTGTGAGGGGCGAATCTCCAAGAACTCCTGCCACCACTGCTTGGCATATACCAAAAACAGCCTCTCCTTCTCTGCCGTTTTCTGTCTCTCCAGGGATTGCTGGAAAAAGACCATGAGTTTTTTTCACAAATGTTCTATTTTAGGCAAACTGTTACAGAGACAAACCTTAAAAAACCTTTTAAAAAAATTATATTTCTTTTATTGACAGGAATGAAAACAAGGCTGTGAGGGACAAAAGTATCGCGTGTTCAATGGATTGTACTGATGTTAAACAACACACAAATTGTCCAGCCGACAAAACATCTTTCCGAAAAAAAAACTAATCAGACTTCATAAAATTGTTTTGAAAGTTGACTTATGAAAACTATGTGATCTAGGAACAGTATGTGCCATTGTAAAGACTGTAAGTCTTTCATTGGTGTTAAATTCAATAACATGGCATCAAATATTCATAACAATAACATCAAATTCATGGAATCTACCCTGACTAAGGTCTATTGGTACACTCCATTTGACCATAAGTGCCCTGTGAAAGTGGAAGCCTCAGGGCATTTCCTCATCTTAACTGATCACTTCACAGCAAGTGGAGAGAGAATGTTATCCACTCGTCATTGCACACCGTAGTGAAAAATGTTTAAATAACTGAAGTGAAAGGGTATCGAGGCTCCCGCGTTACTACTGAGTTTGATTAGTCGCAGATGTGGTGTGTACACGGTTGTTCGCAGATCTAAAGTGTGTGAGATGTGCCGCTCATAATACAATACTCTTATGATTACACTCTTATGATTACTCTTATGATTAAAATAAGAGACATCTCAATTATAATCAAATGATGTCTATTTTCATTAAAAAAAAATTGGAAAAGAAATTTATCACTCAGTTTAGCTCTTCAGATATGAGAATTTATATTAATTAAATGAATAATAAATTTATATTTATATAAATGTATATATATTAAATAAATGTGTATATTTCAAAATGTTTGGAAATTTATATTGTCTTTATTTACTGTATTATACCATGTTCACTATTTAAACTTCTCTAGTATGCGTGACTCAAGTACCATCTATGTTTGATGTTCCAAATTCCAAAAACTTCAGATATCCCGTGCTCAGGGAGTAGGGAGCAGTGAACACTGAGTAGGGAACCTGTCAATCGGAACTGGATTCTGAGATTTATGGCCATCGTTGTAAGTTACCAAAAGCTATAAGTATATTTAAATTAGTGTTTTCACGATACTGGAATTTCTCATTTCAATACGATACCTTGAAAAGTATCGATATTCGATACAATTTTCGATACCACAGGGAAAAAGATGTTGCCTATACTGTCATATAGGTATTTTTGATATTATTTATTTTTTGTCCATCTGTTGAAAGTCTAGGTAATCACAAAGTTCTTCAGACGAGATCACTATACATACATGCATACATACAATATAAATATATATATACTGCTCAATTACCATTAAAATGATCTCACAAATATTTGATTTCAAATGGTAAATTTAATACTCATCAAGATGGGCATTGTGACATTTTTAGTGTATTTAACCATTAATGAGCTGTAAAAATGAGCTAATTTTGGCACTTGTATGTCAGATGTGGTATGTGCGCATGAAATCTGCAGGAATGAGTAAAATTATGCTCAATCCAGCGCCGAAATCCAGAATACATGTTGTGTCGAACAGGTGTTTTCAGTGTATCAATACTGCAGAAATGAGGATTGGTATCATTTCTGATATTTAATTATCGATACATATCGAAATATCGATAATTTTGACAACAATAATTTGTATATCTTTTGACCACTAGGTCAAAAATGGCTTCTCAGCTGAATTCATGACACTGTGGTAATGACACATACCAAGTTCCATAACGCTACACTAATGCGTTTGTAAAATATAGCGTTTTATGGCAAAATTCTAAATGGTCACCGTTAGAAAACTGGGTATTGCTCGATGCGCTAATGATGATCTAAGCCAAATTTAGTGGAGAATTTTTGCAAAATGTATTTTTAATTCAGTATGGTTAAAAATCTAGTTGTGTGGAAATTGAAACCATGACATTTTGTAAATATAAGTGAAACTTTGAGCTGTTGGTGGCACTAGAGGGCTAGATAAAGTTTCCAAATTTGCCATTATCAATTCAGAAGGTCCTCTTTTTGTGTGCCAAATTTCATAAACGTCCTATGTATGGTTCTATGGCCTGCCATAGACTCAGGAGCGGAAGAAAAGAAAAAAAAGAGAGAACAAAATAAATCAGTAATGCATGTACAATGGAAGTCAATGGGGCAAGACATGCCAGAGTATTTAAAACCAGAAACATTTGATTCATTGTCTGAATTGTCCTTTTAGCAGTAGAACTGCTGTTTCTACAAAGATGAACTTTTTATTTATGCATTACCAATGCAATTCCAATATTTCTTCCTCTAATGCTGTAATGTAAATTGGGACTGGGTATTGCATGATTATGACTGGAGCAAATCACAAAGACTTCATTTTAAATAAACCGAAGCATATGTAGAAATGATTCACCTGGGTGGTGATGACATCAGGGCTCAGGGTCTCAGTAAGGGGAGGATACAGTTCCAACTTCAGATTCAGAACACCAGCAGGTACTTTACTTTCACTGCCTGAAAAAAAAACAAAAAACAAACATAAGAACACGTACATACCCATCAACAATTTTCATGGATTAACAACTTAAAGGGATAGTAGATATTAAGAAGTAGATATTTTAAAGAATGTTTCAACTGTTTTTGTGCAATGAAAGTTAGTTGGGTCCAAAATTGTTTCAGACTCTAACGACTTTCAAAGTATGGAAATCACATTCTTCAAAATATCTTTTGTATTCCACAGAAGAAAGCAACCCTATACAGGAATGACATGAGGATGAGTAAATGATGACAGAATTGGGGAAAGTGAAGTGTTTTTTTGCGCAAGTAATAATTTAACAATATGACTATTGCTTACCCACTCCTAGTAGTTCAACTGAGACACCCGTTTTTCCATTGGGAGCACTGAGAACTGTTCGCCAGTCAAGAAAATAGGAAGAAACTAGTGTTGTGTCTCCAGACGTGTCTGTTTTAATCAGCACCATATGCACTGGATCACAGATGGACAACATGGTGGTTGCATCAGCCATCTTGCTAGCATCTCCTGTACCACAACCACAACCACAGAGTTAAAGACCGTTCACACCGAGAATCAGAACTATAATAATAACTATATCAGCGTCCACACACCAATGGTGATTCATAAAAATAATAATGATCATGTTAATATTATTATTATTATTATTTTTCAATTCAATTCAATTCAAATTTATTTGTATAGCGCTTTTCACGATACATATCGTTTCAAAGCAGCTTTACAGAGAACGGATGTCAACATTACAATTTAAAGAATGCAGTTAGAAAATAACATAATTTAGTTAATTAACATAATTTAGTTAATTAGATAATTTTTAGATAATTAGATTAGATCATTTTTATCATCCTTGGTATGAACAGGCCTTTACATATCATGACAGTTTCTTGAAATGAAGAGGAGATTATTATTAGCCACTAGTATAAGTAGGGTTGCATAAGAAACCTGGGCCATCTCTGTGGACTTCCAGAAGAAAGCCCTCCTGAAGGTCTGGTTCACAAGCACATGGGACTGGTTTGGAGCGGAAGCGCTGGTTGCGGAAGTGGAGATGAAGGGTGAATGTAGAGCACTCCTGACCAGGTAAAGGCTCTGGTTCCTGCAAATGTTCCAGGAAAGCCTTACCGCCCAGAACTTGTAGGTAGAGGTATCGCCGTAGTGGACTGATGTTAGCTGGTGAAAAGATTTTAAAAAGTAATTTCCCTCAAAAATGACTCCCTTTCTTTTTTCAATGGGACACAAAAGATGGTAGACAGAAAGCTGACACTGTTCTTTTCCATATTATGAAAGTGATATCAATAGACCTTAGTCAGGGTAGAAACTTCATTTTTGGCAGGAAAAAAGACAAGGCTGTGATGGATAGAAGTACAGTGTGTTCAATGGATTGTACTGTTGTTTAACAACATCCCAATTGTTAAAGTCCCGCTGAAGTGAAAATCAAGTTTTTAATGTTGTATATATATGTCTGTGTAGTGTTTTTAATATGCTTTAAGACAAACCAAATTCATAAGTCAACATCATTGCTGATTATTTTCTCTTTAAAACTTCAGTGATCGCTGGTGTTTCTTATGTCACAAACTACCTTGTAACCAGTCACGTCAACATGCCGGCGGGCTTTAGCATATCATTAACCAAGAGCGCTCTGAAGCAGGAGAGTCTCAAGAGAATATATCCTGGTATATTTTTCTGCTGATCTGAAAAATCGGGTATTTTAGCAATATAGCGGGTGTATGATATATATTATGATGAACTATATGCCTTTCTCCACTGACGTTCAAAGGTGTTCAAAGCATTTCTAAGGATACTGATTTTTGTAAGGCAGCTGTCTGACTCACAGATAGCAAATGGCAACATGATTTGTGTAACATTAGCAACACATTATTAGCAGCTGTTAAATAATGTAGTCAAGCAAAAGGCTAATCATATTAATTGCCGTCATAAGTCTGACGTTGTAAAAAGCGATACCACTGTGCAGCGTTTAACACAATAAGTTGACCGAGTGGATCTTTTAGCTCTTGCGAGTGAGTGGGGGCGGAGCTAATTAGCATATTCATAGATCCACGTATATTAAATGAAGCAAGGGTGAAGAGTTACATTCAGGCTATTTTAAGGCATGAAGAAATTTTTTTTTTCACATGTTTAAATGTGTCACTTTGGTGATCAAAGTTCAGTTTTAAGGGATAAGATTATTGACAAAAGTGGGACTTTAAGCTGATGACTTTCAGTGGACAAAAAGTCTGTAAAACAGTTTTGAAAGTGGTGTGCCATTTTAAAGACTACAAGTCTATCCTCCACAGCCTTGTTTACATTCATTAAATTCAATATTGTGCCTAGCCTGACTAAGCTCTGTTACTCAAGACTTTTGATCATATTCAAAACATAAATGAAGATATTTTTAATGAAACCTTATCAATAATTAAATCTGCCCACTCCATTTAAAATCCTTTCTAGTAAAACTTTGACACTTCAAAAAAATCTATCAAGACATCGTAAAAGTAATCCATATGAACAAAGCTATTTAAGTGTTCTGAAGAGCCACGATCGATTTATATGATGAACAGATTTACTTAAGGATTTTATTTGCATATAAACATTGATAAACGCACAAGCATAGAGCACAACAAATATGATAAACGGAAGCTCAACTGTACTTGCTTGAAGTTTATGAACTTTGACAAAGTTTTAATGGATTAGACTTTCAATGGAGGAACAGAAATCTGTTTTCATTAAATATTTCTACATTTGTGTTTCAAAGATGAACAAAAGTCTTATGGGTTTTAAATGACAGTCCTTTAACAAGCACTGACTTGTCTTCAGCTGTGTGATGTTCTTGTCCACAAAACGGGTCGCAGACTTGTTCACAGTATCAGCTTCAGTGTGAGAAACATCCTGGTGAGAAACCAACAAGTCATTTAAACAGATATAAAATATGTGTTTTGGGGAGAATGCATTGTTTTGTAATCTCAATGTATGTAATACATGTTCAAAAATCAGAGTATTCATACCACATTTGTAAAGTTGAGGTCTTTCATCACATCATCCACGATTCCCCTCCGCTGGAGCGCATATATGAAATCTTCCTCAGAGAGCGAGCGATGTCCGTGCTCCCCGTCACCCCTCACTGTCTCCGCTAAAACATCACGAATCTTACCATGGATATCCATCTGAAAATAGGTTAATTGACAAAAAACATTGCTTTCTAAAATCATTTCAGGTATGTGTGTGCAGGTTTTTGGTTATAGCTTTAGGGGTAGGGAAAATATCATTAACCTGATATAAAATCAATGGAAGTCTATGCAATTAGTGTTCACTAATATAGTGAAACAAACAGTGTGTGTGTGTGTGTTATTGTATATATGGTTTATGAGGACACAAATGTATACAATGGGTTTATGAGGACACTTCCTGTGGGGGGAAAAAACGACAACAACAAAAAACATACTAAAATGTGTTTTTCTGAAATTCAAAAACTGGCAAAAGTTTTCTGTCATGTGTAACCTTAGGTTTAGGGATAGGTTTAGGTGACAGAAAATATCATTAACCTAATATAAAAATCAATGAAAGTATATGCAATTGGTCCGTTTTCAACACTGTAATCACATTTTAGCCACATTTTTTCGTGACAAATACATTTTTAAAAGAACAGCAATTGCAAGGCATTGGTCTGGATTAACCACACTGTATGTGTAGTAATTACACAAAATTGGAAAATATAGAAACATAGCATGGGTTAGCATTGGGTGGTTGACATGACAACCGTTAACCACCCAAATGCACCGCACACAATAAAAACAAGATAGCTTAAAACAAACCCGTAACGTATTTATTGAATAATTACAAAATTACTTTATTCATATATAAAATTACATAAAACAAGAAAATAAAGTTAATGGTTTTTCACCAACATTTCGTAACAACATTTACATCATGTTTTGCAAGTAACAACAAACAGATTATCATCTTACCTTGATTAAATGGTCATGAATTATTTGTTTTAATTCAGTTGCTTTTTCTGGTGGCAGGGACATGTTTTCGACCGTGAAGCTTAAACTACAAGTTTATAATTAAGCATTTGAAGTCAACGTTAATTCAACATACTATAGCGTCATTCATTATATTTATGTTGCTCTATTGCTCGTTGTGATGTCAACGCCTCCTGCAACTGACATTTTAAATCCAGGCGGAAAGGCAAGCGGGAATCTCTCGTTACGGCGCCTGTGCATATTTGCAGTTGCTGTTTTAAAAGATACTAAACGCTGTATAAAAAAACGAAGTATATTACGTATAACAAACGATGGCGTTCGCGAGCTTTAATGTTTTACAAATTTTGAGATTCAAGGAAATACCAAACTCTTTTGTTTAATTCAGGCACTGCGTTGACTCCCCTTCCTACGCAGAAAATTAAGTCATGAGAATTGGAGCCCTGGATCTTGTAGTTCTGAAAAGAACTACATCCATGAAATAATCCATATTCAAGACCTCTCTCACTTTTATTGGAAAGGGCAGGCCTACTTTTTGGCTTCACTGAATACTCCAGGATGAAAGAGGATGAAAAGCGCTTTACTTATATTTTTGACAAAATTAAACATTCGTAAATGCAAGTTTACTAATAAAATTACAACTTTATGATTTTGTTGACATACATAATATATATATGATAAAGTACATTTGTGCGAAACTCTCTGAATATAAAAGCTAAACTCTCCAAAAGCTCTTCATAATATTTGATATTTTTTATACCCGATTGTAGTTATTCTGATTTTTATATTATTATATCTATATATTATCTAGTTTTTACCTAGTTCTTTTGTTTTTCTATACATAACTGCATGTTCAATATTTACATTTGAACTAAAGTATATAATGTTAATGTTTGTTCAATAAAAAAACTAATAGTTCTCAACTGTATTTTCAATCTACTGTATTGTCATTAACACAGACAGAAAAGAAATGTAGTTTTAAAAACTTAGAACTGTACAATATTTTATTTTAATAACCAAAATTCTCAGAAAGAGAAAATTACATTATTAACCTTGTAATTAGTCTAGATGTAAAGAATAACTGAACTTAAGCTGTACTTTGAATCCCTTTTAAACTGAACTAAACTTATGAAATCAATAAAAAAAACCTTTAACAATAAGACTTCTGTTTAGTACTTCTAAATAATGCGCTCTTATTTCCCTGCATTTGACTTATTACTACTAAACTAAACACAATTTTTAAAAATTCTCTTCCAGGTTATAGGATTACGAAGTTTCAGAAAAAAAGATTAACAAATTATACCAAACCAGAACTCAATTATTTTTTGCACTGAAATAATTGGAACAATTTTCCTTCATCTTAAAAACCCCTGTTATTTGCTTTTAAGAGTTCATCCCTTAAGCAGAGCTTGGCTCCAACAAAACATGTTCCCGTACTCGTGACTTGCTGCGAGGAAAAAGGATTGGTCTTTCCCGGCTGGTCACTTGGCTAGATGGAATGAAATTACCACTCCACCATTAGCCACTTCTGGAAATATTGGATCAATTCCTGGAAACATGGCAGGAAGAGACATCTAATTTGACTCACATTGATTCTGCTAAGTAATTGGCATTAAACCCACAATGAACAGTGTGAGGTAATGGGAACTGGAAACAAACTTTGATCCTTGGAGACAAAAATAAATCGCTACAGGCTTAGTTTAGCATCCATCGCCTAAAAATTAAGCCTGAATAGTTCTGACACTACATTGATGTAGCAATTTGTAAACATGCATCATGTGAAATCTATCACAATCCACATTTATTTGCACTCAGTTTTTTTTTTTTTTTTTTTTTTACCCCACGTGCATTGATCATATGAGAGACACCGTTTTAAGGACGCAAATGAGCTTGTGAAACCAGAGAAGCATGCATGACACAAATAAACAGCAATAGCTCTTCTTTAGTAAAGAGTTTACTATGTACATTTTGAAAGTGGAAACCAGACCACTTATTACATTTGGCTGAATCTACAGTCAGTTTATTACTAGAAGATCCTGAGATGTGCATGTATGGAAACTCACTGGGCTTTGACCTACTGAAACAAATGAGTCACCCTATGAATATCCATGTGGAAACTTGAAGACAGAAGCATTTAATAAACTGACTCAGTTGGACCGGTGGAGGTCTATTTTATGGAAGCTTGTTTCTGACAGGGAATAAAAAATAAAAATAAAACCGGTAACTGCGACTTTATCTCACAATTTAGACTTTTTTCCCTTCACAATTACATGTTTAAATCTCGCAAATCTCACCCTTTTCCTTGCAACACCATGTTTCTATCTCCCAACTCTAACTTTGTTCTCAGAGTTGTGATATAAACTCAATAGTGTGTTATAAAGTCAGAACTCTGAGACTTTTGAGAAATAAAGATGCAATTCAGACTTTTTTTCCCCCCTCACAATTGTGAGATTATATCCTGCAATTCTGACTTTTTTTTTTTTAATAAACAAATTGCAAGTTTATATCTCACAATTCTAACTTTTTTCTTAGAACTGTGAAATAAAAATTGAGTTAAAAGTCAGAATTGTGAGATTTAAAGTAGCATTTCTGAGAAATAAAGCTGCAATTCAGACTTTTTTCTCACAACTGACAATTCTGAAAAGTCAAAATTGCAAGATTTCTGATAAAGATTAAATCCTGGAATTCTGACCTTCTTTCTCAGAATTGTGATCTAAACTCAAAAGAGTCACAACTGAGATTTAAAGTTGCAATTTTGAGAAATAGCCACAATTCTGAGGAATAAAGTCAGAATCACAAGATATAAACTTGTAACTCAAAGTAATTTGTAAGTCAAAATTGTGCGATAAACTGACAATTACCTTTTCCTTTTTTATTCCGTAATGGAAACAAGCTTCCATACCATTTAATATTGCTCCGCAGATAAACGGAGACAAAATACTGTACAGTGAAAGTTGCTAGACCTGGAGAACTTACCATGATGGAATTACAATAGCAGTTACAATGTAACTACATAATTCGTTACATTGTAATAACACGACACAAACATTCAATAAATCATGTAGAATGTCCGGGATTGAATGCTTGTAAACACGATCATTCTACATGTTGTCCCTTATCTAAAAACATCCAAGCACCTACTAGTATGAGTACCATAATTTGGGTCCCTGGGCAAAATAAAAGTCAAAAAAAGAGGAATCTGTTGGATAAAATGGCATTACTGGGACAGAAAGGCCCAGCACATGCACAGTCCTAGTGCTACTGCGGCACCAGCACCGACATTTAGGAGAATTGGTCTCCAGAACTGCCAGTTCTCTTTCTTTTTCTCAGAATCACTCAGTTTCAGCTTCATTTGCTGCAATTTTTGTGTTGTGCTGGCTATTCGCTCCTCACGGTTCCGCTTGCGTATGCTGGAAGAAAACAACAACAACAACAACACACACAGTTAATTATTTCATATTTTTTAATAAGCAAAAAATGTGAGCTGAACTATACCATTTAAAACAAACATTTCTAATTAAACTTTTGGTTGTTTACCATCTCTGTAAACTATCATAAATATCATTTTTAACACCTTTTACACACTTGTGCTACTGTTCAAAAGTTAGGGGGTAGCTAATATTTTAAAAACATTAGTCTCTGATGCTCAAAAAGGGTGCATTTATTTGATCAAAAATGCTGTAACAACAGTAAATATAGTAATTCCTTTTTTAATATTTAAATATGTAATTTTTTTCCTGTGGTGGCAAAGCTAAATTTTCAGTCTTCGGTGTAACGTGATTCTTCATAAATCATTCTAATATATTTATTTGGTGCTCAAGTAACATTTGTGCTGCGTAATATTTGTGGAAACTGTGATACTTTATTTTCAGGATTGTTTGATGAATAGAAATTTCAAAAGAATAGCATTTATAGGAAATAGTAAACACTATTGTTTATCTAGTGTATTGAGTAATTGTTTCAAAATATTTGCCACTTTTGATCAATTTAACTAGGGCTGCCACTAACGACTATTTTTATATCGATAATCTATAGACTAATTTATCGATTAATTGATTAGTCTAAACGATTAATTTTCCCGCCAAAATAAATTTTTCTTAAAAACGTTTCATTTAACTTCCAACTCTCGCATTCAGGACACTATCAGTAAGAGCTTGAGTAAGAGTTGTGAGCAGTTCTTCTTTTGCAGGAATTCAGTCACATGGGCTTTGCCTACAACTGAAAGAAAAATAAATACAACTAAATTATATAGGCCTAAATGTAAACAATAAGAGTGGAAAAAACATACCTAATGTTCTTTTAATTTGGCGAATTCTTTTGATATTGTATATGACTAGTATTTAATAGCGGTGTACGTATTATATATAAATTTGTATTTTTAAATGTTATTCACTGTCATTTATGTTATGTTAGTATACCGTCAAGCAATGAAATGTCCTTAAAACGGGCAGAAGTACATTAATTACGGTAGGATACATCCAACCTGAACATTAACAAACGCAGGCATAGATCAATCTAACCGTCACAGTGCTTCCCAATTCCAGTCCTCGTTCACATGTCAAGCGCGGCCACGGCGCATTCTCCTTTCCAAAGCTCTTGCGCTCCCGTGGCGTCTATCGTTGCTATGCAACCATGAACTGCGCTCTGCACTATGCGAGGAAGTATCAGCAAAGGATTAATTGCTTTCTTGCCATTGCATTAGCTTTACTGCTAGATAAAACCCCGCCCTGTACAGCTATGATCAGCTGTTCGGCTGCGCGTTCGATGTTGTAACGGAGAGGCCGAAGCTGATCGGTTGATTCTTGTCACATGAACTGCGGTGCGCTTGAGGCATTCTGAAATATTGAGATGTTTTCATCTCGCCACGGCATAGGCGCTAATGGAAAAAACAAGCTTCTATTATCAGCGCCCTTGCCGCGCGCCTACATTTAAAATGACAAACTTGCGCGCGCAAAAGACGAGATGTGTGAACGGCGCCTTTAGTATCTTAAAGGACAGCGGATTTTAAACGTTCTGCCTACAAAGGCTGAGTAAATGTAATGGACAAAAACACTCATGGTGGCTGTGGCTTTTAGAATAGCCCCTAACATTATATTGCTCTTCAGAGGTTCAGGCATCGAGCTTGTGCTGCTCTGGTATGCCAATGAAACCACAGTGAACAAACCACCTTTTTATTATCAGCTAATCTGAAGTACTCCCTTACTTTAGAGCCCTTTGGCCTTTGAAAACTTTTGCTAACAAACTCGTTTGACATCGCTCTCGACTCCGCTTCACCCGCGTAACGTTCACACTAGTGTGGAGGAAACGGTTGTTACTTCAGTCAGTGCGAAAACGAAATTTAAAAAGGTAAAATAATTCAAACGATCTGTCGATTAAAAATATTGACGTTGACGCAGTCGATTATATCGACAAATCGCGACAAGCCTAAATTTAATGTATACTTGCTAAAAAAAAAAAGTGCTAATTAAAAGAAAAAAAATATTAAGCCAGGGGTTCCCAACCACGTATAGCCTAGAACAACTCCACTATCAGTTTACTAGATAAAATGTTACTTTTCCCCCTCCTTTCTCTTACCCTAATGGTTTTGACTCTGTAAGCCGCTCTTCCTTTGGTGACTGTATCTGGTCTCGTTCTCTTCCTGGATCTTGTGGCTCTGTACAAGAGTCAGACTGTCCGTTGTGTTTCTCTGAACTCCAGATGGGGCTTTGAGAAGGTGAAACTAAATAAGCTTCTGGCTCCTGGCATTTTTCAGGCTGCTTCTGCTTTCAGTAAAACAGGTTTAGAGTTAGACACACAAACACATTACATAAAATGTCCTATAGTGTGATATATAAAATGTAATATATCACACATATATATATATATCACACCACAAGACCATTTAAAATTAACTAGTAATACAAAAAATGGAAATGTTACTTCTCATATAAGTTTGGGGTTTTTCATGTTTTTGAAATAAGTCTTTTATGCTCACCAAGGCTGTATTTGTTTGATCAAAAATACAGTAAAACAGTTGCATCTGCAAAATATTATAACAGTTGAAATAATAAATAAATAATTTTAAATAATTTAAAATTAATAATTTTCAACATCATTACTCTAGTCTGTGTCACATGATCCTTCAGAAATCATCCTAATATGCTGATTAGCTGCTCAAGAAACACTTCCTATTATTGATAATGTTGAAAACACTTGCACTATTAATATTTCTGAGAAAACTGCGATACATTTTTTTCAGTATTTTTTGAGGAATAGAAAGTTCAAAAGAACAGCATTTACTGGAAACAGAAATCATTTGAAACATGATAAATGATATTACTACTCACTTTATCAATTTAAGGGATTAATACACTTCAGAATTAAAAGATGTTTATGTCTTTCTTTTTTCAGCTGAAAAGAAATTATGGTTTTTGAGGAAAACATTCCAGGATTTTACTCCATAGTAATAGTGGACTTCACTGGTGAACAACAGGTTGAGGTCCAAATTGCAGTTTCAATGCAGCTTCAAAGGGCTCTACACGATCCCAGAGGAGAAAATTGTGAAATCTAGTGAAATGATCAGCCATTTTCTTGAAAAAAATAAAAAAATAAATAAATTATATACTTTTTTTAATATATTTTTTAAAAACAAATGCTTGTCTTGCACTAGTTCTGCATTGCGCGACCCATTACGTAATCACGTCGGAAAAAATCACGCATGACGTAGGCGGAAGTACCACGGTAGGGCAAAAAACATCTAATTTTCTCCTCCAACTTCAAAATCGTCTGACATTGTTGTTTTACCTTTTTTGTAAAGGCCATTTGACTTAGTCTTTGCACGCTCACTTTGTAAACACTTGCTAGATACTTCCACCTACGTCACACATGACCTTTCCAACGTGATTACGTACTGCATGGCGCATCGCAGAGCAGTGCAAGACGAGCATTTGTGGTTAAAAAGTATTTACATTTTTCTTTTTTTTTTTAAAAATGACAGATCGTTTCGCTAGACAAGACCCTTATTTCTCAGCTGGGGTTGTGTAGAGCCCTTTGAAGCTGCACTAAAAATGCAATTTGGACCATTGGTCCCCATTGAAGTCCATTTTATGGGAGAAAAATCCAGGAATGTTTTCCTTAATTTCTTTTCGACTGAAGAAAATAAGACAAAGATCTTGGATGACATGGGGTGAGTAAATTATCAGGGAATTTTCATTCTGAAGTGAACTAATCCTTAAATGCATCCTTAATACCTTCCCTTAAAGGTGTTAATATCATTAAAAAAAAGAAACTTACAGCCCCTAAACTTTTGAATGGTAGGGTATTTTCAGGAATAGCACAACATAATGTGAACTAATAATACAGTTCTGCTCATACTGTAAGTTTACATACAACTTGTAGAATATGCAAGATGTTCATAATATTAACAAAATAAGAGGGGATCATAAAAAAAATGGCATATTTTATTTAGTCCTGTTCTGAATAACCTGTTTTACATTACAGATGGTGATATAGTTCATAAGACAAAATAATAACTGAATTTACACAAATGAACCAGTTAAAAAAAAACATATTTTGAAGAATATGAGTAACCAAACAATTGATGGGCTCACGGACTGAAAAAAAGAGATAATACTACGCAAGTCAATGGTTACCGTCCCCTGTTTGGTCACCCATATTCTTCAAAATATCTTGTTTTGTTTTCAGCTGAAGAAGGAAATTCAGAGGTTTTTGAACAACTTGAGGGTGAGTAAAGGATTTCATTCTTAGATAAACTATGCCTTTAATACTGTGTATTGTTACCTTAATGATCAACAACTGTGTATATGTTTTGTGAGAGTTGTTTATGAGTCCCTAGTTTTAATAAACTGAGCAGTTAACTGACCACTGTTCTTCAAAAAAAAAATCCTCCAGGTTCCGCAAATTGTTTGGTTTTTTAGCATCTTCTGCATATTTCAACAGTGACTATGATTTTGAGATCCATCTTCTCATAATAATTGAGGGACTCGAAGGTGATGCATGCATTAAGAGCCATAGGTTGTAAATTCTTATTTTCCCATTTAGCACTGCCCTTTAGAAGCAGCATGAGATATTTACATGCTTCCCCGATGACAAAACAAGTACAATTTACCCCGATCAACCAATTCAAAAGGTTTACTCTCACCAGCTCTTAATGCATATTCTGCAGAGGGTATGAAAACCTACGAGCAGGACTGTAAATAAAGAGTGTGTCATTTATAAAGTGCAACACTGACTATTACTATACTGCTCTAAATCAAATATGAAATGTAATAAAATAAATCACACCATGCTTGATACTTGTAGAGTAGACTCTCTCAGGATGTTCTTTGCTCCCTCGATGACAGCCATATATGAAAACCGAAGCTGATCTGGGGTTTGGATAAGACCCATTCGATACTCTCTCATATCTAACAAAACCTTTTGTATGTCCACAGACAAAGGGTCTTTCCTCATGTCCATCTGCAAGAACATTGAAAAGTCAGTTCCACAGTACACGTCATACACGATAACAGTTTGAGAAAGGATTACAATGTAGTGAATGATGGTGCTGTGAAACCTTGAGAATCATTAACTATTTTGTAACTGCAGTCTCACCAAGACAAGGCAGGTGTCAACCAACGAGAAGGTCCCAGAGCGCCCTATTCCCGCGCTGCAGTGGACCACGGCAGGCCCGTTCTCTGGCCCCAAGGAGCCAGACTCTCGAACCTTGAAAAGGAAGTTGAGGAATGATGCTGGGGACTCTGGTACACCAAAGTCAGGCCATGTTGTGTAATGAAAATGGTAGATCTCTCTGGTTTCTCCAGTCTAAACAGATGGGACAAAATTGAAACAACCTTTTCATGTCTTGTTCAGAGAAGCATTCAAAGATGTGACAATTTGACATTGCCTTCACACCTTGCCATTTTGAAGTTCTAAAAGTCTTATCGTATAATTGGGTTCGACATCCTCAGTCACCAGAGCCACCATAAACCCAGTGTCACTGAAATCCATGTCTCTCTCCTCCTTTGATGGCCAGTACTGCGCACACTTCTCCTGTTCAGTGTGAACAAAAACAACGGTAGATTAGGGGTAGATGTGGCCTAATGGTGAGGGAGTTGGGCTTGTAATCTGAAGGTTGCTGGTTCAATTCCCACGCCGGCAGAAATTGAAAGTGGGCATTGTGAATAAAAAGCACTCTCTCCACCTTCGATACCATGACTAAGGTGCTCTTGAGCAAGGCGCAATAATGTATTAGTAAATGTTGAAATTAACATTAAATAAGATTAATAAGTGATCTAGAAGTATAGAAGCATAGTCCAGGTTAAAAAGTAAAAATCTTTGAAAATCACCTATTTTTTAAGTCTTTAAAGTGTTAAGTATTTGGTGCTGTGATAAACACCATAGCGAACACAAAATCTAAATGGCTGTTTAAAACATTTAAATACTGCTCAGAATAGAAAGATAACGGTTGCATTTCCACTGTTATATCAGCGCCATCAACTGTCATACGCTGTGTGCTCAAATTGAGAGGCTGCATCCTTCGAAGGCTGCAAAGGCCAGACCGAGTGGTGTTAAATGGGATGGTCTAGCCTACGGATGATGAGAGGAACTAACGTTTGTACTGGACTTTTTTAAAACTATATGGAACTGTCTGAAAACAAAACAAGGTTCACAACCTGTCTTAATATGTTTACCTTGGTCCATAATAAAGAGTATAAACTACACAAAAAATCATGTTAGTAAGATATAAGCAAACATTTGAACCGTGCAATGAATTGTGGTGTAGGCAAGGCCGGAAAGGATCCATCTATTGCATCCTTCATTGCCTGGTTAATGAAGGCCGCATATGAAGGAGCCTTTGAATTGGGACAGCCTTCGTTGCATCGCTGTGATGCAATCAGCCTTTGTAGGATGCAGCACTAGAGTGAATGCGTTTTCATTCAGCACGTCTCTTTCACTCGTTCGACCTCGGAGTGCACGCATGCCTCTTTGACAAAGCATGAAGACAGTGCTGTAAATTTTAACAGGTGCATTTACCTGGAAAAGTATTCTTAGTGTCCGTCTACACGATAACAATGTACTAAAAATGGAAAAGTTTTTCCTATGCGTTTTTCATGTACAACGTTGTCAAAATGATCCCCGTTCACATTGATCTGCGAAAACGAGTAAAAACGCTGTATTCTGCTGCCAGACCAGCAGTTGGCGATGTCACTTACTACACACCAATAGACTGAACCCATAAAACGCATGTGCATGGCGTCACGATTTTTATAAATTTGAGTTTTTGTAGTTTATACAGAGACAATAACAGTATCGTTTTTAAAAGTTTGCATTTTCAACGCCATTGTCATGTAAATGAATGCCCAAAATGCATAAAGTTTTCTGTTGTGTCAGAGTGAGTCAGAGATATAAACGGCTCCTTAAAATGCATCCTTAAAATCCACACAATTTATAATAGGGAGTTTTTCAGGGTATTTTGAAGTGCCCACGATAATGTTCATTACCGCGGGATAACGTATTACCTTTTATCGGCACACGGCAATAACAAAGTAAGAAAAATAACAAACGTCAGATGCGTTCACTCACCGAGCCTTTTTCTATAACTCTGTTAAGCATGATAATTGCTTTGGAACGTTGTTCCCAAATCATTAGCCAGAAGTGACCACAAGTGTTCCTCAGGGGACCCTGCAAAAACAGAAAAGTATCTGCAGTTACATTACTGAATATGTAAAGAATTACAACAATCTGGCCAATGCAAAAGAAATGTAAACAATCTATAAGTCCTTCTTTCTTCTACAAAAGGCTGTAAAAGCTGTTACAGAGGTAGGTTTCATGATGCTAAACATTAGAAATTCAAAAAGGGGAATGTGTAAATCAGACTTGTTCGTTAAAAACAACCGCATGTAAATGCGTATTTAGGTCACATAAGACATCAATGTAAGTTAGCAAAATGCAAACAGTGGACTTACTTTTTCCATTACGGTCATACCTGTGTCAATATGTACCTTCTCTGGGCCTCCTCCATGGTAATTAGGCTCGCATTTATGTAGTCATTTTCTGAATTTTCTAATCTCACCCGACTGTGATCATCTTAACACAAGAGTCGAAACAAACATGTTAGCATACATTAGTGTGAAATTCAATGCAAGCTGATTGAAAAAAGCTTTTATTTTAAGGACTGTGTTTATTTGTTTTTAAATAAAAATAGAGATCATCCAAAAAAAAAAAAAATTAAAAAACATTATAATTTACTCGCTCTCATTTAATTCAAACCTATAAGGCTGTCTTTCCTCCATGGAACATACACAAAAGGTCACCATTCACTTTCACTGCATTTTTCTTTCATTTAATGAAAGTTAATTATTCTGATTAACATCCCATTTTGTAGTTCACATAACACGATGCTGAATAAATTATAAATTTTTTTGCTTAACTATCCATTTAAGGGCAAGGTTACAAAATGAGTGAAACATTGCTAAAATGGTTTACATGGAAGAAACTTACAGGGACTGACGTCTCTATATCTATTCCTATTGTGATTTTCTGGGAACTTTGCCACTTTGCAGGCACACTCCTGGGACTGGTTACGGATTTCCTAGAAAGAGATTACAAAATAACAAACATCAGTGTGAAAACCCTTAGAACCATCCCTTAAAAAATAAATAAATAAAATAAATAATATTTAAAATTATTGTAACTAATGGCAAAAGGAGTGTGTGTGTGTGTGTGTGTGTATGTGTGTGGGGGGGGGGGGGGTAATTAAAATATAAAAAAAGGAACATAAAACGATAAGAATATATCCAGTCAAATAAGGGGGGGGGGGGTTGGGCATGACTATCTAGCTGAGTTATAGAGAACTGACAGCTTCGGTTCTTCAGTTCTTGGGAAGTGCTCGTCAGTTCTCAGAAACATATCAGTGCATGGTTGTGTTTCAAAACCTCGCGAGCTCCCTAGCCTGACAGCATGTTTAGGCATTATAGACGCACGCAGGGGGTTTAGTATGTGTCAAAAATTAGATGGCATTTAGTGTGCTAGGACTGGAGACTCCTATGGTACATAAAAAAACATCACGAGTCAGAGACGTCTTAAAATGCGGCCTAGGTAAACAGCTCGCGAGGTGTTGAGACACAGCCCACGTGTACACAGGAAGCACCTAGTGAGCTGCTCTAATGCACCGCGCTGTGACATGACCACTCACGCGCTTTACATTGCTGCCAGCCAAGTTAATTTCACATATGACAATTCGTTGTACTGTTTACTACAATAATACGCTGGTTATACATTTGTTACTGACAAGAATAAAAAAAATATATGAACCAATTTAATTCAATGTTCTTGTAAAACCATAAACACTCACGTACATGTTTACCGAGCTGAAATGATTCACAGAAAAAGATTATTTCAGATTTAGCAGTAGGCAGCAAGTTAATGTGGACCGTGTTTCTCGGTATTACGCGCATGCGCGGTAACGCAAAACTGAATTACCCAGTCGTTCTCACGGGCCGAGAGCTTGTCTAGGACTATTAGATAAACATTGCAAATCTATCAGGGCAAAATACAGCTGGTGTCCCAAACGTTCATCTTAAGGGAGACTCATATTTAACCCCAAAAATTATCAAAATAAAACTGTATCACTTACATTATAAAGGTTTTGCCACTGTCCAGATGAATCGATGTTCTCAAACTCCTGGTCCATTTTTTCGGGGTTATTCAAACGGAAAATGTTTCAATCAAATGTCGTCTGAGATCAAACGAGGGGTCACTATTCCATTGTTAGAAATTGTCATGATCCCCTGAAAACGGCAAGAGGAACAGTGCAGTACGATGTTAACCCTCATCAAAGAGGATAAAATTACCAGCACTTTCAGCACCCCCATCGGCTACTTCCGTGTATCAGTAACGGTACTAGAGAGGAGAGCGAGAAACGGCGCCCTCTGTCTGCCAGAGTCGACATTGATTACTTCAACGGCTCTGCTTCCAGGTATTACTGGAGATTCACTTCAGTGACTCGAATCTTTTGAATCACTTCACTAAAATGATTCAGTCACTCACTCTTCCGCAGGTTACGTCGCGATAAGTCGTGCTGAATTCGGAAACGCGTACTAACGTTACTAGGCCATAGAAAAACATAATAAAAGTAGTAAGAGTAGTACATGATTCCGAATTCAGCATGTCTTTACTCAAGCAAGCGTCTTACTAAAATTTCTCGTCTGCAAATCACTGGTTTCTCTTCAAATGCATACTATCTAGATCATTTCTTTCCACCCTCCTTACTAACTTTGAGCATGGTTTATCAAGCTACTGAAAAAATAGACAATATAGACTAAATAAGCGGTTTCAAAATATATTTTAAATTTTATATATATATAAATATATAAAAATATATTTAATATACTTTTAAATTTACATTTCACTGTTCTGCGCCTCTTTCAAACTAGTAGTAATGACCATTTGAACATTTGTTCAATATAAATATAAAGATTCGTTCAATTTACGATGCCGATTCGTTCACAAATAACACCCTACTTTCAGGAAAAATCAATGAAAATCGTTCTTTTAATTAATAGTTATCTATTTTGTTGTATTTTTTGGTCCCATAAAGAACGGTTATAGAAGATACTAAATTATGAGAAACTGAATAGTTTCAAAAATGTTTATCTGGAATTACAATTAAAAAAGTGTTTAGCATACCGTTTAATGTGGGTCACATTAGCAAAATTTCGCGGGCAATAAAAGTGCCAGTGTAGATGTACGATGCACAACTCATACAGAAGTCACGTGTAAAACAAACACGTTTGCAAGCTTTAATGTCATTAATAAGGTGTGAACGTGGACGTAGTTTCTTTCATGAGCTCCACGAGCTAAACAGCTGCCTCTCATAAATGGCTAATAAGATAAAGCTTTTATCCCCCCTCACACCTCATCGTGCATAATGCAGCACAATCCCCAGTCATACACGATTGCATAGACCGTATCCAGCTCAAGGGGTTGCAGTCACTTTTATGAGTTTATCTACTTTTAAAACTCATTTAAACATGGGAGGACATATTTTAACTACCTCTGTGACTCTGATGTCTTTGTTTTGTTTGGGTAAGTCCATCTGTGAAGCAGCCTAGTTTGTCTATATGTGCTTTTGTTCAAACAAATCAAAGATGAATGGATTTAAACGCCCATACTGCGTTTAAAAAAAAAAAGAATCATGCCAATGATTAGTACTTGTGTTTGTGTAATATGAGTGTGTCTGATGGCATTTGAAAATATTTGCAGCATACTTTGCTACTACATGCAAATTACAAACCTATTTGTACCGTTATAACTTGAGTAACTAATACACCACTCTTCTTCTTGCTTACAGGACTAACACTTGAGTGCTTTCGGTGTGATCTTGGATTTTGGGATCTGTGTTTTACTACAAAGACAAACTGCAGTGATGACGAGTTGTGTTATGTGGGAATTGGTAAAGCAGGTAAATGTGGTGCCAATGATTATCTTGACAAACCATCTCCCTTTGTTACTCTGGCTAACTTTCTCTCTGGTTTTTCAGCTTCTGTCCTGGATATAAAGGTGATGGGTTGTCTTCCCATGGAGGATTGCAACAAGACGACAGTTGTAGAGTTTCTTGCCAATAAGACCTTCTACACCATGAATAGCACGTGTTGTGAGGAAGACTTCTGCAACTCTGGCCCTGCGGTTCAGTTGTCCCTTGCTCCTCTCTTGCTTACCATACTTGTCATTGCCCAGATAATGGGTGTGTTCTAATTTTCTTTCAACTTCCAAAATCTAATTGTTATAAGGGACTGAAGGCTTTTCTTTCACTGTTCAAGTAGGCCTACTGTTATTGTTCATTTTACTGTTTTGAATGATCTAAAACGCCTGCCTTCATGCCAGAGCACGTGTGGATACACTTTTTGTAGCCAGTTGTCTTATCCCAAAAAAAAATTACAGATATTTAAAATGCGCAATTTTCTTAAACTTTGCTGTTTTACTGTTTAATAAATGCAAATGTCAAACATTCATGGTTTCCTGTGGTTTTTGTAAGGTCATGGACTCATCCAATAGTGGGCAATGTTTGACTAATTTGTAGGTCGGCCTTACTGCGCATGCTCCGTTCTGCGTTGATCTTCACGTCATCCTCCCAAGTTTATCAACTGATCTTTTTGTATAAAGATCTTGGAACGCGTGCTTCCCATGTCAAACGTGATTGGACCGGTTGCGACCTTGCGTTTGAAAAAGTGGGGAAGTGCACAATTGCGTGTTTACTTCCCGCGTGCCAGGAAGGATCAAGTGGGTAATAATAAAAAGCATGTTTGTCGCGCGCAGCATCGCAGCCGATCACAAGGATCTGATCCACGATGTTTCATACGATTTTCACGGGCGGAGAATGGCGACGTGCTCCAGCGACCAAAGCATTAAGGTAAATGTTTTCTCTCGCCATGGCCTGCTAAAGTTGGTTTGCAATGTAAGTGATGTGGTTAACGAGCATGGGATGTAAATGAGACCTGAATATGACACTAAGTGTGCCGTCTTTGAATTTTATTTTGTTTTTCTCCAAGGTGTGGGACAAGGGTGAGAATGGAGAATGGAACTGTACGGCCAGCTGGAAAGTAGGTCTTGCCATAAAGAAGTGGTTTTCAACCAAGGGTCCAGGGCCCGCTAGGGGGGCCTCGGCAAACATCGAAGGGGGCAGAGGATTAAGTATTAAATTAGTAAATTTAAAGTACCTTAAATCAAAATGCTAAAAAATGATTGGAATCATATTCTCAAAACGGTTCTCAATTCAAAGAATTATGCCCTTTTACGAAGTCCTGATTTTGTGGCTGACTAGAATGTATTTATACTTGAAAGTTAAATCACATTCTTTCACACATTTACGTTATTTCAGCTCCTCTTCCCAGTCTGTCTGTAACGCTCTGGGCTACAGTTCCCAAAACCATCATAAGCCTAATTAGATCATTGAACTGTTGCCACCAATTGTCTCTACAATCAACTTGGCTCACAATGCTTTTGGGAAACAGCTGTTTAGTAGGTCACTGTGAAGCTTCTTCCAGATGGCTGGACCAGCGTGTTGATTTGTTTTGGAAATATCACTATTTACAATAACCACAAGTTTCAACACATTACTAACTCAGCCAGGCCTCTGCTTATGCTTTGGGCAGGAATTATTTAAATGGGGAATACTGTGACGTGTACATTCCCAGACGAAAACTCAGAAATGCAATCAAGGCATTTCAGCGAGTTCTGAAAGTGTGCTTACTGATGAGTACCTCCCTTTGGAGTGGACTTTGCTTTGCAGACCTTTTTCATGCTCGAATAGCAACATTACACTAAAGCAAGTTTTTAAAAAGTAACGATGTAAAAAAAAAAAGCATTAATGGCTCCTCTTTAAAGACAGCGTGAAATTGGAAGTTGCTTTTTTTTTTTTTTCCCGCCCCCATTGTCGTATGTCTGAGTTAAACGGCTTCTTTAAGCAATGAAAAATATGTGGTGGGTATTTGATTTTGTCTGTGGGGAATTGATAGGATGGTTGTGGCTTGCTGTTCCTATGATCTCATTTGAGTGACTGGTTGTCCCCCCCCCTCTTCCTGCCAGTAAATGTTATCAGAGAAGAGAGGAGGAATGTTGCTGCAAGTGGGAAAAGTTATTTTGATTAAAGATTACATGAATTAAAAATGTGCATGGATAAATCACTTAATTACTGAAATTTACCATAAATTAAGAATTGTCAATTTTGATTTTAAGTTTGGGTAAGTAGTTTTTCAAAAACAGTTTGGTTACACGGTTGTAATTGGAGTCGGCCTGACTAACTTCCAATCAGCATTAGGGGGCGTATGACGGTCGAGCAGACAGAACAAGCAAGAAGGAGATTTGAAGAAAAACCGAAGGAGAGATGAGACCCAAGAACTCAAAAGAATATCATTGGAATGAAGGTTTATGACCCGCATTAATATTAGTAAAGCTTTCCAGCGCTGGAGAGAGCCAAGCGGGAAGGCCTGAAAACAAACGTGGGTTCTGCTTTGGTTCGGCTCCACACGTGAGTAACAGTGGGTTTCAGCGTTGTTGATTGAGCTCCTGTGCTGTTGGCGGCTTACAACGAACACTTGTTTGTATTTACTCTTGTGTTCTGTATGTTATTTTTTTTTTTTAATTTATTTTGTTTTGTGATTCTTTGTCGTTCGTTCATCTGCGTTTTATTTTTTGCGAGGCATTTTGGTGCACATCAACTTAAACAGACATCCACTCTCACACTGCATGTATAACAGTGGCCAGCTGATGAGAGTTGTGAAGGTACACCACTGCACACTGTCCGGTGTTTAGCATCATTGTCAGTGCACTCGCCTCGCCTGCCAGCAGCGAACAGTTCGAGACCGACTCAGAGTGGGGTGGTTGGGATTGGAGAGTGAGTTTGAGGTGGAGCAATGAAGAGAGGAGTGGGTTCGTTTCAAATATCAACAATGTCCAACAGTGTTTTTAAGAAACTTCTTACCCCACTTTTAATGGTGACTAATGCATCATCACTTGCAATTTCTGTTAATAATAAGAATGTTAAGTAAAACAAGCAGCATTGGCATAATTACAGCTGAAATATATAAAATGGGGGCTGTCCTTCAAATGGTGTTGGACACTGGGGGGCCTTTGGGTCAAATAGGTTGAGAACCGCTGCAATAAGATCATACCAAATCATTATTAAATACATGTTCTCCTATTCAGATTGTTGATGTTTTGATCCTGTAATTTGACAGAAGCTGTTGTTTTGTAGACTCACAGTGGCTCAGTTTGGCGAGTGACATGGGCCCATCCGGAGTTTGGACAGGTGTTGGCCTCCTGCTCCTTTGACCGTACTGCCATCGTATGGGAGGAGATTGTTGGAGAGTCCAATGACAAACAACGAGGGCAAAGCCACTGGGTAAATGAAATTCCATTTAGTATACATTTGCCTTAAGTCGGTTGATTTGCCCTAGTTGTTTTATAGAATGCATTTTATTGGGGTAAATGTAGTTGTAGAAGAAGGCTTTAATTTCTTAAATAAAAGTTTCAACTTTTTAATGGTTTGCTACCATACTATTTGTACTCTTCTGCCATTATTTTAGTCTCCTCTTTGACTCAATTTGATAGGACTGTCAGGAGTTAAAGAGAGAGTTCATCCAAAAATTAATATTCTGTCATTTAGTGCATTTTAAGTGCATTTCATTTGTTCTGCTGAATGTAGAGCAAGATATTTGGTTACTAACATTCTTCAAAACAGTTGATGAGGCACATTGACTTCCATAGTATGGAAAAAAAGTATTATGGAAGCCAAAGGTGGCCCACAACTGTTGGGTGACAAACATTCTTCAAAATGTCTTCCTTTGTGTTCCGCAGAACAAAGAAATTTATAGAGGTTTGGATCAACTAGATGGGGAGTAAATGACAGAATTTGGAACTTTTAGTGAACTATCCCTTTGACACATACCAATCTGTTTTCTCCAATGCTGATATAGATAAATTATCTAGACTAATAACTATTGATCTTTGCAATGTAATGAATCAATAATATATACAATAAGCTGGACAATGACACAATTTTCTTTGGGAGCTGCTGTGCAGTCAAATTGTCAATTATTAATGTCTCCTGCCAATTATTAATGTAAAGCTGCTTTGCCACAATTTGCATTGTAAAAAGCGCTATATAAATAAAATAAAAGGTGACATCCTAATTGTACTAGTTGTAATGCTTAGTATACTTCCAAATATAAGTACTCCCTTATTTTTAACAAAGAGCCATTGTAACTTGAATGTGCCAGGCTTCTGGTGTCAGTTATTTTAGTTGCACAAAAATCAGTCTGCTAGACTGCTCAATTGCATTATTATCATAATCATAACACACTGGTTTGTAGCACAATTAGTTTTTTCTGTTTACTGCATTTTGTTGTAGTTATTTTAACATAACAGCTTCTAATGAATCAGATGTCTCGCACATTCACAGGAAATGGTTTACTTCCATGTTGCAAAATAATATATATTGCACAGAATAAGTTATTCTATTCGGAACATAGTCTGAATATAACTTTAGTGTCTCCCCTGTTCTCACATCAGATAAAGAGAACCACACTTGTGGACAGTCGGACATCTGTGACAGATGTGAAGTTTGCCCCGAAGCACATGGGCTTGATGTTGACCACATGTTCTGCAGACGGGGTGGTGCGGATCTACGAGGCCCCTGACGTGATGAACCTGAGCCAGTGGTCCCTGCAGCACGAGATCTCGTCCAAACTCTCCTGCTCCTGCATCTCATGGAACCCTTCCAGGTGAGAATGCACAAATCATAAACTCAGCTGCGTGTATACATGCATGCATGATGTACACCTACAGTACACTTTTGTGGAGTTAGTTGCAGAATTGATCCCATTTTTCTGGACTCTGATTTAATGGTTAAATTAAATGTTAGTAATCAACAGCAATTTACTAAGTTTAACAAAAAAAGAAAATTAGGACTTTTTAAAAAAAATTTAAATTTGAAGTTAAACTGAACTTCTCTTTTGACTGGTTGTCATGAAGACCTTCAATTTTCTGTGTATTTGATATGAGGATTCCTCAAATGAAATGGTGAAGTGCTGGTGAAGTGACTGCAGCTCTGCAGATGAAGTTCATGTCCACATAGTGAGACTGCAGAGACTAAAAACACTGCAAGCGTCACGTTTGTCTAGAATACGAAACGGCGCCATTCATTCACACCAACAAGCAGAACATGACTTTACATTTCAATAGCAGCCTTTTTGCAGTTTAATATTCACAGACAGTAGTCCATATCACAATTTATTTAAGTGTATAGCTTACTTTTGAATTATTAATTTAAACTTGTCAAATTCTGAGACCTTCTGTGAGTAAATTCCATTCGGTCCATGTTTTCAGCATCATCAAACTCATAGGGCCCTATTTATAGTTGTAGGGGAAGGTTCACCCAAAAATGATAATGATCTACTCCCACTCAAGTTGTTCCAAACTTGTATGAATTTCGTTCTTCTGTTGAACACAAAATAAGATTAATTTTGAAGAATGTCGTTAACCAAAACCGTTGACTTGTCGCCATTGACTTCCGTAGTATCTGCGTCTGAAAGTTTCAAATAATTGAGATGATAATGTTTGAAATAGACTTTCAAAAAAGGGTGAAACCGCTGTCTTCTCTTTCGATTATGTGACTGGAAATAGCACAGATGTTTTACATGCTTGTCGACCGTAACATGACACTTAATAGATGTTTGAGAACATTACCAAGATTCTTTTTGCTTTCAAGATCTCTCAGGCTACTTCTGAGTCTGTATGCCCTGGCAAACTGAATGAAAAATGCAGTTTAAGAAAATATTTTTTTCTTTTTGTCTTCACAGTTCTCGAGCTCACGCACCTATGATTGCAGTGGGCAGTGATGACAGCAATGTGACGTATGGCGGCAAGGTCCAGATATACGAGTATAATGAAGTTACAAGGTTTGTCCTCATCACTTTTCCTTTTATATGCTAGTTAACACTTACCCAACAATAACCGAGGAACCACAACATTTCAGATTTGGCTGTTGGATTTAGAATGGTGGGAAACACAGCTGACTTAAGAAATACAAAGTTACAAACAGATAAACCCAATACATTTTTTCTCAGTGCTATCTATACTATTTTAAGTTATTTATTTTTATGGTTCTAGGAAATATGCCAAAGCGGAGACACTGATGACTGTTACAGATGCGGTACATGACATTGCATTTGCTCCGAATCTGGGCCGATCTTTCCATGTACTTGCTATTGCCACCAAAGACGTTCGCATCTTCAAACTGGTTCCACTTCGGTGAGAGAAATGAAGTTGAATGAGAATTACAGTATATTGGGAAATATATCTTGTGTAATGATGGCATGTATTTTTCTTTACCATTTGAGCCCTGCACATCAGCGCATCGGTATGATTATTCTAAAACGGCCTTTCTACCATCTCCAACATTTAACATCTCCAACTGTTACCCTCAGCTTTCTCACCGTTGTAAAATAAATCATTTAATTTGAATATATTGAACGTATGAATGTATCCAAACTAAACAAATGGCGCCAAATATGACTGAAAGGGAAAGTGTAGGTTTTCTTGCGCTCGTTGTGGTTCGCTGTTGCTGTGACGTCATGTGAGTGACAGGTTGTTCTGCCCGCACACCAATAAACGCATCATCAGAGAAGAGAAGAGATGTCATTGCAAGAGCACATGAATGAATAATAATAAAAAAATGTGTACGGATAAATAATTTATAACACTGCAATATTCCATAAAAATGCGAATTTTACAGTGACCTTTATAAATATTGGTATTTTTGGTTTTATTGGCTGGTAATTCTGGCCTCACGAACACATTGGGTTGTCGCATATGGTTTAGCTGCAGAAGTTAGAATATATCACTGCATCTGAAGCACTCGTCATTCTACTACTACTAGTGACTCAGTCTTTCGTTTGTTGGAGATGGTGAAAAGGCGATTTTTAGACCCTTTTTTTTTTTTTTTTTCTCGAGCATAGCAGTCCTGATGTTAGGATTCTTTAATGCAAGATTTTGGTTACAAAATATTCTAATTGTCATGCGAGT
Organism: Zacco platypus; assembly: GCA_038088235.1. Lineage (NCBI taxonomy): Eukaryota > Metazoa > Chordata > Actinopteri > Cypriniformes > Xenocyprididae > Zacco > Zacco platypus. Next base: position 25,239,211 of record CM076077.1, on the reverse strand, counting down.
GCCAATAGATAAACCACAATTTGCATGCCTCTATTTGACCTAACAGAAAAGACAGCTCCTCATCAGCGCCCACTAAATTCGAGGTGCAAGTGCTGGCCCAATTTGACAGTCATAACTCTCAGGTGTGGCGCGTCAGTTGGAACATCACCAGTACAATTCTGGCCTCCTCTGGTGACGATGGCTGTGTGAGACTCTGGAAAGGTAAATGTTTGCAAGAATTTGTAATAGCAATCATCATATATGCAACTACTAGTGTGATATTAAAGGGTTAGTTGGTTCACCCAAAAATGAAATTTCTGTCATTAAGTACTCACCCTCATTTCGTTCCAAAGACCTTCGTTCATCTTCGAAACACAAATTAAGATATTTTTGATAAAATCTGAGAGGTTTTCCATCTCATAGAAAACAAAAAAGTTGCCACATTCAAGGTCCAGAGAAGTAGTAAAGTCAAAGTTAAAATAGTCTGTGTGAGTACAGTGGTTCAACCTTAATGTTATGTAGCGATAAGAATACTTTTTGTGTGCAAAAATAAAATGTACAACTTTATCCAATTTTTCCTCCTCCAAGTCTCTTATGCTGTGAAAGCAGTGCTGCGATTCAGTGTTTACGCCCGAATGCCGACTCTGTATTGACCGGCTCCTGTGTCAGCATCACACGTATGCGTCGTGCTGCTCACGTCAATGGCATTGGCCAATACTGTGCTGTAGTCACAGTTGACTATTTTAACGATGTCTTTACTACTTCTCTGGACTTTACATGTGGTAATTTCGTTGCTTTCTATGGGAGAAAAAAAAAAAACGCTTGGATTTCGTCAACCTTAATTTGTGTTCCAAAGATGAACGAAGGTGTTGCGGGTTTGGAATGACATGAGGGTGAGTAATTAATGAATTAATATATAATTTCTGCAGTATTGGGAAACAAATAAGAATTTTTCATTTCATGGTGACCGTTTTAATTTATTGTAATTTGACTTTTTTTTTTTTTTCTTTCCTCCGCCAGCAAACTACATGGACAATTGGAAATGCACAGGTATTTTAAAGGGAGATGGCAGTCCAGTATATGGGTCATCTGGTCAGCCTGGTGCTCTGAGTGCCATGCTAGGCTCTGCCGCTGCTCTAAACGGAGCCACTGGAAGATAGATGCCGTTCTACAGGATCATCCTGAGGAAATCTGGAACTGAGCACTTCTAGGATCACACGGAGACCAACTGATTGTGCTTGCTGGACATGCAACAAGACTGGCACTTAACATGGGTCCATTATTTTGAACTGCCATCAAGGAATGATCTTTAAGATTACTTTTCTGTTGATTATGTTTTACTCTGAGTGCAGACTGAATGACTTTCAGAATTATGTTGTAATTAGTCATCTTTGAATGGCTAGAAATGCCTTGGATCACAAAGGGACCGTCTTTCTATTTCTGTTCCATTTTTTTCACATCATGATTAAGGGGAAAAAATGCTGTCATTATCGCGGTGCAAAATTTTGGTCTAATTGACTTAAATCTCTTGTGTTATTGAACTTGAATAAAGGTCATAGTTTATGCCGCTGGTATATATGAAGTATGCACAAATCTTTGAGCTTATTTTATTAGAATTATACATGTCTACAATGATCTATAACTGATTTTTGTCATCTGTATTGAACAGTTGTATTGACGCAAATGATTTTTTTGTTTGTTTTATGGTGAAAAAAGACGCATACATGAATATAACAATAAATGATAGAATAAATAAAAGTTAAAAATAAAAAATACACAAATATAGAAAATGATTGAAAAAAATGAATTCAGGATTAAATTTAATAAAAATATTTGTTTTGGAAGTCATGTTACTTGATTTTCTTACATTTACTTATAAAGCTATGATTATTTTTAAAAATATAAATTAAAAAAGGCAAGTTATTCTAAATGCCATAGTTTTGAAACATCAACGGAAGTTGATTTTAAAATTTCAAATGGCAGATTAAAAAGTGAAAAAAAAAACATCTGGCAATTGGCCCATAAAACACTAAAATGTTCTTAGAATCAAATTCTAAAAATGGATCATGTTGTTTAAAATTATTTTAAGTGATCTAAAGAAATATCTTCTACAACTCTTTTTGTTATGGTCCATGATGTGCAGATATATTGTCCGGTTCTCAAGAATTTTGTTTATGGCTTTATATGACATTTTTATTTCTGTCTCTATTTTATCAGGCTATTTAAATATGCCGTTTGGTGAATTACGATGAACTAGTAAGCAACTGTCAGTTCTAAAGCTTTCAGCTCCTTCAAAGGTCCCACACAGCTGCTCCGTCTCAGCTGTTCTGTATGGATCTGCTCTAGAGTTTCCTTTCACATTTCACGATCTCACGAAATAATTTTTTTTTTTTTTTTAAATAGAAATTTAATTCTTTGAAGTCCTCATGCATTCAGAAATTATCTGCTGTACAATAAATAAACAGTGTAAAGTGTACATTTATCAACACTATTTAGAATGTATTATATGTTTGGAACAAACAGCTTCTTCATTCAAAACACCAACAAGATGATTGACAGAAGATTACGCCACTCTTTGAACTCTGTCAGATTGGATTCTCCAATGAAAATTGCCGTTATGTCGAAGCCCCGCCCACGCAAAGAGAAACTAGAGGCGGGATTCTCCCGTAATGGCTTCACTTCATTTTTACACTTCGACAAACTCTTCTCAGAAAGCAAGTTGGCCACTATAAAGGCGACGTTTCTTCTTATTTTACGGATTATTGGTGCTATTTGTATGAAGTAGCTGACTTAACTTGATTTAGAAGGCTCAAGTGCCGTTTTTCTCCTCATGGTAAGTTCTCATCGAAACAGACTCCTCTCAGCTGTTGCAAATCTTTTTCAGAGTTGTTGTCACGGTTTAGTCTTCCGCTAACAACAAAGAAAGTAAGCCTGAGCCCGAAATAACGACGTTTTTTGTTTAAGTGGCATTTTAAGTTTCACTTTTTTACTTTTAACCGTTTAAGTTGTATCTTGGCCTTTACAGCTAGTCTCCACTGTATGGCGTTTATTTAAATCAGCCCTTTATCCTTATGCAGTTTTTATTCAATCCACCAGCAAATACAGTTAGTCTGTGTTCAGAAACTTGCAACAGAATTTGATGTGCAGTTGAAGTTTGTTGTTGAACTGATAAAGCTAGTCTGATGACTACAAACGTCAATTCTGAACTATATAGAATCAGACGGTCAATTTTACGATGTTGCTAATTATAATTTATTTTTTACATAGTTTAATCTGCTAAAATGTGCTTTGGCATTTTTCAGTAATTGTTATAAAGAGCTAAATGCTGCAGAAGCTAGCAGCCTTATCAACAGATGTCAGTTCTGTCTGTGTAACAAAACATGTGATTTAACACTGTGTAAGAGAAGTAACAGCCTTGTCTTTAGTTGATGGCTCTCTACATATTCAGTGAACAAACATGCACAGTATGACAATGTCATTTACCATGGTTCCCTATAGGAACTCACGAGTTCACTCTGCATGCCTGAAATATGTACCACTTTTTTTTTTTTTGTTGTAGTCACTCCTCATGTGCTGAAGCCCTGTGCCAATGAGTCACACAGACATGGAGAACTTCCAAAACATTGAGGATGAGCCGTTTCCCAGCTTCCTTTCAAACGCCTCGCTGGGCAGTAGTGGCCGCACCACTCTCGGCAACGTGACACTGGGCTCTACACTCGGGATGCCCATGGCAGCCTCTACTGTGGCTAAAATTAGACCTCCAGTAGACAACAGGTGGGGAACTACTGCATGTAATCTCGTGAATATTGTGACTGTGTGTCTAACCTAACTTGGGGGGGGAATGTTGACTTCCTTAGTTTCCTGTTTGTGTTAAAAAGGGGTCCATCTCAAGTGGTCCATAAGTTGTAAATTTGGTTTCTAGAACACTTCAGGGTTTTTTTGAGTGATTTCCTGCATTGGTAATGAAAACCCATCATTTTTTTTTATTTTACTTGGGTTAACCACCTGTAATAAAGAGGGGCATCCATCAAACTGAAATCAAAATCATGAAATGGCTTTGTGCCGATTTAAGACGCCACGTAAGAGGGTACGATTGCATTAAATTCGGCATGGCACAGAAGTTGCAATAGTCTTTTCTTCCCTAATGTGACGGTATAAAATAAGGTGGGATTTGACTTTGTCCATTGGGAATTGATTGGGTGGTTGTGGATTGCTATTGCTGTGACCCCATGTGAGTGACTGGTTGTCCCACCCTTGTGCCAGTAAACTCGTCATCAGAGAAGTCATTTAGATTACAGTTTACACATGATTTAAAAAAAAAAAAAAAAAGTGCAGGGATAAATTGTTCAATAAATACTGAAATATTTATTAAAAATAAAAAATGGTAAGTTTTAAAGGGTTAGTTCATCCCCAAATGAGAATTGTCATTAATTACTCGCCCACATGACAAAAGATAAATGCGTGATAAAGCATGCATTTAAATTATGACAGATATGAAGGGGGAGGAGATGTGCATCAAGTTTTTTGACGAGAGAGATTTCTCGGTGCCATTAGCCATCTTGAAGGCTTTATCAGTTTTGCGAGTCACAGGCTGGAGGATGTAGGAGCAAGGAGAAAAGGAAGCATCTATTTGAGTATTGAGAGCACCCCAAAAGTTTTATGCTTGCTTGAACACTTGGGCCACAGGAAATGCATCATGCAAGTATGCAAGTGGTGCAAGTAGACCAGTGCAAAGACTGCAAGTGTGGCTATTGGGACAGGCCCTTAATCTCTGCGTGCACTGTGAGTTTAACATGCATTTAGGAAAGCAATGTGCGGCAGTTACGCTTTATCGTATTTGTTTGTTTATTTCCAAAATACATTTGTAAACCTGTTGTCACAAACTCAAAGGTCTTCTTGCAGTATTCCACCTTTGGGGGTGGGGTCAAAATACTCTTTAGTGTTAGTCTTTTTTTTGTTCCTTTTTTTTTTTTTTTTTTTTTTTTTTTTTAAATCGCTATGACTTGTGTAGGTTTAGGGCACACATGTTTTACATATATTGCTCACTTAAAAAATCTTTAATAGCAGTATTGTCATTTGATTTCATGTTTTCCCTTCAGAGTTACTGATGTCCAAGCATCATATTTGGAGGATGGACAGATTTCACTCATGCATTCCCAGGGGTCAGATGGAGGCAGGGAAAAATTTGTTCTCAGCCTCAAAGAAGATTTGTAAGTGTTAAGCAATTAAGTAATTTTTATTTTTTTATTTTCCATTTGTGCTAATGACCACCGTCAATTTTTTAATACTTGTATTAATAGTAATAGACTGAAATTTCCTCTAGTCCAAAAAATCTGCCAATATTTGCCAGTTTTAAAATTATTGGCATTGACTGAATACTGTCCATTTCAGAATTGACAGCATTGTCAATTCTCATTTGTCTTCATTAACTTTTATGTAGGAATGTATATCAACATTGTATCTACCATTAGCCAGTTCTGAAACACTGAAGACATTAGTTTCTCTTTTCTTTTCTTTTTTCTTAGAGACAATGTGGATGACTTTATTGCTGTGAATCGGTTCTCTGACCTGCTGGTGAAAGTTAATTTGGATGAAACAGAATCTGCTTCTGTTTTCAAAACATCATCAGAAAGGGTGGCTCCACCTCTTGTGTCAGGTTCTGTTCTACGGAATACAGGTACGTAATCTCCTGTTTTCTTTTTAGTTGATAAACTTGTCTTAAATTTAATGTCAGGGCTAATAATGTCCAATTGATTATGCATGATTAACAAATAATTATCAAAATGGTAAAGTTTAAGCTGCTTTTTTTTTTCTTTTTTTCTTTTCTTTCTTTAGACCTCTCAACTGGTCTGCTGTCATTCTCTCATATTGGAGACAAAGAAACAATGGCAGCTCAGGTACCTTATTTGTTTGTTTTCATTGACGCTTGCGTTTTATCCTTTTGAGTGGTCTGTTGCTACCAAAAACCAGATGTATGAAATAATAAAAAAAAACAAACAGTTTATTGTTTACTTGTTTTTGTTGAGTGTCGTATTTGATACATCAGGCTTTTGTGGTTCATATAGTATGATATAGAAGTATATGGAGCTCATGCTAGAGGAGAGGAAAAAAAGTTTTATTAAATAGTTTTTTTAAGTTTTATAAATAAAGCGCATTAAACGCACAGGGCATATATTTATTAAAATGAATCACAGCCTTTGTGTATTCACAATAGCACTTTGCTCTAATGTGTTTTTTAAACCGTTTTAATACATTGTGCTGCCTTAAACGTTTCTGATCATTTGAGACAGTATCAGATTTTGTTCGGTTTGCTATGCTTATCACTGTCAATTGAATTCAATCGAGCAGTGTTGAATGGATTTTTTTGTAACTTCAGTGGATCTGATTGCCTATTGTTTATGTGCTCAATAGATGTCTGTGATTGGCTACAAAGCTCAATGCTGCAAAAACACGTTGTAAATAGAAACCTTTGACTCTTCACGGAGCAATTTCGCCAGTGGTTCTCAACCTGCGGCCCATCATGAATGCAAATGTGGCTCACGATATACCGACCACATTAAAAAATAAATGCCTGTTTAACGATTTATTTTTGTTTTTAAATTAATATATAATGAATATAAGTTTGAACTTTTTTTGTCATAAATCATTTTAGTAATCATATATATGTGAGTTAACAGACACTTTGGCAGAATTCCAATAGTAGGTTTTTGTAAATTTAGGGATTAAAATGGATTGTTGAAAATTGTTGGAAAATTGTTGTTAGAGAAATTAAATGTGGAACATGGCAATGAAGGAACGCATTGCACACAAGAAGAGTCGAAGCATCAGCAGTTTGCAGTCAATGAGTGAGATGGACAGCCTTTGTTTGATCTATAGTAAAGTACTTGTCATATGCAAAACTTAAAATGTCAAAAGGCGTAAATTAGATTAGTTTATTTGATGTACTTGTATTTTAAATCAACAAAAATAACCGCATCGGCGCACCTGTGGCTAAGAGTTGAGTAACACCTTGTGGCGTTTGTGGCCTTTTTAACATTCTGTCTTTGTTTGGTGGCTGTTACGATGCTGTTGAAGAGAATTCGCATCCAGAGTTAAATAGTTACTTAAAGCGCTTATACGTTTTGTGTATGTTCATTGAGCATTATTATCTGATTACTGTAATGCTAATGTGAGAAAGTTAGTTTTTATTTTATTTACCTACTGTGTATAAAAGGGGATTGTGTAACGTGAGTTTATTGAACGAGAGTTTCACTTTGATATGAAGTCACACTGCCAGCCATTTCAACACACAGCAAAATTAATAAATACTATAAGAAATTAATTTTTGTTTCAGAGTATGACTGAAATAAAAAGCCACCAGAAAACACCGCATTTTCTGTGTGTGCAACATATAGGTATAATAAAATTATCTGCTAATACCATAACATTAAATTTGTTTGGTTTTCATTGGTGACGTCATATGTAAATGATATGCGGCCCATGAGACTGGAAAGGTTGAGAACCACTGGCTTACGCAGACATTCACAGGAGTGATTTGAAGCGTTTTAAAGCAGCTCCCTGACCGCGGTACTGGTACTGCAGATCTATGGGTATAGTCATATTAAATATCAAATCAATTAAATATATTTTTATTGGGGCAAAGATTCATCTTGACAGCTTCTAAAATATTTTTAACACAGGAAAAATCCTGTATAAATCATAAGTCATTGTTTCTTACAATGTCTTAGTAACATGACATTTGATATATATTGTGGGCCCAACACGTATAAATGATTGGATGGACAAATAAACATTTGCTCAAAAGTTTGATGCGTCTAAGTTGATACTCAATTTTAACATTCACTAAAAGTGATAGATAACCAAATAAACCTAAGTTTCTTCAGTTCAGTGTTTATCTTGAAATACAGTTTACAAATACAATTGTTTACTTTATAAAAATCAGTAAAAATTTCACAGCATGTACCACAACCTGAAGGGAAAAGTTTAGAATTCTGCTAAAAATGATAAACTATCAATCAGATGACAGAAAGCATGTTGTAGATTTTGCTGAAAAACCTGCTGCGTACAATTTTGATCATGTTGTTTATTTAGAGACATTTGTGTATCAAATATGATCCAGTAGGCTTTGTACGGTTAAGCTCTCCTGTTGTTCTCAGACTACAGTGCTTCCAGTGATGATGGAGGAAGAGGAGGGCTCTGCAAGTGAAGGGACAGACAGTGAAAGGTGCAGTGGCAGCATTGCCAGCTTCCTGGCCAATGAGAAACTGATGTCTCTGGACAGCATGGACAGTGACATCACCGGTTGGTTAAGAATTTAAGTTATGTTCTAAAGTGCTCTAAATATTATTGTCATATTACATAACATTATAATGAGAATATCATTTTAATAAAATGTTGTGAATCTTTGGATTTAGTTGCCGTGTTTCTGCGCGTTGTTACAGGAAGCGTTTTGTTGAATTAAATAACCTGCTAACAAAGCACTTCAGTTTCTGTTCATTCAGTGCATGCAGTTCAAAATTATGTGTTATTTATATATATATATATATATTTATTTATTTATTTATTTATTTATTTATTTATTTATTTATTTTTATTTTTTTTCTCTTCGTCCTCCTAGATGATGACATTGATGTGAACCAACTCCATGATGAAGAACTGGAGCTGTACTTCAACAAGTTGATGCCACCTGCAATGCAGAGAGGCCATGTGGAAGGACAAGAAATTCCTGTTGTGAGTTCTTTGATGCTGGTTGTTAACAAAAGCTTAACTTTTTTTTTTTTTTTCTTTTTTTTTAAGTGAGTAACACTGTTTCTGTTGTAGGAGTTACCTTCCAGTTCATCTCAACCAACCTCTACTGAACCAGAAAGGAACAGACACAGCTTCATTGATGAATATGACCAAGTATGCTCTAATTTCTTAAAATTGAATAAAAATTGACATCATTTACTTTCATGATGCATGTTTTTGGTATGGTTGCCAATGTTTGATATGCGTATTATTCCAAAGAAAATAATGTTAGTTTTTCTAATCTTTTATCAAGACGTATTAAGTTTCTGTCTTCTGAAATTGAAACTTGTTTGGCTAATGTTTGCTCTTGCGGTGTCACCACAGAGGGAATTTCACATGCCTGATGTACGTCTGGCAGCCACAGGTATGGATTCTTGTCCTGCAAGTGATGAAGAGGATACAGAGGATGAGCTAGAGGCTTTACAGAACCGGAGCAGAGCAAGATTCCTCCTACCCAGTGCCTCCAGACAACCGGTTTGTCTTAGATTCCTTTCTGCTCGCAATATCTATGCTTTTTTATTTTGGCCAGATTCATTTCAAAATTAAATTTGTAATGCAGTAATTCAATATCAAATATTTCTATATGATCAGGTTGGGGAGAGCCATCGACCTCATTTTCGACCAGGCTTGGAAGGAGGGAGCTCTGATGATGAGTTACAGGCTGCAGGGAGGAACACTGACACCAGGACAAGCATTGAGCACCGTTGCTCAGCAGAGGGACAGGTCATCAACTCGCCTATTACTGGTAAAGGGCTATTTATTAAATTAAAAATGCTAAATTTATCAAAATATTGCAGGAAGTTCGTCACTGTGTTTGTTTGTGGGGTCAGGTGATGGAGGAGGAGGAGATGGGAGTAGTGGGAGTGATGAGGGAAATGATGGAGGTGTATCTACCAATCCTTTGCCTCCCACCACCATGCAAAGCACCTATGATGTACTGCGTGGCCTGGGCATTGTGGGTGGAAGTGGAGAGACCGGAGATGATGATCGGCTTCAATCTTTGCTAAGCAGATCGGGCATGATTATACATGGCCAGGTAAAGTTAGTGGCATGTAAACCTTTAATAATGATCCATGTTAAATTATGTTTTTAAACAACAGGAAAATGCCATTTAGTTTTGAGTAAGTTACTTTGGAACTGTGTCATTCTAAACTTCTTATTTTTAAGTTACACCAAGCTAAGAAATCATGGCTAGCTTAATTAAAACCATACATATGTGCGTCCCTTAAAAAGTTTCAAGGAAAACACAATGTTGTTTTTTTTGTTTTTTGTTTTTATTATTGCCAGGTTTTTTTTCCTGGATCAAAATTGTACCCTACCCATGTGAACTGTGAGCCCAATACTAAAAATTAATCAAATTTAAAGAAACCGTTTGTAATATGAACTTAAACAATTTATTCATTAAATAAAAAATAATCACTGTCAGGAGTGCAAGTCATTGAAGTGCTTGGAACTATTTTACATTTTAAAAATATATAAATTTATATGTAAAGTGATACATTGATACACTGATTTGAAAAGTTAGTAATAAAATGAACACCGTAACACATTACATAGAAAAAGTGGCCAGTCTGTTTTGCACTTACATTCCAAGACTTAATACACAGATTGTTTGACATACAGTATCAGATTGTTTGTTTTGTTGTTGTTGTTGTTTTTCTTCCATTTCTGTGGTTATCACTGCCAATCGGATTCAATCACTGATTTAAATGTGGATGGCAATCCAGAAACTTGTTTCATGTGCAGTTGGCAGCATGAAAAATATGTATTAAATACACAAAGCAGTACAAAATCATTGCCATTATAACTAAAGCTGTCAATTAATTCAGTTCTACGCGAGGTTCATAAAGCTGCACTGCAAAAACGTCCATTATAATAAATGAAGCTGTCTACGCTGTGTAATGAATCTCTTATAGTTTATTCTTTTTGGTTATAATGAAATGATTTGCAAGCTTGCAGAACTCTCACCGAACACAAACTCTGCCGTGTTAGGCGGATTCTGACTAAAATCTGATTGGACATTGTGTTCCCGTGCACAACAGATTAGTCTATTGTAGGGGAATTTTACAGTTAAAAACCAGATATGATGAATGAAGACCCATAGTCAGAGTTTAAAATATAAATAAATTGAAATTTTTACTGAAGAGTAGTTTGCAGTTTCATCAGCAGAAGCCAGCTTCAAGTTTCCACAACAATTATACTCTAACAGAGTCCACTAACTAAGTCATAACTTCAGGTTGAATGATTCTGATTGGCTAAGAAAAATAGACATTAGTATACATCTTCCCTGAACGTAGGCACAGGATGTCCTGTCAAGCCATGAAAAGGCGTCTGCAGGTCTCAAGCAGGTTGCCAGTTTCCCACCAGCACCCATAAAAGACCTGTACAGAACACTTGGCGCACATACAAATTTACACATGATTCAGAGCTTTGTCTGAACAGGAAACTTTCCCAAAACATACTGATAAGTTGTGCTTTTCTCTCAGTGTAAGGTACAGACAATATACATTATTTTCTAGTGTTTGAAAAGGAAAATAAATGCTTTAACATAAGTTATTCAAATGTAATATTTAGAGAGATAAACGTTTGTTGATAACTTCATGATAAATCACTCAAAAAAAGTGTGTATAAGTGTGTATATATATTCCCCTTCACTATGATTAAATACAATTCCCCAAAAACACGTTGTAAATAGAAACCTTTGATGCTCTTACGCAAATGCTCACGGAAGCAATTTTAAAAGCGTTTTAAAGCATCTGGCTCTCAGCGGGTACCAGTACTGCAGAGTGACCGATATCATCGCATTAAATGATCAAATAAAGTACATGATTAATTTTGGTGGCCGCCAAATTTTTTCAATGCAGGAAAAAAAACTAATTTATTTATTGCATATACTAGCATGATTATACAAATTATAGCACAATTACAGATTGCATTTTAGTTTTATATGGATCTTTCCAGATGGGTGACCGTGTTGGTCCAGTTGGCACAGGGGAGGCTGGTCATACTGCTGTGGCATCTGGACCTGGCAGTCGATGCCCAGTCAATTGGAGCATGAGTCTGGACCGACAGGAGGCTCTTGTAAGTGTCTGTCCTTTTCCTTTTGCTGTTGCAAAAATTAAGGGTATCATCAAGAATTTTCTTCATAACAGGATGCAATGGATAACCCAGCCGAAGTTCACCTAGACTCTATATACTTGAGGGGAGGTGCTGGTCTCAACCCTCAGGACACTTCTTCCTCAGTCAGCCCCTTCCTTCAGGGCACACAGAGCAGTTTCCACCTCTCTCAGATTCTTCAGGAATCTCATAATAAAACAGAGCAAGGGGGTGACCTGGGCCACGCTGTGGATCTCCGTGCCCTGGGTCTACGTGGTGGCCCTTGTGGGGATTCTCCAGGTCTCAACAAGGAGCAGAGCACCAGCAGTAAAGATGATCAACCTGGAGAGTCTCTGGATGCTAGGTACCTTTCCCAGAGCTTTAATGAGAATCATGAGGAACATAATGATATTTGGAATCACCAACCAGACCATCAAGGTAACTCGCTTCGTCTTCCGTTTCTAATATATTGATGTCAATGGTTTCTCTGACATTTGTAATATTACATGGTATTCAAAATAAGTTTTTTTTTTTCTTCGGTTCTTTTAAGTAACCATATTCATGATCTAGAAAATAAATGTTCTATATTTCCCCAGGCGCAAATGCCACTCATAGCGTGGTCTACCAGAATGAAGAGGGAAAGTGGGTCACTGATTTGGCCTATTACTCTTCTTTTGAGAAGGAAATGGAGGCCAATATGCCTGAGGAAGTTGCTGTGCAGTTCCAGTCTGAAGACTTTCTTGCTGGAAGTAAGTGAAAGGCAGTGATGTTCTCATCCTTAAAGGTGAAGTATATAATTGCAGAAATAAAGCATATTTTCAAACAACCTTGCAAATGCACCTTTCGCACATTGCGCCTCCCCTAAATCACAAACGCAGCTCTTACGGGTGCATGTGAAGGAATGTCTCAAGTAAAAGTAAGCTACTTTCAATAAAAGTTGCAACATTAGGAATACTTTTAGCTGTGTTCCTATGTGTCATAAGTTAACAGTTCAATAGCACCAAGCATCTCAGTTATAATAAACTTATCCTACGGGTGCACTTAGTGTGTTGCATTGCAATATATTGTTCGCTTTGTGTTTATGACCCATTTCATTTTTGTAGGTCTAAGGGTATATTTACACAACAACAATATACTGAAAACAAAGTTTTTCCTTTGCGTTTTTGAAAAGTTTTGCATACAGACGACAAAACGCTAAACAATTAAAAACGACTAAATAATGCTTTTTGAATTGTAATTGGCAAATTTAACCACCTGCCAGTTAACCACCTTCAGTTTCTCCTGTTATGTTCCACTTGTGAACATTTTGAATGTGTCATACGTGTTTGGAACAACATAAATTGTAAATTCACGCATTTTTATGATTCTTGGATGAGTTAATCCTTAAAATGAATTGTCTTTGATTTCACGGGATAAAATGTTGTCCTCCCTATAGGCCAGGCCATGGACAAGATAATTGAGGATCAGGAGGAGTTTGAAAAGGAGCACCGGTTTATGCAGGTATGAATGGTTCTCTTTAGGTTTTTGAGTTCAGCCAAACTGGAACTAAAGTCCATTTTACACAAACAAATGTGTTTTCCTTTTGTGTTTTGGTAGGAAGAGCAGATTCAAGCTGTAAATATGAGTGAAGTGCTGGGAGATACCTCTTGGAAAGCCCCAACAAGTAGCAACATCCTCATGAGGGCCTCCCAGGTCTCCTCTGAACTCGAAGCTGGGAACCAAAGTTATCTGCGCATTTCACTTGGGGAGTTTTTTCAGAGGCGCTCAGAAGCTCTGGGGTGTCTTGGTAGTAATGAAGAGGACAATGTTAAGAGGGTGAGGACTCCATCTCTGTCTGAAAAACCTGCTTGGGCAGGTGTCTTCTAAGTCAACATTCTAACTGCAATGTAACCTCAATGTTGTGTCATTTGGAATACACTGCATGGTATACAAAGTTCCCAATCATTTCGATCACAATTGCAAAACCCTTTCTGTAGATTACACTGCATGGAGCCAGCAACGCAAAAATCTTGGGCTTACTTCCCAGGGCATGCATAAACTTGATAATGTAAAACTTTAATGCATTGTAAGTCGATTGCGAATTTAGAACTTGGCCAGATGTTTTGTTAACAATCTTTCCATCAAGAGTTTGCTTGGGATGCTGTAGAGCAGAGTTGTCCAATCCTGCTCCTGGTTGGCCACGTTCCCGAAGAGTTTCCAACCTTCTCACATCTGAAATTGCATACTCCCTATTGTATAGTATGTGGAAATAGTCCGTATTCATAAAACAGTAGGCGGAAAGTAGGCCATGGGAGAAGAATTGTGAATGGCAATGAAGCACCATGATACATGTAGTATGTCAGTATTACATTTTTACTACAGGCATTCATATTTTTCATACTATATATAACATGATTTTTTTTTTTTTTTTTTTTTTTTTTTAGCAGTCACAAAATAATTACTACTTCAAAAGTATGTGATTTCGGATGTAGCCTAGAAGTTTCCTGTAAGACGAAGCTAATTCAGGTGTTTAATTTGTGCTAGAACAAAACTGCTGGAAGGTGGCCCTCTACAATCGGCATTGGATGCCATAGAGTTCAGAACCAAGCTTGCCTGACAGTTATTCAACCATTTGATGTTTGTTTTTTAGCCTTCTTTTGGATATTTCATTACCTCTCCTGAGAAGAGGGAACCTGTTGCATTACTCCGGCCCTCAGATTTGTTCTCCAGAGGAAGCTCAATCCACACTGAGACAGTTCAGCAAAGCGATGCTGATGAGACTCTTAATCCAGGTGCTTTTTACATATTTTGCTCACATTAGTTTGTTTAATAATCTTTTTTTTTTTTTTATTGTAAGTAATTTGAGATCTTTTATATGAACTACAGAAGATCTAGATAAGACTCTTGAGCCCAACACAGCTGAAGCTGCACATGCGAATAATCTGCAACCACAAACGAATGAAGGGCAGATATCCCAGGTATTTGCAACCATTTAGCTTTGAACTACTGCAATACATATAGTGTTTTAAAAATTGGCAAAAATGTTACTTTTTTTTCCATTTTGTCTGATTTTGGATTAGATCTCTGCACAATATGAAGATAAGGAGGCCTCTGGCCATAGTTCAGTATCGCCCAACTCCAGCAGCAACCTAATGCTCAGCATTAGTACAATTGCTTCTGCAATTGCTGATGCCTCCATCAGCTCAGATCCAGCCCAGCTCGCTGCAATGATAATGGAGCTGTCCAAACGGAGCCGCTCTAAAAGCCACCAGCAAGTAGCAGAAGAATCAATTACTAGTCCTTTAGCAGCCTTAAATCAAAATGGTCTACTGGAGGACTTGCAGAAGACCACATCAGTGGGAGACCTTAGTACTCCGGACATGGAGAAATACCTGAAGAAGGCTGAGGTCTCAAGTAGCGACAGTGATGGATCTACTTCACAGTCCTGCTTGGACATCCTCACTTTTGCTGATAGTTCAGCCAGGTCTAACAAGCAGACTCAACAGCAGTTGGTAGCTTTAGAAAATGGAACCACCCATAAAAATGAAGAGCATTCAGTTATGGAAGAGCAAGTAGTAAACAAAACATGTCAGGTTCTGCCAGGTAAAGCATCCAAACAAATGGGGGATACTTATGTTGCATCACCAAATCCAAGGTCAGATGCCAAACGAAGTGCTATTCCTCGACCCAAGTCGAGCAGTTTACCAGCTGCCACTGCACATCCTGCCAAAAGATCTTTAGGCTCTGGCCAGTCATCTTCCACATCCTTTAAATCAAAATCTGGACTTGAGAAAAACAAAAATGACCATCGTGCAACACCATCCACCAATAAAAGTGTCTCTGAATCAAGGATCAAAATGGGAACAGCTCGACCACAAGTAGCCAACAGTTCCGCCACAAGTAACCGCCGATCTCTGAAAGGTGATGGGTCCATGTCAACTCCTGCTTTTGGCCCAAAGACCTCACCCGGCCTTCGAAGTGGTGGCCGCTCAGAGCTGTTGTCATTGAAGACCTCCCCGCACAAACCAAAGTCAACAGGAGGCCGGACAGACAAACCTGTCAGTAACCAGGCACAACTGCCCAGAAGCCCTAAGGCTGCTCAGTCTGTTCCAACTGAGAAAATTGCAACTGTTGAATGTCAGAATTCACAGCCAACAACACAGGAAAAATTTGGTAACTCTTTTATTTTATTTTTAGCATGTTTAACTTGTCATATTGCTGGTTTAATAGTTGGCATGAAATGAGAATTCACCCCTTCACCTTTCCAATCAATTTGGGTCACATTAATCCCACCCACTGCAAGGTTGCATTCAGGTCTACCTCTATCCAATCAACAATTGATGAATGGAACTAAGTTACCAACCTACTATTTATTATTATTTTTAAACTCAAATTATGATATTAAATAAAATATCTGTTGCTTCCGTTTCATTGTGACTTTTTAATATAGACAAGTCTGAAGTGAGACCTGTTTAACAATTTAATTCAGTTGAATTGCCCATAGGTCTCGCTTCAGACAGTTTTTGTAATGTCTTTGCAAAGTTCTCTGCCACAATAATGTCTTGTCTTTGAATATAACTAATTTGAGTTCTGCAAATATTGAGATTCTGATTGGTAAATGTGATTTTTAGCGGCATATCATGTAATTTTGTTGACAGTCCTAGTTAATCTTTTTTTTCCCCCCTGTTGTTTACTGCACTCATTTAATCTCTTGTCTCTGCTAATATTTGCATGAATATCATACAAGTTTCAGAAAATTTGGGACATCAACTTTATTTATTTATTTTTTATTAAAGGTTCCCCTGAGAGCAGCGCCCCTGGTGTTGTAGAGGTCACCCATTGTAATTTCAGACCGTCCACCTCCCCTCTTACCCACTCCAGTCCAAGCCAGGCCTCTATTCCAAGTGGATATGGGTAAAAAAAAAGTCTAAATACTTGTTTCATACCTACATTAGTGGTGTAAAGCATATTCAAATTTGTCAGTGTATTATTTTTATGGTTTAGTAATGAGCCATAGATATTCTATACTGTGCTGAACCACAAATGTTGTTAAAACGCATGGATAATTAAAGACGTGATTTGATGCCCGTGTGTTTTGGGAATAGGGAGATGTCTCCATGCTCACCCAGTAGTCGAAAGGCTACTGGAGATCCTGATTCCCCACAGTCTCCTTGTTCAAGCCCAACTCTAAGCAGGTTGACTTACCTTTCCATTAATGAGAACACTTGCATGCCCACCCCTGATCATCACAAGGTGAGTTGTTGGTTTTTTGTTGTTGTTGTTTGGTGCTTTATTATCCCTACTGCCTGACATAAAATAATAGGCTGGATTTTTTTTTTTTAAATGGAAGACTTTATTGAACCTTTAGACAAAATGGAAGAAAATTTACATTTGTGTTTTTGATGGCTTTTTGTGGGTCGTACAGTTTCAGCCCCAAACTAATCAAAATTATCCAATTGTTTTTTACAATTGCTGATATTTATGTGGCCAAGAAGTAAAATGAAATTCTGATAGCTTATGTAAATCAATGAGCTCTTAAACAGTATAGCAGAGTATTTACATAAAAAAAATATCAGTTTTCAATCTATATATCCTTAATATGTTTTTTTTTTTTTTATCAAAGCGCTGCAGTTTTTGGCAAACTTATAATGCACTGTATTACAGTGATGATTGAGAGATGTACAAATAAACATTCCTCAAAAGCCTGATGTATCATATTTGATGCTCAGACTTTAACTTTTTTCTAAAAATGATGTGTGGATAATTAAACAAAACCAAAGTTGCTTCAATCTCCAATGTGTTCATTTTGAAATATTACGAAACAATATCCATTCTTACATTTACTTAAAAAAAAAATCAGTAAAGTTTTTACAGCAAAATGCCACGTGTACCACGACCTGAAGGTGGACTGTTTTAGAATTATACTTAAAGGTGTGGTATTTTTATTTATTTTTTCATTTTCTTCTCTTCCCCAACAATGCTCTTGGACATTGTTGATATTTGAAATCAACCCAAAAAAACACACCCCTCTCTTCATTGCTCCGCCTCAAACTCACCCGCCTATCCTAACCACCCTGCTCTGAGTCTTTCGAACCCTGGCCAGTGCACTGACAATAACGCTAAACAGCGCATTCTATAGCGGTCATCTCTCTCTAGCTGGCCACTATTACACATGCAATGCTAGAGTGGGTGTCTCTTTGCTCACACGTAACAATGTTTTACGAAAAATAAAGCGCAGATGACAAGAACGACAAGCACAAAAAAATGAATGTTTGTATTTACTCGCGTAATGTACAAGTGTTCCTTGTGATCAAACCCAGTGCTACTGGGGGAGTCGTGGCCTAATGGTGTGGGAGTCGGGCTTGTAACTTGAAGGTTGCTGGTTTGATTCCCACGCCGGCAGGAATTGAAGGTGGGGATTGTGAATGAGCAGCACTCGCTCCACCTTCGATACCATGTACCAGGTGCCCTTGAGCAAGGCACGAAACCCCTAATTGCTTCCCTTGTAAGTCGCTTTGGATAAAAGCATCTGCCAAATGAATAAATGTAAATGTACTCGCATGTAAAGTGAGTGCGGAATCAAAGCAGCGCTGGAAAGCTTTTCTAGTATGATCACCACCCTCGTATGCCCCCTAATGCTGATTGGTTAGATGTTTGGAAGTTAGTCGGGCCAACACCAACAACTGTTTTTAAAAAGAACACATACATCACCTTTTTAAAGGCTTTTTAATTGCTAAAAAAATGACTAACAATCAGGTGGCAGAAGGCATGTACTACAGTTTTTTTTTTTTCTCCCCAAAATCTGCTGTTATTGGTTAAGTTCACAGAGTAATTTGAGGAAAATTCAAGTAAGCTGTCTTGCTCTCTAGATATTGGCATTGGCCGTTGGAAGCCCATATTGGTTTACCACGATTTGTCATTGATCGTGATACCACTGATTTGTTTTATGGTTTAAATCTACACAAGAATCTTTTTCCCTGCTTCTTCAGAAAAATACCTCGATGGCTTTAAGCACCACTATAATCAGAGCCAGCCCAACTCCTCCACTGGAGCCATTTGATAATGGAAATGTTTTGAGTTCTTCAAAGAGTCCTGAACCTCTTTGCCACTCTGAAGTTCAAAAGGTCTCAGAACTGGGCTCACGTAGCCAAAGTGAGAGTGACTTCCATAAAGAAAAAAATGGATGCCCTAAGGGCAATAGCCAGTCTGAGCCTGGGCCAAGGTTGTACACTCAAGGGGATTCTGGGTACTCGAGCAAACTAAACATTCAGCATCCACCTGGAACAGCCACAGAACCGGCACACCAACTGTTGCCTCACGTCATGGGGTCTGGGTCTTGTTTTGGTGTTGCGGATGACTTGACATATGGGCCAGTTCCGAGCTACAGTTCTCAGGGTGCCCTGTCAAACCTTCCCAGCCACATAACTGGACGTTCCCTCTTCAGTTCTCAACTGGCACAACAGTATCTGAGCTCAGAGGTTCCTCTACATGCTCCTCCCTATCAGATTGGAGGGCCATCTGGTTTGTATGGAGTATCAGCTGCAATGCCTGCAGCAAACCCCTCTATGGGTCACATGCAGGTCCCTGGATCTACAAGCCTTCAGTCTGGTTACCTAAACTCTGGTCAACAGCATCCTCCTCATTATCCAGTCAGCAAGACCTATGGACAGCCAAGTGTTGGGTCATGGGCCGCACGAGATCTGGCAGATCTTAGAAGTAAGTGGAAATATTCATGTATTTGAAATGCATCATTGTTATGAGTTCTTAAAAGAAAAAACTTTTTTTTCTTCCCCACTTGCACTTTAGCTCAAGTGATGGTTCCAAATGAGCTGAAGTTTCCCAGTTCTTGCTGTGTGGGAATTGCCTCTCAGACATCCCTCACCATCTTCAACCCCTCTGAGCGCTGGCAGCAAGTTTCCATCTCCATCACAAGCCTATCCATTGATGGAGAGAAGGTAAGAAAATCTGTTAAATGTAGTCTAGATCAGTGGTTCTCAACAAGGGGGCCAGGGCCCACTTTGGGGCCTTAGTAAACTTTCAGTTGGGCTTTATGATGATGTGAAGATTAGTGATACAACTGAAAATATTTTTATTATATTATAACATTATTTAAATGTTTGTTTCAGAAACAAATTATTATATAATTAAAAATTTGCCTTATGCACAATATACATTTTATATACAAATCAGTTTGAGTTTTGATTTATTAAATCAACTTTATTTTCATTTTCAGTTAATGAAACTTTAATTTTGAGTTCTGTAAGAAATTCATTTTGGTGCATCACTATGTAAAATGATTTAAAGTAGGACAAAGCGAGAAACAAAATCGAGACATTTTTCGTTTTGTTTAAAAACTTGTGAAAATCATGAAAATGAGAATATTAAAACTGAATGGTTTTTATAATGAATATACATTTTCCTTTCTGTTCAGTCGACATTTTATACAGGTGTGTGTTCGAGACTGAGCAAAATCTGCCAGACTGACTGGTCAAAAAGCAGTTTCAGAAGCCTCTTATTCATTGTCAGTTTTTGAATGCAGTATTATAATTGTTTCATTGCATCATAGGTGGAGTCTCTCCCATTCCAGTGGCTCATAGTAAAGAATAAGACCATTATTGGACCCAAATGTACAGAAGAACAGAAGGTTTTGTTCATAGCTCCAAGGGCTGGACTCTATCAGTGTACTCTCAGTGTGGCATCCTGGCCTGCATCTGCAGAGACGGAGGCGGTGGCTCACGCCGAAGTCTTTGCCAAGAAAGTGGTCCTGATCGCTGTGGCTGAGAACCCTTCAATAGAGGTGAAAAGAGTTTCCTTTGCCCTTGTTGCTAGTTCAAGGGTACTAAAACGGCAAATAATTTCATATTTTTTTTTTTTTGTACTTTGATTAATGTGATAATTAAGACCAATTCAGGTGCAATTGGCCATGTAGAAAAATAAAGACTTAGTTTTTCTTTCTTATTTTAATAAATAGGTAGACGTTGGAAAGACAGGCTGTCTGGACTTTGGGGACCTGGCGGGGGGCAGTACTAAGGCCCTGCCACTCAAACTAGTCAACAGGACTCATGCCACTGTGCCTATTCGACTGGTTATCAGTGCGGTCAGTGAGATCTGTCTGCATTTGGTTTTGAAAAATGTATTAAACATCGCTTATGTATGATGTATTCCTTATGAGACTTTTGACTGATAAAGCTCAGACATCATTTGATGGCATGTTAAACAGTTTCAAGGTTTTGTCTCGTAGAATGCTTCAGCATGGCATTGTTTCGGCTTCTCTAAGAGCCCGGTTGCAATGAGCACAGACGGTTCCCTTCATTCTGGCTCAACCCTGACTTCACTTTCGACTTCATCAGTCATAAACCATGTGCTGCATGCCAGTTATTCAGAGGTGAATATTTCTCTAAATAGATGTCTTCTGATTTGATGGCAGATTTTAGTGATTAAATACATGCTTTTTTCCAGAATCAAGAAAGCTTCTTGGTGTGGATTCATTTCAGTGCCCCTCAGAAGTACATTTCAAGTTCAGGTATGTCTGTATGGAAACCTGAAAACTAGACACAAGTTGAGAAATGTTCATCCTGGATTTAGTGTTATTTTAGGAACACTGAGGTGCACTGTAGTGTTTGTTTGTTTATTTTTGCAGTATGCCTTGACAACTAGCTGAAATAAAACAACTTTGAGGGTTTTTAATATTACATTTCAGTTAATGTTTATTTTATATCAATTAACTTGTTTTTTTGTTGTTGTGTTTTTTTTAATGGTCAATAATAACCCTTCCCTGTGTCCAGTAAAGTAGAGCACACATTGAACGTGAGCTGCTGTCTTTTTTTTTTTTGGATTCAGGTGAGTTGGGGCCAGCCGATGAATACAGTGCACGGGTGGATATTGAGGTGGACAGTCCAGGCCCAAGTCATGTGATCCAGAGTGTTGCCCTCAGAGCAAGATCAGGCACTCCCAGAGTGCATGCACCCAAAGACCTACAGGTAACGGAGTAAACATTGTCTCTACAAGCTACACAACACACCAGGCTTTTTTGGTTTTGTGAAATGGTTTCAGTTTTTTGCGTATTTATTTGCTTGCTGTCACCTACTCACTACATGAATTTTTGTATAGACTGTGTGTCTTCAGGCTCCTTTGGGGCAGACTGCAAAGCAGACTCTTCCCTTAAAGAATGCGGGCAACATTGATGTTATGCTCAGACTAAAGGTACCTGATATGCGCTTTACTTTTTTAAAATGCTTTCTTATACATTGACAACATATTCTAGAATAAATACACTAGAATATGTCTCAAAAGCTTTGTTTTTAATTCCAATTTCCATGTCTTTCTGCCTGTTTTTCAGAGTGCTGAGGGTGACTGCTGCTTCACTGTGAGGCCAGAGGAACTGGCTCTGAAAGCTGGAGAGGAGCAAGGCGTAGTGGTCTCCTTCACTTCCCAGGACACACAGAAACACAAGGAGAGGCATGTTCATTCATGTAGACTTAGTTTTTGTACGTTTATGCGTGCCGCCCTCATCTTAGGTTTTTATCTTATTTATTTTAAATGCTACGCAGTTCAAATTGTCCAAAATCTAGTTTGAAACTGAGAGGGAAATGTAGTTTTAAAATATATTTGCTTCATATTGTGATTTAAAGTAAAATTTTATTATTATTATTTTTTTTTCCCCTCCTCAGCATGTTGACGATTCTGGTGCTACCCAATGGACCCCAGTATGAGGTGATGTTGAAAGGAGAGATGGTCCAGGAAGTTTCTAGGAAAATGGCATCCCCACATGCTGTATTATCACAGGCTGAAGTCCCACCCATCCTCTCCAACAAACAGTTCATGGCATGGGGAGGGGTTACGCTGGGCAGAGCAGTGTAAGTACACATAGCTTTAGAATGTAGGGGTGTAACGGTTCAAATTACTCATGGTTTGGTTTGTATCACTTTTTTAGGGTGACTGTTTTAGTACGGTTCGTTATGTGCTATGTTCAACGATGTTAAAGCTGCAGTCTAACTTTTTTTTTTTTTTTTTTTTTTTTTTTTTTTTTAATAATCCAAAATCAATTTGAGCAAGTACATAACCATCCAGTGTTCAAAACTATCTCCTTACCTTAGCCCGATTCACACTAAATACACATAGTCATGCAATGCTGATGTTGTTAACATTTAACAATTTGAGAACAAAGTATAACAATAATCATTTTCATGGTTTGATGTGATATGAGCTAAGCAATTGTTAGATTTAATCACCATTGATGGCACAATTTTATTGTAATGCTTTTTTTTCGCTCAGTTGATCAGAACAAAAGTTGCAGATTTGTTACTTGTTCACATTCTCCCACGAAAATTCTTATTTTGGTCAGATTTAAGATTAACCACGGTGCAAATGGAAGCCAAACCGTGGGTGGAGAATGGTACTGTTTGGTTTTTCACCAAGAACCATTACACCCCTAATAGAAAGTCATAGAAACTGCTGTAAACAATATACAAGTGAAATGTATGTCGATGATGCTTTTGTGTTTGTAGGCAACAGAAACTGGTGCTAAGAAACAATTCACCCTCTACATCACAACAACTCAGACTTCTCATCAGGGGTCAAGACCAAGATTGTTTCCAGGTAAGCAAATGCGAGGAAAAACACGGGTGTTGGTGAATATGCAAAACAGTTGGTCAATAACTTGCTGCATATTTTAGAGTATGATATATATTTTAAAGGGTTACTTCACCCAAAAAATTGTCATTACTCACCCTTATGTCATTCTATACCCGTAAGACCTTCATTCATCCTCAGAACACAAAATAAGATATTTTTGATAAAATCCGATGGCTCAGTGAGGCCTCCATTGACAGCAAGTTAATTTACACTTTCAGATGCCCAGAAAGGTTCATGTGACTACAGTGGTTCAACCTTAATGTTATGAAGAGATGAGAATACTTTTTGTGCGCCAAAAAAACTAAATTTTATTCAACAATCTCTAGTGATGGGCGATTTCAAAACACTGCTTTTGAAGCTTTACGAATCTTGTTTTGAATCAGTGGTTCGGTGCGTGTATCAAACTGCCAAAGTCACGTAAAGCATTGAAATTTCGAAACCCTTATGAAGTAATAAAGCCTTGTTTACTGAAATCATGTAACCTTGGCTGTTTGATACATACTCCAAACCACTGATTCAAAAAAAAGATTCTTAAAGCTTCTTGAAGCAGTGTTTTGAAATCACCCATCATTAGATATTGTTGAACAAAGTAATATTTGTTTTTTTTTTTAAACTAACCCTTTAAGGCACGACTTGCATGTAAATTAAGTGTCTCAGAGCTGCTTAGTAATACTCCTGCATGAATTACTCTATACAGATAGTTTGGTTCGCTTATAACGTGCATTTGAAAATGCAACACTGCAACATTTTTCCCATATTTCAAAAGAGAATTGGTTTTGAATCTGTTGTCAAGAGACTTCCTGCAGTTTTCCAGCAAAATAAAAGCTTTGATTTTTACATTTGAAAGCAAAGATATTACAGTCATAAATGTTTGTAATATTAGTTAGTCCGATACCAAAAACCAATACCAGGCATGTCCAGACAAAGAGAAGCAAACAACAGAACTAACAGGGATATGAAAATGAAAGAGGTCTATGAAGTAAATGTAATATAATACAATATTAAGCATAAATTCAATATTTGAATTTATTTGTGTACTCTTTGATTGGTGGATTTTTCTGTACAGCATCGTGAGAAGTTACGGGTTTTTCACCACAAATTCTGCTGTTAGACAATTTTTAAAATAAGTTGAATTAACACAGTGCTTCAACAAAAGCACTTACCATCAATTAACAGCTTCTGAACTCACTGCAAGTCTGTTTTTAAACGTGCAAGTAATTGTTAAAAATCAATTTCCCTGTTGAGAAAATGAGTGGAGTTTACTTTTTTCTTGCATTCTATTGGCCTAGGATAAGCAGTCAACCAGCTACTTGTTGTTTTTTTTTGTTTTTTTTAGAGCTGGTGGCAGTATATTCACATGTCTATCATTTATCTTTTCTTTCCTTTTGTCTTTTTCGGTGTCTCAACCCTCCAGCTGCAGAGTTCATTCGGCCCAGATGAGCGACTGACACGCAACAGAGAGCTGTCAATCAAACCCAAAGAGGATGTGACTGTTCATCTGCTCTTTGCTCCTACTCGCGTTGCCTCCATGCTGGCCAAACTTGAGATCAAGCAGTCTGCTGCACGTCCCTCCCAGCCTGGTGTCAAATTCACTGTGAGTTTATTTATATTCTCTGATAAACTGTAATATTGTGCTACAAATAGGTGGTGTTAAGTTTTATCATGGTGTTCTCAGATCCCTTTGTCCGGATATGGTGGCACAAGTAATGTGATCCTAGAGGAGTTGAGGAAACGTTCAGATGGTTATGTGGCCACACTGGGTGGAGTGCAGGCCGGCCGTATCAGTAAACTCTGCGTGTGCGTGCGGAACACAGGTTCACGTGCTGCCTTTGTAAAAGCAGTACCCTACAGCAGTCTTCAAAATCGCGCTGTCATGGACTCTACTATTATTAGCTTGTCCCCATCACAGTTTGTCCTGAAAGAGAGAACGCAGGAGGTGAGCCAAGTGCACGTTTTACTTTTGTTTAAAAAGAAAAAAAAAAATCTATAGGTTTTGTGGTGGGGTGTTTGTTTGTTTTTTTTTTTTAAACAAAAGATTTCTTCCACATAACATTTAAAGAGTTGATGCAGAAATTTCTTTTGGACTGATATCCATGTTTACACGTTTATTTGCTTGGAAGATTTATCAGTGCTGCTTCTACAGGTGATCACAATAGCGATGAAGGCTTCACGCCGAGAGCAGGCTCTCTGTCAGTCCGGTGCCTCTCTCCTTGCCACTGTCTGCCTCTTCTGTGGGGACGAGGTCTCTCGACAACAGTTCAGGAAGTCTGTGACTTTTCTCATTTGAATAAATAAAAATCTTAAGTTCTGAGAATTTAATTTGAAAATAACTAACTGTTAAAATAACTAGTTATTAGTTGGCTATTAACCAATTATACATTACTATTCTTTTGTTTTTTCTGATGCTGCTGACTTTTTCTTATGCTGAAGAATGCATTTATTTGCTAAAAAATACAGTAAAACATTAATAATACAATTTACTTTTGTAAAATAAATGTAATTTTATTCCTGTGATGGAAAAGCTGAATTTTCAGCATTATTACTCCAGTCTTCAGTGTTAAATGATCCTTCAGAAATCATTCTAGTATGCTGATTTGATGCTCAAGAAACATTTGTATCCGTGGTATCAATGATAAACAGTTTCTGCAATAATAAAAAGCAGCAAAAACTGAAATGCTTAACACAAACTTTTGAATGGTAGTGTATTATTTACTAAAATAAACTTAGGATCCTTAAACAAGGATGCATTAAATTGATCAAAAGTAATAGTAAATACATTTATAATGTTAAACAAAAGATTTCTATTTGAAATAAATACTTCTCTTTTGAACTTTTTATTCATCGAAGAATCCTAAAATTGACACTGAATGTGACACTTAAAATTTGAGTAATGATGCTGAAAATTCAACTTTGCCATAACAGGAATAAACTACATTTTAAATTGTTTTGATAGCACTTTACAATAAGGTTTCATTTGTTAACATCCGTTAATGTATTAACTAACAATGAACAAATCGTTTATGGTATTTATTAATCTTTGTTAATGTTTTTTAATAAAAAAAACATTATTTTATGATATTAATGTATTAGTAAATGTTGAAATTAACATTAGATTAATAAATTCTGTAGAAGTATTGTTCATTAGTTAACTACTTTAGTTAACATGAATTAATAATGAAAGCTTATTGTAAAGTGTTAACAATGTTTTTAAATAGTAATATTGTGAGATTACAAATTAAAGGAATGGTTTTCTGATTTTACTGTATTTTTGATTAAATAAATGCAGCCTTGGTGACCAAAAAAATAATAAATAAATAAATATATAGCTAAAATATAAAAAAAAAACATCTTTCTAAATTTACCAAATACAAAGTTTTGACCAGTAGTATATGTTATCATATATGCAAGATTTGATCTTAATATCACAATATACCAATTATGGAAAACTGACGAGCTAATGAAAGGTGACATTTTTCGTATATTTGCAAAGGGAAAAAAAATTAAACTAACCCAATTTATATTTTCTTAGAGGCTTCTATTTGAATATAGTAGTTTGCCTCAGATTGTAAAATCACTTATTTTTCAAGTGTTGTAGTCATCCATAGTGCAATAATGATCTTTTTGGATATTAAATGGAATTGCTAG
The DNA here is from genome assembly GCA_038088235.1 of Zacco platypus. Lineage (NCBI taxonomy): Eukaryota > Metazoa > Chordata > Actinopteri > Cypriniformes > Xenocyprididae > Zacco > Zacco platypus. Next base: position 25,212,091 of record CM076077.1, on the reverse strand, counting down.
TATATGAATTATGCTTAGCTGTTGAGGATGTTACCTCCTTGATATCCTTAATAAATACTGAATTGATCTGTGAGGAGAAAGTTCAGTTGATTTTTAGACATTTTGTGATGGTAAAACATGTTTTGTAATTTTGTGCTATCGGTTTTCAAGGTTACTACAAATCAAACCAGAAGCAGGGACTAAAGTACTATCTGAGAACAGCTTATTGAAGAGTATCCCCTTTGATGAAATGTTCCTCGGCGAGGAGCAGGTTCAGGAGGGTAAGATGACAAGGATAGGTTCAAATTGAATAACTTTTACTCATTAACTGACCCTGGTTGTGATTTTTGGCTTTATGATTGGTTCATTTTCAGCCTATGATCTCCCTCAGAGGCCAAATGAAGCTCAAATTTTCTATGGTAACATGAGCAAAGTGATGCTGTCACTGTTTGGCACTGTGGAAATGTCAGACTCTGGAGAGAGTGACCATATGGAGTCCATCAGACCTTCACAACGGCACACTTACGAATCAGACAGGTAAGAATCCTCAACAAATAACATGGTGAACATAAATGAACGCTTTCAGACTACACTGCTGAAGTTAATGTGTAGTTCTCCTCGTAGCGGTTTGGGGTCTTCGGGCCGTTACATCAGTAATGTTTCCCTGGACGTGCTGCCAGTCAAAGGTCCTCCATTAAGCCCATCAGAACCTGTGCTGAAACAAACAGACCTGAACCTGGAGAACACCTGGAGCATCAAGCCTGAACAGCTGGTTCTCACTGCACCCAATATCAGTAAGTTTAGGAATGTGTTATTGAAAATGACCTTGTGGTTTAAGTGTTGTTTTAACATTAGTATTTGTTTGAAGCAAATGCACTTAGCATTGTGGGATTGAATGTTATTTTCTGTTGATTTATTTGCAGACAGTGCAGCTGACACCAGGCATGTGCAAATACTGAACCGTTCAAACAGAGAGCTGAGCTTTGAGCTGTCCTGGCCTGCGCACTGCCTGACCATCACCCCACAGCATGGAGTCATTGAACCTCAGTATGAGACTTGCATATAAACAAACACCTGGAAAATCAATGAAACACAATCACCTTAACATTTCATTCAAAGCACATAGCTGATATAAATATTTGGCTTTTCAAAAATTTAAATCTATAGCTGTTTATTTTTATTTTTTTTTCAGGAGCCACTTGCAAATCCTCATCAGTCCTAATCCATCTCTGGTATCCAAATCCTCCATGCTGCCCTGGAGTGGACAGATCTATGTACAGTGTGATAATCAACAGAAGGTACAAGTTTTTTTTTTTTTTTTTTTTGAATGTTTTTTGGCTTTGGCATTCCAAAAAAACCAAAGCAAGTCTCCATAGAAGCCAATGCATAGATTCTGGAAAACTAAACAGCACCACAAGGGACACAAATCAGATCTTTAACAGTTGCGATACAAAATGGGGACAATCAATCCTTTTGATCAGATTCCAATCCGAGACAAATAATCGGATTCCAGTTCGTTTAATTATTTAAATGTCCTCAAAATGTGGATGTATGTTACAGTGGGTACACATAAAATGTCACAGTGTTGCTCTCTCTGTAACGTCCATTCTTATGTCTCTTTCTCTGAAGTCCATTAAAGTCCAGATCCGGCAGGATCTGGCTATGGATGTCTCTGCCACTAGCTGTGCCACGGACCGCTCTTTATGCCCACTACCCCCTCAAGCCGAGACCCCTTCTGTACCAGGACAGAAGCTTCAGAGCAGCAGTGCCCAACCTCAGGTTGAGATCAAGAACCGAACCCTGGTCTTCCCACCCACTGCCTCTGGAGAGTCATCAGGTAACTTTAGAACCTGCCATCTGAACTTTATCACTGTGGTAATGAGACATTAGAACTTTCAATATAATTCTGAAATCTTGGCCTATTAAAATTGTGTAAGGAGAATTTTCTTTTTTCCTTTTGTACAGAATGTTCTTTGGAGGTGGAGAATCATGGAGAGGAAGTGAGGTGGTACCTATCTTCATTTGCACCTCCGTACGTGAAGGTGTGTGATTTATTGGCACTTGCGTAAGAATTTTGGAACCTTTCATTCCTGAGGAAATGTATTGATTTTGACTCTGCTGTTGTTTCTTGTTTCAGGCTGTCGATAGCAGTGGAGATGTTTATCGTGCTACATACTCTGCCTTCAGATGTGAGAAGGTATCTGGGACTTTAGGGATTCAAGAGAGGATGAAGGTAGGGCTGTGTGTGTCCAAACATCATCATGTCTCTGACAAATCTAACATGTTTTAGCCTGTTTTGTTGGTTGTTTTGGTTTGGGTTTTGTTGGTGTTTTTGTTTGACTTTTTTTTGTTTGTTTGTTTTTTGTTAAAAGGTTCCAATCACTTTCCTTCCACGTGACCGAGGAGATTATGCCCAATTTTGGGATTTGGAATGCCACCCAGCAGCCAAACCTCAGCACAAGAGCAGTGTTCGCTTCCAGCTGTGCGCCACTGTAAGTGTCTTGAATGCAATGTTCTATGGTTATAAAAAGACAAAAAAATAGACTAAACTAATGTAACTCATTAAATTTGCCTGCTAACCACATGGGCTGTCAGTAGAAAGTGCTGTTTCAGTCATGGATTAATCGAAGTGCGACTAATGCATGAGCAGTACTCGAATTGGGAATGGTAGTCCATCACAGTTGAGTGTATTAATTTGTGTGTGCAGGGCATAAGAGTAGGAGAAGGATCGAGTGTTAAAGAAAATTGCTCCTTGGTGAAAACAGAAGCCACTGTGAAGAACCGGAAGAGACTGGAGTCTACAGGCTCAAAGATGGGGTAAGAGATCGACCGTCTCTCTTAAAGGATTAGTTCCCCAAAAAAATGAAGTTTCTGTCATTAATTACTCACCCTCATGTCATTCCAAACCCGTTAGACAAGTGCAAAAGTGCAGAGCTTCCGTGTTCTACGTCAGCGTCACATGCATGCGTCGTGGTGCTCATGTGAACCGCATCGGCCAATACTGAGCGGGTGTTCGGACATAAACACAGAAGCTCTGCACTGCGTTCACTCATCAACTGTGTAGGAGAAAGTCAGGAAAGAGGAACAATTGTTGAAAAAAGTTTTTTTTTTTTTTTTTTTTGTGCACAAAGTATTCTCGTCGCTTCATAACATTTAAGGTTGAACCACTGTAGTCACTTGGACTGTTTTAACGATGTCTTTACTACAACTCTGGACCTTGAATGTGGTAATTTTGTTGGTTTCTATGGGAGATAAAAATCACTTGGATTTCATCAAAAAATATCTTAATTTGTGTTCTAAAGATGAACTAAGGCCTTGCGGGTTTGGAACGACATTATTTTACATAATTTTTGGGTGATCTAGCCCTTAAACATGCAAAATTTGGCACTACAATCTGCCACTAATCTAAATCTGATCTATAGAAGAAGAATGAACTTTCTCCTCTCAAACATTTCATAGGGCATATGTTACCGTTTATCTTTAATTCATTCAGATCTTCAACTGACACCCAAAAGAGGGGGGTATATGCACCCCAAAGTCTATACACATTTCCTGCCACACGTGTGGGCTTCACCAGCACGCTGAAGGTTAACTTCAGAAATAACTCCTCCAACACACATGAGGTGAGAACACAGCGCTGCACGACTGACCATCAGAGAGGTCACGTGACATCTGTAAACCAGCAACAACTAATCAATACAGAAATTTCCCTGTTGTTTAAAGTTCTTTTTCTATGAGAAAAGTACATTAAGAATTCACGGAGAAATTATTTACATAAAAAATATATTCAAGTCTAACAACTTCAGTCATTTTGCATGTTGATGTGTGCAGTGTTATTACTGCTGCACCTAAATGTCTGGCATGAGACTTATTTTGAGCTTTTCTAATTAACTTGCAGCTAAAATTCATAAGTCCTAAAGAGCCTTTCCACATCAAGCATTCAAATTATTCTCTAAGGTGAGTTAAATTTTCTCTCGCTTATTCTGTAGTAGTAGCAGGTTTTGCTGTTTGCTCAAGACAATTTAAGAAATAATAGTAAGTAGAAAGATTAAGCATTTCATGTCACTTCCTGCTGCCAATGCCTGATGTGAAGGCTCTGAGTCTGAGCTCAACCACAGGTCGGCCAGTTGTGGGTTTTTTTTTAATTTATTTTTATTATTAGTTTTTTTTTTTTTTTTTTTTTTTTGTGGTGGTTTGTAGCACTATATGCATGTGTTTGTGTACTAAATGTGTGTGGTGTTATAAATTAATTCGATTTTTAATTTAAACTCAAACTTATTTAAATATATTTAAGTTATGCATTCCACATCAGTTGGCTTGATATTTTTTATTTATTTTTTGCTTTAAAAAAAAAAAAAAAAAATTGGGGGGTATTAATGTGTAATTTATGTTCTTAATACCATAACTAGCTTGTGATGTTACAGAAAAAACAGCAAAGTATGGTAATATATCTGCACATTTCCAAGCATTTGAACTTTTTCCATGTGCCTTTCTAGATCACAACACTACATCAACCTCCCTGTGCAGTTCGTGCCGGCCACTGCGGGCCAGTTTTCCGGCACGCTACTCGTACAGACGGACACGGACGCTAAACTCGCCATAGAGCTCAGTGGAGAAGCCTTGCCATAAAGATCTGCTCAACACACCCACTCACCGCCAGCAGAGGCCACTGCAAGACGAAGCTAATAATGAAGAGACCTACTTGAACCTTTTTTCTTCTAAATGCTTTGCAAAAGAATGTCAAGCTTTGTGTTTTCTCCCACCCTTAGTTTTTATAGTTGTCAACTATCATCATAGTCTTTTGGATATAAGCACCATGCAATATGGATATTATATATCCAGCATCACAAATCAACATTTGTCGTCATTTTTATGTTTGCCACAGTTTATCACCTTTGTATCACTGTAATGTCTGTATCAGTTTTTCCTGCCATTTTCTTCCTTGTTGTAAGGATTTGTTCCATTTTGTTTAACTTAACATGAGCTCACCTGTTGATAGTGTTATCACATGAGGCTGGACAAATATTTTGAAGGAAGATCTGCATCACCATTAGTTGAAGATTGCACATGCTCTGTACAGCACAACCGGGGTTTTTTTTTTTTTGTCTGTCGTAGGTATTTATTTTAAATCAGTTCTTGATAAATAAAAATAATAATTTTATTTATTTGTGAGTTGTCTTCCACTATTGTGTATGCTACCTTTTTCTATAATTTATGCTGTTTGTTTGCTTCATAATGAAAAGGTTTTTGAGCTTGTTTAGGGGATGGTGCTTTCCACCACGATACAAACATTTCTTTTTTCCAGTTAGATATTGTTAGAAAAAATTATTTGGATATTGAGTATTTCAAGAAGACTCTTTGCAGCAAGAAATGCAGAATCGATTCTGAGTGTCAAGAGATGAAACCAACACAGAGTGCAGTTCAATCATTGACACAAAGTTTCAGTAATGTAGAAAACAAGAAGTTAAACCATCCGTTCAGCAACTGGAAATACATATAAGGACTATGTGTTAATAATCACATGATGTCTGGGTTAGTCTGAGGGGTAACAAGATTACATAATGTCTAGATATTTGTCCAATGGGACACAAGAAAAAGTCTCAAGTCGGCAAAAACAGAAATACATAATCATAGGGAGACGGGGCACAAGATGTTTTGAATCTTCCAATGGCCACTTTAAGACAGGATGTCTTACTTTTGGAACATCATTGTGCACATATAAAAAAAACTTGATTATTGTATATATATATATCATAAACTCATATTTCATTTCCTTTTTTTTTCAGATATATCAGAAAATCTGTTGCCATGAAATGGTACAAGAAGTTAGTACAACATTCTCTTATGGATTAAATTCCACTCTTAAAAGTACTTAAAAAGAAATGACTGTTTTTATGAATCACTGTATAAGGGTTGTTTAAAAATGTGCGAACAAATACTGCTGTGGCTGTTGCTATTTAAATCCAGCGGGTTTGGTGTCGCAAATCCAATGACGCTTGTTTCTGTGAATGCTGCTATTCTCTCTGACCAATCGGTGTTCTGCAGTATTTACACATCACATGTTAGTAAAGGTACTGCAAGCTCAGAACCTCAGCCGAGGTGATTGTATTGACGCTTGTCCACTGCATGGTACCACTCGGTACGGGACGTTATGGCTCGATTAAATGGTACCACATCGGTTGGGGTTCCAAGCGAGCCATACCTTTATTAAAATGTGACGTGTAAACACTGCAGATCACTGATTGGTCAGATAGAATCGTCACTACTAGCGTCATTGGATTGAGGCGCCAAACCCGCTAGATTTAAATGTGGCTCGTTTTCACCGAGCGGTACAGTTCAGAACCGTACGGTTCGGGAAGGTAAACCCCGATGCGGTTTGCGTTTCCACCAACAGTATGCTATTGTGTTGTCATTACCCTTGTAGCGCGTGCAAGTGACGATTATTTGTCAACCAATCAATGTTCTGCAGTGAGTCTAGCTCCACCCTTTTGGTACCGGTACTATTGTGCTAGGTACTCTAAAGGAAGGGTTCCAAAAAAGTGTTGTGGTTTGGTATTTTGGTACCATTCACAAATGGAAATAATTGCATACTGAACTGAACTGTACTGCACCGCTGTTGGAAACCAGCCAATAGTAACCGCCACCATCATCAATCATGCACAAAATGCACAATCATTTTGTTCACAACTTTTTTTTTTTTAAACGTCGCATGCAAATTGAAAAAAAGAAATGGGTGTATCATGGTCAATAGACGAGGTGTAGACACTCTTCTCGTTGGTAGCCGAAGAGCAGATACACGCCAGTAGAGGCGGCGCAACTTAAACCATCAGTCTATAATCTCATGGTTCGCTTCTCCCCCACTTTGAAGCGACACTAAACTGCAGTGGAAAAGCAAACTTCCTGAAAGTAAAGCGAAACATGCCAAGCAGAGTTGTACCACACAGTTTGTGAAAAGCACCATTAAAGGCACACGACACGATGTAACTTTTTTGTTGTTGTTGTTCAAAAATATGTAAATGAGTCAATACATCAATGCTTTTTCCATAACATTTTTGACTGATTCACTATGGTAAGAGCAGGATGGTTTTTGCAAAAAATATTTGCTGCTACTTTGACACGAGTGGCAGGTAGTTACAACAAGCGAGTAAAGTTGACATGGAGCACACTAAATCTCGAACTTCTGGGGAATCAACCATTTTTAAAAACGCAGAACAGGCAAAAAGAGAGCTCGAAATAAAACAAGAATAAACATTGGCATGGCTTTTCGAATGTTTTTTGTTTTTATTACTCAACAGGTGAGTAAGGTGTTTTATTGAACAAAGAAATCCAAATGTAGCGCTCTTGAGTTCATTGTAAAGCATCTGTTGCGTTGGATCATTTCATTATGGTTGTTTAGCAACAGCAATTTTCTTTCATTCACTTATTTAAAACAAGATTTTTATTTATTAGAACTGCAGTTTTCATTTAAGTACAAGGGTTTAAAATGCCTATATCCATAAATATAAAAATCTGTCCAACCGTAACATTAACATTTGATTATACATATTCTCTAGATCACAGAGACCATCATTTTGTTCAACTCTTGCTAACTTCAAAATCCTTCATACCTTTTTATATAAACAATTACTTGAATATGATCGTATGTCTGGAATACATAATCTGTTTAATTAGACTGTACATCCTTATTTTCAACAAACAGGTAATGAAGCAGGGGAAATTAAGTTTTCTAGATAGCTCAGTAGGGTTGTATTTTCAGTATGAAGACGTTTTAGTCCATGATGGGATTAAATCCATCTATACCCTGAGTGTTGAACATTTCAGGTGTGCTGTGTGAAGAGGAGGGTGATGAGGAGCAGCGGTAGGACCAGCAGCCATTTGTGTAGTGTAACACTTGCAGCTCCGCTGTAGTTGCACAGGTAACCGTTACAGCATGTCACCTGGAATCCATTACCATTACTGTCCACAGAGGCAGTTGCAGCAGCACTTGTGCAGAGTTTTGAAAAGGAGCATGTCTTCACAATGGCAGTAACACCTCCTAAAAACACAAATTCAAAGTTTATCTAGTTTTCCCTCAGCCATGTTGAGGGGGGTGTAATATGTAATAAAATCATTGTTTAAAACATCATTTTCAAATGCATTTATTTTACTTGTTGGATTTATTTGTATTTTTTATGTAGTGCACAGAGAGAGACTAATTTAAATGGTTAACATTAGATCGAAATTTCTTTATTACTCACCCTTGTGTCATTCCACATCCATAACAAGTTTATCTTCAGAACACAAATTAAGATCTTTTTGATGAAGGTTCCTGTCTCTCCATAGAGATCCAACGCAACTACCACTCCAAGGTCCAGAAAGGTTGGAAAAAGACATCATTAAAGTAAGAGCATCGCGACGCGTGTTGCGTTCACATGAGAGCTGGCATTGTTGCGTGAACGCTTTGGATAGTTATTTCGTAAATAAAGTGGTAAATTATGTTTTTTGCGCAAACAAACCACTCACATCGCCTAATGAAATTGCCACATGCCACTGGAGTCACATGGAGTACTTTAATGATGTCTTTTTCCAACCTTTCTTGACCTTGGAGTGGTAGTTGTGTTGGATCTGGAAGATAACAGTAACAGATAACAGTAATTCATTTGCCAATTCATGAAGAATCGCTTGTTTGTATTCCTCACTTGTAAGTCGCTTTGGATAAAAGTGTCTGCTAAATGACTAAATGTAAATGACTAAATGTGGATCTCTGTGGAGAGACCGAAACCTTCATCAAAAAGATCTTAATTTGTGTTCTGAAGATAAACGTAGGTGTTATGGACGTGGAACAACATGAGGGTGAGTAATGAATGACAGAATTTTCATTTTTGGGTGAACTAACCCTTTAAATTGGCTGTATAAAGATAAAGACTAGTAAAAGGGTGAAAAAACATTTTCAAGTAATAACCAGGTTTTGATAAATTATTAAAATACATTTCAACAGCTACAAATAATAATAATAATAATAAATAATTTATGCACTTATCAGATGTCTCTTTATTTGTTTTCAACTGAATGTGGCTCATGTGAGATTTTGCTGTTTTATGACATTTATATATATTATATATGGCATTAGGATAAAATGTAATCTCTATGATTAATCCTATAAAGCTTACTGTATCATATTTGGTACACAAATGTCTCAGATCTCTTTAATTCTTAACTTGATCAAAACTTAAAAAACTGAAAAACCTCTTGTACACAATTTACTTTGTCATCTGATTGATAGTTCACCCTTTTTTAGCAAGTAAATCTCAAATCTAAAAATTGTCCTATGGTGTGACTGTCTCAAGTATGGTTCAATAAATTACTTTTATAAATTAAAAAGAAAATCCTAAAAATATTAATAAATAAACATAAATACATAATTTTACAAGTGTCTATTTTAGATTTTCCATCCATATATTTCTAAAAGCATACGATCTTGGTACATTTTGTCACTGAAAACTACAGTGGTGTGAAAAAGTGTTTGCCCCCTTCCTCATTTCTTATTTTATATGCATGTTTATCACACTTAAATGTTTCAGATCATCAAACAAATTTAAATATTAGTCAAAGATAACAGTAAGCACAAAATGCAGTTTTTAAATGCAGGTTGTTTTTAGTAAGTGTTTAAAACATAACTTAACTGTGTTTTATCACACCCGAGTTCAATTTCTCTAGCCACACCCAGGCCACAAATTATTGGCACTAGAAACGCGCATATTAAATATGATACAGTAGAATAATATATTTATAAATAGGCATTATATTTATAGTTCAACAGAATTTTACAAAGAATGCTTCCTTTAAGTTATGAGAGATTAAATCTCATGCAGTTTTTAAATGCTACCCGTGAGCTAAACAAAGATTGTATGAACAAAGTGAATATAAATATTCACAACAAACACCCTTTCAAAACGAAACCTACATTTTCCTGACTCTTCCCACAGCCTCTCAAATACGCCGGTAATTAAAGGGTTAAATACCACTGTAATAATATTTGTCTATATTTTGTAACTTAAGTTACCTTTATCAAAAATGTTTATTAACGCTACCATTGAGTGACAATATTTCAAAGTGCTGTCCGTCATTTCGACAGAGGTTTTAGAAACCTCAGGTAAAACAATATGGATAAGAAGTAAAAAGGGGAGAAGAGAGGAAGAGAGAGAGAGAGAAAAACTACACATGTACATAATGTAAATAATGTAAATAATGTTCATTGTCAAGTTCAGTTGTTACATGATTTCTTTATTGTAATATTTTTATTTATTATCAGAATTATTTATTTTATTACTTCATGTTACTACTATTATTATATTTAATTTTTTTAGTTTGTTTATTATCAGTTTCTCTATATAAGCTTTAATCAAATGTTCAGTTTTCTGTTTTCCAATTGATTTGAATGCTTTGGCAATGCAAAATGTATGTTTTTGTCATGCCAATAAAGCTATTTGAATTGAATTGAATTGAGAGAGAGAGAGAGAGAGAGAGAGAGAGGAAGAGAGAGACAGAGAGAGAGAGAGAGAGAGAGAGAGAGAGAGAGAGGAAGAGAGAGAGAGGGAGAGAGAGAGAGAGAGGGAGAGAGAGAGAGAGGGAGAGAGAGAGAGAGGGAGAGAGAGTGAGGAAGAGAGAGAGAGAGAGAGAGGAAGAGAGAGAGAGAGAGAGAGAGAGAGAGAGAGAGAGAGAGAGAGAGAGAGAGAGAGAGAGAGTGCGAGTGAGTTGAAATATGGCCTCTAAATAAAACTGTTTCAAATATTATAGACTTTAGTCAGGAAATAGAAGTTTGCCCACATGATTTCTGAATATGATAATGTTCTGATATGATCTGTATACCTCCTATTCAGTGGTTTTCTGAAGAAACGCATTTAGCAGACCGAAACTAAGGTGAGTAGATATCTGATTTTGATTAAAAATATTAATTTTCACGATAAGTTTCGTTGTTGGATGTTTAATAGACATTATTATTATTAGCTTGCTAATTTGACTTTTTTCAATGAAGACAAAGATTTGTTATATAGGCTAATTCTGTAGAGGCACAAATCAAAGTAAAACACAAGTTTAAATCACCCTTTCTGTCATGATTACGCCAAATAAATATTGTCCTACAAGACTTTGTTTCGTAGCTAATACTCTAAAGAAAGATTTCTATAGGATGATCAGCTGATATCTGATGTTCTGGAATAGGTGTTTTTCTGTCTATTCCTTTCAATAAGCTCATTTTCATCAGATCATTTTGCTTCCACATTTTTTATATTTCCTCATACTGAGCTTCTTTAATATCAAGGGCATTTGCTCACCTACTGTGCCTACAGTGGTCATGCAGGTGTCCATCGGAGCCTGGCAGTCCTGAGAGTTTTTGTTACATTCTTGATTTGATGTTACGGAGCCACACACGTAACACTTAAGCGCATTTACTGCAAAAGAGAAAAATAGACTGGCTCTAAAGAAATACATGTATTTATTCATCAATATTAAATTGAATTATTTTTATTATGCAATCTAACAGACAATTAATTCAACATTTTTTAAATTCACAGTAGAGAACACTGTATTCTAATACTATTTCACCCTCATAACATTAGTGCTGGAAAGTAATGTTGTTTACACAATACACATTACAGCTTGGCTAAATATTAACAGTGACTTACATAGTCATGGAAATGGTTAGAACCCAAGCTTAGAAAGTAACCCAGTTGAATACAGTACCGTTTAAAAGTTTGGGGTCACTGAGATATTTTTTGGAAAACATTAATACTTTTATTCAGCGAGGAAGTGTTAAATTGATCAAAAGTGACATTTATAATGCTACAAAAGATTTTTATTTCAAATATACTGTTCTTTAGAACATTCTATCAATCAAAAAATCCTGACAAAAAGTATATTTACACAAAAAATAGCAGTACAACTGTTTTTGTTTACTGTTGTAATAACAATTTATTATAGTAATACTGTACACAGTTACTGATTTTACTGTTTTTGCTCAAATTGGTGCAGTCTTAGTGAACATATAAGACATATTTCCTTCAAACAACTTTCAAAATCCTAGACTCCAAACTTTTGAATGGTAGTGTATATATATATATATATATTAACATTGTTTAGAAACTGTAACTGAATTTTCTTCTAACCACAAAATTAGACATTAGAAAACTGCTCTTTCAAAATTGATCACAGAATATTAACCACGAAAGCATGTTCCAAAATCCAAAATGCAATTCAAGCAAGTGAATGTGAAGCCATACCTGAGTGTACAGTCAGAAGTAAAAAGAGCAGGATAGAAAGAGTCCCCATGCTGTCGAAGCGCCGGCTGTATGTGTGGGAGACGGTCACAGGGTGTTTCTGCCTCAGACTGAAACTCACTGTCTCCTCAAAGATCCACCCACTAGACATTCTTTCACTTGTCCTTTTGAAAGTACTGAAAGAAGTCACACACCAGCACAGCTGGCATTCCCTCATACTTTTGGCCTGCTGTCACAAAGTGCATTCTGACATGATTACTGTTAGATGCTGATTTTACAAACAGAGCATTTTGTATGTAGCTTTGTCATGGATGATGTCATATCCTTTTTGTGCCTTTACGACTGAGACGTGGTGTAAGAAAATTCAGACTAATCTCGACTGACTTGAGTGAAAAACTCAGTGGCACATTTTTTTATTTCAATTAATTAATCATATATGGCTAAGTAAAGATTTCAGACATTTACACTCTAGCTCGAGTCTACAGCACAAATTTGTTTATCTGATGTCATCATCATGGTTAAGTTTATTATTATGTCATCATCATGGCTATTATGTCTCCTCCTAAAGTTCAGACTGAACAGGTCTGACTGCTTCCACTAATGGGTGAAACTGTCACAACAAAGATAAAATCTCAGATTTTTGTTTAGAGGCAGCAAGACGAAAAAGCCAGAAGAAAATAATTCTGTTGTCAAACTTTAATAAAACATTCTTTAATAGTCACATGAAACCTATAGATGTGTAGTTGACTTTTTTCCTGTAAAATTATACTTTCATAATAAACCAGACCAAATTATGCACATGACAAAATGAAAATCTTTAAACATTTGCAATAAATACTGTACTGAAGCTTGCCATTTTTGGAGTATTAAAAAGTCAGTAACCTTTTTAACAAACTTATGTCCTGTTTAAGTGCACAGCATATCAGAAAGGAACTTCAAATGCAAAACAAAGAAAAAATGCAAAGCAGCTAACTTAAAATGTGTTTCATAATATGTAGACTGTATGTTTCTGTTCAAAACAACTAGTGGGTGTTATTTTGGATCTTTAAAAACAGTAGTGCAGATTCAGTAATCACAGGTTTTGCCATTGCAGTCATTCTTTCAAAGGACGTAAAAGCCCAGGTGGCTGTTGCTGTAGTTTCTTTTAGAGCTTACATCACCTTTTAATTGTTGGATGGATCGGCCTGAGTGAATATTACACACTGATTTGGTCTAAAGCAGGTGTGCTCTGCTATTCTCGTCAGCTCTGGCTTGGCCAAGTAGATGTAGCTCTGTGGGATTTTGCAGCAGACAGCAGACAGCAGGATCATTACAAGAATACACAGAACTTTCGACAACTGTAATGTCCTTCTTCAGTGTTCTTAGCATTTCTCCTGTATTGCATGCATGGAGAGCACAAGCTGTGAGAACGCTGCGGACGCTTAGTCTTCATGTGGCTTTCCTTTGGGTTTCTTCCTGTTTGGCGCCCCGTAATCACGTGACCTGGACTTGCTCACTGGGTAAATCCTGAGCACAGTGAAATGAATGTTAGTTCCAATGGCTAATAATTGTACCCTCAATAAAGACTGGGAAACTACTTCAGAACTGTGGTTAATCAAGCTAAAAGCTACTGATAATTTAAAATGGAGTCAAGCTTACATGCATACAAACTACCATTCAAAAGTTTGGGGTCCGAGTCTTTTATGTTCACCAAGTCTGCATTCATATGATCACGAATACAATAAAAATTGTAATATTGTGAAATATTATTACTATTATAAAAAAATCTGCTCTCTATTATAATTCATTTCAAAATGTCATTTATTCCAATGCTAACTTAACAGCTGCAATTACTCTTACTCTTGAGTGTCACATGATCCCTCAGAAATTAATCTAATATGCTGATTTGGTGTTCAAAAAACATCTTTGTTACTGTTGTAACCTCTGCTACCTGATAGAGAGAACGTAATGTGGTGTCGAAGACTGACACTAGGGGGCATATTTGGGAGCCACAATCCTCTGATACTTCAGAAAAGGCCAATGAGAATTGGTGAGTGGAATTTGCATGAATCACTCCCACGGATATATAGGTATAAAAGGAGGCTACGGCCTGGTTGTGGGCTTGGCGGCGGCGGAGCTTGGGCGGCAGCTGCAGGTGGACGCCCTCAGTGACGAGCGCGACCTGTGTTTAATCACTTTGGTCTGCTTCTTTCCTGCAGAGAAATGCTGGGAAAAGTCCTCGACTGTGACGCTGAAGAGGGCACCTTGCGAGATGGGGGCATTGAGAAAGCTCACTTTGTCGACTTCCCTCATCTCAGCAAGGTTTAGCCACAGATGGCATTCCTGAACTACTAATGTGGACATCACCTGGTCGAAAGCCCTTACACTGACTTTGGTCACTCTGAAAGCGAAGTCAGTCGCCGAACGCAGTTCCTGCATCAATCCCGGCTCAGAACTACCCTTGTGCAGGTCTTTTGGAGCTTGAGTCTGATGGACTTGCAGGATGGCCATGGCATGCAGGGAAGAGGCAGCCTGTCCAGCAGCAACACAAGCCTTCATTGTTAGAGACAAAGTGAACTTACAGGCCCTGGACGGGAGTCTGGGACCATTACGCCAGGTGGTGGTGTTTTGCAGGCATAAAGGGCACAGTCCACCTATGGAACCTCCGTTACCCCCTGGCTACCCCACCGTTGAGGCTAGTGAGGGTAGAAGAGCTTGAGAAGCAGGACAGTAAAAGGTGCTTTCCATGACTTTTGGCTCATTTCCACCGAGCAGTACGGTTCAGTTGAGTACAGTACAGTACAGTACAATTCGGGAAGCTAAAACCTGATCCGGCTTGCGTTTCGACCCCGAAAACAGCACCCTTACTTAATAGGCATGGTGTATGCCAGAAAGTAGCGATCGGCGTCATTCTTACATGAAGAAGAATGTGACAGTAAACAACAATAGAGGACATACAGCAGCTTTGTTTGAGCAAAGGCTGAAGGCTGCAATGAAAAACAACCGAAAAAATACACATTGTGTTGTAACGGTATTGTGTTGTCATTCCCCTTGTAGCATGTGCAAGTGAAGATTCTCTGTCAACCAATCAACATTCTGCAGCGAGTGTAGCTCCACCCTTTGGTACCGGTAATATTGGTAACATTTTGCATGGTACCCCAACGGAAGGGTCCCAAAAAAGTGGTACGGTTCTGTATTTTGGTATCATTCACAACTTCTGACAATGTAAATGTAAATAATTGCGTACCATACTGTGCTGATCTGTACCACTTGGTGGAAACAAGCCATTTGTGAGCTCCTCATGTTCTTCCGGGTAGAAAGGCACTGGAGCCCAGACACCAATATCCAACCAATGATGCTCAGAAAAGCCGGATGATTCCACTCCAGCCTGATGCTCTTGGCTGTCCAGACAAGCATAGCTGCCAACTCAGAGTCTCACATAGAGTCAGACTGCACCCAAGAGTGGGAGCCCAGCTGAGTCTTCCACATTAGAAGGCATTAGTCCACCCTCAAATGCTGCTATCGACAGCTCACCTGAATACCAGAAAAAGAAATGTTCCTGTTGTAGAAGGACCAGCATGTGGAGAGGCTGGGGTGACTCCGTCTAGCCAGAAAACAATCGCAACCGCAACATTGCATGATTATGTTCTCACAGTGAGGATATGAGCATCCATGAAAGTTTTCTCAGTGGAATGACCCAAACACGTGAGGCAGTGATCATGGTTGTCCAAGCACGACAAATATCGACCACACCCAGAAACAGCACCGAGGGAAGCTCTGTGGACTTACCTGTGCTTGCTTTTTTAGAGAGACCTCTGTGATGCAGAGTAGTTCTTTCCAGAAGCCGATTCCTCTTTAGAGGTGAAATGGGGGAGTGGCGCATGCAAATTCCATGGGCCAATTCTCATTAGTCTTATTTTTCGACACCAGTGACTGACAGATAGGGAACATTTCTAATTATTATCAATCTTCAAATCAATTATGCTGCTTAATGTTTTTGTGTAAACAGTGATACTTTTTTCAGTATTTTTTGGTAGTTCTCTTACAATAAAGTTTTTTTTTACATAGTTCAAAAGAACAGGATTTTTAAAAAAATAAAATTTATTTGTAACATAAATACCTTAACTGTCACTTTTAATCAATTTAATGTGTCCTTGCATAATAATTTCACTAATTTTCACTAAGTATTGCTAATTCCTTTGAAAAAAAATACTGATGTCAAACTTTTGAATGGTAGTGTACTGTATATAAATATTCATTTGATGCAATAAATCAAGGATTTTAATTAGGGCTACAGCATTAAACCTTATAGGATACACATAGTAAAAAACAAAAAGTGATTTATATAACAAAATGCTAAAACATAGTGATGAACCATTTAACTAAATAATTAATACAAGACTGGAAAATACAATAGGGACAAGAGAAGAAATCATATATTTGATTTAAACCATCCAAACTAAAAGGAATCTTCCCAATTCTTCAGAGATAGAGGACAGTTTAGGAGAATGTGATACAGAATTAATGCAACAGAAACCTACTACAAAAAATAGCTTGTTAGAGGAAAAGTGGACACTGTTAGAAAAAGAGCTGAACTAATGTCATTTTAATGAAAATGTAGCTACATTACCAAGACTGTTACTTAGAATAACTGTACAGAAGTTACTCCTGCAAGGGGCTTTTTACAGATTGACTTGTTCACTCCTTCATCCCATTCCACATGCACCAACTGTATGTTTTCCTCACCTGCGCTGATAGAGGTAGATGAGGAAGACGACATCATCTCTGAAGCACGCCAACTGATGGGGTCCAGGGGTTGTTAATATTCCACTGAACACATCACTGATGAACGTGTTCAAGGCCTGAGAAGCAAAAGCAATTTACCACACATGATCTTTTTTGGACAGGGTCTCTTTATATTGAAATCTTAAGACTTCCTATGAAGCACAAAAACATGTAAGATTGGTGTTAAATATACCAATAAAAAAAATTTATGTATAAAATGTATGTATAAAAATATATATATCAAAAGGTTTTTTTATATTATTTTTTCTACTGAGATATTTTTTGCACCCAAATATCATCATTTAGTTTATGGCCAATGAACTAAATAATCCTTATTAAAAAATAAGCTTCAGCCCTAACGTCAAGATCCTTCTGAAGGATATGCAGAGCGGGAGGTGCTACACACAGCCAGGAACATGTCTGATGACCTTTCACCAAGTCATTGTTTCTCAACTGGTGGGGTGGCTACATGTGCAGAGTACATAGTCAAAGAAAAAACAAAAAAGCATACTTCTAAAAATACTTTTATTTTGAAAGACGTGCATGAACTCAGTTGGTTCAACTGTCAGACGCAGTTTCGTAACCTGTTACAAAATAAAGTCTCTCACTTGTCCTGTCAGATGTTATCTGTGTTCGCGGTGTGCATTCTTGAAGTGGCGATCGCTGTATATCACTTCACTATATATGTGTATAAAGGAGTAAAAGAAAAGACGAGCCTGCAATGTAGTACTTACATTACCAGTTACTAAGTCATAAAATTACCAAAAAGTACCAATAAATTACATAACTGGTTCGTTGCTTGTTAGCGGAGGAGGATTTGCATTCAGGTATGATGTTCATTCTATTCATCAGGATCAATGTTTTATTAACAGTTCATGGTAGTATTGTGTATTTACCATGGTAAATGTAGTTTCTGCAACCTTAACCCAAAATACCATTTTGTTTTATTTTTTTTTCCCATTTTGTGTTATTTTGATGACTGTGGTGGCTCATTCCAATTTACTAACTTTATTTGTTTATTCATCGGTGTTAGCGATATTCTTACGGTACTTGTATGTGTCAACCTTTTTTGAGAAATAAATTTTCTTGGTTCAAATTTTCTAAAATTCTGGGTTGTGGCTTAATGACAACAGTAAAGTCCCATGGTCACACCAGTTGAGAACCACTGATCTAAATAATATTTCCTCCTCATTACCTCACTACAATTGTGTGGGTAGGTCTCTTAACACTAAATACACCGATCAGGCATAACATTATGACCACCTTCCTAATATTGTGTTGGTCCCCCTTTTGCTCCAAAAACAGCCCTGACCCGTCGAGGCATGGGCTCCACTAGACCCCTGAAGGTGTGCTGTAGTATCTGGCACCAAGATGTTAGCAGCAGATCCTCTTCCATTGCTCCGTGGTTCAGTTCTGAAGCTCAAGTGTCCACTGTTGGAGCTTTCAGCAGTGGACAGGGGTCAGCATGGGCACCCTGACTGGTCTGCAGCTATGCAGCCACATACACAACAAACTGTGACACACTGTGTATTCTGACACCTTTCTATCAGAACCAGCATTAACTTCTTGAGCAATTTGAGCTACAGTAGCTCATCTGTTGCATTGGACCACACGGGCCAGCCTCCCCATGTGCATCAATGAGTCTTTGCCGTCCAAGACCCTGTCACCGGTTCACCACTGTTCCTTCCTTGGACCAATTTTGATAGATACTGACCACTGCAGACCGGGAACACCTCACAAGAGCTGCAGTTTTGGAGATGCTCTGACCCATTCATCTAGCCATCACAATTTGGCCCTTGTCAAACTTGCTCAAGTCCTTACGCTTACCCATTTTTCCTGCTTCTAACTCATCAAATTTGAGGACAAAATATTCACTTGCTGCCTAATATATCCCCATCCACTAACAGGTGCTATGATGAAAAGATAGTCAGTGTTATTCTCTTCACCTGTCAGTGGTTATAATGTTATGCCTGATCGGTGTATGTATCATTGATGTTTTAATATGGGTGCTCATTAGTAATGGGGAGTCAACTCCAAAAGATTCCTTGACTCTTAATAGCCCTAGAGTCGGAGTCGACTACAGCACAGGAATTCGACTCCCGTTGTTGTTGCTTGTATGAAAACACTCACTCGTACGTAAGAGCTGGAGCTGTCACAGAAACAACGCAAGAGTCACATAGTTTTATCCTATATATAGCTTATTTACAATTAAATGACAACCAATTACGTTATAATTATATACTGTGCCAATATACTTTGAGCTTTGTGGTTTCATCAGGTTTATATTTATTTGGTTTACAATTTGTTCATAATCATTAAACTAAACTAAAAATTTGTATTTATTTTATTTTTAAAAAAAAAAAAAACTGCCAACAAGAATAAACACATTAATAAGTGTACATTATTGTGTGCATTTAGTGTGTGTGACAGATTGAGTGTTTAATAATTGTTTTGGCTTTTTGTTTATTAGTTTCCATCTTAAGATTGGTGTATATTTTAAATGAGAAGACACTGCTGTGGAGCTGCGCCTTGACATTGAGGAAACCTGTGCGGCTCAATCACTGAGGCGCGTTAGTGGCTGTATAAAAACTGGTCTAAGTGTGGCATTATTATTCCTCTCTGCTGTATTCATGTTTCGTGGGCAGAAAAGGCTTTTGTTGCTATATTTCTTGTTACATGTCCCTGGTGAGTCGCCTGATTTATTGCTCTTTTTCAGTCACAGATCACCATTTAAAATATGTTTGCTACTAACACTGAATGTATTAGTCTCTCATCAACTCTGAGAATGTAACAGGTAAACTGTTTAAGGTCTATTTTTAAAACATTTTACCATTAATGATTTTTCTGTGTGTGAAATAAATTTGTATTTTTGGAAAGTCACCTCTGTCTTTCATCATTTCCGAACTGGCAGGGTACTTTATCTTATTGTAATTCCTTTTGTTTAATTCTTTTTTTGTGGGGTATTATTTTATTTGTTTGGGTAGTAACCTAGGTAGCGTAGTTGGATCCTTTTAAAATCTCTTCCGCCAAAGGTTACGTAGTCATTCCATCTTTAAAATTTGGTAGTATTGGCAACAACTAGGAAACGATGGTGACGTATCATTTCAAGGTAATGTCATCTCTAAATTGGACTAATCTGGCCAGTTTCACTAAGGGCCCAATTTTAATGATCTAAGCACATGGCCTGAAGCACATGGAGCTTACATGCACATGCATATAGGGTGTGTCCGAATCCACTTTTGCTAGTTTAACGATGGCCAGGTCATAACGTTATGGCCAGGCGCATTCATGGTCCAAAAGGGTTGTATCTAGTCTCTTAATGAGGGCAATAAACAAATCATCTGTCATCTCCTATTCCCTTTAACCCTTGTGCATCCTTATAGACATTTTTGTCCATTTCAGTTTTGATTTTTGTTATAAGTGTGCATTTGTTAATGCCAACTACATGAATTTTGGCTCAGGTGTTTATTTTTATTGGAATTTTAATATTTTACCCTCATTTCCTTCAAAAAAATCAATTTTACCCTCCATACAAAAAATACTCACACCTTGCAATTTTTTAACGCACGACCATTTGACTATAAAATGATACAATATTTGCAAATAGGCATTCATTCTATCGGCAAGGCTTCAAATTTTACATTTTTACCATTTTTTACTAGATTGTGCCATATTTTCAAATTTGGCATATAAAAGAAATACTTGCTTTATTTGTGTTTTCTACTTATGCATATTATATAGTCAATTGGAAAAATAATACAGCTATAATTGTGTGGGTATGTTGGTAAGGATGTCAGAGTGTAGTTTGCATGTGTTTACTGAAAATTTAATGTGTGTAATTAGTTTGAAAGAAATTATATTGTACTGGCAATCAAAAATCCCACTCCATGTATGAGTCCCACCCTTGGCAGGGTCACAGGGCCATGCGAAAAGCTTTGAGGTTTTTCTTTTTCACCCAAACACGCATCTTAACCCTTGATTGCACTTTTTCACTTGTTATTGTTTTTGTACGGAGATAAAAGGTGCGGTTGAATTTGAAGCAGATGTTCAGAAGCCCCTAAACACATTATTTTAGTTTTCACTACAAGAAAATGCTGATTGTTTAGTCTGGTAGATTTTATACAAAGTTTGAGTTCACACAGGTGTTTGCACAGGTGTTCTCACAGCCAAACCTATAAATATGTAGTGCTTGAGGGGTTGATCATTTCATTGTTCGCAAGATGAAGAGAGGATTGCAAGATAACTCAGCAGTCACTCATGATTATTATTTTTATAGAAAGCAACAGTGGCGTTATGTAAAGAAACCGATTTGTAAAGCGTTAAAATTCTGAAAATGAATGAATGTTTGGTAATTATGAATAGAAGAGATGCTGATATAAAAAAAATAGTGAGTGAAAGTGGAAAAAAATATTAATAAAAATATATATAAAAATATATTAAAAATACCTTTGGCATTATGTAAACAAACCAGCATTTAAAGGGCTACAGTTCTTAAAATTAATGAATGTTTGATATCTATGGATAGAACAGATGCTGGTTAAAAAATTGACATCAGTGAAAGTGGAAAAAAATATTAATAATTCATATTTCTATGACAGTTTTTTGGAATGGACATTTTTGTCCATTTTGCATCTATGTGTAACTTTTTTTTTTTGATGCACAAGGGTTAAAAGCCAGATGGCAGATTGCTATTTACATGGCGGAATATAGACATCCTCAACCCAATGAGTTTAAACAGTAAATCAGTTTAAACAGTGTGTATTGCCACGATTACTGGAAATAGGTAATTCTGATACAGGCAATGACTATCTATTATGACATGTAGGCATTTTTATCTTTATGTACACAATAATAATCTTTTACATAGTAATCCTTTTGTTTTTAATATTTGGCATGTTTGTGTGCTGCTGCACTTCCCTGTGTGTGTAACAAGCAGAGTGCATACGAGTTGTGCACCCCCCATATTACTAACGCACCCTTATAAATAACAAATTAATGCTCCATTGATTTTAGACCAGGTTTTTGTTGGTCAATGACGCAGTAATTTTAAGTTGCCTCAAAATCAGGCACCAACAATTCGTCTGAGCCCAAGTTTTCAGACCAGCACACCCATGGGCGAACAGATAGCTTGAGGGTGCATTTGCTATTTAAACAATGTGGGCGCTGGACGTGAAAATGATAACTACGTCGGGCTGAAACAAGCAAAAAAAACACTTGCGTGACGCCAGGTGTATGATAGGGCCCTAAAGGTTTGCTGTTTTAATAAACGTAGTTTTAGGCTTTATGTCAGAAAAAAAGAATAGCTTACATTTAGTGTAATAATAATGGCAATCTTGTATTCTTATATTGCTGACCCTGTTTTGACTTGATGTAAATGGAGCAAACTGAATTGATTCCGGGATCAGAGTTGACTCTAAAAAACATGGAATCGAACACCACTAGTGCTCATGTGTTGATGCATACACAAATTTTAACAGCTTAAGGTCAATTTTGTTTTTTTTAACTCCTGTGGTTTTAGAATGATGTGAGCTGCAAGTAAGCCTACAACAGTCAAAGACATCTGCTAAGCACGTTTACATAGAATAACAATGCAAACGCAGCACAGCAGAATGCAAAAATGTCTTCTATGGCCGTATTATATGGTTGAAGTGACCCAATTCTGATTTTCTCCTTCCATGTGGCACAGATCGGATATGACCTAAGAATATGTGTAGCAGGTGTGCATTTAGAACATTATTTTGTGATTCCACTTGCCATGACTATTTTTGGGTTTTCCTCTGCATTTTACTTCTTTCCAGTCTGCATGGGTTTTCACAGCGGTAGGTCACACAAGTTTACGTGGTGATTCAATAAGGGCCATATTTTGTGTAAAAGATGATTTCACATGATTTCACACAAGTATACAAAAAACAAATTACTGCACCATTAATTTTAGAGCAGGATTTTGTTAGTCAATGACACAGTCATTTTCAGTTACCTCAAACTAGCAAAATAGTCTCAGGCGCCAACAATCAGGCCAAAATTCCAAGCTTGGAGTTCTCCCCCTCAACAGCACGGCAAATACACAACCTTTACTCTATGTAAGTGTGAACTCTTGAAGTGGTTTACTTGACATTAATTTTATCTTTCTCAGCATTGTGCATTGCTGCTGCATGCTGCTTTAACTGCAGCACGAGTCCTCATATTTGTTTGTGTTACCCAGATTAAATAAATGAGGACCTGATGGGATGAATTTCAAGTTCGCCATTTGTAAATATGACATGTGATCTGAAATATCTCTGACTCCAGGAAACATTGCTGGGGTTAGACTGAAGAGACAGGGAAAAACTCTTGATGACCCTTTGCGTCACGTCACTGTGATGCTCGAAACTGCCCTGATCCAGAGCTGGCTCTAATATTCGACACCTCAGGATGCTGAGCAGTGTACTCAAAATAAGTTTTTGACTCGCATGATAAGTCTTTTGGAACAAATGTTGGAAGAGCCGTTCTTGTCAGCAGGAAGCAAGAGTGTATAGACATAAAGTAAGGAATGGTGTAACCAAACAAAATTGAGAATGTGAAGTCATGCACTTTTTTAAAGTACTTTTTCACACTGTCCAATAAACAGTCTGTGCTTTAACTGTCATGGCTCTGGCCACAGAGCATCGCTTGCTCTGCCAGGACTGCCCACAAACCACAAGTTAAACAGAGCAGTCCAGACTCTTTGGGAAACTAAATGGCCCACATGAGGAGGGGACAAGGAGGGCCATTCATCCCCTGGAAAGAATTTTGTAGTTTTGAAGTAGTGTTGGTGACAAGACAAAAGTGATTTAACAAAATGTGCAGAGACTTAACAAAAATTATGATCTGTTCTGTACTGATGCTTTGGTACACAATGTTGTTTCGCTGCGAGGCATGCTTGACAATGGGCTATGGCCTGTACTATGAGTACACAAGCCCTTCAAACTCATAGAAGCAAAAGTACTTACCTCAGACCTCCAACACTGCTCAAACTTATTGGCTGTGGTGGACAGAAAACAAGCCCACTGGGAATGTGTGATGTGTTGATGAAAGTGTTCGACTGTTACTTCTCTGTACCTGCCTTAATTGTTGAGGGGCAAAATGCTGACCTAATTTTGGGGAGTAATGTCATAAAACATCTCATTCATGACATGAAAATATCAAGCGATTTCTGGGGGAGAGTATCTGACTCTCAAGGCAAAGATTTTGATACAAGGGCTTTGATGCAACTCTTGGTCATGGAAAGGAGTGAATCCTCCTACAAAAGCAGGGAAACATGCTATCACTTTGGAATCCATGAAAGAACAAATAGTGTGGGGAAGGCTAGTTAGCAACAAAATCCTGGGGGGGGGGATGTGTACACCTGCATAGCTCTTGAAGACTTTGTTGTTGACTGTTTTGACATGTTTTTTCAACAGATGAAAGATTTGCAGTGTAATGAAATGGAGACTGAAAGCCGAACAAAGTACTAAGCAGTGCGAGACTGAGAGACAACACAGCAAGCCACATGGGTTGACTGGCTCAATTCACAGCTTTTACTATGGCATTTGGTCTTTATGAATATAGTAGGCTTCCACAGGGTCTGTGCAGTAATCCTGTGACATTCATAAGAATGATTATGAACATATTTGGTGATCAGAACTTCATGAGCATGCTGTGCCATCTTCATGACATCTTCATTTTCCCTCTTGATGAACAGCTTGCTTTAGAACAACTAGAGATGGTATTCCAGAGGTTCACAATCTGAAACTGTCTCAAAAGATGTCGAGAGAAGGCGTAACTACAGATCCTGAAAAGGTTAGAGCTATTGTTGACATCACAGAACAGGATCTTATGGAAGATGGCACTGACATTCCATCTCAGACAAAAATAAGGTCATTTTTTGTGAATGGTGGTTTTCTACCAGCAGTATAGTGAAGAATGTTCTCGCAATTGCCCTTTTTGCATTAACATCAGGCATGACACACTAAAGGACAGAAACATGTAACTGGATCCAGGAATATAGAAATGCCTTTAGTGCGCTGAAACAGGCTTTACTTGAAAGAGTCATTCTGGCACACCCAGATTTTAGTAAACCCTTCTTGCTGTCTGTTGACACTTCCAGCAATGGGCTTGGCGAGGTGTTTTCACAGGCAGTGGTGGGTGGAGAGGAGAGGTTGCTCACCCCATAGCCTTTGTAAGCAATTCACTTAATTATGCCCAATTAAAATATCCAGCACACAGAGAGGTTTTTGCTCTCAAATGGGCAGTCTGTGACAAATTTAGTCACTGGCTCAAAGGTCAGCAGTTCTCAGTATGGACAGACAACAACCCACTGACCTACATTCTTACAAATCCCAAATTGGATGCTTCCGAGAAAATAGAACAGAACACTCTACCTAACCAGATGCCAGTTATGCTAGCAAGGGATGGAAAAGAATATATAAGATGCTGCAGCAAGTCGCCAGAGCCTGAGGCAAGAACTCCTCTTTAAAGTGTTAAAACATCAAGACCACTTGAGCTGGTTTGCATGGATTTTTGGTCTACAGAAGTCTCTAGATGTATTAGTTGGGACAGACCATTTTACTAAGCTGGCACAGGCTTATCTTTGTCCTTTTCCATCTGCAAAGGCGAAGAAGCTATGGGACAACTTTTCTGTATCTACGGCTTTCCTGAACAAGTATATTCAGATCAGGGAGCCAGTTTTGAAAGCAGCCTGATATCTGAAATGCTTCAGTTTGCTGTTGTTCAAAAATCCCATACGACTCCTAAACACCCAATGGGGAATGGGATCGTTGAGAGATTCAACCGTACATTAGGCAACATGATTCGTGCCTTACGACTTAAAGTAAAGCACAGATGGCCTCAAATGTTGAAGTCTCTCAGTTTTTGCTAAAATGCCACAATTCACGAGACAACTATTTTTCCTCCATTCCAGTTGATGCTTGGTAGAACTCCCAGGTTGCCCGTCGACATGATGTTGGACTCTGTTCTGCTTGATGACCAGGTGGTTGACTATAACCAGTATGTGCAGTCTTTCAGAGATGATCTTGCACAAGCGAAGAAAGTGGCCCAATGTTCTGCCTCGAAACAAAAACAGAGGCAAGCAAATCTCTACAATAAAAAGCAGAAAGGTGTTCCACATCAGCGATAGAGTGCTACTGGCCAATAAAGGCATGCGTGGCAAGAGGAAAAATGTTAATAGATGGGTGAGTCACATCTACATTGTGACAGGAATGAATGATGAGGTTCATACTTTCTGTATCAGATATTGTGTGACTGGTACTGAGAAAGTTTTTGTTATTTTTACTATATGTTTTATGTGAAATTTCCCTCAGGAACAATAAAGTATACCTTAACCTTAACCTTGATCTCGCAAGACTATGGGTGATCCATCATGGCGGTGCACTAAATGCAGCAACGTAGCAAAAACAAAACAAAACAGACCGATCATATATAACTAAACTACTATTACCAATCTTAACATTTCAATACCAGAACCACATAAACCCACCGAAACTTTGGAAAAGTTCATAGACGACTACTTTTGCAGACTGTCCAACATGCTGCAACCACAAAAGAAACAACCACGCCGGGAATATTCAGCAGAGTCAGAGAAAGATCCTACAACGACAACGATAGAGGTGGGTCTCCTAGAATCGATTAACAATAAACTGGCAATCCTTGAAATACTTCATCAAGATATCAAAGACCTTAAAACCAGTCTTGAATTTAGCCAGTCCCAGATAGAGTCGCTGCAAAAAGAAAACAACTAAATGCATACAAAGACATCAGATCAACAATCAACAGTCAGAAAAACGAAAATAAACTGCTGAAAGAGTCCATATTAGACATTCAGTGTCGTAGTATGGACGATAACCTGGTCTTCTCAGGTATTCCAGAACAAATCCAAGACAACCCGGAACAAGCTGTTAAAGATTTCAAGATCTCTTCTCTTAAACTCCCAAAAGAAACTGTCAGTAACATAACTTTCCACTGTGTCCACCGCCTCGGAGCTAACAACAACAAAAATGCAGATACTAAACGCCCACGTCCCATTGTTGCAAAATTTGAACATTACAAACAGAAAGAACTGGTTAAGAGCAAGGGTAAAGAATTGTGACGAACTACATTCAGACTTAACGATCAATTTCCACGGGTCATCCAGGACAGACGGAGAATACTAATCCCCATTATGAAACAGTTTCGCCAGAACGGAAGGAAAGTGGTCCGCACAGTTGATTGGCTATATGTTGACGGTCAGCTTTATAGAAATTAGACTATATCGTGGTTATAATATGTAAACATAAAAAATTAACAAACACACAATTAACACAAATATACTCTGCATCCTACAACTCAAAGAAAAGAGGCGTAGCTATATTATTCAATAAAAATATAACAGTTATTAATGACTCTACTATATCTGACCCAGAAGGGCGATATGTTATCATTAACATATCCTTTAATAATAAAATACTAACTGTCGCTAATATATATGGACCAAACACCGATGACCCCCAATTTTTTTTAAACTTCTCCTCAATAGCCAACTTTTCTCAATCAGGTATCATAATCGGAGGAGATTTTAATACAGTTATCGATTCAACTCAAGATAAATCAACTACAACACCGCATTTTAAACCATGGCAATCGACAGAAATCATAAAACAATACATGGCTGACTTAGGTCTTGGCGATAGCTGGAGACTTACAAATTAAACTTCACGAGAATACACTTATTTCTCAGCAGTTCATAAGTCATACTCGCGTATTGATTATTTTTTAACAAGCAACTCCCTCATGCCAGACATTTTAAATACAACAATTAACCCTATTATTATATCCGACCATGCTCCAATCATTATAACTATCAATAATACGGTGGTTACAAAAAAATCATTTAGATGGAGGATGAATATACAGTGGGTACGGAAAGTATTCAGACCCCCTTAAATTTTTCACTCTTTGTTATATTGCAGCCATTTGCTAAAATCATTTAAGTTCATTTTATTCCTCATTAATATACACACAGCACCCCATATTGACAGAAAAACACAGAATTATTGACATTTTTGCAGGTTTGTTAGAAAAGAAAAACTGAAATATCACACGGTCCTAAGTATTCAGACCCTTTGCTCAGTATTTAGTAGAAGCACCCTTTTTTTGATGGAGAGAGGAGATCGTGGACGAGCGAACTGGGACACACACTTCGGTGCTGGCGGTGGAGAGCTGAGTGATCCTGGAGAACGATGGCTGGCGAACACACTGACAGACGGTGGCACACAGAAGGGAACACGAAACAGAGACAACGCTCGAGCAGGAACATGAGCAGGTAGGATATTCGGGTAAGAGAGCCCTTATCGCATGAACGAGACCAGACAATGAGCTGTGGTAAAGTATGTGCTTAAATACAGAGTCCGTGATGAGGCAATGAGATTCTGGGTCAGGCTCTGTGGAGGGAACAGATACGGGTGAGTGACAGGGTTTCAACAGTGAGACATGGAATGTGGGGTGAATTCTGTACTGTGGTGGTAATTGTAATTGATACGTGACCGGGTTGACTTGTCTGACGATGGGAAAGGGACCAACGTATCTGGGACTCAGCTTCTTGCAGGGCAGACGCAGCTTGATGTCCCTGGTTGAGAGCCAGACCAGCTGTCCGGGCTGGTAGGGAGGAGGATCAATGCGTCGGACATCAGCCTGAGTCTGTTGTCTGCGTACTGCCCGTTGGAGATGGTGGTGAGCTGAGTCCCAAACCCTCTCACTCTCCTGGAACCAATGATCGACAGCGGGGACGTCCGAGGGTTCCCCTGACCATGGGAATAGAAGAGGCTGGTACCCGAATATGCACTGGAAGGGAGTCAGTCCCATGGATGCCTGATGGAGAGAATTTTGTGCGTACTCGGCCCAACCAAGGAATTGGTTCCAGGAGTCCTGGTGGCCATGACAGAAGGTTCGCAGGAAGCGAGTGATCTCCTGGATCTTCCTCTCCGTCTGCCCGTTGGACTGGGGGTGACAGACTGACGGCCACACCTAGGAGTTTGAAGAAAGTTTGTCAGACATGGGAGATAAACTCCCTCTATCGGAGACTATATCTTCGGGGATTCCGTAGTACCAGAAGACATGGTTGAAAAGTAGCTCAGCAGTATTCATTGCAGTGGGCAACCCTTTTTGGGGGTATGAGTCGGCAGGACTTAGAGAAACGATCAACAATGACAAGGATACAGGTATGCCCTCCGGAGGGCGGCAGATCCGTGGCGAAATCCACTCCTAGGTGTGACCATGGTCGTCGAGGAACGGGCAGAGGAAGGAGCTTGCCGGTGGGTAGGTGTCGTGGTGTTCTCGAAACCGCACACCCAGCACAACCCTGGACGAACCTTCTGATATCCTGAGCCATGTTTGGCCACCAGAAGTGTTCTAGAAGCAGTGAGAGGGTACGGTTGGCCCCTGGATGGCCAGTGCCCACTGACGCATGTACCGCGTGAGTGTTGGGGGTGCGTTGAGCACGCGGTACATACGTGTATCCTGGGGGACACCCCGGTGGAGGCGGCTCATTGGCGTTGGAAGAGGCGAGTTCTTCATCCAGGGACCACTGGATTGGACAAACCGCTATCTGGGTAGGCAAGATGGGCTCAGGACTCTCGGGATGGTCTTCGTGGGCGTGGATTCGGGAAAGAGCATCCGCCTTCATGTTCTTACTGTCTGGACAATAGGATATGGAGAACTTGAACCTTGTGAAGAACAGAGCCCATCTTGCCTGGCGAGGATTAAGACACTTAGCATCTCAGAGATATTGAAGGTTCTTATGATCAGTAAGTACCAGAAAGTCTTCCTTGGCTCCTTCCAACCAATGTCGCCACTCCTCCAACGCGAGGAGTCCATATGTCCAATGTCATAGTTGGCCTCTGCCGGGGTGAACTTCTTGGAGAAGAAGGCACATGGGTGTAGACGAGGAGGGTTCCCCTGCTGCTGTGATAATACCCACTCCGACTCCTGTAGTCGAAGCATCAAGCTCCACGATGAACTGCTTATTGGGATATGGATGAGTAAGGAGCAGAGCGGTAGTGAAGGCTTCCTTCAAGTAGTCAAAGGCGATCGTGGTGGCTGGTGTCCAGGACAGAGACTTGGGCTTATGGCGAAGGAGATTTGTTAGGGGAGCAGTGATGGTACTGTAATTCTTGATGAATCTGCGGTAGAAATTAGAGAATCCTAGGAACCTTTGGAGGTCTTTGATGGTCTTGGGCCGTGGCCAGCTCCGGACAGCTTCTACCTTCCCTTCGTCCATCTTTATTCCTTGTTTGCTGATGTGATAGCTAAGGAACTGGACAGAAGATTGATGGAAAGTCCAATTTTCTGCCTTGAGGTAAAGCTGGTGTTCCCGGAGAGTCTGAAGGACCTCCGCAACGTGAGTGCGATGTTCGGCCAGACTCCGGGAGTCAATCAGAGCCTGACCGATCTCTGACAGCAGACTTATTTAACCTTAATTTTACCTCACTGTTAAAAACAATAGAAGATGATTTAACTCGATGGATGAATCTACCACTCTCCATTTTAGGTCGAATTGCAACAGTTAAAATGTGTATACTACCAAAAGTGCTTTATTTATTCACCATGACTCCTGTACAACCAAACAAAAAAAAATGGTTTACATCATTAAATCAAATAATAAGCAAATTTTACTGGAAAAACAAGAATCTGAAAATAAGCTTACAAAAACTTCAAAAAATAAAGCTCAAGGCAGTCTAGCAGCACCAAATTTTCAACAGTATTATTTAGCATTGCAATTACAATATCTTTGTAAATGGATCAGAAATGATACCACCCAAAATTCATGGTTAGAGTTAGAACAAGCAGAATGTAAGGAAATAATGATTTCAGATCTTCCGTCACAAACAACAAAATCCCTTCAAGGATTCTACAATTAAAACAACTCTCACTGCTTGGTGGAAAAGTAATACATTGATAAATCACAAGCTCGTACCACACATCAACTCACCTATATGGAACAATCCGGATTTCACAATTAATCATATGCCACTTTACAATAGCAAATGGAAAGAAAAAGACATCACATATATACAGGGAGTGCAGAATTATTAGGCAAATGAGTATTTTGACCACATCATCCTCGTTATGCATGTTGTCTTACTCCAAGCTGTATAGGCTGGAAAGCCTACTACCAATTAAGCATATTAGGTGATGTGCATCTCTGTAATGAGAAGGGGTGTGGTCTAATGACATCAACACCCTATATCAGGTGTGCATAATTATTAGGCAACTTCCTTTCCTTTGGCAAAATGGGTCAAAAGAAGGACTTGACAGGCTCAGAAAAGTCAAAAATAGTGAGATATATTGCAGAGGGATGCAGAAGTCTTAAAATAGCCAAGCTTCTGAAGCGTGATCATCGAACAATCAAGCGTTTCATTCAAAATAGTCAACAGGGTCGCAAGAAGCATGTGGAAAAACCAAGGCGCAAAATAACTACCCGTGAACTGAGAAAAGTCAAGCGTGCAGCTGCCAAGATGCCACTTGCCACCAGTTTGGCCATATTTCAGAGCTGCAACATCACTGGAGTGCCCAAAAGCACAAGGTGTGCAATACTCAGAGACATGGCCAAGGTAAGAAAGGCAGAAAGTCGACCACCACTGAACAAGACACACAAGCTGAAACGTCAAGACTGGGCCAAGAAATATCTCAAGACTGATTTTTCTAAGGTTTTATGGAATGATGAAATGAGAGTGAGTCTTGATGGGCCAGATGGATGGGCCCGTGGCTGGATTGGTAAAGGGCAGAGAGCTCCAGTCCGACTCAGACGCCAGCAAGGTGGAGGTGGAGTACTGGTTTGGGCTGGTATCATCAAAGATGAGCTTGTGGGGCCTTTTCGGGTTGAGGATGGAGTCAAGCTCAACTCCCAGTCCTACTGCCAGTTTCTGGAAGACACCTTCTTCAAGCAGTGGTACAGGAAGAAGTCTACATCCTTCAAGAAAACATGATTTTCATGCAGGACAATGCTCCATCACACGCGTCCAAGTACTCCACAGCGTGGCTGGCAAGAAAGGGTATAAAAGAAGAAAATCTAATGATATGGCCTCCTTGTTCACCTGATCTGAACCCCATTGAGAACCTGTGGTCCATCATCAAATGTGCGATTTACAAGGAGGGAAAACAGTACACCTCTCTGAACAGTGTCTGGGAGGCTGTGGTTGCTGCTGCACGCAATGTTGATGGTGAACAGATCAAAACACTGACAGAATCCATGGATGGCAGGCTTTTGAGTGTCCTTGCAAAGAAAGGTGGCTATATTGGTCACTGATTTGTTTTTGTTTGGTTTTTGAATGTCAGAAATGTATATTTGTGAATGTTGAGATGTTATATTGGTTTCACTGGTAAAAATAAATAATTGAAATGGGTATAAATTTGTTTTTTGTTAAGGTGCCTAATAATTATGCACAGTAATAGTCACCTGCACACACAGATATCCCCCTAAAATAGCTAAAACTAAAAACTAAAACTTCCAAAAATATTCAGCTTTGATATTAATGAGTTTTTTGTGTTCATTGAGAACATGGTTGTTGTTCAATAATAAAATTAATCCTCAAAAATACAACTTGCCTAATAATTCTGCACTCCCTGTACATCACTTGTTCTCTGGTAACACCTTCATCACATTTTTAGAATTAATGCAGAAATTTAATTTAGGGAAAGAACACATTATTACTTCCTACAAATCAGGAACTCTATTAAAACCACAACCGGAATTACAGATATTGCACAACTTCCCCAATCATTAAACATATCAATACAATCAGTAACTCAGTAAAGATGCTCACGAAACTATATACTTTAATATCCTCTATAGATACCAATGCAGCAGCACTAGTCAAACAATGGGAAAAAGACCTTAATATCAACACAGATGAGGAATTCTGGAAAACCGTTTGTAAAAATAGCTTTATCTTTAGTACTAACACAAATATTCAATTAATCCTGTATAAGATTGTACATAGAACACACATTACACAACAGAAGATGTACTAACTGCAACCTAAACATACAAGACTCTTACTTTCATGCTCTTTGGTTCTCAGTTCTCATGCTCTCCCGTTTATTAGTTCTGGACAGGTTTTTTCAAAACCAAAATTCCCAAATTCCCTTCATTATGCCTCATAGGTGACACCTCCCAAATTAACCCATCTTTTAAATATCCAATAGCTTTACTCATGTCTCTAGCTATCGCCAAGAAAACAATATTACTAAATTGGAAAAAGAAATGCCAAATATCAATTACACAATGGCTACATCTATTAAAGGAACATATCATTCAAGAAAAACACGGATCAGAAACACAAAACCAGTCATTCAGTTTTAATACAGTTTTTAGCCCACTGCTTCTATCCTTAAATATTGATTAAATCTGGCTGGTGAGCTGATGCCTCATCCTCAGGGTATATACAATAGATGTATTTACAATTAGATGAATAGGAAATGAGAAATCACGCTTCAATAAAAGATTAATAAAGTTTTATTTAATATATATTATTACAATTATAGATGAATATAATGCATATGTTCTTATATGTTATATGTATGTCTATATGCGGGTATATGTATGTATATATATATGTACATGTGTATGAGTATATACATGTATGTATATGGGGGTTTATACATTTTACATATTTTTTTTTACATATATATTAAGTGACTGCGATTTTATATTATGAATATATGATATCTTACTATATAGTCGTACTGTATGCGATAATATGTCTTATGTCTTATGTGTATGTATGTGTGTATATATACACACACTCACCTAAAGTATTATTAGGAACACCTGTTCAATTTCTCATGAATGCAATTATCTAATCAACCAATCACATGGCAGTTGCTTCAATGCATTTAGGGGTGAGGTCCTGGTCAAGACAATCTCCTGAACTCCAAACTGAATGTCAGAATGGGAAAGAAAGGTGATTTAAGCAATTTTGAGCGTGGCATAGTTGTTGGTGCCAGACGGGCCGGTCTGAGTGTTTCACAATCTGCTCAGTTACTGGGATTTTCACGCACAACCATTTCTAGGGTTTACAAAGAATGGTGTGAAAAGGGAAAAACATCCAGTATGCGGCAGTCCTGTGGGCGAAAATGCCTTGTTGATGCTAGAGGTCAGAGGAGAATGGGCCCACTGATTCAAGCTGATAGAAGAGCAACTTTGACTGAAATAACCACTCGTTACAACCGAGGTATGCAGCAAAGCATTTGTGAAGCCACAACACGCACAACCTTGAGGCGGATGGGCTACAACAGCAGAAGACCCCACCGGGTACCACTCATCGCCACTACAAATAGGAAAAAGAGGCTACAATTTGCACAAGCTCAACAAATTTGGACAGTTGGAGACTGGAAAAATGTTGCCTGGTCTGATGAGTCTCGATTTCTGTTGAGACATTCAGATGGTAGAGTCAGAATTTGGCGTAAACAGAATGAGAACATGGATCCATCATGCCTTGTTACCACTGTGCAGGCTGGTGCTGGTGGTGTAATGGTGTGGGGGTGTTTTCTTGGCACACTTTAGGCCCCTTAGTGCCAATTGGGAATCGTTTAAATGCCACGGCCTACCTGAGCATTGTTTCTGACCATGTCCATCCCTTCATGACCACCATGTACCCATCCTCTGATGGCTACTTCCAGCAAGATAATGCACCATGTCACAAAGCTCGAATCATTTCAAATTGGTTTCTTGAACATGACAATGAGTTCACTGTACTAAAATGGCCCCCACAGTCACCAGATCTCAACCCAATAGAGCATCCCACAAATCTCCATCAACTGCAAGATGCTATCTTATCAATATGGGCCAACATTTCTAAAGAATGCTTTCAGCACCTTGTTGAATCAATGCCACCTAGAATTAAGGCAGTTCTGAAGGAGAAAGGGGGTCAAACACAGTATAAGTATGGTGTTCCTAATAATCCTTTAGGTGAGTGTATGTATCAGAAGGTTTTGTTTGGGTTGTAGTGTGTTTTTGTTTGTTGGTTTTTTCGTATGTGGTACTCATATATAAAAACGATTAAATTCTGTGATTAAATTTGAACATCTGTGATTGTTGTACCATTTACAAATGATCTAAAAGTAGGTAAGATTTCGTGAAATACTGTGCAAAAAATGACCACTAAATGTATGTAATATGTAACAGGTATGTTATTCCTGAGTGTTAAGATGCTTTGCTGGAGTATTTAGTGTTTTATGTGGTACTATGGTACAGATTTTGTTTCTCTTGCTTTCCTCTATTTTTATTTAAAATATACCTGGTTGTTTTTTTGGTTGACTGTGTAGCATTTTGATGTTTTATGTTTTTGTTTTTGTTTTGGGGGGGGGGGGTTGTTTTGAAAGAGATCACAGAAAATCAACTTCTCATTAAATTAACACTGTAACATACCTTATACATCAAGATGGACATCTGCAGGTGAGCCACTGATTTTAACTGTGGAGAAATGCAAAAGACACACTTAAGGAACATTCAGAGGAAACGACAGGAAAAAGACAACAGCAGTGAACTCCAATTGAACTGTGTTTTAGAGCTGGCCTATAAACAAACCTTGTAATTGATGAACAGCTGAGGAACCATTGACAGAAATCCAAACGCATAAACACCTTAATGTTTAAAAAGAAGAGAAACTTTTATTTTGACCTCCTTTGTTCAGTAATTAATAAAGTGTGAATTAGCACTTTTTATTAATAAAGCTCTTACCACTAATAAGGCCGTTGGTTATCCAAGAGTACCAACTATTGAGAGTACACAACATAATGAAATATAAATATATTAATATATAAAATTACAAAAAAAAGTTTGTGAACCTTTTTTTGTGAATTTTCTGTATAAATATGACCTATATACACAAATGAATCCGAAATAGAACCTTCTGATTTATGAGTTGAGGCAGTGTTGTTAGGAGAAATGGGCCAAAATACTTTATAATACTTTCAAGCTGACATATAGAACTGATTCACTGTTACTTGGAAACATGTGGTTGCTGCTGTTGAAGGGCGTCCCAAGATAACGGCAAAGATTTTTCAATTATTAAGCGAACTAATCCACTTCTGGATTAGTACGCTTAATAATTAAGTTAAAATAGGTAGTGTTATTTGTTTAACTGGATTTCTCTTTATTTAGTCAGAGGACTTACAGGTAGATCCAGTTTCAATGTAGGTCGAATACATAGAAGATTTTTACAGGTTCACAAACTTTCCAGTAGAGAGGTAGAGAGGTAGAGGTAGAGAGAGAGAGAGAGAGAGAGAGAAAGAGAGAATAATATTTTATTAAAGTAAAAATGTCACCTTTTATTTTGGAGATACAAGTATGAGTATATGGCCCCACTGATGCACAATGGATACATCAGATAGGACAAGAACTTCATGGCCTGTACAAGTAAAGATAATGTACTTGTGAAACTACTTCGGACTAAAAAACATATTTCCAGGGTAAAAAAAAAAAAAAACTGTCAAAGAATGTCAATTCTACAGGAACTCAGAAAACAGGAATAATAATGATCTAGAATAGATGGTTCAATGAACAAATTGAACTGCTTTAAAAAGAATTTGCTCACACCTTAGAATCATAGTCTTCCGTTGCACGCTCAAAATCATCCATTCTTTCATCCTTCAAGGAAACACATTACAATGAGTAAGATTAGTCGGATATTCCTCAAAAAGACCATACTATGCTTACTAAGTATAAGTAATAAACACTTACATGGAATGTTGGTGAAAGTGCTAAGACCTTATTCACTTTCCATAACTACAAATTCAAGAACAAATGACAGTGGAGGAAAAGTCATGTTTGGTTTAGACAGAAATAAATGCCAGCAGTCCAAAATGAGCACATTTCATCTATATTTATACCTCAATTAGAGCTGAGATCCCAGTGGGAAGCAGAATCAGCCAGCTGGATTGCTCTTCTAGTAGATGGAGGAATATTACGATGGTGCTGAAACATCTCCACACAACTGCAGAGAAAAACACAATTTTAAAGCCATTTTTCCCAATTGTGGCAAATTATTTGTGGCTCGTCTTGTCGCACCAACATGCAGAAGCTATTTATTGAGTACCTGATCTTCTAGAAGTACCAGCTAAACTCTTCTTTTCTCGCCAGAACCTTATGTCATTCTTGAAGGCAAATACTTCAAATGACAGCTGCAAAACAGAATATTCCATTATTGGTAAAATATTAATAGTAATATATAATAATGAACAGATTCAGTACATTCAGCCCCGATTTCACAGACAGGGTTTAGATTAAGCAAGGATTAGACTTTAGTTCATTTAGGGCATTTAAGTGGCTTTTATTAATGTGCCTTAGAAAAAAAAACATTACTGATGTGCACTTGAGACAAAATAATGGCACTGACATACTATTAGATATGTCAGTGGAAGTTGCTTTGAGTTAAAACAGCTCAAACATGAATTTTAGTCTGGGATTAGCCTTAAACCTTGTCTGTGAAACCAAGGTGAACATATATATCTTCATAAAGCATTTTTACATGAAATGCAGGCACTAGAATGGACAAGGCCAAGATGTGCAGCCCACTTTCAACAAACATGGCTTTAATTTCATCAAGATTCTGCTCCGAAAATCCTGAAAGAAGGAAAGTTGAAAAACATGCTTATGATTAATACCGAATTAAACATTACACCTGAGAAAG
Source organism: Zacco platypus (assembly GCA_038088235.1). Classification (NCBI taxonomy): domain Eukaryota; kingdom Metazoa; phylum Chordata; class Actinopteri; order Cypriniformes; family Xenocyprididae; genus Zacco; species Zacco platypus. Next base: position 25,174,413 of record CM076077.1, on the reverse strand, counting down.
CTTGAGAATCTAGCTACTGAATTATTTTTCTATTTGATGCATATATGTCATGCATTGTATGTCACTCACCAAAATGTTTGAGAGAGTATATGACAGCTTGTATGTGGATCCATATTCTGAATTTGCGTAAGGTAATGGTGTCATATGATATTGTCAGCGGGACTGCTTTTGTGGTGCTGTTTACCTCCTGTGTAATTTAACACGTAAACTTGCATTCATAAATTAAACGCATTAAATTTATTTTTTTCATTTCAAAACCTTATATAGAATCATCTTTTTATATAGAATTGTCTGTTTTTTCTTTCTTTTTTTTTCTTTTTTTACATACAATTAAGTCCTTTAATCGACTTCTTAGTTCATCAACAAGTAAAAGTGGCAGATACAGTTTCTTTTTTTCCTTTTTTCCATCTTCAACTCTGAGGAAATAAAATGAAAGTGAAACAAACAGTGTTGGATGTCAAGGTAAGATATTAGACACAGAAACACATTATCAAGGTTTCAGATAACAACTCACATTTTCATATAGCGGCGAAGGTCGCTGGGCACCGCAGCGCTGTTGAAGGTGAAATCCTCATTCATTACGTTCAAGGTTAGCCGTGATCTCCAGTAAGAAACAATCTGCTGCTCTTCTGGTGCCTTTACATGGGAAAATATCCACATTTAAGTTGTCTATTCACACATTTAAGTCAACTTAACTTAATTTACTGTGTTTATCCAATTGATTTGTCCAATGTATTTAAATTGACAAATTACTGTACATATAAAGTTGATTTAATGCTTTAAGATGAACCTCTTATCCAGGTGTGCGTTTACCATAAGCATTGCTAGTCAATTATGGTTGCTGAAATTATACAGAAATTAAACGATTTGGCATTTCCCAAAACCATAGTTCCAATAAACATTCACAAACAGCGTTGCAAACTTGTGTGGTTGGAACTACAGCTCTAGAGCTGAGGTTAAAAGCATAGTTTCCTGCTAAAACGACAAGTGGACATAATAAATCCGTATCCTGAGCAAAATAAACAAGCTGACATTCAGTACAATCTATTTCTTTCATCTCAAATATATACAAATTTCATTCATGTCTTTTAGTTTGTCAAGAGATTTAAAGTACAATTTTTGAAGAGTGCGCATGTGTGTCATGGCTGTGACTGTAAAGAGCGCACAACAAAGGAGTAAGGAACAAAATAGTCTTTAATAAATCAGGGAATACATAGGAGATCGCAAGAGAAATAAACAGACACAACCACAATAATACTGATACCACAGAACAACGAACAGACAGAAAATACACAGAGAACGAAACCAAAAGAGAAACAGAACAGGTGCGTGGAATTAGGAACTATGGAAACTAATTAACAAAAGGAGAGACTAACTAGGAACTCAGGCAAACACAAACAGAGCAAACAGAGTGAAAACTGAACTAAAACAGAGCATACTTGTTACAGTATATGTATGGCAGTATATTGTCAGTACATTGGGCAGTTAACTTTGACCATATGTCAAAGACAACAGAATTATGAAATTATATATAAATAAAATGAACTTAATTCTTATTTAAGTGGCTCAAAAATTTAATATAAATTTAAACTATAATGCATTTTCCTTTATTTGCATAAAACATGTAGTTAACTGTCCGAAAACACTACATTCAGTTCGCACTTAAGTATGTTCTTTTAAAGCATATTATTTCTGAAAAAAAAGTTGTATTTTTTAAAAGTATGCTAAAGTGCTCTTCTTTTTCATAGGGCACCAATAAAATGCCACAACATTTGACACCGGATTTTTCCGGTGGGAGTAATTCAAGTATTTTAAACTTGTCATGGATACAACAATGATAAAGATTGCTGAAGACGTGCGGACAGTAATAATTGGCTACAATACCTCAGGGTTAGTGGTGGTGCCAGACTGAAGGAGGATGGTCTGAGAGGTGAGACGGACCACAAGCCGCACATGTCTGCTGTCTTTCCAAGGCAAAACTCCACTCTTGTGCACAAACACCACAGCATGGACGGTCCCATTGTTATGGGTCATCTCAGGAACTGCGACACTCACTTTCCTTTAATCACAAAACATTGTATGCTATATCTGAGGAACCAAACAATGACGTTTCAGCATTCACATAACAATTAAACTTGTAATAATAATAATAATAATAATAATAATAATAAAAAACACAACGTAAAGGTTTCTCAAATTGTATCAATTTCTCACCAGATCACCAGTTCTGACCTGCAGTTTACTTTCTGTAATAAATGGTAAATAAGATTGTCATCTAGCACTACCAAAAATGTGATCCTATGGTACTGTAATGGTACACTTCCCTGAAACCACACTTTAAAAATTCTGAATGTCAATAAATTATTATTAAAATCAAACCAAGAGGAGAAAATGGTCATTTTATTGATATCATTTCATATACAGAATCAGAGTGCAACATAAAGTCATTTAAAATGGTAATAATAAAAAGGTTACTAAGAAATACAGACATACAAAAAATAAAAATAAATAAAAGAAAATGCATTAAAAGGAATATGAGGGACATAAAAGAATAAGAGGCTTAACATTAACATTTGCAAACACTAACAGAACTAATTTCTTTTAACTAACTGGTTCCAATCAGAAAATGTCCAAATACTTATTTATTGTTTTATCATTTAAAACCTCAAAGCAGGCATGTTCTCATCATCAACAGAACAGCAACAATCTTAAAAATATAAACTGTGCTTGCAGACACAACCCCATTTATACAGAAAAGATGGGACATTTTGTAAAATTCAATAAAATTAAGAATCTGTGATTTGTTAATTCTCTTGAAACCTTAATTTAATTGGCAAAAGTACAAAGAAAAGATTTTCAATGTTTTCACAGACCAACTTAATTGTATTTTGTAAATTTACAATTGCAACAGCCATCAAGCATGTCTACACAACATCACCTTTCCTTTTTAATTACACTTTTTAATCATTTGTAATGAGGATACTGATTGTTGCCCAATCTTGCCTAATAAAAAAACAGTCTGAAATTGGGGTTATAACAGAATATTAGTGAATAAAAGGTCACTTAAGTGTATTAAAGGGAGTGTTTCTTAACACTCTTAAGTACATTTTTAAAAAGTGCACCTTTTAATGTCAAATTAAAAGTTTTACTTTAAAGTATGTTTACAAAAATCTTTTATCATGCTTTAAAGAAGTACACTTACTTTGATGTGTTAACTAACATAAAGCAGATGTAAAGTACTTGATTATGATTTCAGCTGTAGTGTAATACATTTTAAATTTCTAACTTCATCATTACAAATGTGTTATACAAATAGGTTATTTACGTAACGTGACATACAAGTTTATCATAATTCAGTTGTAGCCATACTCTTTAAACCATATTTCAAAGACAACATAATGGAATTATATTATTTAAGTGGGACAAAGAGCACTCTAAAGTTCAGCTAGTTGCATTTAATACAAGACATTTTCCTTTAACTGAAATTAACATATTCAAAAAATTACTTTTATATTATTTCTTCTTAAAATTATGCTTGACTTTAAAACTTAAGATTAAGTGTAGCTCTTTTTCCACACGGGTAACAAACACAAAAGGTCAGCTTGCCTTTCAAACTTGGAGTTTATATCAAATCTGTCCACTTTGAAAAGCAGGTTGTGTCCAGCTTCATCACTGGGGTCCACAGCGGAATAGATACTAAGCTGTTGAGAGATTACACGCAATAGCTGTAATCTTTTAAAGCAATTGTCGACTTACAGTACATATAACAACAACAGTTCAATGAGATACTCTTACCTGAAGACGAGGCTTCACAGTGAGGTAAGATGCAACGCAGCTGTCCCCTTTGGCGCTGTCACAGGGTTTGGTGTGAATGAAGCCGTATATGGCCCAGCAGGTATGGAGGACATACACCACCAACACCCCAAAAATCACTTTAGTGTAAGACATCTTGAACTGTGAGCCATTTTTGGGCTTAGAATAGCACGACGGGAACATCTTAAAGCCACGCCAAGTCGTTAAAGGGGACGAATACAGAACAAAAGCTTTCAGCGAATCCCCTTAGCTGGCAGAGCACAGCATCCCTCGCCTCGTTCATTCATTCATGCGCGCTCGCGGAGGGGAAATGATGCAGAGTCTTTAGCTGCAGCGAGTTGATGTTTCAGGGAATGACAGAAGACATAAAACCTTTAGAGAACAAAGACTGGAGCGGAGACTCTCATACATCAAATTTCCCGAATATGCAACCGCAGCATCTTAGAATGTTGTGTTTGTGGGTCGGTTTGAGTGGGATGAATGTGGAGGGCGCCACCCAGCGGCCGTAATGAGAACATGCGCTTGTGAGTTTTATGTTCAAAAACATCTAGTAATGTTAAAACATTAAGCCTGGAATTGTTAACTGAGGTTTTTCCACTTAAAAAAGAAATACATAAATAAAAAATAGACAAATATAAATAAATAATACAAAGAGATGCATTGGGCAAATACAGAAAACCCCTAATAATTGTATTGTTTACATTTATGCATTTAGCAGACGCTTACAGAAGAGGAACAAAAGAGCCAATATTTGTAAGATACAAACAATGTCAGGTTTATTAGATGACTAGATTAGGAAGCAAGCTAAAGAAAAGCAGAGAAGATCGGTTAAATTAAGTTTTCTATTTAAAAGAATGTGTTTTAAAGTTCGTTATGAAAGAACATGCAGCTTTTTAAAGACTTCATATGTAACATGAATAGGCTACTAGTACAAAACAGAAAAAATATGTTTGCACTGTAGCATAAACTCACATGAAAAATTAGTTAAGTCTGCGAATTTGTGTTTATAAAAATGAGCAAGTAAAATATTGAAATTAATTGTACATTCAAGACCTTAATCGCCTTTGTTTTTATAATATAATATAATATAATATACAACAGGCAGTTCGTAACTTAATATTTGCAACAACAGAATTGTAAATAAATAAATAAAATGTTAATTTGGTTTTGAAAATGGGTCCTAATATTTGTTATTACATTTATTTTCAAGTCAAGTGTGATGAATCGTGCAGCTCTAACGCAGCTCAGTGACGTCACTGCCCAAGACTTCAGACCATTGGAGAGACATCGAGCGCGTGCTGTGTGCGTGCTCACGTCATCAACAGTTTCCGAAAACATGCAGTTCAGCCGCAGTTGTTAAAGTGTACAACTCGCAAAACTGCACGATGGGAGACGTTATTACTGCACTTATGTGTCCGTATACCAAACATATTACGAGCTCATAGTTAAACGGAGATACCTGCGGGTGTGAGTTAGCAAGACAGCTAAAGACATCAAACCCGGATGTTTCTTTCTTAATTTTTATTGTCGGGATTTCGGAGATGTTGTTCTTTACTTTAACAACGACCGTTAATACAAAATAGCAACATAATCGGGTTCCAATGGAGTTCTAGTAATGCCAAGTTAAGTGTGTCATTTTGACAACCTGTATTGATGGAGTTTGGGCTCACACAGTAAGGGTGTCGGGGTAAAATGGACTTTTAAAATAGTGTTTTAAAATATGGAGCCATGCTTGAGGTTCGTGTGTCGAGAGAGTCTCAGGAAAGCGTCGATGAAATGCTGGACATGGAGATCTGTGAAGTGCTCAAGATCACCTTTCAAACGCCCTCTTTCATCAGCATGTGGACGAACACCTCACCGCACACCGCCGCCGAGAGCTCCGGGACCTTGTAGGTGCTGCGCGTGCGTTTTGTTTCATTGCTCGCGCGTCTGCTCAAACAAGTTACACATTTGTTTCTGTCGCCAGACTTCTCCTGTCGACAAAGAGGCACAGATACGTCCCAGGCAGCCTTGTCTATTGTTGCTCCAGTGTTTGTTGTGGTAAGAGTATGGTTAGTCTATGGTTAGAAGGATTAGGTCATTCACTCACCTTTATTAATTTACTTTCTCATTCAACAGATGAAATTTGAGCGTGATGGAAATGTGACATCATTTGGTGAGTTGGATGCTTTTCACAAACCACTGCATGTTTCAGATTTTGGTATGATATAACTTCCTATTCATTTGACCCAATAAATGTTAATTATATTATATTTGAAAGACATGCTCTTACACACACAAATGAAAATACTATCTTCACAAACAAAAATATGCAAAAAATTAAAAAGTCCTTAAAGGAATAGTTCACCTCCATTGTTAACCCGCTGGAGTTGTATGGATTAGTTTGATGATGGTTGGATACGCTGTTTGGAGCTTCAAAAATTCGGGCAGTATTCAATGCTATTATTACAAAGCTTGGAAGAGACAGGATATTATTTAATATAACCTTTAAAGCCCTATATTCCTTTTAAAGCTGCAATATGTAAAATTTTTGCAGTAAAATATCCAAAAACCACTGGGCCAGTGTTATATATTTTATTCAGTTTAGTACTTACAATATCCCAAATATTTCCAGCTGTTTGTAAATCATGTGAAAATTTGATCCAAGGATACGGGACGTGTGAGGGAGTCCTGTAAATGGCATCATATATCCGTTAACCTCGGTTTCCGTTTTATTTTGTAGAAACCATGGAAACGCCAAAGACTCTTTAATATATATATATATATATATATATATTATACATATAACCCTAACATATGTTTTGATACATTTATAGACAGAAAACTTATTATTATAATATAGCTCAACACGTTTAGTCTTGTTTAAATCTAATTTTCTTGATTTTCTGCGAGTACCGTGCCTCAGAGAAAAACACTTGTCAAGTAGCTAGCATAGCATAATCAGAAGCAGCTTTATTTTACCATTAATACAGAATTTTCTCCATCATACAATGCGTTTTAAAGTTGCATACCATTTATCAATACAAGCCATACAGCATTTAATATGATAGTCTAATGTCAATCTCGCTTACTGTAGTGTGCAACAAGTGTCTCACAGCAGCCGGTGAGCGAACACACAGAGTAGTGTTATAACATCATTTTCAACACACTCAAATCTATCTAATATGGTGAAGAGAGCTGCGTTACCTCATACTCAACCGGAAATGCACCAGCGACTGTAGCATAATAAAAGTTCCGCTCCTCGCGAGGATTGTTGCGTTCTTCTCTCATTATCAATCGCTCCAGCGCCTCGTTTAGCTCTGACAACACTCGGTCCTGCTCTGTTTTATACTACAGTAATGCTAATAATCGCATCCATGGACATGATCTCTGCCTGAGTCCTATCCTGATTCTTTTCAACCGGCTGTGAAGTGAAGATCACATGTCCCAAGATTCCTCGATCAAACTTGGCTTTTTAATAGGCGACCTCTAGCAGGCGAAAAAACTACATAGTGCCCCTTTAATGCTTATTATTATATAAAAAGGAAAATAATAAGTTTTATTCAGAAATCTCTTACAATGCAATGCCTGTAGTACTATACATCCGCTAGAAATTTGAATTGTAAGTTATATTTAAAAGACTTGCTCTTACACACATAAAAACAAAATGAGAGAGTATTTTGTGAACTTCTATATTTTTCATGGAAAATACTGTGCAAAAATATAACTTAACAATAAAGAGAATCACTTCAAAGTTCTTGCTTATTAAATTATCATATGAAAACGCAAATATTATCACAATAAATTCTTTAAAATGCCCAGAATCTTGAATATTTGCGTTTTTGAAAAAGGAAAATAACCCCCCCCCATATTTTATTTAGTATGTTAAATTGTGTGTTTTGTAATTAATATTGATCATTATAATCCACCTATTTGAATCGGTTCAATTTTCTAGAATGGTAAATAATGTATTTTTAAATTAATTTTGTTCCTCAACCCTGTTTTAATCTGATTTTACATTCAATTAATTCCTTCTGAAAAGAGAGAACGAGAGAGAGAAAACATCCTATAGTCTTTAAGTTTGTTTTAAAAAGTGCACCTTTGGAAAAAGTGTTTTATGGCCAAAATTTACCATTTTAGACTTTTATTGATGGATCTGGTTCTTATTCTGTTCTCTAGAAAAGAAGAAGACTGAATTGTATCAGGAGCTTAGTTTGCAGGCGAGAGATCTGAGATTCCAGCACTTAACAAGTATTACAGCACGGAACAATGCCATCATCATACGCATGGAGGTATGGACACGCATCATTACACTCGGAGCTTCTGAAGAGTGTTTTACAAACACAATGAGATCTTAATGTTATACCTAATACAATGAACCCCCCCCCCCTTTTTTGTTTGTGAAGTCCCTGAAGGCAGTGGTTACCCCAGAGTGTTTACTGGTGCTGGATTTCCGTGGTCTCGGCCTGGAGAAATGGCTGGTGTTAGAACTTGGGCCACAGTTGGCGGGAGATGGAAATTTGGCTACTTACTCCCTGCCCTTTGAGTTCAGAGCTCTGGAAGCCATTCTGCAACACAGAGTGAGTATTTAAGTTTATTTTTTTATTAATAAATAGCAATGACTATACACATTCTACCGTTCAAAAGTTTGGGATTGGTAAGATGTGTTTTTAAAGACATACTTTTATTCATATGCATTAAATTGATCAAAAGGGACAGTAAAAACATTTACGAGGTTACAACAGATTTCTATTTCAAATAAATGTTCATCTTTCTTTTCATCTAAGAATCTTGTACAAAATGTATCATTTGTTTCACACAAAACAAACAGTTTTCAATATTGTTAATAATAATAATGCTATTTTGGCACTAAATCACAAAATTAGACTTATTTTTGAAGGATTGTGTGACTCTGGAGACTGGAGTAATGATGCTGAAAATTCAGCTTTTTAAATTACAATTTAAAATGTTAAAAATGGAAAACAGTTATATTATAACTTAAGTTATAACAATATTTCACAATATTAAACTTTTTACAGTATTTTTGATCAAATAAATGCAGGCTTGGTGAGTACAACTGACTTTTAAAAAACATTTAAAAACTTTAAACTGTAGTTCCAAATGTAAACAATTTTGTCAGACTAAAAATAAAAATAGAATAATCAGACTACTGTGCATCATAAGTATAGATATGACTGTGGTTGTTATTGATATCTGTTGATCATCATGGCTGGTGTGGAATTGTTTTAGTACCATAGTCTGAATTTCGTCATGTTTTTGTTATTGGTCTCTGTGTCTGCTTAATTATTTTTCCATGTTTGTATGTGTAATCATGTGTTGTTGCATGTTTATATGGGCAAGCATGTGTTTTGGCACAGGTGAATTTACTGCAGATGCGGCTAAATGAAGTTCAGCCTCAGGTTCTGGATTGTCTGGAGTCATTGGTCGACCCAAAGCTCCTCTCTGCCGACCGCAGCAAACTCCATATGCTCCTGCTTAATAGCAAGAGGTGAGTTCATTATCTTCATTAAAAAGCTGCTCTAAAAGCCTTTCCCTAGCCATGTTGTTGTTTTTAGAACATTATGTTCCCAAATGCAAGAGGCATTTAACTACACCATTAAAAACCTAACTTTCTTATTAGATAATCTTAATGAGAGATCGCTATAACATAATTGGTGGGGTAATTGCTATGAAGCTTATCCAGAGTTATAAAATGATTGTTTTGTCGTGTTTTTTTTTTTGTTAATTAAGGATGAGTCAGGATAGTCGACTCGACCGTCTAACAGCTGATAAGCTTGTTAGTAATGTCCCCTAGTGAATTTATCTAGATTTTTTCTTATTTTTGTATCTAACATTTTTTTTTTTATCTGGTGATGATTTGAAGGAGAATGCTTGCTGTGTTTGCTCTTATGTATTTCATAGTTTTGTGTTATTAAAGCCTAATTATAGAGAGCTAGTTGACTGGTCAATTTTGAAAATATGTAGTTTTGCTCATCATCAGTGCCTGATATTGACCAATCTCTGATGGTTTCTAAATAGGGGCTGCACGACATTAGAAAAAAAAAAAAAAGATTGTAATATTTAGTTGTTCTGTTATGGATATTGCGATATGAGAAAATGCATGAGAAATTGAGTTTTCTAATTGGGTAGAATAATTGATGCTAAAAGTTAGGGGGTATTTTGTAGGGAAGTACATCTGCATAGAAAATAATACATCCTTTTAGCACTGAGCAACTTGGGGGGGAAATGGGTATTGATAGTTTGGTGTACTCTTAAGGACTTTCAGTGTCCATAAAGTGAGTCACCAAAGGCCACATTCTCAGTGCTTTTGACCCCTTCGGTATGACTATAAAATGGTAATTATTATGATTTTTTTTTATTGTGATTGTTATAATATTGAATTAAACAAAAGTATATTACTAGGACTGCACGATTTATTGCGTTTAAATCAAACTCTATTTGGCAAAGGCTGCAAATGTTTAATGCGCAGCTTGTCAGAGCTGTACGGCTCTGTGATCAGTAGTAAATGCTTCTCCATCTGAAAGCCAGAGGGTGCTTTTGCGCAGAAACTCAAAATATGCCCTGCAGCAGAAGAAGATAACATGTGTCATATCGCTGTAGGTAAATTATTATTACGATTATAGTGACCAAAATTTTCACGGTTATCAATATTATCACGGTATTGTTGAAATGTGCTGGAAATGTTCGAAAAGCACTCATAAATGCACTGAAATAATTTCATCAAGTTTTATGTAGAAAGACCAACAAACAACAAATAAAATTAGCAGCACTATGCACTTTTTTTTTTTTGCATAAACATTAAAATAATAACATTAAAAATGATGGTCGGATTTTAAACTAAATTTTTTTTTTAGGTGACTTACATGGTTAACTAGGCCTACATTGTATGCATGTACCAATAACATTTTGAAAAAAAAATTATATATATATATAAAAATGATAAACCTGCCATTTCAGCCTTTAATTATTTTTTTCTGAAATGGGGGAGTCAAAATAATAATAATAATCTGCTCCATAAACAATTCTACATGGGCTACCTTTTTATCTGAAGTGTTGAGATTTTTAGAATGCACGTTATCTTATTTTCCAACTACGGGTTGAAATTTGGTCCGATTTTTGCATTAATCTGGAAAAAAAAAATAGCAGATAGACTGAATAAACATGTAAATCCATTCTCTGACAGTAGGTGGCGCTATGAAATAGAGCTGTTTCCCTGGTTACCTCTGTAAACAAAGCAGTGCTGCACTGATAAACACTTCTTTACTTTATTAGGCATTACATGGAGGAAACATGAAAAGCAAATGCAATCGATACCTTTCTAAAAACAGTCCATTTATGCAATTCATTCATTCATTCATTCATCCATTCTTTCATATAATTTTTCTTGGCACTCTGGCTTCCTCTAGGTTTTCACACAAAATGAAAACTATATTGCTGCTATCTTTGCTTAATGCTGAACAGTATTTACCACAAGTTTTTCAAATCACCATAATCAAATACAGTTTTAATGATAATTTAAAAATATGAAACCGTAATACTATCAGGAATTTGCGTCATGATTTATTGTCAAACCATATCTGACAGAGATGTCTTAAAGTGAACCTCATAAAATGACATATCAATCCTACATCTCATTATTATGTTCTCTGTCTGGTAGAAAATGATTTACAGTCAATGCAGTGTTTCTTTCTTTTTTAGAGTGGAAGCTTTGAAGTAGCATGGTCTATAATTTTCTTTGAGAGGAAAAAAAGCCTTTTTATCTCCCTGCAGCCTTTCAGAGCTAGAGACGGACATTAGAATGTTTAAAGACAGTCTGCTGAAAATCCTGGATGAAGATGAACTGATAGATGAACTCTGTGTCACCAAGTGGAGCGACCCGCAAGTCTTGTAGGTGTCACATCACAGAATTCAACTTGATAGCAACACATTTACATGTACACAGATATTCTTGATGTCAGTGTAAATATCTGATAATTGTTGTGTGGGTCTTTTGTCTGTTGGTGTGCCTGTGTTTGTATGTGGGTATGTGTGTGTACGTGTTCACATGGAGCCAGTGAGGAGAGCAGTCTGGGTATAGATCACGCTGAAGAGATGGAGTTACTGTTGGAAAATTACTTCATGCAAGCTGAGGAGCTTGGCAACAAAGCCAGAGAGCTGAAAGACCTCATCGATGACTCTGAAAGCGTCATCTTCATTAACCTGGATAGGTACCAGTGGCAACAACATCTTCCATAATGTCTTTTACTCGCACTAGGACTGTACCTCATGATGTAAAACACATCAAGATAATGTACTGATGTCATGATGCATTACAAAATCGCAATTGGATCATGATTGCTCAAAACATTTTTTGAATTTTTTTTATAATGGTAATTTTACTAAAAGGACAGATTTATATGCAGTTTCTACCCCTTAACACACTTCAAACTCAGTTCCTGGAGGGTCACAGCCCTGCAGATTTTAGCTTCAACCCTAATTAAATGCACCTGATTCAGCTAATCAAGTCTTTCAGGCCTATTTGAAAACTACAGGGATGTGTGTTTGGAGTGGGGTTGGAACTAAACTCTTGCAGGGCTGCGGCCCTCCAGGAACTCAGTTTGACACTACTGCCTTAAAGGAAATGAAAATTTTACACAATTTTTTAATTGTTAATTGAGAAGTTATGGGTGACACTTATTATTTAAAGTATTAGTTCAGTTCATAATTTTCTCACCTCCATGTCATCCAAGATGTTTGTCTTTCTTTAGTCGAAAAGAGATTAAGGTTTTTGAGGAAAACGTTCCAAGATTTTTCTTTGTATGTTGGACTTCAATGGGTAGAAGGTCCAAATTGCAGTTTCAGTGCAGCTTCTACATGATCCCAGCCGAGGAATAAGGGTCTTGTCTAGCGGAATAAACTGTCATTTTCTAAAAAAAAAAAATAATAATAAAAAAGTATATACTTTTTAACCACAAATGCTCATCTTGCAAGGCTCTGCGATGCGCTACGCATTACATAATCACGTTGGAAATGTCACGCGTGACGTAGGCAGAAGTACCGCGGTAGAGCGAAAAACTCTCATTTTCTCCTCGAACTTCAAAATTGTCTAACATTATCTTTTTTAAAATGCTATTGACTTGGTCTTTGCACGTTCACTTTGGAGACACTGAACGGGACATACACGTGACCTTTCCAACGTGATTATGTAATGTGTCGCCCATCGCACAGCAGTTAAAAAGTACATGCATTTTATTTATTTTTTTTAGAATATAACCAATCGTTTCGCGAGTTAAGACCCTTATTTCTCGCCTGGGATTGTATAGTGCCCTTTGAAGCTGCACTGAATCTACGATTTGGACCTTCAACCCATTGAACCCTATTGAAGTCCACTGTATGGAGACAGTTCTTGGAATGTTTTCCTCAAAAACCTTTATATCTTTTCGATTGAAGAAAGACGGACATAAACATCTTGGATGACATTGGGGTAAGTAAATTATCAGGAAATTTTAATTCTGAAGTGAACTAATCCTTTAATATATCTGTTGTTTACAGTCTGTTTTTAAGGCAAAACACTACAAAACAGTTGTTTTTTTGTTCTTTCTGGTACTGCTCAATTTTGGGCTATTTTTCTTCGGAGTGTCTATTTACACTAAGTGCAAATAGAATCCCTTGTTGGCAAACACTATTTACATTAGCTCCAGCCACCAATGTCTGGTCACTCATTTTATAAAGCACAGAATTTAACGTCTTCAGAAGCTCAGCAGTAGTGAGTAAGGCTCGCAGACCTGGCTTTTAACGTGATCGATGCAGGTTCGAATTCGCCTTTTGCCGAGGACACATTTATTTTCAATAAAAATGAAAAAAATGTTCTAAAAGGGGAAATAAACTGCGAACAAGTGTTTAATAATATTAAAAGTGTTTCTTGGGTAGGGTTAGGATAAGGTGTGGGAAGGGTTTTTATTCTCCCAATATCAGCATCCATTTAATCCATTTTAATAACTGATTAAACACTCTGATTATTATTGCATCCTGTTAATGCACAAAAATACTGAGGTACAAATAGTGTCTGCCAATATAAAGTAGAGAGAGCATTTAATTACTGTTTTCTCTTATTTCAAAGAACTGATATTTTTACAGTTTTATCACTTGGAAAATGCTGCTGCTGTCACTTAGTGTTAATAAAATATAATGATATTTCCACTTAGTGCAAATAGCTGCTGCTATTTTTCTTCTAGAACTTGTCGTCTTTCAGACTAGTGGAAAGAAAGCATCCAAAATACACATTTTAATGCTTATTTTATTACACTTTATCTATTTGTGCCATTACAATTCAGCCTTTTAAAGGCCATTTTCTTCCAGAAGTCTCCACTTCAGCAGCACTTATATTATTTCTATCTATATTCTGAAGGATTTTATTGTGAGGTTTCTCCATATATCATTCGCCAACATTTTAATCCTAAAAACATGGTGAAAGTATTTTCTGATTTATGAAGTGATAAAAAGAGAAATCCAAAATTCCCTCTGAAAAAAATCTTTAACTATAACATGTTAACAAAATGAAACAATTTTGAACCTGTCTTTATCCAATATTCAGATTTTGCTTCTGAAGAAGAGAATTATTACATAGTTAATTAGATAATGCCTCCTTTGCATATTTAATCATAAAATAATTTGTAATACTAAACATTTGTTAATGTATTGTGATTAATCAACTGGAGGAAGTATGGTGATGTTGATTAGTTAACATTTTTACCTTATTCACCTGTGGTGTCTTGCCTTAAATTGTCTTTAGTCATCGGAATGTCATGATGCGCCTGAACCTCCAGCTCACCATGGGAACCTTCTCCCTCTCCTTATTTGGTCTGATGGGTGTGGCTTTTGGAATGAATTTAGAATCTTCCTTTGAAGAGGTTGGTACTGTTTATTTTACGGTTTACCGTTTTGTTACCGTGTTCTGTTTTACTTCAGTGTCATAGCCAGCATGGTGTACAGTGTTATCAGTGTGATAGTCTTGCGTTGCCAGACCTTCAGACTAATGGCAGACGGTCTGGAGTCCATAGCAGCTTTCTGACTGACATGTAAAAGCAACCAATCACATGAAAATTTCCCTACAATAATAAAAGACAACATATATAAAATAGTCTGTGCCTCAAACTTCACATATTTAACATACTTTTGAAAATCCAGTGTTTAATTGATACTTAAGCACTCATTGTCACAGTTGTAAACATGACAGCTTCTTCATTTAGCGTCATGGCGTCTTAGTTTCCAGGAGGACCATTAAACAATGTGACAACCATTTCCTAGAAATCCTGTAGAATTCAACCAATCAGATGATGACTTTTCATTTTTTTGTGCCTTTATATCTGAGACTGAGAACATGTTGTTTATTGACCCACATTGATTTGTGTGTGTGTGTGTGTGTGTAGGACCCGCGTGTGTTTTGGTTAGTGACAGGGTTCATGTTCTTGGGCAGTGGACTAATCTGGAGAAGACTTCTCTCTTTCCTGGGCCGACATTTGGAACCCAGCTCTCCACCTCCAGTGTGTAACAGTCATAAAACTCCATGTTTACTTTACAACAGCTTCTGTACAACTTTTATAGTTTTTTTTTTCTTTTCACAGATTCCTCCTGTTTGGAGGAAAAACCATATTGGCACCTTAAAAGGAACAGACATTAAACCTGGAATTAGATGATACTGTGACTGCTGCACTTTCAAAATCTTTCCCCCTCCTTCTCTGTTTCTCTGAATTTTATGCATACTACATTTTCAGTATCATGATTTGCTCACAGTATAATTTAAAGTCACATTTAACTATTCAGGTCCTATGTGGTATAATTTAGACAGTTTTATCTTGCTACGTGACTTTTGTTTTGCAATATGTTTTGGGATTATCTTTGTATTTATTGTTGCAAATATTATTACGCATGATCAGATACCTTTTATTGACTGTGTGACATTCTTTCGAAGAGCAAAATGATCTGCCACTTACTCAGATTCCCTGGTTACAAAAAAAAAGACTTATAACCAACTTTAATAAAACATTAAACACTTGTATTTGTTGTGGGTTCTTTAGTTTAAGGATTTAGAATAAAACATTTGATGATTTTGTAGCAGAAGCACTTGTGTATACATTATTCAAATTTTTATTTCTTATTAAAATGCTCTGAACCTCTATTTGCATAAAAGTGCTCAATAAATGGAGTGTATAATGCATTATGTAAAGTGTGCTTGTACTTGGGATTTTGGGCGCTTCCATCAGGTCAGAACAGCAGGGGGAGACAACACCCACTCTGAATATATTCACAGATGGGCAACGTTAGGAACATTATCTTACTAATGAAAACTCTTTCAGCGTTCAGAAAATACTATCTACAGTAAAATGTGAAACGTGTTTTAAAGGGGTTGCATTTTTATAAAAATGACCAATGCTGCGTGAGTTACTGTAAAAAAGATTAGCTACTAATTAGATCGTCAGCAGTGTAATAGATTACTGTACAAATTACTCTTAAAAAATTATTTGAAATCATATATATTCATCTCGACCAGTTGAATAATACAAGGATAGACATGAAACTGCTCTTTTAATTCAAGTAAAATTGAATAAATTAAGCTGACCAAAGGTTACATCAAAAACATACATTTTAACAATAGACGTTAAATTTTGATGTCGAATGCACTTTTGTTTAATATAGAAATGTTCTATATTATTTAATGCAATCACATCAGATGATTGTTCTGTACATTAAGAACAATCTCTTACTTTTTACTCAAAAAGGAAAAGTAATTAAATTACAGTAATTAAAAAGCTAAAATTCCATAGTTACCACAGTAAAACGTCACTGATATGGGACTTCCTTTAAAGATGATTTCAGAATCTTCGCCATTGTGTTTGTTTGTTTGCCACTGTGGTTGCTGAGTGCCACAGTAAATAAACAGAACAATAACTATGATAAACTGTACATTTTATTAAACTTGTAGCACTGCCTTTAATGTGTTTGTAATCGAAAATTTGATTTACATAGTTTATTTAAGATGGATGGTTTCGAGTTGTTTTAAAGCACTGGACTCACTGGGTCTCAGCAAGATTTCAGTGTGGCCCCAATAAGTCAAAGTTATTTACTTTTAGTCATATTAACATAAACTTAATTAATGCTTAAAAAAACTAACTTGGACTGGTTACTACGCTCCAAAACAAAGCTTATTTTCCAATATAGACGCTTCATTTCGCTGACGCTGCTGCACACAGACACGGTTTTTGCCGGAAATTAGGGAAAAAAACTACGTTCATTTTCTTAGTTTACCAAGTTTTGGGACAGCTGGACCAAATATTCGTCAACTGTGACGCAAAAATCCTCCCCGTCTCTCTCTCTCTCTCTCTCTCTCTCTCTCTCTCTCTCTCTCTCTCTCTCTCTCTCTCTCTCTCTCTCTCTCTCTCTCATCCTCTATTCGAGCACATCCGCGCCGCCTCACATGGACCCGAGACATCAACGTAGCATCAAGACTCTCTCAGTAGTTCCTGTTTGGAAAGGCAAAAGAGAAGTTTGATCAGGTGGATCAAAACGCCAGACATCTCTCGCAAAGGATCTTGCTTATGTGTTTTAGGTGAAGCTGTAAATAAGAGCGAAGAGAGCAGCTGGTTTAAAGATCGGAGACGATTTCTTTCCAAAAGACTTCTAAAGAGGAATAATGAGGAACATTTGGATATTCCTGACACTTTCAGTCGCTGTCTGCTTGTCCAGCGACAAGGTGAGTTTGAGCAGAGTTCATGTTGTTGTTTTGCGCCGATCTACTTTTGTTGATGGTGTGCATGCTTCATATATGCGCCATATAGTGGTAAACATTGTGTTGTTATGTATAAATGCTTATTTTATACTGTTTAATTACTCTTAAGATGCATATTTTGGTTCAAAAGTGTTAACTCGGTCCTTGGGATACCTGTAAAGCCATCATGATTATATTATGAGATTGTTGTATAACAACATCAATGATGTCATGTAAAGTGATGAAGCTCATAATTTTCCTGGGATATCCAAACTTCAGAAGTTCAATGTGACTTTATAAATGCATTGGAGCTCATATTATTCAGGGTTCCACTGAGACAACTCTCAGCTGAGGAAACCTGATCTCCTCCTGAGAGAGCCTGAAAGTTTCCCAGCCAGTTTTACGCTCTAAAAATCCAGTTGAGTTGACTTTTTTTTTCAGTTCTGAAACTGAAAACCACTGCAGTGCCGCAAATCAAATTCAGATTAAGACTAAGTAAATAGTCATGATTCAGTTTCAGAGCTGGACTTTTTGTTTTGTTTTTGTAGAGAATTTCAAATCCTGCTTATGAGATTGCTCCTACATCCACAGGTCTCACTATTCTGTGTGCGAACCAGCCTGCAAAGCAACACAGCGCATCGATTCCCAATGGCAACACTGCTTTCAAAGTGCTGTCAAGCTATTTGCAGGTTGCTTCAGGACGCAGATCTGTATGTGTTAATTACCTTTAGCTCTCAACTGTGATGAAGCCATAAAATCAAGCCACTGCAGTGCAGTTTTACTAGAAGATGTTTGGAAGTTGTTAAAAGCTTTTGTGCAGTCGTACTAATACCCTGTTTATTGATTTGTTGTGTGAGTGAAGCAACTGTCCTCATGTTTTCATTACATCCTGAAATAAGGTCTTTCTCTGTTCTTTTTTAACCTTGGCAATGATTTTTTTTTACAAACTCTTCAGTTTGACCCTGAGTTCAAGTTGCACCACATCTACTGTTTTATCAGTGCTTATCATTCATAGTGAATAAATAGTCTGTTCAGCCTTATTAGCCAATCTGTTTCAAAAGGTGACATCTTATTTCAACATTATATCTATAGATGGAATGGAATATTAATGCTTTACTTGCTACCACTAAAATCAGAAGTTCGTACTAGGTTATTTCATGATTCTTAGAGCTGATGAAATTATTATTTAAATGGCAATAATTGGTTCCCATTGGTTTTCATTCCTCATTTCATTTCCTTTCATTCCATTTTGAATGTATTTAAGGTTTCAATTCCTCGACAATGAAGATTCTCATAATGTGAATCCTTGAGTCCTCGTAGCCTGATCCAAAGCCACAACTGTCTGGTTTAACTTGTAACGTTAAGCCAAAATGTAACAAGATTTACTTTTACGTTTAATCATTTGGCAGGCGTTTTTATCCAAAGCGACTTAAACAAGCGATTCTTCATGAAGAGGCAAATAGACACAGGAAGTGCTCACAATACAAGTTTCAGACATTGCTCAGTAACATAAGCTAGAGTAGGAAGGGAAAAAGGAAAGGATAGATTTTTTTTTTTTATGAAGGGGTTAAGTGCTCACGAAAGTGATGAGCTTTTAAATTAAAGTTTTTTTTAATTAAACCAATTACCATTAAATTAATACCCAGCTGCCTCTTAGACAAATAGCACAATGTAACATTGTACTGTTTTGATAGTTTTGATAACAGATTATTATGACCTTTCTTGTTGTGTTGTTCCACGAAATAATGCCGTCGTAATATGATGTAACCAAACATAAACTGTACTCATTGCCAAGATACACTATGACAGACGTATGACAGTGCTGACACCTCATTCATGGGTGTAAACAGACTCCCACTCAGAGCACCTGTGTATCTGAACAATATTTGTGTACTGACTGCATATACAACCCCAGGTTGTCTGTCTATCTCTCTATCTATGATGAGTCCTGCAACAGGCAATCACAACACATGAGAAAAACAGAGAGATAGAGAGAGGGGAAACTTTGTGCAGAGGTGGTGGGCTGAGTGGAGTGAAAGTGTGAATAACACGTAGCAGTAAAGTCCCACTGTGCAAACCACTAAAGAACTCTTAAAGGGTTCGTTCACCCAAAAATGAAATTTCTGTCATTTATTACTCACCCTCATGTCGTTCCACACCCATAACCTTTGTTCATCTTTGAAACACAAATTAAGATATTTTTCATGAAATCTAAGAGTTTTTTTTTTCATCCTCAATAGAAAGCAACGAAATTACCACATTCAAGGTTCTGAAAAGTAATAAAAACATCGTTAAAATTGTCAGTGTGACTACAGTGGTTCAACCTTAATGTTATGAAGCGACGAGAATACTTTTTCTGCACAAAAAATCAACAAAAATAACGACTTCATTCAACAATTGACCCATCGCAAACAGTTTGATTGACAGGCGATCTAACCAATCATAACACCGAATCCACCATTTTGATTTAAAATATTGTAATTTTTTAAAGCAGTTTAAACACTAAATACCGTATAGTGGCTCTTTAATGTATTGTGACAGATCCTTAAAACGGCTCGTGAATCGATCTCTCTCTTCAAGCATTCAGGCCTCTTAAGCTAAGTTTAATTATAGTGAATTTAACAATTTAGCAATAATGTAATAGATGATAATGGCACCTTTTGGAACATTATTCTATCACAATGTCATGATATATTAATGTACAAGCTAATAAAAATGCCCCAACAGTCCAAGTGTTGTTTATTCATACTGAAGACCAATTTAGCATCTGAAAAGAGCAGTGTGTCTGCCAGAGGCATGTGGTATTCTCATCTGTTGTGGGTGTGCTTTCGGAAACACATCTGTATTTACAGTGTACAGACTTTTCAGCGAAAGAGAGACGTAACACTGGGTAAATTTGCTCCCTGTACATGTCTGTCCGCAGTTTTACGTGGGTTCCACTCACATTAAAAACAGTTCTAAATCTGGAGCGTTGTCAATCAGTGTTGTGTAGGTGTGTTTAGTTTCCAATCTAAAAAAATATTGGTGGTGGAACGTCTGTCCAGATGAAGCCGAATGTTTTTGTGCCTGTATTTGTCATGGCTCATCTGATAAAACCAGGGAGGATATTGTCCTGAAGTGATTAATGGTTCCTTAGGTGTTTTTCTCCATGGCATGCCAGCGTGTTGACATAGCAGATCCTGCATACCGCAGACAGATTAGGCCGCTGTCTGTAGGACTTTGGAGGAATGTGCCGACGTGAGAGTCCCCAGCCCTGCGTAAATCCCATAGATGGATGTGCTTCTATTGTCCAGAATGCAGAAACATCTATGCCAGATGTTTTATGTACAAGATGCAGATGTTCCTATCCTCTCTCTGTGGGAGTAGCTTGTGTTATGGATTACTAGTGGCGAAAGCCGTAAACAGAGGAAGTGTGAGAACAGCTGGGTTTTGGGGCATTTAGCTATTTGTTGCTGAATCCTTCTGAGTACTTTTTGTGCTAAATTCTATTATGTAATCAAAATGTAAGCATAATTATAATTTGTCAATCAGTGGGCGATTTCGGTAGATATGATTAACTGGTAGAAATATGTCAACGGGACTGTGCTACACGGTCACGAAAACGTATCATGTGTTTTTAAGTATTGCAGTTTAAAAACAAGTGATTTTAAACTGTTGAAGCAGCGAAAGATGGCTCATTTCGTTATATATGCGTGCTCTGTCTGAGAGATGCACGCTCGAGTACTGAACTAAGTGTTTTTGCTGCCTGATTGGGCTTGAACGGTTAAATACACATACATACTTATGTGTCAGAGTGACCATGTCTTTGCAAGTAAACACAATCATTTATGTAATTTAAGTCAATGTAAACAGCTGAGGAAAAAAATTTACAAGTATATTGGATCTGTGCAGTCGGTCTTAAAGTGACAGCATCCAAATATACTTGCTGTTGTCATTAATGTTAATCAAACAACAAAAAAGAGAAAGTCTCTTAGTGCTCTTGACTGAATCACTTTTGTAACTTTAATAAGAATAAATGTATATTTAATTTACACAGACTACGCAGTTTTTTTTTATACATTTGATCACTTTATACAATTTTGTAGTTTCTATTGTAGTTTGTTTTCCTAATTAATATATTCTTTCTTTATCACTGTCTTCAGTCATAAAGCTTGAATTTTTTTATTTTATATATTTTTCTTACGCTCGTAATAGTTTTGTTTATATAGATATAGAGATATAGATATAGATAGATATATAGATATAGATTATTCTATATCTATAATTTATAGTGATATATTATTTATATTTGATACATGTCTATAAATAACAACGTTTTTCAATAGAAAGTCCAATCAGATACACACTGCATAGCCAAAGATGCATCATCAATGTAAAACAGCAGTTAAGGACTAATCATGTGCATATTATCATATGTGTCAAGCTATATTTGGAAATCTACACATAGGATTCATTAAAATCTGTCTCCTGTAGTTTGCCAGCAACATCCTTAATGAGCATTGCTGTGAGTGAAAACACATGAAACATTTGCAGCCCATTTCACCTCTGTTATGCCATGTTTTTCTGAGTGAAACCGCAAACATGTAGGATTTGTAGATTTGATTGGATTGTGAAAAATAGGAGTTGTTTACCAGAAATGAGCATTTGTGCATTTGCTTAAACAATGCCTAAATGGCTATTTGACCAGCTATTTGGCCATTATCGATTAGCCTATACGGCCTAGGTGATGTCATCAGTAAAGGAAAGTCGTTTTAGAGGCGAAGCAAGTTTTTTTTTTTGTTTTTTTTTAAATGAATCATTCGCAGTAAGTCCAGAAACATGCATTATGAAAGTAAATATAGTCAATTTTGGTTTCACTGTGTTTTAGCATTTTTAATCATCATTTATCTGGAGGCATTTTAAAGGTGCAGTATGTAATATTAACAGCTAGTGGTTCACATGGGTACTGCAGTCCAAATTCAAAATATTGGAGTGGGTTGCCGGATTGAGGAAACGCAATAGGAACAAGTGCAAATTGAAAATGGAAAATGAAGATGCCTTACACTGTAAGTTGATGAGTTGATTTGTCCACGTTTTAATATGCTTCTGAACATAGAGCGTTTTAGATGGATGCTGAGGATTTTTATGTCAGGTAGAATCTGCGATCTCTGACCCAGTTTGCTTGCTTGTTTGCTTTTGTGGCTGCAGTATGCTGTGTTCCCGCCAAATGGCAACCCAGGGTGTCGAAATACTAATGGGGAAATTGCCAGTGGGCGGTATCACACAGACCACAACAAAAACAGACATTCTGACATGGAACGCACATTTCAAAGTAGAATAACTTTTTCAGAGAAAGAAGTATGTTAACTGAGCATGTTTCCTAAATTTCTGCAAACATATTACATGCAGCACTTTTAACTTGTCAAGTTCGGTACAACGAAACAACCACAGAGTAAGTCCACATTTGGTAAGGGAATAAGCCCTCTGGGTTCTGTAAAGTTTCGCAATCTCTTTTTTGCCTTTAGATTTGTTTTGCTGAACCTTATTTAGCCAGATAACACCCTGCAGACGGAGGGCATGACCATGAAAGATGCCCTGAGATAGCGAGGCTTTCATGTGGTCGATACATTTTACCAGTTTAAGCTGACATATCATATCATAATGGTTGATCTGATTTTATTTATTTTTTCATTCACCTTTCTCTCACTCCTCACCTTCTCTTTCCCTCCACACTCCACTTTTATCTACCAAAGCAAAGCCTGTTTGGAATCTGAAGCATATTTTTAGAAACAAGCTTCTTTCCTGGGCCAAGCATTTGATGTTTTATATTTTGAGGTGGATTTTTATTTGAAGTTGAAGTTTTTTTTTTTTCTCTACAATTTTACTATGACTATGAGATTTTTCATAGCATATTTTCCAAAGAAACAGCAGACTGTCTCACAGAAGACATTGGTTATAAAAATCCTTGAAACATAATTACCTTTGGGCAATCAAGTGTACACTTGGGACTATAGTAAAACTAATGTCTATCCCCTATTTTTCTTTGATTCTTATAGAAAACATCTATACTTAATTTCCTGCAAATTTCCAGAATCCTCCCAGTTTCCTATGTTTTTGGGAGACAATACTTTTCCCTTTTAGAAATGTTGGAATGCGGTTTACAGTCTGCAGGATTCATGAAAGTTTGTCTGATGCCGCCTGAGTGACTGTGCTATTTCGGAATAGTGCAGAGAAAAGTCCACGAAAGACTCCACCAAAGTCTGCTCGGTTTTTAGAAGTAAGCAGTAAATTTGAGCCTGGTTATCCTTCCAGAGGGAGCTGGTTTGGCCGGCCTCCAGCAGCACAGACGGAGGAACGCTGCTCAGAATGAGAGAGGCTCATGCCTCAGATTTGTCTTTTTTGAAGGTGCTGATCAACTCTATGATGTCAAGCTGTGTTATTGCACCAAGTGAATTTTTTCTTTAAAATGTTACACCTTGTTGTACCTGTTAAAGGATCTTAAAAAATTGTAATGTACTCATTTACTTTGTCCTTTGAGTAACACAAAAAAAGAAGTGCAATGAAGATAATGGAGGATGATACCATTGAGCTTCTTCCACATATTTAAACTGCATTGTGGCAGTTATCGGAATGTTTTTAACTGAATGCGCTGACTAAATTATGACTAAAATAGTTTTTTTATGCAATGTTGTATTGTTTTATCTCATTTTCTCATTATTGCACAGTAATGGACATAGCATGACACACTTTTTTTTTTTTTTTGTCCAGATCTAATAATCTGAAGCCCCGCCCCTTACTGGTGACGGAATCTGCCCTATTAGCTTAGCCCCTCCCCTGAGTTAGCTGTGCACAGTCCGCCATGTCTGTCTCCTCACCAGAGCATTTAACAGCAATATTCATGTAAGAAATGTATTCTTATTAAAGCTACTAAAGTTATTTAACTCTTTCGCACATATGTTTAAAATATTGATAGAATTGTTATTGCCGCTTCCATAGACATCAGTGTGTATTTTACAAACTATAAATGTATTGTTTTGCTATTATGTGTAATGAAATTTCTGAAACCTAAAATAAACATTGTGGTTGAAAACATTGAATAGTTGTGATGTATGACAAGAGCTGAGCGCGTCCGTCTCTGGCTCAGTGCCACCCAAAACGCAAAAGCACATTTGAATGTGGCCGTTGATCACGTGATGCACTGAACGTTCCATTCACACCAGTGTGATTGTTTGCTTTAAAGGGTTAATTAAGAGCAGTGAGTGATTTTCTGTTTTTCTTCTGTTGTTTGATTTATATTATAAATAATATAACCGCATATTCAGCAGTACTGTATATTATGCTGCTGTCACTTTAATACACACATCTAAACACATACGATTTCTTTCCCTGCTGAGTACATTCACAGACAGAACTGACTGTTTGTGAACTTTGTTTTTGACATAACCTTGTGTGTATTTAACAGTTTAAGCACATTAACACGTGAAAGAGGACTTAGTTTAATACTCACAGTATGGACAGCCAGCAAATAAATAACTTTCATGATGACGAAGAAATGCAATGTCATGTGAGCAAAACCAAAAAAGATATTTTGTTAGTTTTTGGATAGTTTTTGGAGTATTCAAGGCGCGAGCCTTAGAGGCTCTGCCCTTTTCTGTAAAGCAGGGTGGGGAGCAGCAGCTCATTTGCATTTAAAGATATATGCGCGAAAAAAGCATGTTTTTCCTTCCACTCAAATATGGACATTTACAACATGGTATAATAAATGATCTGTGGGGTATTATGTGCTGAAACGTCACAGAAGAATGGAGGAAGAGCTGTCATTGTGCGGGGAGCTGTTTTAGCCTGGTCAGAGTCCAGACATTTTTCAACTACTCATCTTCTTCTTGTAAAAAGCTGTAAGTTTACCCACGCGACTTAAACATTTAAAGAAAACAAAGTGCTAAGTTACTTCATCCACAGTATTTGTCCAATTCTTGCTAATTTCCTGACCAGTGACTTGGCTTGGCCTATTTTTTATTTTTTCCCCAGGAGTGTTTATATAAAAGTTTATTAAATGATATTTGTCATTGTGTGAGTTCTCAGATTTCATTGTCCACTCATGTGAACAGATATACTGTATGTGAGAGCTCAGGTGTGTTATGTGCTGTAAATCAGTGGTATGAATAACCAGGTGTGCACTTCATGACCCAATGGGTTACCTGAGCTCTCCAGAGGACTCTCAATTAAGAGCCCACATGAGCCGCAGGTGTGCACCGACACAATGGTACATACTGTGCGTAGAAATTGGAAAACGAGGTATGAGGTTTTAAGTTACTGAAAGACAGTATGCCATGACTTTCTAAAGATCGTTAAAAAATACCAGCTGGCAACGTCTTTATGGTGTTTCACGTGACTTATATGATGTTTTAACTTGAAAATGGTAAATAAATTTCAAGTTGAATAGACTGATTGATGGTTAGACCAATGTTTAATAAAAACACAAGAACTCTGAAAAACCACTGACTTTTGGAACTGAGAGACGCCTTTGGAAAATGTCTTAAAATCTGTCTAAAATTTTACTGTTGTATTAATGCGCTGTGAAAAGGTGAACTGTAACGTCACTTTAAAACTGTACACGGACCAGGTCATAAACTCTCAGTCTTTTGGAAAGACCCTGGAACATTTTCATATCTGTACAGAATATGCAGTGTGTGTGTGTGTGTGTGTTTTCACCTGTTCTCCAGATGCAGTAGACCTCACATGCAGTTTAACAGTCATATTTTCCTTTCCTTCATTATAACTCCGCAGTCTATAACAAAGTAAAGGTATAAAGTCGTATAAAGTATTCCGCTAATATAGTAAAGTCTGATATTCCATTACATTTTTAAAGCATTAGAGGCAGAAATTCTGTGCTTTTCATTGTGATCTCTATTATTATCTTATATAATATTAAAAAGTAGTATTAACCCGTTAACTATAATCCCCCTGTTTGAGCGTATAGATCTGAATTTAAGTAATCAATGAATGCTTTGCAATTCATTCCTAAGGTTTCTTTTTACAGAAGACACTCAGCAGATTATTGCAAAAGTGAAAGCACTTTCAAAAGATAAAAGCGTACATAATAATTGCTAGAAACTGAAATTTTTGAAAATTGAGGTTTTAAAGTACTGTATCAATGATAACGCGATGTCCAATTCAAAACTGTTTTTAAAGGATGAATTCTGATTGTTTGATCTTTCGAATGATACTTAATTTATGAGGATTACTAAAATATGTGACCGCGACAGTCATACAATGACATGAACTAATAAATATTGACTGATATTTCATTAATTACATCAGCTAATAAATATTAACTAGTATTTCTTTAATTACATAACATATATGTAATTATTAGCTAATTTAAGTACTAAAATCATCATCTATGCTGCACGTTTTGCATGCAACCCTGTTTTCACAAAATTTTCCGCTGTTACAAAATCAATTTTATCTTCTTTTTTTTCACTACAAACTGTAGTGTTTACTAATTAGCCCCTAGAAATATTTGGGTCAAAAGTCAAAAAACATAGCATCATTTCTTTTCTCACAGTGTCTGAAAAGGCTTGACCAAGGATCCAGTCTCTCTAAACCCCGCCTTTATTAGAGCTTCCTCTTCTTTGATTGGTGAGATGGCCCAGTCCGTTGTGATCGTGTACCACTTACCACTTTCAATAGAATTTTATTTCCAGAGGCTTCCTCAGCTCTTCATACACAAACAGTAACAATGGTGTATGTTTTACCATATCAATTCCAGTGTTCTCGTCCTTTGGAAGTTCATGCAAAGTGGATTTGGTTTCACAGCGCAGAAAATGGTATCTTCTTGACATGATGACAACATGAACCAAAATCTTCCAGGCCTCGGCTACAACTGCAGTGTCTGAGGGTCAGATGTTGCTCGCGAGCAGTCAATAAAGACCATAGGCTGGCATTACGCATATGTGTTACAATCCTATGTAGGTTTCTAACAGGAAGTGAGGTTGGAATTACTAACGTCTCGTTTCTTTCAGGAGACAGTCATGCACTTTGATCTTTAAAACTTTGCAGACCTTTTACATTCACAAACAGCTATATTACACATGGCATGGAAAGTAATATTCAAAAAAGCATATAGGGGCACTATCCCCATTGCTAGAAAAATGTGGGTTTTAAAACCTTTTCATGACCATTTTTTTTTTTTTTTAGCTGTTTTGTATAGCCACTTTTTAATCGTTCCTTCCCTTTTTTCATCTCCTCTCCATCTCTCTTTCTCCTGCGAACCTTCTCTGTACCTTTCATTTCTCTCGTTCTGTTTGCTTCTTTTTTTCTATCCACTCCCGACAGCACCTGTATTTGAGAAGGCATTTTAGGAATACCAGACATGCCTGTGGTCTGAATGGACAGTATTCATCCTGGTTCCCACTTTCCATCCAGCATATTCTGGACAGTTATGGCAGCCTGATGGATGTTGTGTATATGTGCAGTGAAGTGTAAGTGTTTTAGTCTGTGTGTGCACTGTGTGTTTGAATCTCCGCAGCTGGTCAGGCGTTATATCATCTGTGCGTCGAGAGCTCAGCCGGTTGGGGTTAATATCGCGGTCACAGCTGCGTTCTCACACTGTCCAGTAGACCTGATCATTACCGGAGCCCTGGAGGCCTGACACATGCACGCTGGTCACAAATCTTCCAGTCAGTCTTCAGAGTTGACAGCTACTGTAATGTAAACCTCAAGGTTTTAGTCCACAAACACAGTAGCTGTGTGTCGTTTAGTTTAAAAATGTCCAAATGTCATACATGCAAACAGCAAGTATATGTAAGGTTGTACCTTAATTGACCCTTCGCCAGCAGTTTGATTGACAGGCGATCTAACCAATCATAACACTGAATCTGCCATTTTGTCTGACAAAGCAGTCAGGGGAGTTAGTAGATTAATGTTGGTGAACTTAAAAAATTGTGTGTACTCACGTCTTTCGTGCTTGAAACAACATTCCTTCTGATGTTAATTCATGTTTATTTGATGCTGTAAATGAACTAGTATGAAGAGATGGTCGGTTCACAAGCCGCTTGAATGATGTATTTTTCACTGTATGAGAACATGATGTGTGGCGTGAGAGCCACACATCATGTATATATATGTATATATATATGTGACATGTCTTTCATGGTTCATTAAACTTTCAGTCAGTTATCTATTAGCTAAAGATCAAACAAAGAAACATTAAAAAGCTTATATTTACTTCCCATTTGAAGGTGGTTTTCTCACTTAATTTGATGTCTTTTGTTTGCGTGTTTTTAAAGTATTTGTCTCTGCACAGATGAGCTGATAGAAGAACATCTGTAGCTTTCAACACATTCAGCTCATTAGCCAATAGTCATTACACAGTGTCACACTGTTTGCTCTTGTTTTTTTATTCTTCTCTTCTTTCATTTTTTTTCTTGTGCTATAAAATTGATTCCTATTTATTTCTAAATTCAATGCACAAGTGAGTGACTCAGATGTCTCTATTGAATTTCTTGTGCTTTAGTGTCGTCTTGCAGTTTGAATGTAACGCTCAATGAAGAAATGGCTTTAAAAATGAAAGAGGTGACAATCATATGAATAACATTACCACCTCACCAATGTGTAATAAGTGTATAAAAAGCATGTATACACATTCAATATACTTTAACATAAGACTTGTTTAAAGGTTGTTTAGTTCTCTTTAAAGCATACCCCATGATTTACTCACCGTCAAGCCATCCTAGGTGTATATGACTCTCTTCTTTCAGACGAATACAATCAGAGTTATATTAATAAACATCTTGATGCTCCCAAAGTTTATAATGGCAGTGCATGGAAACCACCTGTTTGAAGCTCAAAAATGTGCATCTATCCATCATAAATGTACTCCACACTGCTCCGGGGGGTTAATAAAGGCCTTCTGAAGCGAAGCAATGCGTTTATGTAAGAAAAATATCCATATTTAACAAGTTATGAAGTAAAATATCTAGCTTCCACCAGACCAGCTTCCATATTCAGCTTACAAAGAAAGTGTAAAACTCTTGCAGTTCAAAATGCTTACGTTACGTCTGGTAACGTCTGGTACGTAAGGTGCCCTATTGACTACTAACTTACTCTTTCATTGAATATGGAAGGCGGTCTGGCGGAAGCTAGTTATTTTACTTTATAACGTGTTAAATATAGATATTTTTCTTACATAAATGCATCTCTTCGCTTCAGAAGCTTTCAAGCTTCAGAAGAATTTTCATTTTAAGTGAACTAATTCTTTAAATTGTTAACCCAGGATCACAGTAACACAGGGTTATCTCTGTTTTTTATCCTGGGTAGTTTTGAGATTTCACACTGACTATACATTTTTAAACACTGCATAAGCATTCTTATTTGCATATTTATGAGGTTAATATCAGGCACTAACTGCTTCTCCATCTGCAGAAGTGCTTTTTTGTTATTATAATAGAAGTGTTTGCCTTAATTGTTTTGCCCAGATGCTGAAAAAAGGCATCTGAGGGAACTAAGAATTGTTTATTTTAGCATTGTTTGACTTGCATATTACTTAACGAAACTACTATCCAGAATTGCATACTGTCATGTTCCGCATTTGATGCAGAACTTTTTAATGTCATCCACATCGATGTTCCCCAACGGAATAGTTCTCTCACATGGTACACATTTCAGAGTTTTGGCATAAGGAATAAATGTTTCAGTTTTTTTTTTTGCCTGCTGTTTAATGAATACTACATTTTCACACACTCACTGCTTTTTGCGTACTATATAGGCTAGTAGTTATATTCGGACACATATATTGAGTATCGGCATAAAGTCTGGTCCACTTTGCAGTTTATTCTTACCCACCCACTTACAGGAAGGGCCAGCTGACTGAAATGAAAAGCGACTAATCACAGTTTGATTTTGTTTGTACTGTATCATTTTGGGGCAGGTTTATTTGAAATATCAGAAAACAGAGAAGAAATTAGCAGGTGTGCAGATGTTTTAATCAAAATGCATCCATAAATAGAATGTACTTATAACTCAGAAAACAAAGTTGATTATTCTTACATGTTTTGTTCAAGGCTGTAAAAGCAGACTAGTGATTTGATGAGTTTCCGAGTTCGAAATTATAAACAGGTTGGCCACTTGTTAGGGAGACATGTAAAAATGTTTAAAAATATCATGATATTGCGGATGTAATTTATGTCATAAAACAAAACCACAGACCTTATTTCAGACACTTAACCAAAAACCCTTTATTTCTAGGGGTGGAACAGTTCTCGGTAAAAAATCAAACTGTTTGGTTCTCCACCCACGGTTCGGCACTCGCTTGCACCGCGGTTCATCCCAAATCTGATGACGCATTCGGATTCGGGATGGATTCGGCTAGTATGTTTCAGTCCATGGATGCGCATTCTGGTTTCCCAATACGTTACAACAGCGATGATCAAAAGAACATGGACAAAACAGTCACTCTTTGTAGACAAGTGTTAAATGCGAATGCCGTATTCTCTGTCATTTACGCTGTTATCACCCGGGTGTTGATAACACGCGAGTGCAGGTGAGACCTGAACAGCTCACGCTGCTATCTCCGTTTAAACTTGAGTCATTTAAACCTGGCCAATTTAAACATTCAACCGAAGCGTGTACACGGAGCCGCGTCACAGTGCGCAAATACTCTTGTGCAAATTCTCTTTCAACTTTTACATCTGAACGGACAAATTCACTCAAAAATGAACAACGCATGTATATCAGTGGACCTTTGAATTATGTCTTAAAGCGACTATAGTCCACTATTCCAGTTCTCTGTGTTTTTAATGTTAATCAAACGACAAAAGACGAAGAAATCACTCACTACTCTTGTCTGAATAGTTTTTTAATGTTTAATCTTTTTAATTTATTCAAAGAAGTTTATATGCAGTGTTATTTTATAATTTATTATTTTATTCAATTTCTGTACCTGAAAACTACTGTTAGATACCCGAAAAACCTGTAAAGCATTGTTTATTTTATTTGTATCTTAGCTCTCATGGATTTATTTGTGCTGTTTCTTGTAGTTAGATAATTTGATTTTATTTTCTTTATTTTTATTTGACAATTGTCCTAACATTGCTCATACCAAACCGTACCGAAACCGTGACCCTAAAACGGTGATACAATCCGAACCGTGATTAATCTAAACCGTTCCACCCCTGTTTATTTCAGAATGATGTGCCATAAGTGCAAAAATGCTTATTTCTAGGTTTAGGACTTATTCCTGCCGCACTTTATTGTGATCTTGGATAGTTTTTTTTTCTTATCTCAAACAAAACCTCTTTCAAAGTATATTGCTCAAAGAGTTGATGCCACCTGGAAAACTGTCATGAGGGAGATGAGATTATTTTTATTTATTTATTTATTGCCATTTTTGTGTGCTATATGCATCACGCGGTCTGTAAACAGACTGTAGGCGATCCGTTGGCATTGAGCAGGGCTTTATTACCCAGAGCAAAAAATCAGTGCTAAGCCTCATTCAGAATTAAAAGCGTGAAACTTTGCTTAACCCAAGGTTAATAGTAGCCTGGAGGTTAAAAACTATGTTAACTCACAGTTAACCGCAGTGGGAAAAGCCTATAAGTGTTATTTTCAACTAACTTGCTATTACAGTCTGTGATATGCAACATATAATTTAAATGGAACTTCACTTGTAAATCTTAAAGTACTGTATGTCTGCTAATTAAAGTGATGTAGACAACTGAGGTCATACTGGATTTAGCAGTGTGTCCAAGGGTAATTTGCTCTGCTCCTCTGATCAGAGAGAACCAGAGAAGATGCTGGCTGTGCCTGTGTTTTCTACCAGGAAAGATGGTGGCTTTATGGCATCATTGTGTAATAGGTGTCAGTCCGAACTAGGAAAACACACCACGTTTTCCTGCGGCTGGAGCGGAGCAGCAGACTATGTGAAATTACACAGCCAGGCCTCAGGGGCATAGAGAGGAATTTCAAAGGAAACACAGCAGTCTGCTTCATATTGAGATTACATTAAGGGAACCGAATGCAGTCTGGAATGTGTAAAGGGGCCGTTCGGAGTGTAATAATCATATTAGTCTGGCAGTGTGAGCTTCAGCTTCACCCAGCAGCTAAAAAAACCCCTGCTTTGTCTTGCACATTCAGTGTCTTCAATTCAGTCTCTAAACTGGTATTTTTCTCTCTTCTTTGCTGTATTTTTCTCCATTTCATAAGCCTGTTAGGCTCTGTTGCCGGTGCTCTTTTATGTTAGTCTGTGTATTTGCATTCCTAACTCAATGATTATATTTATTTGTATGTAAATAGGACCACCACAATGGTACACCACACTTAAACAAACAAATTTAACCCCTGGTTACTCCCAAAGGACTGTCCTTATGACAAATACACTGTACTGCAAGTCAGTTTTGATGCCAATGATTGAGTTATGTGTTTGGTCAATAGTTGGCTAACTTCTAAGGATAAAGCATCTTCTAGTCAAGGCCAGACGCATTGTAAGCGAATAGTCCCTTTGAACATTCATTGAACATGTTATTGTGTGTCTCAGTGCTCAAATGGGTGATAATTACCTTCAAAGTTCTGTGGCCTTAAAGTTGGCATGAAATGAAAATTCACACTGTATGTTTTGTAATGGATGTTATAGATCGTATTGTGAACGAATCATCCATGTACATATTTAAATATTAAACATTTTTTTGATAATCGGTTACATTCGGACATAAGTCAATATTAAAGAAAAGATCTGTCACTACTTCTGTTTCATTGTGACTTTAAACGGGTTGTTTTTATTCAGGTAGCCAGCTATAAACTCGTCGACAGTTTAAAGGGTTAGTTCACCCAAAAATCGAAATTCAGTCATTAATTACTGACCCTCATGGCGTCAAAGTGGTAGTTGCGTAGCTGTCTATGGAAGGACAGAAATATCTTTTTAATAAAAAATATCCTTTTTGTTGTGAAGATGAATAAATGCTTATGGGTTTGGAACGACATGAGAGTGAGTAATTAATCAGAATCAGAATCAGAAAGAGCTTTATTGCCAGGTATGTTTACACATACTAGGAATTTTTTTTTAGTGACAGAAGCTCCACAGTGCAACAAAGTGACAGCGACGAGACAAGACACCGATAATAAAAAGAATAAAAGAATAAAAATACAATATACAATATAGACAATTGTATGTACAGTTATACATAATGACTATACATATACTATACATAATGGGTGAACTAACCCTTTCACTAACTTCTTTCCTTTCCCACTGTTGCTCAGCTATGACATTAGCTGACCTAAAAAAAAAAAATCACAGCAGACGAAGAGAATTTACATTTATGTCTGCTAAATCACCCCTTGTGGCAGCACTGAGAATATGGCACATACTTGCATGGAGTTTGAATTTTGGAAACGTAACTATGCACAAAATTTAACTTGCATAGCTAGACAAATTCATTTGCGTTCATATACTTGCTTGGAATATGTTTTGAGCCTAAGTGTCTCAAAATACTGGGGCTGTATTTTTATTGGTGAATCACATGTTTGAATTGCAGAGTTGATTGCTGGTGTCAGTGACATGACATTAATTTTTGTCTTAATCTACTAATTTATTCAAAAATACCTTAAAGGCTCCTAATTATGTTTTGGAGGTTTCCTACTATAGGTTTACATGCATCCAAGGTCAAAAAACACTTGAATTTTCCCATAACATAATTATTCCATAATAAATCTGCTCTGATTGGTCTGATGGTCCAGTCTGTTGTGATTGGTCTACCGTTTACAGTGCGTGTCAGAAACTAAACACTCATTACCATGTCTGAATTTCATTTGGATACACAGGGATACGAAGACTAACGATGGTGTTAGTTTTACCGTATCAAATTCGAGTCTTTATTCAAAAATTCTTTTGAAGTGGATTTGCAATTGCAATGCAGAACACAGCGTCGTTTTGACATGTCGACAACACAAACCAAACTCCTCCAGTCTCAGCCACAACTACAGTGTTTTGGGGTCAAAGTAGACGTTTACGAGCAGCCAATGAAGACCATAAGCTGGCATTACACAAATGTGTTACAAACCTGTAAATAGGACTCGTTTCAGCAGTTCAGAATCAATTATTTCTTTTAAGAGACAATTTTTATTCATTCCATTAAAATTAATTTTGATATTTTTCTTGTCAGTCTAATACAACAGTCCAGAATATAGCCTTGCTATAAGAATGCAACTCTTGAAAAGAAAAGTACTTTGACATGATCTTTAATGTTTTTTTCTAAGATTTTTATTTCTTAATTGCTGTAAATTCGAAAAAAAATTTCTGTCGAAATCAAATCCTTTGGTGCAACCAACTGTGATAGGCCAAGGTCGGACTCTAAATTTATTTTATTTAGAGTAGTCAGGCAGGCATAGGTCAGTAACCAGATTGACCGTTCCAACAATACAAAAAAATTCAAATCGAGACAGTAGGGATAAATGAGGAAAACTAGTAACGGTAATACGCGGGTATAGGCCAAAGAAAAACAGAAGACTCTGTGAATTTGCAATACTTCACACTAAAGATAAACAAACTCCAAACAAACAGCATTTTGCCCTGATTTTGATCGAAATTGTCGCACCAGTTCACTATATGATTTCACTTGATGTATGCCAAGTAAATACAAAGATAATTTGTCAATATTATACCATCTGATAAATCATGGAAACTACACAGTACAGTTTGTAAGGGAAAGCAGTCATACAGACTATTGCAGGTGGACTATTTTTTTTCTGACCTCACAGCAGATTTACATTCTTACCGTTAAGACGAACATTAGCAATTTAGACAACGAAAGAACTGCTTTTCATTCCAGACCGAGACTCAGTCTATGGATATGCCATCCACTATACAAGAGGTTGTTGACTTGAGAGAAACGGCTAATGGAAAATGGCTGCATTTACATTTGCTAGCTCAATTTACCGTATTTGTGTATTTTGTACTGTGTATCCTGTGGTAAGAGTGTGAGGGAAGCCTGAGTAGACTTAATTAATCAGGTTTTCACAGGGTGTGGAAACAGACAGAGCCACCTGGAGAACTGCCGTTAGCATTTAGCTTCTGCCACTGTCATTCTCTATGTGAAGGCCAAGTGAAATCATATTAAAGTCACATTAAATTTCAATATTGATGTAGACATTTTAATGTTGGCACAGACAGCATTCTAATTTCTTGCCCTTGTTGCTTCCTGTCTTTGAATTATTCACCTCATTTTCGGTCAGCAGTAAATGTTTTCCTTTTATGTACTTTAGACCTCTGCTTGCCAAATCCAGCATATGTGTCAGTACTTTCTCTCTGCTTTCAACTCTGCGACTTGGCAGCTGCGTACAGCTGGCTGGACACTGTGTGTAGCATACGAGTTGGTGACGGTGTGCTGAGAGAGAGAGATGGAGAGAGAGGGTGTGCTGGGCCGCTTGGCAAGGCTGTTTGAGTGAGAAGAGTGAGCTGGTTGTGAGTTTCAGAGTTTCCTGTCCAGCTGTATCATTGGCACGGGCTGAAAGAGAGGGACTCAGACCCTCGCACAATACAGCACTTGTGTTGCAGTCCGGGAACTCAGGAATGCGGCTCTCACCTTCATATGGCTGACAGGAGTTTGTTTTGGAATGAGAGATATTATCCAACACACTCTTTCCTCACTCTTTCGCTTTTCCTCACTTATGTCTCTCTCTCTTTCATGGCCGTCCTCAAAGTAAAGAAAATAAAGTGACTTCAGTCTGAAATCTGAGATCTGCCTCCTCCACCTGCAGTAGTTTCTTTCAGTTTGTGACTTTTTAAGTCCCTTCATCCCTTTAGCAATTTCACTGAAGCTCTTCCGAGCATTCCCATTCAATTAAACGCTAGGATTTTCTAGACCTTTTTTAAATCACTTTTGCCATTCATTAAATCCAGTTTTCATGAAACACATGGGTGTGAAAATCGCAGGGATCAAAATCGTTCTCATTGGAAGACGGATTAAGCAACAGAGACTCACACTTTCATTTCAGGGAAAATGTATGCTGGAATTATTTTTGGATTTGATACTTGGTGGTTGAGCTTTTAAAAATATACACATGCTGTTTTTATGAATCACATGTTCCATATTCTCTGATACTTTGCCTTTTGTACTCTCTATCTAATAACTTTAGGTAGTGCTTACTGAAAAAAATTTTGGACGGGGACTTGGTTCTAACCATAGATTGTTGATTTGATGAAGGCAGATCTGATCTGATCAGTGCCTGAGGTCGATTGTTTGAAAGGGAAGGTGTTTTGATTAAGATTTTTGATTGAGATTAAGAGGAAAAAAATATAAAGAGCGAGCAGCATTTAGAAAATAGTTCAGTATGTGAATTTCCATTTCATGCTGACTTTAAGGCGAAAGTATACTTCATTTGTTTGGGTTCTGATTCGATTTGCAGAGTCCATGTGACGTAATTTGCGCCAGCAGCACATGTCCACATACGTCTCTGCACACACGAGTGCAGTCAGGGTTTTTTTGTGTCCACACAGACGTATACATTAACAACAGTGCATGTGCGCATGATTTGAGCGCTCAGAAACGCTACACTAGATAGTGTGCACATGTCCCAAAATGTCTATCCACACTCAATCCAGTAAACTTTGAATGGCTTGCGGGCTCAACTGTGTGCTGTATGGAGCGGAATGTGGGAAATGAAGTGTTCCCGGGCATTTCAAATCAGGGATTTGAGCAAATATTTTGTTGCACAACTTCATGTTACAAACAAGTGTAGAAATGCTCATACTGAAGCCATATCTAGGAATCAGAATATCATACTTGACTTGGTTGTTGTTGTGTCTTTTGACTTAGACCAGTACGCACCTGCCAACCAACCAGGGTTTGTAAGCTTTGTAAACCTAAGTAGATCGTGAAACCATTGTCTCTAATGGTCTCTTAGATCAACTTCGCTCACAACGATTTTAGAAAACGCAGCCCAGAACACACTAGAAACCACTCATAAATACTCTTACAACCACATAGCAGTACATTAAAAAAACATTCAGAACAATAGTATTGCATCTAGAATCATGTCAGCAACTTTCACACAATCAAACACCATTTACTGTTTTTATATTATGTTCTTTATTTGAGAGAGCGAGAGAGCAAGAAGGAAAAAAGGGTGCTGAAAGGTAGTCTACAGAGATGCAGTAAAAAAAAAAATGTTTTGTAAGCTAAAATGTGCAAGTGGTAACATCTTGAAACATGATTCAAATGGAACATAATTCATATCATTGAATCAACTCAATTAAGTTACACCAACAAAAGTAGTGTTTACAGGTCAGATCAGGTAGAAATAGCTCCTTAAAAAGGATAGTTCATCCAAAAATGACATTTCTGTTATCTTTTTCTTGGAGCATAAAACAATACATTTTGAGAAATGCTTTATGGAAGTCTGTGGGGTTCAATGTTGTTTGGTTCCGAAGATTTTTTTTAAAAATAACTTCTTTTGTGTTTAGCAGAAGGAAGAAATGCATACACGTTGACACTGGGGTGGGTAAATGAATTTTATTTTGGGTGGTCAACAGTTCAGAAAGAAAACACGTGCAACAGCATATTGGATCCGTGTGTCAGGTCTTAAAGTGATAGCAGCCTAACAAACTTGCTGCTGTCCGTGTTATAATGTTAATCAAACAACAAAAGACAAAGAGAAAATCACTTCTCTGCTCTTGACTGAACAACTTCTGTATTTATCTGTGTTTAATTTTTACAATGATTATTTTTTTTATTATTAATTATTCTTTTATATTATTTTTTACATTTAATTTAGTCAGTTTGTCTAGTATTTCTTATCTGAATAGCCCTACTATCTACTACTACTACTACTACTACTATCTAACTACTACCTATCTGAATGTATCCTAAATATATTTGTGGTATTGTTAGTAATTTGTCAAACATTTAGATGAGATAGCTGTAATGGTCACTGAGCAATGTTTATATTAATTCTAAATTAAAATCTGTCATTGTATAAAGTGATCTCTTCAGAAAAAAAAAAGATTGATTCCCTAGACTTTCAATGGATGGACAAAAAAATAGATAATATTAAAATGATCTAAATGACAGTATGCCGGTTCTTCCCCATGGTATCGGATATCTATATTTTTCAAGGTATCGTATCGAATTAAGAAATTCCAGTATCGTGACAACATTAGTTTAGGGTGGCACAAATTTTTGAAATCTTTCAAAGGGTGCCGTGATTGAAAGAATGTTGGGAAACACTCTAGATGAGTGTTCTAGATCATTTGAGATGACATTACGGTGCCTTTGAAGTCTGTCTGAATCCAGTTTGCTTAGGAACCTTCATGCAAAAACACTGGCTGTTTAGTCACTGACTGTCTCGGCAGCTGCCTTAGGTTTCATACACAGCCCTTATGTCACTCAAGTTCAGTTATTGTAAGCTGTCGAGGTTAAACAGGGTTTTTGTATCCCGTCTTCCTGTGTGTTCTCTGTCACGATGAGCAATGACGGTTAATGAAAGCCTTTGCTTTGTGAGGAGACTGTGAAAAATGTGAGGAGTCAAACAGAGGCTGATGTATGTTTGAGGTGTCCTGAGCGGGACCCACGGCTGATCACAGGCTCTGGCTCTTCTGTGGCTTTATTTAGTCTTCCATTGGCTTTCAAGTCCCGTTTAATCTCCCCCTCAGTGCCTCTGAAAACAGCGCCTGCTCCAGCCTCCTGTTATTGTACAGGCTTTGAATCCAACCCCTTCACTATTCCTGGGTTTTTATCCCGCATGAGTGACCGCTATAAAATTGAACCTTATCACCTGAATGCCATTATTTATCATCCGGGTGAATAGGAGGATTCAGATTACACACAAAGGTGCTTGGAGTATTATCCAATCTCATTGTCAGATCAATTGGCGCTCTTGTAGACTTTAATCAAATACAAACACACATACATTCAGACAATATCAGCGCTTTCATCCACTGTTTCATTGTTTGCCCTCCACGTTATAAGAAATACAATCACACATAGGCGCACAAAGCATGGCTGTTGGTGGCGCTTTGTGATTTACTGAAGGGTTAACATGGATGGAGAAGATCAGAGATGGCTGAGCTCGAGCAAGCATGAATGGAAAAGTCTGTGGGAGACGACGGAGTCGCTCGAGGATGTGATACCATCATGGTGAAAAAGAAAGGGTCATAGGTTTTGGAAATAGACATAGGTCCATCTGCCCCTCTCTTGACAACAATGATCGCCTCTTGCGTTTGTTTGCTAGACCGTGTCTGTCTGTTTGCGCCACCCCTCAACCTTGAAGTATTACTTCAGAGCGATAAACCTTTTGTTACTTCCACAATGTGCGAAGAAATGACAGATGCTGACTTTTAGATTGGTTTTTAGCGCCGTTTTAGTGGGTCAGAGAGCTTTCAGAGAGTTTTCTCCAGAGGAAGAGAATCAAATATTACTTTCCTTTGAGGTAGTTTCCAGGGAAACAGAAGTGGGAGGAACCTTTGGCAGGAGTTTTTGTTGTTTATATCTTAGGCATAAAACGAAATCAGCAAAGATTTTCTTCTGTGTGATTTAGAAATGGGAAAAAAATGTTTTGTTTGAAATATTAATGGTACTTAAGTGGTGCACATTTCTGTAACTGAAGAATTCATCAGTTACTTTGAGATCATTTCGTATGTACTAAAGGAATGACTAAACCTTTTCCTTTAAAGAAAGTTTACTTGATATTCAAATATACATTCAAAATAAAATTATTCTGAAAGTTCTACTTGTGTTCACGTGTGCAGGTACTGGTCTCCGGTCAGTCCCCTGTATCAACTGATGACATCTATTTGGATGACCAGCAGTCTGGTGACTACCCTTTAGATGATGATGACTTCACTTCTGGTTCTGGATCTGGTAAGGATTGTTTATATTACTGTTACTGATTCTAAAATAGCCCATTTAACTACTGTTGCTATTCTGAGGTATCTTCATTCTCAAGAGACCATGATTATGATATTATGACTATTAACAAGGTCCCTTTAAGTCATTTCACTCAGCGGCCATCTTAGAAATGCCTCTCAGGCATGCAAGTGCAGCTCCTATCTCTTTGCGCATGCACAGTCCTAAGTGCGCATCTCTTGTGTCTCATTTCAGAGGCGTCTGACTGTTTCTATAGGAGCTGGAGCTTCTAACGGCCACTGCAGTAATGCGTGACATTACCAATCGGCGATTTGGCTCTTATTTAGAAGGCGGGACTTATTCCGCCATATTGCGCATTGCTTTTTCTCCCATTCAAAACAATACAATTGACATGTCTTGTGTTATTCTATAGTCTTTGTTATTACTCAACAAACCCCTAACACCAAGTGTTCCATTTTGGTGCATAACTCATTCTACACCATTTGAGAATGATAATTTCTAATCATGTGGGTTTTTGAGGAGACGTATGTTGCTACTTTTGGTCCTCCGTGATCAGGGTTATGATTCCCAAAAGCATTGGTTGTTCCAAGAGATCATTGGTGGCAATCTTGGGACCAGAATATCAAAGGCGCTGTGCTATATGCAAGCCTAAAGGTGAGGTCACATTTACCATTGCTTAGTGAAAATCCAGTGATTCCATTAGAATACCACACAACTGGAGGTTTTGTGTGAGGGCGAAAAAGTTCTCATGAATATTTCGCCCACATTAATTCTCCAGTTGACCAACAGAAAGCTGCTTGGTTTGAAAGTGACTTCCATGTGAGCTGTACTTTATACAAGTCTACACTATTGGCAATGGACAATGGTTTATTTGCTCTCAAAAGCTGAAATTTTGCTGTGGCGCTTGTGTTTATCCTCCAAGTCCACACTTTGGTGATGTAATGCTGTTGTTGTTGGGTAGTAGTCTGCTTTGGACTCTTCTGAAGCCTACAATGACAAATGGGGCACATTCCAGTGTTGTGGACACCATAGACACTAGTACATGACCGACAACGCGTGCCATTTAAAATAGGACTATAGAAATTTGTGGAAAGGCTCTTTCGACTTGGTCCAAGTAACTGTAGACAATGTATTTAAAAACACTCAAAGGCCCTGTCCTAAATGGAACACTTCATATGTACGTTTGTTCTTGTGGACTTACAATGGCTGCCATGTCCCTTAAGTTCATGAGACAGTAGGGTGTCCCATTTGTCATTTTAGGTTTCAGAAGGGTGCCCTCTTTGCGGTCGATATGCGCCCTCGATGTGCACTTTTTCTGAGCCATCACTAAGGCGAGCTCTGCTGCAAACTTCTTCCCGACAGTCAAAGTGGCGTCACGCCACGAAAGTGTAGACTCGTAGGAAGACCGCAAGGGACAGGACAAAAATTTGCGACAGGACAAAAATCTTAACAACTGCATAGCAATGCCCCAGCACCCAAAACACCCTTGCAAGTTTTGCATCAAGTAAACTGACATTTCCTTAAATGGAAAAGTCTAGTCTTGTTTATCCTATAATCACTCAACTAAAACGAAGATTAAATTATGCTATTATAATTATTAAACGCTGCTTTTTTACTTACTAGTGTAGCATGTATAGTAGATTTACTAGAAAACAATTTAGTTAAGTATTTACAATCAACCTACAGAGCCAGTGTTG
Source organism: Zacco platypus (assembly GCA_038088235.1). NCBI lineage: Eukaryota > Metazoa > Chordata > Actinopteri > Cypriniformes > Xenocyprididae > Zacco > Zacco platypus. Next base: position 25,132,321 of record CM076077.1, on the reverse strand, counting down.
TTGTGGCTAAAGGTTGTCTAATGCGTTCTAAATAGAAGGGCTGCTAGGTGGTTGCTAGACAATGCTGCCCACCCTTTGAGCGGACAGATGTTTCACCTGCAGTCAAACTCGGTCAGCCAAGACCACCATAGTCACTCAGCAGATGTCTGCTCCATACAGAAACTCTGCATTATTAATAAGTCATTTCTCTACCTCTTACTGCTGTACCACAGTGCCTTGTACCTGGCACAATTACAGTGCAAAATGTAGAGAATGGTTGAAATATTTATAAATTTTATGCATTTCATCTGTCTCTTTTTTGGAAACACTTTAAGCAAAAGTGCTGATCTTGCATCCCCATTCTGTTTCGTTATATTTATACGGAACTGGGAATCCAAGAAAGGGAGAAGTCCATTGGGATGTCAATATAGTCCCATCACTCTATAACGTCAACATGTGCAAAACCTCATATTTTCAAATGTCATGTCAAGTCGAGTCACCTTTACTTATATAGCGCTTTTACAATGCAAATTGTGGCAAAACAGCTTTACATTAATAATTGGCAAATAGTTTTTGGCTGCATAGCAGCTCCCAAAGAAAATGGTGTCATTGTCCAGCTTATTCTATATATTATTGATTCATTCTGTTGCAAAGATCAATAGTTATTAGTCTAGTTAATTTATGTATATCAGCACTGGTGAAAACAGTGATGTAATCGTCCAGCTCAGCTCAGTTCGCATACAACGACGCCAATACAGGCATACCAAAAACACAGCTGAATATCGCAAAAGTGTCTTACAAATGACTAGTTGCATAATCAAAAGCCTCGTATTTCTTATTGGGGCCATTCAAACAGAACACATTTTTCCATTTAAAGGGTTACTTCATCCAAAAAATTAAATTTCTGTCATTAATTACTCAGCTTCAAGTCGATCCACACCTGTAAGACCTTCATTTATCTTTGGAAAACACAAATTAAGATATTTTTGATAAAATCCCAGAGGTTTCTTATCCCCCAAAGTAAGCAACATAATTACCACATTCAAGGTCTGTTAAAGAAGTAAAGACATCATTAAAATAGTCCATTTGACTATACAGTGGCTCAAGCTAAATGTTATGAAGCGACAAGAATACTTTTTGTGCACAAAAACAAAACAAAAATGACTTTATTCAACAATTTCTTCTCTTCTCTTCTTCTCCAGAAACGCTGTTTACATTGTAGACATAGTGAAGTGATTCCAGGTTCTACGTCAGAACACAGACTCAGTATGGGTTGACACTGTACATGTGAACAGCCAATAATGAGTCAGCGTTCTGACGTAGAACCTGGAAGCAAACTAACCCTTTAAAAAATGTGAGACAGGGTAGTAGAATGAAAAATTTGAACTTTTAACCTGAGCGCTGCATTTTTAGAATATCGTGTCATGTGCGAATTGCTGCAAAATACATGAAACGTGAGTGCAATGGTCAAACACATACATCTAGGAAATTTATTTTACCCAGAAAATTATAGAAAAGCAGTTCAGAGTAATGCAAAAAACATGTTCTGTATGAATTGGTGTTAATATAAAACCTATCTTTGTGTTCAAAACAACTGGATGGAGCACAATTTTTGGTAACACTTTATTTTACAGTGTCCTTGTTACACATATTAATTGTAGTTACCATTGTAATAACTATAATTTATGCATAATTACATGCAACTAACCCTAAACCAAACCCTAATCCTAACCCTATAGTAAGTACATGCAGATAATTGTTTTTACTCAGTACTTAAATATATAATTACACTATAACACGGACACCTTAAAATAAAGTGTAACCCAATTTTTTTTTTAATCATACAAACCTCAAAAATCAGTGTTAGAAGCGAAGCTAGATGCAAACAGAGATGCTGAAAAACATAGTCTGAAAATATATTTAAGCAATACTATACAAACAAAAGTGTTGTTGAAAATCAGCATGGTTTGTGAATTGACTGTAGGCAAATATAAGGAAATAATATTGAGGAAATTATATTTTAGACACTATACTGACAGTGATGTTATCTGTTTTTGCTCTGTCAATGAAAAATTGTTCCAAACTGAGCCACAGCAGAATTAACTTTTGCATGTCTTTAGGTAATAGACTGTTGTGGTTTAATTCCTGAATGAAACAGTTGAGTGAATAATTCAGTGACTCACTCATGAATATAGTTACTTGTTTCATTCCTGAATGAATCTGTGACTGCATCTGAAATCGTATGCTTCCCTACTATATAGTGGGCAAAATACAGCATGCTTTTAAAAGAAATATGTTCACAGTACTCATAAAAGAGTAGGCAACTAAAAAAAATACCCAAAAAATTAAATTATCCCATGATTTACTCACCCTCAAGCCACTGACTATCTTCTTAATTCCAGAGCCAGGCTATTTTATAATATATAACTTGCATGGTTATATAATATTACTTTATTGTCTCCTGAAAACTAGTTATTTTAATTTATAAAGTTTTAAATATTTTTCTTACAAAAACCCATCGCTTTGCTTCAGAAGGCATTTATTATCCTCCTGGAGCCAAGTGGATATCTTTTATCATGGATGGATGCAACTTTTTGGACTTCAAAATCTGGAGTGTCATTCACTACCATTATAAAACTTGGAAGAGCCAGGATGTTTTATAATATAACTCTGATTGCGTTTGTCTGAAAGAAGATAGTCATATACACCTAGAGGGTGATTAAATCATGGAATAATTTTTTGGTTGAATTATCATTTTTAAATGTGCATACGTTGGACATTTTACTATCTCACGAGACCATGGGAGAGGATTTGTAAATGACAGTGTAGCGACGCAATTGACACTGGTAGGTCACGTGTTAATGACAACATGGCGCTTGTCATGTCTAGATTACATTCATACTATATAAAATGTACTTTTTAGTGATCGCAAAGTGAGTACTCATTAAAAATAGTATCAAGAGAGTGTGATTTCAGACTCATTTTTTTGAATGAGTTAAGTGAATAATTCAAATTACTAACTAATAAATACAGTTGCTTTTTTTGCTCATGAATGAATCAATATTTTTGAACGAGTTGGTTGAGTGAATGATTCAAATGACTCACTCATAATGACAATCACTTGTGTCCACCTACTGGCATATTATTGTAACCTGCAGGAAGAGACAATTCCTTCCAGCACAGACTGACAGACGGTTCGGAATGCACAAAAAAAGACTGAGTAAAAAATGCTGCTCAACCAATCAAATTCAAGGACTGCAACAAATGTATTTCATTTGTATATGGAAAACATTCTAATGGATGACTTGTCTCATTTATTTATTTCTCACACGTCTCTTTAGGTTTTAGTGACACAGACGATGATGAAGATACTTCCACGGTAATTGTACGGTACCCAGAATTTAATGCAGGGTCTACTCAGGAGCCTGTCTACACCAGCAGCCCCAGCTTGGAGTCCTCCATTTCCAGAGAGATAGACCAATTCAGCATAGAGACATTCATCGAGTCAAACACGGGACCAGAGGTGCGATTGCTTGCCCATTTCAGTTGTACTGCTTCTGACACTATCAAAGCTTTTGCTGACTCCCACTGCTGCGAAAACCTGCAAAGCCTGCAAAACTGTGACAAGTTGTGATACTTTTGATATTGCCCCTCTTTGAGGCATACTCTGACCTGCTGCCTCTCGCAGTTTTACTAAACATCACTGTTATGTTGGATCCTTCAATCTTGTTATTGAATCTCTTCACTTTTTCCGACACCATCTACAAGCTGAATTGTTTTTTGTGTCAGCAATTTTGATGTTAAGCTGTCTTTCTCTCTCACTGTTTTTTAGATCTCTAACTATCAGACAGAAAAGCCCCAGGTCACTGTTGAAGCCACCAGCTCACCAAGTGTTGTACAAGATGCTGACCCACTTCATGAGGTTCGCACAGAAAATCTCTTCCAAAGGACAGAAGTGCTGGCAGGTATGTTCAAAATGAACAACACACAGAAGGGTGATTCTTCAATAAGGGGAACATTTAAGTCCCCTATTAAGAATTTAAAGACAAAGTGCTTTTAAAATGCAATTTTAAATCTTCTAGTTTTAACAATTATTCTAGTCTGGACTTTTTAAAGGTCATCGGGGAAGTTCTACTTTGCACATTTATTTCAGTTTATTTTTGGTATGTGTAATTTTTTCCAAATAGTCACAGAATTTTTTTTTATAGAACAAATTTTCAAAAAAAAAATTTCGTTTTTATTTCATGCCTAGTTCTGTCATGAAACTCTAGATTGTGCAACTGATGGGTCCTTAATCCAAACTGATGATATTCTCAGTGTTAACTACTTGACACAAGCTGACTGGTTCATGTCACATCTGTAGACAATGAGCTTGCAGCTCACAAGATTTAAATGGCTGGTTAACAATCACTATAGCAGCAGAGTTCCTCTGAAACCCTCCACCTGTATACCTTCCCTAGCTCCACCTGTATACAGTAGATTACATTAATTTGGAGAGTGACTGTGAAATTATTATAATATAAAATATTAAAAACTCATTGCTTTAAAAACTCACTGTTTTTCAATTAATTGCGATTTAATTAGTTGATTATTTTAATCGATTGACAGCACTAATATATGTACTATTTGTGCAGCAGCAGTATGTCTTGCGTATGCATTGGCAGTAGCAAGTTCTTGTACTTATTCTGCAGCAGCAGCATTAATCAACAACAGCAGCAATAATCTACAACAGCAGCAGCACCATTGCATCTATTCCGCCAAGACCAAATATATTGACACTGTCATATCCATTACCATGCTAAAAATATTCCAAGGGTTGTCATGATAGAAATATAATTATCATGGAGATGAGAAGTGATGGGGAAGCATATCTCTGCTAGAGCAGCACAACAAATAGAAATGTAGTTTATTTAAAATTTTTAGATGGCCTAATTGGGCAATATTTGATCTGAGCTTTATTCCACAACATAATTGTTTTAAGATTACATATAGTTTGAATTATATTTTGAAGTAATCAAAAGTGCCCATAATTGAAGAATCACCCAATCTATTTTCTGTAAATTAATAAATTGACAAACCATTTCAGATGTCTCTGTGTTCATTTCACTGATATTTTGATTCATTTCATTTTCAGCTGTGAGCCTTTGTTGAAGTACTTGAATATGATTTGTGTTTATAAACGTAAAAAGTATTGTTTTTGTTTGACATTTTGTCATTCTTCTTGGTGCAGCGGTTATAGCGGGTGGAGTGATTGGCTTCCTGTTTGCCATCTTCCTGATCCTCCTTCTGGTTTACCGTATGAGAAAGAAGGATGAGGGCAGTTATGACCTTGGAGAGCGCAAGCCACCCAGCTCAGCCTATCAGAAGGCTCCGAGTAAAGAGTTCTACGCCTGAATGACCAATCATTGCCAACAGTAACATCATTATTACAACCAACTCCTCTCCAAGAATAATGGCGGATCGGTAGCACATCGAGGGGATTTTTTACGGGGGAATCTTTGCTTATTTAAAAATGTAACAAAAACGTAATTTTGCTTCACAAACCCAACCGGGGCTTGTATTTTCTTTTCTGGGATCAAAAATGTCAAAGATTGTTTCTCTATGGTTTTTGAAAACAATTGTTGTCAGTGTATGAAAGTAAATCATTTCTCACAGGTTTTAGTCATTGACTACTTTGTAACAGTAGAGGTACGTTTTATTAAAGAACAAGACAATTCCGGGGTGGAAATCCTGGGTTATATCTGATACCTTTAATTTTCCACTGATTACATTTCAGTAACTTATCTCAGTGTGGACTTTATTAATAATTTAGTTTTCATCATCTCATCATTTTTGTAAAGGGTTTTTTCTCCTTTGGCTTGTGCCATTATGTTCTTCAATCAAACTGAATGCTTTGTATCTTCGTCTGGCCAATATGAAATCATTCAAAGATCACAGCATACAACAGAATGTTTAAATGTATTTTGTTATATTTCATGATTATAATGTAGTTGGTACAGTGTTAAGTCCCTGAAAGTTCAAATTCTAAACCCAAGAACACATTCCTCCATACTTGTGCTCCTTCATTCTCTCTTTTTCTGTCTCTTATAAAAAATCAGTAGTACTTGACTGTTTCTTCAAAGTCTGCCATGCCTCCATTCATAGCATCCTTGAATACTGCAGTCATTGATTTAAATTATTAAAATTACTTTAACCATGATATAAGTTTGCATTGCGCACAAGCTTATCAAGGTCAAAAAACTATTCAATATCTAGTTACCCAACACTTGGAAGGAAAAAAAGTTCATTAGAATAGATGGATTATGAACAAATGTCTGGCAGTCCAAGAATGAATCTTCCATGACAGGGTAACGTCATTCACCCAGTAAAAGACGGCAGTTTTACGGATTTTTACTCCCACACTCTTCTAATTCAACACATTTTCAATGTTCACTGTTGACTGAAACCCTAATGAAGGCCATTTTTCTTTATTTCATAATATTATCCCTCATGTGGAAGCAGCTTTTAAAATGATTTCTCTATAGTTTCTGACTCAAGCATATTCTGCTGAATGTCTCTGACCTTCCAAAGACTCAAACAGTGTTGTTAACAGTGATGATGATTAATAACGTGCATCACATCTGCTCATTTGTATTCTTTTTTTCATGTGCATTTCAAATGTTTCATTTAAAGACCTGACCATTTAGAGTCAACGACGTCTCTGTATATGTTAATATACAATAATTTATAGAATATAATTATTTATATACTACATATTATATGTAATATGTTAGTTAAAAAAAATCTATGAAAATGTATATTCACAAATGTTTTAGAAGCCCTTGAAGTGCCTACTGTTCTGATACAGTTCTACAGGGATTTGAGGACATTTGTGCATCGGAATGATGTTAAAAGCTGGAACTGGAGAAATGTGATGAGTGGTAATGTCACAGAATTACAGAAACAGTATTGTATTTCATAAAAAACACTACTGAATAAACATTTTCTCATGGTATTTTAATTACGCTTTTTGCGCATCAACTTGAATTCACCTTGTGCTACTCTCTTTGGAGATTATTCTCAACTGTTCAATGTGTGTGTTTGAATACATGATGAATCAGTATGCATGCCAAGTGTCTCTCAACTCTCTTTGGACCATCAAACACAAGCTGTGGTAGAAATGTAACACCTCTGAAGAAGATTGCTCTGGGATTTATCCCTAGATGTTAAAGCTCTGACAGGAAAATGTACTAAACGCAAAAGTTGTCTCAAAGGCTGTTTTATTCCAAAAGAACATCACACTTAGTTGTTGTCACAACTGTTCTAGAAAATATATGCATAAGCATGAGCGTAGCTGCACAAGCCTCTGCCCTTCATTTTCAAGTTGACATGTATTATTCATAAATTTGTTTTGATATTTACCTTTTTTTTGTTTTTTAGTGTTGTGTGTTTCCCAGTCATGACATCAAATTTATATTGCCAGAAGGCTAGGAATGGTTCGCCAAGGGTTTCAAGGCTGTAATGTCAAGCCAAACCAGAGAGAGAATTAATTGAGGAGAATTAATTGTAAATGTATATATATATATATATATATATATATATACACACACACACACACACACACACACACACATCCTATCTATTCATTATATCTATTCACTATTTAATATATAGGCTATTATAATCTCAATCTACTCTTCTCAATTGACTCTTCTGCCTTTCAAGGCTTGGTTATCGCATCACATTCAGTTATGAATTAGTCTACATAAATATTATCTTAATTTGACAAAAAAAAAAAAAAATCAAAAAACTGTTGTAAGTTAGCCCTTACTGTTGTAATCTTAACTCCTGAAGCTACCTTATATTACTCAGTATTTTAATAGTCAAGTACAATACATTTAAGTACACGCACTGTAAAATAAAGTGCAACCAATGTTTTACTTAACATTTTATATCGCTACCATCTTATCTCATTTTGTAAGTACTTTTTTTTTTTAAAACTGACCCTAGTAACACACTACGTACCGTAATTAATCGTACATTTTTGGTAATTTCATGATTTACAAATTGTAATTACGGGCTCTACTAGGACGTGAACGCTTGTTAAAGGCGTGAACGAATGTCTTAATTGGTTTGATATATAAACAAACAAAAAAACGTATATTGTCAACCATTTGCTTCATAAAAAAACAACAAATGTTTTTGGAATATTGTTTTGAAATACTTCTTGTAAGTTGAATACTAAACGCGTTTTGTCCCAGTGCCATTGCCGTAGCCACATGATGAGCACCCAATGTTTTCAAGGAATGTACAGTGTACTGTCATTGTGAAACATGCCGGTAAATTGTTTTTACATTTTAAAAGATAGATTTTAAAATTATGCATACAATTATTCTAATGTCTTTCCTCTAAAACCTAGAATAAATCGTTATGTGGTCTATTTTTTTTTTTTGCATAATATATATAAAAAAATGCTCGTTCCATTTTTAGAGTCATGAACATAATGTTATTATTATTATTGTTACTGTATCAATCTAATATGCGCGAGTGGTAGAAAAAATATGTCAGTAGCTTAAATGCTTTTGCTTAAATGTGTAAGATGTTTTCATATCAAAAACGACCATGAAAAAAAAGTTGAAAACATTTCCAGGAAGCAATTTACCAGATAACCAGTTGAACTGCATTACTACCAGATCAGAGAAAATTTACTTTATATATATTTTAAATGATTTAAAGCCATATTTACCTTGTTTACCTATATTGGTAAATGGTAATTAACAATTTTTTTTTAAACAGATGTTTATGACTTTTTCTCCCCCTCTCATGTGCTTTTCAGATGACTGGCAGTAAAAACAGAGGTCATAACTCCACCAGTCAGGCGCTGCCGACTCTTCTTATCCTCTGCTGTCTTCTACAGTGTCACTCTAGGCAGTAGTTATGACAGTAAACCCCTTTCAGAAATATCCAGAGAGGTTTCTAAGTACTCTGACATTGCTCAACAAATCATAAACCTCGCAGTGTATGGAAAAGCCCAGAACCGTTCCTACGAGAGGCTGGCTGAGTTCACTGACACTATTGGAAACAGAGTCAGTGGCTCTAAGAACCTAGATCTGGCCATTAAGTACATGTACAATGTCCTTAGAAAGGACGGACTGGAGAATGTGCATCTAGAGCCTGTGAAGATCCCTCACTGGGTGAGGGGGAAGGAGAGCGCGGTGATGCTTCTACCGAGAAACCACACTTTAGCCATACTTGGGCTTGGTAGTAGTGTAGGAACTCCTCCAGGGGGTTAGTAGACAGTTCCTCTAGTGATAACCTTTTAAATTTCTGCACCTGCAAATATCTAAGCTTATGTTCTTCTGGCAGGTATAGAGGCAGAGGTAATGGTGGTGGACTCTTTTGAAGAGTTGAAGAAGCGAGCGAGTGAGGCTAAAGGGAAAATCGTTGTGTATAACCAGCCATTTGTCAGCTATGGGGAGACCGTAGCCTATCGGGCTTCAGGGGCCTCAGAGGCTGCTAAAGTTGGAGCCGTTGCCTCTCTTATCCGTTCAGTAACTCCATTCTCCATCAACAGGTCAGAATCATTAATAGGACTCCCTCTGTAAACTAAAAGCTGCTGGAGTTTTAAATAGAAATTTGAATAATGTTTCAAAATAGAAGAAGGAAATTAAACTAAATTTAAAAGTAACCGTCAAGACTGACACTCCAGAGATTATTTGTTTCTTCAAATAAAATACACTACAGGTCGAAAGTTTGGAATAATTACGTTTTTTAATGTTTTTGAAAGAAGTCTATTTGCTCACCAAGGCTACATTTATTTGATGAAAAATAGAGTAAAAACAGTAATATTGTGACATATCAGTACAATGTAACAATATTTATATAAATAAATATTATATCAAATATTTTTTATATTTCAGTGTCACGTGATCCATCAGAAATCATTCAAATATGCTGGTTTGGTGCTCAAGAAACATTTTGTATTGTTATCGATATTTAAAGCAGTGCTGCTTAATATTTTTGTGGAAACCATGATTAACTACTATTCAGGAGTTTGGGGTAAGATTAAAATAAAAAAAATAAAAAAAAATTTTATTCGGCAAGGTGCATTAAATTGATGAAAACTTAGAGTAAAGACATTCATAATGTTACAAAACAAATAAATACTGTTCTTTTGAACTTTCTGTTCATCAAAGAATCATAAAAAAAAGAAAGTGTCACGGTAGCACAAAAACTGAAGTACTGGCTGCTAAAATATTCAGCTTTGCCATTACAGGAATAAATCTAAAAATTATTTTAAATTGTAATAATATAACTTTTTTTTAATGTATTTTTGATTAAATAAATGTTTGTAATGTAAATGACTTACATTAAAATACGCTAAAACACCAAACTTTTGATAGGTAGTGTATATTGTGAAAATAATTCATAGAACATTTAAATCATATTTTTATGTTTTTAACCCACATGTGGTGTTGTTTCAGTCCCCACACTGGCTGGCAGTATTACCAGCCTGGAGTGGTTCAGATCCCCACTGCCTGCATCACTATCGAGGATGCGCAGATGATGGCCAGGATGGCCCGCAGAGGCCAGAGGATTGTGGTGCGTCTAAATATGGCGGCCCAAACTCTGCCAGATGTTGACTCGTTCAACACTGTGGCTGAAATCACAGGCAGCAAGCATCCTGAACAGGTAGGTGACTTCAAATATACTATATTGCACTGCAGATAATCTCACAAAGCCTTAAAAGAATTTTAATGATAATACCCTTACAATTATTACTAATGGTTAACAACTGAATGTTGACTTCTGTAGCAACTCTTATTAAACAGTTAGTTCCTGTCCTTGATTCATGATAAAACACAACTGCTTCACCCAAAGGTTCTGTGCATCACTACACAACACCCTTAGCAACCACTCTCAGCACGTGAACTGTTTGTTCTCAATTGATTTTGTTAATTGAAGCTTACTGTACTGTGAGAAAGAGGTCGAGTGAGCGAGTTTATTACCTGCATTCAGATTTAGCATCTTCCTTCAGGTCAGTCCTATGTTCATAATAAAAAATCTGTTTAAATGTCTAATGTTTTATCTTATCCTTTTAACAGTTAAGGGGTTTTCCCGTGACTGACAGCTCTAGTCAAAGCATTTGTCAGTTGCGTCTTGATCCATGTTCACAACAATTCAGTCTTTTCAATGTAAAAGTTTTCATTACTGACTGACACTGACACACTCATAAAGACGTCTTGCCGGCATAATAATGTAACTTCTGTTGCTGTTCAAGGTTAGGGACTATTTTTTCCAGCGGAAGGAAGGCATTTAATGATTTTACTTCATGAAAGTAGCTTTGATACATATTTTTTGCTTTAAGATTTATATTGTGTGGTAACCGTTTTATAAAAGCAATAAGGTACTCGAGGCTAGTGCTGTATCATGAATAAGTCACAGCTGAAGGGCACTGTTAGGCACGTCAGGAAGAGGGACTTATTCACGATACAGCGCAGCCTTATTGCTTTCTTGTAAACCCTTCATATTTTAGAGTTTGTAATTGTTTCCAGTCAAGACTGACTTAACAAAAAGTCAACATGAAACAGCATTTCCATAATATGACATAGTTAAATGTGATATTCAGCAAAAATAAATAAATAAATAAATACAGAATCGGACTGGAAATTGGTTGGGTAATTGATTTTTTTCAGGCCAAAATGAAGTCAAGATTTGCTGAAATATAGTGCTTGAATAGTTGTTTGACTATTTGTTAACATTAGCCAATATCTTTACATGGCCTTTACATGTTGTCTCACAGGTGGACTAAGTTTTTTGTTTGTTTTTTTTGGAATGCACTGATGAACCAGGGGGGTATTCCAGAAAGCAAGGTTAACTTACCGTCACATATACCCTGAACTCTCTGTTGATTAACCCAAACCTTGCTTACTCGAGGTATGCTGGTTCCAAAAACCCATCAGGGATTAAGTTCAGCCAACCCAGAGTATGTTCCCGCTTAACACACAAGACATTCCCATCTGAGCAACGAATCGATGATTCAGCATGGAAACAGACGCTAAGAAAAAGCGAGCCAGTCTACTTCTTTCTTCTTCTTTTGTTTAATGACAATTTACTTAGTGCACATTGCCACCTATTTGATGGTTGTGTAATAATCTTTTCAATATTTTTATTGAATAAGTAATCTTTATTCACTGATAAGAATTATATTGTTTGTTTGATGTTAAATATTTAATAAGATATCATGTATTTTATTATAGAAATTATAATATGGAAAACGTCCTGTTATAAAAAGGAAAAAAGCACATTCATGTGTGTGATTACAATAAAATAAAAATACATAAATTAGAATTGAATAAACATTAAACATTTAAACATTATAATAGTGCTATATATATATATATATATATATATATATATAGCACTAGCAACTATTATGTATGTATGTATAAATGTATAATATAATATTGTATATATAACTGTAACTATATAACAAATTTAATTACATTGATATAACTATATTAATTAAATAACACGCATCTGAATACCTCTTAAGCAAACTAACCTCCGGAGCAGGTTATGTTCAGAGAGTAAGTTGCTATGGCTACTTACATACCCTGAAAGTTACCTCCGATTTTGGATCCGAAATTTGAGGATATCAGCTTACTTACTCTTAAACATACCTGGGTATGTCACATAACCTGCTTTCTGGAATACCTCCCAGGTCAGGATGAGGTAAATGAAGACAGTGAATTGGCAAATAGGTTGGGTTCTTTTGATCTGCATTTCGCATTTATACAAAAAAGTGGCATTGTTTACATAGTTTGTCACACATTGTCACAAATTGTTTGTGAGTTTTTGCCTTTCCATGGGAATCAAACCCATGACCTTGGTGTTATTAGCACCATTCTCTGTTGTTTGAGCTGTAGGAAAACAAAGTGTCTCATTCAGTAATAATTATATATTTTATTAATATTTGCACGCACAGGTGAAATCTGTCTATTTCACTACATGGGCTTTGTTCTAATGTTAATGAATTTAGAGTATTCTAAATGAGCGACCTCATGCCAAAGGTTAGTAATGTGCATGAAACATTCCCAATGAATGAATGAATGTGATTGTCTGTGTTCTACTCCATGTGCTCTGTTCCAAAACTTAGTGATCTGCCTCCTTAGATATTACAGATACGATGAGAGCTGCACAATTAATCATTAAAAGATTGTGATCTTGATTCAAAAACCCATGCTATCTTATTCCTAAATGACAACGATTCAGCTATGTCTGTTAAACCTTTGACGTGTACGATCACAGCGAACATTCAAATCTGCATTTGCTGCTGACCCAGACAGAGCAATTGTCATGTCTACTTTAGATATGAAACAGACAGTCTTCACAAATCTGAAAATCTTTTCAGCCACACCAGAAGTGTTATGGGTAACGCATTACAAGTAATGCGAGTTATGTAATCAGATTACTTTTTCAAGTAAGTAGTAAAGTAACGCATTACTTTTAACTTTAAAAAAAACCTTTTTCAAATAACTTTTTCTTCATGTTGAGAGGAATCGTAAGTGCAAAGATATTGTGTGTAAACATGATGGGTTTTGTAGTTCCAGACTCATCTCACTTGCATAAAAACAGATCCAGTATCCCTCAAAAGAAATAAAAACAGTGAAATGCAAACTCCGAATAGTATGCAAACCTGCAATAATTAATATGTTAAATTGCACAAATATACTTTATGTATTTAATTTCATTTTATTAACCAGTGTCTTTGCTGTTGACTTGCTGCTGATCCAATTCAAACATACCAATAAACCAAAATGACTTTAGTTACAGTAAATTTACATTACATTTGTGTTGCATTTTTCTTCAACCAGAGGCTTATTCATTTCACTTTTGCTGTGAAAGGGCCTTTAGTTTGACCCAAAATATAACTTTTTTTTTTTTTATTTATTTTTTTTTAAAACATGCAAGCCCAGCTCAGGTGACAAAAAGTAATGCAAAAGTAATATAATGCATTACATTACATAAAAAGTAAGGCAATTAGTTATTTTTTAGGGAGTAACGCAATTTTGTAATGCATTACTGTTAACTCTGCATACAAGTATCACTATTTCTGTGTAACAATAATTGATCATTTTTAATAAAAATTCATGGAACGGATATAAACACTGATGTCTATGGTAGCAGTCAAAATTACCTTTTGAAAGTAACTTTCGATCTTTAAATAAAGATCATATCAAGTGACAAGAAGCGACTGTAAAAAATGTATTTGTGATTGAATCATTCATTCAAGAGACTTGTTCAAAAATGCTGATTCATCCTGTAATAAAACAAGTAAATTCTTTTAGAGTGAGTCATTGCATCATTCATTCAAATCAATCTGAAAAAATGTAATTAAATATTTTGTAGATATTGTCAGCACTAGTCTGTCTAATTTGTCATCTTAGTTTCACTTTCACAGACTTTTAGTTAGTGTTCGTTATCTTCTGTTTTCCTTTGTTCAGTTTTCCCGCTTCTCCTTTGTTGTCATGGTAACTAACATGATTTTCCATCATTTTTCAGCTGTGTTACCCTCATTATCATTTGTGTATATATAGTCCATGTGCTTTCGGTGTTTTTTGTCCGGTCTCATTAATGTTACATGGTGTTTGTTTGCCTGCCTGCCTTCTGTTGAAGTTTATTAAAGACTGTTTGTATCTGAATCTTCATCTTCATCTTCGTGTGTATTTCCATACCATGACAGATAGTCTATTCTGTATGTAGATATATAATAGACTGGAGCAATTAACATTTTGTCTATAAATTATGTTTTTGTTTAGAATCATGAGCTCTATTTAAAAAAAAAAAAAAATCGTGACGTCTCCTAATTTATCCAGAATCTTTCAGCTCTACTTACAACAAGGCCTAAATGAAGCAATAATTATGCTGCTTTCTAAGATACCATGTCTTGGCCAGATTCTAGGCTAGCTAAGAATGTGTCTTTTGAGGAAAAGGCGATCCTTGAAGTATATCCCCAATGTACTCTAAGGAACCAGTACTGAAAAATCTGTAAAAAAAAAAAAAAAAAAAAGCCTATTATCCAGTTTTTGTTTTGCATCTTCTGTGTTTTTGTGTCTCATGGAGTTACCGCCTAAATAGTCATTTGGGAGGTTCCACCTCATTTAGGATGCTACCTTAGAAGGCAACTGTCTAGATAGACAGTAGACCATGAAGCAGCTCTCTAGGTTTGGGAACAGAACCAATATTTGTGTTGCATTCTCTGCCGATGCCAAACAGTCACAATGAGCCGTGCAGAGGTCATTCTGACATTTGTTTGCATTGCTGCTCAGCAGGACATCAGGGAACCAATTACAGAGATCTGCTTTTTCGTAATGCTTGTGTTTATGGAAAGGAATCTGTTAGTCTGGAGTCAGAGGAATAAGGTGTCTACTTCCTTAGCCCCAATTATAGACAGTATAGAGGATTTCTCAGCTGCCCAGCTAACACTGTGGCCCCTTTGACTGATCATCATACACCTGTCCAGCATCTACTGCCAGCTTATATCTAATTAGAGACTTGTTAGGGAAAGTTTTCTACTTCTATTAGTGTGCTGCCCTCTCTGTCAGTTCCACAGCTATGCGTTATATTTTCAGCACTCTTCCCTGTTAATGTCTTCTGTGGGAGGTGGTGAAAGATTCAGTGTGATTAAGTGTGAAGGGAAAAAGAACCATTCTGCAGTCTTAAATTTTAATAGAAGCGTTCAGCTTGAGTGGACTGTTATCCCTCACACTCGGATGCGTGACCTCAGCTACCTAAGAGAGAGAGAGAAATAATGAAATTTGAGGAAATGAAGCCTCACACAAAAACCAATGTTAAATTGTTTTATAGACAGTCATCAGGCGAATCTCCCAAAACTGTCCAAGAACATTCGGGGTCATATTTCACCCCGAAGTCTAAAGAAAGAATTTTTTTTTTATTATTATTATTTATTTTTAATGATAGTATTGCACCACCTCTCTTTCCAATGGAAAAAGTCATGATAATGTGATTATATAAAAAAGAAAAACATGAACTAATAAATCATCTTGGTGCACATGATGGTGCATGATCCTTAAAGGGTTATTTCACCCAAAAATGAGAATTCTATCATTAATTACTCTACCCTCGTCGTTCTACACCTGTAAGACCTTCGTTATTCTTCGGAACACAAATTAAGATATTTTTGACAAAATCCGATGGCTCAGTGAGACCTTATTGCCAGCAAGACAATTAACACTTTCAAAGCTACTAAAAACATATTTCAAATGGTTCATGTGAGTACAGTGGTTCAACCTTAATATTATAAAGCGACTAGAGTACTTTTTGTGTGGTAAAGAAACAAAATAATGACTTTTCAACAATATCTAGTGATGGCCGATTTAAAAACGCTGCTTCGAAGCTTTACGAATTTTTTGTTTCGAATCAGTGTTTTGGATCAAACTGCCAAGGTCACGTGAAGTATTGTAATTGCGAATCACTCATGACGTAACGAAGCCTTGTTTACTGAAATGACGTGACTTTGTCACTCTGAACCACTGGTTCGAAACAATTAAAATAAAATAATGACAAATAAAAAAGTTTGTGTTTTTGGTGCACAAAAAGTATTCTCGTCGTTTTATAAAATTAAAGTTGAACCACTGTACTCACATGAACTGTTTTATAGCTTTCTGGGCAATAGAGGCCTCACTGAGCCATCGGATTTCATCAAAAATATCTGTGTTCTGAAGATGAACTAAGGTCTTACTGGTGTAGAACAACATGAGGGTGAGTAATAAATGACATAATTTTCATTTTTGGGTGAACTAACCCTTTAAGAAATCATTCTAATACGCTGCTTTGATTCTAAGGAAACCTTTATTATTATCACTGTTGAAAATGGTTGTGCTGCTTAATGTAGCGTGTAAACTGTGATAAAGTGTCTTTTTCAGGATGCTTTGATGAACAGAAACTTAGAAAGAACCGCATTTGTAATGTAGCAATGTAGCAATGTAACATCATAACTGTCTTTAGTGTCCTTTTTAATCAATTTAATCCATTCTTGCTGAATTAAAGTATCAGTTCATCATAATGATCCCACATTTTTGAACGGTAGCCTATATATATTTGCAAAAAAAAAAAAATTGCAGACTGTTAATGATAATCTGATTTGAATCACCATTGAAGGATGACATGTTTTTCTGAGACTCATTCAATCAAATAAGACAATGAGAATGAGCTGTTCTATGCTTTCTCATACACATGCACAAGTATTCAGAAAGCTGGATTTGTTCCTCTTTCGTCCTCTGAACTCTTTCATGATCTCAGCAGGACGAAATGCTACAGGATTGCTGACTAAACAGGATTTGAATGCTTCATTTGGATTTTCAATTATATAATAGCCGACTAAGAGGAAACAAGACTGTAACTTTAGAAAAGTGAAGTGAATCTTGCAAGCTTCCTCATACTTGGCTATATTTACTGATTTAAAAGTGATTGACTGGTGGAAAGATTTGATTCAGAAAGGCAGTCAGGAAGGATTTTTTTTAAAAAAACCTGTGCTACGTTACTGAGAAAAGGGTCTGTGGCATTCCCTTTTGCCAAAAAGGGTTTTCCCAAAAGCCCCGGGGCTGTCCAGCGGATGACGCATTTTGCTGATTGAAAAGCGGAAAAGATACATGAAAAGATATACTTTATGTTTAAAAAAAGATGAATTTCGGAAGCAGATTGAGTTGCACTTCATATTTAGAGAGTACCATCCTTTTTTTTTTTTTGTGAATTCTCATTTCCTTGTAGGAGTTAACTTTTCCTTCCTACTGTTGCAATAGTTGCCCGAGGTTACTCTTGGTGAGGTGGTCAATGTCTCTCAGTGTGTTCAGCTCAGTTCTGAATTGGGATTGGTTTAGCATTGGTGTTCATTATCTAGCGATAATGGTGTTGGGTATTGAGAGTTTTATTCTTGTCTATCAACTCATCGGGTCATGCGAGTGAATAGCAGGAATGATGTGATGTCTTCTGACGTGCACAACAGTCAAACGCAATCACTATGCATCATATAACCTTTCAGTTGGCCTTTTACTTGAGAATTTCCTCCTTTTGTTAAAACCAGAAGTAGCATAATGCCAGTCCATTTAAGCAAAATTGAGATATAATGGCAGGAAATTCAGAGTAAATATACCGGTCGTGGCCGGTAAGAATTTAGCCGTCAACAGCGATTTTCAGTTAGAACTGTTTATTCAAGAGGATGATGTTATATGACTTCATTATAGACGGTTATCGTACAAGTATATAGAGATTTTTACAAAAACAGAAGTATAAAAACATCTCTAAATGTGCAATCTGTATTTAAAATACTTGAGATTGCTTGAGAGGCCACAGCAAAAATGACTTTCAAAAACATTAGTTCATAATCTATACTACTGTTCAAAAGTTTGGGGTCAGTAACATTTTTAAGAAGTTTTGTTTTTGAATCAAGTCTCTGTAATATTGTGAAATATCGTTACAATTAAAATGATATTTATTCATATGATGTCAAAGTTGAATTTTCAGCATCATTACTCCAGTCTTTAGTATCTCATTATCCTTTAGAAATCATTCTAATATGCTGATTTGGTGCTCAAGAAAGACCTTTTTCAGGATTCTTTTGATGAATAGAAAGTTCAAAAGAACAGCATTTATTTGAATCTTTTGTAATATTGTAAATGTCTACTATCACGTTGGAACAATTTAATCCATCCATAAAAGTATTAATTTCTTTTAAAAAAATCTTACTGACCCAAATGTTTCTGTATTTGTTTATAAAAATAAGAAATTTATAGTATGAAATGCTATATGCAACCATTTTACTTTTGTAATGTGATATATTTCTGGGTGAAACAGGATATTTAATGAGAAAAAATGTTGGACAGGACTTGATTTTATAGAGAATTTCCAGGAATGTGAAAAGTGGGCATTACATACCAAAATAGGCTGCTTGGAGGAGAAGGGATGAAAAATAAGAGGGTTTCATGAAGGCTGCCGACAAGGAAAATCAAATTAGGAAGGGTACGTTTTTGCATTTTGATGAAAGATTACAAAGACAAACATTTTTTCCCCCTTTGGAATGACATGCACCAGTGAATTGTTCACAATAAGCCTGGGAACGTGTACCGTGAAAGTAAATAGGGTCACTTTTAATTCCATGTTGAATTTAATCTAATCTCAAGATTGTGGAAATCATATTGTGTATTTCAAAAATAAAAGTTTGTTATTGGTTTCCGCCACCCTATTGATAGCCATATACCCTGTTTATGGTGAATGCTACTTTGTGGTTTTGGCTTCCTGTCTGTCACTAACCTGGTGTGTTTTCACTCTGCCTGTTGTGTTTTGATTTCTACCATCTGCAGAAACTGAGACCTCTGATGACGTTGATTGGGGCCCCCTGAGTGAGTGTATGTGTTTGACAGAGAGACATGGCCGAGAGCTACGAGTGACGTTTTCTTTTCGTGTGTGTGCGTGGGTTGCTCTGATTGAAGGCAGTCATAACGATAGTGTGACAGGTTGTGTGTCCACATGTCTGCCTAATGCCTGACTGCAGGGGAAACATTTTTACTTGCTAAAAATTCTCCCACACACATAGTGTTGCTGCCCACACTATGACCAGCTTATACTCACTGATTTCTCATTTATAGAATGAATTGTTGAAAGGGCCTGGCATTATAGACATATCGCATTTTGCACTTTAACAAGACATTAATCTAGATATAAGCATGTTGTAAGTCATATTTGACCAGACATGATTGACAACTAACCAAGAATTAATGAATTCCCTACTGAAGAGCTTCCCTAGTTATTGGTTAAAGCATTTTGGGACTCAAATGCATGTTGCATGCTTTTAGTGTTTATTTAAATTAAGTTAGTGCTCTGGTAAGTTCTTAGGTGCTCCCTTTTGTACAATTAATTCTTCAAATAAGTTCAGTCTCATTTTTTGTCTGTATCTGTTTGTTTATTTAAAAAATATATTAAAAATGCAGTTGATACATAATGCATTTCTTGTTTGATGCAAATGTTTTGAATTTTTGGATTAAAATTCATTTTGATATTTGTTTTTTGGTTGGGCATAAAATAAAATAAAAAGTCAGGGTGATACTCTCTTTTTGTCATAATGAAGAAAAAAACTTAATTAAAAGAATAATATTCTTGGAAATCCTTATTTAGTAGTTTGACTTTTAGAATTGTTTCTTAAAAATATTGTAACTGCTTTTTAATATTTGAAAAACCTTTGTCATGTGAAGCAGACACTGTGTAAAAAAACTTAAAAAAAGAAATTATATCATAGGCCCCTGCAGTTTCTCATGACTCAGTGTGAAGGTCATAAACATCTTTAAATATCAAATAATATGACCTTTTAATGACAAGACAAGGTCAGTTAAGGTTGTAAAATGTCATGTGTTGTCACTCCCCAAAAAGTAATGACATTTACTAATTAATTAATTAATTAAAAAAAATATGTTTTATCTTTTATTAAACGGTTAAACCACATGACATCTTTAGAGTGATTCAATTTAAACTTTTCTTTAAAAGTTTATTTCAAATATTCAAAATCAACACGAGTACAAAGAGTACATTTTTAAGAACTTGGCACATGCATTGTAAAATGATTTTCCCTTCTCTTTCTCAAACTCTTATTTGTCATCGACCCACATTCTGCAACTTGCCAGATTGTTCGTGCCACAGACATGAATGATACCTCAAAACTCTTGTTGACAAAAGGTATGCAATTTTTTTCTCAAAGCAATCAGAATTTGTAGCTGGCATGCGATAAAATGTTTGAAAAGAATCCCATTGACTTTGACATTGAATGAGACATTTGGATGGAATGGGCTCTTTTGACACTTCGTAACAATGCCCTGACAATGTGCAAGCATGACGGGGGCGAGTTTCGCTTGAAAAAACACCACATTAATTTTTACAAATGTAAAAATATAGTTCCTCATACAATACAGCACTTTCTTTTTTTTTTTTTTTACAAAACAAATGTCTTTTTCTTTTTGTGTAAATTGTAGTAAATGGAAAATTGGTGATTCTGTTTACCTGTCTCTAAGCCACTTAGTGTTGCTATCACTATGTTGCACATTATAAATGACAACACACTTGCAATGTCTTGCCAAAAACTGACAGTCACATAGTTATGAATCACTGTGCCCGGGCCATTTCCTAAAGTGTAGCACTACATTTATACAGTCCTGCAGTTGTGTTGTTGTTTTGTTGTGTAGGATGTTTCCTAGGGTTATGCCATGTCACGGCCCATTCTGTTTTAATTAACGTTGATGCATTACACAGTATTCCTTTGTGCTGTACTGCGCTGCACTGTGTCACAATGTTGTCCTCTTCCATGTTGTGCTGGACTGGGTGTAGCTGGTCCTGTCTGCAGTAATTGCACATCCAGTGTCATCCTCCCCCACAGTGGCAAAGTTGGAACAGGCCTGAGAAAACAGCTAGTTCATTAAATGTGTCCATGGCTTGGCTGCCTGAAGCAGGAGAACATATACTTTTACATCCTGAACTAGCAAGAATGGGGGTCTTTGGTAAAATTAGATCAGCTAGGGATTCACTGATATTAAACATTTGGTTGACACCGATAAGCTGATAATTATTTTAATACTACACTACGGGGTTGTTGTATACTTGATTCTGATTGGTTTATGAACATTCTAAGGTGTGCTGTTATTTTCCAGTAAACACACAGCTAAAGTAGTTCCAGGCAGGTCTTGTCCGCATTATAGTTCCATATCACTGCGCCAAATTAGTTTAGTTATTTCAACAGAGAAAGAACCAAAAACCAACAAGGACATTGACTGAGAAAATAAACAGAACACATAACTGGATAAAAATGACTAACTATTTTTATATTTTTATTCCACTTTTTATCGATAAAATAACTGACTGGAAATCTACATGACATTTCTCAGTAGCGAGGTAGTAACGTTGCTGTTCTTGAAGCAGTTAGACTTACAGCTCCGCTATTAGTAGGGATGCTGCTACTGTTGAGGGCCACACAGACTCGGGTAATTCACACATTTAATCAATGAATCAATCTCTCGCCCTCCCTCCCTTTCTAATAACTGCATTAGTCTGAATATCAGTGGCTCAAGCCTCCGTTACGGTCTACACAAAAAACACATACGTTCTACGCAAAAGAGTGACAAAAACCTGACAAATGTCTTGAAATAAAATATCTGAACAATGGAAATGTTTCCATCGAAAGATACAAATTTAACACTTATGTGTAAAATGAATCATTTGCGAATAAAGCACCATTTCCATCCCATGGGTTCAAGAGAACAAAATCATCACGTCCTGGGGAATTGTCCCAAAATATCTGTAATTAAAATTTAAGTTGCTGCAATTGGGGAAGCCACTCTGGCTCTGTTCATAAATCATAAATTACTTGTGCCTCAGCGCATGCAGACGAAACACAATCTTGGCTTTTTCGTCCAGCATATTTTTTAATACAACATCACAAAATTTGTACCAAAAAAGGTGAATGGAAACACACTGTATCTACTGTCTTGAGGTGTTGTATGTGTAGTTGAAGCAGAATAATTGACTGAATTATTAGAAAAATAATGCACACTTTTTAAACATCCTTAAACGATTAGTTCACTTCAGAATGAAAATTTCCTGATAATTTACTCACCCATGGGGTCATTCAAGATGTTTATATCTTTCTTTCTTCAGTCAAAAAGAAATTAAGGTTTTGAGGAAAACATTTTTTCTCCATATGGACTTCACGAGGGTACAATGGGTTGAAGTTCCAAATTGCAATTTCAGTGCAGCCTCGAAGGGCTCTACACGATCCCAACGAAGGAATAAGGGTCTTATCTAGTGAAACTATCTGCCTTTTTCGAAAAAAAAAAAAATAATTATATAGTTTTTAGCTACAAATGCTGGTCTTGCACTAGCTCTGCGATGTGCCATGCATTACGTAATCAATCACGTTAGAAAGGTCATGCATCACACAGAAGGCACGTAGGCAGAAATACAGGCCAAGTGTTTACAAAGCGAACGTACAAAGACTAAGTCAACCGGCCTTTCCAAAAAAAGGTAAAACAACATTCTCTGACGATTTTGAAGCTGGAGGAGAAAATGAGAGTTTTTGAGAAACAAAAATAAAAGAACAAAAGAGTTTTTCACCCTACTGCAGTACTTCCGTCTACATCACGCATGACCTTTCCAACGTGATTACATAATGCATGGTGGATCACAGAGCTAGTGCAAGATGAGCATTTGTGGTTAAAAACTATATAATTTTTCATTTTTTGAGAAAATGACAGATCCTTTCACTAGACAAGACCCCTATTTCTCAGCTGGGATTGAGTATAGCCCTTTGAAGCCGCATTGAAACAGCAATTTGGACCTTCAACCCGTTGGTAGCCATTGAAATCCAGTATATGGAGAAAAATCCTGGAATATTTTCCTCAAAAACCATAATTTCTTTTCGATTGAAGAAAGAAAGATATAAATATCTTGGATGACATGGGGTGAGTAAATTATCAGGAAATTTCTAATTCTGAAGTTGACTAATCCTTTAAACACCATTAAAAAATAAAACAAAATTTGATTTGGTTGTTTAACATTTTGGTGAAAAATCCCTACCTACGTTATATAACTGCTGTTGCTAAACTAAAAAAAACAAGCAGTAGGGCAGAAGATGTGGATTGTCATGAAGAGAAAGGTCTAATGGAGTTGGTTGTGACAGCCATGATGTCAAAAAGCCAAATTGAAGTCCCCACTTTGCGAATGTCAGTTGCATTCAGAATTAGAACATATTCAACCCCACTGGAGCAAAGGAGACGAGACCACCAGTGAAGATATAACACAGACTGTGTTTGTTCTACTTTCAGTCTCCTATTAATCCTAGCAATGCCCATATGAGTCTCTTTTCTCTGTTTCTATTTTTTTTTCTTTCTTTTGATTTCTTCCTCTCTCTGCTTTTGATCTCTTTGTACTACAACAGATGGTGTCTGCTGTATGGCTTTTATATTTCCCCAGAAATAGCCTTGGAAAGTATCCTCATCATCCTCAGCCTCTTCATCATATGTAGTCTTAGAAGAAAAACACAGTTGTCTGAGCTCTATTTCCAAAAGCAGGCCTACCTCATTGAGGTTCATGAATAGCTTTGAAATACAACGTTGAAATTGATTCTTTTAAATTAAGGAGAAGGTTCATTATAAAACATGAAATCTATGACTTAAATCAGTCCAATTAATTCCATTCTTAGTTTAAAAAAGACCGGAGCTGCATTTCAAAACCGTTCCATTGGCATGGAGATTAGATGCAGTGAAAAGAGTAAAAGTCAGCGCTTAAAGCGATAGTAGTAGAACCTTTTTTAAACTGTGAATCACATTTATTATCTCCAATGAATGTTTAGCATCTGTTTATTATAGCCATTGCCAGCATTTTTTTTTATGAATTTTATATTAAACGATAAATTACCATGACTTGAATTTGTGGTTTAGTGCGCAGTTAAAGCGGTTCTAGAAAAATTAACTGCCAAATAAATATAAATATGGAAGCAGTGAGGGATATAATTGTGTGTGGGAAGAATGTAAGTTAAGGTTTATATATGCCATTTAAAAGGGTGTGCTGTTGGCCAGATTGTCTGTGTACAGAAATCTCATGTTTTAAAGTGATAGTTCGTCCGAAAATGAAAATTCATATTCATCATTCATATTCAAAAATTGTCATGTATGACTTTCTTTCCTCTGTGGAAAATGTTATGAAAAATGATTCAACTGTTTTTGTCCTTACAATGAAAGTCATTTGGGTCCAAAACAACAATGTTCCTCAGGGTTCCTCAAATCTTGCCCTGGAGGGTGTTTGATCAGGGTTAAAGCTAAACTCTGCAGGGCAGTGGCCCTCCAGGACTGGATTTGAGGAACCCTGCAGGACCCCATTGACTTTCATTGCATGGACATAAAAGACATTTTTCAAAATATTTTTATTGTTCCACTGACAATTAAATAGGTTTGGAATGACATGACTGACTAAATGATGTGAGAACTTTCATATTTGGGTGAACAATCCCTTTAATTGTGAATGAACCTCCTGCTCTGCAGAATCATTGGATTGTTTCTGATATTCCACCAGATAGGCCTTGTGTGTGTGTGTTTTTAACATCTATTATTGACAAATAAATAATGCATTGTCATAAAAAAACAATCAAATGTCCTAGATGCGGTATCATATTGTTTCCCAGAAACAGCAGAGAGTTGGCCATCCGCAACTTTGAAAAGCTGGACTCAACTAATGCCTGCAATGCACAGTAGCTGGCATCTTGTGGGGTTTACCCTGTCATAACCATTCATTTCTCCTGCTCCAGGGGCCAAGCTTCTGCCTTATAAATAATGCATTGAGTTGTGATAAAACCTTGTGGCACCCAGAATAGCTGCTTCATACCACCAAGTAAAGGACGAGGAACTTGAATAACACTCAACATCTACTGTACGATGCATTCATGGGCAGCTTAACCTTGATTGCTTTCTGTTATTTAAAAGTGTGGGCTCATAAATACAGTTATGGATACTTAACTCTCTAATGAATGAAAAATAGTTTTATGGCTGTATTCAATTTATCTTAATCTCTGAAAAACCGAGGTGATATCCAGGGCATAACAATAAGCATAGCCCATTGGCCCAGAGCCAGCATGAGACAGTTTTGGGCCAGTTGATGGAACTTGCCCCTGCTGTGTTGTCACAAAATATTACATTACTTGATAGTATACACTACCTTTCAAAAGTTTGGGGTCGGTACAATTTTCTTTGGTGTGTTTTTCAAAGAAGTGTCTTAATTTATTCCTGTGAGGGCAGAGCTGCATTTTCAGCATCATTACTTTAGTTTTCTGTGTCATATGATCTTTCAGAACTCATTTTAATATGCTAATTTGGTAATATTTATTATTTTAAATATTGATAACAGTTTTGTTGCCTAATATTTTTGTGGACTCGACAACAGAAGGATTCAGCAGTAACCCTAATCCGATTTCGCCAAGGAACTCACACACTCGAAGACCACATGAGAGACTTTCTGGACATTGCTAATATCACTGACCTCCCAGATTTCACATTGAACAACAACCTGTTACAACAACCTGTTACAATCTAAACTCATCCGTGATTGTCCTCAAGGATCACAGAGTGCGTACATAGATTGCACCCTTTGAATAATTGGGCTATGTGCATCAATCTCCAGTGGCTCCGGAGCTTGGTCCTCCACGGATTTCAGTGCTTCCAAATTTGGTGATCTCAAGTCCAGTCCGGTGGCAGTCATGCCAGAGCCTCCAGTCATCATGGCCGCCACACCAGAGCCTCCAGCCCTCCGATGGAGGTCTCCTATGAACTCTCTGTGATGGTCGTTTCTAACCTCTCTTTGTTCTTTGTGGTGGTTTCTTATTCCGTCCGGTCCGCCGTGGTGGTCACCTGCCTCATCTACTCTGCTGTGGTGGTCTTCTGATCCACCGTGAGAGTCTTCAGTCCCATCTACTCTGCTGTAGTGGTCTTCTGCTCCACCATGGTCATCTTCAGTCCCATCTACTCTGCTGTGGTGGTCTCTAGCTCTGCCCGCTCAGCCATGGTGGTTTTCAGTTTCACCTGCTCCGTCGTGGTGGTCTCCAGCTTCGTCTGATTCGTTGAGGTGGTCTTCAGTCCCGTCATCTCTGCCTTGGTGGCCACTTGCCCTGCCAGTTCCACCCCGGCTCTCTGACCCTCCGCAGTCTCCATTTCCACCATACTGGCCTGCACCTTCAGCCCTCCCGCTGTTCCACTGCTACTCCACAAATTTGAGATGATTTGAGCTTTGTGACATTGTGCTTTATTCTGCTGGAGTCAAAAAGGGATGGAACATGAATGTGAACGTGATAGGCTACGTTATGGTCAGCAACGATACTTAGGTAGGCTGTGGCATTTAAACAATGCTCAATTGGTACTAAGGGGCCCCAAAGTGTGCCAAGAAAATACCCCCCACACCATTACACTACCAGCCTGAACTGTTGATACAAGGGAGGATGGATCCATGCTTTCCATGCTTTCTGGTCATCTCAATGTTGGAGTAGAAATCAAGACACATCAGACTAGTCAATGTTTTTCCAATCTTCTACTGTCCAATTTCGGTGAGCCAGTGTGAATTGTATCCTCGGTTTCCTTTTCTTAGCAGACAGTAGTGCCACCCTGTGTGGTCCTCTGCTGCTGTAGCTCATCTGCTTCAAGGTTTGACATGTTGTTCATTCAGAGATGCTCTTCTGCAGACCTCGGTTGTAACGAGTGGTTATTTGAGTTACTGTTGTCTTTCTAGCTCGAACCAGTCTGGCCATTTTCCTCTAACCTCTAGCATTTTCACCCACAGTACTGCTGCTGGATATTTTCTCTTTTTCGGACCATTCTCTGTAAACCCTAGAGATGGTTGTGTGTGAAAATCCCAGTAGATCAGCAGTTTCTGAAATACTCAGACCAACCCATCTGGCACCAACAACTATGCCATGTTCAAAGTCACCTTTCTTTCCCATTCTGATGGTCAATTTGAACTTCAGAAAATCATCTTGAACATTTATATATACCTAAATCCATTGAGCTTTTCCTATGTGGTTAGATATTTGCGTTAACGAAAATTTGAGCAGGTGTACCTAATAAAGTGGCCATTGAGTGTATACACTACTTGGCCAGAGAAAACAAACAAACAAAAAAAAAAACCCCACTTAATCCTTGATATTGGGATTTTTCTGGTAAAAACCCCAAATGTATCTAAGTATCTGGGTAATCTGTTTGGTCTGATCACTGTTTCCTTTAATCAGTTCAATCCTGACTCAGTTCAGTTAAAACTTTGGTCAATTAAAAACAAGAAAGGGAAGAAAGTAATAGTAAAGAAGAAAGTAAAATTGTTTGTAGGTCCCCACAAATTTAGCTGAAAATAGCTAACATTATGGAATGTGTAGTAGAGTCAGTCTAGCGTTTACAGATACACAAAATGTGGTCCCGTCATTTCCTGAAACATTTCCCGTCTCTGTAATGGACCCTGTCCATTCGGACAAAGGTTACCATATGTCCAGACTATATTTCCACAAACCTCAAATCTGTCCATTTCTTTCCAGTAACAGTTAGCATTCTCATATGAAGCAATGAGTAGCACACTTGTAGCTTCCTCCTCTTTATTTGGGTTTGGCTTGTTGTTTTTGTCTCCTAATTCACTCTGTCCATCATCCTACTCCCCTCTTTCCGTTTTGGGTCTATCAGAGTCCCAGAATGAGGTCGAGATGTTTATATCCTCTGATAACACCAGAGCAGATTTAACCACCTAAGGGTTGGCTGTTTGTTGTTTCTGGCCTGTGATGTATGTGGGGGATTCCACAGGGGAAACCAGAGTTTATACTGCTCTCCACACTCTATCAGTATGAAGATGACAGGAGGCCACAGCACTCATGACTCTTGGGGTTCAGAGAGGGTGACTTCGGCTTTTAAACTCGACTCAAGTTTAATGGGAGGGAACACAGCCATTACTGATTGGTTTACTACACCCTTGCACGGTTGAACAAATTTTTTTTATGAAGTTTGACATGCGGTTTCCTTTTAAGGATGGATATTGTGGTAATAACTACAGTCTCATTTCTGTTTTTCCATTTTCTATCTTCCAGTGGCCCAATCACTGACCCCCCCCCCTGCCCTAGTTGTTGAAGGCTGTGCATCAAATCGATATTTTACTCAAATTTGTCATTTAAAAATAGAGTTAAGTCGTGACATATTGTCAAGTATGGTGACCCCATACTCGAAATTGGTGCTCTGCATTTAACCCATCCAAGTACACACACACAGCAGTACCAGCTTGCTCAAGGGCACCTTAGTCTTGCTATCAAAGGTGGAGAGAGTGCTGTTCATTCACAATCCTTCAATTCCTGCCGGCGTGGGAATCGAACCAGCAACCTTCAGGTTGCAAGTACAACTACCCCACTACCCCTATAGCTGAGACTAACACGATATTTGACATGTGATTTAGTTTAGGCAAAATATCTACTTAGCTGTTATAATTTATCATATTTTTGTGTTTGTGCTGTTAATATTAAGAGTAATACATATCAGCATTTGATTTTAAAGCTGTGCTATGAAACGTTGGCCCCTCTGTCACCATCTGTGGATGAAACATAAAATTACTATGCAGAGTTTGTCTTTTACGTGAGTAAAAAGAGCTGCGGCACTGCTCGTACTGTGCAGATGAATCTGAATTTGTTGGAGGGTTAGGATCCCATTTCCAAATTTTCTTATTAATATTAATGTTGAAAACGGTTAATGTTTTTTTTGATGATTTTTGTTTTAGGATTCTTCATTAAATAGAAAGTTGAAATGGACAGCATTATTTAAAATAGAAATTACTTGTAACATTATTTACTCTCACTATTGATCAATTTAAAAAATAGAAAAATGATTGACCCCAAACTTTTGAATGGTAGTGTACTTTTCTGTTCGCGGATTAACATAAACAATATTGTAGGCTTACCATAGTGAATTGGGGACAAGGCAAGAACACAAATTTTTAACTCTGACTAGTTTTACTCACAAAGGATTTTTTTAATCAATATTATTAGTATTTGCAATATAAAATGTGGTCTTTGAAGGAAAACCTAAAAAGCACTGATTTAGCTCGTAAAATACTGATTCCAATGTTTTTGGGAGTGAAGCTTTGCTCTAGCCTTTGCCCTAGTTAGAACTAAGGCTTGTGCAAGCTGGGGGCCTTTATTCTGCGAACAAACAGAACCTTGAGCCCTGGTGTTTCTTCACAGTCTGAATTCAGCGAGCAATGACACTCCGGTCACAGCCAGAGACATGCCTGAAAATACTGATCGTTCTCACTGAGGGATGGTAACGGGAACCCTCAGTATAGACCTTTGGAGCGTATTACTCATCACTGCAAATGAGGGTGCCGGTGACAGCCAGTGAGTCAGATGTTCTGTAGATGTGTCCTGTGTTATCTGTGAAATAAGAGCATTAGTGATAGTTTTCAGATGACAGATTGTGAATGGCTACCTCAAAAGGTAGAGTAAATTTATAAATGGCTACAATAACAGTTATGTGTTGTTGTGAAGGGAAAAAAAATACATTAATTTCTCTGAGGTTCTCTGAAGCATTATGACCATTTAACTTCCAAAAATAAAACAAAATATTATTTAATTTTTTATATTATATATATTATTTGTAGTACAAAACTGTTATATCTCTCTCTGGGAATTAAGTTGCATGATTATTGTAAGCTAAAAAGTGTAAATGTGTAAAATGCTAAGGTAGAAATACACATTTTGTCAGTCCAGTCGAGGTCATCATGTGGATGGATCATTTGACCATTTGACTCCATAGAATGCAAGAGAAGTTACCCTACTGTTCAAAAGTCTGGGGTCAGTAAAGAGAGAAGAAGAAATTAATGCTTTTATGAGGCAAGGCCACATTAAATAGATCAAAAGTGACAGTAAAGACAGTTACACAAAAAATATTAAACAGCACAACTGTTTTCAACATTGATAAAAATAAGAAATGTTTCTTGTGCATCAAATCAGCATATTTGAATGATTTCTGAAGGATCATGTGACAGTGAAGACTGGAGTAATGATGCTAAGAATTCAGCTTTGCCATCACAGGAATAAATGACTAAATGGGAGACACGGTGGCTCAGTGGTTAGCGCTGTTGCTTGGTTTGAGTCCTGGCTGAGCCAAGTGAGGGCTCCGAATGAGCAAGGACTGCTACTGATGTTCCCTTAAAAAAATAACTTGACATTTCTGGAGGCTCTATTAACAACCTTGTTGAAAAACAGCATGAGCACTGGTTTGAGCTAGTCCTTAGTTGGTCCTTAGCTGGTCATGAGCAACTAGCTCCAGCTCAGGACCAGCTCAAGAGCAGCTTAAACCAGTTCATGATCAACTAAGGAGTTCAAACCAGCTGCCATGCTTCAAAACTTACCTAACCAGCATATGCTGGATTTTTCAACAGGGAAGAAGGATTTTTTTTGAAAATTCATACAGACTAGTGGTGTGCCATGATTGAAGACTTGTAGTCTAGCTAATTTGTAATTTTTCTAAAAATGTTCATTTTATGACTCACTAAAGCTGGTTAAAGTCACCAACAGCACTATAATATAAAGCACATGATCATGACTGCTAGAATCATCAATGGCTCAGCTTTCTGAGGTGGCTAAAGGAAATGAAACCAGTTTGTAGATGACCTCATATTCTGCCACTCAAAATAAGTTTTTCTGTTTTTTAGGCTTTGGCCTTCAAGAACAAAAACCCCTCCAAGAGCCCAATTTAGTAGGAATGTGAAATAAAATACATAATATCCACCATCTTCAGTGAATTTCCATTCTGAGCTTTAAAGGAAGCCCTCTGTGTTCTCTTTTGTAGTGTTTGCAGTCATTTGGCATAAACTCAGACATGTAACTGAATGCAAGTGATCAAGGTCTGCACGTGTTTGATGGCTGATGGTTTTTGGGGAATTTGAGAGTGAATTTGACAGCTTCAGTGTGTGGTGTCTGCTTCATTACGCACATCTGTGTATTTGATCAGTCTGTTTTCATTTCTTCAATTCACAGAGTGGCTGGATGACCTGAAAAAGTCACTTTATTTTTAGCAGATGTTGTAATTTTGGGTACGAGCAGAAAAATAAAATACAACTGCTAGTTTTAACTGGCTATGGCTTATTTGGTCAGCTAAGAGTCAGATCAGTAGATCAGTTTTCAACATTGTCAAATGAAGTGTGTGTGCGTGTGTGTGTGTGTGTGTGTGTGTGTGTGTGTGTGAATTCATGGAACGTCATTTGTTGGGATGTTGTGTTTTGTTTTCTGGTAGTGGAATTGGCTGCTATTTATTCCAGAGCACTTAATGCCCCAGATGCTACTAGAAATATATATATATATATATATATATATATATATATAATATTTTTTATCACAAGCGGTTCTATGAGTTTCCATATCAGAAATATATATGTATATATATATATATATATATATATATATATATATATATATATATATACATATATATTTCTGCTATGGAACTGGTAAAAAGTTATGAAATTTGGCACACAATAGAGGACAGTCTGAACATTACAGGTATAGAGAGCCTACATTTTCTGATTTTAAATTCCTATTACAATCTTTCATTAATCTTTGAAAAAAAACAAGTCATTTGTGATAAAATTCATAATCAGCTTTTTTTAAACAATACGGAAATTAGCATTTCTGCTTTTAACCCTCCAGAAAACATTGCCCCATAGACTTCCATTGTAAGTGCATTACTTTGACTTGTTTTTACAAAATGGTAGTCAACAGGAAAATGGTAATCTACGGCAAAACGGTAATTAACAGCATGTCACAAATTCTGTATGGTGTTGGAGCTTGTTTTAAACCCAGACTATTTATTTTAATTGTCCTAAAAACTTTTTAAACAGAACAATGTACTGTATTTTTGAGATAATTAAGTCACTTTGAAAATCTTTTTTTTTTCCCATTCCTGCCAGTTCCTCAGGCCACATCATTTAGAACATTTCCAAGACCTAGTCAGACATTTCATCACTGTCTGCCGATTTCTTTTGTCCTCTTCTATTTCATGATGATTTGAATTACAACAAAAAAAACTCAGCAGAAGGTGATCGGTGAATGATTTACTGAGCGTACATTCTGTTCATCTCACAGCAAGTTCTTCCCCTCATCCATTTTTCAAGCTTGCTCTCTCATTCTCTGACCACACGTTTTTTAAACCACTCTCTGGTTTTGCACTAAATGCTACACTCTTTTTAGCACACACAATGATGGAGTTCCTGGAAGTGATGGGGGTGGATAGAGTGAATGAGGGACAGTTTGCGTAACCTCTTTCTTTCTGTCAATACAGGCATATTTATGATGACTTCCGAGTTACACAATTCCCTTTCGGTAAACATTCAGTGTCAATAATTTAGTGAATATACGGACATCTAGTTACACATATGTTTTTGGACTTGAAGTATGTTTTTTCCTCAACCAGAAATACAGGGATTGTGTCCAAATATAGGTAAATATATTTTAGGGGTCTGGATAATGCCAGGCTGGTCAGAATATGACCATCAAGCATTTCTGTTGTGGTGGACTATTCAAAACATCTCTTCTGGGTTTTTATTGGTCAATGCAGTCTTTCAATTGTAACCATAGGTTGATGTTTGAGTCGTGTTCTGAAACGAGAGAAACACTTTTAATGTGTTTTACAGCCACATTCCTTAGTATTTAGAAAGAAGACCCCATTCTCTAAAACCC
Source organism: Zacco platypus (assembly GCA_038088235.1). Taxonomy (NCBI): domain Eukaryota; kingdom Metazoa; phylum Chordata; class Actinopteri; order Cypriniformes; family Xenocyprididae; genus Zacco; species Zacco platypus. The sequence continues at coordinate 25,099,068 of CM076077.1, read as the reverse complement.
CCATTGCCCCCGTATAGTCATATGTTTCAGAAAAGCAGATGGAACTGCATGTGTTTCAGTCTCTCTCTCTCTCTGTTTCATATAAAATAATTTATAACATTGAGTCATTAAAGGGGTATTTCACCAAAAAATTTAAACAGTCAAAGTTTATTCACCCCCATGTCGTTCCCAACTGGCATGACTTTTTTCTTCTGTGGAAAATAAAAGATATTTTGAGTATTTTTTTGTCCACATAATGTAAGTCATCGGTAACCAAAGCTGTTACCAAAATGGTTACCAACATTCTTCAAAATATCAAAGAAAGTGAAACTTTAGAATGACATGAGGGTGACTAAGTTATGACAGTTTAATTTTTGGATAAATTATCTCTTTTAACAAAACATGATTTAATGTTTTGTGTATTTGTACAGTTATTGATCCATGGTGCATTTTCAGTGTTTGGGGTTGTGTACATCAGTGTTTCCCAACCCTGTTCCTGGAGGTCCACATTTTGGATGTCTCCCTCATCTGACCCCTTTATTTTCTATCTTGGAGTTTCTGCTGATGAGTTGATTCAGGTGTGTTTGATTAGGAAGAGTTGTAAAATGCGGAGTGTTGGTGTGCCTCCAGGAGCTGGGTTGGGAAACACTGGCGTACATACAGTAAATATATCAACGCCACAGTGTACCCATATTAAACCGGATGTTTTTCCACTGATTCAATCACTTAAAATAATAAATAGTGTATTTTACAGTTAAAATTGCCCCTAAAACTTTTTGTGACTTTAGCTATTCATAAAAATGTATGAATGTCATTGGATTAAATGACAAAATATCACCGCAAATGGCATTTAGAAGGAAGAAGGGTCAGGAACAAACAGGTTAGGGTCTGTATAGCTTCTCATTGACAAGACCAGACAAGGAGGTGAAGGGAATGATGATATAAATAGAGGACGTGCGGGTGCAGGGAATCCGTGATCAGGTGGTGATCTGTGGCAGGTGTGGTGATGGCTGACAGGGTACAGGTGTAGATCAAGAGGAATGCTGGGAAATGTAGTGACTGTGACAATGTCATTCCAAACCTTTCGTTCATCATCGTAAAACAAATTAAGATCTCTTTGATGAAATCTGCTAGATTTATATTGGTTATTTTTTGGATCTTTGATCTCTGAACTTTTTGAAGCGTCAAAATTTCAATTGCGAAGGCAGTCTATGGAGGGAAAGAATGCGCTCAGATTTCATTCAAAAGATCTTTATTTGTGTTCCAAAGATGATCGGAAGTCTTATGGGTTTTGAATGACATGAGGGTGAGTAAATGATGACAGAATTTTAATTTTGGGGTGAATTAACCCTTTAAATTAGAAAATAAGAAGAAAAGCAGTTTCCTCTTTTTTTAAAAAGTGATTTTTATAAATAATTTGTATTTATCTGGCCCCTAGTATATGCGCCTCTGCTGTCTCTTGGTATGATATATTGTATCTAATTCAATGACATTCATACAGTTAAATTTTAAGTCAGAACTAAGCCTATTACTTAAACCTAATACTGTATGATTTTGTTCCAAATATAAAACTGAAGTTACATTAATTTGATCAGCACGTGTGTTCATTTTTATTCACACATCTTGATTGTTCAGATTGTTCATCGGTTTTGGCCGATGTCTTGTCTGGATTTGCTGCAGAATATTAAATATGTGTTTCAGTATGATTCCCTTTGGATAACGGGCTCATCCTCTCTCTGTGCGCTCTCTTAATTTCACTCCCTCATTCATATTTCAGTACCTCATAATTAATAGCTTCATCCTGTCAGAGCTCATTAACGGTGACATGATAGTGTTTAATTATGAGGTCAGTCAGCTCTTGCATTCCACCCTGTCACATAGTTATTAGGAAGTTAGGTTTAATCTGAAGACAGATCTCTCTTTGTCCCAGTACTCACTACTAAATCTCTCTTTATTTTTCCTTTTTTTCTCATCCTCATGGCATGTGTTTGGCCGGGCGACATGATTATTGCTAGTCAGTATTTCTAGTTAGTTTGAAGTTTATTCAAAACCGAAACTGCAATATGTTTATTTTCTTCCTTTGTACACAAAAACCTTGTTTAGGTTAATCCATCAGTTCCATATTTTAGGACCACATCAAATTAGGCTGGTCCTCCTGCCAAACCAGTAATGTATGCAGTGCAGGTTTAACTTCAGTCTCTGAGGAAATCTGGCTTACTTTTTGTTTGTTTGCATTTTATACTTAAAAGAAGTGGAAAATAGCTTATGTTTGCGATTTGACTTTGAAGAGGATTACAGAAATGACCAGAAGTTACACAAAGTTGATTTGTGCATTGATGTTATGCTTCCAGACTTTTCTATGTTCTTCATTCTGTGTAAGTGGTGGCATAATAAGGGAAATTATGTCATTTTTACTTCCATGTTTCATGTTCGGGTTACCAATGAGTGTGTTCTTGCAGGAACAAAAAAAAAAAATTAAAATGAGTAAATAAGAAATATACTCAATATATAAGTTATTTATTTAATTGCATCTAATTTATTCATTATTATAGAGTATATCCTCCTGTTATTATTTACTAGAGTTTAATGTATTTTAAAAATGTAATTTATTACTGTGATGGCAAAGCTGAATTGTCTGCATCATTACTCACAAATTATTCTGATATGCTGATTTGTTGCTTAAGTAACATATTTTTAATGTATTTTTATATTTCATGGTTTTAATAATGGTAACCATGGTACATTTGTTTTTGTTTTTTATGACTGTTTGAGGAAAAGAACAGTATTTATTTGAAAGAAAAATCTTTAGTCTTCACTGTCACTTTTTATCAATATAATAAATCCATGAAGAATAAAAGTATCTATTTCTTTCAAAAAAAAAAAAAAATCCTCTTACAGACCATTTTTTTTGACTTACAATTAAACACAAATGTGAATGACATTCCAAAGCTTTGTGAAAGGGAAGATTATTAGTGAATAATAACTTAAATGTCTCTCTTTTCTTCACACAAAGCTATCGTACGACTTCGGTAGACTGACTTGATTGTGTAAAAATCATATTGTCTACTTTGTCCTTTTTGCATCTTGACAGCTACCATAATGAGCTCCTTTCTATGTACTGTAAAAGAGCTGTATAAAGATTATTCAAAATGTCTTCAAAAATGAAAAAAACAACACCATACGAGTTTGAGACGGCACGAGGATGACAAAATAACGACCCAATTTGTCTCCTCTTTAATAATTCAGCAGCACTAAAGAGCAGTCTGAACTGCTTTCACCTAGATGTTTCCATCTGCGTCCTTCTGGTGTCTTGATCACGAAAGCGCAAAGTCTCACAGTAGATTAGATCATTTGTACTCTGTTGAACACAAAAGAATGGCCACTACAGAACGTTTTTGTAATTTTGCTCTTGGCACGTTGGCTGTTGCTTTGGATTTCAGCCGTTGTAACTCGCAGATGGTTGGCATTGAATAACGTTAGCCTTTTCTCATGCTATTGGGAGCTAACCTGTCATGATACTGACAATTTGATGATGTATAGACAAAATCTGTCATAGTATTCAAAAATACATTTGGAAGAAGAGGGCTTGTAGCTAATTGGCTGATGTCCAGGCCACATTTGTATATTTGCCAATGGGATTTTGACAAAATTATCTGGAAAATCCTCAAAAAGTCTGTTTTTGAGCTTCATTCCCCAAATGTTCATGATTTTTAAAAGCATTTATTCTTTATTGGCATACGAGTCCAAGCATGTTGACCAGCCCATGGAGGCTATTGTGTGAACAGCAGATTGACAGTAGAGAAATGCAACGGGAGAGTTATTTGTAACCTATATTCCTAAAGTTTATGTAGCTCTACTGAAAGTGAATGTAAACATGTGTAAGGTGCTCTCTGTGGAGTACGGAGATGTTTTTAGCCAGTGTTAGAACTATGGGAGGTGAGAGCAGGATGTTTAGAGTTAAAATCTAATTTAGAGCATCCGTCTAAAGGCTTTCACTGTGGCCTGGGTTTGACAAGATCCATTTAGACTGACAGCCAACATCTGGAAGCCTTTTTTCCCTTTACAGTCTGTTATGTAAACCCTTTTTATACATGAATAAACAATTGTGTAACTATATAAAAGAAAAAAGAAAATGATGCAGAGAAAATATGTTATTAAATATTTATTTTACTGTTCATTTGTATGCTTTTTGCTCTGGCTTTCTTTAAGGTGGTGCTGCTCAGTGGTCACCTGGACAGCTGGGACGTGGGCCAGGGAGCTATGGATGATGGAGGCGGAGTCGCCATTTCCTGGGAGGCGCTTTCTTTGATCAGAGACTTAGGTGAGACCTGTAAAGATTTGGAGAACTTCTCTCTCTCTCTGCCACGTGACTAAATATGTAGGAAGTGCCAGTGACTTTGATATGCACCTGAGAAACATTCTAAGCATTTTTATGTTCAGTGTTTTTACATTTATTAATATTTTTCAATTTTTTGTATTTAAAGTCGGCGTGAAAAAGAAGGTTGCGATAGTCTTTTCTTCAATATTGTGACATATATCCTAGTAAAATGGCTTCTCAAACAAGAAAAAATGTAGGACGGGACTTGATTTCATCTATCAGGAATTGATTGGATGGTTGTGGGTTGCTTTTGGCTCAAAATACTATTGTCCTTCACTATACACCATACCTACACCTACCCATCACATGAACATAATATATATATAACATATACATTCTTTTAGAAAGTTAAGAATGTTATAAATTTGTAAACGAATGTATACGTTATATATATTACGTTTTAAAATGTTGTAACATTCATTTATATATATATCTGACTGAAGGACCCCACAATGTCATAAATTCCTGATCTTACTGTCTTAGTGGGGAACTTTAGCACATTGTGAAGCGTGACGTTAGTGCGTTGTGAAACTTGCACGCCAAATACCGTTTCACAACACGCTTGGTCATGCTTCACAACATGCTGACGTTCACAGCATACTGACAGATGGCCAGAAGTGATGGTTCATAGTTAACAGCATTTTTGGTGTATTTTATGGTCATTTTCTGAGTTATAGCATATTTATAAAAAGCTTTTTGTGTCCACTGGCAAATGGAATAAATATTACATGAAGTAATGATTAAACAATCACAGCAGTGACATAAAGACAATGCTACACAATCGATTAATTCCATGAATTTAGCATTAAAAGAAGATTAAATAAGGGTTCTTAAACATTTGTACATCTGTAAAGTTTCTGCTACATATGCAATTTACATTTGAGATGCTTTCAATATGGTACATTTCATTATCTATGCAAACATAATTGTACACATTTACTTTATGTAAAATACATACGAATTCTTATTAGATCACTTTGAAATAACAGTTAAAATCAGATATGTGTTACATACCTATAACATATATGTTATGCATAGTGAATTAAATGCAATTGTGTAAAACCTTATAATATTTCTGCTACAAATTACCTATGAATTATCATTGAAAATGCTGTGTTAGATTCACGTTTTTTAATGCAGATGTAAAAATACATTATAATTATTTTATTTTATTATTGTTTTAATTACTATTTAGTTAATGTTTTGCAGGCACGTGCAACAACGGTAGAAGTAGTGCAGTGTATAGAGAATATTCCATTATAATGGAGATGATTAAAATTCCTGCTGAGTGTCAATATGCAATGCGGTGTGAGTCTCTTGGCCCTTCTCCTCTCTATTGTTGCTTTATTGCACAGGCAATACTGAGGGTTGTGCTAATTTGTATTTAAGATCTTTCTCTTGGCAAGGGGCATCCACAAACACTGGCAAAATAAAGCTATAATGGTGCACAATAACCAGTCAACATGATTCATTTCAGTGCTGGTAGAGTAAGCATTCTCTACAGCATTTTAAATGATCAACAACATTCAGTTCATCTAGTCCTTGGCTCTATTTTTACTTTGTAAGCTTTTATTATTGCTACAGTGTGAGCTATTTACTCAGGATCTATAAATCTACTTGTATTTGCATGTTTTTGTATATTTTGTTTTCTCTGCCCCATCCTCTAATGTGTCATTTGACTTGGACACAGTGACCAATTTTGATGTATTCGTTGCAGTTCAGGAGATGGACACTTCTCCCATCTGGATCATTGAGAAAGCCCAACACAATTAAGCCCAAAATATCTCTCACAGATTCCGCTCTGCTGGAAGTACAGACAAGTTATCAAGTGCCCAGTATGCAACTGTCTGATTTGCCAGGATCATCTAGCACTGTCTTCCCAGAATAGTCAGCATGTAGTCTCTGATGTGTGAACCTGACCTTACATATGCACTTTTATTTTAAAAATAAATGTAATATTCTCCTGTCCTTTTCTGCTAAATATCAGACTGATCAAAGCCACTAACCTTGATCTCAGCCGGTGAAGCAATATTACAGAGTCTGCATTATGAAAATGTATTCTGAAATATTACGTGGTTGGCTCATACTGTCGATTGCTTGGGTCCCCAGGGTTGCGTCCCAAAAGAACACTGAGGACGGTGCTGTGGTCTGCAGAGGAGCCTGGCGGGGTGGGAGCTGCTCAGTACTTCCAACAGCACAAGGTACGCTTCCGTATCACAGTAAAACTGTTCTGTTGTGTGATGTAAAACAAGGGTGTCAAACACACGGCTCAAGGAATTATTTTTATTTTATTTTATTTTTTTGGTGGGGGGAGGGTTTGCTGTATGGAAAGCTCTTTTTTTTAGTTTCATCTGACCACACAACCAGGTCCTGTTTGAAGTTCCAGTAGTGTCTGGCACCTGAATATGCTGGAGTTTGTTTTTAGATGAGACCAGAGGATTTTTGATTTAGTTTTTTTGAAACCCTCCCAAACAACTTGTGGTAATGTAGGCGCTGTTTGATATTTTTTGAGACTTTCTGATGCCAAGACTCAACAATTTTCTGCAATTCTCCAGCTGCGTCCTCTTCCATGCAGATTCATAACATTTCCTGTTGATCGGAACTTCTTAATTATTGCCCTGATGGTGGAAATGCTATTAGCAATTTTCTTACAACCACTTTCTATTTTGTGAAGCTCAACAATCTTTTGCTGCACATCAGAACTATATTCTTTTGTTTTATCTATTGTGATGGATGATGGCCTTTGTGTTCCCTCATATTTATACTCCTGTGAAACATTAACCTAATAATGTTATGTTCCTAGTCACACTGATGTGCTACAAATTGTAAATTTGAAGGGCAATAAATGAGATATTTCACTCATAAGAATTTTTAGGGGTACCAGTAATTGTGGCCAACTTGTTTTGAAGAAAAATATTTATTTAATTAGTTTTACTTCAACTTCAAAAATTTGATTTTTAATTTTTTTTTTTTTTAGTTTTTTAAAAGATCAAAAGGATAAACATTGCAGATTATTTTTCACAGCCTTCTTTGATCATATTTATTTATTTATTATTCATATGCCAATAATTCTGATTCTAAAACTGTATCACTTAAGCACAGAATGTTTCAGAAAGTTAACGTAGCACATTTTTCTCTGTTCATTATGTGAGTACTCTTTTGCCCTTGAAATCTTCTTTCAACTTTTGAAATCTTCCATCAAGATCTTTTATCCTGAAAGTACACAGTACCATCCCATTTAGTTTTGCATAGAATTATATAAATATCTTATTACTGTGTTTTATTATGGCATCTGACAAAAAAGGTTTTAGGGGTGTCTGTTTCAGTGCTGAAAGTACTCTCAGAGTTTATCCTAATTTTAGCAGGAGGAGCAAATTGGCTGAAATTTCCCACACAAACCCAAGTGCTGTGGCGCGCATCCATCTATAGCTTTTATTTCTGTCAATAATGTTTTACTTGGACTCTTCTGGTTTTGGAGCGAACAGTGCAATAAAGCGTATTCGTCAGGTCTGTGTGCTGTAAAGTGATATTTTATGGTATGGAACAATTTAGCCAACAGTTGGAGTTAAAACTCTATTGTATCTGCACACTGCCATGGGATTTCGTTTTTACTTTATGAGGTTGGATTCTGATCAGAGAGCAGCGGTTTCAGACCAAGCAGGATTCAAATGCTGCGTTTTGGCTACTGACCCAACTTTTTACTGTATTACATCCAATTATGTAGATATTTGGTAGAGCTTGGACAGGCAATTCACTGCTGACAATGAAATAAACCATCATTCTTTTAGTAGAACAAAAATTGTGGCAAGATACAAGAACCCAGATTAACAAAAAATCATTCAACGCTACTTTTTATTGGGTTCATTATAAAAAATAATGTGAAGTAATATAATATCCTTAATAATATTTATTATATGTTCTTCAGCTTTAGCTTTTCTTAAATTTGCATATTACAGTTCTGATATTGTAGTGAAGACTTCTCTACTTTTCCTAAGGCAAACATCTCAAACTTTGACCTGGTTATGGAGTCTGACCTGGGCACCTTCAGTCCTCTGGGACTACAGTTCACTGGCAGTGACAAAGCTCGGGCAATCATGAAGGAGGTGATGAAACTGTTAGCTGCCATCAATGTCACGTCGCTTGAAGAACACGGAGAGGGAACGGACATTAACATGTGGATGAAGGCTGGGGTTCCAGGTCAGTTTCATCTAGAGCAGAATTCAGTCCTGTTTCTTGTCTTGTGATTTTCAACATTACTAAAAAGACAGTTGGCAAAATATGAAAATTCTTATGTCATTCCAAACCTGTATTTCTTCTTCTGTGAAAACAAAAGAAGATATTTTGAAAAAATGCTATTTTGCACTGCATTGTCTTTCATTGTATGGACAGTTGAATATTCATCAAAATACCTTCTGTTTATATATTTCTTGAGCAAATTAGAATGATTTCTGAAGGATCATGTGACACTGTAGACTGGAGGAATGGCTGCTAAAAATTAAATGATAAATAGAAACCAGTTATTTTATTTTGCAATAATACTTCACAATGAAACAAATACATGCAGTCTTGGTGAACATAAGAGACTTCTTTCAAAATATTTAAAATATCTTACTGACCCCAAACATTCACAATTCACAGCTCACAAACAGTGGTTTAGACTTTTGAATATATTATTTTTTGTGCCTTTTTTATATTTGCTTGTATTATAATAATTTATGAAAAATGTTACAATTTTGTAATTGTTTTCAAGTTTAATTTTTATTCAAGTTAAGAAGCTACTCACTTAAAAGGCTTAAACCAGTCATGGTTTAACACATGTATTGTATTTTTTTTATTTACACTCTTCAACTTTTGTACAAACTGCAAGGGGCTTCAGCAGTCTAATGACTGAAAGAACTGCATTAATTGTTTGAGTTCAGCCAATGATCTGTGAAATTAGCTTTGAAAATCTTAGAATACTTGGCAGAAGTGAAGTAAAGTGAGCTCTCATAGTTAACCCTCAGGAGCAGATTCGGAAAAAGGTGCAATGTACTGTATCATTTAATATTTTCTTTCTGAGAAAACAGGCAGGATTTACCTTTTATGTCTATTGATCTTTTTTATCGCTATTAAAATAACAACCCGCGACCAATATCTTTGATATTTCCAAAAGAAAAAATATGTTTGTAGCATCAGATGTGTCTTCTCTACCTTTCTGGCTTAAAAGTTACAGTGGGGTTCAAAAATCTGAGACCACTGGTGGAGATACTTCCACCTTGCATAAATTGTTTTCCAGTTTTTTTTCCGTTCAACATTCTGTTCATCTATGGAAGGAAGAACATCTGACCTTTTGTACTTAGTTTCGTCAGTGTCACAAATTAATTTGCATTTGATTTAGTGACCTATAAATGTAAATAAGACGGTGTCATGATGCCGTAGGCTAGATCCTTCACTCAATCTGCTAGCAATCACATCATCTCAACAGAGCACAGCTGATTAGTTCATGCTGTATCAGCAGCTCACTGCTCAACTATCAAATACTTGGGCAGTGTTTGGTGTAGCAGTTTGCAGCACGCTTTCAAAAACCCTCCACCTTCCCCAGCTCCACCTGTATAGATCTGCTACGGGTAATTCATGTATGCTATATTGTGCAGCAGCAATAATAATCAACAGCAGCAATGCAGCAGATCTATTCCACCAAGCCCAAACATACTAACATTGTCATAACCATTACCATGCCAAAAACGCTTGTTCGAATATGTTTTATATTCATTTTATGTCATAACATTTCTTTGTTTTTGCTTCATATTATGTTCTCAGACTCTGGGACTTCACTATATAAGCAGTCGTTAGCTCTTGTGAAGAGTCATGTGTGGCAGCTATACTGCCTTCTCCCATCATCATATTAAATTACTTGTGCATAAGAATGGATAAATCTCATTAATGTCTGTAGTCACCAGTCTGATTGCTTTAACCACCAATGAACTGTGGCACACAAGAGGATCGGTTGCTGCCCCATTGCACACACTGTTATCAGATGAATTGACTATGACATCACCTCAGGAAAAATGAACGCAGCAGGAGGCATGTTGAAATGTATGGTGAAATTCCACTGAAGTTTAAAGCCAACACGTTAAACAAATGAATAATGCAAACAGCTGTCTAAACAGAAACAGCAGCACTGAGCTGCATTCTTTTTCCAACAACTGAGGATTTTGCGCTGCATTTGGTTGCTCTGTAGTTTTTCTCCTAAACAAAGCTGCAAATTCCAACATGAAATCTTGGCATCTCTTTTCAAGAACAGCTCCTCTCAAGTTTAAAGTTGTAAGCTAAGATGGCTTCTGTTACCATCATGGCAGATTACCAACGGAAAAGTGGAGCTTGATACGGTTTGTATTTGCTGTTGGATGTTGTATTGTGAGCATTTATCGTTAGCGTTAAAGGTGCAGTAATATTTTCACTACCAGAGGCCTGTTGCATGAAGCTAGTTCAACAAACTCTGAGTTTCAGAGTAGGTTTAGGGTTGACAAATCCAGATAAATCCAACCTGATTTAGATCAGGATCAGCTGTTGCACAGTGCTCATTATAAACTTTCTGTCAACTCAGAGTTTGCGATTAACTTGCACCTGAAAGTCAATCACACAGAACATTCAGAGCACAGTGATGCATAATTCACTTCTCTTTCATAACTCTCTTCATGAAAAATATCATGACATTAAATGCATGTACAAAGCAGGAATAAACACTGCTGCAGTGAAAGTTTGAGAAGGCTGCTGAAAGAAAATATCTACATCAGTCTATCTGCCCAATAATTTATAATATAATAATTTATTTAGTTTCGCATGAATACACATAAGCTTAATTTGTTTAAAAGCTTTATATATCGATGCATGTATTATATTTATATCAATTTAAAAGCAAAGTTTAATTTTAATTGTCAATTAAATAATAATTACATGAATATACTATTACATGAATTATACGTAATTAATTTGTATAATATAAATATAATAACTAATTTCCAACAAAAGATGAGCAATTTTGTCTCAAAAATGTTTTCAGTATAAACTGCTCTAATTTGGAGTGAGAGATAAAGGGGGAGTGGCTTTATTGCATCAGATACGTGTCACTTTACTCACAGCTGATTGTTTGGGTTTGTGATGTCTAACTCAGAATAAAACCTAATCTGGAGCAGGTTAGCCGTGTAGCAGAAATTACCATGGCAATGAACACAGCTAAAAACCAATCTACCTTCATGAGCCCGAGTTTGCTCAAACTAATCTTGAACTTACCTGGGTGGCAACTGAAACCGGCTTTGTGCACCATTCAGAATTAAGTTGAGAATTTTATAGATTCCAATTCAGTTCATTAATTTGAATTGTAGAACTGTAAAAATCATAAAAGATTGATACAAATCAATTTATCGATGCAAAGATTGATACTGTTCAAATGTCAGTAAGAGTCAGTAATATATTTTATTTATGTTTTTGAAAGAAGTCTCAACAAGGCTGAATTTATTGATCAAAAACAGCTAAAACAGTAATATTGTTAAATATTATTAGAACCTGAAATATTTTTCTATTTTAATATATATGAATATTTTATTTATTTCTGTGATGAATGTTCATAATTGTCTTATGATCATTTAGAAATCATTCAAATATGCTGATTTGTTACTCAAGAAACTTAATTTTTCATTTCTTACATTCAGGATACTTTGATGAAATTAAAAGAAAAGCATTTATTTGAAGTAGAATTTTCGATAGATTGATTGATTCGTTGATTGATTGATTGATTGAGTAGTGTTGGAAACTGAAACTACATCCACACCACTAGGTGTCAGAATCTAAGATGCATGCCATATTGGACAGCACAACCTGCACAAAAATGACTGAGTGTACCTTTAAATATTTAACCAAATTCAACTTTTTAAAAACATCACTGAGTTCTGTTTACATTTGAGGTTTGTTGGAACATGGCCTCAACCCTGCACAGTTTTTTCTGTTCACTGCCCTTTAGAAATGTCTCTGTAGTGTGCATTGCACCGTACACCTCACACTATTGATTCTAGGGCAGAGAATAAGCAATGCTTCACCAAGCACCCTTCTAAGGTCAAACAAAACTCTGTCCCTGTATTTCCAGGGGAATAAAGAATCTTGTGGCTGGTGCCTGTTCACATATGGGATCAGTACAGAAATAGATGGCAGGCAAACAGGCTTTAACTGCAACCACATGCATTCTGGATTTTTTTTTCTTCTTCTCCATGTTCTATTGCTCCTCCAAACAAAGAGAATGAGGCCTGCAGTGGGATATAGCGAGCATTTTTGTGAATGTTTATGTCACACTGATCTAAAAATGATTATGCATGAGTGATGCTGTGTTAATGCGTCACTAGCATGGTCAGCTTTTCATCAGCATCACTTGGATCAAGGCCTAGAAATATAAAAACCCATAGAGACTTTAAAAGTAAATGAAAGAAAGAAAGAAAATGCTTGCAGTCGTTCTGTAATAGCACAAAAATGAGTGGTAATTTACTCACCATGTAATTCGAAACTCATATGACTTTTTTCATGCATTTACTATGAATGGGGCCTGGAGATTTCAAATTTCAAATACAACACAAAAGGACTATAAATGAATCATAAAATTGGTTGATGTGACTCATGTGTTGTATTCCCAATGGCCCAAAGCCATACGATAGCTTGCGTGAGAAACGGAACAAAACCAATAATCTTCCCACCAATTTGCAGCAGCAACCGCTGAATCAGTGAACTGAGAACCAAATGCATCTAATATGCATTTGTGAACGAATATGTGAACGAATCAGTCAGATGTGACTCAAAAGAATGATGAATTCATACATATACACTCTAAAAGAATCCATAAAAATAGGGCAAATATTAATTTGACAGAATTTTCCGTCTTTATTTTTTTTACAGGTGTTTTACCTGTATTTTGACTTCATTGCATTGTGTTTTAGGGTTACAATATCCTTTTAAAACTAATGTGTTACAATATTGCACTAATACAAAAAAAAGTAACTAACTGCAGTACTTACGTTCTATGTAAAGTAATGCATTACATTACTTTAGCATTAATTTTTCTCACATGGATTGGGCAGAAAAATTGCCTCAGGCTGAAGGAAATGCAAATTTATGTCTGTAACTGTTATGAAGAGTCAGCGGAGTGAGATCCAAATGCAGGCTTTATTTAAACAAGAGTAGTCACACAGGAAATGGTCAAAGAACAGCAAACAGGTATATCAGAGGAAGGGCAGAATCGTGGTCGGTAAACAGAGATGTCAAGGCAGGCAGCAAGTTTAGTAACACAAAGCAATAAATCCAAGGGCAGGCAGAGAACGATCAGAAAACGGTAAACACACAGGGTCAATAACAGGCAGGCAAAACAGGAATAAATGCTCGGAAGTGATCACAAAAGTAAATCAAGACCTCGCACCAAAGTGTATGCAGTGTGCTTCTATAGTCCAGATAATGAGCTGCAGCTGGTTGAGGTAATCAGACTAAGGCCCGGGGCTTATGGGAAATGTAGTGTGAGTGTGAGTGTGTGAGTATAGGAGTGTGTGAGTGATAGTTCCTGTGTGATGCATTTTGGGAATTGGAGTCCGGTAGTGAAACAACAGTTCAGATGGAGTGCCCTATAACGGCTATCACGGGCACTCCAGCTGTGACAGTAACATAGAGGGCACAGCTCAAACAAACCTTTCAGCTGTGCTGCCATTCTGCAATAGGATGAAGGAAAAGAAAGTTCACCACTCTAACTGCAGCAAAAAAACAAATGAAATTAAACACAAATGCTTTTTAGTACGGTTGAATTGAATCATTGAAGGTCTGCTGCAAAGACATTGGATAAATTTATTTGTTTTATTTAACATTTAATTATTGCAGGTTTACGTAATATTCTGAGTTTGCATTTCACTGTTTTTATTCATTTTGAGGAATACTGGATCTGTTCTTGTGCAAGTGAGACGAGTAAATGGTCGCATTTAGTCTAGAAGTACAACTACCTCTGTACTTCCTCTCGGTTTCTCTCAACATGCAGACAGGAGAACTGTCAGTCCATAAATGGGAAAACAAAGTAATTTTCACTTATTTGAAAAAATAACTCAGATATTTTGTTGTAAATTTAAAAGTAATGTATTGCTTTACTAGTTACTTGGAAAAGTAATCTGATTACATAACTCTAGTTACTTGTAATGTGTTACCCTCAACATTGCACCTAACTATAAGTAGCACCTATTCAAAATTACATTGTTGAAGGGAATATAATACAGGTAAGTCACGTCATTGTATAAGTCACTTATTATTAATACATTTATAAATAATGTAAACTACTGGTAAATAAAAATACGTTCACAAACTTTATAAACATTATAAACATGTATTTTAGTTCCCCTCACTCCTTCAAAATGAACAGTGAACAGAACAAGAATGGAAAAATTTGTATTAAACATAACTTATAATGGCATTACAAACAATATTTATAATAAACGGCAAGCCTAAACAAATTTATTTTACACAAAGCGTGTGGGAAAAGTGCTGTACAAATAAACTTCTCACAAATCTCCCTCTTACAGCATGAGTCCAAATACATATGTTTTGCATGCATGACGTTAATTGCATTATGTAAATTGATTTGTAATACAAGTTGCAGTGCGTTTCAGATTATAAAAAACCGACTTTTCAGAAAATATGTTAGCTATATACAAGTATGCTATATACTCTATATAAGATTTTCTGAAAAATATATCAGTTTGTTCTTAACACAAAGCTATTATATGGCTTCAGAAGATTTGAAATATGGAGAATTTTTATTATATTTGGAATTATAGAATTGGAAAAGAGCGACCAGTACATTTTTCATAATTTCGGTCATGCGCGTTTGGAACACGTGGGTGAGCAAAAGATGGAATTTTTTCATTTCTTGGGCAAACTATTTTTAAAGAGCAGACGTAAGCAGACTCTTTAATATTCTTAATGCCGAAGGAATGAATTTTCACACATGTAAAACACAGAATCACACCAGCTCTGTTCACTGTTCTGTTCATTCTGTCTTTTTTTCCCCAGGCGCAAGCCTGCACACCGCAGACCAGCGGTACTTCTGGTTCCATCACAGCGACGGTGATACAATGAGCGTCCAAAACCCAGAGGAGATGAACCTGTGTTCCGCTGTTTGGGCTGTGGTGGCCTACGTGGTCGCTGACCTGGAGGAAATGCTCCCCAGATAGTGAGTCACTCATAAACGACTGAACAAACCCCTGTCCATCAGCTTACAGCAGCGGTCGATCACACCGTTACCTTGAAAATTCTCTATCAGCCTGATGTTTTTTGTGATTTGACTTCATCGTTAACCTCAGATACACTCCTGATCACGCCACTGTCATGTAGTATGTTCTACTACTTTGATACATGTGTAATTTTCTTTTTAAAATTTTTTTATTATCCTATTATAATATGAAAGAGTTCCAATTATGTCATTTTTATCTGTAATTTCATTGATTTGTTTCTATACACAAGCAGTTAATAATCTGAAATGTACATATAAAAAACTGAATAAAGATCCAGCATCCGTTACTAAAATTTCAGGACTCTTGATTTCACAATTTCATTTGAACATGAGTGTTATGCTGTTATGATGTCATATTCCAAAAACTGAATAGGTATTAATCATCAGCTCATATGATTTCCCCTTGAAAACTAAGCCCAGTTCCACTTTCCTAAAACAAACAGGGTAATGGATATGCTGCTATCCAGTCATCCTTCCTCTATTATTGCGATTTCTATTTTTTTAGAGAAGCATTAAAGTGTTAGATGAAAACCATCATTTACTCACCCTCGTCCTGTTCCAAACTCATAAGACTTTCATTCATCTTTAAAACACAAATGATTTCTAACACAAGATATTTCTAATGAAACCTGAGATTTCTCTCCTTTCATTGAAAGTCCTTTCCACCAAAATTTTGATGCTTTAAAAAGTTCATAAAGACATAATAAAAGGTTTAATCCAAGTCTTCTGAACAGATGTGATAATACTTAATACGTAAAACATACTTTATATAATGAACAGATTTAATTGGCACATTTGATAGACTTTTATTCACATATAAACGTTGATCAACGCACATACAGTACTTAAAGTACATCAAATATTGAAAGAAGATTTGAGCTTCTGCAAGAACCAATGAGGTTTGTTTTTTGAGCTTCCTTTTACCATATTGATGAACTCCATGTACGTGCATTGATTAATGTTTATATGTGAAAAAAGCCTAAATCAAATCTATTTATCATATAAAGCAATGATGTTCCTTCAGAAGACTTTGATTAAACTGCCTGATTCATATGGATTACTTTTACAATCTCTTTACAACCTTTTTGAAGCTTAGAAGTTTTATTTGCATGGACTTTCAATGGAGGAACAAAAATCTGTGAGGTTTCTTCAAAAATATCTTCAATTGTGTTTAGAAGATCAGTCTTCTGGGTTTGAAACGACACGAGGGCGATTAAATGACAGAATTTTCTTTTTCTATAACTAAGCATTCAGAATCGAAAGCACCAGGCTGGAATTTGTCAAATATTGAGCTCCATCATATTAAATCTACAACATCTGCTTGAGAATGAGATGCAAGCAAAAATCCTCATTTAGGATCACTTTTCATCTGAAAGTCATGTTAATTCGGAATAACTGGTTTCAAAAATGCATACGAAAGAATATCCTGTCCCAGACCTTTCTGTGTAATTTAATGAATAATATGCTGAAACCAAATATTTAAACATTGAAAAGTGACACTTCAGATTCGTGAAACTTTCTTACATTAATTTGATGAAACAAAATGCAGATTGATGTTTTTTTTATTCCTGGATTGACATTAAGTGTGTATAGTGTTGTTTATCAGGTGAAAGAAAGTGTAGTTGTAAGCTTGCGTCCTCATTATGTTGTGTGTGAGTGTGCTCATGTTGCCTGCACTTAATGTCTGTTTTTCAATTCCATCACACAAGTAAGTTCTTGTTTCTATGACAACTTGGATTAAAAGGACATATGAGCATTATGCAAGAAAATCTGCCCAGTCTTTTGTTTTCCTGCAGCATTTCTACTCACCATGACTAAATCTGAATCATACAAGCATCTTGAATGCACATGTTTCACAAAGAGAAATGTCACAGACTTGGGAGGTTATGTGTCAGTTTCACAGGATTTTTAATTTTTTTTTTCTTTTCACAATGATTACATGCTGACATGAACTTTTTATAGAGGAAATTACCCAGATAAGTTTGGTTAGCAGGCTAATAGGTCAGTTTTGCTCAAAGTGAAGACCTGGTTGTATTTAAGAGGTTGTCACTGTCTCATAGGCATACTGAATTTCTCCTCTAACCTGAAGAAAAATTAGAGGTTTTTTTTTTCTCTCTGCTTTCATCGGGCAACAAAAGTTTGCAGGCATTGACCCAAGGCTGCTTTTATATGGGCTTGGCCCTCAGATTAGAGATCACATCATAAAAGCATTTTCCTGGGATTTCGAGACTTAACTTTATCAAAAGCTGCCAAAACTATTTCTTTGGCCTCAATGTACTATATTGACAAGGTCCAGCAACAACATTTCTTAAAGGAATATTCCGGATTCAGTGCAAGTTATAGTCAATCGACAGTATTTGTGGCAAAATATTGATTACCATGACAATTATTTTTTGACTTCTATCTTTTCCTTAAAAAAAAAAAAAATCGGTTACAGCGAAGCACTTACAATGGAAATAAATAGGGGCTAATCCATAACAGTAGTATTTTTTTATAGTGGCAAGACCAAAAAAAAATTTGATTTTAGTGTGAAAAAAAAAAGTTATTCCCAATTTTATGGATTCATTGACATAGAGCAGTTAACACTAAAACAACTAAAAATTATTCTTTTAACAGCTTTGCAACTAAGTTTTAACAGAAAAATTAATGTACCTATAAGTGCTTTTATAAAATTACAAGCTTCACATTAATCCCCCAAAAATTATGCCTCATTTATTGTGGTAATCCTGTTGACTGAGCTTAAAGGGATAGTTGTTTCAAACCCATAAGACTTTTGTTTGACATATTTGGAACACAAATGAAGATATTTTTAATACCCTCCTATTATTTTTCTCCTTTTATATAAAGTCTATGGAATCAACATTTTCATGGACACTCAGACTTTAATGCTTGATGTGAGAGAACCAATGAGGATTGTTCTCACTCATTAACCAATCACATTTTGAGCTTACGTTTACCAAATAGAATGTGCTCCATGTGTGCGTTGGTCTACATTAAATCTGTTCATTATATAAAGCGATCATGTCTCCTCTGAAGACTTGTATTAAAACACGGATTACTTTTACAATGTTATATTTCTGATGCATGATAATGTTGTTTCCATAGACTTTCAATGGAAACTTTGAAAGATACACAACACCATTTTAAACTTTCTGCGTTTTGGCTGTTCATTTACAAGACAATTGCATTTTGGGGGCCTGAAAACTCAAACTTTTGAAAATGGGTTTTAAAGTGCAAGTTTTTGAAAGCGATACCATTATTGTGAAATTTGTGAAAACAATGACTTTATGCATGTTTTTTTTTTACATCGCCATTTCTTGCCATCGCCAACTACTGGCCTGGGATGCATTTTTAATTGTTTTCATGGATCTGTGTGAACTTTTCCTTACTAGTACATTATTTTCGTGTAAACTTATGGTTTGGAAAGAATTCGTCTTTAAGACAGAATTTTCATTTTTGCCTGAACTATCCCTTTAACTTGTACTGAACCTGGAATACCACTTTAACCTTTCTTCTGGAGAATGTTAATTTTTGTTTTAGTGCGTTCAGGATTTCATTTCTCAGTGCCGACTATGGGGTGCGGTGTTAAAAGTAGCAGCGTCGCACCTTCATAGTTATTTTCCAGCTCACAGAGAGGAGAGAATTGCTTTGAGTAGAAAACAGCTGGAAGCTTTTAGCCGCATTTGTGTATGTTATTGCAAATGATGTCAGGATTTGTGAGGGCACCGCTCAGCCTATGAAAACAAAACTTAGAGCTCTATCTAGACATAGGAGCGCAATATGTTAACTTTCCCAGAGATCATGGATGCAGAAGTGTGTGTAAGTGAGGTTCAGAGTTGTTTGGAATGCTAGACTTGGCTTTGGTCTTAAAAGCATGCCTGGGATGGATGCATATGGAAGCGGTCAGTAATTTAATTACAGGTTGTGGAAGCGCAGATCGCGGAAAGTAAAAGCGCTCATTGTGACGTGGTTACCGTTGACATACTAAACCCATTTTATATGCCTAAAAGTTTCATCTGCTTACTAACAGACTTCCAAATAGGGCCATTGAGTTTAATGAGGTTATGCAGAGATTGTTGGGTGTAATGAGTTGGAAAATCTTGTGAGTGGGAAAGGCCACTATTTCCTCCATTTACCTACACTGAAGACAGGCCACCAGTAAACACAACGCAAACCAATTTAAAGTTCCACAGAGTCACCTTCTTTACATAGGGTTATGGAGCGTGATGCCCATCCATCATGCTTTATTTTTAGAATCAACTCGTCCCTTTCCACCAGGCTGGGCGTTAGGACGTTTTTATTCAAGCACACAAAATATGTATGTCAGTATACAGAGGAGACCTAAAACAAAGCCAAGGTGCTTGAGGAGCAGTTGGTGAAGGCTGTTGGCTCATAAAGTTAATCAACTAGATTTGTGGCATGAGAAAAATGGTAACAAATTACAATACGGTTTTTTGTAAGCGCCTTCCAAATGTTTGCTAATTTAAAGTGCCCATATCATGCTCATTTACAAGTTCAAAATTTTATTTTTGACGTCTGCTAGAAAACATTTACATGATTTTAAGTTAAAAAAAAAAATGTTTTCTCTCATATTGTGCATTGCTACCTCTTTTCATTATCTGCCTGAAATGCTCTCTTTTAATTAATGTGTCTTTAAAGCCCATCATTCTGAAAAAGCCCTGTCTTCTCTGATAGGTCAACTGGTATGCCTAGAGCGTGTATTGGAAATAGAGTTCAACAGTTTCTGACCCCCTTTTCAGCAGCACTGGTTCCAGGAATATTTTTTTGCGTTCATTTTTCCATAACAAAGAGTTTTAAGCCATGAACCAAGACAATCAGCTACGAGGTGAAACACAACACTACAAACTTTGATTTGAAGCAAAAAGGTACAAGACTGTGTACTTAATGGCTTTAGTGAGGGAAAGAACTACAATCCCATGTTTTCATGTCTTAAACAAACATGTAGGAAGACACATCATGGCCATATTCCTGGATGAAAATACCAATATTCATCAGGGTTAAAATTGTGAAAAAATGGTTCAGAGAACATGAAGAATCATTTTGACACATGAATTGGCACTTCTGAATCCAGACCTTAACCTCAGTGTAAGTCTTTGGGATGCCCTGGAGTAAACTTTACAGAATGCTTACCTTCTTGCATTACCAATACAAGATCTTGGCCAAAAATGAATGCACCTTTTGATAGAAATAAATGTTGTAATGTTATTTCCATTAAGAGGTGCATCCGTTTTTGGTCAAGATCTTGTATCATTTATGAATGTGTTGATGTGTTACAAAACAATGACAAAATTCGCATTTAGGAGATATAAGCATTCAAAAGTTACAGTCTATTACTTCATGACATCACACTGTAGCTTCTTGTCAAATCTTCTGTCCAATAAAATGCTCTCTAGAATCTAAAACATCCTGTCCCCTACATTATAAATAGACGCTGAAGCTGCGGCTGAAATCAGTCATTTATTCACACAACTATTTTCTACATGGTGAATGACACAGTACACTATATAGGGGATAGGGAACGATTAAAACAGTGTAAATATGCTTTGAGGCGAATGATGTCTGGATTCACGTTAGTGTCACGCAAACCGCATCGCACAGTCTGCTCCAGTCCAGAGACACGATAGCACAGACCACAAAACCTATTCAAATTCTGCACAGAATGCTATATTTTAAAGCGATATGGATTAGGAGGAGAAACGGTTAGAGATTAGAAGGAAACTGAGGTTTTACCGAGCTCAACTGCTTTGGCTGTGCTGTGATATAAACAAAATTTTATTTTATTTCTATTGGCTATTTTAAAAAAGGGAGGAGCTGTTCGATATGTCCCACCCTGTCTTCCTGTTTCAGTTGAAATTACGTCAACACATTGATTAATGCTGCGTGTTCCAAGGCACTTCAGTGGGCCTTTAAAGTTTTAAAAATTATCGTTGCAAATCTGTTTCTCTATGGAGAAAATGAAATGAGTTTTTACTTCAGGAGCCCAACTGCTGGACTCTATATAACGCCCCTTACCATAATCAGGTTTCAGCTCCCGAGTCTTCATGAGCAGCTGTATTGTTTACTTTAATCAATTATTAATATTTAATTATTTAATTAATTATTAATATTTATTTGTTAATTATATTTTGTTTTCTTATCTAATCTATATTAATCTAATTTTTATTATTATCATTTATATTTTATTTTTTTTAATCAATCTATTTATTTAATTATTTATTTTTACACTGTTTTTCTCCAAACTTCTCCACAGACCCCTCAGCACTCCCGTGTGGCCCTCTGGGCATAATAGCTGGTCCTTTAAAGCAAAAGATGAGGGACAAGTCAAACTAATTTGTGGTAATAACCACTATGGCTTAAGTGCTTGAGATTGAACCCAGACATTTCTTTAACACCACCTTCCATCTCAATAGAGAGACCAAAAAAATCTAGATTTTTGAATAAAAACTGACTTGAAATAATGAAATTATATTTATAAGATGTTCACTGCTGCACTTTGTGTGTGTGTGTGTGTGTGTGTGTGTATATATGTCTGTAAGCAAGTTTTTATTTGGTTCAATAGGAAATAAAGGCTCTCCAAGCTTTACTGTCATTAATTCAGATATAGCGGACGAGCGCTTTTGGAACGGAGCATCTCTAGGGGGCTGGATGCCTTATGGCCAAATGTAGATCTGTTATTCAGCCAGCTAAAACTGGACAGCTTCTCCTGAAGCTGCCAGCTTTTGATCATGCTGTCAATGTGAATATGAATGCGTTATTGCTGGTGTAAGAGACACCTTATGGAAAGCCTTGTTCTGTGGGCTCAGTACAATATATTAATGATCATGTCAGGGGAGCAGATATTTATTAGGTGGACAATTAAAAATGATGTAAACTATGAACACCTTAGTGGCATTTTCAGATGCTATTTTTACAATTTACACCATGCCCTTTCATTAGGATCTTTAACGCATTAGATGCACAAAACCCATGTTTTCTGATGATTTTGTGAGAATTATTAAGTACACACTTTTTACAAAAGGTTTTATAGAGCCTTAAAGGGTTATGTCAGGGAGATATTTTTAATATTAAGTAGCTTTTCATGTCTTCTTTTCATGTAGGAAGACACATCATGGCCATGTTCCTGGATGAAAATACCAATATTCATCAGGGTTGAAATTGTGAAAAAATGATTCTCAAATCAGTTTATCGCGAATCTTGCCTTATATCTGATTTCATTGGTCAACTCAATCATGCAGTCAGCTGTCAAGAAGAGTTCAGCATTCAGTTTAGAGATCAGAAATGTCATGAATGGATTCCACAGCAACAGGAGTTAGTATTTGTTTCAGCGTTATATAATACTGTGATTGACATGATCAATTACGTGCTTTAAAGGATTAGTTCACTTCAGAATTAAAATATCCTGATACACCTCATGTCATCCAAGATGTTTATGTCTTTCTTTCTTCAGTCGAAAATAAATTAAGGTTTTTGATGAAACATTCCAGGATTTTTCTCCATATAGTGGACGCCTATATCACACGTGACCTTTCCAATGTGATCACATAATGCGTGGCGCATCACAGAGCAGTGCCAGATGAGCATTTGTGGCTAAAAAGTACTTACATTTTTATTTTTTGATACTGGTTTTTTACTGTGTTTATATGTGCTTTACTTTTGTTTTGTTGTTTATTTTATTATTAAAATTATGTTGAACGTTAAAAAAATAAAAATAAATAAACTCTACAAAACAAAAGTAAAGCAGCAGCCCCTCACAGACAACTGCCAAACAAACATAAATAAAACACAACACAAAGTCCAGGCCTAGTCCTCTCTCATCCTTCACTGTCATCCCTCTTTTTATCCTTCTGGAGATCCTTGGCCAAAAACCCTGGCTGTTGGCCCAGACGAAGCCCTGATGAGGCCCGATCAAGCCCCGGAATTGACAGTGGAAACTGGCCCTGGTATGCACTAGCACGCTCGCTTTTGGCCCGACAGTGGAAATGAGGCTCACGAGACTCGAGACCGGTGTGGCGCGCAGGTGACACTCATTAGCACTCGCTCCATTCCCATGGCTCTCAGCCCTGCCTTGCTTGTCACAGTTGTATCTACTTAGGGTACTTTACACGAGAGCGATGTGGGAAAACAGAGAAGTTTTTACTTTGCATTTTTCACACACAGATGAAAATGTTGTCAAAATTCTCATTTTTGTAGTTTCAGTAAAATTTCATTTTGTAGTTGTAGATTCGCGAGACCACGAGATTTGCCTGTCCGATGTTGTTTTCTTTTATTTTTCGTGTTTTTAATGGTTAGATGGTTATATTTTGTCCGGTTTAATTGTGTTTATTGCTATGCCCTACTTTATTTTGCTGTAGCCTACAGAGGAAGTTAATATACTTAAATACATCATACAATATATACAAGGATAAAAGACTTTCAAGTTTTTCAACTTCAAATCTCTTGTCGTCCATTTCTGGCCTCCTAGTGATGTGAAATATGAGCGGGAGTCTACACAGGGCGATTATTTGAGCTGCGCGGCTTGGAGGCGACATCTGTCAAAAATAGACTTGGCACCCATCTTTAGCGAAATGTACTGCAGCGCGACTGGTGCAAACACAAGCATTGACTAGAGTGGCAGTGGATCGACACCGGTGGCCGTGTCGCAGCCGTAACGCACCGCAGACGCATGCAGTGTAAATAAGGGGTTAGTTGCCAGTTCTCTTTCTTTTTAAATGTTTCTTTCTTTTATCATTGATTTATTTTCAAAGTATTGTCCCAACAACAAACAATGTCTGAGACTAAATAAACATCCGAAATCCATTTGCTGGGAGCCAGTTTGGGCAGTATTGACGGCAGATTAAATGTGCTTGAAGGCCGTTTGGACAATATTTCCACTTCAATTACTTCAATACAGGAAGCCCTTTCTAATTCTCACTGCCTTCACACCGTATCCTCCTGCCAAATTTGTTTAGATATGATTTTAAGCGAGCACAGGGCCACCAGGATCTGGAGATTTAACTCATCCATGCTGACTGACCTAACCTTTTGTGAATCGGTACAGGAATGGTTATTGGACAGATAACGAAAATGCACCTGTATCACCTGCAACCCTCTGGGATTCCGCTAAAGCTACGATCCGGGGACATATTATAGCATATACTTCTGCCTGGTCAAACAAAACACAGGAGTTAGAACAAGAAGTAAAAAGACTGGAGTGTTTACATTTCACAGCTCCTAATCAATCAAATTGGGCCCAATTAGATGACATCAAGAAATTTCTCTTTCTCTCCAAGCAAAAGTACTATGAATATGCAAATAAGTCAAACAGGTTATTTGCCCATCAAATAAAAAAAATAAAACAAACGAGAGAACAATTAAAACATAGATGACACCAGACGGCTCGGTCACATCTAATCATGGTTTGATTAATAACTTTAGAAATTTTTATGAAATATATAAAATCACATAAATCACAAATTACTGCCGAGCAGTCTGACATCACTGAATTCTTAGATAGACTTCCCCTTATAGTCATCTCTGAGGATGATAGGATATTTTTAGACTTGCAAGAAGATTAGCGCAATTCAATCCATGCCCTCCAATAAATCTCCGGGCCCTGACAGTTTTCCTTCTGAGTTTTATAAAGTGTTTTGACCAGATGTCTGCCATATCTTAATGCCTGCCCGTCAACATTTATTAGATCATGGAATAGCCCCGAATCATGGAGAACTGTATCAATTTGATAGATAAAGATAAAGATCCTCAAGAGTGTACCTCCTACAGGCCAATAAGTCTTCTGAACGCCAATTACAAATTACTGGCCAAAGTACTAGCTCTCAGGCTCGAAACTGTTACCACATTAAACCAGATCAGACCGGATCCATACAATTATGCTTTGGCACAGATAGCATACGTCGACTTTTAAATGTTATAAACTCAACTCAAGCATGCAAACTTCCTGCCCTCATAATTTCCCTTGGTGCTGAAAAAGCTTTCGACAGGGTCGAATGGGAATTTCTTTTCGCCACCCTCAAGAAATTTAATTTGGGCCCAAAATTTATTGAAATGATAAAATTGCTCTGTGCTAGTCCTCAGGCTACAGTGACCACAAACGGGCTGATCTTGAACCCCTTCTGCATTGAAAGAGGTAAGAGACAGGGCTGTTCTCTTTCACCCCTGCTCTTCGCCCTTGTAATTGAGCCTCTTGCTGAATCTATAAGACAATGTCAAATTTTTTTCTGAAATAAAGGTTGGAGATGAAGAGCACCGGATTTTAAAATTTTATCTGCAATATTAAAATGTATCTCAGATTATAGTAGCTTATCTGGATACAAAATAAATTTAACTAAATCTATGGCCTCTTAATGTTTCTACTTCAACTGAACTTTCATCTCTCACCTTTCAAAATAACAACAAATGGTTTTAAATATCTCGGTATCTTTATTACACCAGTATTGGACTATTTAGTAAAAACTACACTCCTCTTGTTGATTTGATCACAAAATACCTTTGGTGTACACTAAATAAATGTATAAATGTGATAAGAATGAATATTCTCCCTAAATTTTGATATTTATTTCAATCCCTTCCCTGTTACTTACCTAACCCCTTTTTAATAAACACTTTTCTAAATTTATTTGGAACCCCAAAAGCCCCATAATTTTATCAAATTAACAAAACCAAAATATTAGGGAGGTGTTGCTTTACCAAACTATCAATTTTATTATTGGTCAGAACAGGTGAAGCATATGGTCATTTGGTATGATGAAAGGACTGACTCCATGTGGCTTAACATGAAAGCAATGACTTGTGCTCCTCTCCCAATACAATTTCTGCCTTTCATAATAAATATCGAAAAACTCAAATGCATTTCAAAAGATGGAATTTTTTTTTTTAGGTAAAACATTAAAATCTTTCCAATGTAAGATTGGTACCGGACTACTGTGTTAGGTACACCAATGGAAGTTATCCACAAAAGTAACACTATGGTATGGTACGGTTTGAAATTAGGGTACCATTCACAACTTCTGACAGTTGTGTCCTGAATTGTACTTTACCGTACCGCTTGATGGAAATGGGATAATAGATAGATAATATTTGCAACCAAAAACAGCCAAGCCATGTCCCTGGGTGATAAAGAGAGGATATTCCAAATACAGTATTCTACTCAATTTTACTGAAGCAACTAAATGAATGTTTCTTGCAATATATCTCAGAATAAAATCCATCATCGCTTATGTATCCAATTTGAGCAATCTATGACTATTTTCCAAGTTAGCTCCACCCATTTTGATAACATATTTCAGTAGGATGGAATCATGGCACTAAATGTAAGGTTTAACAAATGTTTGTGTGTTATCAGCACAACCGAAATAAGTCAGATTTATTATCTCTGTTCCCTGTAAGATTTGTTGTAGCCAGAGGTTTAGTTCAGCTGTGGCTGCCAGTGAAACTCAGCTAGTTCATCTCATTTTCAGTTTTTAGCTGGTTTCCAAACATTCAGTGTGTGCTCAACCCTGAATTTTGATTGACACGTTGAAGTAGGGAGCTAATTCTGGTGTGTTTGCCTAAAAGTCAGAAGCTATAAGGGAGGACCAGTTCCTGTTAATGCAAATGCTAATTCCCTACTGTTGTTTGGGTGCCCTCAAGAATTTTCTGCCTTCATTATAATTTTTTTTTTTTTTATTGCATTAGGTTTTGTCAGACTATAGGATTACATGATCTGGGGTACATTTTTGGTATTTGCTGTAGACATTGATTCAGACCTAAACAAACAATAATAAAACAATTTAATTAATTTTAAAGAACATTAGGCATGTTATTGTTCTTCACAAATATGCTTTGGAAACAAAGTTTCCTTTTTCTTGACAGTAATCGTTATCCGCATTATGTCTTTTCTGAATAAAACATAAGCAATTAAGGAAGTAAAAAAAAAAAAAGAAAAGAACTGCTTGACAAACCACTGAGTGGCTTAATTGGACGGTTTTCTCTTTTTCTACCTCTATAACTTTGATGCGTGACTGCTCTTTAGATGAGTTTTCCACTGCCTTGTGTTTTCGCACGGTACAATGGAAGATAAGGCCACATCAATCCAGTCTTTTCAATAAAATGTGCAACAGATGCTACAGATCACAATCCTTGAATTCCTGGAATTCTATGAAGCTTAAGCACAGAAAATGGACAGTTTTGCTGCCTTTTCAGAACGAAATGAAAAGCCTGAAAACGTGTCCATGAGAAAAACAAATGACCAAAGATCAAATCCTCTTCTCTCCTTTAATCAAATTGATCCTTGGATGTCATTGCAGTCTAGATGCATCTTATGGCCACAGAATTAAATCAATGTTTATCTTTTTAGTTTAATAACAATCATGTCTCAAGTTTTTGACTATGAGCACAGATAGGATTAGAATTTGCGAAAATGAGCAGAGACAGTTTTTAGATTCTGGCCTCTTGGAGATCATATCTGCTCCATCTGTCTTCAGAAAGTTCATTTGTTCTGACACGGTTTTGACTTCACTGACAGGTTGAAGTGCTCATCCACTTAAATTTATATGGCTGATTTTATGAGGCACTTGTCACTTTTTTTCTTATTGAAATTGATTTCAAGACCGTGTTATTCTTGAGATTTAGGAAGGAGCGACTAGACTATTGAAACGGAGGCTGTGCTGATGCAATTTACTGCAATCGAGCGGTACAATAGTAAAACAGCCTGTTCTTCTGCCTATTGTCTGTAATGATTTTCCTTTTCTTCACTGTATTTTACTTCAATTTCTCTTATAGTAGTCAATCATCCAAATTGCGTAAAAACCGTAGAGTCTATTTATCATAGAATTGCACGGGAAACACTATTGTTTGTGTCTTCTGCCAAAATGATACAATCTTTGTAGAAGTTTATGCCTGACTATCATTAACAGCTCTGTACGGTTTCATTATTGTCTCACAGCTGGCAACATACACAAGCTAAATGATGTTGCTGCTGAATATTTACATTTGTTTCATACTGAGCAATAAAAAGGATGCAAGATGAATTGTTTTGTAGAATTGATCAATTACAGATGTGCACTGTTTTAAGTTGCTTTGTTGAAACATTTGCAAACTCTTAGGGGAGACTGGGGGATTAGTTTTACCTCCTTCCCTTTAACCAGTTCGAAATGAGCAATAGGGGTGAAATCACTATGATACATGATCACCATCCAACTGACAGTAGATGTTGTAAGACTTTGAGAAATAAAAACTATTTTCAAGTGCAAATTACTGGATTTTAATAACGTCGGCACAAGATAAATGCATGACTGAATGACAAATAAAAAGAAGCAGGGGCATGGTTGCAAAACTTCTTTCCATTTTTACTAGACCCACAAAACAGGGCATTGCCTAAAAATGGTTGTAATTAGGTTGAGTAGCTGTAGCTTATGTTTCCATATATGTTAAATATTCTAAATGGTTATATCATCATACTATATGCAATTTTACTACTGTATTTCTTGTTTTTGGAAGTAAAACCAAATAGCATTTATAAGCCATTACTATGTACACTCACCGGCCTCTTTATTCGGAACATCTTGCTAGTACTGGGTTTGACCCCCATTTGCCTTCAGAAATGCCTAATTCTTCATGGCATAGATTCAACAAGGTTCGTCAGAGATTTTGGTCCATATTGACATGATATCATTATGCAGTTGCTGCAGATTTGACGGCTGCACACACGATGCAAATCTCCTGTTCCATCACATCCCAAAAGTGCTCTATTGGATTGAGATCTCTTGACTGTGTAGGCCATTTTAGTTTAGTGAACTCATCATGTTCAAGAAACCAGTTTGAGATGATTTGAGCATTGTGGCATGGCGCATTATCCTGCTTGACGAAGCCATCAGAAGTCACACTGTGTTTATAAAGAGGTGTACATGGTCAGCAACAATACTCAGGTAGGCTGTGGTTTTTAAACAACTCTCTCTCAAAGGGGCCCAAAGTGTGCCAAGAAAATATCCCCACAAACTTTAATGGTACCATTGATGCAACCAAGGACGGATCCATGAATTGTATCCTTAGTTTCATGTTCTTAGCAGACAGTAGTGTAACCCAGTGTGTATTCTGCTGCTGTAGCCCATCTGCTTCAAGGTTCAACGTGTTCAGAGATACTCTTCAGCAGATCTCGGTTGTTAATAGAAGTTATTTGAGTTACTGTTGTCTTTCTATCAGCTCGAACCAGTCTGGCCATTTTCTCCCACAGAACTGCAGCTCACAGGATATTTTCACTTTTTTGAACCATTCTTTGTAAACCCTTGAGATGGTTGTGTGTGAAAATCCCAGTAGATCAGGGATCCGTTCTTCGTACCTCGCTAAATACATCTGAGATAATTTGACAGATGGCAGATCTTCTAATCGTGATAACTAAACTCTGGCTAATTTGGTTCTTCAAACGAATTTGCTGATTGGATTAAAATATCTGGATTAAATTGTCTGCGATTACTGTGCGTTCTTGTGTTCCTCAAAAAGGGCTGATGTATCGATACTCAAAACCACGATCAGCAATGCAGCGAAAAAAGATACCTGACGAAAAACTTGATAAATTTCTGGAACTTTTATTAGAAAACTACGGAGCCTTGCACATGACATGAAGGAAAAAAAAATTAAATCGTGCGCACGCATACCAAGTCGTTCCTTCAACGCATGATTCGTAATTATTTAGTCTATATTCATGATTTCCTATTTGAACAGGCTGTCCATTTTTATTTCAATATTGTAATTAGCAATTCATTTAATTTTACCTTTGAAGCAGATTTGTTACGTGAAAGCATTAATTAAAGTTTCTCAAGGGTCAAGATGAAGTTATCTGCATATCCTGCACTGCATCAAGCCACTCCCACAACAGCTGTCGTGGTACGCACAACGTATGACCTGTCCAAAAACCCACACTTGCGGTCTTGGCCACTTGAGAGCTCGTGCACGCGGCAGGAAGTAATGGAAGTGCGCATGACTGTCCCTTGTCTTAAAAATGCCAAAGTGCAGTGCCCTTAAAGCACACTCAAACCATACTATCTTTAATACGACTTCAGAGTGGTTTTCGAGGCTAAGGGTATTCCTCGTATATTATGTTCAGGAGCTCATGTGCCCCAAAAATCATGAGATGACGAGGAAAACATTCCACTGCAAGTTTGGTAGTAAACAAAGTGTTGCACATTTTATTGGTGCAAATATGGGTAGGGTATTATATTCACTCACCTATTGCCTTCAGAACTACGTGGCATTGATTCAACAAGGTGCTGAAAGCACTCTTTAGAAATGTTGGCCCATATTGATAGGATAGCATCTTGCAGTTGATGGAGATTTGTGGGATGCACATCCAGGGCACGAAGCTCCCGTTCCACCGCATCCCAAAGATGCTCTATTGGGTTGAGATCTGGTGAGTGTGGGTGCCATTTTATTACAGTGAACTCATTGTCATGTTCAGGAAACCAATTTGAAATGATTCGAGCTTTGTGACATGGTGCATTATCCTGCTGGAAGTAGCCATCAGAGGATAGGTACATGGTGGTCATAAAGGGATGGACATGGTCAGAAACAATGCTCAGGTAGGCCGTGGCATTTAAACGATGCCCAATTGGCACTAAGGGGCCTAAAGTGTGCCAGGAAAACATCCCCCACACCATTACACCACCACCACCAGCCTGCACAGTGGTAACAAGGCATGATGGATCCATGTTCTCATTCTGTTTACGCCAAATTCTGACTCTACCATCTGAATGTCTCAACAGAAATCGAGACTCATCAGACCAGGCAACATTTTTCCAGTCTTCAACTGTCCAATTTTGGTGAGTTTGTGCAAATTGTAGGTTCTTTTTCCTATTTGTAGTGGCGATGAGTGGTACCCGGTGGAGTCTTCTGCTGTTGTAGACCATCCGCCTCAAGGTTGTGCGTGTTGTGGCTTCACAAATGCTTTGCTGCATACCTCGGTTGTAATGAGTGGTTATTTCAGTCAAAGTTGCTCTTCTATCAGCTTGAATCAGTCAGCCCATTCTCCTCTGACCTCTAGCATCAACAAGGCATTTTCGCCCACAGGACTGCCGCATACTGGATGTTTTTCCCTTTTCACACCATTCTTTGTAAACCCTAGAAATGGTTGTGCGTGAAAATCCCAGTAACTGAGCAGATTGTGAAATACTCAGACCGGCCCGTCTGGCACCAACAACCATGCCACGCTCAAAATTGCTTAAATCACCTTTCTTTCCCATTCTGACATTCAGTTTGGAGTTCAGGAGATTGTCTTGACCAGACCACACCCCTAAATGCATTGAAGAAACTGCCATGTGATTGGTAGATTAGATAATTGCATTAATGAGAAATTGAACAGGTGTTCCTAATAATCCTTTAGGTGAGTGTATAATTAAATATGGTTAAAAGTCACTAAAATGCAATTCTGTACTACCTGAAATATTGTTGCCATTTTTTAAAGGTAAAAGTTTTAAAATTTTTTGGCAACCACAGCTACCAGCTTAATATATATATGTGTGTGTGTGTATATATTAAACAAAATACTCCTGATCAACTAAGCTTCACATTGTGCTTTTTAAAAGTCAGCGGTTATTTACTGTAACAAAGTTCTTAAGAACGGGAAGAAGGAGGCGGGAACCGGCGAACATTTACCAACTTTTAATAATAAAATAAACAAACAATGAAACGAAAGTAGAAGGGCGGCAGTTCCTCACGGCGACTGCCGCCCACACAAACAAAATAAAACACAACATAAAATCCAGGCCTGGTCCTCTCTCGTCCTTCACTGTTGTCGTTCCTCTTTTATGCTTCTGGAGCTCCTCCGTGAGAGATCCGAGACCGGTGCGCCGAGCAGCTGAAGCTCGTTATCTCTCGCGTCACCGGCCTCGCGCCGTTCCCTCACGGCTCTCACCCGCCCTGCTCGTCACATTTACACTAAGTGAAAATAGCAGCATTTTCTTAGTGATATGCTATTTACACTAGGTGAAAACTTACACTTATATCATGTAAAAGTATCGGTACTTTGGAATAAATAGTAGTTAGACGTTATTTGTACTTGTATATATTTGTATATATTGGCAGATACTATTAGTATTTTTGTGCATTAACAGGATGCAATAATATCATTGAGTCTAAATGATTCTATTTATTAAAATTAATAAATGGATGCCTCCTTTTTGCGAGAATAAAAGCCCTCCCTACACCTTTCCCAGTTAGCACTTTTAATATTATTAAACACTCGTTTATTTCCACTTTTAGAACATTATTTTAATTTTTATTGAAAATAAATGCCTTTCTAATGTGATATGTGATGGGAAAATGGAGAAAAGTTTCAAACTCACATCAAACAGGTTACAAGCCAGATGTGTCTTGCTGCGCCACTGAAAACATTAAGTTTTGCCTGTCTTTTTTAAATCTTGAGTAGATCAACCACACATTGGTGGGCAGAGCTAATGTAAACAGTGTTTTCCAACAAGGCAAGCTTTTTGCACTTAGTGTAAATAGACACTCCGTTTTTAAAAATGCAGGTCTACCTTGTCACACAGTCTTCCAGATACTGTATGACCTTTGACCATTTCACTTTGACATATCCAGCTAACTACAATAAGTTAGCTGGATATGTCATAGTGAAATGGTCAAAGGTCAGAAATGGCGTGTCAGTGTGAAAGTTTTACATGCGTGGTGAGTCATGAGAATAGCATGATCACATGCCGCTGTCACAAATCTCTTCTCTTTTCCCACTCCCACACAGTCTCTTATGACCTTTTCTGATCTAATTTTCCTACTGTGTTTCTTTTTATTTAAACCTACTTAAATTAACCCCATTTCTTTGGCATTTCTTGGTTTTTCACTTCAACTACAGGCGGTCTAAAAAATCATCTGAAAACCAGGGGGAGAAAGGTTCTGTCTTAGCTGCCCATATCACTATATGATACGTACTGTATGTGCAATTAAACAGTGGTTTAGGAGGCAGGGGGATGTGGTTATAACTGCTGTCTCCCTCCTCTTCATGGTTAATTCCAGCACTGGCTTACAGACTTCTTGTCTTGATTGACCATTTGCGGTGGTGTAAATTATTACAGTACCGTCATGTAAATGATGCTCCTGGGATTGTGGTAAGTGATGCAGCTGGAATGATGGTGTGCATGATGGAGTTTCCATGTATTCATCCATGACCCAAACTGTTCGGAGTCTGTACTCTGCTCATGTTTAAAAACCTTTAGAGGTTAGAGGAAAGTTCACCCAAAAAATAAAAATTCTGTCATTTACTCTCCATTTATTCACCCTCATGGTGGTCAGAAGCCCTTCATTTTTCTTCTTCCATGAAACAGAAAAGGACATTTAGCAGAATGCTGATGCTGATTTTTTCCATACAATTTCATGATGAGTTGTCAAGATCCAAAAATGACAAAAAAAAATACTCCAAATGACTCAGTATGTCCTATATTCCACATTTTAAAGCAATATAATACCTTTATATCGGGAAGAGACTGAAATTTCAGTTGTTATTCACTAAAAACTCACAGCATAAGCAACAGCCAGTATCATCATTCATGTCAAACCTGGTGTGTAAAACAAGTACACTATAGTATGGAAGTAATATTAAAATATATACTTAAGTACAAAGTGAATGTACAGTTTTCGGACACTTAATTGCATGTTCATTACAATTAAATGAAAATGTGTTATAGTTTAAATTTCTATTGAATTCAATTTGCTTATATTGCTATTTTGGCCCACTTAAGAAGGACTTAAGTACATTTTTATGTAATTTCATAACTTCTATTGTCTATGAAACATGAATAAAGTTCACTGCCAAATGCATTGACAAGATAATGGTAAATTTTTGGTAAACTAAAATAAACTGTAATGTAATTTCTGTTGAAACTTGTATGCCATATTTAAATATATTTGTAATTGCATATTTTTAATGATGGAGTTGCAATTTTGTAAAATATATTAGCATTAAACAAACTTATAACAGCACTTTATATCTGCTTTAGTATGTCAGTCAACATATCAAAGTAAAGTGCACCTATTTAAAACATGAAAAAAGATTATTAAAACAATGATTTATAATGTACTTGTAATGACGAATCAGCGAATGAGATCCAAGTGCAGGCTTTAATAGTCAAAGAGATGGTCAAACAGGCAATGGTCAATACAAAGCAAACAGTAGTGGCAGAGAAACAGGCAGGCTCGTAGTATAAATATCCAGGCAAAACAGGTCACAAGGCAGGCAAACAACAAAACGGGAAAACAGGCAGGATCAGGATACGGGCAGACAAGACAGGAATAAACGCTCAGAAGTGTTAACCGGGAGGGAATAACAAGACCTATCAAATGAGTGTGTGCGCGCGTAGGGCTTAAATATGGTGGGATGGTGAATGTCAGCTGGAGCAGTGATCAGTGACAGGTGTGGGGATTCTGGGAACTGTAGTGAACCAGTGTGGGTGAATGGGTGTGTAGTGCACAGTGGAAGTGAGGTCCAAGGTGAAGTGCCCTCTAGTGTCTGTCTTGGGCACTTCAGCTGACGATCGTGACAGTACTAGTAAAGTCATGAAAGTGTGCTTGTGGGAAAGGGTTAAGTAGAACTGTCTATGCACTAGTTCAGGTGGGTATATGTTCGCACTGGCGTGTCGGTAAAGACACCTGAGACAAGGATTCAGTTCCAGAATTTAATAGAATAATTCAGAATTGACAGCACAGTCAGATCACAGGGCATTCCTATTTGGCACAGGTTGTGGACATTGTATAGACGTGTGTGGTCTGAAATTAACAAGAATTAACAAAGATAATAATCAGTAAACATTAAATCAGTAAACAATCAGTAAACAGTAATAACAAATCGTCATAATAAGCTAGAAACAATCGTATATAATCGTATTTAACATGTACTGCAAGTAAACATTATTGTAGTACTGTGTAAGGCCGCTGGGTGGCACACGAAGCTCACAGATTCGTAGGTAAAAGGTCACTATAATTTGCTGCGTCATTAAGTAGAACGGTAATTATAAATAATAGCACATAATTAACAATCCACACTACAGACAATATCAAATGCTATATTTTTAGTACATACATCACTTAAATCTGCGTAACGAGGAATTAAACTTACTAGGAAGGCAAGAGCAGATGAATTTGTGCACGCGAATTGCTATCGCTGCTCCAGTAAATAAACAATCTAGCGGTAGTAGACGAATACAATAATACAGTCACTTGACAACATAAATCAAACTTACTTTGTGTCAATGACTCACGAAAAAAAACTTTATGAAATTTAACTGATCAGCTAACACTCGAACACTTAATGATCCCGGTCTCTTCTGCTAGCGACTGACTGACATCACACAGTAACAAGCATGCTTATTGGCTGTGACTTCTTATCAATGCTGTTTTTAAGTACACTTAAGTGGCCTTTTATTTCATTAATATTATATGTTTAAATAGACTTTTAAATATTTGAAAAACACTACAAGTGCACATTCAATAAAATGACGTATACTTTGTTTTCACAAATACAAAAATGATTCAGGAAATGTCTTCCAGAAGCTTTTGGACTGAGACAAAATCTGGAAAAGAGCAGAATGAACATTCTGCTAAACATCTCCTTTCATGTTTTACAGAGATGAAAACCAATAATATGGGTTCCATACAAATATGAATAAGTAAATGGGCGAACCAAACATTTGAACTTGTTACTTTTTGTATAAAATGAAATAAAAACTCAAAACATACATTTTCCTGTAAACTTGTGAAAATTATTCATATATATATATATATATATATATATATATATATATATGACTGAAAATATCTATCTTCTCCTCTCTTCCATAGAAGATTCACAAGTGTTTCATACTTCATTTTTATCAAAAGGCAGGTCTGAGAAGTGTGTTCGAAGGAAATGTGTTTGTTTGATGTAAACACTCTAGTGTTTTGAGGATCTTGATTAATGATCAGACTTGGTGTAGATGTTAAGAGGCCTGGTGTAGCAGTCCATTATGTAATGCTGGCATGAAGGGGGAAAAAAAACAACCTTTGATGGATCCTTTACAGCCGAGCTATGCCAGAAGCTGCAAGATCAGCTCTCTGTGTGAACAACAAATTAAAGAAAAAATGGGGGGGAAAGAAAAGGCCAAAAGAGAGCATTGCAGCAAACTATGAATACGAATGATCACTTTAGGAATGGCCGTAAGTGATGGATAGCTCAGTATTTCCGGGGGTTTGATGATTGCATTATAGTAATGCATAATTTCCACACCAGGCAGTGCACATCAGACATTGTATAAAAACTTTTGGGAGTATTGAAATATATTCCATGCTTTTATGAATTCATGATATGTTTACCTCCCAGCCTGGCTTTGCTGAGACAAGCTGTATTTTCTGAATGCAGATGTTTAGTATTTACATTTCAAAACGCTTCCAGGAGTGTATGATTCACATTGTACCACACTAAATGTACAAGCCCATGTCATTTGAATCAAACATCTTTCATGTGTAATTATGTTCTTCTCTTGGCATGGATAAACAAGACCTTTAAACAAGAACAGTCCCATGTTTCTGTCGGTATGAAACGTTTGCGTTACCTGTATTTCACCCTGTAGAATGTAAAGTTGAAACTGCCTTGCAGAGACTGTCTGTTTCATTCAGCCGGTCTCCTTCTGGGCTGATGAGTGGGCGGCATGCTGTGGATTTTCCGCTTCTGTTGTTGATGCTGCAGATCCTATCAGTCTCTGGAATGGGAAACATTATTCCAGTGTTTCATTGAGCAAAAATGCATAAATATTTATCATGTGTTTCTTGCAAATCTCTTAATATCCATATATGGCAAATCATGTATTCACATTGATATTTCGCATCATCATTTTTGTATGACTAAAAAGGTTTGTGTGCCAACAATAACCGATTTCCCCACAGGGTTATTTTCTTTCTCTGAAGATACGTTCTGGGACACTTTGAAACAATTAAAGAGAGAAATGTCATTGGGTGAAATGGTGTAGAAATAGCCTTAGAATAAAGTATTTAAATATTACAGAAGATATTAAAATATGGTGTGCTGTGCAATCAGGGCTGTAACCCCCATAGATATTGATTCAATATTCAAGTTTATTGATCCATCAGTGTAGGTTTTCAATGGCAGATTATTTAACATCCCATAGAAAGACTGAAGATATCAAGGTAGCCTACATGCTGTGATCTGTGCTTAAACCATCCACACAACTGGACTCTTCTCAAACAACTCCTACTGAGAGTATTCCCTTTTCATTTCAAAACATGTTATGTATGGAATGCAGTTTATTTTTGATTGACTTGAATAGCATCTGTCCTGAATGTTTCTTTCAATGTAAAAAGGTTATATATATATATAACCAGACTATATATATATATATATATATATATATATATATATATATATATATATAAACACGGTTGAATTGTACAGCCAAATCAAGCTGGAGGCAGGTGAATTATGGACCTGTCATCATGTTACTTTCGTTTTTCAGGAAACATCTTCTCGTGTTACCCCCATTCTCTTCAACCGCCTGTCAGCTTCATGCAAATAATCTCTCAGACCTTTCACGGAAGGCTTTTTATATGTAAATCTACTCTGAATCATCTGCCTTTTCTTTGTAAACATGTTTTATTTGTTGGTTCATCAGTTTATAAAGATCCCTGTATAGAATCGTGTCATTATGCGGAAGTGAGAAACACTGCATATTGTGGTTATTTGAGATATGCTACTACCGACTTTTGAGGGAACTGATTTCCGTGACGGAGTAAATTGGAGCAGTGTTTGATTCCAATGGAGCTTATGGCGACATCTAGTGAATGAGTCAGAACACAACAGGTATTTTTACATGGAAAAAGAGTGAGCCAAATTGTTTGTAAGATTATAAACCAGGGTTCCTCAAATCTTGCCCTGAAGGGCCACTGCCCTGCAGAGTTTAGCTCCAGCCCTGATCAAACACACCTTTGATCAGGTTTTGAGCTAAACTCTGCATGACATTGTGGAACCTTGTTATAAACATTCAGAAATAATGTGTTGAAGTGTAAATACATTACATTATATGTGTTTAAGTGTTAAACACTTACATGTAGTAAATTAATACATTTTAGTAAACATTGTGAGGAGCCCCACACATGCAGAAAAAAAATAGTAGGCCAAATCGTGCGCATGATTTATAAATCGAGGAACGAAATATAGTAAATCCTGCACATGATTTGGCAAACTGAAGAAACAAAATAGTAAATAGTGTGCACGATTTAGCAAATCGAGGGAACAAATTATTTTTCCGTGCATGTTATGTGCGGGGCTCCGTAAAATTGACACATTTTTTAGTTTCTTGCTTAAGGTCGTGAAACCAATAGGTGTTTGAACACACACCGATATACATCGCACATTTCTATTAATACTTTATTTACATTATATTGTTAAAAAATCTTGGTAGCCTACTGTAAAAGGATTGAAATTTTAAGGTGATATATTGATATTGTCAGGTTAGATGGCTATGAGCGCATGAAGATGAGGAGTACATAATAAACAGTGTTTTAATAGTAATCTTTAATAGAAAACATTCAGGAGAGCAGAATAACATAACCACATTATAAAAAGACGACACAACACAGAACTGAGGAAACTGAGGACTTAAATACACAAGGAGTGGTAATGAACAAAACAGGTGCGTAATTAATTAGAAACTATGGAAACTAACAGGGGACACAAGTAGGCAAATCACTATGATAATAAAACAGAACATAATCGTTACTGTAGCTCCCCTCACCCGGAAGGCACCATGAGGTGGGCCATGAGGACCATGCCGATGATAGTCCAAACCGATGGGGGGGTGCTCTGGAGGAGGACGAGGGTCTGGCGAAGGGCAGGAGACAAGAGGAGATGGTGGCGGGAGTTTCCGAGGCAGCTATTATGGTTGGAGGAGCCAGGGATGAGAGGAGAAGGCCTACGTGGAGAAGCAATGGTGGAGATTTGACGGGTTTAACCGCGGGGATGACAGACGGAGATGGAGCTGATGGAGGTGGAGCCCCAGGCAGTGCCGAAGAGCCAATGAGACCGGGCAACACCAATGGATCAGGAGATCGAGGTGGAGCAGCAGGAACAAGCATACCAGGTGGAGCTAGGGTGCCAGTCGAAGCCGGTGGGAAGGTGGAGCCTGGAAGAGCCGAAGAGGTGGAGAGATGAAGCACAGCTTAAGGCCTGAAAGTCAATGGCACAGGCCGACCAATGACTGACCAAGACTGAGCTGGAGGGACAAGGGAGCCCAGTGGAGCTGTAAGGACTATATTACCCCAAGTGGAGCTGAGGGATGGAGGAGTCAGACAGCTCGTGGACCAAGGTGGAGCCGACTGGTCGACGAACTGAGGGGAGTGACAGGCTCAGCGAATGGAGACGGAGCCAGGGGATCTTCTTGCCAAGGCAGAGCTGGAGACTGGAGAACCTGAGGTAGATTCAAGCAGAGTGGAGTCAAAGGAGGAGCTGAGGGACTGAAAGTAACCAGTAGAACTGGCTGTCATTAGTAGAGGAGGTGGGGGAGGGAGGCTGGATGGGACCAGTGGAGACATGAGATGTATAGAACTGCAGAGCCACACATCACAGCAGTCTGAGGACAGCAGCCTCAGACCTGAAGTTATCGATCGCGTATTCCACCTCAACCACTAATCCTACCCGTCTATAACTATAAACTCTGCCTTAACAAATGCCCAACACCACCTCACCATTAAACCTACTCTTAGTGATGCTAAGCTCCACACCAACACCCATCTGAGACTGCTGGGCTGGCGCTGCTGTCCTCACACATGGCTCTGCAGGTCTGCCGTTGGTTATTATTGGGAGATACAGGAGACTTGGAACTGGGCTGGTCCAGAAAACAGAACTTGTTGAAAAGTTCAGACTTGAAATGAAGATAAAGTCATTAGTCTTTTTACTAATGGTATGTGTTTAAGTGTTAATATATGAATAAATTTAATATATGTTGAGATATATAGTTTTAGTTTAACAGTTTCTTGCTCAAGGGGGTTCAAACAGAACTCAATGCTGAAATTTCAACAAATACTCACATTTTATTTACATTATTGTTAAATATATAATGAGCGCATTTTGCATGCTTGGAATTTAGCCCAAACCCAGAGTTCTCCCTCGTATCCCCAGCCGAGAGGGGTGGCGGAGGGATGCAGAAAACTGTCGAGGTAACTATAGATGAGTCGGCTCTCATCAGTGTATATATATGTATATATATCTGTATGTTTACAGTATATATCTCCACTCGAGCTCATTAGCTAATCTGAACCCGCTCCTCCCAAACTTTGTTTATAAAACATCATTTGTCACTTGCATTCTACATTCTCTCGAGATACATGTAAGAGGCTGACAATTAGCTGAACATATACTAGTTTGATTACACTTAGCTTATATTTTAAAACCTTTATTTTAATATGGCAACACTTCTATTAAAAAAATATTTATTTGAAAATGGCAACACCTTTATTTTAATATGAAAACATGTTACCTCGTTCTACAGTATTTCTATGATTAAATCGC
This sequence comes from Zacco platypus, assembly GCA_038088235.1. NCBI lineage: Eukaryota > Metazoa > Chordata > Actinopteri > Cypriniformes > Xenocyprididae > Zacco > Zacco platypus. The sequence continues at coordinate 25,057,881 of CM076077.1, read as the reverse complement.
AGACAGAGACTTCTCCATCAGCCAATCACTGTGTGCATAGTTAGTAACCGTGTTAACATCATGCATAGCAACGAGGTCAACCCCACCCTTTCTCTTAGTCTAGGACTTCTGTCCATCCCTTAGTCAAAGTTTGTCTCAACAGATTTGTGAATAGGTTTTTAAGAGAAAACTCTTAGCTAAGAACTTTGATTGCTATTTTGGAGAACTCTAAGATAAAATCTTTTGTGAATATGGCCCCATATCTTCATGATGACAATTGAGTTAAACGGTAGTGTTCTTTATCTCTCCAATAGAGGGCGGTGTAGATTACATGTGTGACGGCTGACATCAACATGTGCATTATCTGCACACTGATGTTTCTCTGCCTACTGTTTTTCAGTGGAATATTGTTTTACAACGTTTATAGGGCATATTTATTCAAATTTAGAGATTGCACAATCTAAAATTCTAGAAAGACTTATGCCAGTAGCTTCTATCTCAATTCGACTCATTTCTTGACTAATGCTAACTCTCCTGTCACTATTATAACACAGATGATAGACTTCTGATAAACACGTCATGTCATACAAGTTACATTTAGAGAAAAAGGGATATCCTTTACACAACATTAAACAAAAGACTATATTATTTTCCTGTCTGATCTTAAGAAAGATATCTAACCTACTTGTCATAGACTTTCAGAGGTTTGTTTTATGATTGTGTTAGATGTGGTTATGGATTATCTTCTTGATTTTATTTGTTATTTGTTGTATTTGTCATTTGAGCCTATGAGATGAAACTTGAGTCTCTTTTTCACCTCCCAATCTGAAGACAAAATGACCATATTTCATATGTTTGTATGCTGATGTTGTTACTCTTTCTTAAAGCAAAAAAAAAAAAAAAAAAATCTATGAGGAAACATCTGTAGTGTTACCAAACAAAATAACAATTAAAATTCTTTAGTCCTTTCCTTTCCGTTTTATCCAGGAAACTAGATCATAGTGGTCTGAAAGTTATTAGTACACATAGAAGATGTAGGCCCGTAAAATGGCCTCTGAGACAGGATGAAGTGCAGACAACAGACTGTCCTCTGTGACCATCAGGAAGAGGTATAAAGCAAACTGGTAAAAAAAAAAAAAGCGTATCTCTCCGCATTAAGCTGCTTTGACAGCTAACCCAGAAAACTCCATCTGACCCTCAGAATTCAGGGGATTGAATGAAAAAAAAGCAAGAAAATAGCTCAGTTTCTCCTATTTTCAGAAGGATGAGTCTCCTGTCACTTTATATAAGAAGATCATATGTGAAGTATTACATCCTCCTGTCACACTCTCACATCAACACACCGGAATGGAATTAGGATCAATTGTGAAACCTTTTTTTTTATTATACTCCTAAAATAGTTTATTAATTACATGCATGCCGCAAATGGTACAATAAAAGTTGACTAATTATTACTGAAACATTCCTATTGAGAAAAAAAAAAAAAAGATTTTATACGGTATAGGGTATGGGAGTCATGAGGATAATGTTTAAGTCCACAATGAAATATTTTACTAGGATTAATGACTAAGAAGTAAAAGCTGCCATAGTATTATACATTGTAATAAAACATTATTGAAGAAAGAGCTGTTGATTTGTGGGATCAGGATTAGTATTAAATCATACCATTTATCTATCAGATTCTTTTAGTTTTAGAACAATATCAAGCAATTTGTGTTAAAGTTGGCATGAAGCTGAAGTTGCGATCTTTTCTTCCCTACATGAAACAACTTCTCGAACAAAAAAAAATTGGTATGTTAGATGGTTGTGGTTTGATATTGGTGGATCTCATGTGAGTGACAGGTTGTCCAGCCCTAACACCAAACACATCATCAGAGAACAGATGTCGCTTGCGGGCGGGGGCGGCCGGGGGGGATTTTGATTAAAGATTATAAAGGCACATAAATGAAAAATCAAACATACACGCACACACACACAGGTTTGATTTGCTATCATGGTGAGGACATTGCATAGACATCCATTGATTTTATATCAGGTAAATGATATTTTCTATCACCTAACCCAACTCCTATACCCATCACAGAAACATGTGACCATCACTAGATTTAAATAAGAATATCTTTTGGCTGATTTAAAAGCCCTTTTAACTAGTGAGGACCAGTCAAATGTCCTCATTAGTGGGTTGAGAAAGTATTTCACAATATAAGTGATGACATTTGGTCCTCACAAGTATAGTCAAAACAAGTACACACACACACACTTTTCCCAGAACAATTCTGTGGACTCTCTTACACTCCCTTGTGGACCAACCGTTTAAAAAGCTGGGATTTAAAAGATGCTTATATTCCAACATTAGGCATTGCACCGAAGTTTGACAAAATAATAATAATAATAAAAATAAATCTTGCTATTGTTCCTGTAATGAATCATCTTAAAATGCTATGTGTTAAATATAGACATTGTGACTTAGTGAACAAACAAACAAACAAATAAATACAATTTATTCTAGTTTTGGTTTATATCGTGACACATATGGTCATTATTATTATTTTTGCTCAATAGAAGTAAATGTTTTGCTCTGGTCTTTTGTCTCTATTTCTGCTATAAAAGTGATCACACACACACACACACACACACACGCACACACACACTGACACACATACTCTCACTCACATTCTTTCAGTCTGCCAGCAGTTTACTCTTACAACACTCAGACCCCTTTAAAACACACACACTGACCAGCCATCTGTAGTTACTTTTCTGAACACAGTCTATAAAACCCACTGTTAGCTCTCTCACACACACATACCTGTGGAAACAGAGGTGGCAATCACTTGTTCTATGGCAGTGGAGCAGGACAGAGGATTGGTGTCTTTATGGTAAATTCACAGGGATCATAATCTCTGTAAAATATGTCTTCTTTGCATGTAAAGATGGAACTCTCCTAAATGCATTTATTTAGAGATGATCATTCACTTAATCCATAAAAGGAGATCTGGCGGTCTGTACCTGCTTTGCAATAAAGATGAAGATCACTGTTCTTCTGCATCTGACTCTATTGCTGGTGACGACATCAAGACTCGAAGATTCTATTGTGGACAAATTAACAGATATTTCTGGTGGCAGCAGTCAATATTTAAACTCTGTTCAGCATGGAGAATGTAACTACACCTTCATACTGCCAGAACCTGAGGAGAGCAGGACTGGTAGCTGGCCAGAAGAACATGGTGATTATGAAAGTAACAGTGTCCAGAAAGAATCTCCACAGGGGAAGCAATGCCACTTAAACCAGCGGATCCAACACCTGGAGCTTGCCATGGAAAATTGTACCCGCTGGCTCCAAAAGGTAAGTCAATGTGTCATTTAATGTGCTGCTGTTAACCAAAGCACTGCGAGTGGAGAGTGAACGGATTAAACTCTCTTAAAAATAAAGGTTCATTAATAGCATCTATTGTTTCATGAAAAACTTTTCATGGAATCTTTCCATTGCAGAAACAGTTCTTTATATTGCAAAAAGGTTCTTCTAGATTATTCTACTGTTTTTCACACTAAAAAAATTGGTTCTTTTCAAGAACTCTTCACTGAAATGTTCTTTGGAGAACCCAAAAATGTTCTCATAGTGTTTCGCTGCTAAAACACCCTTTTGGAGCCTTTATTTTTAAGAGGGCAGGTAAAATGGGAAAACTTGGAAAGACTCGCAATAACCAAATCTTGAAGACAACGGGTGTCAGACAATACAAATAGATATCCATTTCATTTAAACACATTTAATGCACCAATAAATTGTGGAATGTTGTGAAATGAATTTATCTTGGCTACATATCACTGTATGTGTTCATTGTAAAGTTGGTTTTAATAGCAGAGCTCACATAAATAAGATTGATACACTTTATGCTCAATTCTGCATCCGTAATTTCCGTGTCTGTTCATTCTCTCAATGTCAGGCATTCTTTGGGGAACCGCTTTACAGTCAATAATTTGATTAAACTCATTTTCTGCTTTTATATGTTACAGTCTAGCTAGCGCAACACCCTTTCATGACTATTCTTCACTGTAAAGAAGAATCGTAATTTTAAAGGTAAAAGACTGTTAAAGGGTTAGTTCATCCAAAAATGTAAATTACCCCATGATTTACTCACCTTCAAGCCAGCTGTAAACAAATACAATCAGAGTTATATTTAATAATATCCTGGCTCTTCCTAGATTTATAATGGCAGTGAAGAGAGGGTGTGATTAATAATAAATGATTATAAATGAATAAATGATTTCTGAAGTGAAATGATGCATTTGTATGAGAAAAATAACCCTATTTCAAACTTTAAAAACTAAAATAACTGGATTCAGAAGATGGCCGTACGCACATCGACTTGCCCCAAAAGAGTAACCCCTGACGCGATGTAGGAGTAGCGTAAGCTTCGACGCCTCTCATTGTTAAAACAAATAGGGCTGGGCAACAAACTCAAGCTTCTCTTATATTCAAAATCATCCTAAGGTTCTCTTTAAATATTCTCATTTTAGATTTCTAATTCATGATTGGTGTTCTGCTTTGCTCCCTCCTCTGCGCTTCCACGTTCGTCAATGCGTCATGCGTTAGGTCAGAGTTCACTTTTTCACCGTAAATCGATGTGTACGGCCGTCTGTCGGAAGCTTGTTATTTTAGTTTTTAAAGTTTTAAATATGAATATTGTTCTCACACAAATGCATAGCTTCGCTTCAGAAAGCCTTCATTATCCCCCTGCAGCCTGTCTTTATTTTTATGATGGATGGATCCACTCTCATCTTCTATTTACTGCATTACATTATAAAGCTTGGAAGAGCAGATTGTATTCATCTGAGAGAAGATAGTCATATACACCTGGCTTGAGGGTGAGTAAATTATGGGTTAATTTTAATTTTGGGCTGAACTGTCCCTTTAATTGGTTAACGTCAAATTCTTTATATATAGTGAAAAACTGTAATAAATGGGACATTTCATGTAATTTTACAGCAAAATGCTGTTAAATGTACAGTTTTTGTGGTGAAAAAACTAAGTAATCTTAAAATTAAAAAACGTAAATTGACAAAACTTGATTTGATTAATTTAATATGTTAACTTTATTTCAGTTAATAAAATATATATGAAGTTCTGGCAACCACAGCTGCTACTTTTTTTTTTAGCTGTAAATTTATTTTGCTGTAAATTTTGTATTTCATGTTTTGGCATATATACATCTCATTCATCCATTTTATTTTAGTTCACAACTACTGATATTCTTTTAAAATACATTATTTCCATAATAAGTGCTCTTTTTAAAAGTATGCTGAAGTACTGATTATTTAAGGTGTTTTAATACATATTGATTACAAAAGGCATGCAATGACCAATGAGACCAATGAGAATGTGGTTCCCATTCTTGTATGCACAACTGGACTGCTGTATTCCCTCTTGATTTCAAACTGACATGGCTCATTCCACATCTTCAAAATTGATTTTATGCATTCCTATCGGCCAAGTACTTCGACAGAGCTTTCTCTAGTGAGTAGGCGGCCCGATGGGAAGGGCTGTGTGTGTTTCTGGGCTGACGGGGGAGACATGAGCTGTCCCTAGGATAACAACCTCCGTCCCCAATTCCCAAGTTTCAAATCCCAGTAGGCCAAACCAACTAGCAGTGAGTGCTGTGTGAGCTTTCAGGCATCCCTTAGTGAGTATGTTCTACATAAAATCAGAGGGCTGAAAATTGAAAAAACCACAACAAATGCCCAGTTTTAGAACAAAAATGGAAATAGGTCTCTTCAGACTTATGACTGATTATTAATGAAGGAAAAAAAAACTTCCATTGTATTACTACAAATGTATGTCTTTGTGTGTATGTATATTTGGTATGAAAAAATCCAAATGCCATAGGATTTAACTTTTGGGACTCTTCAATAAATACACTTAATTGCAGTTTGATACCTTTTTTTGTTTCTTGTTGATTTTTATTTTTGTTATATGATGTTTACATTAAAACTTGATTTGGATACATTAATTTAGTTTTTAATTCTTGTCAAATAGCTTTTATTTCTTGATTTTAGTGTTTTACCTTTGTCTGAGACCCAAACTTTTATCCATAATCTAAGAAAACCCACTCTAAAATTAATAATTATTTAATAATCTAAACTATTTCAAATTATGTGTTAAAATATTAGAAATAACAATTCAATAAATATACCAGTTTCACTTCAAATAAATTTCTCAACAGTTATTGCTCATGTTTGAGATAAAATATAAGGCAAAATATCCCTTGTTAGCAGAATATTTTCATCACAGTGTCTATATTTACACCGAATAGCCTGCCTTGTTGGCAGAAGCTATTTACACTAACTCCACCCACCATTATCTGATTAAGCAAGACAAAATTACAACAGAAATCCTGCTGACAACAGAGTCAGTGATGTGGAGAGTAAGGCATTTCATTTAGATCCGTCCTTTCAAAACTGCCTTTTACTGAACTCCATCTTCTCCCTTTTGCCCATCGCATATCAGCTTGGAGTAGCATTTATTTTAAATACAAATTAAGCAAATATTTGAAAAGTGGAAATAAAGTGCCTAACGGGTATTTAATAGTAGGAATAAAGTGTTTAGTTGGTAGGGTTAAGAGTAGGTGTAGGGGAGGTAATGTCAAGTACAAGTAATAAGGTCCCAATAGAGCAGCATTCATTTATGATTTTAATAAACATAATAATATACACTGAATATGTTATTATTGCATACTGTTTTATAATATACTAAAATACACTAAGGTGCAAATAATGGCCCATCTGCTATTATTTACTTTAATTATAAATAGCATAGTGCGAAGAAAATGCTGCTATTTTCACTTAGTGCAAATAGACAACACCTATTTTAATTGTAAATCATTGAACATCAAGCTGTGATTTCAAATATGCAAGACAAAGGAGTTTTATTGAAAAAATTAAGTGTAATTTCCTTCAGCATCATTTCCACCACAGAAGGCTGTCAAACACAATATATAAGTTGAGATTGTTTTTGATACAGTTTCCCTCAAATAATAATCACTTACTAATGCTTCTGAGTCTGCGTTATCTTGACCAATTGAAAAGTATTCTCGTCCTCACCGTCTGAAAACCACAGCCCCTGATCTCTTACCACTGATATGCTCTGAAAGAAGATTGTGACCTGTTTAATCCTTCCTGTGGTTATTTGGTCCAGCTAAAACAATCTTAATAGGATGCAGGGCACTAGATAAACGCATCCTGTTACAACACTTCAGCTGAGTGTTATACTCACCAAGCCCAGAGGACATACAGCTATCACTTCAGTACAGTGAGTATTTATACATCTTGGACTCCATCTCACTGAGAGCAGCTGAAAATATCTCTTCCTGTAAACACGGTATAAAGTGCTGATAAGGAACCCAGAGAATGTGCCAGTACTGTAGCTGTAGTCTGTGGTGTGATGAATTATGTGTTCAAATTATCTTTGTGATGGAAGACTAAGAGTAAGCAGAAGCGTCATAATATCGTTACATTTTTAAATATGTTCAATTTGTTACTGATAAGTTTTTACTAGCAGGTGCACAAAATGAAGCACACAGCTATGGAAAGAAAAGTGAAAAAATCTGGTATGGAAATGTTTGACTGGTCTGCATGAACTGAACCTCATTTTGGTCAATGATGTTTAAAAGAGTGATCACAGATGGTCTACTAGTTAGTAGAATATTAGGATGCACACTCTAATGGCTAATATTTCCCACAAGCCAAGGATCCAATTAGAACTACAAACATGAATAAAAAAATGTTAAAAAAAACTACAAACAAGCGGATGTGCGAGACCAATGGTTAAATAGAGAGGGGTTTGAGAGATTAAAGCTGCAATATGTAAAATACCCAAAAACCACTAGGCCAGTGCTATACCTTTTGTTCAGTTGAGTACTTACAATATCCCAAATGTTTAGCTATTTGTAAATCGTGAGGAAATCTCAATTTTAACCAAGGATCCGGGACGTACGTGTGAGGGAGTTGCCTGTAAATAGTATTTGCATTATTTTATTTTGCAGAAACCATGGAAATACCAAAGACGCTTTGTATTACATGTTTTACTAGACAAGGGGACATCTATTTTGATACATTTATAGACAGAAAACGAATTATTGTAATATAGCTCAACGCGTTTAGTCTTATTGTACTTTTAAATCTAATTTTCTTGATTTTTTGCGAGTACCATGCCTCAGTGAAAAACACTATTTTGTCAAGTAATGTTAGCTAACATAGCATAATCAGATGCAACTTTATATTTATTAACAGTAATACTACAGCTTCATACTGCTTCATACTACAGTTACATTAATAATAATATCAATGAACATGATTTCTGCCTGTGTCCCATCCCAATTCTTTTCCACCGGATGTGAAGTGAAGACCACATGTCCCAAGATTCCTCGCTCAAACTTGCCGCCATCAAGCTACGCCTTTGTTTTGAATAGTGACCTCTAGCGGACAGAAAAACTACATTTTGCACCTTTAATAGTAAACTGTAATAGTGCTAATAGTAAGCAAGTGAACCCATAAACAAAACAGGGTTCACAACCTGTCTAAATATGCTAACCTTAGTCAATTTATGTACTTTATAAAGAGTATAACCTATCTCTAAAATTGTATCTTGATTAACTGAATATTACATTACTTGATTAAAAATTACAGTTTGGATTGGTGGTATGGTTCTGTTCTGGGTAAGAACTCCCTGCCCATCCATGCAGCCTAGCATGGATAAGAACAGGTAAACAGAACAGAACCAACATAAGGTATGCAGATATCATTAATGTTCTTGATGACAATAATTTAATGTAACAACATAATTTAATAAACAATGAGTCTGATTTGAAGAGGTGTATCAAAGGCCAAGTCCTGACTGGACAAGAGAAGGAGCTGGGGATGGAGGAGGGTAATCAGCTTCTGACCAATGCGGTAAAGTTGCTAATAATACGTAACAGACCTTATACAGGGATGCTGTTAGGTGTTGTATTCCTACAGATAGATGCAGATCAGCTGAGTTAGCTGATGTGAGATTAACAAACATGACCTGCCAGAACTAACGCTACGCTTGATATATTCAAGTAAATTGAAACCCAATATTTACATTTAAAAGTGTAATCCAGCATTTTCTCTCTTAAAAAACCCCAAAACAAAACAAAAAAATTTGTGCAGTGCAATGAGTCTTGGTATAGGTTAGGCTGTGAAGGATACACTCGTTCTATCTTTTACAGCCCAGGGGAAGAAGGATGCATTTGTAGGCCGCATTCGAAGGAGCCTTCAGCCTTCGTCGAGCCACTTCGAAGCATACAGCCATGTTGGTTTGATTTGGTTTTGAAAAGCCTTTATACTATTTTCCAATTTAAGAACTTTAATAAAAGGTCTTGTGTTGCCGTTAAGTACAAAATAATAACAGATGCAGGTACCCTTATTAATTTCTAAAGTTTTTGAATGTATTTAAAAAAAAAAATGTTTTACAATTATCGTGAATATGTCAGTTTTTATTATCATTTAAACCACATAAGATTTAACTAACCATGCCTTGTCCTAAAAAGGTCATATTATTTTGATATTGTAAGAGACTTGCTGACATTGATATACATTCATGTGGGTCTTCAGGGTTTTTCTTTATGAATTCATGTACTGCTTTATCCTGGCATGTTTCTGCATGTTGGTTGCATGTCATGACTTTGATTTGGTGGGCAAAGGTTTCCAAATGCTAATAATTACTGAAGCAGTTTTATACAGATATTAAAATCACACTAATCATCAGAAGATGTCTTTTCAAATCACTGACCCATTTTATACCTTTGGGATAAATTAAAATGCCAATACAGCCGAAAGTGGATTATTGCCATTAGCTATTTAGAAGTGATCCAGGCGAACACAGTTCATCATGTTGTGGAACTATCTGCATAAGCACAACTGCACACAGCTTAGCTTTTAGGCATGAGGTTGCCAGAGCTAACAAACATCTATATTTTATCACCAACATGGGATTGCAAATCGACTTTGTCTTGTAGCTGTTTTATTTTAACTGGGGTTTATACATAAATATTCATTGTTCAATGTAGTATTTATCCTCATTTCCTCTCAAAATGAAAAATATTTCACAAAAAGACATTACTAATGTTACTCTAGGTGTTTGAGGAATTACGATTAGGATTCTTTTCTTTTTTTCTATTTGGTTCCCACACTCTAAACTGAGAAAACAGACAGTAAAATGTAACAAATACAGTCTTATTCAGAGTGTAGCTTCTCAAGACCAGCCTGATTCAATATCATACAGTTGCCCACAAAAGTACAGCTGCAAGTATTTAGATATATTGTATGTGACCATATATAAAGCTGAATAATGAATAATGTATTCTCCTATTCATTCTTTCTCTTTGCATATGTGTGTTTGCATATAGATTGAGGTCTTTGTAAAGGACAGTCTGACAAAAGACACAACACACCTGCGGAATAGTGCTCTACATAATGAAATGACAGCCATGCTGGATCTTGGCACCAAACTGCTTTCCCAATCCACCCAACACATCAGGAGACTAACAGACATAGAGACACAGGTGTGAATGCATATCCAAAATGTCCAAAAACATTCATCATAGCATGCTAATGTTGGCTTATAAGTATTCTTGGAAAATCAGGTTACTTAATAAGAAACACCTTTTTAATGAATGAATTTATGAAACTGAAAAGTCTCTAATTTGTCATTAACACAACAAATACTGTATGTCATTATATAACAGGTTTTAAATCAGACTTCTAGACTTGAGATTCAGTCATTGGAAAACTCTCTGTCCTCCAACAAACTTGAGAATAAACTCCTCTGGCAAACCAGTAAGATCAACCAACTTTGGGACAAAACAAGGTATCACTGACACTTTTTTAGGACCCTTTTCTTGAACTTTTTTGTTTTCTGTAATTGTAGGAGGCAACATTGTCCTATTCATGTCTGTGTCTGTGTTCAGTACACTAGAGCAGCGTATGCATAACATGGAGGCACTTCACCATGCAGAACTGGGTTGGATAAAGGGTGAGCGGACAGAGCTTCAAAGACTCCTGGCATCCCAGAGATCTTCAATTCAGAGCCTGGAGCTCAATCTAGAGCGGGTCGTCGCAAACAACAGCGCCCTCTACCGAGAGCAACAGCAAATGCATAGTACCATCAATGATCTGTTTAAACTGTGCTCCAAGAACAAAGGTACACAAATTGGAGAAACAGAGTTTTGTATCTATAATACAGAGAACTGCTCACAGCATACAGGGGAAATAAACAAGATATCAAGGCCCTAGATTAAGAATTTGATCCCTTGTTTTAATTTAGCTACATTGTGGCCACGATTTAACTAAAACAAGGGAACGAATTAGTACAACATGGCCACAAATGAATAAATCTTAGTTCATAGCAACAATATACATTTTTTTTTATCAAATTGTTTTTTTTTTTTAATATTTGCTACCAAATATGCTACCAAATGAATGTTTACTCGTACATACTTATAAGAATCAGCTTTGTCATTAGAAATTTTCACTGACATTATCATATTTAATTCACCATTTATTGGAATTCTATATTTTATATAGACATCAGCATAGGCACCATTGAAAGGCTAGTATGAATTATCCTCTTTTCCACAGTCTTCAGAAGAATATTCATGAGTTTACAAATTGTTTTGCACTGACAATTTTGTCAGTTCACATATCATAATTAATTTCTTTAAATCTGTCTGCTTTACATCATGCAGACTTCAAATCTGACTTGGCCCACATCAGGGTTCTTGCAGATCATAAGTAACCTCTTTTGCTGCCAAGACTTGGATCTAAAAGTCAGAGAGTCACACACTTCCCATGTCCCTCTTCAACTCCCATACTGATAGGAGGCTGAGCAGTTAGAGCAAATTGTATATATATATATATATATATATATATATATATATATATATATATATATATATATATATATATATATATATATATATTTATTCATATTCTACATCCCTTAATCCTTCCCAATACCTGAACTTAAACACTACATCAACTACCTTACTAACAAATAATAAGCAGTAAATTGTTGTTGAGTTTATTGAGGGAAAAGTCATAGTTAATAATGAATATCTGTTCCCCATACTATATTGTTGAAGTTGATTTAAATTGATTCGAAGACTGACAAGTATTTGTGGTTTGTTGGCTTGCCTATTTACAAACCCTTTTGTTTTCTCTCTTTGTATACAAGCATACATTTAACACAGTCTTTACTTTTTATATCCATGCTTGTTTGAAACAGTGAGTCCAAATGTTTTCAAGCAAATGGACGATCAGATAAAATACAGAGACTGTGACGAACTCTTCAGGGCTGGATTTAACAGGAGTGGAATTTACACCATCTACATTAGCACGCAGGACATGCATAAGGTCAGTCTAAATGGGATCTGATAACACAGCTACAGTAGTCAGCCCAATAGTATTGAATTTGTCATGTGTTATGGTGGATGCGTACCTATACTGAACTTTTTTTTGCTTCTAAGGTAAACTTAGTTTTTCTTTTTATTGTTTTTTAGTTTTTAGTAAAATAGTTTCTCCTATAGCTACTTTAAAGCACAAAGACACTATAAATAAGCTATTTGTTGTTCTTTCCCTTCAGAATCTGTACACTTTTTCTGTGGTGCTTTCAACATTACCAACACACTCAGTGCAAGTTGGGGAATTGGTGTCGAATTCGTATGAATCTCAGTCATTCATTTTTGCATGATCTGTCTACACCCCACTGAGTGTTAAGTTTAGGTGTTAGGGTTTGACCTAAAAATCAAAATTGTTTGAATTCATTCGAAATCACCAACTCTTAAAATACTGTAGTCTCTTTTCTCATGAGTTTGGGTTGAGTACTGTATAGCAATTCTGGTAATGAGTATGGGATGAGTTGGCATTCCTTTGGGGAGGGGCTATCCTTTTGATCGACCAATAACACGTGGTGTGGTGTAGTGTTTATGAAACTTGTTTGAAAACAGGTTTATTTTTTGTTTTAATTTTTTTTTTTTAATTCTGTTTAGTGCAGTAACTAGTGACACATGAACTATACACTGCATTTTTTTAAACCAACATCAACATCAACAACACTTTGTTTTAAGGTTACATTGTGGAATACACCTGTTGGGCGCTTTCCTCAGTTACCCCTTTAGATAATCGTAGTTTTCAGCCAGAAGCAGATGTTGTCAGGTGGTACCAACCTTCCTTGAGTGTTTCGAACCTTAACCACAACACTCTCCAGTTCTTGGGTCAGCAGTGGTGACCAAAATACTGCCCATCTGCTCCTGGCTTCCAGTTTTCTTCCTCTCTGCTACTCCCATCCTACGAGCAAAGTGCTTCTTGCTCTTCTTGTCCATGCCTAAAGCTGACATCAGCCACCATGCTGATCTGGCAGGAAAGCCTCTTCAACCTATTTCCACAGGGAGCAGCCATGCATGTCCCTTGTCTTTGCGCTCCTGGATTAAGGCTGATATTTCAAGGCCTTCCTCTCATGAGCCTCCTCACAGCCCTCGTCCCATCACATGGTCAGCTCATTTGACCCTTCGCTGACAGTTTGATTTACAGGAGATCTAACCAATCATAACCCCGAATTCGCCATTTTGACCGACAAAGTCCGGTGAGTTAGTAGATTAACGTTGGTGAACTTGAACGTCTTTACGCGGTTGAAACAACATTCCTCCTGATGTCCATTCATGTTTATTTGATGCTATAAATGAACTAGTATGAAGAGATGATCTGTTCACGAGCTGTTTGAAGGAGCTGCAGCGATCTGTCATGACACATTAAAGAGCCACTATATGGTATTTATTAAATCAAAAGTAATCTGCTCTGTCTTGTCTATATATATATATATATATATATATATATATATATATATACAGTGGGGAGAACAAGTATTTGATACAACAAAGCATGTAGAAGTCTGTAATTTTTATCATAAGTAATCTTCAACTGTGAGTGACGGAATCTAAAACCAAAATCCAGACAATCTCATTGCATGATTTTTAAATAATTAATTTGTATTTTATTGCATGACATAAGTATTTGATCACCTACCCACCAGTAAGAATTCTGGCTCTCACAGACCTGTTTCTTTACGAAGCCCTCCTGTTCTCCACTCATCACCTGTATTAACTGCACCTGTTTGAACTCGTTACCTGTATAAAAGACACCTGTCCACACACTCAGTCAAACAGACTCCAACCTTTCCACAATGGCCAAGACCAGAGAACTGTGTAAGGACATCAGGGATAAAATTGTCGACCTGCACAAGGCTGGGATGGGCTACAGGACAATAGGCAAGCAGCTTGGTGAGAAGGCAACAACTGTTGGTGCAATTATTACAAAATGGAAGAAGTTCAGGAGGACGGTCAATCTCCCTTGGTCTGGGGCACCATGCAAGATCTCACTTCGCAGGGCATCAATGATCATGAGGAAGGTGAGGGATCAGCCCAGAACTACACAGCAGGACCTGGTCAATGACCTGAAGTGAGCTGGGACCACAGTCTCAAAAAAACCATTAGTAACACACTACGCCGTCATGGATTAAAATCCTGCAGTGCACGCAAGGTCCTCTTGCTCAAGCCAGCACATGTCCAGGCCCGTCTGAAGTTTGCCAATGACCATCTGGATGATCCAGAGGAGGAATGGGAGAAGGTCATGGCAAAAAAGAACAAAAATAGAGCTGTTTGGTCTAAACTCTACTCGCTGTGTTTGGAGGAAGAAGAAGGATGAGTACAACCCCAAGAACACCATCCCAACCGTGAAGAATGGAGGTGGAAACATCTTTCTTTGGGGTTGTTTTTCTGCAAAGGAGACAGGACAACTGCACCATATTGAGGGGAGGATAGATGGAGCCATGTACCACAAGATCTTGGCCAACAACCTCCTTCCCTCAGTAAGAGCATTGAAGATGGGTCATGGCTGGGTCTTCCAGCATGACAACGACCCGAAACACACAGCCAGGGCAACTAAGCAGTGGCTCCGTAAGAAGCATCTCAAGGTCCTGGAGTGGCCTAGCCAGTCTCCAGACCTGAACCCAATAGAAAATCTTTGGAGGGAGCTGAAAGTCCGTATTGCCCAGTGACAGGCCCGAAACCTGAAGGATCTGGAGAAGGTCTGTATGGAGAAGTGGGCCAAAATCCCTGCTGCAGTGTGTGCAAACCTGGTCAAGAACTACAAGAAACGTATTATCTCTGTAGTTGCAAACAAAGGTTTCTGTACCAAATATTAAGTTCTGCTTTTCTGATGTATCAAATACTAATATCATGCAATAAAATGCAAATTAATTATTTAAAAATAACATACAATGTGATTTTCTGGATTTTTGTTTTAGATTCCGTCACTCACAGTTGAAGAGTACCTATGATAAACATTACAGACTTTTACATGCTTTGTAAGTGGGTAAACCTGCAAAATCGGCAGTGTATCAAATACTTGTTCTATTTGTATTTGTACAAGTATTTGAATACTTGTTCAAATACTTGTTCTCCCCCCTGTATATATATATATATATATATATATATATATATATATATATATGCCAGAGTACATTACACTGTATTGGGTATTGACCGGCTCAGGAGGAGCATGAGCTTGAAATACTCTTGGCTGAACTCTCAGAGTAACAACTGGGTTGCTGGGTATGCTGCAGAACTTACACTGCCTCCACTGGCCTCATAACTTATTTCTGAATTCTGGTTATTTATTATTAGCCTATTTATTAGCCCTTTTTTTAGCCCATTTTTACATTTGACCTAGCCAGTGCCCATATTAGTGAAAGAGTGATGTACTATAAAAGAATTCATCTAGCTAAAAGTAGTAACATTTAAGTTAATTAAAGATTGTGTACATCTGTAGTAGTATTTCAATGCATTTTTCATCTCTTTAAATTGTAATTACTTGTGAAGTAAATCATCACAAGTCATTATGTAGTTTTAAAATGATTAGTGTAAGTGTGAATGATCACTTTTCATTCAATCACAATCTTCCTTAAAAAAAAATGTATGCTTACTCTTAGCTTTTATGCACTGTTCTAAATTAAGGAGATAAAATCTCTCAATTTAAGGAGTATAAACACCAGAAGCCTCGGTCTTATCCTGTTATATCTCTTCCTACTAGGTTTATTGCGACATGGAAAGTGTTGGTGGGGGCTGGACCATCATACAGTCGAGGAAAGATGGATCACTGGATTTCCACAGAACCTGGAAAGAGTACAAGATGGTAAAATGCAGTTCTACCGTGTGAAAAAAATTAATTATTAAGACACACCTGAAATGGCAATAAATGTTCTTGGATTCTAGGTTAATAAATACTTTGAATTAAATTACAAATAAGGTCTTATTAAAAATATTAAAGAACATCATTTTTGAACCGAGCAAGCCAGCAGTGCAGTTCAGCATGTACAAAGGGTATTGAAAGGACAAATCACTAGTTTGGTTTGTACTTATTAGCAGTGCTGATCGAGCCTTGGCATAACTCCCAGAAGTGACTGAGCTGGCAGACACAAAGAGGCAGCAGTTGCCATCTTGATTTGGTTCATTGAGAGGGCATGATTTGCCTGTAGTATGGAACCAATTTCATAATATCTCCATGATACAGTGCAGCAGCTGTCACAAAACAAATCCTATTAAGTCTTTATGCATTTTTTCTTTAGGTTAAACACCAACTATATATTCTAAGAATGATAAAACTGAGTAAAACTACAGGGCACCGCACATGATAGGCGAGGAAAAAAAACAAAAAAAAAACATGATTTACTAAATCGTTACCTCGATTTGCTAAATCATGTGCACAATTTATAAATCGAAGGAATGAAATAGGAAACGGTGTGCACGGTTTAGCTAATCGAGGGAACAAAATAGTAAATTGTGTGCATGATTTACTTTTGATTGACTTTACTTTTTCATGCATGTCATGTGAGGGGCTCCATATTATGCTGTACCTTGCACAAAAAAACACGATTTGTGGGAAAATGTCACAATGATGGTTGGCCTCTAAACCTACTGGGCGTGAGCAGTAGAAACGTTCTTACAATGTTGCTGTTTGTATGAATTTGTACAATTTGATTGTATACAAATTTTTCATCAGCTTGCTGAATTGTAAAATATTTGTCTAAATACTGATTGACATGAAAATGTGATTAAACAGTAGAAGTCAATGGAAAGTTCCTATACCATCATAGAAAAACAAATGTGTGTGTTTGTGTATTTCAGGGCTTTGGGAGTGTGACTGGAGAGCATTGGTTGGGAAATGAGATGGTATACCAGTTGACCAATCAGAGGCCGTACACTCTTAGACTGGAGTTGACAGACTGGGATGGCAAACTGGCCTTCTCCCAATACGACAAATTTCACCTTGGTAGTGAGAAGCAAAACTACAGGTAGAGAGATACATTTAATAAAACTCAAAGTCATGACAAACTCTTATGCATGCTAGAAGAGCTCACATTGTCCTTTTTTCAGATAGTACGAAATGCGTAGCTTTGCAAGAGTCAACTCAATGTTGTTTGATGGCATAAGTTAAAATGTTGGTGTTCTTTCTGTGCTGCTTGATCAAACTCAAATCCTCATCACAGAAAACAAACTTCATGTATTCAGGTTGGCTCATCCGTTTTGAGAGATTATGAACAATTTGTTTGTCTCTCTATCGTGTTGTTTACACAATACACAGTCAGAAGCTAGACACAATGCAGAGGACTGTCTCTCAAGATGCATTTATAAAAGTTGTGGACCCTTTATAAAAAACATTTTCACACAAATCGTCTGCATCAGTCAGTGTATTATTGTTTTTCAGCAGCTCACGTCATGAGCACCACCTTTTTGAAGATGCTTACTCAGTCACCTTCTATTCTGTTGACTGTGCTGGACTGAACTATTTTAGTTTACCCAATTAACTTGACATGTTTTTAACTTGACACTCCGTCTTACAATGTTGCTGTTTGTGGTGAAATCATGAAAATAAGCAAGATGCATCACAATGGTCAAACATATTCATCTGCCGCATGTCTACAAAAAATGGTAACATTTTAGAATAAGGTTTAATTCGTGTATTAGGAATCGTGAACTAACAATTAACTGATATAGACAGAATTTATTATTCTAGGTTAATTTATAAATATACTATTTTTCATTGTAATCCATGCTAGTTTTTAATAAATTTACAATTTTAATTTATACAGTATGACTTGAAATATATTAGTACAAATATATTGCAATTTTACATTATGAATTAACATTAGCCAAGCATTGTTCATGGTTGGTTCATGATACCATGGTGCATGAACTAATGTTAATGAAATGAACACTAAAGTAAAGTATACCAAACAAACAAACAGGATGCAGAAATGCTTTCTATTATACGCTCTTACTCCCTGTCTTTCTCTGTTAGATTATTCCTGAAGAGCTACAGTGGTACAGCTGGCAGGCAGAGCAGTTTGGTGATAAACGGGGCCGACTTTAGCACAAAAGACATGGATAACGACAACTGTATCTGCAAGTGTGCACTCATGCTCACAGGCGGTAAGCAGCATGAGAGCAGTCGTGTAGGGAGCATACAGTCCTTGCCAGAAAGAGCTGAAACTCTTGTTGCTGTTAACCTTTTGACAGCATCACTAACCAGTTTTCTGTTTGTCTTTTCATCAATTTTGGAGGAACGCCCTGTACTTGATAATATCACTGCTGTGCAACACCTCATCCACTTGTTGATGTATGTCTTCATGGTATTTCTAATGCCTTGGACATTTCTTGTAACTCTCACCTGAACAACACCTTTCAACAACGAGATTCCATTGATTCTTTGCAAGCTCTTTGTGGCCCATGGCTCTTGTAGTGGAATTTTAACTGAAAAGAAATAAGAAAATCTAACAACAGCTGAGATCTATTTTGGGGTTAATGAGAGGCACTTCAGGTGAGGGCAGATGTGTAGTATTTAATAAGAGCTTGATGTTTAGTTAATTCTGAATATAGCCACATACCCAATTAAAAAGGCTGTGCACACTTATGCAGTTTGGTTATTTTAAGTTTTTATTTTTAGCTTTTTCTCTCTGAAATGTGTCACTGGTTTTCAGTGGCATGGCATATGTTGTGATTTTTATACTATAAGTGAAAAATAATTCTGATATGATTTATCTTTGTTTACATAAAAACATTTTAACAGGGGTATAAACTTTTTATATCCACTGTAAAATATTTGAACGTGTTCTAGATTAAGATGTAAGATATTACAGCCTGGTCTCATTGTTAATACGCAAGTACTGTATTAATACGTGACTTTCAAAGACACAAAACGTACATTATTTTACGTTTGGATAGGTGCTAAAACATACAATATGGACGTATTAGCAGCTTTTAAAATGTAGCATCATTATGTTTTTGCAACGAAAAGCGTAAACTATTTACGAATTTTATACAGAATATTAAAAGAATAAAACATAATGAACAGAAATGTGTAGAAAAATTACAGTTTTAGTAACACTATAGCATTAAAACGATATTTTGAGCCATTAATCCTACACCTACCACTAAACCTACCCATAATATTTCTTAAAACGACAAACTGTTATGAAAAATAAAATAAAAGAATAACAGACAAACAAGCATAATCACAATAATTTATTTATTGCAAAGATGTCAAAATTGGTACCAAAAGTAGTTCAAATGATGATGAGTTGGTATAGTCGGCTATGTATATATATATATATATATATATATATATATTTCTTTTTTTTTGGGGGGGGGGGGGTACAGAGCAGAATTTAAGTTATTAATCTATGACTAATAGACTTCTCTCTGTGAAGGCGCGCAATCATTTCAAATGTCAATCCACTGAAAATGTCGCATGTCGCAATTTGTGACGAAGCAGGTGAGAACCAATGAGCGTTCGATATTAGTGCTGTAAAAATTTTTGCAGCTCAAGTCACGAACAGAAATGTTATTTTAAATTAAGTAGATGAGTAAACCACATTTAATAAATGCGACATTAATTAACAAACATTAATGCCACTATTTTAATATTAATACATGGGAATTCATACACATTCACACTTGGATACGTAAATAATTTACACTTTATTGCTGTCAATACGCAAATAATTTTTCGTTTCACTGCTATAAATATGTC
Organism: Zacco platypus; assembly: GCA_038088235.1. NCBI lineage: Eukaryota > Metazoa > Chordata > Actinopteri > Cypriniformes > Xenocyprididae > Zacco > Zacco platypus. Next base: position 25,037,742 of record CM076077.1, on the reverse strand, counting down.
AATATTGTACATTTTTGTGTGTATGAAAATGTAAGTAAACGTACGTGTGGTAGAACCACACATTACGTAAAAATACACGTATTCTCATGAGATCACATTGGATATTATGCATCTTCTATAGACTTAAATTTATGATTCATGCTAAAAAGAAACTTGCAGACAGAAACATAGAGCTCTGTCCAAGTTCTTTGAAGTGTTCTACATCCTAAAATTAGCAACAGACTCATTCTGCCAAGCAGGTTTAGCCTGTAAGACTAAAGCCTGGTTTCACAGACAGGGCTTAGCAAAAAGAAGGATTAGGCCTTAGTTCAATTAAGATGTTTAAGTATCTTTTATAAATGTACACTAAAAAAAAACGTTACTGGTGTGCATCTCGAGACAAAACAATGGCAGTGACTTATTTTAAGATAAGCTGCTTTCAGTTAAAACAGCTCAAACATGTATTTTAGTCTAGGACTAGCATAAGCCTGTCTCTAATTTATTTGTTCTTCTGAAGGCTGGTGGTTTGATGCCTGTGGTCCATCCAACCTCAATGGCATATACTACACCTCTGGGCAGAATTCTGGCAAACTTGATGGCATCAAGTGGCACTACTTCAAAGGCCCCAGCTACTCTTTCCGTGCAACCACCATGATGATCCGCCCATTAAGCCTTTGAGAAATGAATCATCTGTCATCATTAAATCTCAGATTTCTTCAGGTATTTTCCCACAATGAATGAGCTTATAGGCTGTGTAAAAGGTTAAATATTTTAACCACATCTGTGAGGTAAATGAAATGTCAAACTGACAACTCTCTTGTTTCTCACTTTTCCTCATTTTTTTCATTGTGTTCTTTATATGTCTATTGTTCGCTGGAACTCTCCACTGAGGACTTGACTTACCAGTGTCATCAACTTTCAACAAGTTAATTAATTGGTCTTCTTAAGGACATTTTTATTTGGCCACAATCAGAAAAGTAACAAACACAAGCATTATTTAAGGAAAAACAGTTCATGGAATATGCATGAAACATTTCTTTTAATGCATGTCTTTGTGGTAAATATATTCCCTGGAATCATTTCTGAGCTTGAATTGCATAGTCTTGATGGCAGTTGTGTCATATATAACATTTTGCATGATCTGTTTTACATTTTTACGTCTAAAAAAGTACATTTTATATTTTGTTTATGGATACAGTATGTGGATAAGATTTATGAGCAGTAGCCTGTGTGTCATATGTGGACATGATTTATGAGCAGTAGCCTGTGTGTTACGTTGCTAGAAGCACAATATTACAGGATGATTTGTGTACAGTGAAAGTTGTTGTTAACTGTTGGGAAAGATCTGATGGATCATTTGTATCTTTCAAATTTCAAACATTACACATTATTTGAATAAACTCATTTGAAATTTGAAAATTCATCATTTATCATTAATTTTCATGTCATCGCGATGCTCTAAAATAATATGAATGTTTTCTCGCATAGTATAAATAAAGTTATTATCAATGCCAAAGCTGTTTTTACAATTTACAATTGTATGTTATCCATACAATTTAAATGTAACTTATATAATACTTAAAATCAAAAAGTTCAACTATATCTGAGCAGCTTCAAGATACAAAAACAGTTGCTCAAGTTCTTTTTATTTTTCAAATAGTAGAATAAAACGAAACACATTTTAAATTTATTTTGTATTTGAAATTAAATATCATTATAAATGTAATACTAATGTTACATGAAGCTCAGAAAACGCACGAAGACGAGGAGTAAACAGAAATGTCTCTTTTAATGAGGAATCCAGGAATATAAGTACACCAAAAACATGTCATCACATGAACGATCACGGACAAAGAGTGAGAGAAACACAGGGTGTAAATACAAACACTAATGACAGGGACACAGGTGAAAGACATAACTAATGATGACGAACAGCTGACGATAATGAACTAATAAAGACAAAGAAGGGAAACTGGGTCACACGAGGATCACATGCCAGGACAAACAGGCTGACAAGGAAACAAGAAACATACAGAACTCTAACAACTAGTATATATGTGCTTAATGACATAAAACATTTTATTTTTCCAATATTTTTTGGTTTCTGTTTGTTACTGCAGGTCAACCATCATTAGGAATTTCAAGTCTCATAAACTATGTCATACGAGTTCCATATAAATACTGAAAGACTGTATAAAGGTGACATTGAACCTAAAATATTTGTCCTTCATCAAGAAAACTTTGAGAGCTATCAAATCTAGACCATATAGAAATTACAAAGTAATGCATCCTGATTTGTGCATAGTAAATTTGTGATTTACTTCTTAAAATAAAATAAAAAATAATATAGCAAAAATAGTAATTAATTAATTAATTAATTATGCAGATTTATAGAACCTGTTTTTTTGTTTGTTTGTTTGTTTTGTTTTTACACCACATTTATTAATGGGTTCTGCATGGAGGGCCTAACCACCGTAGTAGAAATTCAATGATAAACAAAAAAGTTGCTTACATTATTCTAAACAATGGACTTCAATAGTTCACCCAAAAATGAAAGTAGTTTCTAACCTGTATGAATTTCTTTGTTCTGCTGAATGCAAAGAAAGGTATTTGGAAGAATGTCAGTAACCAAACAGTTCTCACTCCCCATTTACAACCATAGTAGGACAAATAAATACTATGGTAGTCATTGGGGGCATGATTTGTTTGGTTACTGACATACTCCTACATTGCTATTCAGGGACATGCATTAAGATCATTTAGATCCCACCTGTCTGTTACCATGTTGGTTGTGTAAATGAGGAAGCATAACCTTCCAGCAGTAAAGTATGGAGTGCTGCAAAATCTGTATTGGGCGCTTTGCTGTTTTCTTTGTATTTAACTTATCTTCTATCACATTACAATCCACCGTGCTCTTTAAGGTCACAAAACTCTGGACTTTTGATGGTACCAAGGATATCAAAAGCCCTATTTGGATGGTATTAGTTTTAGATGGAGAGGTGGGGTAAAGTAATTATTACCAGAGTTTCTCAGTGATTTTAGTCCCGTTTGAATATGCAATCTCATACGTTTTTTCCAAGTATGGAGGCGTTTGAAGAAGCAGTTCTGTTCTAGGCGGTGGGACAAATCTGAGCTAAATGAGGTAAAACTATTATTTATTTGGCTCCTAAACTCTGAAATAGCCTTCTTGATAATGTTCTGGGCTCAGACACACTCTCTGTTAAACTCTAGACTAAAGACTTTTTTTAGCCAAGCATTCACATAATGCTTTTTATAAACTTTTACTACAATTATATCTGATGAAATAGTACCAAATACACGATCATCTTTCGCCTAAAATGCTATGAACAGCTGCTACGCTAATTCTTTTCAGATTACGCCATCTCCAGTTTGGATCCAGACTTTGCTACAATTTCAGGTGAAGCTGACAATTACCATTTCAGACGATGACAACTTCAACATGCAAAAACTTTCAAATATTTATAATATTGTAAAATTAGCCTTATATGGTAATCATTACGAGCACAAGTTGTATTTGCTCCTTAACACATTAGTTTTGCTAACTAAAATGAATCCATGAAGTTAAATAACTGTAACGTTTAAGTCCAATGAAGGTAGTCGAAGTATTTCAAAATAGCAGCATGGTTTACTACATAAAGAATAGGATATCTTTATCCAAATGGATGCAAATACAATGAAACAGCTTGCATGGCACAAACAATGAGTTCATTCAGTGAACTGAGGGACTAACAAAGAGCAGGAAAAAGAAACAAAGGAAACAAGGGTAACAAAGAGTAACAAAGTCCATGAAACCAAAAGTAAAACACACTAATTGGGAAGGTGCATCCTCACGCCATAACTGATCAACTGAGGGAGGGAGGGAGTATGGGGGCTTTGGAGGCAGACGAGGGCCAGGCAGAAAACATGGAACCAGGACTGGACGCAGACAGGAGAAACTACAGAGGCACTGACAGTGGAAGGTCCCATGGAGGAGCTGATGGTGGGGGAACCATGGAGGAGCACATGAGAGGACCAGTTTGGCTGCTTATCAGGGTATAAGTAAAATTTTCAAAAAAGTCAGTTATCTTTTGTTAACCAACTGGCTAAATGTCTTCCTCATTCCTCATTCCCCTTTAGGTTGGCGTTGGATGGGTTTAAATATCGGGGGATATTTATCACTAGTTCGCTTAAAGACTTGTCTTTTAACAAATTTTATGCCACTTTTAAAAGTATGGCAGACACAGAGACTTGGAGGGAGGAAGACGCTGGAGTGGAGAACAGGAGTACACACTGGAGAAAACACAGGAGGTAAGCACAGGAGGAACGCTGGAGAAACATGGGGAAGTCCTCTTCGTTAAAACTAAACCAGACAATGAGCAGAGTCAAGGTATGTGCTATTATTGTCAGAGTGATGAGGGTGCAGATGAGGTGCAGGTATGTATGATTAGTGTGGTGATGGTGATGGTGTGCGCTGGGATTAGTTGGTGAGTAAGCCTGGCAGATCTGTGACAATAACAAATTTAGTTACATTAACATAACTACAGTTGGGAGAACAAGTGTTTTATACACTGCTGATTTTGCAGGTTTGCCCACTTACAAAGCATGGAGAAGTCTGTAATTTTTATCATAGGTACTCTTCAACTGTGAATTATGGAATCTAAAACAAAAATCCAGAAAATCATATTGTATGACTTAAGTATTTAATTTGCATTTTATTACATGACATAAGTATTTGATACATCAGAAAAGCAGAACTTAATTTTTGGTACAGAAACATTTATTTGCAATTACAGAGATAATACGTTTCTTGTAGTTCCTGACCAGGTTTGCACACACTGCAGCAGGGATATTGGCCAACTCCTCCATACAGACCTTCTCCAGATCCTTCAGGTTTTGGGCCTGTCACTGGGGAATACGGACTTTCAGCTCCCTCCAAAGATTTTCTATTGGGTTCAGGCCTGGAGACTGGCTAGGTCACTCCAGGACCTTGAGATGCTTCTTACAGAGCCACTGCTTAGTTGCCCTGGCTGTGTGTTTCGGATCGTTGTCATGCTGGAAGACCCAGTCACGACCCATCTTCAATGCTCTTGCTGAGTGAAGGAGGTTGTTGGCCAAGATCTCGCAGTACATGGCCCCATCCATCCTCCCCTCAATATGGTGCAGTTGTCCTGTCTCCTTTGCAGAAAAACAACCCCAAAGAAAGATGTTTCCACCTCCATTCTTCACGGTTGGGATGGTGTTCTTGGGGTTGTACTCATCCTTCTTCCTCCAAACACAGCGAGTGGAGTTTAGACCACAAAGCTCTGTTTTTGTCTCATCAGAGCACATGACCTTCTCCCATTCCTCCTCTGGATCACCAGATGGTCATTGGCAATCTTCAGACGGGCCTGGACATATGCTGGCTTGAGCAAGAGGACCTTGCGTGCACTGCAGGATTTTAATCCATGACGGCATAGTGTGTTACTAATGGTTTTCTTTGAGACTGTGGTCCCAGCACTCTCCAGGTCATTGACCAGGTCCTGCCGTGTAGTTCTGGGCTAATCCCTCACCTTCCTCATGATCACTGATGCCCCACGAAGTGAGATCCTGCATGGTGCCCCAGACCAAGGGAGATTGACCGTCATCTTGAGCTTCTTCCATTTTCTAATAATTGCGCCAACAGTTGTTGCCTTCTCACGAAACTGCCTGCCTATTATCCTGTAGCCCATCCCAGCAACATCCCGACAATTTTATCCCTGATGTCCTTACACAGCTCTCTGGTCTTGGCCATTTTGGAGAGGTTGGAGTCTGTTTGATTGAGTGTGTGGACAGGTGTCTTTTATACAGGTAACGAGTTCAAACAGGTGCAGTTAATAAAGTTAATGAGTGGAGAACAGGAGGGCTTCTTAAAGAAAAACTAACAGGTCTGTGAGAGCCGGAATTCTTACTGGTTGTTTGTTGATCAAATACTTATGTCATGCAAAATGCAAATTATGTAAAAATCATGCAATGTGATTTTCTGGATTTTTGTTTTAGATTACGTCACTCACAGTTGAAGAGTACCTATGATAAAAATTACAGACTTCTACATGCTTTGTTAGTGGGCAAACCTGCAAAATCGACAGTGTATCAAATACTTTTTCTCCCCACTGTATATTAGTTATATAACACGCATCTGAATACCTCTTAAGCAAACTAACCCTCGAAAAGTTACCTCCAGTTTTAGAACTGAAAGTTGAGCTTATCTGATTAATTGCTCTTAAGCATTAAGCAGGTGTGTCACATAAACTGGTTTCTGGAATGTCCCTCAGACAACAAGAGAAACAAACTCAATGTTCATGAAAACGAATGTAAAACTTATCGTGACACTAACGACATAACATGTACTATTTATAGCTGTGTATTACTTCCATGTATATTACTTTGATATACTCATCTCTGGCTAACAACAGAATATTTCCTATATTGGAACTGCTTTGAAATTAGGTAAAAATAAATAAATAAATAAATAAGAAACAAAGAAATAAGAGATTGTTAAAAGCACTATTCAACATGAACAGCAATTAAAAGTTTTGAAATGAATAAAACTTGAATTTCACCTGCTGTATAACTTAATAAACTAACGTATTTTTTAATTTGTTTTAAGTTTTTTTTTTGTTTTAGGTAAAAAACAAAAATCCCTAGAACTGTTTGGCAAAATAAACGCTAAATTGTTTGGTAACATTTTACATAAGGTTCATTAACTAACCTTAACAAAGATCAGTAAATACAGTAACAAATGTATTGCTTGAGGTTAGTTTATGTTAATTAATATATTAACTAATGTTTAACTAATGAACCTTATTGTAAAGTGTTACCAATTTATCTTAAATATGATCAAAAACTATGATTTAAAAAGCAAATATAATTCTAAACATTCTTTGCACACGGACCAAAACTTGTTATGCATTCAAAAACATTCCATCTGAGGTGTGTCAAAGTAAATGAGAGAGAAACATCGATATGTCCAATAGAAGAGATTTGACTAATAGGAGAGTAGGTTTAACCAGCAGACCAGGCTCCTCAAATATCAACCAACTCAAATCTAACTGCAGGTAATAATTTTCAATATTTCTAAAATAATGCAATTTAAATTCTATTGATTGTCTTTTATCATCTTCAAGTCCATAGAAAACACTGTTCACAATCAAGCATTTTTGGTCTATATGCTAGATGTTGGAAACTGTGAGCTTTTTCTAAAATGATGCAACGCATCAGCGATGTCAAGCTGTAGTTTAAGCTGAATAATGACATGATGTTGATTCTTGAAGTACTGTAACATGAGCTAACACCTCATTTATTTTGTTTCTTTCAGATTATTGGTGTGTGCTGGATAGCATCTTTTTCCAAAATGTTGCATCTTATTCTAGTTCTCTCTGGAGTTTGTACAGTGGGGATGACCATGCGTGAGTATCGCTCACTACTCAAAATTGTCTAAACCTTTTCACTGTGGAACATCATCAAGCATGCAAAATGACTCTGTAAAAATGTCTGTTAGAAATTTTTAAATAAAATTAAGATCTGCTAAAATTTCTGGAGCGTGTAAAAATACACCATGTATATCAGTCACACAAATGTTGCTGCTCAATTAAATACAGTGACTAGTTTAAATAATAACTTTTCTAGATCACATTTCTTTTAAGACACTATTTAAACAGACAGACTTATAGCTGTTATTCACTCTTTCAGCATTACCCGATTTTTATTCTTACTCACTTGCTGTTGGAGATGGCAGTGGGAATGAATTTTCCACTGCACATGAAGGTCGCATCACTGGTATCAGAGTCTGGGAATACAGTAGTTCATACATTGCTGGGTAAGTTAACCCATGAAAGATCAACCATCCAGACCAAAAGAGTCAAAAAGTTAAGATACTTTAAAATGTTATTGACTTAATGTTGAATCATTTAGGAAGTAATTTGCATTGTGTGTGGTAATTCTTTTACATATTATTCTGTGATGATCAATTTGAACACTGACAACATATATCTGTTTAGGATCCAGATGAGTTATGATGGTAATTGGACAACACCGGTTTGTTCAAACTATGGCAGTCCTCTAGAGATGACACTTCTCGACAATGAATCCATCATTCAAGTCTCTGGAAAGTATTACTATGGCAACATCTATGAGCTCATGTTTGTCACTAGTCACGGGCGCTCTTTAAAAGTGGGGCAGCCTTCTGGAAACTCATTTAACTTCTATCCAACCCATGATGGAAGCGAGCTGCGTTTTCTCAGTGGTCGACAGAATGGAAATGGCCTCACCTCCATTGGGGCTCATTGGGCTGTTTACGGCAACAGTGCGGCTTAAGACCGTATAATCTCAGATCAGCCCCATTTTATCTTTTTTCTGCCATTAAAGAAACTTCTAAATAAACTTCTAAAAACAATGAGAAACTTCTGATTTTTATATAGTAGCATCTGATGGCTATTACTTGACTAAAAGCTTTGTTGTTTTGTTCATTTAAGCATATTCTGTTAAGTGGGTTGCATTTTATATTTCTTCAACAATGTACACTTTTATGGGGTTTACTTTCAATAAAATGATTTCAATAATAAATTACATATTTCAGCTCTTTTTCTTTTTTGTTGTATGATGATCACATTAAAATAAAATATTGAATAGATTGTATTATTTTATCTGGTTTCAGACTTTCAGTCTTAAAATATATGAAAATCCAATATAAAATATTATTATATTATATATTATTATATTTGATGATAATTCATGACTATGATGATGTAAACAAAGAGTTGAAAATTATTAAAATTGTAAATTAATTGATTTAATGTACATTTTTAACATATTTCAAATCTTAGAAGTATATATAAAAAAACTGCACGTAATATAGTACTAACGAAATAAAAGGGTCACTGAAGCATTTTCTCTGGCACGGATTTCTCCTTTGAAAACATATTTATAATGGAAATGACGACAGAACTTTGGAACAGTCATACCCTTGGGAAAAAAAGTACGCTTTATAATACTTTTAAAAAGCATGCTTTAAAAAGAGTAAAAGTCACTTAAGTGTGAAGAGAATGTAATATTTCTGGCACTTGATTGCATATTCTTTACATTTGAATTAATATGTATTATAGTATAAATTCTAAATGTAGTTAATTGAAATTGAGTGCTTTTTTGACCCACTCAACTAGGACCTATGTCATATTATGTATTTAAAGTTACTTTGAATTTATTGATTATCTTTGGCGGCACAGAAGGAGTTCTTGCTCCAAAATTAACTGAACATACAAGAGCTTTAGCATCTTGGGAACACATGATTAAGACACTTTAGTAACGTCTTAAAAAGCGAAACAGTGCTAACATGTAGACATGGCAGTGGGACGTCTATACTGTAAATTGGCTAAGATGATGAGTGTCTCTCAGAAGTGAGGTCCATGCCAGCTAGGACTTGAAAGCCTTGGTAACTGAAACAAAAAGAAGACGTGAACCAGAAGGTTCACAGTAATATGCTAATGCTTATGGTGGGGAGGGAGGGAGGGTTGCGTGCAGTTTGAGCATACCGAGCAGTAATGCCACGTATCTATGACCCCGGTCTAATAGGAGAATAGTAGTGATTGACTGCGTCAGCTGGTTGCAGCACTATGCCTACGTGGCCTGACTAAACTATCGCTGCTCTCGATTTGTAATAACACATTTGAAATGATGAAGTTGCAATTTAGTACATTTCAAATATATTAACATGAAATGTAATGTTGAATAAAAATAAGTATCAAGTACATGTGTTTTAGTATGCTAGTCAACACATCAAAAAGTGTACTTCTATAAAGCATGACAAAACATTGTTAATACAATGATTTAAAATGTACTTTAACGTAAAACTTTCAGTTTCACTTTTGTGTTCTTAAGTTTTAAGAAACATCATGAAGGTGTACTCTAAGTACACTTAAGATATATAAGAAAATGAAATATGATAAAAACAATCTGTGATGAAAACGAAGAAAAATCAGTGTGATAAAAGTTGATGTTATGCAAGATCTCACTGAAAGTGAAATAAACAAGTCACAATCAAGATGTGAGATAAATCCATTTACTGGGGTATTTTATAGATGTGAATCAATTGTAAAAATGCTTGTCTTGGCATGTTTTAGCTGATGAGAATCAGCTTAGTACATTTATTATTAGTCCATTCATTAAAGGAGTTTAGCAAAATCCGAGTAGCTGTTTTCTGTAAATAGTAGAATAAAGCTAAACACACATTTCAGGTATTTTAAATTAAGTTAATCTATAATTCTTAAAATTATTCTTTAAAACTTAAAGTAAAAAATAAAGTTTGTGTGATATTCTGATGCCGAACATTCCAGTTGTGAGTTCAACAACATTCCATCTGAGGAGTGTCAGAAAATAGAAGACTGGAACACAAACACATATTGTTCAACCATTAAAAGAAGTTTGACGATCAGGAAAGCGAATGCAAGTCAACAAACAATATAGCAACCACAGACTGTACCCATCTACAGGTAATGGCATCATCCATGTATTTCATTCTTCTTTATGAATGCTGTGATATGTTTTCTTTGTAATAGATGTGAACTTGTCTGTATACATTGATAATCTAGCATCAGTATTCAAAACTAGTTTACTCATTAATTGGGTAACACTTTACAATAAGTTTCATTAGTTAACTACATTAGTTAACTCAAACTAATAATGAACGACACTTCTACAGCATTTAAATGTCTTTGCTAATGTTAATTTCTACATTTACTAATACATTATTAAAATAGAGTTGTATTTGTTAACATTAGTTAACGCACTGTGAACTGACATGAGCAAACAATGAACTATTTTTATTAACGTTAACAAAGATTAACAAATACAGTAACAAATGTATTGCTCATGGTTAGTTTATGTTAGTCAATACATTATTGTAAACTAATTAATAGTAATTAGCTACTATTTAGTCATTTTCATAACATAAATCATTCAAAGTGATTTATTGTTCACAAATGACATGCTTTGTCCTGCGGCACAAAGTTTTTCTGTGACATCGTGAAATACAGATGACCTCTAATGCAGTATAATATTCAAACACCTAATTATGAATTATGATTCTGAATGCCTTAGATTCCCGGAGTGTGCTGGACTGTATTCATTTCAAAATGTTCCAGTTTTTCTTGATTCTCTCTGCAGTTTATGCCATGGGCATGACAAAACGTAAGCAGTACTCACTACACATCTGTGATACAATTGTGATACAAAAGTTTGATAAATGCTAAATAAACAAGTCTGTATAGTAATTTCAGATGTTTTATCTCACAAATTAATAGATGCTATTATCTCTTTCAGCTTTACCTGATGTTTTCTCTTACTCGCCTGCTGTTGGGGATGGCAGTGGGACTGAATTTTCCACTGCAAATGATGGTCGCATCACTGGTATCAGAGTTTGGGAATACAATAGTAACTATATCTGTGGGTAAGTTTTATCAAACGCCACTGGACAGTCTGGTTCTTCACAAATAGACATACAAACACATTAAGTATTTCAGAAAAGGGAATGATAAAGAATTTATTGACATCATTTATATAATAGAAGTTTGAGTTGTTAAACATGTCGTTCTTTATGGCATATGCACTATTTAAACATTAATGACATGTTTGTTTAGGCTGCAGCTGATGTACGAGAGTAACTGGACAGCAATGGCTGGTGTAAATTATGGCAATCTAATGGAGATGAAACTCAATGACAAAGAATCAATTACTCAGATCTCTGGAAAGTATGACTCTGGTTACATTTATGAGCTTGTGTTTGTCACTAATCAGTGGCGCTTCTTTAAAGTGGGACAGTCTAGAGGGATCTCATTTAACTTCTATCCAAACCAGAGAGGAAGTGAGCTGCGTTTTCTCAGTGGTCGACAGAATGGATGGGGCATCACCTCTATTGGGGCTCATTGGGCCTTGATTCGTAACTATGCCACAAGTGTGAAAATGATTTACTGATATTATAGCCTTGAAATAAATCGGTTAATTCTATCTTTTCTAATTCTACACTAATGCATTTTTACAAATGCACAGATAATAGATGAATCATGTACTTTAATATCTGATCATTTGATTGTTTAACCTGTACTATATTCAATGAGTATGTTTAAATAAAGGAAGTTTGTTTCTTTCAGTAAATTGTGTTTAAATAAAAATGTATGAATAAACAACCATTTACATGTTTTATAATCAATTTCTTTAAAAATGGAAATGAAAGTGTATATGTTCTTTAAGAAAATTTGGGAGACTTGACATGTAGTAAGATGTACACCCAGATATGTATTATATGATAAATGATTAAAAGGCTAAACAAACAGGCTAAAGTAGTCAGAAGTTCAACTTAAACTTATAGACACAATGTAAGCAAAAACTTGTTTAGCTTGTTATGGGGAATGTGCACTTTAAGGAAATATCACTGTTCTTTGTAAAGGGAATAAAGACAGTTTGCTCTAAGAAAATCTGAAGAAAAGGGATTAAAAAAATGTACAACTGTACAATAAATATTTCTTTATACATCACATGAAAAATCAACAGCAAACAACTTTTAAACATCTTTTAAATAGTTTTTGTCTGTTTTGATACTCCATTCCCAGAATATCAGTCATGACAACTCTCTAGAGAGTTTGTAAAATATTTATTAATGTAAATATGTGACACTGTCACACAAGACACATGTTTGAACCTGCTCAATATTTTATAGTGATTTTATATATATTGGCATTTTAATAGGTGTACATGTTGTCTTAGTCATTTTATTCATCATATCTATTTTAATGTGTCTTTAATTGATTCAGGGTCTGACTGTCATGTGAATGATCACATGACAGGAAATAGGCAATGGACAGCATAAAAGAGCAATATGATGAACAAACAAGTTCGCTAACCGAAAGACCAGGGGTGCTTTTTTGTGCATCCTCATTTCCTTCTCTCGCTTCTTAGCTCCACCCCCTTAGGATACGAGGAAAGTATACACCTGTGTATCCTCGGTTATGACTCCTCAGGAAGCTTCACTCCTCATTCCTCACCTCTTCATGGCGCAATTAGAGAATTGACATGTCAATTCTCTAATTACACAATGAGGAGGCGAAGAATGAGGAGCGAAGAAGCTTCCTGAGGAGCCTTGAGTGAGGATACACAGGTTTATGCTTCAAGAAGGCTGAGATCAATCAGTCTCTGGGTCACGGGCTTGAGGATGTAGGAGCGAAGAAACGAGGAAGCATCAATTTGAGAAGTATTGAGAAGCACTCCAGATTGTAATCACCAACTTGCTAGATTGAGGAGTTACTTTTAAAGACTTAACTTTTCAAAAATCTACATAACTCTGCATTGGATTATCACTTCTTTCGGACTGGCAACACTCAGTTTCTTATACTTAGACTGTTTTATGGTATGGTGTAAATGGACTCCACTGTTCACTTCAATTATTGTAAATACACTTTATTTATTCTATTATTCTATTTCTTTTGTTTGTTTCATCTTTTTAAACACCCCCCACCTAACAAAGTTTAATTTGACCCCAATTTTAACTCCTGTTACTCAACCAGTTTGATTGATACAAATAGAACATACGTTTGGTCTTGGTGGACTAAATCTGCTGGAACAGATCTGCTAGAGAGAAGGAGACCCCCAAACAAAGCAGAGCTGTGATAAGCAACTCAACACCCCTTAACCTTGCCGATCTAACTTAGTTATGCACAAATTATTCTAAACTGATATATCCCTACATTTGGCAGTAGCAATTGATTTCTGAAGCTATACAAGTATTAATAAAAATTAATTTAATCCGGCACCACCTGGTATGTATTTATTGTTTGCTTACATTAAGAACTCAATTTTGGGGCTTTTGAAATGTCTGCCTGACCCAAAAGACTCAAACATATCCAATTAGAACACGCAATATGTGTGACTTTTGGTCACACAAATGGTAACACGTTTCAGGCTAATACAGATGAGAAGGCCATATGCATCGCTTTGCGGTGGAAGAGTAACCCCTGACCTGTGAAAGTGAAACAATGGACACTGACCTTGATAGATAATAGTGATATAAACAAAATGACTTAATCTTGTTAGCTAACACAAAATTAATGTTATAAAATCTAATAATACATAATCTTCATAACCTCATAACATTAAATAGAGTATAATATAATTGTTTTATTTATCCTTGTAATTGTTTTAATTATCCTTATTTTTGGATAAGACTTTTTTATTTTTGGTTCTGTCTGTTTGTCTATCAGGGGTGTGACGAGACCCCTATCCCACGAGACGAGACACGAGATTGAGTTCACGAGACGAGATTTTTATAGTATTTTTAAGAAATCCTCAATAATGAAACGTATGAAGGGAAAATAGTCTTTTATTCAACTGAAAATCATAAAATGCAAAAATGTTGGTGCATTTTGAAATCAACTTGTAATGCATGTCATTTTACTTCTATTTTAATGAATTATTTGCAGTAAAACAACATGCAAACACTGCTAAATGTTTTGCCACAAAAACAACCAATTGTTTTCTGCCCTGCATAATTTCACATGAAAAATCTCACTGAACTTCTTTCTACAGATTGAACATAAATTAAACCGTATAAACAAAATAAACATATAAATAAAAAATTCAAATAACACTTTAAGTGTCACATTAACTGCAGTACAAAGTTGACCATTTCCCAGTCACTATTGATTGTGTGGGCTGTAACTGTTATGTAACTCTGCGTACACCGAGAAGTCCAACCGTCAGCAGTGATGCTTTCTGCCTCTTTAGGAGCCGTTCACATATCGCGCCAAAAAAGCGCGTAAAGCTCAGCCGCATCGCTTCCTCCTTCTTTTGCAAGCGTTCATCTTGCCGCGGCACAGGCGCGCCAGGAAAAAACGAGCACGCCGCACCGCATGCGCGTCGCGACCGCGTCGCTTCCATTTTGCGCAAATGAAAATGCGCACGATATGTGAACGGCCCCTAAGAGTCTGTACAACCTTGGCCGAGGTGTACGGCATAGTTTTCTTACAATGTTTACATATTGTTTGTGTCTTGTGTGTTATTCTTTCGCCGTTTATTATTTCTACTGGAAAACCAAAATGTTTCCACACGAACGATTTGAAATTGGCGGGGGCATCTTCAATAATAATTTCACCCTCACACTGATAACACGACGAGACAAATTTTCACTATCTATCTATCTATCTATCTATCTATCTACCTATCTATCTATCTATCTCATAGCAGCCACCCAGAACAACCAAGCAACTGCATAGCAACCACAAAAATTTCCCTGGCAACATCCTAGCAACCAGCCCGATTACCCTAGCAACTGGATAGCAACACCCTAGCAACCACTCAGATTACCCTAGCAACTGCATAGTAACACCCTAGCAACCACCCCGATTACCCTATTAACCGCATAGCAACACCCTAGCAACCACTCAGAATACCCTAGCAACCACTCAGATTACCCTGGCAACCGTAAAGCAACACCCTAGCAACCACTCAGATTACCCTAGCAACAGCATAGGAACACCCTAGCAACCACTCAGAATACTATCTATCATTTGACCACATCTATGTATCTGTCTATCATTTGACCACATCTATCTATCTATCTATCTATCTATCTATCTATCTATCTATCTATAAAATCTTCTAAAGTAAACCTTAAACAATTTCAAACTTTAAGCTTTTAAAACTTCAGACTTTTTCAAGCCAACTTAAAGTTTGTTTCAACAAACTTTTCTATCTAGTTGTTACTTGCACTGCCTGTCACATGCATAGTATAGCTTTCTCTGTCAGTGTCGAGGGATTCACATGTTATAAATGCAGGGAAATAGTCAGGCTGACAGAGAAAATGTCATAATTAGAGACACAAATTCAAACTTTAATTCAGGATAGCAAGAATGTAAGGGCTTTAGATACTGTGTTGGATGCAACTAGCTTAGTGAACTCTGTACATTGTTTGGTTCCGACTGTAGAGCCCGTGCAGAAGGGCAATTGGGTGACCGTGATTTAGTTTGGGTCACTAAAATTAACATTAAAGAGGTGTGTGAACTCACAGGTACGATGTCTGACACTGTAGTTTGTTCTGGATCCTTTCCTGTTCGTCAGAGTGATGAGACACTTAGCAGATTATCGTCACTCAATGGTTGGCAGTCTAAGTGGTGTCCACAGAATAATATAGGTTTCATAGACAATTGGAAAAGTTTTTGGGGCAGACCTGACCTGTTGAAAACAGATGGTATTCATCCCTCCTGGGGTGGAGCCGCGCTTCTCTCTTTTAATATGACACATAGTCTTAGAGCTGAACCTTGACTAACTGTTACCCAGGTCAGGAAGCAGACAGATTGGCTAAACTGACCATCTGCTAGCTGTCTCACATCACAGAAGTCAGATAAATCCCAACACATAGAGACTCTTTCACCCAGAGATCATAACATAGAGACTGTGTCTGTACCCAAATTAGCAAATACAAAAAACTTCCAAACCCTTTTAAGGGTAAAAATTTAATTGATCTCCAACAAGTTAAAAAACAGAGCTAATACTGATAAACAAATGATAAAGCTTTGGTTGGGTTGCTGAATATTAGATCCCTTTCTTCAAAAGTACTTATTGTAAATGATATTATCACAGAAAATAATCTAGATGTGCTGTGTTTGACAGAAACCTGGCTAAAACCAGACGATTGCATTACTTTAAATGAGTCTAGCCCTCAAGATTGCTATTATCAGCACAAACCTCATCGGAAAGGCAAAGGGGAAGGTGTTGCTGTAATCTGTAGTAATATCTTCAATATTACTCACAAGTCTTTCAAATATATTTCTTGATGGTGATGGTGCTTATTATATAATGTAACGTTATATAATGTAAGTGACAAATCCCATTTGACATTTGTGCTGGCTACTGTATACAGGCCACCAGGGCACCATACAGACTGTTAAAGAATTTGCTGATTTTCTACAGTTTGTACTGGCTGTGGATAAAGTCCTTATTGTTGGTGATTTTAATATCCATGTAGATAATGAAAAAGACATATTGGGATTGGCATTTATAGATATTCTAAACTCTATTGGAGTTAGACAACACGTGTTAGGACCCACTCATTGTCGTAATCATACTTTACATCTAATATTGTCACATGGAATTGATATTGATGCTGTTGAAATTCTGCAGCAGAATGAGGACGTCGCAGATCATTATCTAGTCTCATGCATGCTACATTTAACCAAGGCTGCAAAACCACCTCTCTGCCTCAAATATGGTAGAACCATCACTTCTACCACTAAAGATGCTTTATAAATAATCTTCCTGATGAGTTTCATCGTGTTAGCAAACCAGACAGCTTAGACAAACTCGATGTTGCAACAGAAACTATTGATGCTCTCTTTTCCAACACTCTAGACTCTGTTGCTCCTTTGCGCTTAATAAAGATTAAGGATATTAGTCCAAAACCTTGGTATAACGAGCACACTGCCCTTCAAAACTAGAAGTTTTTCGTATTTCATGGAAAGAGAGAATGATTGAGTACAGAAAGGCCTTAAAAACCGCTAGATCTACTTATTTTTCAAATCTCTTAGAAGAAAATAAACACAACCCTAAGCATTAATTTGATACAGTGGCTAAATTAACGAGAAATACAGCTTCAACTTCTGATATTTCCAAACAACACAGCAGTAATGACTTTATGAACTTCTTTACTTGCAAGATTGACAATATTAGAGAGAAAATTATAGCCATGCAACTGTCTACTACAGTATCACATCAGACAGTGCATTATAGTATCCCTGAGGAAAAATTCATTCGCTGTTATTGGAAAGGAAGAATTGTCTAAACTTGTTAAATCATCGAAATCAACAACATGTATGTAAGACCCTATACCGATTAAGCAATTGAAAGAGATGCATCCGGAGGTCATAGATCCTCTTCTAAAGATCATTAATTCATCTTTATCACAAGGTTACGTACCAAAATTTATTAAGATGGCTATATTATCAAACCTCTTATTAAAAAAACACAACTTGATCCTAGAGAATTAGTCAATTATAGGCCGATCTCCAATCTACCTTTTCTGTCAAAAATACTAGAAAAGGCAATATCATCACAACTGTGTTCCTACTTGGAAAGAAATGGTATCTGTGAGGTTTTCCAGTCAGGATTTAGACTGTACCATAGTACTGA
Organism: Zacco platypus; assembly: GCA_038088235.1. NCBI lineage: Eukaryota > Metazoa > Chordata > Actinopteri > Cypriniformes > Xenocyprididae > Zacco > Zacco platypus. The sequence goes on along the minus strand of CM076077.1, from coordinate 25,019,580 downwards.
GACTACTCTCATTAGAGTTACAAATGATTTGCTCTTATCATCAGATCATGGTTGCATCTCTCTATTAGTGTTACTAGACCTCAGTGCTGCTTTTTCCACTATCGATCACAATATTCTTTTGAATAGACTCGAAAATTATGTTAGCATTAGTGGAATTGCATTGGTGTGGTTCAAATCATACTTATCTGACCATTTTCAGTTTGTAGTAGTAAATGAAGAGATGTCATTTCGATCACAAGTTCAATATGGAGTACTGCAAGGCTCAGTACTAGGACTGTTGCTTTTCACTCTGTACATGCTACCCTTGGGAGATATCATTAGGAAGCATAGCATTAGTTTTCACTATTACACTGATGATACTCAGCTCTATATTTCTCTGTGCCCTGACGAAGTCTACCAATTCTCAAAATTAACGGAATGCGTAGCTGATATAAAAAATTGGACGACCAGTAATTTCCAACTACTAAATACAGAAAAAACAGAGATTCTAATTATTGGACCAAAAAGGTCTGCACATAATAACCTAGAATACTGTTTAACACTTGATGGCTGCTCTGTTAAGTCATCTTCGTCAGTTAGGAACCTGGGTGTGCATTTTGATACCAATCTTGCATTTGAAAGCCACATTTCTAACATATGTAAAACCCCATTCTTCCATCTTAAAAATATATCTAAACTACGATATATGCTCTCAATGAGAAATGCAGAACAGTTAGTTCATGCGTTCATGACCTCAAGGCTAGATTACTGTAACGCTCTACTGGGTGATTGCCCTGCTTGCTTGATAAACTACAGCTTGGCCAAAACGGAGCTACTAGAGTCCTTAGTAGAACCAGGAAATATGACCTGTCCATGGTTCAATATGTCCAATATGACCATGGTTCTGTCAACACTGCACTGGCTCCCTATTAAACATTGTATAGATTTTAAAATCTTGCTAATTACTTACAAAGCACTAAATGGTTTAGCTCCCCAGTAACTGAGTAAGCTCTTAATCCATTATAGCCCTTTGCGTCTGTTACGATCTCAGAATTCTGACCAGTTGTTCATACCTAGAATATCAAAATCAACCGCAGCTGGTAGATCCTTTTCCTATTTGGCACCTAAACTCTGGAACGATCTTCCAAGCAAAACGCCACGTCTTTAACCATGGCATACACATGATCAATTTATGTCTTCATATCCGTAAAAGGATTGTTAGGCTGCACAAATCAGGTCAGCCGGAACCAGGAACATTTCCTATAACTCCGGATGTACTCGTTACCTCAGAAGAAGAATGGCGTGAACACTAATTTTAGTCTCTCTACGGTCCGTATCCAGGTCAGATGGAGAACCTGCGTTTCTACACGACAGCAATGCAGCCCTGAAGTGTCAGCAGAGACTGTGTAAACTAGCTCATCCTTTGTGAAGGCCTTACCAACACATCGGTAAACTTATCTTTTTAAACTTATCTAGTTTAAAAAGATCTTAAACTAGATGGACCTGGACTAAATATTTTGACTGTTGCGATACCAAATCGGACTTATGACCTGTAACTCTGTCTGAATATCAGGCAAGTGTTCACTGTTGGGCAAAGGAAAACTGGCCCCCTGACTGAGCCTGGTTTCTCCCAAGGTTTTTTTTCTCCATTTGTTGGAGTTTTGGTTCCTTGCCACTGTTGCCTTTGTTGAATATCAAGCAAGTGTCCCCCAACTAAGCAAGCCAGTGTTTTTGGTATGGCTGCGTTTTGTAAGGTATGATTTTCCTGCTAAGATAAAGCTGAGATCAAGCATCCTGCAATAAAGCAATAAAACTCATCTGGAAAGAAGATTTCAAAGGAAAAAGACAACACCCTGCCCAAACTGCCCTCACTCATCTATGCAACCAGCCCCCCTCCCTCCACTCCCTACCTCCCCTCTGATTCAAGTCACTGAAGTTCTCTAAGAATATATATGTACTATGTATGATGTATCTCGTGAATCTATTATTTTCCAATTTCATGTTTAGTATCATTTTAAATGTCTCAGTGCGATTGGTAAAATGGTCTCAGTTTCACAGCAGTCACTAGTATTAAGAGAAAGTTTGAAAACTTAGGAGAATTCTGTTCTCTTTTCTCTTCAAGAAAACCACCTCCTCTCCCCCAAAACCAGGTGCGGGGGCAATACATATTTACAATCCTTTTGTTCTGGTCTGGGTATTCAGGGGAAAAGACACAGCAGCAAGACGGGACATTCTGTAGCCAGAACCCCCACATAGAAATGGTGAATGTCTTTAAGACTTTCATCCACCATCTCTGTGTGTATGCATAACTTTTAAATACTCTTAGAGAAATCTTTTGAGTGATTAATGTTATGTATTTATTATGTCTGAATTGGTTTATAATTGTATAATTATGTAATTGGCATTGATACATTTTTACCTGAAAAATAATAAATGTTAATCTTGGTTTATTTTGAATTCTTCTGAAATCATTATCACCGGTAGATTTAAGTGGTTTTCGAGATTTCCGCAATTCTAGTTGTTAGGGTAGATCATACTGAAATCTTAATATACGGAGCATGTGGCACGATATTAAGATTTTGGATTTCTGACTATTATGACTTAACATGTTATAGTATCGTGACTAAATCGAATGGCACTTTTGTGAGAATAAGCATGAGGCGATTCCATAATTTGTGTTTTTTAGTAAACACTATATTCCTCTGTTTTGATTCTAAACTAACCGGATTGTGACGTAAAGCATGTATCGGCTGTACATATTAGCTTTAGAGCGATCCGACTCCCGAATGAAAGGATAATTAAGAGAAATTAAAGAATCAAAGATCTAAATTAATTCATATTTAATTGCGCGATCAGCTATTAATGTTACATCAGAAACATTACCAATTAGAGATCGTTTACAATTGGAGTCAGATTAAACGAACAGCTAAAGGAAAACATAAACTAAATCCTAAAAATTTATGTGAACTTAACGCGGGCGCTGAAAAGACATACACACATTGTACCTTCGCCCAGGCCGTCAGATTCCGCCATTGGGCTGACGGGTGGTCCTTACAGTTTGCACTGTTGTATGCAAACTGGGCTGAGCTGGACGATTACATCACTGTTTTCTCCAGTGCTGATATACATAAATTAACTAGACTAATAACTATTGACCTTTGCAACGGAATGAATCAAAACAAATACATAGAATAAGCTGGATAATGGCACCATTTTCTTTGAGAGCTGCTGTGCAGCCAAAAATGATTTGCCAATTATTACTGTAAAGCTGCTTTGACACAATCTGCATTGTAAAAAGCGCTTTAAGTAAAGGTGACTTGGTTTGACTATACAGTAAAGGGCAAATACCTGATGTGAGAAGCCTTTCAACTACATTCCAGCAATCATGCCACCTCATGTGTAAGTCATTCCAGTTGTCATTACCATATACACTAATTGTATTCGAAATGTTAATATGTTAAAGCATGCTCTTCATTAAGAAAACTTTGTGGAACCAATTCTTATATTGATAATATAAGAATTGTGTGTGTGTCAATGAATACTCAAGTTTTCACCAATTTAGTCCTTAAACTACTTAGATCTAGAGATAAAGTCTGGAACTGCATATATCATGTTTGACATTATTTAAAAAGTTTTGATTAGCAAATGACAATATACAGATTTCGGGTCAGTCTGAACATTATTGATAATTGATTTCTGAAGTTCTTGTTGACTCATGACGTCATCTTGAGGTGTGATTGACTTGAACGCACTAAGGTCGAAAGTGGGACATTTTTACTCCGATATTTTCAACTTCGTCTTTAACACATATTTTCTACCCTGTGCCAGTTTGTTGTGGTTGTTTCCCTGAATGGATTATTCCCTGTTAGGTGTTCCCGTTGCGTCCTGTCCTGCCAGTTCTGAACTGTGTTTTACCTTACAGGATATTTTGTTGTTTTTGTCTTTTTCTAATAAAAAGCCCATTTTCCTCTGCATAGAGTCCTAGCCTCTGTCTCATTCCTTCACCCACACCTAACAATCTGTTTTTTCAGGAGTAAATTCCCAAACTTCTAACAAAGTGTTAAACAATGGCACTTCTGTTGTAATGTAAATAAAAAGTAATGTAAATAGTTGTTTGACACTTGTCAACACTTGTCTTTTTAATCCAAAATTGTAAAGAAATTACAGAGAAGGTGCTGTCAACTTCACTGTAATAAATAAATAAATAAATAAATAAACGGCATCTGTTTTTTGCCAGAAATTCACCATAAATGCATATTTTATTATACCTGTATATTTTATAACTTAAAACCAGTCACACTTTGTCTGTTTAGTTTTGCTCTTTGTATTTAGTTTCTTTATAGTTTTTTTAGTCCCTCTTCATTTGTTACTGTAGTTACTAATTTGTTAAATGATTTGCCCACACCTGATCCTTGTTTTACCTCTCATTTAGTGTGTATTTATAGCCCTCAATTTGAGCTGTTCATAATCTGTTCTTGACATTATCTAGAGTTCATTTGCTTTCTTGTGTGCCTGTGTTCTTGTGCTCCAGTTCTGCTGACTTTTCTAGGTTTTGTTTGCTTTGATGGACCCATCAGTTCTACTGCAGTTTTTTGCTTTCTCTGCTCCACTGATGTTTATCATCCATCTGGCTTCACCGGGGTCTCTTGTCCTTCTGACTTCTCATTGGTCTGTCATCCCTCTGGCTCCACTACGGACTTCCAGGCCTGGACCCTCGACTCTTTCGCTGCACCGGGGTCCTTGATCCCTCCAGCTTCGCCATTGTCCTCACTTCCACCAACTCACTGAGTACGACCCTCGTTTCCTTAAGGAGGGAATGGAGACGTACGTCCTGTCACCGCAGTTGCTGTACCCCGCTGATGCTGCTGCCTCACCTACTTGGCCCCTCAGTGAAAACCTGAAGTTGCAACACACCTGTTGCTCATTAAATACCCGCGCTGCGAGGCAGAGAAGCTGCTGCATATGATTGCATGCCAATGTGCATTGGCTCATTTTAGTGACACTTGAAGCAGATTGGCCTCTCTAGCGAGATTCCTATTTGTCAGTCTGTCTGACTTACAAGAGTTACCTTTGTAACCGAGACGTTTTGTGTTGCATTTTGTATTATTTTTTTTAAACAATGTTTATTGCATTGTTGTAGTGTCATGTGCTACTCTAATGGTGTATTGTCTCTGTGTATGTCTTATGGACTGACCACTAACAATTTAACATGTCAGGGTGTGGTTGTAGTAAGTAGAAGAGAAATAAAGATATTTTTCGAGCTCCATGTTTTAATGATCTTAGTAACACAAGAGAACTGAAGCACATGAATGCAGGAGTACAAAAAAACAAATGAAAAAAAGGACAAACAACACAAAGTGAGACCTATAAATACAGACTAAATAAGAGGTAAAACTATGGCAAGCTGTGGGTAAATCAGTTAAATCAGTAACTATAGTAACAAATGAACAGGAATGAAACAAGCAAAGGAAACACAGGTTGTCTATTATACAGGTAATGAGTTCAAACAGGTGCAGTTAATACAGGTAATGAGTGGAGAACAGGAGGGCTTCTTAAAGAAAAACTAAACCTGCAAAATTTGCAGTGTATCAAATACTTGTTCTCCCCACTGTATATATTTTATTATAGAAATTATAGTATAGAAAATGTCCTGTTATAAAAAGGAAAAATGCAGATCCATGTGTGAGATTACAATAAAATACATTTATTAGAAAACAATATATATAGCACTGTTATAATGCACTATTATATATACATGTATGTATTGTATAATATAATATTGTATATATAACTAAATATATTTATAAACTAAATGTGACTATATAACAAATTTAGTTACATTAATATATCTATATTAATTAAATAACAGGCATCTGAATACCTCTTAAGCAATCTAACCCTGGAACTTAACCTGCTCCGGAGCAGGTTAAGTTCAGAGAGTAATTTGCTATGGCTGCTTACATACCCTGAAAGTTACCTCCATTTTTGGAACCGAAAGTTTAGGTTATCAGCTTACTTAGTCTTAAACATACCTGGGTATGTCACATAACCTGCTTTCTGGAATGCCTCCCAGGAATGTGTTTGGGAACCCTTGCTCTATATCAACTTGTCAACATTGCAGAAATGGTCTATTTTTATATAATTATGTATTAGTGAGCTTTCATGTCAGCAAGGTTCATATTTCAAAATCTATGTTGTATTATTCGTTTTACCACATGGCATTCTGAATGGGTCTTACTGTATATAATATGTTTGTCTCATAATCAGTCTAAATAAACATGTGCAAACATGTATAAATATTTTATTTGTCTTGCCTTGATTACTACTATAAATTTAAAATGTTAGTAAAATGTTCATACCTGTAGCTGGTAGAGCAATGACAATAGTAATGACAATAGGTTCCATTTTCACTGAATGCATAAATCAAATATAGTATTTTACTTAAGTATTTTTAATTCATTTGAATACATATTCCAATACTTTGGACAGTGCTTCAATCTACAGTGACACAAAAATCATATTTATCTGAAGTTAATTTAAGTTTGCAGTCTAAATTGAATTTGATGAGATAAAAGGGCTTGTACTGTAATACATATGTGTGAGCAAATGACTTGATATGATTTGATCCAGTTATTTTAACCAGAATAATAAAAGAAATGCTTCAAGAAAATATAGGAGTTAACAACTGATGAATAATTCGCATAATGATTCAGTTAGTTGAGAAGAGTATTTACTGAATCAGATTTACAATTACTTTTAGTGACTTTTATGTCTTTATTTAAATGAAGTAAGTTTTGTGTATTTAAGTTATGATAGACAGGGTAACCATGTTCATGGTGCAGTTGAATCGCACAATAATGATATTCCACCAGTCACAATTAGGTTCTGTTTTGAGTTTGTTTTCATTGCTTGATATGTGTTCCCTGTCTTCATTAGTTTTCCCATGTGTTTCATTGATTCAATCCCTGTCCTCTGTGTCTTATTATTAACTCATTAGTCTTGTCAGCCGTTTGTTTCCCTGATCAGTTCACTGTGTATTTAATCCCTGAGTTTTGTTAACATTAGTATTATGCTAGGCTGTTCTGCTCCTGTGCGTTTTGTAAAGATTTCAGTTTGTTTGAGAATAAAGACTGCTGTGTTTAGATCCTGCTTCACCTTGTCTCTGCTGCAACATGTGGCACCAACCAGTGTCGCTTCTGGTAATGAATGAAAATTTCCTCCACTATGAGGAAGTCTTTGACACAGTTCTTGGCTGGTATTTCTAGACTTTCAAGTGCCTTTCTTGGCATTGTTGGTTGACTTCATTTGTTAAAAAGAACATAACACACACTTGTATGCATGCATTTGGATTTGATGACATAGAAAATGAGATGTTTTTCTTCTTAACTGGTTGATTTGACTAGACAAGGTATCATATTGCTCCACAGCACTACCTGATATCTTATCCATGAAGTCAGCAAGGTGTTAGATGACAGTGAAATGTTAACTTTTATATAATTATAGATTATATTTTTTCTATATTTACCTAACTTTCTAAAATACTGTACAATAATGTTCCATATCATGTTTGTGACACACACACTCACACGTTGGTTTTCAGTTTTATTGTACTGAATATTCTATCACCTAAACCTAAACCCATAAACACAACCCTCACAGAAAACCTTCTGCATTTTTACATTTTCAAAAAACAATTTAGTATGACTTAGAAGCCGTTTTCCTTACGGGGACAACAATCCAGGTGAAAAGTAAACTTCCATAATGTACTTAAAGTGCTGTATTCCCAAGCACTAATTTTGTACATAATCTACTAAAAATTCTTCTTTAGTACTTAAGATAACCTTAAGAACATTTACGTGTACTCACTGTGACACCATGAAATTTGAGACACCATGAATGTGAACTAAAATAAAAGATGGCGCTTGACCATACGACATACAACCGTTTCATATTTCCATAACAATTTAAGATATTCCTTCGCTTATTCCCTAGCCTGGATAAGTCTGTTTTTAAAACCTAAAACATAATATGCCAAATATTTTCGAGGCTCTACAACTTTACCCACATCTTGGAATGCAGACAACAATCCATGTACTTTTTGGCCAAAGAATAAATCATTAGGGCTAAAACCCTTACTTTTATGTACTACCTCACATGCAGCTAACATCATCCATGGTAAACCCTCTTCCCAACTGATTTCAGAGACTGATGGAATCTCTCCAAGGCCCCTTGGCTTTGCGCATGATATGGTGTAGACTGATTTTGCTCAATGTGCAACTGTTTCAGTACTTGCTGGAAGAGATGAGAAGTAAGGTTCGAACCTTGGTCGCTTTGAATAATTTTCGGAATGCCGCAAACTGATAAATTGTGTTAAAGCTTTCACAATAGAACAAGCTGTGATAGTACGCAGTGGGTACGCTGCAGGAAAAAGTTACCTGCTGCCAAACGAGGGAGTGGCCCTACACAGTCAACAATAATATGCTCAAAAGGTTCACCAGTGGCTTCAATTGGTTTCAAAGGAGCAGGTTTTAATACTTGATTCGGCTTACTAGTTAATTGACCCTTCACAAAACCCGCCCCCTGTTGCAATTCCTGACAGCCCATGCTCTCTCACACCACACATCATGTTCTCCCGCAGTGAAAAATACATCGCGGAGCAAAGAGCAAATATTGTAATTTTTTAAAGCAGTTTAAACACTAAATACCATACAGTGACTCCTTAATGTGTCATGTGTTTCAACCGCAGAAAGACGCGAGTATGCACAAAATTTTGTTAACCAACATTAATCTACTATAGGCTTCATCCTGACAGCTTTGTCGGATAAGATGGCAGATTTGGCATTATCGTTGGTTAGATTGCCTGTCAATCAAACTGTTTGCGAAGGGTCAATTGGCAAGACTTGCACATCTTAATGTAAGCGGAGACATCGTGCTTTAAGCGTGGCCAAAAAAAAATTACAGCAGCAAGCGATCATACGATCTTACGCACCCCCTGGTGACCTGATTGATCATGTGCAATTTCAATCATCTTAAGTCGAAACTTAGAAGGAACGACCACTTGGAAAACAGGGTCACCCACAAAATCCCCCTCGTGAGGAATCCATTTCCTCAGCAACACCCTATTGTAAACAACACATCCACGAGCTGTATTATCCATTTCTGATGAAGAAACCGCAATCTGGAAAACTTCACTCCGAGATGATTCAGATTGTTATTCTCTTCCCAATTCCTCTGTGGAAACAGGAAAAGACAGAGCAGACAAATCAGGCATTGACACACTACAAACTTTAGATTTGCGATTGCCACAATTCCTTATTGTCACGTTCCATTGCACGAGTCACCACACATGCAGAATCTTACCCCAAAAGAATGGGATTCAGTTCTAGCCTTATCACAGACAATAGGAAGCACAGGATTGTCAGTCCACACATGTTCGCCCACCAGTCCATTTCCCAAAATTATATTGATTCCCTCCACTGGCAAAGCAGACTGTACTCCCATTACAACCTCACCTTGAACTAAATCAGACTGGAGTCTAACCTTGTGAAGAGGCACAGACAGTGTGTTTAATCCAATACCCCGAATTAAAACGCTCTCACCTGTAAAAGAACACGGGGAAAAAGGCAAAACTGACTCCAAAACAAATGAATCCATCGCTCTAGTTAAAATCTTACGAGACACAGGGACTTCCTCTTTCTCTCCAACCAAAGGCACATAACCTTCTTGTAATAAAAGGTGAGTAAGAGGAGAAGAGATCAACATCAAACTTTGGACTCTCCAATAATTCATTTGTTACAGTTTGGACTGGTGCTGCAAGTGCAACAGACTTAACATGTGAATGTGATTCAACACGTTTAGCTTTATTTTTAAGAACAGGGCAATCCAGCTTCCAGTGTCCTTTCTCATGACAATAATTGCATATCTTACTTTCTCACTTTCCAGGGAAACGTGGTTACTTTTACGTGGAAATTTTCCTGACACAGCAGAAAAATCATGAGCATGCCAATCAAAAGTGGTTTTGTGTGTCAGTACATACACTTCTTCTGGAGTTAACATTATCCTCACTGATATACGTTGCTATACGATTCGGGACTGAATTTTTAAATTGTTTGAGCACAATCAAGTGAATGAAATCCTCCAGTGTTTTAACGTCTACTGCTGTACACCAACGATTATAATGTTTTTTAAGGTCTCGCACAAATTCTAAGTGAGTTGCAGAAAAAAGAAGAGCTGCAAATCTAAAACGCTGCCGATACGCTTCCGGTACACATTCATATGCTTTTAAAACTATGAATTTAACTTTATCATATTCTTTGCAATCATCGACTGACAAAGAAGAAAAAACTACTTGCGTTTTCCTGGTTAACACACATTGTAACAGTGCAACACGATTAACATCTGACCAGTTTCTCAATTTTCTCATGCGTTCAAAAAGAGTGAAGAAAGTATCAGGATCTTCTTCATTAAATTTCAGAACAAGTTTAAGATTTGAGGTAAGAGAAAAAAAAACATACCTTGCTCCTCCCCAGAATTAGATAGCTTACCCTCTTTCGCCAAGTCAAGTTTAAGAAACACTAATTCCAGCTTTGTTTTTTCCAAATCCATTTTTCCTTGTTCAGAACGCTGCTTTTACAAATGGAGCATGAGAAATTAAAACAGCAATTCTTTTTGCTGTTCAAAAGACAGATTAGTTGGTGATTGAGAAGTAACTGGTACAGATTCATCCATATCGGCCTTCAAAATGCCCTTTTCAATCAATTTAGCTTTCAAAACTACTTTAAGGTTCTATTTGAGTCTTTTATCAGACATCAGCACTTGATAACGATCTGCAACTTTTAATAATTGCTCTTTAGTACACTTATCCGAAGATTCACAAGAAGGTGAATTAACAAACAAATCAATTTCAGCCATGTAAAGTCAAAGAACAATTTAGTTACAAAGTGCAATCAAATAACAAGAGTTCACCCTCTACCTAAGATTTAAACTAACTAACTGCACCCAAGTCTTCATGCGATCAATTGCGGGGGGTATTTATGCACTATAACCCGCTGGGTGAAAAATGCAAATGGTCAAACCAGCGACGCTTTCAACACCACGGACATGCTCCCTAGATAAAATTTACAACCCTCTTTCATCGTAACACTACACAAAAACAACAAACTCGACGCATGAAAAATGAGTTAGCTATTGGTAGCAAGTTCTCATTGAAGTAAATTGCTGGTGTGGTTTGAAACCCGCCACAGGGGGTCCGGTAAGAGACTTGGTCGTAGATGTCGGAATATGGGAGTAACCCGTTTATTCGCCACCACAACAACTCAGTTATTAGTCAAGGTTATACTGTTGATTTAGTTGTGTACTCAGTATGTGTGTGGTTTTTCAATAAAACAGAAAATACAAATATAAATAAATAAAAAAAAAAACATAACAACATTAAATGTTCTAAACAGAAATACACAAATGAATATTTAGTAAAACACAGAATGGAAATTGGTAATAATGGTATAAGAAACAAATTATGTATGTCATACACATTAAACAAACATCTTAATTTGCTCTAGGTATTAGCGGTGCTCGGTCTGGGTATGTTCTGCGCACATGCGCATTAAGTTGTTTACAACTTATACCTCGAAAACTAGCACTTTAGACAAGTGACATACAAACGAAATATGCAAAGCAACTATGAATTAAGTTAACAAATATACACCGTAACATCTTGCAAAAAAACACAATCTCTTATCATTAGCCATAATAATCCGGCGCACATTTTAACAGCAAACAGAATAGATTCAATTGAATATAGTGGCCTTTTTAACAACGCATCTCAAAAGAGACATGCCGTTAAACCTACCAGGGAAATTCACGCTCAAACAATATTGCACAAAATTACTTACCAATCGATGACTTCACGCGGTAAACAAATCGACTTTAGCACAAATAAACGCGCGTCTCAAATTAATTACTAAACTAAACGCAAACCAAACAAGGATGAGCCCCCAATTTGTTATGACCTGTGGCTCAAGGGAAGCAACAAAACAAGGGTTGCAAGCAAACCAAGTTTAAGACTCAAAGAAACATTTATTACAGAAAAGTAATATGAACAATAAAGAAACAAATAAACATAACAATAACAATGTCTCTGAAATAATCAGAAATATCATTGTTTCACATTTACATTTAGTCATTTAGCAGACGCTTTTATCCAAAGCGACTTACAAGTGAGGAAAACAAACAAGCGATTCTTCATGAATTGGCAAATAACACAGGAAGTGCTCACAATAAAAGTTTCATACATTGCTCAGTACCATAAGCTAGAGTAGGAAGGGAAAAGGGAAGGATAGGGTTTTTTTTTTATGAGGGGATTAAGTGTTCACGGAAGAGATGAGTTTTCAGCTGTCTCTTGAATATTGCCAGGGATTCTGAGTTCCGGATGAAAGTAGGGAGATCATTCCACCAGCAGGGAGCAGTGAACGAGAATGTTCTGGAGAGTGATTTTGTGCCTCTCTGTGACGGTACCACAAGCCTTCGTTCCTTTAGTGATCACAGACTTCTGGTGGGGAAGTAGCGTTGTAGCAGTGTGTGGAGGTAGGAAGCTGCAGAGCCTGTGGTGGATCTGTAAGTAAGCATCGCGCTTGAACTTGATGCGAGCAGCAAGGGGTAGCCAGTGCAAAGAGATGAAGAGGGGCGTGACGTGGGCTCTCTTAGGCTCGTTGAGGACAAGACGTGCAGCAGCGTTCTGGATCATTTGAAGAGGTTTGATTGCACTTGACGGCAGACCAGCCAGAAGAGCATTGCAGTAATCAAGCCTTGAAATGACCAGGGCCTGGACAAGAAGTTGTGTTGCGTACTCAGTCAGGAAGGGCTGGATTTTCCTGATGTTGTAAAGTGCAAATCTGCATGACCACGCCGTCTTTGAGATGTGGTCTCTGAAGGTCAGTTGGTCATCGAAGATAACTCCAAGATTTCTGGCCGACTTTGATGGGGTAATGGTGGTTGTACCAAGCTGTATGTTGATGTCGTGTTGTAGAGTAGGAGTGGCAGGGAAGACTAAAAGCTCAGTCTTTGCCAGGTTGAGCTGCAGGTGGTGTTGTTCCATCCACGTCGAGATGTCCGCTAGACAGCTTGAGATCCGTGCAGCTACTGTGGAATCATCTGGTTGGAAGGACAGGTAGAGTTGTGTGTCATCAGCATAGCAGTGGTAGGAGAAGCCATGTGCCTTTATGATGGGACCCAGTGATGTAGTATAAATGGAGAATAGGAGGGGACCAAGAACTGAACCCTGAGGAACCCCAGTGATCAGTTCATGAGGTTTGGATACCTCCCCACCCCAGGCGACTCTGAAAGACCTACCTGTGAGATAGGACTCAAACCACTGAAGCGCAGTACTTGAGATGCCAAGTGACGAGAGGGTGGACAGAAGAATTTGATGGTTAACGGCGTCGAAGGCAGCAGGCAGCCTTTGCAATTCGCAGGGATTCCGTGACAGACAGTAGCGCAGTCTCGGTGGAATGGCCACTCTTGAATCCAGATTGGTTGACGTCCAGATGGTTGTTCTGTGTGAGGAAGGATGACACCTGGTTGAACACAACTCGTTCAAGTGTTTTCGATATGAATGGTAGGAGAGAGACAGGTCTGTAGTTGTCTACGAGTGATGTGTTCAACGTGGGTTTTTTTAGCAGTGGGGTTACTCGAGCCTGCTTGAATGAGGTAGGGAAAGTGCCCGTGTGGAGAGACGAGTTAATAATGTGTGTAGGTGCTGGTAAAAGAGTGGGAGAGATGGCTTGTAGAAGGTGTGAGGGGATGGGGTTTGATACTTCCGCCTCCGTGAGAAGGGAGAAGGAAGAGAGAAGATTAGTGGATGAGGAGGGGCTGAGTTCCTGTGTGAGTGGTGCAGAGAATTGGCTACTGATGGAAGATGTCTTGTCAGTGAAGAAATTGGCAAATTGATCAGCAGTTAAAGATGTGGTGGGTGGTGGTGGAGGGGGACAGAGGAGTGCGTTGAATGTCTTGAAGAGTGAGCGTGTGTTTGTAGCGCCGTTGATATTGTCGTGGAAGTATGAGGACTTAACTGCATGGACTCCACCAGAAAAAGATGATAGCAGATCTTGGTACGAAGCTAGGTCAGATGGGTCTTGTGATTTGCGCCATTTCCTTTCTGCTGCCCTGAGTTGGGTCCGGTCTTCACGAAGTGCATCGGATATCCAGGGGTTAGAAGGAGTTGCTTGTGCTGGTCTGGATGACAGAGGACAGATATTGTCTAGGGAAGAAGATAAAGTGGAGCATAAAGTGTGTGTTGCAGTATTTACATCCAAAGATGAGAATTGTGTGTGTGAGGGAAGGGAGGATGACACAACAGAGGAAAGACAAGAAGGGGAAAGAGAGCGTAGGTTTCTTCTGAAGGAAACATGTGAAGTGGTTGGTGGTGCACAAATAAGTTGTAGATTGAAAGTGATGAAGAAATGGTCAGAGACGTGCAGAGGTGTGACCAGAATGTTGTCAGTGATACAGTTGCGTGTGTAGATCAGGTCCAATTGGTTGCCAGATTTGTGGGTGCTTGTGGTGATGAGTCGGTTGAAATCAAATGAGGCTAGGAGAGACAGGAAGTCAGAAGCATAAGGTTTATCAAGGTGAATGTTGAAATCGTTCACACTTACAAATTATCAGATAGAGTAATTAGTATGCATATTTGGCATGCTGTCTGAGGAGAGGGCTCCGAGCTCGGTATTTGGGCCGAGTCCAGAGTACTCCCCTGTATTCTGGTTTAGGAAAATAACCATGCAAGTGTGAGGAGATGGGGTGGTGGAGGGATGTGGTAGAGGTAAACTGTCCAAAAAACATAGGTTGACTGCGTCAATATAGGCCTCTGCTCATGCTGATTGGCTTGACACGTTGATTGCTGATTAATGACTGCTGGTTGGAGTGATGTGATGATTAGTTAGATTAATTGAATGTGTTCTTCACAAATTTTGTTAATAAAACATCATTTAGTGAAGGTTGCAGGACTTAATGTGTAATATGGTGTTGAGGTGTAAAATGTGAAAACAAACCAAAACCCAAAGCAAATGTCAAATCCAAAACCCTGAGAGAGCCCTCTTTGGAGTCGTTGAAGGCCTCTTTTAAAGGACAGTCTAATTCAGAACAGGTGTCTCCAATAGATCAATTTCAATACTTTGCATACGACCTGCATCTCCAAAAGCAGACAGCAGGGGTCGTCACATAGGAAAGTGCCAAAAATGCATCTGAACACACCTCGTTTTCAGACCATGTTTTTATTTTATTGGTCTTATGAAGTATTCTAATTTGTTGAGATAGTGAATTGGTTGGTTTTTGTTAAATGTGAGCCAAAATCATCACAATTAAAAGAACCAAAGACTTAAACTACTTCAGTCTGTGTGCACTGAATTTATTTAATACACAAGTTTCACAATTTGAGTTGAATTACTGAAATAAACAAACTCTTCCATGACATTCTAATTTTTTGAGATGCACCTGTATCTACAAGTAAAGCTAATGCAAGGGCTATAAATCAATTTATCCTTTGCTGAAACTTGCTGAAGCGCAGTTCGTGGTTGCATAGCAACGACAGAAGGAGAAGGAGAAAGCACAGTGGCCGGGCTTTCCAAGCATTTTTAGAAGCGATATGTGAATGGCCCCTAAAGTAGTATAGTGAAAGTGACTCCTGGTTAACATGTATACTGTACTGTAACATGTAACAGTATTAACTGGTTGTGTATAGTCATTATTTTATACTTGTTTTATGTCTGACAACAGAAACCAAAAAATATATAAATAATGGGAACAGCTTTAGGTGCTGTTCACATATCATATAATAGCCTAAAGGCCTTCTGAAGTGAAGTGATCCATTTGTGTAAGAAAAATATCCATATTTAACGAGTTATAAAGTGAAATATCTCGCTTCTGCCAGACCGCCTTCCATATTCAACTTAGGAAGAAAGTGTAAAACTCGAGCAGTTCAAAATACTTTCACTACATCCTACGCCTTCCGTATACAACTTTCGAAAAAAGCGTAAGTGATGCGACGTCAGTGTTAGATGCACACACTGACTTTGAAAATTAAATTAATCTTAAATTTCATTTAATATTAAATTTAAGAAATCCTGAGATATTGCAAAGAGACACAGTGTGCGTTCCCCTTCTTAGGGAACCGATTTGCAAACGAAACCTGAGACATTCCCTTTCAAAGTGGAACTTTGACACTCTGTCTTGGTGTTGATGCTATGGATAACTAACTAATATCCACTACGCCATGCTGGACTGCCTGCCTCACTAAGTTGTGTGTATGCACACACATAGTGGACATATCACTAAATGACTCAGTGGAGTTTAGCTGGAGTTAAAAGCATGTCAATCCCAGAGCTCATCTATGAGACCCACTGCCACATTTGCATTGCAAATCAACTTCAAGGTGGTCTGTAGCGGTTTAGATGACAATACCAGAGACTTTAACAAAGATGCCTCACCCTGCGAAAGATAGCTGGCTAGCGTCTCCTCAGCGGTATTTCCATGTATCCTTGCTCACGTAAACCCTTCACAAACAAATAATTCTAATGAGGAAAAGAAAAAACATGGGCTGAATAGATCTCTTCCAGGATCTTTCTACCTCAGTGTACAGATCCAAAAGGAACGAGAGGTTTGCAGGGGAGGGACAATCATGGCCTTCTCGTTGTTTCTCTCACGACCAAGATAGATTCAAGCTGGTTGTGGCACAGGCCATTACATCCATCAATTCTCCATATGCGGGGCTGATGGAAGGAGAGGGCTCAAAAATTTTACTGCATCCAACTACATCCAGCTCCTCAGAGCTAGATGGCACCAGAAACATGCTTTCAGCTAGATTAAAAGATATCATAGGCTTCCTGATGCAGTAGATCGCTATAGCCGGAAAATGAGGATTGAGAAAGCAAAATCCCTTTCTCAAATTCCTTGGCCAGCTTGACCTGCAATCCCTGCAATTTAAGTCTTTGCTGTGCCTCAGCAGCAGCAGGGCCCGAACCACCGGCTGCAGACATT
This sequence comes from Zacco platypus, assembly GCA_038088235.1. Lineage (NCBI taxonomy): Eukaryota > Metazoa > Chordata > Actinopteri > Cypriniformes > Xenocyprididae > Zacco > Zacco platypus. The sequence continues at coordinate 25,002,573 of CM076077.1, read as the reverse complement.
TGTCTCTCATTCCTCAAGACGTGGGATTGGAGTGAGTGGAATCAAAGTGTGAGTGGAGCTTCCTCACAGTGAACCTATCTAGCACACTCGAGTGCTAGACGCACGTGCTACGCTCCCAAGCAAACAATGCAAAGAAAAGGGGAAAAAAAACAGCAGCGTATAAAACATGGACATGGCACTTTCAAAAGCACTTGCTGCTTGTAAATAACCCTCAGTTATTAGAATAAGTTTCCAGGATTTATATATTTACTTACATTATTTAATTCTGTCCTTTCGTTATATTAGTGATGCGTTTATTATATTTGGAATACTATTTTGCGTTCCTTTTAAGTTATTTAACTAATAGAGACTTTTATTTTGAAAGGCGGCTTGACAGAAATGTCAAGAGCCCGCTCACTACACGGAAATCGCGAAGACGGAGAAAGCGCGCAGAAAACGAGACGGAGAAAGCGTGCAGAAGACGGAGACGGATTAAGGACACTTTCTAGTGAATTTAGTCACTGTTTGTTGATTTATTTTGCAGCGTTTTGTTTTGTTTTGACTTTGTTGTTTGGCACCTGGTTGGAAAGGAGAACAAGGTAGTCACAAACATTTATGTGCTTTACATATACGTATATATATATATATATATATATATATATATATATAGCGTATGGTGTCTCTACACCTGTTTTATATGTTTGTTTTATTTACAAGTAATTTTATATTGTTTAGTATGAATGTTAGTATTAATTTAATAATTCTGTTGCTGTAAGGTTGATTGTTTTTGTATTATTTTTATGGATGTGAATTTATTACAATTTCCAATATTGTTTATTCATCTGTTCTAGCTCTTACGTTGTTGTGAAGTCTATAAGGACAATAAACACAGTAAGGAAGACAGTTCAACATCAGTGCACGAGTTAAATCCTTTATTCTTCAACCGGGCTGTCACACTGCTTGGTTTATCTATATTTCATCTTCGATTACATACTCTACAAACAAAATGACTCCTGATGTAATACAGGCACCCTTTTATACTCACAGGTGCTTTGCTTATGATGTCATGGACTGTCGTCCACCAATGAATATTCATATGAGGTTAGATATGCCTCAGACACTGGTCACGCTGACGTCGTTCCCCATAGCATCAACACCAAGACGCAACGTCGAAGTTCCATCTTGAAAGGGAACATATACATTACATGTTACAAAGCAAAGATATGGAGATGGATTTAGAAGGTTGTTAATAGACCTCAACACTTGACACACAAACCTCAATAATGGTGAGAATAAACAAATGTAAATGATTAACAATAATGAAAAAAGTAAAAATAAATTTATTCATGCTGCAATGCATGCTGGGAACTTACAAAGCCTTAACATTTCAGCAATATTGTTCAATTAGAAATTCTTTGTCAGGGTTCTGTCACATCGGTCTGTGAATTCTTGGATTTGTGACAGAGCTCTGACACTGCTATCATCTTGTCTTGTTCAGCGTGCGGTTCCAAGTTTCCTCGGGCCGTACGCTCTTCTGTCCTCATGAGTCGTCTCGTGTCGGGGCGTGGTGTTTGGACCCTGGCACTTCGGTCCAGTTTGGTTTCGGTTCTGTTGGGATTTGGACATTCATGCACAATGTGTTTGTCTTCTGGTTCATGTTTATATCGACTGGGTGCTGTCATGTTATGTTTTGTCTTGTGCTGTGTAGCACGCAGCTTGTATTTTTCACTGGCTGCATGCTTTCATGCTGTCATGTTTTGTGTGAACACGTGGCTTATGCAATATGCTAAAAATTTTCTGACATCATATATGAATTTAAAATAAGAAATATGTGTTCCAGAAATGTGTCAGGTGATTAGCAAGCAACAACAAGGAAATTTCTTCTGTAAAAAAAACAAAACAAAAAAAAAATGCATGACAGAATTTCAAAACAAAAAGAATGAAAAAAAGAAGAGGCTGGACCAGCAAGAGAGTATAAATGATGGTTCGGCTAGCTTCCTCAAAGAGCACACACTTAGGCTTAACTACAGGTAACCGCATCAATAACAATACTGTACATCATGAAAAATTGTCTAAATTGTTTTCATTTATCTATATGTCTATGCTTTTTTGTGGATACACTATAAATTAGATATGTTTGTTTCTATAATTCATTGTAATTTGATGTCTTAAACTATTTATATCTAAAACATTCAAATATACTTGTGTTTGGTTTGATCTAGATTCTCAGAGCGCAGTGAACAACTAAGCATTCCAAAATGCTGCATTATTTTGTGGTATTCTCTTGCCTTTATGCCATGAGCATGACCATGCGTGAGTATCATTAACTGTCCAACTCAACAAAACGTTTTTTTGAAGTCAGAAATTAAATAAATATATCAATGTTGACTAATTGAATATGCATCAAGTGTTAGAATTAGGTATTGGAAGCACTTTTAAAAGTAGAATAACAATAAATTTCCAGGTTTCGACCTGCATAACTAAAAGTCAAAATAAAGGTTCCAATTAGAACCAAAAAAGAGTTTTTGTCACTCAGAAGAACATTTTTACATTAGAGACTTACAACTGTTAATTACCTTTTCAGCTATACCTGAATATTACTCATACTCCCTTGCTGCTGGGGATGGCGGTGGAACTGAATTTTCCACTGCACATGAGGGTCGCATCACTGGAGTTAGAGTTTATGAATATCCCTACTATGGATACTACTACTACTACAACAACTACTACCTCAATGGGTAAGTTTTGACAAACACTGCTAGATAGTTACACATGTAGGCAACATTTTATCAATTCCAAAAAACCTGATCTGCCAGAATGTTTGCTCACTTGTAAGTCGCTTTGGATAAAAGCGTCTGCTAAATGACTAAATGTAAATGTAAATGTTTGGAATGGTTGCCTGCAGGTAAATCCATTTAGCAACAAATGATACACTTCATATAGCATTTTCAAAATTCTGTTTGCTGTGAATTATTTTAACAACAATACCATGTTTAATAGGATCCAGTTGCAATATGACGGTAACTGGACAGCACTGGTTGGCACGAACGGTTATGGCAATGAAAAGGAGATGACACTCCACGACAATGAATATTTTGTTCAGGTCTCTGGAAAGTATTACTCTGGTTACATCTCTGAGCTTATGTTTGTCACTAATGAGGGGCGCTCTTTCAAAGTGGGGCAGCCTAATGGACTTTCATTTAACTTCTACCCGACCCATGATGGAAGTGAACTACGTTTCCTCAGCGGTCGACATAATGGAAATGCCCTGACCTCCATTGGGGCTCATTGGGCTGTGTTCTCCTATCCCACTACATCATAAAGTCAGAAATATCTCACTGACTAATAATAATGTGTTTATGTTAGAAAAAGGCCAGTTAACAAGTAGCCTACAAATTTTTTTCCTGAGCTATTGATGATGAAATTTTGGAATTTTCTGAGTTATCATTATTTTAATCATTTCTGTTTAATATTTCAGCCTTGAAATTCATTTACTAATTAATTAATTCAACACTAGGAAGACTGGCTAATCATATTTTATTCTTAATCATGCTTTAAGGGCTTCTCATGTAACACAATAATTCCTAAAGACTTTCAATGATTATTAAACTATTAGGCTTGATTTTACTATTAAAGTTGACTTTTATAGAAATGTATCAAAACAAATGATATACTTTGTTTCATTTATATGAAGAACACAATAAAACTGACTTAAAATGTTTATCATGCCTTCATTTATTTTTTCTACTTTCAAATACTTTTTATGTATAAGTTTGGTTTACCCTTGAACTACAAATTCATATAAAAATATGAATTATTACATTTTTAATATGATAATCTAAATTAGGTAAGAACTAAACATAAATCATTTCAATATTTATGTGACAACATCAAAACCACATCACAGTTGTGACATAATTTCCTCCACACAAACTTTTTTGATCCTAATCATAAGTTCACAACACAACGGAAATGCTCCTTGCCAATGTTCAATAGCGTCGGCAGTGATATCAATACCACGATTAGCTTTAACAGTATGTAACCACCGTATATCAACATGCAATATTAATTCAAAATCACCAACATCCACAATACCTTCATAATTATACATGTGAATGATTTGACACATTACCATGTTTATGATGAAGGGAACGTCTGCCAATTGATAAAACTTACAATCTGAATTCATTAAAATGACTTTTAACATTTAAAAATAGATGTGTTCAAATTCCAAAGCTTGTAGTAGGTTTCTATTGGTAAGACTGACTTACTACTGGTGCATTTTGACAATACATATAGGAAGGTATAATTTGACCTGTAAGTCAGTCTTATCAATAGAAAACTACTACAAGATGTAACATTAAAAACCCTTTAAGTGAATTACAGTAAAAAAAAATTATAATAAATGGTGACAAGACTATGTTTTATATAACATATGTTTAACTTATAACATGAAAGTAAGGTTAATAATATTGTCACACAAGTCTAGTTCCGTCTTGTTTAGTCCTTGTTATCTATCATTTTCATCACCTGGTTTCATGTAATTAGTTATTGTCATCACCTGTCTTACCCTCGTCATCAATGTAATTAAGTTCCTCCTCTGGTCTTTGTCTTTGTCGGTTATTGTTTGTGCTATGCACTGCTGTACGTGTCTTTGGATTAAAACCCTGTTTGTTATTCATGAACCTTGTCTCCCGTCTTCCTGTCATCCGCCGAGCGTTACAAATATAACTAACAAAATTTTCAGTTTTACTCATATTAGGTTGATGCAAAAATGCATATACCCCACTGAAAGTCTCTGAAGCAAAGCTAAATTTTAGACTACAAATGTCTAATTTAACCAGAATTCAACCACAGGTGAATCTAATTATTCATTACACAGGTGTCCAACAGACAGTTGACTATAAAAGGGTGTTACTTAAAGAAAACCCCTTCCCATTTCATGCTGTCAGCAATGGCACCACATGGAAGAGAAATGTCACAAGACCTGAGAAAGAAAATAATTTCTTTACATAAGAAAGGTGTTGGCTACAAGAGGATCAGCAAAGTTTTACTTATCAGTCCAAATACTGTAGCAAAAGTGGTACAAAAATGTAAAAAAGATTGAACTGCAACCATCTAACAAGAGACATCCAGGTCGTTCCTGGGAGTTAACACCTTGACAGGAACATCTTCTGATTAAAACGGTTGAAGAAAATTGGCATGCAGTTATTTAAAGAACAGAAAGCCAAATTGGGGTGACTATTTCCCGTGACACAATACAGCATACACTGCAGAGGAATGGCATGAATGGGTGCTGTCCAAGCAAGAAGCCTCTTTTAAAGCCCAGGCACAAAAAATCTTCTGACCAGACTTATGGAGCTAAGTACTCAAACCCACCCTCAGAATGAGGGGAGTCGCAAGCTAGGCCTATTAGGTTGACCAGGCTATAGACTCGAATTCCAAAGGTGATCTAAGTTACCCACACCAGCTACACAAAGTCACGTGCGGTCTCCTGGCTGACAAATACCCAACTGCTGGGGACTCGTGTCAGGGAGGCCTACAGTGGCCAACTACCCAGAATTCACCTTCAGAGGGGCACACTAAGGCCAATCACCTCAATGCCAAAAGTTTACAGCCTGAAAGTACCCAAACATTGGAGACTAACTGTCAGAGAGGCCTGCTGAGGCCAACGAGCCAATAGCAAGTCACTGCTGGCCGTCACACACCCAATTATTTTGTACTGGCTCTCAGGGAGGCTCCCAGCCCGTCACACACCCAATTATTTTGCACTAGCTCTCAGGGAGGCTCCCAGGTACCCAGGTACCCAGCTACCCGATAGCAAGTTTAGCTAGCTGTCCAAAGCCTGCAACACTGGGGGCTCACCCCCAGGGAGGCCTGCTAATTCTCAGAGAGGCCTGCTAAGGCCAACACACTGAGAACAAGTGCTTGCTAGCTGCTAAGTACCCACAATGATGGAGACTTGGCCTCAGAGAGGCCTTCTAACGCCAACTCTCTGAAGCAAGTCTATGCACGCCTGCCAAAAAAACAAACTGCTGGGGACTAGCCTCCAAGGGTGGCCTACTAAAGCCAGCTGCCTGATAGCAAGTCCTATGTGGCTATATACAGCACCCACACTGTTGGGGCTCGCCTTCAGAGGCCACCTATCTGATAACAAGTCGTTGCTAGCTGCTAAGTACCCATATACTAGGAATTTGCCCGTGAGGAGGCCTGTTAAAGCCAGCTACCCAACAGCAAATCTACTGGCTACTAAGCATCCTACAAGATGGGGACTCGCTCACAGGGGGGCCTGCTAAGGCCTGCTACCTAATAACAAGCCTCTGCTAGCTGTTACATATACAAAGTGCTGGGAACTTGCTCACAGGGAGGCCTAGTAAGGCCAGCTACCTAGAGTGTGTCTGGTTGCTACCAAACATCCACACTGATGGGGACTCGCCCACAGAGAGGATTGCTAAGGCCTTACTATCTGATGGCAGTCATACAAGCTACTAGAAACCCATTTACTGGGGGCTAGTCACAGGTCACAGCTACCTGACAGCGCATCTGCCCTGCTAAGAATCCAACGTAGTGAGGGCTCACTCTAAAGGGAGGCCTGCTAAGGCCAGCTATCCTATAGAAAGTCTAGTAGCAGAAATAGACTGTTTACCTAAGCCTGGGACCTATCACACTAGCAGTGTACCCAGTAAAATCTTTTTACCATTTAAGCAAGGGGAGTACAAACCAATGCCACCAAGCCCTGGAGGTGAAGGTTAAGCACTCTGCTCAACCGAAGCCACAATGGTGCAGGGCATATAAACAGAGCTACAAGTGAAGCACTCAAATAATACCTTGTTTTAACAAGCAAAATTTAAAGCAAAATATTACATATATTGGTATTTGCGGAATTGCTTCGGTGGGTAAGTCTTACTTATCTGGGTGAATTTTGATCAACTCCAGCTCCACTAACTTGTGGAGTTGCTCAAGGGTCCATTCTTGCTCCTCTTTTATTTTCATTTATTTGTATTTATTTAAGTGAAGTGTGCACAGTTTTGTGTATTTAAGGTATGGTCAATGGGGTATTATGGTAATGGTGCAGTCCTGTTGTTGTATTACACAATACGGATATTGACTTACTTACATTATTTCCAAATGTTTAGGAAATTACTATTTTTGCAATAAGGTCAGGGGTAGCTAACCCTGCTCATGGAAGGCAACTATCCTGCATAGTTTAGGAGAGAGAGAGAGAGAGAGAGAGAGAGATATAACATATACCAAACCTATTTTAAAAAGCAATGTTTCAAGATAAACTTCTGAATATTTCTTCAAGGAAATCTTTATTGTCAACAGTGACTTGACTGGTATTTCTAGACTTTCAAGTGCTTATCTTGGCATTGTTGGTTGACTTCCATTAAAAAGAACAGTGTGAACTATGCTCTCTGTGATGGCATTCAACCAACAATGCCAAGCATGTGTCAAAGACAAATGAGATGTTTGTTTTTCATCATTCTTCATCTGTTGATTTGGCCACATAAGGTATCATATCTCTCACTGCCTGATACCTTATCTTGAAGTCTGTTAAGTTCTGCAAAGTGTAAAATGACATATGAAAGCATTTCTTTGTTTTGACCAAAAAATGTCCCCACAACGTAACGTTTACCAGGACCACACACACTCACACACACAAAAGGCTTATTTGCAATTTTAGGCTCTATTTCTACTTGAACTAAACCATAAAATGACTTCTAATAGTGTGTTTAAATTAGCATTCACTGTTAAAAAAAAAAAAAAGGTTTCATTGGTCTTTTAACCCTACAAACACCATCCTTAGGCTGCCTGTATCATCCCGGCCACTGGACATCCTCCAATGCAATAACATCCACCATAGCCAAGGAGGATCTGCATCATCTGTCTGCTCTGTTATTGCCACAGTGGCTGTATCTGAACTCTCTGTGCCCTCTGTTGACTCTGTTATGGCCACGGAGGTCATCTCTGCATCTTCTGTGCCCCTTGTCACAATCACGAAGGCAGTCTCTGAACTCAACTAAGCTTTATTTATATTTATTTATATACCACTGAAAACAATTGTTGACCAAAGTGCTGTACACTATATCAAATACCATCAACATTTAACACCATGTTCAACATTTATTTCAGTCTAGCCCAAGGAACATTTAACTGTCTCTGGTTGGATGATCTAAGAGACCTTCCAGGATTGTGATCAGATAATAGATAAGAAATGATGAACTCTCTGTGCTCTTTGTCAGAGCAATGGAGGCCATCCCTGAACTTTGTGTGCACCCTGTTCCCTTTCAGTCGGTCACGTTCGACGTATGTCAGAACTGAACCGACAAATTGGGATATCGCACGAGAGCCCTATCACCTTTGATTGTAAACTAAGCGAGCCAATGCATATTGGCATGCGAGCTTTGCGTGATGCGCCCCGCCCCCGTTAGCGGGAATAAATACGGAAGCGGGGAGCGCTCGCACTTTGTCTTTCAGTTCGGAGTCATGAGCGAGACACCTGACCCCTGACTGCTCCCCTTGTAAGTCGCTTTGGATAAAAGCGTCTGCCAAATGAATAAATGTAAATGTAAATGTAAATGTCATGCAGTTGTCTGCAGCATAGGAGAGTGTTTATGAATGAGAGGAAGCTGTTAGAAGGAGAACAGTCCTGTGTCAGTGTGAAGGCACTACAGTGGTCCCGCGATCCCCACAGCCTTTATAACTGCTTTTTTCACAGCAACTCTGAGCAGTAAAACGAGAAGGGTTGCGATTTGGGCCGGTGGGTGAGTGCTCTCTGCAGATGGTTATCTTGCAGCAGCGCCGCGGTGGTTCCCCTGTGTGCAATGCCAAGGGCTGGAGCGAAGGCTGTCTCCCTCCACCCTTGGGCATGTTGCCGCTATTGCCGCACATTACGATGCAGTTGAAGGTAAGTCACTGGGAAGGCATGACTTGATCGTCAGGTTCCTGAGGGGGGTGAGGAGACTGAATCCGCCTCGCACACTCTCTATACCCTCTTGGGACTTGTCCCTGGTGCTTACAGCTCTGAGCCGACGCTGACGCTATCTTGAGACCCCGGCCCTGATATGTGCCCAAGGTTCCTACCACACCCTTTAGAGATCTGGTAGTGAACCTGCAAGCACTGCCCTCGGAGGAGGCAGACCCAGCCCTGGCTTTGCTCTGTCCCGTCCGCGCTCTGCGCCTGTACGTGGATAGAACGCAAAGCTACAGGACCTCAGACCAGCTCTGTTAAGGAGGCGTAAATACCTATGTAATACCTCCCTACGGGTAGGTTGTGGTCTCCGCAGTGTCCCCAGTTGGCACGCTTTCCCAGTGTTATCCAAGACTAGTCCAGTCCCTTCTCCATCCAAGTGCGTGCCGGGATGCTGTGGCTTACGCTTTGCACTGGAGGGGGTCAGTAACTTTGGCGTTTTATTAGGGATCCCAATTCGTCAATTCAGTTCTGACGTACGTCGACCGTGACCGACTGAAAGGGAACGTCTCGGTTTCGTATGTAATCCTCATTCCCTGTAGGAGGGAACGGAGACGTACGTCCTGTCGCCACAGATCCTGTACCCCGCTGAGCGCAGACCACTGCTCGTCACCTCAGCAAAAAACAAAGTGCAAGCGCTCCCCGCTTCCGTATTTATACCCACTCGCGGGGGCGGGGCGTGTCATGCAAAGCTCACACGCCAATATGCATTGGCTCGTTTAGTTTACACTCGAAGGTGATAGGGCTCTCGTGCGATATACCAATTCGTCGGTTCAGTTCTGACATACATCTCCGTTCCCTTCTTCAGGGAATGAGGGTTACATACGTAACCTAGACGTTTCTGCTCCACCATGGTCCCCTCACCGCCTATGGTCTTCTACTCTGCTATGGTGGCCATATCTGCCCTGGCTCCCTTTTCTGCCTGCTCCCCCTGGTCCCCAGGCCTTTTTCCACTTCATGAGCCTGGCCCTCCTTACCTTCCATGGTCTGTCTTTGCCCCACCAATACTCCTGAACTCTGTTTTCTTTTGTGTTTCTTTTGTTCTCTGTGTCTTAAGCCCTGGACACACAGACTTAGTTTTTTCACCCGACTCAGCATGTAGAATTGGCATTGGGCCGTCGGTGAGTAATACAACTGCCTGCCCGTTTAGTTTAATGAACGAGTCAGTGAACAGGAATAATAGCAAAACAGCCAGCAAAGAAATCAAGATGGTACAGACAGAAGGCTGTTATAATGTTATTATCTTACCTGAGTGTTCCTGGGTGAATAATTTAATATCAACATGAACCGAGTGGAATAATGAAAGTGATCAGAATGAATGATAATCAAAACGGGAAGCGTGTGCTGCTTTGTTTACAGTTGGTGTATCTGCAGCCTGCAGTGTTGGTTTATATCTCCAGATATGTTCATCATTCAAAAGGTAGACAGTTGTCTGGTTTATCTGCAGGCGCAGAACGCACATCTCTGTGAGGCAACACCACGTTCAGCTTTTATCAGCGTTAGTTCGTTGGTGTTGGTTTGGTGTGCACCTACCTTTATCTGGACTTAATTTTAAAGGTTGTGTTCCTTGTTCCTGTTCCAGTTTTATATGCCTTTTGTAGTTTTCTTGTTGATTACTCCTTGATTGCCTCCCGCAGGTGTGCCTCATTATCTTGTTTAGCTTGTTTAGCCCATTTGATGAGTTGTATTTAGCTGCTTTTCCACCATCCGGCTGAACAGTTCTAAGAATGGGAAGGAGCAGTTCCAGTTATATTTTCACTTGAACTTGGTTTGGCACAACAGTTCTCAGTTCAATCTCAGTGATCTGTTCTCAGTTCGAAATTCTCCATGCTGGTAGAATGATCAGCACAGAAATGGAACAATTAAGAAATGAGAATGGTTTGTCCCGGTGGTGGGAAGTGACTTTTATCTGGAGCAAAATGAGTTTGGTGTTGTCAAAAAAGAAACTTCAGGTGATACTAAGTCATCCAGATAGATATTTTAAGAAACCGATCATGACAATATTAAGCAAACAATAAGAGTTAGATGACATGTAGTTCAAAGTTAGTTATGGTTAATAGAACGTCTAAGATGGACCATTGAAAAAAAGTGTTACCAGACAAAGTTTCTGAAAGGATAGATATATAGAATTTTCAACTGTGACTGTCAGACCAGCAGAATTGTGAGAAAAGGTATGCAAAACATATTAAGGCATCTGAATGAATGTTGATGTACGTATTTTAATACAACAAATCTGTAGAAGCCATGCAACTCATGGATAAGGCCACACTGATCAGTCTAATATGCCATAAAACAATAGCCTTATTGAGCAATGCAGACTGCTACAACATCTCCATATTAGCTCAAAGACACCAAAGAAAACAAACAAGAGGGAATGTATAAGCAATGCCTCTTAAACAGAAATGTTAAATAGTTAAATTTACACAGTAGAAGAAAATAATTATAAATATGCAAATATGCTAAACCAGCCCCCTGACTCTAACGTGAAGGTTTAAAGCAACAACAAAAATACATTATACTCTGTTTTTGGAAAAACAATAGCTTGTTACCTTGTTTAGTTATCAGTAATGAGGTATTGGCCACTAACTGCAGAGAGTAAGGAATTAGTTAACAATTTTTTTACTTTTTTATTTTTTTATTATGTAATTGTGACATAAGCAACTCATCCATTAACTCATCCATAACACAGCATTTTGCAATATGCATTTACAATGACCAATTCTAAATGTATTTGGTATGCATTAGTCTACAAATTATTTATATCTGGAATAATTTGCTACTTTTTTATATTACATTAAGAAGTTAGAAACCTTTTTCACCCTCAAATCATTTGTAAACACTCCTTGGATTGGCTTACTCAAGGATTTCACCTTATTCTGAGTCAATCAGGACTCGTGACTTTCTATAAGTCAGTTGTTTGCTTCAAAAAGATGGCTGATGCCTTAAAAAGAACAAGTTCATAATGTTCAAATATTCAAAAATAAAACAGAGTTGTAAAAACAAAATACTGGGCACGTGATAGAATACAACAACAAAGTTCAAAACCAACAAAAAGTTCTATTGTTCCCAGTAGATACTTCCTTAATGCAGAGCCAAAGAAATTGCATCCTCCCCAAACAAACAAAGCTCTCACTGATAAGGTTGCCTCTGCCACTGGACAGGCCACCTCTGCCTTGCATGCCAGGGCCATCCTGCAGGACCATCAGGCAAAAGCCCTGAAAGAATTGCACGAAGGTAGTTCTGAGCTGGGGTTGTTGCAGGAGTTGCGCACAGCGAATGACCTCACCCTGTGGGCGATGAAAGTCATGTCTGTCAGACGATGTCCACCTTGGTTGTCCAGGAATGTCGTCTCTACTTGGACCTGCCCGTAATGAAGGATGCTGACAACGTTTGCTTTCTTGACTTTGCCATTTCCCAGGCTGGCCATTTCGGCAACACTGTCATGAACTTTGCCCAGCAGTTCTCAGCAGTCCAGAAACAGATGGAAGCCAAAAATCACGACTCTGCTCTGCCCTGTCTCTGTGCCAGTAGCTTTCCTCTCTGGTTAGGTAGAACCTACCTCTGAGATCTTCCATATGTAGTACTGCCCCACGGGTAAGTCTATAACTGTATTTCCACAGGTTACCTCCCTTCAGGCAGGGTGTGGTCTCTGTTGTGTTTCCCTCCGTTGGACTGGTAGTGCTTCCCTAGCATTTTGGTAATGACTGGAACACGTGGGAACTGAGTACTGAAGCACACTTCCCTGGGATAGGTCTAGGGCTGTAGTCAAGTCCACCTTTGTCGAGTCCAAGACAAGTCCAAGTCCAGGACTAGTCGAGTCCAAGTCAAGACCGAGTCTAAAGTGGTTCGAGTCCAAGTCAAGTCCAAGTCCAAAGAGGTTCGAGTCCAAGTCAAGACCGAGTCCAAATGAAACAGAAAAAAAAATCCTCTTCAAGACCACAGACATCTATTCTAAGATAATCATTTTGCATTATTATTTGTAATGATCAAAAATCATGTGCAGAGTAACAACACTGCAGAATCAAATTAGGCCATTTTATATAGTTTAGGTATAGCAATTTCACTCAAGTCACATAAAGCTGAAGTGCAACTTCACATTTTCAGTGTTTTTAATAACATTTAATGGGAAATGTAACAAATAACAAGCTACACAGATGAGAAAAAACCTGACATGTTCCCATTCTTAAACTTGTTACCTAAAGAATCCATACCACAAAGTAACCAAAATAATAAAATAAAGGAGCATTTTCAACAGCATTTCATTTTATATGGCATAAGGCCATATAATAAAACATATTCAGGACTAGTAGTCAAGTCAAAATTCATTACAACTTTAGTGCAGAACTGGATGAAAGTATGGGATAGCAGATCCTGACCTAAACTGGCTCTGTATCTAATCCTCATACTGTTTATGCTTCTTAGTGTCCTTTCCTGTGTTACAGAAGTCCTTTGTTGCACTTGAGAAATATAAGAGATGTGAGCATTTCTGATCCTAGGCTTGCTCGATGGGGCCTCATAAGAAGTCCTCCAGCACTAAAAACTCTTTCAACTGGTGCTGAAGACGCAGGGACAGACAGCACTTTAAGAGCAAGTTCATGCAAATGTGGATATTTGTCCTTATTGTGAAACCAGAACATAAGGGGGTCATTCTCTATTGGAGAACTCTGGATATCTTCAAAGTATTTCATTACTTGAGTGACAATGCTTGCATCAGTGTGTTTCTTTTTATGAGTTTTATACTTTGCCAGGAGTTGTGGAATCTTGGAATTTTCAGGAGAATCCTGAGGTGGTTCTGTTGTAGACCCCTCTCTGGCTTGGATGTTTTCCAGGTCAGCTTTTTCTGCCTCAGCTATCAAGCTGTCTGGAAGAAACAAGAAAGAAATACATACCTTCTTAAATTACTTGAAAATATAATGTAATGTGAATTACATGTATTATTATCAGTACTAGTAGCAGCAGCAGAAGTAGTAATTGTAGTAGCAATTAAAGTATAAAGTAGTTTTTAAAAGTACTAGTTTTTTAAAACTCTTTAAAAAGTTATTTTTATAAGTTGGCTTTTAATTAGTTTCCTATGCTTTTTGCTTTTATCTTTATTTTTCTATATTGCATTTGTGTTGTTTTCATGTCTGCAAAGCACTTCTTTTTGTAAAGTGCTATATAAATTAAGCTTATTATATTATTTTTTTATAGTAGTAGTGCATAATAGTAGTAGCTAATACAACTCCTCACAGGAGGACACACAAACCTGTCAGAGACTTCCGTATTTCCTCCCTTAGTCTCTTTAAAGTGACAGTGTTGCCACTGGTCCTCACATCCATGTCGACCCAGCTCATTCCAAACTGAGGGTCCAGCATCGCAGCTTGTTCATAGATTTCATGACTAAATGGTGCATTGAAGCTATGGTCCTCAGGCTCAGCCATATGAAGTGCATTGAAGATGCCTGAGAACCTTTGCTGGAGTGACTCCCGGAGCGCTCGGATCAATGGCCTACAGAAGCTCTTTGGCGAATCCATGTGAATTAGATGAGTGTTCAGGTCAAGCACTGTTGGAACAACCATGCTGATTGTGATGATCTTTTCTCCCTCTGTTAATTCTGTTGCTTCAGCAAAAGGTCCAAGAATCAAACCGAGTTCTCTCAACTGGGCCCACTCTCTTGTTGTGATAACAACGTTCTTAAAGTCAAGAGAGCACATCTCTGTCAAGGCGGTGTAATCCAGTTGTGTGACAGTCTGTATTTGCTTGAAGGTGGAATTCCATCGAGTTGCACTGGCCACTGGAATGCTTTTGCCAATGCCAAAGACTGCCTCAAACCTGCCTTTGAAAATTGTACTGCTATGCAGTAGAGTTGAAAGCTTTGACACTTTGGAGATTGCTTGAGAAAGGCACTTCACCTCTTTTAATCCATCGCCTACTACTAGCTGTAGGCTGTGAGCAAAACAGGACAGCCGTTGACGGGAACCTAGGGGAAAGTTCTTATCCAATGTTTCACCAACCATATCCTCCTCATCCTCACTATCATCTGAGAGGTCTTCTGCAACCACAACTTTAAAAGCTTTTTTCATGTTCGATGCGTTATCTGTGATGATAAATTCTACCTTATCACTTATATTGTATTCTTCCAGTATTTCATCAAATGCAGCTACAATGTTTTCAGCACTGTGACGCCCTTTGAATCTTCTGCAGTCAAGCAGGAAGGACTTCAGGGTGTATTCATTAGCTGTGCAGTTACAAACATGAGCTGTTACTCCTAGGTAAGACCTCAATGTGCGATCTGACCATATGTCAGCAGTTACAGAGATGAATTTCTGATTTGCCAAACTGGACTTGATACACTCTTTGACTCTGGTCACTAGTTGAGGTATCTGTTTGAAGGTTATGGTTGTTCTGGCGATTGGGATGTACCTCTCATCAATGATGTGTAGAAAATGTCGGAAATGTTGATTTTCCACTATTGATAGTGGCAGGCAGCAGCCAATGATTAGGTCATGGACGATTACTTGGTTGATGGCAAGTTGCCTCGATGAAGAAGCACTGTACACTTGAACTTGTGATGTTTGCCGCTGGAATGTATCAATGGTTAGCTGTGAATCCCCCCGTTTCTGGCCTGCCCGATACTCCTGCAACCTGGAGAGAAGAAATGCAGTATTCTATATTAGTGCTGGAATTGAAAAACAGGAAAACAATTAACTTTATTTAAAAATCATAGCAGACCTATCCACTGATTTGCAACACAACCTGTCTTTCTAATAGGGCTGCACAATTTTTTGCAATGACTTGCGATAATCAATTAAGTGGGCATATTAGCTGTCTGGTTGTTTTTAAATTCACTATTAGAATACACTATTAGAAACATTACCCTGGTTTCATAGACAAGGCTTAGGCTAGTCCAAGACTATAATGCACGTTTGAGCTGTTTTAACTGAAATCAGTTTGCATATCTTATAATAGTTGACATATCTTAAAATATGTCAGTGCCATTGTTTTTTTGTTTGTTTTTTTATAACTAAGGCACGCTTATAAAAGCTTAAATGCATAGAACTAAGGCGTCTATGAAACCGGGCCTAAATGTTGTTTCTAGAGCATGCATCATTCAAGTTTACAGCAGCAAGTCACTAACTGTCTTTTTACTCACGAAGGTTTTATTGCACATACAGTAATGAATATAACATTAACTCAGTCCCTCCAGAAAAACGCGATTATGCGATCGCTTGATTTCATGCAAAATCAGCCAAAGTCCGCATATTTATGCGGGGGTCGCATTTTTTCAAATATATCTTATCTTAGTCTCTATATCTTATATAATCGATATCTTAGCAGAAAGTTGAAAAATGTTGCATTTACTTCACACAAGTAAAGCGCCATTATTTTCCCCCTATTGCCATGGGAACCTTATGAAGTGACGTAATTATGCGACGTGAACGTCATCTGTAAACCCCGCGGTGAAACCATGATGAAGCATGCTAATAATTCTCATTTGCCAACAAAAATAAGATCAAAAGACGCGCGAAGCAGTTTCCCGGTCTGTTGTAGTTTCATTCAGAAGTTGATGCAACTTTACAGTTACTTTTGTTACAGAACAGTACCAAAACCTTACAGTTTCAAGTATATTAGTAGTATGTAAAATAATTTACATTGCAGTAAGATTGCACTTTGTGCACTGGAAGCACTTCATTTAACAGAAGATGTCTGTTTTGTATAGCTACCTCTGTTAAACAGGAAGCACACATTTTATTTTTTTATATTTTATTTATTCATTTTTACAGAAGTTGAATATTCCTTTTGTAAAGCTACAGAACTTAATTGACTCAATGTTTTGTAATTTTGAGCCACGTGTTGATTAAGGTCTGAAATAAAACAGAATGAGAACTTCAATATTCTGTGATTTAATAAGCCTGCCTCTTTACATTAAGGTAGTAGCCTAATGAGAACAGGGTGTTGGGGGAATCACCTTTTTTTCCTCTTTTGCATCAAAAACCGCAGTTTTTGCAAGTTCCCGCAATTTCATCGCATACAATTGCAAAAATATCCCGCATATTCCATTGCATTTTTTAAGAAAACGTGCCGCATAATCAAGGATTTTTGCCCGCAACAATCACAAAAAAAATCCCGCGTTTTTCTGGAGGGACTGTTAACTGTTGTCAACTTGCTTCTTTACTAAAAAAAAAGTTTACTGCTGTGTGTGTGTGTGTGTTAGTGTTAGAGGAGCCGACACATGAGTGATAGAGAGAGAGCAGAGGCTGCAGAGGCCCATGGCCCGTTTAATAGCATTTAATAACGTGTCAGTGCCCATCGCTAAATAACATGTTCATATCGCAATGACAATGTAAATACGAATCATCTTTTAGACCTACTTTCTACACTCATAAAAAGACTCAAATGCAAAGGCAAACTCTTGTTTGGGATGGAAAATGTTTGCTCCCTGCTTAATAACTTACCTCACTTTGTGGTGCCTCTGCAGGTGTCTTACGAAATTGGACGTTGTCCCACAGGTTTCTGAAATTGTTTTATTGCAAAATTTGCAGTTGGCCTTGTGTTTCCTCCTCTTCAGTGTGCTGTCAACAAACTCTCTGTGGTTTGTAAAACCAAATTTTATAATGCTGCTGTTCGCCGACATCGTGTCTGTGGCCAAAACGTAAATGATTGATGTACGCGCCAGCAATGAGCCCCAAAAGAGCAACTCCGCTCCGCGCCGTGCCTAACAACTCCCCTTAGCTGTTAGAAATTCCCTGTAAATCACAGCTTTACGGGGCTTAAACGGGGCTTATACGGGGCTTAAACGGTTACCACACAATACAAATATTAAAGCCATATGCATCAATACAACTTTCATTTAGCAAAATCACTAAAAGCGATCCTTCCGCTGGACAAGTTAGTCCCTGACCTTAAACAGCGACAAAGGTTACATATTTGAAGCCATTAGATGGCGACAAAGATTGTCTTGAGCAAGTAACTCAGTCAAAAACTTTTATATTTGAAACTTCTGAATCTGAACATGAAAAGATGCAAATGACAAATGCTTAGTGTCAGCAGGGCACGGGAAACCCGTTAACTGTTTAAAGGACAAGATCGCAGCGGACATTCGAACAATTTTTTTATTATGAACATAGGACTGGCCTGAAGGAAAATGCGAAATCTGAATGCAGGTAAGTTAATACACTCGGTCACTCGATATATCTCCCATAATACAGTAAGCTTCAATGACAATGACAATTGAGAACAAACATATGTTTACGTTGCTAAGAGTGCTTGCTCAGGGTGTTGTGCAGTGATAGGCAGAACCGTTGGGTGAAGCCGTGTTTCATCGTGAAAAACAAAACAAATAAAAAAAAAACACAGCTATAGACCAATCAGAATCAAGCACTGGAATTAACCTTTTTACAACAGGCGACCAATGTCAATGCCCGTTCTAGATGTGTTGTGAATTTTCTGATCAAGCGCGCTCATATAGTGCTGGACTCGGTCGAGACCAACTAGAACATTTGGCAAGACCAATGACCAAGTCCGAGACAAGTCCGAGTGCAAATACCAACGAGTCCAAGACAAGTCCGAGACAATAAAAAAACGTCTCGAGTCCAAGTCCGGACTCGAGTACTACAGCACTAGATAGGTCCTATTTATACCCGTATGCACGTGTGGGTGTGACTCACAATGTAAATCTCACTGGCCATTTTCCATTGGCTCGTTTTGTACCACAGGAGATTGGGCTCCCAGGTGAGACACCATTATGTCAATATCGACGTAAAGTCTCCATTCCCTCCTTCAGAGAACGAGTGTTACAATTGTAACCTTGATGTTTTTATTTTGTACTTAATGGAAGAGGACATATTTCATATCAGAATGGATTATCCCCTAATAGGCTGACATTTGAAGCTAGTTATTAACTACAGGAACATTTACCTTTATTGTTTTATTAAAGGGCCCATAGGTAATCAGCTCTTTCAGTAACTCTCCAGTTCACACCAGATGTTCCATGGGTTTTTACTCCTTGAGTGGTAAAGAAATTACCTCTCAAGACACTGTTTTACATCCTGTTCCTGTTTACAGTATATAATATACTGTTTAACTTGTTCTTATCTGAGTTATAAATTACCTGTATTGTTTTGTAATGACTAGTTTTTCAAGAAAACTAACAATATCTTTACTGGAAAAAGTAACTGTATGAAATCAAAAATCTCATTATATTCCATAAATCTTATGCTGATAATTACCTGACATCATATATTCATTTAAAACAATAAATATCTGTTACAGAAATCTGTCTGGTGTCTAATGATACACAAAAAGGAAATTTTGCCCTTCCAGAAATACTCATGAAGCATGAAAAAAAATCTCAAAACAAATAGTATGAAAAAAGAAGAGGCTGGACCAGCAAGAGAGTGTAAATGAAGGTTTGTTCTTCCTCAAGGAACACCCACACAGGCTTAACGGCAGGTAACAACATCAACAATACTGTACATCATGAATAAATACTCTTAAATATTTTTTATTTATCTATATGTGAATTTATTTATCTGGATTCATTTTTTTTAAAAAAAACAATTATAATTCATTGTAATTTGATGTCTTAAACTATTGTCATCTGCGTCTTGCAAAAGCATTCAAACAGGTGCCATTAATACAGGTAAAGAGTGGAGGACAGAGGAGCCTCTTAAAGAAGAAGTTACAGGTCTGTGAGAGCCAGAAATCTTGCTTTTTTTGTAGGTGACCAAATACTTATTTTCCACCATAATTTGCAAATAAATTCTTTAAAAATCAGACAATGTGATTTTCTGGATTTATTTTCTCATTCTGTCTCTTATAGTTGAAGTGTACCTATGATGAAAATTACAGGCTTCTCTCATCTTTTTAAGTGGGGGAACTTGCACAATTGGTGGCTGACTAAATGCTTTTTTGCCCCACTGTACATATATGCATGGTTTTTGAAAAAAAAAAAGGTCATTGAAATAAGGCATCATAACACGTACTAAACATTTTTTCACAAGGCTTTTGGGAACTGCATATTTTAGTCTAGAGTTTTTGCTTCAAAATGATCAATCTGCCTCATTCTGCCTTCTCGGTCACATGAAATACTGATTTTAATTTTCCAAGACACTTTTTGTTTAGAAAGGCCATATGCAAGGAGGCGTGACTCTTCATGAATAATGCTGTGATTCACACCTGAGGAAATTAAGACCCTGCCCCTAATGAGCCACATAACGAGGCTCAAATCTGTGAGTGTGCTGATAACAGGATCATATCAGCTAGTGTTTTAACGTTAATATAATGTTAACGTTACATTATTAACAGAAAACATGATTTTTGTGATCTCATGCATGCACGTATCATTGCACATCATGTGAAGAACATTTTGTATAAGCCTATTATAAAATTATTATTATTATTATTTAAATTACAGTACTGGTCAAAACATTGAACACATTACTATTTTTAATGTTTTTAAGAGAAATCTCATACTCACCAAGCCTGAATTTATTCGATCAAAAATACAGAAAAAACAGCAATATAGTGAAATATTATTACTATTTAAAATAATGGTTTTCTATTTGAATATACTTTAAAATATAATTTATTTCTGTGATGCAAAGCTAAATTTTGATTCAAAAGCTTCATTGGTGTGGCATTTCACATAGTGGCTAATTAATTTGCAATTTAATACGTTGCTAACACATTTTATTTCAGTATGTATTACATAATTCAGTCAATTTCACTCATCTCAGTAATAGCAATACAGTTTGGGGAAAGCCAATAGGGCATGTTTACTAATGTCAGTTATGTGTAGTAAATGAAACTGTGCATCTGCGCAATTCAAGGGCACACAGAGCATGCAGCGTTCATATTCAAACAGTCTTTGGGCAGTTTAATATTCACAGACACAAATTTATAACGCGAATAGAATAAAGGATTTAAGAATACAGAACTTACCATTCACAATCCTCAGCTGTGCTGACTGTGGGTGTGGCCACATTAGTGGATAATTAGCTGACTAGCAAACGACTGACATCTCTCTCTTTGACTGTTTGTTTTTGATGACTTACTTTATTTAAAACCTGATATTTCAACGTTTCTTTGGACATATGTCTCATGTTTGTGTGCCAAGTATTCACTAAGCAAAGTTACATTTTTAAGTTAAATACAAGGCAAGTAAATGAAGTAATGATTAACACCTGTGCAGATCAATTGACCCTTCAAAAACAGTTTGATTGACAGGCGATCTAACCAATGATAACGCCGAATCCGCCATCTTACCCGACAAAGCAGTCAGGGTGTAACCTATTGTAGATTAAAGTTGGTTAACTTGAAATATTGTGCGTTCTCACATCTTTCTGCGGTTGAAACAACATTCCTTCTGATGTCCATTCATGTTTATTTGATGCTATAAATGAACTAATATGAAGAGATGGTTGGTTCACGAGCCGTTTGAAGGATCTGTCACGTCACATTAAGGAGCCACTATACGGTATTTAGTGTTTAAACTGCTTTAAAAAATTACATTATTTATTGTTTCATGCATTGTCAGTGTCCTCTTTGCTCCGCAATGTATTTTTCACTGCGGGAGAACATAATGTGTGGTGTGAGAGAGCATGGGTTGTCGGGCATTGCAACAGGGGGAGGGTTTTGCGAAGGGTCAATTGTATCACTATGGATAAGTGGATAAGTGGATAAAGTGCCGGCAAAACAGAACAAAGCTATGACTGAACACATGTGACTGAAAATAACATAACAATAAAACTAAGAATGAGTGTCTGTGACATTACCCCCTCCCCAGAAGGCGGGACCTCGTGCCATAACAAAAACAAACAAACAGATGAGGAAGAGTGTTAGTGTGGGGGCTTTGGAGGAGGTCAAGGAGTTGACGAAGGGTTGGTGGAGAGGAGGGGGCAGAGAAGGCAGACAGGCAGAGACACCATGGAGGAACAGATGGTGGGAACATCCAAGGGAGTGATGACAGAAGGAATAGCCAGAATGTGCAGACCCAGAGAATTATAAAGACAACAGCACATGGCGTCACTGATGGAGGGAGCAGCCAATGTGTAGGCGGGATGACCGATGGAGACAAAGCCGATGTCAGGGGATCCCAGGGCAACGTCAGAGGGCCAATGGAGCTGAAACAAGGGGATCAGAGGCTGGAGGTAGAGCCACAGGATCCTCTAGCTCAGGTTAGGCTGGAGACTACACAACCTGAGGCCTCTCCATGCTGCAAGACACCACAGGGGAAGTCGTAGGGAAATAAGCAGAGACAGGGCTGGAGGACTGGCAGTGTTAGATAGTGGAGGTGGGAGAGGGAGGTTAGGTGAGCCCACTGATAACAGATCACATTTTATACAGGACAAAGATTTTGTCTCTAAGCTGGCTAAAACCATTGACGGTGAAGAAAGTGCACATAGATCAGGGTGGGAGGCAGTATTATAGTGCCCCAGTCTATCAGCCTGACCTCCCAAAAGACAATCTCCACCAAAATACGGAGAACGCCTCACAAGGTCTCTGTTTTGTTTATTTGGGAATAGAGAAAGCTCTGTCCGTTTTTGAGTTATTGATGCTTTGTTCAATAAGCATTTTAATAAGGAAGCTCCGCTCCCATCTAGCACTCTTTTCGAGGGATGAGAGTCAGACATCTGCATACCCTGGTTCGGGTCTACCATTTGAGGGGGTGCAATGGCTGTGTATGAAATGTTCTGACCCAACCTAACTGTGATGTACTATTGGGAGTTTCAATTTCTATTGGCTTTCTCGACAGAAGAAAGTCATGTGGAATCGTGTGTTTGCCGAGGCAAGGCATTGATTATGGGTACGCATCAGCAAACATAACCCATCTTTATTCAAGTAAGCAAATCCTTTCTTCGGTTAGTTTGGGTGGTCCTTGCCAGTTCGCTGCTTTAGGCCACTGAACAGACCGATTTTATGAGATTCTATGAACATTATAAAAAAAAAGGATTCAGTTGCTTCCCATCCACCTCATTTTACCAAGGGGCCATGGAATATGTACCCCGCCCTGTTTCTCAGGTTTGCTTTTGCGGTCAAGGCTTACCTTTTGGCTTAGCTTTGTCCCCATGGACGTTCATCTAGTGGATGGATGCTGCTTTGGCTCCTCAGCAACTCCAGGGCATCCATCTACTCAACTATTTTGATGACTGGTTGATTTCAGCCTTATCGGAGGAGCTAGTCCTCAGTCCTTCACTGTGAAAAACATCAAATTAGGCCAACAGCTTTCAGTTCAGCAAGTTTAAAGGCTTCTAGGTATCATGACAGCAGCAGCCGATGCAATTCCTTTGAGTCTATGTGCACATGAGACCTTTTTAGTTCAAGCTCAAGAGCAGAAGTTCCCATCCTCTGACTCATCCTTCCAGAGTCGTAAAATTCATGTTGTGGGCTTTGTGCACTTCAGCTTTGGAAGGTGCCAGGATTCTTCAAAGGAGGACTGACACTAGGGGTGTGTTGCCATCGCAGGTCTCTCACACGCTGGGGTCCAGTTCGCGATGGCTAACCAGAGGCTGTCGATGGCCTTTGGGAGAGCTCTCATTCCTTGTGACTCATAAATTGCCTCGAGATGTGGGCAGTGTATCTAGCTTTGAAATACTTGCTCCATTAGTTGAAGGGCCACCATGTGTTGGTTTGCACATACAACACCTCAGTTGACTCTTATATCTATTACAAGTTCACACCTCATTTTCAGGCAGCAGAACTTTTTTTCCAAGTGATGTCAGAGCTATACTGCACCCCAGACCAAACTATATTCCAAAGTTCCTTCTATGGCCAGTCAGCCAGTTATCTTACAGGCTTTCTTCCCTGCAAAGTCTGCATCTGTTTTGTTCGGTATGTGCTTTGAAAATCTATGTCCACCACTCGTAAGTCCTTCAGGGTGGGACATGTGCTTATTCACAGACTTGTGGGCAGGTTCTTCCCAGGGTATGGCAGAGCTAGTTTTCAAGTTCCCATAGCATCAACTCCATGACGCAGTGTTGAGTTTTCCTTGATATAGGGAAGGTCTCAGGTTATGTATGTAATCCGGTTTCTTGAGAGGGATGTTGTGTTGAGTCGCTGCGTCCCAGGTTACACCTGTACACATGCAACTGTTACCACAGCGTAAACGCCATAATGTCTTGTTGCCCTCTCAGGGAACCAGGTTATATACGTAACCTGAGGCATTTCTTACTCTTGACATCCTTTGCTTAAAACAAAATAATTTATGCCAAATTTTGCATGCCACATTTCAATAAATAGATTACAATATTTAGAATATACTTAAAGCGTGTAATAGGCATTCATGATGTTAAGGAGAAACCCACATACTTTAAAGAATCTAAACGTGGACTCTCACGTGGACTTTTTCAGGAAGAAAAAAAAGTAAAATCAATTCATTTATGAAATCAAACCTATTTAATACAGAAAAGCGTTTTAAATATATACAGAAATTTGGTTGGCTTGAAAAAATGAATTTAAATATTACTTGTGGAGGAATATTAATATATTTATTTTTTAGCAGTTCCATTGCCAAAGAAGTGCTTGCAAAAGGTGTGTTTACAGACTTTTAGTGACTTCAGTCTTTTAAGAAACATCATAAATGCAATCTAATAAATTAAACAGCAATGCTAAACAACCACCAAAAAAGACACATGCATCTTTAACTGCACTGTCATATGAACAATCAATCAGTAACTATCACACTGATTAGTTGTAATTATTTCACTAAATAGAACTGACTCATTAGCCACACCTCATTTTCGTTTGATGATTTTTTATATGGATTCTCAATAATTAACTTCTAAAGAATAAATCAAATGAGAAATATAGAGTACATTTGAAGTTTTACATAACATTTAAAGTTTTACTTAGAAGAACAATGCTATATACATATATATATATATATATATATATATTTATTTATATACATATAAAACTACAACAAAATTGTCTTAAGAGATTCTTTAAATTTGCATAAATTATACCTCAGGAATAATTAAAAACACACAAAAAACAAACATCTGCTTATATATCTTCACATTTTGATCTCCAGGATTTGTAATCCACAACTGTATTTCCTGCATAACATACCATAGCCAGTGAGGCAAATATCTGAAAAGGAAAAAGAACAAAGGAATTTATGATTCAAATGACCAATATACTAATACAAGTAATTAGTTTAATTATGGCACAAAAACACAAATTTATTACAGTAATGTCTGTTTAGTTAATGTCAACAAATGATTTCAGAAAATAATCAGTTGTGGATCGAAAGACATTGCTGCACGGGTGCTATGTCTGTTGTTCATAAGGAAACAAGGGTATTTCTAAACTAATCAGAGAAGTTGTTTTTCATACCGTTGATGCAACCCAGCTGATGAAGTAGTAGCGCCCCCTAATGGCCACATTCAAAGATACGGCACTAATCACAGCTGCTGTCAGGTACAATATAGAGGCGCTGCCATTAAAACATATTCCCTGTGAATAAAGAAGCCTTCAGTGTAATGAATGTTTGATCTATGACCACTTCCTTAACAATTGTGTAACAATTGTGTAGTTTAATTTAGATAAGTTTAAATAATATTTATTCTAATTTACTCACCAGAATTTTCCATGGGATCTGGGGGATCCTGGTGTGGGCCATGGTCAGGTATAAGAGGAAGAGAATGACAGTAAGCACCCAGCAAATGACTGACACAAACATTACCCACCCCAGTGCAGGAACATGGAGGTACTCCGTCCCACCAATCAAAGTCCACACCAGAAGTCCAAACACCTGAGATTGAAGATGGAGACTGACTGAAAATGCACTGAAACAGCACTGTTCTTTAGATAAAGTGACAATGAAAGTGATCTAAATCCAGCTATAATAAAGCAGATAACGGTATCAAACATGATACCTGTAACAAAGTTCTTAAAAACGGGAAGAAGGAGGCGGGAACCGGCGAACATTCAGCAAACTTTTTAATAATAAAATAAACAAACAATGAAACGAAAGTAGAAGATAATAACAAAATAAAACACAACATAAAATCCAGGCCTGGTCCTCTCTCGTCCTTCACTGTCGTCGCTCCTTTATGCTTCCGGAGCTCCTCCGTGAGAGATACGAGACCGGTGCGCCGAGCACCTGAAGCTCGTTAACACTCGCGTCACCGGCCTCGCGCCGTTCCCTCACGGCTCTCGCCCGCCCTGCTCGTCACATACCCCCATCGCCCCTCGCAGGCCAGGGGGTACCCACGAGGCTGCGCCTACTCCCCCCGGGGGCCAGTCTCGGCGGCCACAGCGCCTGGGGGTAAGGACAGACGAGACGAGAGAAAAGGAGACGGAAGCACAAGGAGCGACAAGGACGAGAGAGTGGAGAGAGGAAAACAAAACAAAAAAAAAAATTCTTGGTCCGGCTCCCCGACACACTGCCGCTCGGTCCTCAGCCCGCCGAGAGGCTCTTCCTCGCGGTGCCATGCGATGGCACTGGACGCTCGGTGGACGGCCCGATCCTCCTCCGCCCCCTGGCGGCCGGCGATGGCTCCTCCGCATGAGGGCAGCCGGCAGCGAGCCCGCCGTTCCCTGCTCCTCCCCGCTCCGGCGGCAGGCAGCAGGCCTCGGCCCACGGCGGACGGCGGCTCCTCCCCGTTACGGCGGCAGGCAGCAGGCTTTGGCCCACGGCGAACGGCGGCTCCTCCGCTCCCTCCTGGACGGCTGCCACCCCACCTCGTCCCAGGGGCGCAGCAGCGAGCTTTCCGTCCCACCGATTTCTCACTCGCTTGCTCCAGTACCACCGCTTCGGGCAGCCACTCGCGGTCTTCTCTCCCGCGCTGCCCGACCTCCTCAGCACCGCGATCCCCCTCAGCAGCGAGGGCTCTTCGACAGCATGTCCCTCCTTCCTCCCGGGTTTCGGCACCAGTGTAACAAAGTTCTTAAGAACGGGAAGAAGGAGGCGGGAACCGGCGAACATTCAGCAACTTTAATCATAAAATAAACAAACAATAAAACGAAAGCAGAAGGGCGGCAGTTCCTCACGGCGACTGCCGCCCACACAAACAAAATAAAACACAACATAAAATCCAGGCCTGGTCCTCTCTCGTCCTTCACTGTCGTCGCTCCTCCTTTATGCTTCCGGAGCTCCTCCGTGAGAGATACAAGACCGGTGCGCCGAGCAGCTGAAGCTCGTTAACACTCGCGTCACCGGCCTCGCGCCGTTCCCTCACGGCTCTCGCCCGCCCTGCTCGTCACAATACCATTTTTAAGCCAGCATCGTGGGTTCGAATTTGAGGAAATGCATCTGATCATATGTATGCCTGCCAAATGCTTAAGTTTAAATACAGATAATCACCAACTAATTTTTTTTTTAAAATATGAAAAAGAGCTATAAAATAAATTTTGACAAATAAATAAATAAATAAAAACAATGACAATTATGTTCTCTAAGCAGCAGATCAGGGCCTTTCTACCACTCCTTTTTAACACCATTTTAAAGAGACTTCCCACCCTCCCTTCCTGTTATATACAGCCAAAGAATTTCTCACTGTGTGCTTGATTTTACAGGAAAAAATTATTTTGAGTTTAGGAGACAGAGCTGGCTGTAGATAACGGCAGGAAAGGGAATGCTTGAATTTGACTCAAAGCCTTGGTGGAAGGAAGAAGAACAATACAAGCCGAAAGGAAGAGTTTGTTTCCCAACTGTTTTGGTTGGTCCTCTTCCTCCCTTTCCGTAGTGAGTAAGCATCTTTATAACCAACAAAAAGTATTAAGTTTTGTTGTTCCTATTCACTACATACTGTAGTTGTGAAAACATAAGTTTGCTTAACTGTATTGAATGTACATTTGGTATACATTTTAAATCATTATGTTTTAGTAATCTTTAGTCATGCTTTGAAGAAGTAGACTTATTTTGATGTGTTGACTAACATAATAAAACACATAAAGTACTTCTTTCTAATTTCTTCGTTCTAAAAGTCTTAAGCACTCTTAAGTTCAGCTGCATTATAAATGTAATACATTCGTTGTCATTTAATTAGCCTATAGTTTGCAATCAAATGTTTAATGGAGTCTATTATTTCTGAAATAAGTGTTTTTTTTAAATAAAGAAAAAAGAAAAGAAAAAGTATTTTAAGGTGTAGTCTACTTTTTCTTCATAAGTGATTACTGATTACTGAGTTAAACTGAAATAAAAGACCAGTTTCACTTTTACAATATCAAAAGATGCAGCGATGCTCTGCTGGAAAATGGAAAGTGGAAACAAAATTTGTGACAAAAGTCTTCTAGATGCCAATCTATGAAGATCTAATGAAGATCTAGTCTTCATTACCAATCTATGTTTCTTTCATTCTAATTTATAACACTGCAATATGTTTGTTTCATCACGTTACTTAAAAGTAGGCTATTAGGATAGACCTATCAAAATAACTTTAGATTTTGAACTATTGAGGTTGCACTTTCACGGCATACTTACGATTTCTCCAGCCATAAAAATGCCACACGCAGAACGAATAAAGTTCCCATCATAAGCCAACTTGGAGTGTGACAAACCTAAACTCTCTGTATTGGAGCTCCTGGTTCTGTCAGTACCGCTGCTGTCAATGCGGGACTCGGAGTCGACCTCCATTCTAACGGAATTACCAAAAAAAAAAAAAACTTCCCGAATGAGCAACGAAATGATCCTAACTCCTACAGGAAATGAAACATACGCTACTATGGTGAAGGTTTAATCCATTCGTGAAAGAATCGTTCTTTTGAGTCGGATCTTTTCATCTGTTGAATCGGTTTAAAAATCTATCAGAACGATTAGTTCTTCAAACGGACATAATTTCGACCGGTTCTCGAGCTAACCTCACGTCTCTTGGACAAGACTATACCTCATGTAAATTAAGACAGTCTCGTGAAGCAAAAACAGAGCAGTTTGTTGACTGAGTTGAAGGTTATTCTAGTGCTTTGCCTGCATGTAGTCGTTCACAAACTGAATGCAGACTTTTTTAATCGGCAAACTATATGGTAGACTTGATTTTTTTTTTCTTTTATTTATTTATTTAGGCTATTTATTGGTAAATACTGTTCTTTTTACTCGTTGTGTTCAAATGCATAGGCATATTTGTACCGAATAAACTACATGCTATTACGCAAACGATTCTTTTAACCAGTTTGAGCAATTGTAACCGATTTAAAATAGTGATTTATTATTCGCGAATCGAGCATTGTTGTAGCATATTATTTCATATAGGTCTAAATTGTACCATATTTCTGTTAGCTGCTGAATCAACAACATTATGAATTAGCACAAAGTCATAGCCTGCAATAGACAGAAATATGTGCTTACAAATGCCTGATTGCTCCTGTTCGCAGCAATTATAGCTATAGGCTACCTATTGCTATTACTGAGTTACAGAGCAACGATAAAACGTGACAAAAATTAATATTCACAAGCCAGTCATTTGTCATGTGTAAGTATCACTGTCATGACCTAATTAATATTAAAGAGACACGTTTTGGCAAATTAGAAATGATAATTTTGCTATTGGTGGAAGCGAACCCAACGCCAGAAGATAGACTTCATGTGGCTTCAGGTGCATTAACATCACGGGCATCGTCATCTGAGGCAACTGAGACAGCACAACACAAATTTGAGACACAAATTAGGTATTAGGCAAGGTTTTTTTGCCACAAGAGGGCAGCAAATCCAAAGAAGTTGCTTGTCAAACTACGGCACTGAGAGCTTCATCTATGACTGAATTATCTGAATTAAGGCTATGGCCAGTATTTTGGTACTAACCAAATGTTTATTTATTTATTTATTTTTAAATATAACTATATGCCTACTATTAATTGTGTTATTTGTAATATCTTGATTTCACACAATATTTTGTCTCATTACAAAAATAGTAAAATATAATTTAATCTAAAGAGCAACATTCAGACAGTCATTACATGACATCGCTATGGTACATCAAATTCAAATAATATTTTCTGTTATAATGTATATAATACAGTCACCATAAACCTATTATTTGATGGGATGGCTGGTAGACCTCATCCTTTCTGCCAGCTCTCTACATCAAAGGTTTGCTTTCACTTTGTTGATCTGATTTTTTATTTATGACTAAACAAACCTGAAAATGCCATGAAAGCATCTTGCCCAGCTGTGTTGCTATACCCGACTAATAAAGTCTGTTACAGGCAATATCAGTGAATGGGATCTAGATGATGAAGTAAAATATATTATTTGAGACTCAGAATACAGCTGTTAATACTCCATAAAGAAAAGAGCAAATATTACAATCCTAGAAAGGAAATAAGATAATCAAATAGAATTGATTAAATTATTATTATTATTATTATTATTATTATTAAATTTAGAAATTCAGCATTTGATTGGAAATAAATTAGTTGATCAATCCATAATCCAGTTAATTCAATGCTAGATTTGTTAACCAGTGAGCTTAAAATAAAATTTTATTTATGAGGCTATATATAATATTTCAATCAAACTCTAGTTTTATTTCTTGAAATAAGATTGCCATTCCTGGGGGAAAATATTGGCAAAATAAGATGTCCATTGCTCAGCTCCCTGTGTGTGGCCTGTTCGTCTCAGTAACCTCTATTTATTAATTGTTGTTCACAGCGGTTGCCATGTAGTCAGTTGTAAAGGTTATGCTTTCGATAAATGCATGGTTCCACAGAATGTAATTAAGTCATCTTAGGAGGAGACGTGCTGTGAGACTCAGGCTGGGGTAATGCTTCAGTGGCAGCCATGTTTAAGACGCATGAGTTTTTTCAATAGTTTAACAGAAATGAGGGTATTGGTTATTGCAAATGTAACTAAATAAACAGACCACACAGATTATATAAACATTAATTATATATTACATTGTATTTTTTTTTCTTATTTTTTGGTAACACTTTATTTTCACATTGTGTCATTGTTACATGTATTTACCATAGTAATAGCTATAAATTATGCATAATTACTAGCAACCAACCCTAAACCAAACACTAACCGTAATCCTTTAGTAAGTACATGTAATTAACTGTCATTACTCAGTACTTAAATGTGTAATTACACTGTAATACTGACACCTTAAAATAAAGAGTTACCCTTTATTTTAAGGTGTCTTTGTTACCCTGTAATTACACATTTAAGTATTGAGTAATATTAAGTAACTACATGTACTTAATATAGGGTTAGGATTAGGGTTTGGTTTGGTTTAGGGTTAGTTGCATGTAATTATGCATAATTTATAGTTATTATAGTAACTTCATGTAACATATGTAACTGACAATGACGTGTTACACACTTTATTTGTGTCCTTGTTACATGTTACATGTAGTTACTATAGTAATTACTTTGCATTGTCCATAATTCGCACCCTAACCCTATTGTAAATGTATGGTTAATTATTATTACTCGATGCTTAAATGTGTAATTAAACTGTAACATGGACACCTTAAAATAAAATGTTACTTTTTTAAAATTTTCATTATGTTACAATACATTTTCAAAAAACTCCATCACAGACAGACAGCCTTAAAACTGTCATCTGTCTAAATTTGAGAGTCTAGGTCTATGGTTTCGTGTTTGTCACGTGTTCTTTATTCTGAGACAGACTCCATGAGAGTAGCAAGGTTGAAAGTTCAATGTCACATACTTTTGCTTTGTACTTTAATTGTAGCTAATGGCAAAGTCAGGATGTGTGCATACATACTGTAAAGATCATTAATTGACCATCCTCATGTAATTCAGGTTATCATTTTCAGAATATAGTATTTTCCCCTCAAATTTAACGAACACGCACATTATTGAGAATTGGATCTGCATTATTGTTTTCTTAGAAATATGATCAATTCAAATGAGGAAACTAAAGCAAATAATTAAGCTAATATTTATGAGATATTTTTCATCATTTTGTTTTTTTGTTTTTTTTTAATCTACTAAGCATGTTTAAATTTATATTTGCTAATGATGATGTTTGTGCTTGTTCAATGTTAATATTCAGTAAGAATGGGAATGTTGATAACAACAACAACAAATGAGTGTTCTGCGTTATTGTATTATTGATAGTCAGAGGCACCAGGAGGGCTGATTGTTCTTATTTTTAAGAAGAAAGTCTACAGCTTTGTCTATGAATACTTCAGGGGCCGTATACTGATAAATAAGCCTCATAATGCAGGGATTGTTACTGAGATAATAGCCAAGACAGTCAATAGGACTGACTGTTATGAGTCTTTAAATCAACAGAGCTGTCTTAACCTGTGGGATTTGTTTATATTACAAAAGTACAGTAGTCAATACTAAACTCTGATGCTGAATCCATGCATCACCCACTAATTACCAGATCTGTGGAGTCTCTGTGTATTAAAAAAAGATCTAGATCAGATTATGATCTCCTAAGCCTTTAAAAAGATGAGTAGGTGCTGGGAGTTTCTCAGCATAAATGCACATCAGAGAGAGAGAGAGAAGGATAATCTCATCCACAATCAAACAAATTTTGAATGGATTGTAGGCTATATATATATATATATATATATATATATATATATATATATATATATATATATATACTAGACTCACATCTCACATCTAAACATGCTCAGAACAATCAGTTATTCTGTTTGATGGTGTTCTATCACGGGAACTCACTACAGCATCCATTTCAGTGTCCATTCACTTTGAGTTTTATCCCTTAATTCCAAGTCAAAGGGCTGTGCTTTCGCCATTGAGCCAGAGTCAAGAAGGGTCAAAGGTTAAAAGGGGGCTGTTATAACCGTAACACTGTTGCAATCAAATATGAGAATGCAAACCCTCTGTAACTTTAGCTAATAATTGCAACAATAACAACAAATTTAAAGTTGAACTTTTTCAAAAGAGTCTCAGGAAATGAAAGTCCTTCATCAAGAATTGCTAAGTGTCCTTTAACGCTCAGTCTCTCCATTACCCCAAACCTAATGATGACTCTTGAGGATGGTCACATTCAAGATGGAGTCCTAGAGGTAGATGAAAATCAGATCTCTCCTTTTGCACTTTTCAGCCATGAAAATGGTTATCGTGCCACTGTAAAATCCTTGAAGCGAAATTGAAAAAGAAAATGAAAGCGGCTGAATTATCTTTTTTTAAAATCATGAATGAAGGGTCTTTCATGGTCTCTGGAGCAAGAAGGGAGTGTGTTTGAAGGAAGAGGGGGATGGTGGGTCTGCATTAAGACATTCTCATCCCTGATGAATCTCCCTGCTGCCTTTTATTTCCTTTCCTCTTCACCCAGGCTCCGACGCGATGGTAAGCCGCTCGGAGAATCATTGAAAGGGTGAACGAGGAGCCAACACCGAAGGGATTAATTATTTCAGTGTCTAGGACCGGGCCGGATTTACCAAACCACTCAGAGACACAGGCAAATCCTCTCACCTCTGTATGAGAACAACATACATGCAAACATTTCAATAGGAGTCCAAAGAGGAGCAGAGGACCATGGGAAAAGACACTGCGATATGCCCATGGTTAGTTTACATCTGCTCAGCCTTGGAACTGCCGGATATAATCAATGCTTCCATTTGTATGAAGAGCAAAAAGAGTAAAGAAATCCATTCTGACCACAAACTGACCATGAAGACAGCTGATCTGAGACTTCAATCAAAGTTCAATCAAAGTGGCTATAACCTGTTCAGGCAAAAAAAAAGAATCCATGTCTGACTCCTGGTCACCCATATTTGCAAAGCTGTTTCTACTTAGTTTGAAAAGAACTTTGCAAAGAACCATTATAGCAGTGCCACAAGATCATCTTTGTTTCTATGTAATGAATTAAGTACAGATATTTGTAAATAGAATAAATACAATACAATATAGCCGGAAACTAATTAGTTCGGAAGCAGGGTAAGTTTTGTGTGTTGGCTAAACATCTAATCTGTTTTTATCTAGTAAATAACTATATCATTTTTCTATGACACAAGTGAGAACCATTTTATTATTGTTTCATTTATAGATTAGATTTTTCCCCCCCAGAAGAAATTACCAAAAACAGACTGCCTTTCAAAAAAAAAAAATGATTTAATAATTGGTGCAATGGAATTTTCCAATAATAATAATGTTAATTATTAATATATGTATTATTCATTATTATTTTGTACACACCATATATATATATATATATATATATATATATATATATATAGAGAGAGAGAGAGAGAGAGAGAGTGAAATATTCCAAAATTGCAACATGTTTTTTTTTTATTATTATAAATCAATATTATTTTTTTCTATTAATACAACACATTACTTTGTAATAATAAAGTAAATACAATGGTGCAATTTTGCTTTTACTCATCATATCTTTTTCATAGTTCTGTGTGCCTACATGAAAAGGAAGCCTTGAAATGTGTACTAAAACAATCAATTCACAGAAATCATAAAACATAGATTCATCCATTTTTTTTTTTCATGGTACAAATAAAACATTCCTGGGAAGCACTCTGATTTGAGTGTCAGTGATGTGCCTGTGTAGAAGTCAGGGCCCTTGGCTGGGGCCCATTTCACAGTGCTAATGTATTTCACCCAGCTCAGTATGATCCACATCGCCGCAGGTAATCCATGTCAGCTGCCTCATTTATACTGGCCTGATACTGGGGACCTTCTCAGAACGTAACAATCACACTGGAAAACCAGGCCAAACTACCACTTTCAATAACATGCCAATGTTTTATGCCAAAGCTACATTATAAATCTGTACTGATTTGATTTATCTGTTTATTGATTGGCTGCAGTTTTACTGAAATGTTCTGACAAAATTCAGGTGTTTATTGGGGGAGGGGCGGCTTCATAAATTTATTTATAATTTTAAACAAAACACTGGAGCAGTCTGTAACCCCACCGTCAAATATGAGTACATGAGAATGAACAGCAGAATGAAATATTAAAGTGAAGTTTTGATTGACAACATTCATTATATACTATTCACAACAAGGTGTTATTAAAATATTCTTCAAGATATTTTTGTGCGCTCAGGTGTTTAATAATTCTCATGGTTTTGTAATAATTCTCATGGTTTTGTATCGTGTTCGTATGTGCCTATTAATTATAGATTCATATAGTATATGTTTTTGACACCGCCCTCTGCCCAACCTCTGCCCTGCTGAGCATTCAGAGCTCAAATCTATTCTCCTAAACGACTCCTTGCTGCCAGAACAACACACACACACACACACACACACACACTTTCCGCCCTCCTCCGCAGTCACTTGTCAGCTAAACCAGATGTCGCCTCATAATTGGCTGATGTGGGCACCCACAAAGGCGAAGACATTATTACACACACACACCAGACGCCGTTGCACCCCACCCCACATCCCAGCATATTCTTCCCTACCCAAGCCCAAACAAGCTTCCTACGCTACAATAAATAAAACCGTCTCACACCGGCAATTATTTAAGCCTGCCGAACATCAACGTGAGAGAGTGATAATCAAGCCGAATACGATTCAGTCTGAGCAAAAACAAAGCTGGGGCGAGAAATAAAAATGGCGGAGGTAGTTGTGGGAAATGGGGAGCAGGTCTGGTCTGTGGTTGCATTGGTGGATTACTCCCTGACACAGAGAGAGCATATCTAATCAGCATTCCTGAAACTGAGCAGGGGTGAGAAAATAGATCCCAGTCTTAGTACTGCGGCCCCCCTGCTGTGCTACCTGTCAAAGCCAATATTTCCCCTTCAGCTCCCCACAACAAGACCACATTTACCTCCTTTCATTTATTACCCATCATTCCTCCCAACAAATTCGAGCACCTGCTTAACATGTTTGCCAGTTGTAATTGGATAGAAGTTTGACTTGGTATTCTGGATTGTTTTTGATGGTATTTTAGTGGTATTTTTTAATAGAGTATGGGTCCTGGTATGTAGTATGTGGTGCGATCTGCGAATTTGGCAAAAACAAAAGCTGGTAAGGGATATTCCAGAATATGGCGAAAGGTCAGAATCACACACCTACATAGAATCGAGGAGAGCGGTAGAGAGAGAGGTGGCTAAATTTCATTATGTTTTGGCAGGATATTCCTATAACTTACTGGGGATACATTCTCTCTGTGTTATGCAGCGAAAAAATCATTTGCATTTTTTTTTCCGCAAGTGTGAAGTATCAAAGGCGGGCCCCTGCTGAGCAGCGAATAGACAGAGCTGGCAGAGGCATGAATTTTTCAGCAGCTTTCGCCCTCCCTTTCTCTCTCTTTCTCTCTTTTCCTGTCGGTTCAGTCGATACGCTGCGTGGACGAGAAGCCCAGGCTGCATGCGAACTAGCCGAGCTGCATCCCCGGAATTCCACCAGCTTCGTGAACTGGTAGCTGAATACCAAATTGAAAGTAGATGTGTAAATACAATTCTTGTGAGTGTTTCTTTACTTCCTCAGAAGTGATTATCCGTGGCAGCAGATGTGATAAATCTGGAAATCTTTCATATGTTTACCTCTTTTCCACCGCTGGGGACACACAGTATTTGCCAGTTTGTTTCAGTCGTTCACATTAATTAGGCTTCGGTTTCAGTCAAATCCCACCCTTAAGAACAGGGTGAAGGAAATGTTTTGACTCTTGTAGAACAGACTTGAGCTTAGCTGTAGATTTTTAATCAAGGGGGATCTGAGGATGTGGCCGTGTTCTACATCTGAATACAAGTGCAGACGGAGGAGCTAAATCTCGACGCAAAAGAAAAACTGCTTTTCAACTTTGTTTTCATTATTAATATAATATTGTCCTTGAAATAAATGTGGTTTATATTGTCAAATCAAACGTGGGCAATGTTAGCATTTAGGAGTTTATACTTTAATTTGTGTTAAGAGTCCTAACAACAAAGCTTATATATTAAAAGTCCTGGAAGAAAAAAATAAAAAATAAATAAACCTATTATTATTCATATTTATTAAACAAATATATCAGTATTCAAAAATAAAATAAATATTATAAATTATTATAAATTAAGAATAATAATAGTTATTGTAATAATTATCATAAAAATACATTATTATTATTAATTATTATTATAGCTTTTGTTGTTGTTGTTGTTGTTATTATCACAAAAAACAATGATTCTTAAATATGAGCAACAACTGTGCCTAAAGCGTTTAAATAATTAAACATAATTAAATAAATAATAAATAAATAATTATAATAAACATTTTTAAGTTTAAATACATATTAAATTATTATTTTTATTATTTTTATTATATTTTTTGTTATTTTATTATTTTTATATTATTGTTGTTGTTGTTGTTATGACAAAAAATCTCATCAACACTTATTAATTATGAGCAATACTGTGTCTAATCTCTACTATTTACTCTGTGCCTAATCTCTAATCTCTCCTAATCTACTTCTCAAAGTACTGAAATTTTAATAATTTTTAATTTTTAATTTTAATAGCAATATAACACACACACACACACACACACACACATATATATATATATATATATATACACATAATACACAGATATCATGAATTAATGAATGAGTGAATGCATAAAGAAAATCATGATTATGCACAACTAATAAAGACTTTTAGTTTTCATACAAAAATGTGAAGTAACACGCATGCAAAGTGTTCAGGTCATAAATGAATGATCATTGATATGGGAGTGTTTAGGTTTATACATAGGCTATTCATCTGCAAACGTACCATACAGCTATTTTGAGCACAACTAATGTCTTTAGGGGATCATGCTTGATCCTGCAGCCGTCTACCTGTTTCTAATCAGCTGTTTTCAGCACTGCTATCAATTTGCAAGTAATGTGTTTCGGAGAAGTCTGGCAGGTAAGCTCAAAGACATTTCCATATTGTTAACTTTAGCACAGAAGCGTGCAAATTCCCATGCCTGCAAATATTGTTATTCCGAGCAAAACTGCCAGGCCTATTTATTACAGCAAATAATTGAATGGTTCTGTTTAAAAGGGGCTGGTGACTTATGCTGTAAAAAAAAATTAAAGGCTGCACACCAGAACTCCATGTCAGTGTCACACAGCTGGGGAAAAAAACCCAAATGCTTCTAAATGGAAAGTCCCGTTTAGAGGTAAAACATCACTGCTGCTCAGAAACTGTTATTATTGCCCGTCTTCCATACTCTAGGGGCCAAAAACTAATATTATCCTGGATCGGAGGCTAAGCACTGTATTATTGAGGCATCTCAAAAGCATGATAACTCTATTTATTAAGCATGTTAGTGAGCATACCAGTAATAATCCAGAAATTGAATGTCTTCTTTTTCAATACAAAACATGGGAAATGCATTAAATGACCAAGATTGAACTGTAAAATAAGACTCTACCACTTCTAGCCCCCACACCCCATGGTATTATATTTCTATATTTCATTGCATGATTGCTTTGACAGATCAGACATGCCTAATTGTGTGTGTTAATGCAGACATATGAACTATGTGCTTGTTTTGGGCACATATCACCTTAGGCACATTGCCAGTGTGTTAGAGTGAGCTCAGGAACCTTGCAGTGATGGAGTGAGACATGAAAGAAAGAGAGCCACTTAAGATACGGATCTTCCATATCCTCTCCTGCAGCACTTATATCTGCCATTATCAACTTCTAATAGAGCCATCGACACTATCTCAGTGAGAGGAAATGTCATTTAGATGTGTTTAGAATCACATTAGGGTACACAGTGAAGGTGCAAGCATTAGGATTGAATGACGGGGCTGTCTCTGTGTGGCTGCACTGCTCCACTAATGTTTACAGCCCCTAGGGAACTAAGGTGATGGTGGTATCCTTCCTCAATGTTTTAGGGCCCTAATGGGCTGTTCTGTCACCGGTGCAGCTCGACCTGCCTGCTACTGATAAGAGTTTTCAAAACGGCAAAGGACCAATGTGCCCCAAAGTACCAGGAGCTCAGGAAATGGAGCCAACAGAGCTTCACCCAAAAATATAAATTTTGCGGTGAACTATCCCTTTAAATAATTTGTGAATATTTCAGAACCCTTGCAAGTTTGTGTTTGTGAATGTCTCTTCTGTATTTAATGTGCATTGAATGTGCACTTGTAGTGTACCTCAAATCTTAAAAGTATATTTTTAGAAAAACTGTAATCGCAAATAAAAGACTAAGAGACAAACATGCACACTTAAGTACAGTTTTAAAGAGTGCACTTTTTAAAGCATTTTATTTTAATAAAATTGTGTCATGTGAAGTACACTTAATTAAAACTTAAGACTTATGCACATGTAAAGTACTGGATTATAATTTTAACTGTAATGTGTTATTTTATATTTCATTTATTTAAAATTTACTAAATGGCAACTTCATCATTACAAATATATGTGATTATATTAAATGATATAATAAAATTTACATGACATACAGGTTTTAATAGAATTACATGTTTTACAATAAATGCTTGTCATTATAAGTCTTTAAACATATTTCAAAGACAATAAAAGTAATTATGAAATTACATATAAAGATATAGGCTACTCAAGTCCTATTTGCATTTAATATAAATTTAATTCCCTATTATAGTTTGAACTGTAAATTCAGTATATTCTTTTGAAGGATAGTAAGTAGTCTTTTTAGTAAGAATAAGTACACGCTAAAGTGTACTTCTTTTTCACAAGGGTATCCTGAAAGCAATGTAAAATCTAGTTAAGTTACAGCTTGTTTGTTTTTTACAATCACTAGGACATGTTTCTCAATACTTAGGTCACTTTTTAAAAACTCTCAACTTGGCACAGCAGTTAATTTCAAATTCAAAATGCACTCAAACTACCAAAACACTTCATACATGTCTCAATTCTTCCACAACCCCACAAAACAATTACCTAAAAAACACTAACAACGGGTATCATTATACAGTGTTTTCTTTTGTAGGTTTGTAAGTTTCTTTACAAAACAAGAATGACACAGCATGATCCATGTTTTTAGTTAAAATACAAGAATATTCCCCTTGTGTACAGACGGTAATGAAATTGAAAGACTAACTAGACTAGACTAGACTAGACAAGACTAACTGTTTTGATGTAGTAGTTCATTTTTTAGATTTGGAATATATTTCAATATATTACTGTAGAAATGTAGCAAATTACTGTCTTATTCAGTTTTGTATTATTTTAGGTTGTGAACTTAAGTTTAACAATTAAGTTCAACAGTTAAGTTTACAAGAGTATATACACATATGCAAATTGGCCTATGGGTACATGGTGTTTGTGTCTAAGTGAGAAATGTATTCATGTAATTTGAAAGATGTAGTCATTAAACGTATTTTATGCCAAAGAAATGATATGTAAATAATTGTAAACAGTTAGCATTTAGCATTGCATAGACTGCTGTTGCTGCAAAACTTTTGAAATGTGACCTAGCAATTGTAAAAAAATAAATAAATATAATGAAAAAAAATTAATAAAAGGAAATTTGTGATATATATCCTTCAAAGAGTGATTCTGTTTTAAAAGCTTTGGAAAAATGTTCTGAAAAAACAGTCATTATTTCTGCAATTCCACTAATGGTGAAAAAATACACTTCAACTTACTGTGCTTTGCAGTTACACAGAGACTGGTCAATGCTTTGTTATCATTTCAGCTCAAATCACAAGAGAATCATACACATAAAGAAACATTTCACTTCATTATAACACACAAAGTAAACAAGACAATAATACTGTGGTAATTCCTGAGCAAATTTTAATTTGCCCAGATATCCACCAGCTGAATGTCAGACTAATGCAATGGCAGTGTCTGTCAGAAACCAGACTGGCCTTTCACCACCAAAAAATGTCAAGTATAAGTGCCAGCTGAGATTGTCTGGAAGATGATGAGTGCCTGTGTGAGTGTGTCTGTGTCTGTGTGTGTGTGTGTGCGTGTGGGGTGGGGTGAGGGAGGTGTGTTTGTGTGTTCTTGTACATATGGTTTATGAGGACACAAATGTGTTTAATGACATAGGTATTACGTAGGCTTAAACATATGTAAACATGGCTTCCCGTGACCTTGTAAACCAAATAAACCATTTGGTTTACAAGTTTTTTTATTATTATTATTTAATTCAAGAAATGGTGAAAGTTTTCTGTTATGGGTAAGTTTAGGGGTAAGTTAATATAAAGGGATAGAATATACAGTTTGTACAGTATAAAAACTATTACCCTTATGGTGAATCCCCTTAAACCACATACAACTGAGTGTGTGTGTGTGTGTGTGTGTGTGTGTGTGTGTGTGTTCACTCAGGGAGCTAGGAAAAAATATCATCATGCTATACAGACCCATTGGGACTTGGCTGTATTTACAATACACTCTTGGTCTCATCTCCACATCCTGCCATATTGATTTATTACAAAAAAAAAAAGAAAAAAGAAAAAGCCAGAAAAAAATCCCTCTCCTTGATGATATTCAGTCAAACTTGCTGCAGTGTTTGACAGTTCTCTGTCACCTGTTTCAAATATTTATAGACATGTTGGAAAACCTCATTTAAAAAGTGAAGAGTTCTCGGACAAGTTTATTTTTGGCTTGTATTGAGCCTTTTAAATACACTGACCATATTCTGATACTCAAAACTAATTACTCTAAACTTGACAAAATGTCAAATTGTTCATCTTGATTTTTTTACTCATTCAACAAATAAGATTCAATATGGGATTGTTGGATCCTGGAGCTCATGAATTTGACACTGACCTTCTCAAGCTATTGAACACCTGTTTATCGTTCTACATAATGATTTTTGACAAAGAGAACAATGACAGAGGACAGTCATCCTCTGAACAATGCCTGTTGTGTTCTTTTCAGCGTAAAAGCCAAAAGGATTGTGGGGGGGTTGGGGGGTGGTTTGCCCCACACTAGGAAATCACACAGGGCTCCCAGGACTGGATCAAAAGGAACGGGTGGTGCTTTGGTCAAAATCGTGTCCCTTTGTCATTGCACTCAATATATGCAGAGAAAAGACCAGGATTGCAAAAGTAATTTAATTAAATTTCACCTGGAAAAGTAATTTTTATTGAGATTTTACAACCACTTTAACCACATTTTATCTAGAGGTGTTTTTTTTTTTGTTTGTTTGTTTTTTTTACCATTGATTTGACACAAAACATGTCAATGCAATTCAGCGCTACTGGTGTGATTCAAGGGATGCATTCCCAATAAATATGTGATAAAAAGTATAAATGAAATGCCAGTATTTATTCGTTATCTGTCATGTTTTCTTCAGAAAACAGATGATGTTTCACCGAAGGACTGATTTTCATGTTACCCTTTTGAAAAAGTAGTTAGCTATTCAAGCTACTAACCAAAAGGAAGCTATTGAGATCTAAAGAAATTCTGAATCATTAAAATTAGAAAATGCCATATGTTACTCTACAGTTATTTTATGCTACTATATTTTTATTTGTTTGTTTTTAAATAGGAGCTACTAAAATGTAGTCAGTCAAAATGATTGGATGATTGTCCCAGGGAAGATTGTAACACTTTTAACACGTTTGTAACCCACCCAATCAAATTTACTTCAAATTGAAGCTGCTTTGAAATCTACAACCTATCACTAAACTGTGTAAATTAAGTTGATGTAAAACTAGTGCCATAGCTGCAACCAATTATAAATAAAGTTTGCAAAATATTTTTTTTGCAGAAATACTAAAGAAAAACCATTTTAGGTTCCTCAAAGTATATTTTAGTAAACAGTTCTTAAAAGAACACCCTTTTTTGTATGAAGATCAGTAATATTAATAATCTAACTTACCTTTTTCAACTATAAAGAACCTTTTGTGCATTGGAAAGTCCCCATAAATGTTAAAGGTTCTTCACGGAACCATAGACGCCAGTAAATAACCTTTAAAACACTATTAGAAAACGTGTACATTTTAAATTTTGTTCATGCATTTATTTTTCTTAATTAAGCATATATGCCAATGTTAACTGTTATTTTATACCAACATCTATTCAACTCCAGACACGAGCCTATTTAATTGCATGATTTGTTGGAGGCAGTGTTAAGTGGTTCCAACTATATTGAGTAATTTGTACAAATAACATAAAATTTTTAAGTGTAGTTTACTTAATAATGTTATGTTTATTACATAAGGTGAACACATTTATTGACTTAATTTACCTCAATTAATTAACTATTTGCTCTCAAAAATTAACTCATTAAACAAACTCAATTGAATTGTGAGCAGAAATTCCATCCTAAACATATATGAGTAGTATATGAGCGCTTACAGCCTAAACAATGACACCAACCTTTTGCTTAATGGTAACCACAAAATTCAAAAACATTACAGAAACTCCTCTAAATATCCAACATAAATGAATGTTAAACATTGTTTAGTATTTTCATACGGAAAAACAGCTAAAATAACACATTAATCCTTAAATTTACTCTCCTAATGCAGTCCCTTGCAAAGTATGCTGGGAACTATATGGATCCACTGGCCAGTTAGTTATGTCATTATTTTCTCCGTTTTACTTAGCAATGTTAAGTTGACTGAACAAACACTTATTAAGTAAAGCTGACGATACTCGTTTTTGGTAGAAACGACTCAGTTAAATTAAGTTCATGTGGATAAATGAGTTTTTTAAGTAATGTGAAGAAGGATGGTTTAAGTGAAACTAACTACAGTGAAAATTCATGTTTTTGAGTGAAGAAAATAGGGAACAAAAACAAGAAACGTGAGCTGGAAATTGAAAAACCTAACAGAGCCAGTATGTGTGACTCACTTTCACAGTTGCGTCCAATGTTGCGTTTTCTTGAGTCTTTTTAGGTGCTGG
This sequence comes from Zacco platypus, assembly GCA_038088235.1. Lineage (NCBI taxonomy): Eukaryota > Metazoa > Chordata > Actinopteri > Cypriniformes > Xenocyprididae > Zacco > Zacco platypus. The sequence goes on along the minus strand of CM076077.1, from coordinate 24,958,963 downwards.
AAATGGAAAAAAGCTGTTACATTAAATATCTATTTTTTTATATAATCAAATAAATCAATAGAATATGTTAATCATAATTTAACATGCATTGCAAAATCAAAAAAAAAAACCAAGATGAGAAAAGTTCGTTCAAGATTGTGGAGTCATAGTGATTTCATTGCTGTGTATCTAATGTATAAGTTATATTTAAAATAAATATTACAACTCCTTCTCTAAAACAATACACCAGCTACCATGTCAAACATGTACGGCTCAAATATCACTGGTCAGTTTGGCAGACAGACTTCGGAATGAATTTTCTTCTACTAGATCCCCTGGTCTTGACAGACTGTAAGCACAGCCAAAATCAAATCAAACTCCAGCATTATCCCCACAACTGCCAGTTTTGATACCAAGTCTATATAAATCTTATTCTGAATATCTCTTGGTTTGGTCTTCCCATCATTTCCTTTCCTCTATCAATCTCTCTCTTTCTCTTTTGTCTCTTTCCACAGAGGGACATAATGGAAGAGAAGCACTGCTTTTCTGTATTGATCACAGTGAGTCAGGTTGGGCTGTCAGTGGAAGGCAGAGAGTTCTCTTTCCACTGACAGGCTAGAGATAGAGCCAATCTGACAGTCTATATAGTTACCTTCAATAAAGTAGGAGGGGGAGAGCAGGATTTGGATTGTTGGGCCGAAATGGCCGTCACAATCACCTTCGGTGCCCATTTCCTCCAGATTGTCTCAACATAGCTAACAGCTCAGGCTCCATCAAAGCTCAGCTAGCATTGATTTCCAATAGGGATGGGCTGACGAATTTAATTGTACCATCTTTGAGTTTTAGGACGGTTGCTTTTGATAGCTGTAATCAATATGTGTACATTTACAGTGAATTTATCAACATGCCATGGCCAGGACAAAGCAATCTTGCCAACACAAACCTTGTCAACATCCTTTCCTACCCCATTAAATGTTTATGTCTATTTCACTTCATTTATTTCAGTATGGAATAGACTTGGAAATTAATTGATAACATGCCACAGAACCTTTCTAGAGAGATTAAATTGTATTTAGCCTGGAATATTCCATAAAGAAAATTATAAAAGACTCTATACTGGAAGAATATATGTGAAGCGGCAATGTGGTGTTTACAAAAGTTAACTGTAATTTGGAGTTATTTCAGGCTATCAGACAGCCAGAGAAGCTTCCCTACTGAGAGAGGAGAGCCTTGCAGCTCTGTTCTTCTGTTGCACTGATATCTGAATAACTGCCTGTCATGCATAACAGTGGAGTGACAGAGAAAGGAAAATCACCTGTTTTGTTTTGCATAGATAACTGTCACTCTGATATGTCTTCATCTGACAGCTCAGGCTGACTGCAGTGCAAATATCAAACGTCACTGGGGTCACTTCACACTATGAAAGCAATTAGCTTCATCCATCCATCCATCCATTCCTACTTTTTTTCATATACTGAGAGTGTATGGGCTGTAAAGTTCCAAAATTATATAAAAAACACACTATAAGTGGTAATTTGTTATGTGCTATATGCTAAATCTTGTGAAACCTTACAATGTGTGAGAAAAATTTGCATGTGTAAGTTACATGTAAGTTGTCATTATTATCATTATCAGTATTATGAATTAAAATAGTAAAATAATAGCAGTAATGTATTATTTAAACGGCCAGACACCTTGATCCGGTTATAAATACACAAACACAGTTTCCCCAATCAAAAACTTCTCAAATTGTGGGTTGTTCATTTTTTCATTCATTCAATTATTGGGGAGAGCAGCTTTTTTTTAGCAGCATCAGTCATCTTATCTAGAGATATATATCAGTAAAACAGCAGAGAGGGAGCGGATTAGGCAGATATGAGATTCCATTGAGTGAAAGTCCTGACTCTTCTCTTCCTTTCAGTGCTCTATAGTTTCTGCCTAATGAAGCTCAGATATGTGTAGCTCAAACTCATTGAGTTTCCATTCAGTCCTGGAGGCCAGTGCGTGTCCTTGCCTTTGACATTGAAAACCGAGTAGGCTTGCCGATTATAGACAAAGAACCATTTCACACAATGATAAGAGTTATCACTGAGTCACATTTTTGGTGACAACTTGTGAAAGAGAGAATAAAAAAGACTCAAATTCTGTTCCCATTTGTGCTCAAGGTGATTGAAAAAAAATCTGTGAATTTAGATAATATGGGGAAAATGGGCACCTTGCAACAGATTTAAAAGTAAGGCTAATTGTTTACTTGGATTAAAGGTGGTTCCATTAAAAAATGGACAAAATGACATGAGACCTACATGGCCTATGCAGGGGTTAAAAAACGGTGAGTCATAACCCCAAAATGAGTTGTAGGTTTATTCAAAGAGTGGACAGCAACAAATGCATCAAATTAATTTCAACAGTATTTTGCTGTCATTCCTTCTGTCACTTATAAATACTTATAAATATATATAAAAATATAATATAAAAAAAGAAATAAAAACAGCCCCAGACTCCATTAAACAGCATGGATGATTGTGAATTGTGCTGACCAAAATATTTTTTTGTTGAATCATTGGTGTCAGATATTAATAGTATTTTAATTCATTTATTTAAACTAAATTTCAATGTTTTGTTTACAGTAATAAACAATTTTTACTTTCATAAAATAAATAATTTTGGTCAAATCTAAGTCTTGAAGCGATACCAGCTGAGAATCACTGCTCTATAGCACCGACTCTTGTACTCCCCCTCATATAAAATAAATATTTGTTAAACACACTCCTCCTCAAGCTCATAAAATTTGTACAGAGGCTATGCAATGGCCTTGGCTCACTGACTACTGGATCAAGTTCATGTCAAGAAATTTAAATTTTCAAAACACTGCAAAGATGAACAACTCGCTCAGAAACATTTGCGGGTATACAAACATCGGCAGCGCTGGCCCATGGGGCTTGCTGCTCGAGGTTTCATGGGTCCAGGGTTCCGGGCTGCTTGACACGCAGGAGAGCGAATCACGGTAAGCTGCGGAGACGGGGAGAGGCGGAGGTCAGTTCACGCCTGCAGGCAAGCTCATTTGCATGCGTTTAGGGGCGGGACCTGATGGTGCTCTGTTGCAAGCACACTCAGCAGGACATCGTTTACATAATTGATGAAATATGATAATAATGCAAGCTGGCGTTGGCTTGGCAGGCTGGAGCAGCTCCCAAGGAGCCGGGCCTGGGCGAGCCTTAGGATGTGTGGCAGAGAGAAACGGAGAGAGAGTGAGAGAGAGAGAGTCAGAGATTGAAGCCTGGAGCAGAGTTTTTTGGGAGGTCTTGTTTGTGGATTGACATTCCTCTAAAGACCACAGTGGCATCGCCAGTGGTGGCCTGGTTGTCTTTGTGTGGTTAGTATCATGAATATTTAACATACTGCTGTAAGGCACCCTGAGCCTTCAAGCTAATCTGAAGACTTATTTGTGTGGTAAACCAATACAAATATTTTAAAAAATGAAGTTTTTTTTAATATATATATACCATGTCCTTATATACAGTCATAAGTATGCATTTAGTTTAGAAAAAATGCATTTATCACATTTATATTTCAAAATGGTTCTATTATAATGTAATTACATATGCAATTACTAATGAACAACATCGCTACTTTGGGTTACACTCTATTTTAATATTAACTAACAACATGAACTTACTAAAGAGTTAGGGTTACAATTAGGGTTTGGTTTAGAGTTAGTTGCTTGTAATTATGCATAAAATAATGTTATTATGATTAAAGTTTTGGGTATCTCTTTGATTCATTGTTTACATAAAATGTTCTGTATTCAAAATTCTATCGACAGTGATGTCGTCAGTGTTGGGGGTAACATATTACAAGTAATGTGAGTTTACTTCCCCAAAATAAAAAATTGTGAAATGCAAACACATAATGTTACGCAATAACACACCCGTAAGACCTTTGTTCATCTTCGGATCACAAATTAAGTTATTTTTGATAAAATCCGAGAAGTATATGACTCGTCCATAGACAGCAATATAATCACCACTTTCAAGGTCCAGAAAGGTTCTATAGACATCGTGAAAAGAGTCGAAGTGACTACACTGGTTCAACCTTAATTTTATGATGCGACAAGAATACTTTTTGTGCGCAAAAACAAAAATAATGACTTTATTCAACAATCTGTTCTCTTCCCTGTCATTATGCAGTTGCCACAGTAAACACAATGAAGGCTTCCTTGTTTACATCCGAATGCCGGCTCAGTATTGGCCAAGCTGATCATGTTAACCAATCTCTTTCCTGCTGACCTCACATGATCCAGTTCAACCATATGAATAAGCACAAATCACTTTAGATAAACATCACATTTGTGTTTCATTTTTTGTTGTTGTTGTTGTTGTTTTTATCACTGAAATAAAAGAGTCGAACCCTCTTCTCCTGAAACATATTCTTCTGCGATCCAGAATGGCAGCACAAGTGAAAGGTTTGATTGAGCTGCGCCCTCTACTGTACAGGCATGAATTTGCATTTCATTCAGCCTGAGGTGAAATGGCCTTTACATTTACCCAAAATAGAATTTTTGGTTAAAAAACAAACAAGCTGTGATGTTTGATGAGAGGCGAGGCAAAGAGAGTATCCACTTGAACATACACTTTAATGAAAAGATTCCACATGGAAACAATGAGAACAGAGAATGCACTTCAACATAAAAGTCCATACAAAAAAAGACACAGTTAGTTACTTTCTAACGCAATTAGTTTTTAGGGACTAAAAAAATATTGTAATGCATTACTCTTAAAAGTAACTTTATTGTCATAATGCAGAGTACAACGCAAAGCCAATAAAATACAGAAGTATCAGACCTGCAACTTGCAATTTATAGAGTTAGTTGACCCAAAAATGAAAATTTTGTCATTAATTACTCACCCTCATGTCATTCTACACCTGTAAGACCTTCATTCATCTTCGGAACACAAATTAAGATATTTTTGATAAAATCCATTGGCTCAGTGAGGCCTCTATTACCAGCAAGACAATTAACACTTTCAGAAGCCCAGAAGGGTACTAAAACATATTTAAAACAGTTCATGTGAGTCCAGTAGTTCAACCTTAATATTATAAAAGCGGCGAAAATAGTTTTTGTATACCACAAAATCAAAATAACATCTTTTCAACAATATCTAGTAATGGCCAATTTCAAAACACTGCTTCAAAGCTTTGCGAATCTTTTATTTTGAATCAGTGGTTCGCGTATCAAACTGCCAAAATCATGTGAACTATTGAAATTGTGAAATACTTATGACGTAACCAAGCCTCATTAAATGAAATCACGTGACTTTGGTTCTGATTCGAAACAAAACATTTGTAAAGCTTTGAAGCAGTGTTTTGAAATCGGATATCACTAGATATTGTTGAAAAGTCGTTATTTTCGTTATTTTATTTTGTTACTTGACTTGCTGGCAATAGAGGCCTCACTGAGCCATCAGACTTTATCAAAACTATCTTAATTTGTGTTCTGAAGATGAATGGAGGTCTTACGGGTGTAGATCGACATGAGGGTGCATAATTAATGACTGAATTTTCATTTTTGGGTGAACTAACCCTTTAAGTATAAATATATATATGTGTATATAAAAGTTTTATATAATTCATGTCAAGGTGCATTTAAGAAGCAGATGGTAGAACATTCAGTCAGAGCAAATAAGTAACAGCTTATACATAAGATACTCTGGTTGTGAAGGTGGTAGACACAGTAGATGATTGTCACAGTGAGAAAGATTATTTACAGTGCAAATAACAGATGTATTGATTAAATATACAAGTATAAAAAGAAGAACGGTGTGAAGTAACAGTTGTCATGTGCAATTTGTACACAAGGTTTTTTTTTTATTATGCTTCTTTCATACGGCTATTGCTTACTGAATTGTACGTATGTAATGCATACATTTAAAAAATTGCATCCACACATTGAGTTGATGTGAAACAAAGGGAAATGCAGATCTAATGCAATATTTGTTAACACTATTTTACAGTGTCCCTATTACACATCTTGCATACTTACTATCTTACATAAGCTACTAACCTTAAGCCAAACCCTAACCCTAATTATATAGTAAGTAGATGTTATTAATTAATATCACTCAGTACTTATTTGTATAATTACACTGTAACTAGGGCATCTTAAAATAAAGTGTAACCCAGAAAGTCTAAAACCTAAGCTTACCTAAAACTTATATATTAATATTTTGTATCCATACAAGCACAAGTACTGCCTTCAGAAAATGCAAATCTAGTTACCATTGTTTTTAATTATGTATAACATTGTAATATTGCAGAAATTCTATGATAAGACACTAATTGGTATTTTTTTTTTTCTCTCAGTGCTTTAAAGCTCCTTAACTGTCTATGGAAAATTGTCTCTGTCATTCCCACAGAGACACATAGTCATGCACTCTTGTCCTCTCTCCCCACGTACTAGGTCACGTTGTCTGCGCCCTGTTCTCTTCACACCCCGGCATATGTTGCAGCAGAGGCTGGATCAGTGCCACATGCTAGCCTGCTACCCCAGCTCCTCTCCCTGCTCTCCGCCACCTGTGCTCCCTCCCTCAGCGCCTGGCTCCAGGCTCTCTGGCTCTGACACACACCTGTGACTGGGAATGAAGCTCCAGCCGAAACCTCCCCTCCACCTCCGAGCTGTCACTCATCCAACTCTTCCACAACACAAGTTTTATAGACAACCCCCATGGATGCACTATACAATCTCCTCAAATTAAGCACATCAACCCACTCCTGTCAACAGATAGAAATTCAGAACATTGGTAAAGTAGGACAGCAGAGATTTCTTTTCATTAGAATGTTATCCAACTCACCCCCACATCGTTTCTAATATGTTTGACTTTCTTTCTTCCTTGGAACACAAAAGGAGATATTTTAAAGAATGCCCATGCTGCTCTTTTCAAAACAGTGAAATTAGTCTAGCACAAAAAATAATATTCCAAGTAGTCCATGTGATTTTTGGACGCTTTATTTTACGTTTTATTTTAATGGTCCAATTTTGCAAGTACATATGAACTAATTCTTATTGGGGTATTAGTAGACTGTTTCAGTTAAGGTAAAGTTACTTATTCAGCAGAATGTCTGTTGGGGGAACATCAAAATAAAGTGTAAGCAGATATTAAGCAGACAATCTAGTTCTCTAATGACTGGTATAGTTGACATGTAGTTGCAAAGTTACTTATAGTTAACAGAATGTCTAAAGTGGACTATCAAATTCTCCAAATGTTCTGAAGTTATACAATATAGTTATACAATAAGTTATACAATATTTACAGGAAATGTCCCCCATAGTATTCAAATTTCATGTGATTGCTGTGACTGTTTGTCACATTATATGGCTTCAGAAGACATGGAATGTAAGTCTGATGGACCATTTTCATAATGCTTTTATGATGCTTTTTCAGCCTTGACTAATATCAAGTGCCTTTAACAATGATGTACTAGCATTTAAATTAATTATTTGCTACAATGCACTCATTGGCCCTCATTTACGAAATGAATGTATCAATATGGACATGAGCCGTGGCTATGATCAAATCTCACGTCAGGTTTCAATTCGTGCACACAAGTTTTTGAGTTTGTGTAAACTGTTAGGCATTGTAAATCTGGCGGAGAACTGTTATGAGAGCATTTTGACTGGGATGAAAACATAGGAAGCCAAGCCACTTATTCACTATTTAAAAATGTGTTGCCAATGATAAAATATTCTATTGACAGTGTGTCATACAACCTCACTATAACACTGAAGCATCTCCTTATATTAAATACATAAATAATAGTTTGTTTGCAATTGACCGTTCGCAAAGACTCGCCCCCTTTAGTTATGCCATGCCACTCTCACGCCACACATGATTCTCACACAGTGAAAAGTGAAAAATACATTGCGGAGCAATGGACACTGACAACATGTCAACAGACCAAGAAAGAGCAGGTTACTTTTGACATGAAACAAAGTTTCAAATTTCAAATATTGTAATTTTTTTAAAGAAGTTTAAACAATAAATACCGTATGGTGTCTCTTTAATGTGTCGTGACAGATCGCTGTAGCTCCTTCAAGCGGCTTGTGAACCGATCATCTCTTCATACTAGTTCATTTATACCGTCAAATAAACATGAATGGACATCAGAAGGAATGTTGTTTCAAGTGCGGAAAGACGTGAGTACACACTATTTTTCCCCTGACTGCTTTGTCGGACAAAATGGCGGATTCGGGGTTATGATTGGTCAGATCGCCTGTCAATCAAACTGCCGGCGAAGGGTCAATTCAAAGTTAACGGGTTATCTTGGTGTAAGATCAATTGTGCTTTCATGAGATTACTTCCTCGTCTTGTCCTGGTTATGTTTTTCCATGTATGTTTCTCTTAAGCCAGGAATTTATATGGGCATGATATTTAAATACGATTGTTTCAGCCGCCACATTATTCAACTTCTGATCAATCGTATGATGGGATTGGCAGCATAAAGATCACACATGAACCCTGTCATAAGATGATTTCTATCCTCAGATCTGTGCTTCTTTCTGCGTTAGTTTGAAAAATGAGGTTCATTGTGTCACTTATATTAAAAAAAAATAATTATCTGTGCGTAATAACATCTATAATCTCATTGTTGACCTTACCCTACCCCTTAACCCACTCTTAAACCCTTAACCTTGCCCGTATCTAACCTCAATAGCAACAAAACAGTATAACATGACCATAATAAGCACATAATATAAATATGGTTCTATTTTGGTTCAGCTTTGGGAGCTGGATGGTCCCTGACCAATATATGCTTTCATTGTATAAGGAAAAGAGCGGAATGAACATTCTTCAAAACATCTTCTGTATGTTTTCAAAGAAAGTTCAATGTGTTTGACATTAGGATGAATAAATGATGACAGAATGTTTATTTTTTAGGTGAGCTGTTCCTTAAAGTGTCATTTAATATAATATTTAATATTTTTGAAAAGCCAAAATAAAAAGACATCACATACAATATCTAAAGTTCAGGTAACAAAAAACTTATTTTGTTAGGCATGGCTGCTGTGGAAAAAATTATTTTCCTGATGTTTAGATGAATATTCAAATCAATTGTCAGGTCAAGCTACAAGATCCAATTCAAATCTCAACAGAAGTTCACAGTTCTTGTGACAAGCGAGTGCTGTTAGATTTTGATTGTCAAGTCAGTTTTTCCACTACAATCATGATCGTTCCGTAGACAAGAGGAATGAAATGACTTTGTGATAATCCTCAGTCACATTGACCCACAGGGACTGACAGCGGCTCCAGTGTGTGTGTTTGTGTGAGCGTTCATCTCTTCCTGATCAGTTCTGATGGTGCATTATCATTCACAGGACGTCATGAAGCAGGATACAGACAGCACGGGGGATTAATGGTGACCTTATTGAACAACATCTTGATGAATTTACATGGTCTGAAAATACCTGCAAGCAATGATTCACTCTGATAACATGCTCTAAGGGAAAAGAACAAGTTTTCAGATACCATCTGAACATTTAATGCCCTGGAATATTTTGAATGGGCAAATATCAAAAGACTATTATCACCAATAAAAACCACTACTGAGAACCTTAACAGCCTTTACATCAAACAAACATAAATGGCAGTCTATAAATATGCTGTGAACTGCTAGATTGCCAGCAGATTATATATTTAAAAACAATCATTGAGAAGAATACTGAGGAAAATCAATGTCAACCATAAGCTGATTTCAACTGTCCATTTAACACATTGATTTACTATAATTAAATATGCAAAATATAATAAAAATGTGATTAAAAAAAATAAACTGCCAAACACAGTTTTCTGTCCTGTGTGGTATTCACTATTAAAACAGAAATTTAGGGCAGGACATAATAAAATGCATGCCCTTTAAAAAAATAAAAAAATAAAAATAACCAATAGACTTTAATTATGTCACAATGAATCATAATTCACATTTATGCTTTAGGCTGATTAAAAGTGACTTAAATTGCATTCAGTGTATACATTTTATTATCTTATGCATTCCGTAAGGTAAGGTCTGCTGCTTTAGCTGCGGGAACTACAAGACAATTCTCTCTCATTCCCACAAAGACACGACACTTTCAAAATCATATATATGTTTGGAATGACGTGATGAATTTGAGGGGCGTTTCTCATTTGATTGGAGAAATATTTGTGTAGTGAATCATGAATGATCAATATTTTTGATGTTTTTTTCTGAAGATAAAGTCCAAAAAGAAAGACTTTAACTTTTTAGCATATCGACAACCTTTATCTGCCACAGTAAAGTCTTTGACTTATCTTAATTTGGGGATATTTAACAGAAAATGTAGCATTAGCTGCAATTCCTTTAATCAGCATTTTTTGTAATTAATAAAAAAAATTTTTTAATGAATTGACATTTATTTTCAACTTTTGCTCTGAAATTCTTTAGGAAACCAATACAACATTAGCATTGGACAACTAGTTTTTGGCTAGGTTAAAAAATAAGGCATTTTATATATATATATATATATATATATATATATATATATATATATATATATATATATATATATATATATATATATATATATATATATATATATATATATATATATATATATATATATAGATATATATATATATATAAAAATAAAAATATTAAAAAAAATTAAGAAACTTAGTAAGAATATTACATAACAATCAGATTCCCAGAGAACAGCTTGTTCACATAGAATTAGTGTAATTGCTAGATGCTAGATGTGTTGTGAGTTTATCAGGCCTCTCAATCTGACCCTCAGAAAAAGTGGGCAACAGAAAGAACAACACTGATTGCCAACCTGCTGACTTCAACAAAATATGTCTTGCTATGATGGACATAAATCTGAAAATGATTTGAATGAAGATGGCACTGGATAAAGTAGTAATCACAAAAGACTATTGACACATTTTTACAAATTTTTTTTTTCATGGAGTCTTCAAGTAGGTGAATGAAATTTCACCAAGTACAATATGTTCCTGGATCAAAATCTTTGTTGATCCTGGAACAACATTCCAATCAATCAGATTTGAAGTTTAGTGGATGTCAAGTTTAGGCTTGCAACCAGGGTTAGGTGCTTCTATCAGTGTTATTCACCTATCCCTATTCCCTGTGATTTTAGGGATGTGTTATGGGTATAGGGTTAGGTTTAGGGATAGGGTTAGGACTAAATTTTCGGACAGGAATATTGTTCCAAGATCAACAAAATATGTTGATCCAGGAACATGTCTTACTTGGCAGTGATAAGGTTTTTTTTATAGTCTTTTTCTTTTCTTTTTTTGCGCTTGTAAGTATATTATATTTGAGCATTCAGGTACACACAAGTTCCCTTCATGAATGTGAGAACGTAGGTCTGCAAGCTGTTTTAAAGGTGAAGATCTATGAGACAAAGAGGATAAACAAAATTTCCTTGTGATAGAGATTGACGAGTGTGTATAGAAACATTGTTCACCCCGCATCTTTCACTGGCATCATCTGCAGCAGTGACGTCCATGTGAGTCATAGGCACTGATAACATCCTGTAGCTCTCAGTATCAGTTCCATACAGCATCAAGTTCTTGAGTACCTTTCCATAAGGTTTCAGTTTTCTCAGGCTGATATGAGATAAGAGATAATCAACATCTTTATGAAGCTGTTTCAATGCAAATGGATTGAATTTTTGGTTCATGAATACAAGTATTCAAAAAGGTTACACTTCTCCACAAAACCCCAAGTTCATCCACTATACCCTCAAAAACAACCCCTGTCCTAGTTAGGCTCTCCTAAGAGGCTCTTCTAATCCATTCTGTTCACCTGAGCCCAACCGAATGCCACATTTATACCTAAACACACCTGACTATTTCCCATGCATGAGCCTCCTCCCTGTTTCCCCTCATCCTTTGCTTGCATTGTTCATATAGCTTTCCCCCAAACAGGAATATGACACAGCTGAGACATTGCGGCGTTGGCACTGATTTAGATATTTTGCCCTCACCTAGGGGCAAGCACGGAAGGGCCTGTCTGGAGCGACCAGCCTCCATTAGTTGATCTGGCTCAACTAGTTGCAGATGAGGGACAGACTGGGCCTGAGGTGCTGTCAGAACCCATGTGTTAGCTAAACAAGTCCGGCTTTTCACCCATCTGCTAAAATGACTGGGCATGTCCCTCAACGCGGGTGTGGTGTTTTGGGGCCAACATGTTGCTGCCACCTGGCCCTCCTTCTTAATCCATACAATCACACACACAAACATGTGAATACAGAAAAAATGGTTACACTTTATTTTGCGGTGTCTTTGTTACACTGTAATTAAACATTTAAGTACTAAATAATATTAAGTACATGTACTTACTTTAGGTTTAGGATTTGGGTTTGGTTTGGTTAAGGGTTAGTTGCAGGTAATTATGTGTAATTTATAGTTATTACTATAGTAACTGCATGTAACATATGTAACAGTGACACTGTAAAATAAAGTCTTACCAAAAAAACAGGATAAACTCATATCAAATATTCTCTCGGACTAAATCAAAGATTTTTTTTATGTGTATTTTTAATGTATCGGACAATTTATCTGACAAATTATCATAATTTTAACGGTCAAAAATGCTACCGTAAAATCTCGTTAATTGTTAACGGTAAGTTCCCTTGCTCTATAAGGTGAAAATTGTAATAGATCTAATGGGACATTTCTTGGAATTTTACAGTAAAATACTGTTAAATGTACAGCTTTGTACAGTATCTTGTAATTTACAGTGAAAAAACATAAATGTAACGTGCTGGTGAGGATAAGCAACATGCACGAATTAGGAATACTCTAAATGGAATTTAATGATAAACATAGGAGAACTCTAGAAGAACACAGGAATAAACAACATATTATGCATAGACAACTTATCAAGGACTGAACTGCACAGGGTGTTCATATAATGATAATAATTTGCCATAGAAACAAACAGGGACATAATCAGAAATCAAGAACATGGAATAAAACATAGCATGGAAACGGGAGCTTAAGAAAACAGAACAGAATATCAAAATAACAGACTATAACCGTGACAGTAAACTGACATTGTCAGAATTCTCTGTTTGACAGCTCTCATTTGATAATTTTTCATTGAAATACATGTTTCAAGTTTTTTTCTTAGCCATTGTGATATTAGGATCTTATGTTGTTGTTTTTTATTGCATTGTTTTAGTATCATTTGAGTTACCATGATGGTATTTTGTATTTGTGAGTATGACACTGTATACCTTCTATATTTTAGTATTTACCTCCGCTTGTGATGAACTTTGATTCCTAATAATGTGTATGGCTTTCTCTGTACCACCTGTCTTTTTAAAGTGGATGTCAGTATATTAAGGCATTTTTTTTATGAATTAAAACATTTTTAACGGTAAATTGTACAGTTTGTAAAACCTAACATGTTAAAATCATATTATTTACGGTTCTTCACACGGTTTTCACATAGCTGCTGTATTTTACTGTAAATGTCAATGTATTATAGCCTATTATTAACTAAAAAGAAAAATAAGAATTGTTTTGAAATATTTAGTTATCATCTAATAATGGCTGCCATTGACAGTTGGCCTCATAATTTTTGATGCAGAAAAAAAGAGTAAAAGGTTTTCAGTGTCCTGTGGCAGAATGTTAATTAAAATTCTCATGGCATAATAATCTTATAATTATCTCTTCTACAGGGCCCTTGCTCATTTGAGTGGTTAGTGTAAATCCCACCACTGTAAACACGGTCTTAATTTTCCTCCCAAAGGATTTCCTCTTTGGCACAAGTGCAGCTATATCATGTAGGATCCAAGAAAATGAATGAAACCCCCTGGCACTGAATCTAGTTTATGAGCTGTATCTCATTTCAATAAAAAAGTATTCAGAGTTACAATGCCAATACACTGTCACTTTTTTCCTCTAAATAACAGACAGATGGGAACTTCCACCAAAAAAAAAATCTGTAGAATAATCAGCAAATAAACATAAACAGATTTGTATTACTTTTTAGTTATTTTTAAGAGATATTATCAGTGTTAAAACTGAAACCCTATGAAATTGTCGCTGCTGGGCGGAAACCTCATATCTCCATATTTAATCTTTTTGCTGTTTTTGTAGTTGTTCATAAGTCATTACTATTGGTCACCCTTTACCTCTGTCTGTGGCTTTTTGCAAATATTTAACCAATGAAAAGAATTAAAACGAGCTTGTGACTGAACCTCGTAACTCCATTGGCTCCACAAACTGCCGGCAAAACCTCATATCTCCACCCAGCCTCAATCTTGAATCTTGAAGTGCCACACACATTTTGGACTGTCTCTGCTTGTTTGCAATGCAAAGGTAAATAAAGAACTGGTGACATTTCCTTCACTCAAAAAACTGATAAGTATAAAACTATACATAATCGCTAATGTTTTATGTGTTTGAGCAGTGGAGAAGAGGGTTTGACTAGCATTTATCGCAAATCCACAGTCAATACTGTCTTAAATAGCCTGTGCAAAGCCCATCATCTTTTTGGCCTAATGACAGAAAAAAACTGATCTCCCACATAACTACAGTAAACTTCATAACCTGTAAGTTGATGAAAATCTAATTAGATGCACTTACCTCAGGTGCAGCTGTGCTAATGACTGACAAAACACACAGCTGGATTAAGATATTTAAATTTTAGTTGGTTTTGTTCGATGTAGAGTTTTAAATGTCGATCGGTTTTGTTCCGTCTTAAAGTTTTGTTAAATGTGTTAAATGTCTTAGTCCAACATTCGCAACATTTGAACTCTATTTTGGTAAAATATAATGGCACATGCGATTGTCTGACCATATATAATGCCACAATATGAACTTCGATTACACAGTGTTTAATTATTTTAAAAATACAATGTTTTTCCATTTTCTGAAAAGTGAACATATAAAGTTCAACCCTGAAAGCAATTATATGTAGAATGATATTAGCATGCTTCCTATACTAAAACCTTTCACTTGTGTTGTTCAGCTCTGACCAAGTACAGCATTGCTCTTCTGCAATTGTCAGTGCTGTCCAGTGTCCAGTGCTGAACCAGGCTTTCCGATGGACTCTTGGGGTCCTCAGTTTTTTTCGAAACACAAAGTTTGAGAGAAGCCTGTAGTCCAACAGGCTAACTGCCAGCCAGAGCTCCTGCAGGACTACTGCATGTTCCACCCCAACTGGAGCACCATCACCAGGGCCCTGGACCTCACCACCCCTGACATCTGTGTCCCTGCTGCTGCAGAGTTGCGGTTTCTGTGTCTGCATGTGGACGTGCAGTAAATGATGGGTTTGTGAAGAGCCGTGGCAGTGACGGATGGTATATGGCTAACCAGGCTCACATAATTACAGGACCAAACCGAGGCTCCAGGGCCCCGCCTGGCTTTCTGGGAAATCGAAGTGCAGATGGAGCTGTAGAAGAACCACCAGGATTGTGTAGCCCCAATCTACTCCCATTTAGATTTTGCGTGCACCCTGCACATGGAGCAGCCTTTTTAAGATTATATTGAGTTAGCGTTTATACGATTTGAAGAAGTCCTTCCTTCTTTTGACTCACTCAAGTGCTGAGTTGTTGCTAACAGGTCCAGAAGCCTCAGGGCAAGATAATCCATGTCAATTATTGACATAGATGAAACTTTTTCAAAAATCGTAGTCATCTTTGAACATGCAAAAAATGTTTTTAATCCCTATGAATGTCTGACGGGTTTTCTTATATTGATTTCTTTTGTGATGGTCGTGGGTAATGAGCACACCGCTCACTACTCCACTTAAATTAGCAGTTCATGCTCCCCCAACCTGCAAACATCCTTCATCCCAGCTGATGTTCAATTTGTATTCCATTTTCCCAGTATCTCAAGAATACAAATGAAGACTTCTTTCTAATGCGCAAGGCAAGGCTTTTTAGAGGAGCCCGCATCATTATAGAGAAGGGAAAGTTGCAGAGAATTTCATTCCTATTATGCGCTGATAATAATTCAATGTTTCAAACATGAGATCTCCTTAAAAAGTCACCTAAGTGTCTGAGCTCTAAAGATTGGAACAAAGGGAAGAATGTGGCAGCCCTGCGACTTGACACTGCACCCGACTGGCTCCAGTGTGTCATGTGCTTAAAAGGGGATTAGAGATAGAGACTGAACTTGCTGTCTGCAGCATGGCAGACTGCTGGCATATAGACACTTTTTGTTTGTAATTCACCCACTTAGTTTTAAAGAAAAATTGGAGAATCTTTAAATAACACTGCTGCATGCTTACCTTTCACTAAATAAAAAAAGTAGAACACAAATATTAGTTATTTCCTTTGTTGTCATTAACCAGGTCTCTTTCAACATTATTAAAGTTCAGTGGTAAGGGAGAGGGGGGTAAGAGCAATGCTTACTTATTGGCGATGTTTACTTATTTTGTTGTGTAGTAACTGAGAAAGGAGACTTATTCCTAATTAGGCATATTTTAGGACATTTCTCAATCATACGCAGCTTTTTGTGATGGCCCCTTTCTAAATATATGCTTGCATGACAAACACTGTGGACAGTTTGAATATTAAGTGGGTGACATCATTTGTTTCAAGATGCGTTTCTACTTGACTTGGATTCACAAGAAAGTGCTGAACATGCCTTATGCTTTTTCTCTTGCAACGGGTAGATATACTTACCATCTTTTGCTCTTTTCATGATTCTTCATATCTGACCAAGAAAACATTTATAAAAATTTACTCTGTTGAAGTTTTCTTTGTTCTAGTTCTCTGAGCCGCAATAGGTACCACTGCCCCATATGTGCCTGATTTATTGGCCGTTTCCACAAATAGACAACAAAACAATGGTCTCATAAATTAGATTCCAGAGTAATTAAAGTGCCCTCCACTGTGAAGATTCCAAGCAACTGCACCTATGGAAAAAATTCTGGTCCCAATATATATAATAATTTTTTTATTGAAAAAAGATAAAACAATATAATTTTGAAGATTATTTAGGTTGCTTGAACACCATAAAAGGTTGATAGAGGTTGGACAGTGGAGGTCATACTGGTCATCTCATTTTCACACAATAATTTACATACTGGCAAAAAAAAGTGTCTGATAAGACAAGAGTTCTGATCTGATGTAAAATCCAAATTAGTATTGCAACACATAACAACACATTAATAAAACATATTGCTCTAGATAATGCGCCTATGTCTGCAGCAGTTATGGTTGTACATAACCATGTAACTACAATAGAAGGATAGACTTTGTAATGTGCGATATTACAAAGAGAACATATTACGGAAGATGCTTTAAAATGAGGGAACACGTCTCTGGCTTTGCTAGACTCTTGCTCTACAAGTTAAAGTCTTTTTAAAGTGGTCTCCTTTACCATTTTTTCCCACTACACTGTAAAAAAAAATTAAGCCAGTACAACAAAAAAAAAAACTTGGTACTACTTTCCCTAAGCTTTTTCTTGTTCACTCAACTTTTGTAAAAAAACAGTTATACTGACTGAAATTAAGTTGTCAGTCATACAAAAAATATTTAATTGGGTTAACTTAAGATTGTTAGTTTTGTGGAGAGGTGCAACTGTTTTTTAACAAACCTTTTTTAAGTTGAGCCAATTCAACATTTTTGGTCTGTAGAACTCTGTCTGAAGCTGAGTGAACAAAAAAAATACTATTGGAAATTGGTACACTGTAATTTAATTGTTACCATCGTTGTGTTTAGCATACTGAATGTTGAAGTCTGTGTGACTCAAGTATAGTCCATTACTTAATATCGTCACAAATTTATAACAATTGTATCAACCCACTTAAATGTTTCACCAACTGTTTGTGTGTTTATATGTGCTACCATTAACTTTTAAATGATCATTAACTGGCATAAATTAAGATGGTCATGTTATTCATATAACAGAAGTGGAGAAGTGGAGGAAATGAGGGAAAAGTCCTGCCTCAAAACTTTTTTTTTTTTTTTTTTTTTTTTTTTTGCTTGACAAAGTGGTACTCAAACCAATCAATTAATCATTACTTGGGGTTTATGAGTAAAAAAAAGTAGTATGTGAATAGTACAGATTACTAGAATTTTGCAATTAAGTTAAGACATTAAATAAAGTTAACTAAAAAGTATCAGTTAAAATCACTGTTGGATTTTACAGTGTACTAAGTAATAACATGTTACGACTGGAAACTACAATAACATTGCCCAAGTCAAAAACTGAAAATTCATACAGTGTATATATATATTTATTTATTATTAACACTATTTGTATTTTACAATAATGTTATTTTACAGTTAAACATTAGGCTCATTTAATTTTTTTTTTTTTTTTTTTTTAAATAGCTAAACCATTTTTCTACATTGTCCCATGAACAAATGGTTGCATTTTATTTTCCAAAATTAGTATTTGCTAGTGGGAGGGCAGTTTCTAACTTAACTTAAATAAATAAGTTGGCAGAAGTTTTTTAGGATGAACTTGCAAAACCTTGTTCACAAAACTAAACTTTTTAAGTTTATGGAAAGAAACATAGTCATACTGACTTTTCCATAGATTTTTACTGAGCCAATACAACAAAACCAGTAATTTGGACCTTTTCCAAGTTGGGTTTTTTGCAGTGTACTTTTGTTGAAACATATGATATGACCCTTGAAATGATATCACAATTAAATAAGTTGATTTTTTGTTATCCCATACTAACTTAATGCTGATTTTATTAATGCAAAATGAAAAACATTGTATGCCATATTACAATTTGATGGCTTTTTTGTATGGAACAGGCTAAAAACAGGTTATCGCTAATAATCTTACAATCGAATTTTCATGTAAAGTAACAGTTGTAACAATTTTATTGCCGATGGTAATTTCACCTAGAAACTGCAACAATTTGTATCTAAAGCAATGTATTTCACATTTTGCAGAAAATGTATGTTGAGTATGTAGATTAGGTAGTCATTTACTATTATACTTATCTGGTTTTACAGATGCTGTTCTTTATGCAGATGCAGATATTTATACTTATATTATTAACAAGAAATATCAGCAAAGTTGAAGCTATACATACAATTGAAAAAGCCTTGGAATTTGCATAATCTGTCATGGTATTTTACATTTTCAGCAGACAATATTCACCTTTTCAAATTAATCAATAATAATTGAATGACAGATTCCTGAGTATGACCTTGAAATCTTTTCTAAAAAGGAATTTATAGAGAATTGCAAATCAATGCATGTAAGGTTCTGTAAGAACAGGTGCTAATGAAGACACCATAACACCTTGTTGATTGCACTGCAAATCATGAAACTGCTAGATGATGCTGAATCTCATTGAAGTAATCACAGGCTGGCTCAGGAAGATCAAGCTTCAGAGCTCATCACACTTCACTGGCTGACTATTACAGAGGTGTTCACTGTTTCAGGGTCATTGAATGATTTTAGAACTGTGAGATCAGCGAGATTGAATTGTCTTGATGGTCGTATACCGTGCATTACAAATAACTGACAAGGTGTTCTCTCTCTGTCACGCTGACACCCTGCTGTGATACTATCTGTACTCCATATCCAGGACTCAGGCATTAATGGAAGAAATAATTAAAGTCCTGCCCTATTCTACACTTAAAGTCAGTGTAAAGCGATATTAAAATATGTGCCCAGCCAAATTTGAATGCTTAAAAAAAAGCCAAGTAAATGAAATGAGTTATCAAAATCTTGAAAAAATAAGCAGTATTCTTTGCTCTCAAACCCTGGGCACATGTCTGCGCTGCAACCATGCCCACTCGTGGGAAAGATGTTGTCTCTCTCAACTTACTTGTCTAATGAGTCAAACATACTGATGCACATCAACAAAAGAATCATGTTAGAGGGTTGCAAAATTTAGAGTTACTGTGGACTACTTAATTGTAACATAAGCAGTGAGCACACAAGGCAACGTGCACTCATGGGCACGTACTGCCAACTGTGGCACCAGATGTGCGTCGCGAGACGGGAGGATGAAGGCCGGGACGGGAGATAGTTGCTCTGGTCCCATATCAATGGTTGTTGGCGGGACGGGAGGATGAAGGCAGAGGCGGGAGATAGTCGGTTCGGCTCCATTCACCAATAACAGCGGATTATCAGTGAATCCCAGATGTCTCTGATGAAAGTTTGTAAAACTATCACCCAGAGGCAGGTGTTGGTGGTGATTGTCAGCTCTCAATCAAGATGACTCTTCACAAAACTAACCCACCTCTTCTTCATGTCATCATTTTTAGGAAACTTAAATAAGGACATTGAGCTTTTTTTTTCAGACGATAGATTTTAAAAGACAATTAAAAAAAACAGGAATAAATAAATTGTTCACAAATTAAGATCATTAAAATGCATTTAGAAAATAGATTTTCTTCATTTAGAAAATTGTTTCATCCCAATCCCATGTAAATGTACTTACTTTGAGTGCCTAAAACAAACTTTCCACCCTCCTCAAAACTTTGTGAATTTCAAAAACTGCAATTTAACTTTGCCATTATTTTCACTCAAAGTAATTCTCCAACACTGATCTAAAAATGGGACAACTCTTATTCTTACATCCCTTAAATGGAAGGAACAGTGTGAGTCCAAATACATCACATTAGCTATAAACAATAACATAAACAGCATAGGCTCATTTTAAAGGATGCCGTCAGATCTTTCAGTACAGAGCCGAACTAATGAAGGCCACTTTTTCCCAGAGCCGCAGCTCAGTGTCAGAGACTGTCAGAGTCATATTCTGGCTGTGTGTGTGAGGTATGGAGGCAGACACTTGCGCTGGTCCCCTGAGAAACCCTCTGAAAGAGCCAGCAGTCAGAGTCCCACCTGTCAGGGATGAGCTTTGGCATATCTGTGCGTGTGACTGTGTGTGTGTGTGTGTGTGGTAGCGGATGTTGCGCAGGCTTCAAATTGGTCCCTGTGGTGGGAAGCACTGTGCTTTTCAATATCTTTTCCATGTTGTCTACTGTGTGCTACAGCAAGATTCGACTGCCTTCACTCAGTGTACATCAAACTGTGAATGAACGGAGAACATTTTAAGTTTAGGGAAAACAGTTTGTCTTCTTTTAATGACAAATTCTGAGCAAAATCCACCAGATTATGATACATGTTTTTCAAATACAAAATGTCCTGATATCATGCAAGAAATTATGCAAGAAAATCCAAGAAAATCATATGGTGCAGCAAACAAATAAAATGGGAATATACACACACACACACACACACTCATGTTGTGTTTTCATTTTTTATGGGGACATTCCATAGGTGTAATGGTTTTTATACTGTACAAACTGTATATTCTGGCCCCCAACACTAGCCCTACCCCTAAACCTACCCATCACAGAAAATGTTCTGCTATTTTAGATTTTCAAAAAAGATAATTCTGTATGATTTATAAGCTTGTTTCCTCGTGGGGACCAAAAAAATGTCCCCACAAGATCAAAATGTACTAGTATTACTATACCTGTGGGGACATTTGGTCCCCATAATATAGGGAGTACCCGCCCACACATTCACACAAAACATATAAAACAAGAATATAATCTAGAGTGGACCATCATGAAGTTATTCTTAAAAAATCAGGCTTTTTTTTCATGGGCACTCAAGGGCATTTTTTCTTTACATTTTACTTTCATTTGATGGTAACATCACATCACATTTTTAGAATGATTCAAACTTTTCTTGACAATGGTTTCAAAGTTGTTCAAAATCACATGAACCCTGGATGACAAAGAGTACATTTCCAAGATGCACTTCAAACAAGATTTTCAAATGATTTTTTGAAAATGGACAATTTTATATGTCAGTGAAAATGTCCCATTGTTACCTTAAGGACCCATTTCTAGCATTACCTGTAAAATGCTTTTATTGGTGTAATCTAAGTTTGTCAGCATGACCCAGTCACATTAAATCTCATTTTGATAACCAGTTAATATAGATGTTACCAAATAAAGCGCATTTTAGGTTATCTGACAAATTCTGTTCAGGGAATTTAGTCAATCACAGTGATTTAATACATTTTTCATTACAGCCAACAGCTTTTACAGCAAAATGGAATTTAAATTTGTTTAGTAATTTAGTGTAAATTAAGTGTAACTACTATGTACTACCTTTTAAATTATTCATAATACAGTGCACTTATCATGTACATATGTGATTTAAATTGTACTTACATGTAAAACAATACCTGCATGTAATTACAGCTGTAATTAATTTCTGGAATGGCATCTATAACTACATTGATGACCCCTCCTTTACCCCTTAACCCACCCTTAAACCTAACCATAACACCAAACCTGACTTTAACCATACTCATAATAGCTCAATAACAGCAATAATGTTGGTAGCACTGTGTTTTACATTCCTGTTTCACATGTACTTACCATATACTTATTGTAATTACAATAACTTGGTAATATCTAGGCACTAGTCCTAAACCTACCCCTATACTTAATCTTAACCCATGTTGCTACAAGGGGTGTGCGATATATATCGTGTGCAATAATATCTTAATTGATGTTTTAACGATATGCCAAATCATATTATCAGGTACTTCACTCATTTTTAGAAACCAATCAAAATGCTGCATGAAGTGTTCACTAATTCACTGCGTGATGTAGCTAAGTATATACTAAGTACTATTGCTTGCGCGTATTCAGAGTGTGGTGTTTGACAGAAGTTAAAATGAGTGAAGAAACTGCGAGAGAATGTATCCAAACACGCAAGTGCACTCTCTGGCTTTCAGATGGAGAAGCATTTACTACTGATCACAGAGCCGTACAGCTCTGACAAGCTGCGCATTAAATAATCGCAGCCTTTGCCATATCGTGTGTGATTTAAACCCCGATAAATCGTGCAGCCCTAATATGAGGATTATGAACAGCTTCAGGAGTCAGCTGAACACGGTGTGTCTGCAGCAGACAGAGCAAAATAAATAACACACGTGCAACAAACGTTGGCCTCTTCATTTATCAAGAAAGTTCCTTACGACAGAAAAAGCGACAGATGGAAAGATATAACAAACGCTGCCACCAATTACATTGCCAGAACTAGAACAATAAAACATTTTTGAGTGATGCAAAATATTGCCTGATTATCGTTATCGGAAAAATCCTAGAAAATATCGAGATATAATTTTATGTCAATATCGCACACCCATAACCTTATATTATTCAGTACTTTCTTGGTAAATACACTGTAAGTACATAGAAAGTGCACATACTGTAAAATAAAATGCAACCATAATGTAACAGGCTACAACATGAATACAATAATTGTAGCTGAATTCTAATTTAATTAAATGTAAATACCTAGTTGATATAACCTAATATAAAGTGTGACAGATAAGCTCTGATAACAAAAGCTCCCTTTATCATCATGGTAAATGTTTGTAATTAATCTAATGTCGTCATCAGCATCCCTGCAATTTCTGCAGTCAAAGTGGCCCTTGCCTATGGAATGTTGGCAGGATTCTATCAACTCAGCTGGCTGATATGATACACTGAAAGTGTCCAAGAGATCCTCAGAATAGGAATGGTGTAGCTGATGACTAACAGTCCCTCTGACCTTAACACAGATGAAGGGATGCTTTCTTTTGAGTGGCAGTTTGGTTGTCAGCAGCTTCTTTCGGTCTGTTCCTCGACAGCCGGCTAAAAAGAAACAAAGGCTCTCAGACCATGAAGGTTTAGAAAATAAAGCAATTACTGACTGTTACTTGTACTTCGGACAGTAGTAATTGAAAATTAGGAATGGCACTTTTGGGAACTATACTCCAGCTGTACAGACCACAGCAGTCTATCATTATCCCAGTCCCTGCCAAACCTCAAACACCAGATCCAGACATGCCAACATGGCGTACTGCAGCTTTAAGGAAATTTAAGCAGCGCTTTGAGCATTTCCCGTTCCATAGCCAGGTCAAGAGTTTGTCAGCGACCTGAGGACATCACAACATCCAGCGATTGAGAGCATTAAAATGTGAATGCAGATCAATGCGATCTGTCTGCTTTATCATAAAAAAGGAAAAATAAATCAATGTCCTAAATAATGAATAGGTGCATTTTTAGCAGTAGAATTACTGCTGTGGTTTATAATTACTGGGTCATTTTAGCTTGACGGTACATGGAATAAATCTGTCATGCAACACAAACACTGTCAGTAAATCATTTGATTGCGAATTTTAAAAGAACCCTACCACAGTCTCATAGATTTACTCATCCTTGATTTGAACATGATTGTGACAGTAAATCTTCATGAAAAAATCTTTTGCTGGGATTTATGTATGGCTTGCACATTTCATTGTCCTATTTAAAACTCTTAATGGCCTGTAGCTGCAGTATAATTGCAAATTGCCTTTCCAGTACGTGCAGTTCAGTTGTTTTTAGAAATCAGAACGATCAATTAATAAGACCGCAAATAAAAACTGTAACGAGGACAGATAAACCAGCATATAAAACAAGACACTTCCATAATAACCCCAAAGTATAAAACATTTCATACTACAGCTCTGGCATACACAATGACTTGAGTAACACAGCAGCCATGTGTAAATACACTGATTGCTTGTGCAAAAAAAAAAGGATCTGCTCATTATTTTATAAATATTTCTTTATTTTTTAAATCTTATATTAGCTTTTCACTAGGAAAGCATCTGCAGAACACAGTGAGGATAATATGCATGAAACAAACCCATTTCATCCAAATAATATCGATTGCTTTGGGAGAAGGCAATGATATTTACTGTTTTTCAGCTTTAGAATAATATACATTCCGAATATACAAGCATAAAGACACAGTTTTTATGTATAAGTTATTCAAGGAATATTTTGTAGAAGGCTTTCTCCGCAATATAATAATTAAAGTTACATAAAGATCACAATACATAGTCACTATCATTTGTTTCTTTGTTTCAAATAAGGGTATTTGTTGTTTAACAGACCAAACTCTCTCTGTCCTCATACTGGTTTTTGAGGTGTGTTTGTCTGGATAGTCAGGGATACTGATAATGCAAAGAAAGAAGTCACAATGGGTCCTATAAGTGCTGACAGCAGCACTGAAAGTCCCTGGAGAGAACTCACTGATCAAATTATTGAGTCCAGGGAGTCCTGCTGGAGTTCAACCGACTCTTAATGCCTATTTTCCTAAAGGTTGTGGTCAAAGTGGAGTGAAAATTGGGTTAAATCTGGACACAATATCAAATTTAATCATTATAGACACATCCTATAATGGATTTGAGTTCAGCTTAAACATAACAAATGATGAAAACCGGATAGGGCTATATCTCATATAAAACCCTTAAAGTATATCATTTCTACTATATGGTTCACATGCTTGTTTTCACATACAGAGGATTAATGAATTTAATCCTCTTCAATCTATCTATCTATCTATCTATCTATCTATCTATCTATCTATCTATCTATCTATCTATCTATCTATCTATCTATCTATCTATCTATCTATCTATCTATCTATCTATCTATCTATCTATCTCTCTATCTATCTATCTATCTATCTATCTATCTATTCATCCATCCTTCCAGGACAGACTTTGAATATGGAAATAAATAGGTCCAATAAATATATTCACTATTATTAATTACGGTTTTGAAGGTTTTTAATCAGTGTATAACAAATTATGTGCACAAATCACAATCAAATCTGTATTCCACTAGCTGACCGCTTTCCAGCTAGAGTTATATAAAAAAAAAACATGGGAATACAACCTAGTTTCCTTCATTCAATTCTCCACGATCAGAAAGGCCCAAAGTGCATTTGAAGTGGTTAAAATGGAATATGATCACAGGACATGGCTAAATGCAGAACGGATTTCTGGCGCTGCAAAAAATCGATCTGTCAGCCGAGAAACGTGTGTACATACATGTTGAAAAAATCAATGAGCAAATAAATAAACATAACAGCCAGAGAGCAGACAGACCATCACCTCCAAAAATCTGGAGATGTCTCAGAGAAGCTCAAAGAAAGAAAACAACAGAGGGTCAGAGGGTGGAAGAAAGAGATAAACTAAATCTATATCGTTAAAAAACATTGACAATAAAAGAGAATTTCTTTGAAACAAACCATCAAAACCTTCCTTGTCAGAGGTGGGCGTTGATATCCGATTTGCTTGTGGTTGGTTGGGCTGTTTATTTACACAACAGATTCATCTAAAGTCCGCGTGTCGTTATCCAGTGTTGCTGAATGTCATCGACAAAGTTACTATGGTTGGGTCTTTCTATTCAGACAGTCAGAATTACAGGATTAGTCC
This sequence comes from Zacco platypus, assembly GCA_038088235.1. Taxonomy (NCBI): domain Eukaryota; kingdom Metazoa; phylum Chordata; class Actinopteri; order Cypriniformes; family Xenocyprididae; genus Zacco; species Zacco platypus. Next base: position 24,932,734 of record CM076077.1, on the reverse strand, counting down.
TGAGTTGAGGACTAGTGTCCAAGGAGACTGACAAAACATCAGCATTCATCTAATCCTATAGTAATGGAGGTTATCAAAGCCAAAAGACCAGAAGTGCTGAAGACGGCCCCTCAGCTAAAGTCCATTTGCATAACATTACTCCCTCCTAACAATGAGCATTATGGCCATATTGGTTTAAGTTCTCACAAGATCTCGTGGAGCTTTGCTAGCATTCACTGGGGGGAAAAAAGCACTAAAATGTCAATCCTTGTTGGTTTATGTCCTTTATTAGACTGGGTGATCTCTACAACAGTATTATTACTAAAACAAAATGTAGTTTGATATCAATATACCTCATAACATCTGATTTTTAAAACACTTATTTCAAACTTTTCCTATTTTCTTCTGATTTTCTTCATTTGATTTGAAAAGTACAGTTTGTATTTATTCATTCAAGTTAAAGTGATGCTAAAGTATCAAATATATATATATGGTATAACTGGTTGGTAAAACTGTTGAAGGTTACATTAGTACAGAAAGCAAAATTGGCAATTTAATGATCCTAATTCTAGTTTGTTTTTGGGATGATGAAGATGTGACATGCATTTTGTAACTGTCATATAGTATATAGAGAATAAAAGAAAATATATATAGAAAATGTATATATTATATAGAGAGAAGTATAATTAAACTGTGTGCATATATTATATATTTATAAAAACAACTGCACAAAAGTGCAGCTCTACGGTTCCATATTTTGCTGTTGTACCCGTCAGACACCTATTCAAATCAAGCTTCCTGTATCCAAAAGTGAACGTGGCACCCAAAAACAGATAAATGTAGACAATGTGTGAGGAGCAGTGTGTTCCCCCTGCTTTTTATCCATTTTTTTAAATCTCTGAATTTCTTCCCCGCTTCAAAGACCATACTGTGCACAGTCGGGGGGCTTCAAAGCTCCAAGTCCACAGAATTAGGGGAGAGAAAAGCAGCTTCTACATTGCTGACGGCTCAGAAATATCACAAGGCAAGCAAGTAGAAAACCTAAATTTTCCTCTCCCTCTTAAGAAGAATGATGCGTTTCACCTGCATCATTTAAACTGAAGATTTGGATGTGTTTTTCTCCTCTGGATGAGATTAAAAGTGGACGTTTTTGACCGAGACAGACCGGCTATGGCCTTTGTATGGTGCTTGTTGTGTCCTCTTCGACATTAAGTCAACTCTAGGTATGTTGGGTGAAAATGCTGTCTTGTGATACTTCAGTAGTCTTTGTCTCATGAGAAGAGATATTATGCTAAAGCTAATAGAATTAGCATACAAAGCTTTATTACTGTTTGGGTTTGTTATTAGGTCTTTGTGAGTGAAAAAGAATGTGATGAATTGTATTTAGAGAGTTGCTGAAGGTCTTTATACACAGAGTGTGATGTTTTTACTACATATTATTTTGAGATTTGAAAAAAAAACAAAAGTTCTTAAAGAACTTTAGCTAAAATTGCTACTTACCAATCTGTATGGAATAACTTTTGTCTAAAAAAGTTGGCGCAGACAATTCCCGACATTTAACTGGACCACATACTCAGCTGGGTTTTACATTTTCAGACATTATTGGTGTGTCTAGCAGAGTTAGGTGGAGACCTGATTGTTCTCTCAGCTTGCATCTGTGCTTTCTCTAAAATAGCTACAGTTTAGTCCCCAGCGCCCTCAGCATTCTCCGAACCCCACCGCTCATAATTATGCATCACTGGTCACATTTGTTGGGGGAAAAATACTGTGACTGATGTAAAATAATTAGTGTGCTGTGAATGGGGCAGCTCGTTGCCAGCGCGGGATCAGTGCTGGCTAATGGGCTGTGAAAGGAGATTGCTACCTAGCTGCGTTGTGCCTTGCGCTGCTAAATAATGCAGTATGTGCATGCACTGCACGATGGGCTGATCATACAGAGACGCTCCAGCACCCAATTATATTTTACCTGCCAAGGTGACACGCTAGCTAATGCTAATGGTACCTCATTACCTCCCCAACAACCCAAAAAAACTTTTTTTTTTTTTTTTGCATCAAGGGTTACTTGGTATTGACTGCACTGAATCCTAATCAGGTGCGTTATGAACCTCTGTCATATCAGTTCAGTCACTGGTAGTGTATGAAAAAAAATAGCTTTTGTATGTCAGCTGTCAGCATGTTTATGCTTACAATACACAGTTTACTATTACAGAAGTAATAGTATGTCCACACATATATGGTAACACTTTATTTAAATGTGTCCTTGTTACACATATATTTATCATAGTAATCACAGTAAATTAAGCATAATGAATAGCAACTAACAATAAACCTAACCCTAAATCTATAATAACTACCTGTAGTTAATTAAAATTACTCATTACTTGTGTAGTCACACTGTAATAAGGACACATTGAAATTAAGGGTTACACTTTATTTAAGGTGTCTTTGTTATGCTGTAATTGTACCTCTAAATACTGAGTAATATTAAGTAACTCCATGTACTTACTATAGGGTTAGGATTAGGGTTTGATTTAAGGTTAGTTGGATGTGATTATGCATAATTTATAGTTATTACTATTGTACCTGCATGTAACATATGTAACAATCACACTGAAATAAAGTGTTACTTCAAACCCTATTCCCAACCTTTTAGTATAAGTACGTTGCTAATTAATATTACTCAGTGCAATCTGTTTGTATAACAAATTTCTGTATGAATCCAGTTTCTGCTTGAGTTTATTGAATTTTATAGTCTAACATTGCTTGTCATATATAGTCACACTAAATAAAATGTAACAATTACTTTATTTTACAGTGTCATTGTTACATATGTTACATGCAGTTACTATAGTAATAACTATAAATTATGCATAATTAGATGCAACTAAACCAAACCCTAATCCTAACCCTATAGTAAATACACGTTGTTACTTAATATTACTCATGTGTAATTACAATGTAACAAAGACACCTTAAAATGAAGTGTAACCAAATAAAGTGTAACTTTGATTTAAGGTACATGTAACGGATGTAACATGGACACTGTAAAATAAAGTAGTACCTACAAATTATTTGTGATCTAAAAAATCATTCATAATTATTCATTTTATGGCTTTAGCATGATTTGTAAAGATGTTATTATTGTACCAACAAATATTAAATATAATTGAAATAAAATTGAATTCAAAGTTTCATTTCATGTAAAACCAGAACTTGGTAACAAATTTCTAAAACAAAATTATATTGTCCATCATTATAATTTATATACATTGTATGATTATTTGAAAGATATACTGCTAAACGTATTGCTTGTAAAGCTTCCCAGGTGTACAGATCCCCACTAAGCACTAAAAGGCATAAAAAATCTTCTTAACATATCCTGCAAAACGGGTTGAAACCGTGTCCTGTCACAAAGAATGCCATAAAAGTCCTGAGGGGGGGAAAAGACAGAAAAAGAAACAGTGCCAAAGGTTATCTACCAAACAATAGGTAGAAGAGGAAAAAGGAAATGATTTTTATTTTTATTATATATCAGGTTTTAAAGACAAAATAGAATATAAACAATACAAAAAGCCACATAAAAATAGGCCTAAGAGAATATGTTTTCTACATAATAACAAAAACAAGTCAACTGAAAAAAAGCAGATACAGAGTCATTTTAAATTCTCTAATTCAGAGGCCAATTCTCACTTTCAGAATAGATAAAATTCCCAGCTTCATATTTGTGTACACAGCAAATACGTTTAACCTCGGTTTGACACCCCGCAACCATCTAATTAAAGCTGTACTTGATGGTCCATTCATCCAAAGTGCTTTATTCACACTTTCAATGATGAGGCTAGTGGTAGTTCAATCTTGCTGTTTGGCTCTCACCACATTACACATAAACCATAATTTTTCCTGAAATGGGCTTAATTTGTCACAGCAATCACACATAAATGCTGGAGTATTCCTACTTGCTAATGTGAATTACCCATTAAAGTTGGAGCTGTAATCTGCAGTTAAGTTTAAAATGCTTTTCAAGATCCAATTTTCAAATAATAAACTCAGTATCATTGATTCAGAGAACACCTGGCAAAATACTGCATTTTAAACAATAATTGGATGGGAATAAGAAAGTTGGCCAGGGAGCTTTGTGGTCTTTGCTTAATATGTAATGCACTTCTCTTTGGACTTTTTCGTAAAATATATTTAGATCTAATATCAATATTAGGATTGATTTTATATTTTTGTAAAATACATTCTCCTAATGTGAGGAGATTAATATGATTAGACACATGACACATTTTACCCCCAAAACAGATTCATATGTCTGAAAAACAAATAGGTATCCAAATGTAAAATTAGTGAAACCATCCAAAAATGATAACTTAGTTACTGAAGTAACTCTTGTGTGAACACAGTAGACAATGTTTACCATAATTATATACCCTGAGAATATATTTGTTTATAATGACTGTGTAATTATAGTGTAATAAACCTGTAATTACCATAGATTATTATTTTGAACACAATAATTTAAGCATATAGTTTTTTTCTCATGTACCTATGTGCAAAGTCAATGCAGCTGTGTACAATTGGGGGTGACAGTTTCATTACATATATTTATGTAATATCTACATTTGAATATATCCACTGGGCAAATACATATGTTCTTGCTGTACACAGATCATATTGCATGTACAAGTGCAGAAGCTGTAATTTCTTTCCCAATATGTACCAAAAAAATAAAAAATTAAAATATGTATTAAAGTATGTATCTTTCAGTTCATTTATGGGCATACGTAATATTGAAAATATGTATTTATGTTATTAAAAGTAATTCCAAATAAATTCTTTAATAGTATATTCTGCCCGTGAACATAAGCACATATTTCTTTTGGCAAATTATTTATTCTTTTTAATTTGAGAAAGAAAATTAAGTGCAATGATGTGCAATAAATTAGAATTATTATGTATTTACCCACTTAAAAATAAGAACGAATAAATACATTTTCAAATAAGATTTTGAGAGACATGCTGTTTTAAAAAATTACGTATAAAGATATGTTTTAAAGTTCACTCACATCCTCCAATAGCCATGATCATGCAGTTGTCAGTCTTGCGTTTCGACACTGATTCATGACCATCTGCTGTTTTCCTTATTTTTTCTGATAATCAAAAAATGAAAAACCTTAAAAATGAACCATTGCCCAAATCTGTGTTAAATTGTGCCAAAGCTTATCGAACTGATAGTAGCAGGGAGGGGGCTGGCGGAGAAACACACACACACACACACACACATAGCAGATTACAGTCAGGGTGACCGGACTCAGGCATTCTAATGGTATTGATTGAAAACAGCAGGGGGTCCACGGGCTGAGAGCATGAGATATTCACTCACCTGCAGTACAAAGTCACCCTCTCTCTCGCTTTCTCCCTTTCCCGTGCACACACACACACACACACATACATGCAGGCACAAATCAAATCCCATTTGGGGCTCCTGTTAAACTAGCTCACTAAATTGGCCTGCAGCTCTCAGTCTAATACAGCTGTAATGTCATACTGTGCTTGTTTACTCTGAATTTTAATTTTCTGTTTCATTGCTCCCGGTTATTGATGTTTGCGTTATCACGTTCACTTTAAACTATTGATAAATTGGTGTCTCAGCTTTCATACATATAATTACTTCAGGTATCACGCGGACCAAAAACACTGAACTAGCCTGACGACACAACAGTAAAAAACATTTTGGAAAATTCAAGATTTACAAAGTCAGATGTGATTTATACGTGACATAGGCATAAAGACATTATATAAAACTTTGCCTTATTGATATAAAAAAGAATTATGCAACACTTTCCTGTCCTTGCTGCACATGTTACATGTAGTTATTATTGTAAGTACCATAAATTTGTGCATAACAACCCCTAAATCAAACCCTTATCTTAAGCCTAACAGTATAGTAAATTATTATTACTGAGTACTTAAATGTATTACACTGTAACACGAACATCTTAAAATAAAATGTTACCAGAATTACAATTAAAAATAAGTTCGGCCCTTGAGGCTATAAAAGAATCCTGCTTTGTGACCCGTGATCCTTCAGAGGTTGAGTATGACCATGGATTAGACCTTTGTATATTTAAGTCTGTTTTTAATGGACTGAATTTGGAGTTATAGTAAAAATTAATTTAAAACATTGAATATATTCATAAAGTTTTCAGATCAGAATAATGGGAAGGGAAAACACAGGGTGGTGGAAGATTCTCATTTGCCTCATATTGTTGTTCAAATAACCTGGAATTGACAAATCAAAAGTATATTAAAGTATATTTGTATTAAAGACGGAGAAAGGAGACCCAGACACAATCAATTCAGACACAGATAACCAATCTAAATGAGAATCGTGTTCAAACAGGCCTTTTACTATTTGAATGAAATAAATGTATAGTATATTTTAAAATGCAAGATTCCCACATCCTTGATGATGTCTCTGTATGAGCAAATGCATTAAAATCGCGGTCATATTCATTTACAATGCTTCTTTGCATTAAGGTGATTATATCTACCGGGAATCTCAGTGAACTGGAATTCCTGATGCCGCCATTTAATAACGATATTGAGATGATTTGCATGATAGCAGTCATAGGGCACTCGTATATGATGATGAGGTTGAGGTGTACGAGCATGTGCATGTTACCAATTGTTCAACAGAACAATAATAGATTGAAAGATTGATTTATAGAAGTCATACATAAAAGTTCTAATCTATAAGTACCAAGGTACTGCACATCAGTTGGGTGAACACGGGTATAGTGAGAGATCTTAATGTCTTCCTTTTTTTCTGTATAGTGTGGTGAAGATGTTTCGCTTTAGAATACAATATTTTGTGTTCAAAAAGTTGAGCTCAATCAACAGCATAATGTATACCACAAAAAAATTTTGAAAAAAAAATAAAATGCAAAATCAGTTTATAATTTTATATACTAGTGTGCTTTTATAATTTTAAGTATACTATGGTTTAAAAGTTTGGGTCACTTTTAAGGTTTCATTTATTTGATTAAAAATACAGTAAAAACACTATATAATATAATATAATATAATATAATATGATATAATATAATATAATATAATATAATAATGTGAAATATTATTACAATTTACTGTTTCATTTATTTAAAAAAATATTTTAATTTATCACTGTGATGGCAAAGCTGGATTTTCAGCAGCCATTACTCCAGTCTTGTGTCACATGATCCTTCCCAAATCACTTCTTATCAATGTTGAAAACAATTGTGCTGCCTAATATTTTTTTTCTAGAAACCATGATGAATTTTTTTTGATCAATCTAATGCATCTTTACTGAATAAAATAAATCTTTCTGACCCCAAAAATTGGAATTTATTCTAAGCTGTAAAGTTGTTCTTGAGTTCTCTTCATTTTTACAGTTGTTTTAGCTATTATATTGTCATGGCAACCTAGTTGTAAATTTGGAAATACCTTTACACGTTAACGCATCTTGTTTACATCTAGACACTGTACCATTGAAACAGTGATTATTTTAATATTTACAGACTGGCATTCATCAAAGGTTCTCACTGCAACCGTGATTTTTGCTTTTTGCATTCTGTGAGTGGATCACTATACATGCAGGTGATGTACAATGCAATTAAATACCAAACTCAGCGACTGTACAATCTGCCGTGAATTAGTCAGTGTGTTGTGTTTTTTCTTTCTTTCCTTTTTTTTTGTTTTGCACTGCAAGGCCTGCAGAAGGATAAAAAAACAGAAAATAAGCCCATCGTTAGGAATCATGGAGCGTATAGTTTTGCTCGCATGAACCAGTTAAACTCAGCATATGTGCATGGATATTTGCTAGTTTACGCATGCACCACTTGCTTCTAATTTGACATTGAAGACTTGTGTGTGACTGAGCGCACGTATGAAAGCGCTCATGTGTCCATGTATGTGTATGCTTTGTGTGTGCGTGTGGGGGAAGGGGGCTTAGTTAGAGCTCCTGGAGGCCTGGCTGGCCGGCTTCAGAAGCTCCAGCCCAGCGCAACACAGCAGGGAGTCCTCGACAGAACCCAGGAACAAATGTCACCAGATCTCAAACCCCCCAACCAACTAGCCTTCCCATCCTCCTAGACGTCGACACACACAAATGGCCTTCACAAACAGTCTTATCAGGGCTTAGGGAGCGGGGGGGAAAACAAATGCAACCAAGTGGAGCAAATGCTTTTCTTGACAGCTGTTGAGTAGATAATTCTAGATTTTCTATTTAATTTGAAGCCGATGAGAGAAGATGCCGCTGTTATGTTTATTATAACTCTCTCCCGTTTTGTTGCCAGCTTGTTATCGGAAAACAAGATGGTGGCAACAGGTACAAAGTGGCGTTCTGCAAAGCTGTTCTCGGTTTGGGATTCTTCAAAATAACCTCGGCCGCTGGGGAAAATATGAAGTGAAGGAGAGAGAGGGTCTTGTTTTTCACTCTCAGTGCCTCTTGTTTTATGTCCACAGTGAAAAAAAACAGCAGCTCTCTGCAGCACGAAGCCAATTAGGTTTTTCGCACAAGAGTGTCTTAATCAGTGGCGTAATTGGAGGCACCCTGCTGAGATTGAGGCTGGGCAGAGAACAAGGTCTAAACCAACATATAATCAGACATATTGAGCTTCAAACTCTTCAGTGTGACAGAAACTATCATTATGAAGAATTAACGGAGTGTTTGGCTAAACCTGCTGAAACAAAGTTACTTGGCATCATTAAAAAGTATAAGGGATACTGAACAACTGACAGGGCTTTTTTTTTTTTCTGTGGTAGATTTTATTTGAATCAATCCTGGCTATTATAAGTGGTGTTGAATCAGAATCTGTTTAAAGTAATCCTGGTCTTCAAATCTCTTCATACTTATCAGAATCTCAAAGAGTGAAGTTTAATCAAAGACTTTCTTCTCCTCAGTAAAGTAACACATCTAAAGCTGCTGTGTATATATCTCAGGTTATTTCTTAAGCTTTACTGGAGTATTTAATTAAAAATTAAAAACACTTCTATCAAAAACAAATGGGCATTTTAGCAGCCATTTACTGCAATTTATTCGTGAAAGTGGATCATCCAGACAGATTTATGATCATTATCAGATAGACCACATATACATGAACTACAATTGATGCATAAACATTTTTCTTTAATCAACATCAAGATTTTAACTTATGTGGATCCATAAGGGATCCGCTACTGTTCAAAAGTTTAGGATCATTGTGACTTATTTGAAAGAAAGAAATGAATATGTTTATTCAACAGATTAAACTGATCAAAATTGACAGAAAATAAATTTATAATGTTGCAAAAAAAGATTGCAAATAAATGTTGTTCTTTTGTACTTTCTATTTCTCAAAGAGTCTGGAAGAAAAATAAATAAATAAATAACGTAACACGGTTTAGAAAAATATTAAGCAGCACAACTGTTTTCACCATTGATAATAATATGAAATATTTCTTGAGCACCAAACCAGCATCTGATGATTTCTGGACATCACAGGAATATTTATATATATATATTTTTTTTTTTTTTTTTTTTAATTAGAATAGAATTGTAATGTATTAATATAGAAAACATTTCAATATTATTTGTACGAGTTCACAATATTTCCATCACTGTGTTTTTGATCAAATAAATTATAGGTACTGTAAATGGTCATCATTTCTTTTAAAATTAAATCCCTTGTTTTTCCTTTTCATTTTAAATGTCCGCTCTGTGTGAAAAATAATTGTTTTAAAAATACAAAATATTGTATTCAATCTCTTAGTTGTCATAAAAGTGGTCATAAAAGCTGCCAAAATCATTTTAAGTAAAGAATTGTTAGAAACAATTTCTCTCAGTAGGTCAGTTTCACAAATAATTACAAAGATATGGAAAGTAACACATTAAATTAAATGTAATATTTTGAAGTTAAAAGATGAAATTTTTTTTTTTTTTAAAACATACTCGTGTAATGATCTGTTTTATTTACAACTTTGGAAAATATTTTTTGTTCCTGTGTAAGGACTCATGTATGTCAGTTTCCCAAATGTATTTTATACACTATATATATATATATATATATATATATATATACACTATATATATATATATATATATATATATATATATATATATATATATATATATATTTTATTTCCCGGGGTCATTTATACACCTCTACGACTGTCTGTACTTGTATATGTATATATAAGTTATATTATATAAGTCCATAGTTCTGTCATTGTGCAGTATTTCAAAGTTGTCTGCCTTACATAATCATGCGAAATGCAGTGACAGAAAATACTCTAGAAGATTCTCATTTGGTACTCATATTGTAGTTGAAATATATTGTAATTGTAATTGTAATTGTAAAAACACAGTAATACGTTGTTCTGAAGCCAATCAATATGAGATATATTAAGTTGACAAACACCTTTTGCTGTTTGAATGAAATAAACTAAATGAATCATGTGATGTTCTGCTTTAGTAATCTGGCACCCTTTCTGTTAAAAATAAAGGATGGTGAATGCTTGTCAGGCAAACTTTGACACTCTATAGCTCAAAAACTGATCCATTCATACTACCTAAGAAGACTGTTGATGGAGGGTAAAGATTATCATTGCTATGAGCACCATCATCAGGTTACTGAAGGCGAGAAGGTGGGAAAGGAAGACTTGGGGGTTTTCCCTCCTCCTTTCGCTTGCGGGAGCTTGAACTCTTTTTAAGTCGGCCACCACACCATGGCTAATGGCCCCCGCTGAGCCTGCTGTCTCACTCCCGGCATCAAGCCCATCGTCCCTAAATCAAACCATAGAAAATTGGGCTTAAAATATTGGGGAGAGGCCCCCCAAAAGAGACCCAAAAGCTGCATCTGTCGCCGGCTTACATGAAAGTTGAGCTCACGAGGAGCAGTGGTCGCATCGGTCCTCGCTCGCAGTAGATCTAAGATGAAATAGATTGAGGCTTGTTCCTCTTTTGGGTTTGCTTGTAGGATGTTTTATAGAGCAGGATCTCATGGACCGTTGGAGAAATGGGTGCCGTTCCACACACTGGCCGATGGATGTGACGTGCTAGGGGTCTTGAGCAAGCTAAAAAAGGTGAGCGTTGTGTTCCTTCCCATCAGAATGATTCTGTTTCAGGTCTAAGATCAGACGTTGTTTGTCATGTAATTTAGAATATCACGATCAGAGCTCATTTGACTCGAGTTTGAAAAGGTCAGAGGGTATAAATATCCGTTCAATACCTTTGCGAGCTTCCTCAAAGTTGAAGCGCCAACAAAACAGTCAGCATTTGCAATGCTAACAAGACTACATCATGTATTGTTCCAAAAATTATGTGTGCAAGCATTTTCTGAGCAGAGTCAGCTGGTGTGTGTGTGTGTGTGTGTGTCGGCGGAATCATCCAGCTGAGGTGAGGATTCGGAACAATGCGGCTATAAGGACCAGCCTTCCTGCAACACACATAGAAACACACACCCACACACACGCCATGTTCTTTCCTCTAAAACGCACATACACACACAACACTGTACACACACAAGCAGCAGTCATTCCGCCAGTGCTGTCTGAATTCTGTCAGTCCATCTGAAAAATGCATGTGACGCACAGCTAAAAAATTCAGGATATCCAGGCTCGATTCCAGTGGGCAAAATGCAAATCATTGTGCTAGGGATGTTGTAAACTTTGAGCTGGAGCTGAGTTTGGCGTGAGGAACGAAGGAAGCATTGTGTGTGTTGCAGAGGGGAGATGGAGGACTGTGTGTGTGTGTGTGTGTGGGGGGGGGGGGGGGTCAGACTGAGTGATGCAAGTATGTCTGTCTCTGTGTGCAGAGAGTCATTGTGCTCAGTTCTTTGCAGAAGACATGTATAGACAGGTATAATCAGATGGCAGGTGTGGCGTGAAGACCGTTTTTGATGTGGGCCTTGCAGGATCTGTGATCGTCTGTTTGGGGAAACTATAAGGAAGCAAATAGCAACAACAGCAAATCCAGTGTCACTTAAAAGCCTTAAAACTAGTCATTTTAAAAAATAAGCAAGCGGTGTTAATTATCCATGACAGGATAGATGGATTTGCTGAATAGGTTTTGGGTGGGGGGGAATACAATAATAAAGAATGGTGGTGGTGGTGGTGTGGGGGGGTGTTATACAAAGAGTAGGTTTTTCATTGTCTGAAAATATAAACACAGATGAGCTGTGTCTTTGATTTGTTCCTGCTTTTCACTCCACGCAGCAGGGATGCGCAGGCAGACGTGCCCTCTTTGCATTCGATGTAAATAGGTACCGTGGACGCTGCATGATGAGATTATATTCTGCCCGTTTCTCTCTCTTTCCTTTCTTTCTCTCCCCCTCCCTCAAAAGGACACATTTTTTTCATCACCATTATGGTTTTTTAAGCTGGCTTTGATTCAGATTTTTTCAGTGTTTTCCTCTGAACTGATGTGCTGCATGTTTTAGTTTCCTTGCAGACGATGGAGCTTATTGTGTTTTCGAATCAAGCTGTCTGATGGTCGGTATTTATCCACTAATTCATTACTCTACAATAAATAGAGCAAAAATGAATTTCAATTAAATTAAAAGCATTTTTTTAAAAATAATAATAATAATAAGATCCTTTTTTAAATGGAATTAAATCTAATTGTGACATTTAATATTGCTTGAAATTCTATAGGTTCATGATGCTGCAGAAATAATACATTTTTTAATGTGGATATACATATTATATTTGTATAAGTATGTTATTTATAAATCCCTAATTCATATCAGTTTAAGTTATCAGGCATATTTAATCCAACATGTTGCAATTCAACACTGTAAAAAAGAAATTACCTGGTTGCCTTAAAATTTTGAGTTCAATGAAATTAAAAAATTGAGTTAAAACAATGAAGGTTGATTGGTTTAATCGACAGAAACTCAAGATATTATGTTATCTGAACTACATCAATTATCTAAGTTGATTTGACAAAAGAAGAAATGTTATGATAACAAATCCTGAAAATATTTTTTTATAGTGAAGGCGTATTTAATCATTGCAGCATCATATTTGTTTTACATGCTGTCTAGTTCAAGCCAGAGCTCATGTGCGGCTTAACATCCGAGCAGCAGCCATTTCTGTATCATTTTCATGAGGTTTAATAAAGCTTAATATGCCACCAGGACATTCGACATAGACATCTCCATCGTCTACAAATCTACATCGTGATTGAATCCTCTATTTGTCTAAAACAAACTGCACAGTCACTTCTCTATATTCTGATATGTCTTCAAAGACGTATTCCCCCCTTTCTAACTTCTGCAAACAAAGAAAGGATAAAAGGCTGATCTCTGCATAAGCAAGAGCAGGAAGAAAAGAGAAAATTGATGGAGATGTGTTCAACGCTCTGATGTGTATTATACGGTTTTTAGTTGGTGTTTATTGATGTCATTACACTCTTCATCTTTTAACCGTTCTTTGATTTGTTTTTCTTTTGCTTCAGGGGAGATTAATAGGGGTAAAAAAAAACTAATAAGTCAGTACTAATAAATGTTGGTGAGAAACAGCAAAAAATAAATAAATTGACAAAGCGTCCTCATCGTCATCAAGAACAACATTAATACTAGCAGTGATAATAACAGGGTGATAAAATAGGTAAAATTTGACTGTTTTGTTTGAAATAATTATTTTTGTGGTCTTTTAAAATATTGTACAGTGATGATGTACACAAACAGATATTTGTTAGAAAAATATTCTATTAGAATTTAAATATTAAGCTATTGTTATTATTATTAATTGTGTGTGTGTGTGTGTGTGTGTGTGTGTGTGTTAACCCAGGCTTATTTTGACACTATAAACACAGCTAGTTACCAACATTATAAGATGCTCATAATAAAGATGCTGACACTGAGAGCAAAATAAAAAGGCAAAATTATGATTATATTGTTCATGTTACATTAATCAAATGCCTTGATATTTGACATTTGTACACAATTGAACCATAATAATAATTCTATTAATGAAGACACATTTATATCAAAAAATGTCTTGCTTTCTCTTATTTTACTTTCTTTTCTTTGACATTTTTTTACGCAGAGGTATTCATTCAAAGTGCCCGGCTAAAATTCTGCAAGTCCTAATGCTGTGTTCATGAGGAGCTTTCCATTTTAAAATCACAATGCTCTACACCGCATTGATCTGGGGATCTCAAACTTTATTCGGTATTAGAGATCTCAATAGCACCAGTTGGAATAAAAGTGGAGGGCTGAATGTAATGGGGGTGGCAAACCAAGTCTTTAGTCTGTGTTTTTGAACCTCACAATGAACCAGAACACAAAAGGGGCTGGTCCGCACACAGATATTGTTGCCTGTGCAACCTTACAAAGCGGAGAGCCTTTGAAGAGAATTTTGAGTCGGCGCGCTGAAAAGAAGCTTTGTATTTGTTTACGTGCATGAGATTACACTGAGATGTCTGAAGCTAGATATTTGGAGTTCTGTGATTTAACAGTTAAACAGTTAAGATGAAAAAGTTACAATTTAATCAGAACATACTGAGGGAGGCTTTTATGCCTGTTTAAATCAAATGAAAAGTGTACATTTTTTTAATAAATAAAAAGATTGATTTTAGTGCTTGTATTTTTTTTCTTTTCACTGTGAATGACTGTTGTTAATGTGCTGGAAGAATATATGTAAATGATTTCAAATTCTCAAATTTATATTCATTGTTTGAGGATCAAATATGGTATTTTGCAATTAAAATGATCTGACAAGCGTAGTAGATGGGTCAGTGTTTTTATTTGACCTTTCACCACAAAGAATATTGCTTGAAATTGTTTTAAACTCTTCCCAAATCTTTTGTAGATGTTGTTTTTAATGTTAGATTTGGTTTTCTCTCTTTTGTTTTCTAAAAAGGGTTTATTGTTTTAAATACTCTTTCCTTTAAATTAAATCTTGCGAGTATGTTTATTCAAGACAATTCATCCACAATATTTACAATATCCAAGAACATGTTTTAGAATAATCATGGTGATTTAAAATGATGTGAGGTATATTCTGTTTTATAGGTAATGCCTTTTTTATGTTTAATGCTTTTCGAACAGGGCAAACCAAC
This sequence comes from Zacco platypus, assembly GCA_038088235.1. Lineage (NCBI taxonomy): Eukaryota > Metazoa > Chordata > Actinopteri > Cypriniformes > Xenocyprididae > Zacco > Zacco platypus. The sequence continues at coordinate 24,917,670 of CM076077.1, read as the reverse complement.
ATTTTGGCTGAGCATTAAGCATAATACTAAAATAAGCTACAACAAATAAATAACTAAATTCATTTTTTTATTTGTTAGTTTATCCTGTTAGTTTACTTTGATTTTTATTCAGCCATTAAAACAATTTGTATTCTTATAAATAGTGATTTTTCTTTCTCTCCATTTTGCTAATAGCGCTTTCAGTCCTGTATTATGAAAATCTGGTCATATATGTAATTTTTAGAATTTATAATTTACACAACAATACTATTGTTATGTATTGTGATTTAATAACTCATAACAATAAATTGAATGTAGCCATAAACAATAAAAATGATCAAACTGATGCCTATAAACCCACTCTTCCATGGGAAGTTTTTAAAAAAATCATACAACCATCTAAAATGATTCATAAGACACATAAATCATTTGGTTCAGGTTTATGTGACACTAAAGATTAAAAGAGAGTTTCATAATTAACACAAATGAATAAAAATGTCCCAAAAAGATGCACCATCATTATATGTAATGTTGTATGAATTGTTACCCGTATTGATATCAGTGTCATGTTAATAATGTCATTAAAATACTATTATTATATTTATTTTGTGTTTTCAAATCTATTAATCGCGATTAATCGCATCTAACTTAACATTGTGTTTACATAACACACACACACTCACACACACACACATATTATAAACTTTTATGTTAGATGTAATTAATCACGATTAATCGTTTTGACAGCACTAATTTATTTGCCAGAGTTAAAGTCACAGAGTTAAAGACTTTTTTCTCTTCCATGTTGGATCCGTGGACCAGGGGCAGGAAGTGGCTGGCTCCTGACCAGCATTATTGTGACAGCCAGGATGTCGGTTCAGGACCTTTGGTGAAGTCGGGGTCATGGTAGACAATCATGCCAGCACACAAGTGGGTTTTAGCGCACCCCTTTCATTCACGTGCAGAGAAAGGTGCCCCTCCCCTCAGCACACAGCTTCAATTCCTCCGGCATCCCGAGGGAAAATACTGCCTTTCTCTAAATAAACCCACTATATCTTTCTCTCTTTCACCCTCTCTCTCTCACTCACACACACACACACTCCAGCAGGAGAGCAAAGCTTTGCGGGACGTGACCTCGGCTCTCCTTTAGGTAAACCGGCACTCCTGGCTATGCGCAAGACCTGTGACTTCTTTTCTCAACTTGATCCTACTGGGAGAAGGCAAGAGATGCATATGTAATCCTGATGTGTGCTTATGTGGGCTCAGTTCTTTTGTCCTTTTTTTTTTTTTTGCTTGGACCTTATTTTATTACATGCTGATGTTACTAACATTAAGGAGCAAAGTGCAAATAGCTGAGGTACTTTTTTTATATGTATTAACAGAACAATTCTTCTGATGGAGGCTGGAGCTAGGGTTACATGTGATTCAAGTTCATAAACAATAATAACTCATTCATGATATGTATATAACAGCCTCTTTCACTACGCTTACATCATGTGGATCGAGCATAAAACAAGGCATAGCAAGAGTTATGTTACATAAAGTTATTTCATGTAAGAGAATATTGTAACTGTAATATACATAAAATCTATGTTTAATTATAATATAATATGTACTAACTTTATACAATTAATTGGTTGTGACTGCAATATTAAAGTAAAATACAAGATGTGCTTCTATGCATGCAGACATGTTTATTGTTAGTCCATATGAACAAATTAATAGCAAATCTTCTGTTGAGAGAGAGAGAGAGAGAGAGAGAGAGAGAGAGAGAGAAAAGAAGTTAACTGGAAAAACAGTCAAATGCATAACAATTGCTCATATACTGTTTATGAAACCGTAAATATATTAAATTATGATATATAGTATAAATTATGATATTTTCTATTTAGTTCTTTTTTGCATTAGCTTTTTTAGCATAGCATTATTTCCAGTTTCCACATTTTAAAACACACACACACACACACACACACACACACGCACACACACACACACACACGCACACACACGCACAAACACACACACACACACACACACTATAGTACTATATTTAATTTCAAGCTTTAAATACATTTCAGTAGCTATTTAAAAGGACTAAAAAAAGAAGATAACAGTTTAATGTTAATTCTATAGGAATAAAAATATCTGGACTGCAATTAATAAATGTTGTCAAATGTAAAAAGCTTCGAAATATAAGTTTTATCTTGATGGGGGTCAATGTTTATTTAATAGGAAAAGCTAAATATGAGTATTGAGCGACAACTGAATGCAGCATTTATTCAGACACGTATAATTTTTAATCCAGCAGACAGTGCATATGAAATGAGGAAACTTTATTTGCCTGTTCTGCTTTTAATGTCATAGACTGAGGGAAAATCAGTGGGTCAGTATTTAGAAATAAAATATAATGTATGCACTTCAATAGCCGTCTCTGAAACCCATATATCTTGATTGCTGTTGACATTTATTTGACATATTGTCACTTGTCCTGAATAAGAGCACAGGGGTCCAAACAAGGGGTCAACCAATGACCATGCTGTCACAAGGTATACAAAATACCACAGTGACTTCAAAATGTTTTATTGTGACAATTAAAGATAATTTCATTCAATATGGTCAAAGTGTGTTTTGGCACTGTTGTGTTCCCCTAGCCCCTCCTCTCTCTATTTTGCATGGGAACTCAGGGAAGAGTTGAGGTAAAAACCAGTCTCAACATGACAGCTTCACCGTGGAGGCACACAGTCACGACACGAATTGTGTTTTGGATACACGCAAAATATGCACGTTCAAAAGCTATTTATCAGCTATATATAGTCATTTCAAATGTTTGTAGTCATTTCAGGGGTTTAAACGACGTACAGCGAACAACAGTCTGCTGCAGCCGAAAATATGTCCTCGGAGCTTTTTTTAGTTGTAAAGTCTGGTAAATACAATATACGATTAAACAGATCGACATTTTAGCATATATAAGTAAAATGTCTCAGTGGTTTGCTCCAGTAGTTTTCCAATCCTCGCTGCATTGTTCTACTGGGGAGAGAGATGGAAAAACTTCCTCCGTCTCTAAAATCTAAACCGCCGAGCCCATATTAGCTCCCATTTGCCAGAAACATTTACAGACATTTATTTCCACAAAGATTTTGTAATAATAATAAGTATTATTCGTGATTTTAGGCTGGTCGTCCTGTCGCGTTGCTTCTCGTGTCAACACTACACACACTCCTTTTTCTATTCTTTTTTTTGCGAGAGTCATAAAACTTAATGAATAGGTGCGCCCCCTTGCCGCACCACATCCGCGTAGCTCGTATATTCCTACGCACGAATCCTTATTTTATATACTCCCTAAAATTATCTTACATTTCGGTCGTTCAGCGCTCAGCCATTTTCAACACTACTCAGTTTTATATCTGTAAATCATTGTTGGGTATGGAAAGATCTTTTGGTTTAATCACATTAAAGATCCGGCGGCACGGGATCTAATTTTCCGGAAGGCGGTAGGATATGGTATGGGTAGGAGTTTTTATAATGGCTCGCGCACATATGGAGTGACGCCATCTTTCCCAGTGTGCTGCTGCTGCGCGAGCGCGGAGTCCTCGCGCACACATTCACTCTCAGCAGGAGCTGCGGGTCATTCTCTCACATTTTCTCAACGGATTGTCGCCATTATTCGCGCTTAAGTACTGAAAAGCGAAAAGGGAATATACAGCTTTTGATACAGGTAAGTGTTTTGCCGACAAAATGTGTTGTTGGTTACTAACGTTATATGGAATGTTTGGAGGTAATGTCTTTCTGCAGCTGTGGGGAATGGGAAGGAGATCAGCCACTGGATATATTGCTGCAAAATCACGACCAAATTCCACCTACATTGACTCGTATAACGTTAAACGCGGATTTGTTCGACTGTAATTATGTAGACGCTTTAATGAATCACAAAAGGGTGTATTTGAAGCTCAGAGTTAAGTCATTTAGTGTCTTTGGTGCTAGCTTGGTTAGCATTTTAGGACTGGAAAAGTGTTTTGTGGAGACCATGTAAAATCCTCCGCTAACTCAACTGGATATCTGCCTCCTTTTTACACTAATTTGCTTGTCTGATAATTCTCACTGTAAAATACATCAACAAAAGTTGGTTTGGTTTCACCGCAGTAGTAAATCTGTGTTCGGGTCGGGTATGTGCTGGTAGGTTAAAAGTTAAACTGTGGTTAACTAATATAAACTCGAGTCTTTTAGTTGACTCTTTAAGCTCGTTTGCGTATTTATTCAACCCGAGATGTAGATTTGTTTTGTGACTGACTAAAATTTGGAGGACACCAAGTTTGTGGTTACATTTTCCGCTCAAATACCTGGCCATCTGTATCACCTGGAGTTATAATCACTTCTGATTTAGTAAAATCATGCGGTAGTAAACACTGTAAATATGACCCATATCCAAGTTTCTCAGTAAGAAACAAACAAAGGCATTTAAAGTGTTTGGCCGTTGAGAGGAAGTCGAGGAGGAGCTTGAGTGAAATCTGACTCTGCTGGAGCTCGTGCTGGTGGGGGTGGGGGATCATCGGGCTCGATGCGCGCACACGGGCTTTGCGGACGGGCGCATACCCTACCCATACATCACTCCCCAACTCCTCCTCTTCACATTACATACGTCTCACTCCAGCTTTACTAAAATAATCAGTGTGAGAAGTCATTAAATTATTTCCTTCCAACTCCCATATGTCCTGCAAAAGTGTGGGTTTATATTTGAGTGTTAAAGGGTTTAGTTTTTAGCACAGCACATGATACCGCAGCCGCCCCTGTAAGCACCACTGGCAATACATTTGTTAATGATTCACGTGGCTTAAAACGAAAGCCCAACATATGTGTCTTTTCCTCTACCTCTGCCAGGGAGTCTAACTTGAGGCGGAATGCATAGCTTCCTTAATTTTCATAGACACTTGGCAGGCTTTTTTATCCCTGGTTGTAGTAACTAATTCATGTTTTTTTTTGTCCTCTTCATGAACATTTGTTTGGTAGGTTCTGGGAAATGTACACTGGGATTTTTTTGCTGCTTGTTCAATTCACTTAATTAAAATGAGCTAAAGCAACACAATTGCTGAATGTTTTATTAAACTTAACTTAATTGTGTCTAGTCCGCTTAAATATGTCAAATTAATTCATTTGTGTTGGGACTATGAACACAATTTAATTTAATGAAAATTGTCATTTACTCTCCCTTGTTGTTTCAAACATCTACGAGTTTTCTTCTTCTGTTGAACTAAAGATATTTTGAAGAATGTTGATGGCAACCATTGACTTCCAAAGTAGGGAAAATCAAAACAAAAAATACAAACAAACAAGAAAATCAATGGTTCCCACCAACGGTCTGGTTACCAGCATTCTCAAAATATCTTTTGTTCAACAGAAGAGAAACTCACACAGGTTTGAAACAACATAGTTGTTTTCGGCACTTAAGAGTGTCTGTTGAAGTTAGTGCGGTGACCACAGGCGTTTGGGATGTTTGTGATGTTTGTTGCTTCATTCATCGAGCATAGCTATGCTAATGTCAGTGCAATGAGTGACAAACATCTGTTTAAAATCAAGATTTTGTGTAAACGCGTACCTTAAAATTGGAGAAATCGGTGTACTTAATTTTAAAGTATATTTTTACTTGGAAAATTGTGTCTGAGTTAATAAAACACCTGTAATAGTTTTCATACATCAACACCCATTCAGCATGGCCGTCGTGTGCATTATCGAGCTTGCCAGCATTTCTAGAATACTTTTAAAGTTTTAGTTTTTCTGGTTGGTGTAAATCCTTCTATTCCTTTATCTGTGGACTAAGTGTTTGATAGTCACAATATTCACCCAACTGTTTACTTAGAGTCTTTATGCCTGAACGCTAAATGAAAGTGTCTGGGTTAGTAGTCATATCAGTTGTACAGAGAGGCTGTAGTGTTTTTGAATGTAAAGTCATACATAGAGCCAAGCTGTATTCGCTGTGTACGTGTGTGCAGACTCGGGCTGTTACAGCATCTCTCATCACAGTTGACACATTGGGAGCAGATGTGGAGTATAGGATGTTCCTGGGAGCTAGCGACTAAGATCTTTTGAAATACTGCACACAATAGGCAGATTTCTGAAATCGAATGCGGGTGTTGAAATCGCTATCTAAGCTGCATGCCCCTGGTCACAACAGGCACTTAGCCCAAGCCATTTGGGTGGTATTTAAATTCACATGCTGTTTGAATGCCAAGGATTACAAACAAATGCCTCAGTCTTCTCAAGCCTCCTTAAGTTTCATTGGAGAAGCCCGTCGTGGAGTATGGCATGAGCACAGGGTTTGGAGAACTTTTGCGGTTTCTTTTGCCTTTTTTGTAGCTGGTTTGTTTTAGTATCCATATGTTGGATACTTGCAATATTGATGCGGAGCCACGGTGCAGTCGTGCATGTGAGTTACAGAAGTGAATCTTAAATGAACTGTATATGGGCTAGTTGTAAACAATGTTCTGGTTTTGTCTTCACTTATATTAGTGCAAAGTTTCAATACGACCTGGAGTTGTAATAGAGCTCCAGCTAAGGGATGAAGTAACTAATGACAGAAGAACTTAGTTTGGTCGTGGCTGTTTTGTGATGCAAACGTTTGCGTTTCCTCACAATGCTTACTCTGTAGTTCTGTGTATGCGTAACATAGATTTGTGTGCTAGGTTTCAAGCTTTGAGTAATGAGTGCTTATTTGCTGCTCATTGTTCGTAGCCTTTCTGCTAGAGCTCTTTGCGGACTGTGCATCTTTCCTTTCCCCTCGCCAGCCCTCCCTCCCTCCCATTTTCCTGTGTGGCTACGTCCACCCATGTTCCACCCAGTAGAGCTACCAAAACATTCAGATTGGTTTCAGATGTGCATGTTGGCCAGCCAGTGGAAATCACATGATTGTGGTTATTATGGTTGGGATTCTTCATAACCAAGCCAGTCTATCTGTGTAATAAACTAGTGAATAGTGTTGCCAAAAGCACCGACTTTTAAACCGTCGGTACTGAAATTTTACAAAATGACGTAAATTCATAAACCGCTCTGATTAGCCATTGTGTTCACAGGCTCAACGTGTTTGTGATTGGCTACAATGATCAATGCACAGGAGCATTTGGAAGCACATGGAACTGTTTGAATTTGAAAGCGGACGTCTATCAACCTCTGTATCTGTGGAAACGCTTCATGTTTTGGAAGCACAGATCATTGTAGCTAATCACAGACCTATATGTTGAGCAAGTGAACACAATTGCCAATCGGAGGGGTTTACGAATCTGCTCAACAGTGCTCAAAGCATCACATTTCAGTATTGACTTGGTATCGAAGTTGGTACTTTTGACAACGCTACTAGTGAAGTTCTGCTGGAGTAAAATTCAGAAGAGCTCACCTAGATGCTTTTTTCTTCGTCATTGTATTTTCACACTACCCATTCACATGATTGTATAACGCAGCGATTGAGCTCTGGAAAGGGTCAAGTCAGTTTGATCATCTAAATGCATCCAGCATGACCTCATCAGTGACTCAGACTAACCTGTAGTGGTTTGTTAGGACTTATTTCCGTACATCTCAATTGACTGCGAGCAAGAGGACTGTTTAAGTGTAGCTTGTGTGTGGGATTTCTTGGAGGCTGAGGCTCAGTTGGCATCTCACGTTGCGTGCGAAAGAGAGCAGTAATACCGCAGGGGGGTTAAGGCCTGTATGCTGCTGGGTTTATCTCTCCAATTGACTCCAGATGTTGTAAACCATAGACCAAGCGACTGGCTGACTGCTGTGAAACTCTCGGCAGCCCCAGGCGGAGTGCCACAGCAGCACTGTTTTACACATCCCCATATCAAACACACTTTCCATGCTCTGCATTCAGAATACTGAAAGCTGCCTCTTAGAGGAACTGTCCTCGTTATTGGCAAACATGTATAACGTAAGAGCTGACCGTGTCAGTTTGACAGAGCTGCACAGGAATGAGAGAATTTTGTATTCTTTGGTGTGCCAGTTCTGTTCTCCTCCTGGGCCAGGGGTTTGTTTTGGCATCACTGTGTTGGTCCAGGTGAGATTCCCATTCGTAAAACTACAGCATTGACAACACGGCCTACTTTTGCGCTGTCGAGCTGCGGTGCAGTTTGATTAAATGTTTGGTTGTACTGAAGCTCATATTGAAAATGAGTTTATTTGATATTCAATTTATTCATAAAATATAATTAGACAACACTCCAATAAAAACTTGTTTGTACAAAAATTAAATAGCTAATCAGCCAGTTTTTATAACAACCTTTTAATGTTTCTATTCCAATTATTTGTTGGGATAGTGTCTGTAATGTCTTCATTAATGTTTCATAAGTTATCACTAACAGATTAAGTCATACTGTTTATTTCAGCATACCATCTATTGGTGGTTCATTGATTTTCTTTTGTGCTGTAGCTAGATGTAAAAAGGTAGATTATCGGTTCATATGCACTCTGCGCTTCTGCTGACCTGAGGCAGCGGCAGCGATTTGACGAAAGCTGTGGAATATAATTGTTTTTACGATGCACTGTGATGCTGATATAAGTGTTTCTGCATCAATGCAAAAAAATACATTTTTAAAAACTGTTAAGTAGACCTATAATGCATTAATGTGCTGTTTTATTGTAAACAAAGTAGGCTTCTGTTATATTAAGCTCAGTTTGTCCTTAGGAAGTTTCTGTAGTTACGAAAAGAATGTGAAATAGTGCAGGACGTGCTTGATGGTAAACACAACGAAGAGCAATAAGCCATGAAAATCTGATATGTAACACATTAGATCTGTGCATTAGGTCTTAATATAGTAAATCTGCTGCTGTCTGTCATTAATTTTAATCAAGCAACAAAAAAAGGAAGTCACTCGCTGCTTTTTTTTGTCTTGCCCTGCCTAAATTGACTGGCCCCACCACAAAAAATAATAGATAAAATAAAATGGGCCAAGTTATTGTTTTCATTGTTTTTGACCAATAACCATAATAAATAAGGTTATGCCACCAAAACTACTAGTGTAACTCAAATACAAATATTGTTAAAAATAGGTAAACTGTCAGTAATAAAGAACAAATAATCAAATTACGAACAATAGCACAAATAAAAATTGTACACATAAAATAAACAGTGCTTCTCAGGTTTTTAGGAAGTTCTAACAGTATTTTTCAGGTCAAATGTAAAATACCTCTTAATAGTCTTCAATGTATCAGTTAAATATTAATCCTTATTAAAGTTACCAAAGTTCAGTCGAGATCAATGGGTGATTTTTTTTTTTGTGTCCTTTTATTTAACATTAAAAATACAGACAGAACCAGGAATATTAGGCTGCTGTCACAGCTGCAAGGATCCAATGTACTGTTACACATGCATTTTATTTCTGTATTTCTATAACTGTTTACTCTCACTTAAGACATAACAATGTTTGATTATACTCGACAATATGGCCACTTTGATAATTTTATGTGAATGTCCGTTCAAGTATAAGACAACGTGAATGAGAGCTCAATTCCGCATTAGCACACTACCTGAGAGGCTGCTTTCTGTGTGCACGCTTCGGGTGTGCGCTATACACATAAAATGTCTCGCATGCATGAGTATCAAATTGAGTTCTTTCACGTTGTCTTGTGCTTGAATATTCAAATTGGAAGGCTTATGATAGACTTTCCTTGACAATGCAGCACTGGCCCGAGCATTGTTTTTTCCCCGCTGACCCAGGGCCGTCCGGCAGTCCTTATTGTCGAGTCCTGCTGGAATGAATGCCCTAAAGACTATGCAGTGATTATTTATTTTTCACATATTTCAATTGCTGTATTTCTTACCTGAATGCTTCTGTTAAATGGATGTGAAATAATAATAAAAAAAGCACTGTTAATTTAATTTGTTTCTGAAGAGTTGAGGTTTATCTATAATAGGCTGTATTCCAGTCTAGCTTTTCTTTACTTGACCTAATTCAGCTCCTAAATTTTAAAAGGCTGCTTTCGAGAGCCAAATCCTGACAATAGTGAGTGTGTGCAAGACTATAGAGCCGAATACACAGGAAAGTTATTTTTCTCTGAATAATTCCTAGTCCTTGCTGCGTTGTAAAGCTAAACCTCCTGAGGTGTTGTTCGACATGGACTAACAGCTCTTGAACAAGAACAGCAAAATGTTGATGATAGCTTGCTGAAACGTTCTGCCGAGTGACCTTTTCACATGCTGCAACATGTTTGTGTTTTGTAAGAGTAGTTTAACTGAGAGGAACAGTATGCTGTGCTTACCAACACAATGAAGATGAGGCATGGGCAGCCAGTTTCGGTCTCAAGGCTACATGTGAATGTTGGATGTCTCAGAGAGGGGTTGCATTCTGCCTGCTGACTTGGAGAGGGGTGTTGTACATCTGAATAAAAGAGGTGGGCTCGGGGCTTGTGTTATGGTAATTCTGGAGGAGGCCTCACAAAAGGGAAGGAGACTCGGGGCCCCCCATACTGAGACACTGAATTCAGTATCACTTCAGTAGGTGTTAACTGCTGACGTTGATGGGCAATTGGCAAAGAATGTCATGTGCATATTGACGCTGTTGTGATGGTGGGGTTTCTGGCTGAGCACATTATTGAAGGTCATATAAACCTTTAGCACCTCTTTTGCCAGTGAATGTGTTAAGAAGCCTCATGGCTTAAGAGAAGGAGTTGGGGGTTGGATGTTTGGAGCGTTTTTTACGTTTTATCGTTCAAGCTTTATTATCATGCGTGTGATGGAACGAATTTGTAAAATGCCAAATATGGATTTGTATATGGGTATTTTGATCATTGTGAGTCCTCATATTCAGGTATATTTTAAGCAGAAAATTGATTTTTTTAGGGTTTGGCGACGTCTACAAAATTGGCATCAGACGTTGTCTACAGTGAAACATCGTGATGAACGATGACTTCGTTTGAGGGCAAGGGGTATGTGCATGCGCAATTGCACATATACGTTTACAAGTGTTTATGAATGCTGTTACGGCCATATCCCGCTAGAGGGCACAGTTGCAATGTTTGTGTAAAGTTGTTAACTTGTTACCTGGCGCTTGTGCGTCTTGTTGTTGGTGTGTGCTGCAATTAAATGACTGAAAGTCATGATGCTGTCTTTAAGTGTTCTATGAGGTAGACCCACATAATAACAAATACTATAACCAGTCAATCAACTTCCATTGGAATGAATTAAATGCTGTCTTCACAGCGCCAGTGGTCACGCACCGTGTGGCGCGCATCTGGAGAAAGAGAGCGCGCACGGAGCTCAAAGGGTTTGAATGAAGAGCGTTTGGCTTTAGACAGAACTACTGGAGGATATAGCAACGAAATTTTACCACAAACGATCCTGAGTGCTTGTGGTGTGATCCGCATCGCTGTTTTGACGTGCTGCTCGCTTCATGCTACCGTCCTGTCTTGCAGTCTGGATGGAAACATTCTGGGGTGTGGATGTGGATCGAGGTCCGCCATTTGAATATCAGTGGTTTAGTATAAAACGTGTAAAACATCTAGTAGCATATAATTCGATTGGCGTTTAAAAAAATCTTTACGGTTTAAATTGGGGTAGGGTTAGGGGGTGGGAATGGTCACGATGCCTGCTCAACATTGTGATGTTTGTCAGTCATCCCTATTTGTTTTGAAACGATATATCCTTCTTCAAACCTTCAATGCAAAAATGGTTTAATTTGCATTATCTGCATTGATAGCAGGAACTTGTATGGTTACAAATTCAAACTGATTTAAAAAAGCCATTTGTTTTGAAACATTTTAATATTTTCACTGTATCAACAAAACCTCATTGTTGTCAGCTGCGTAGGTAATGTTACCTTGATGTCATTTAAATTGTTTTACATAACAACTTGACCATTATTTTTAGTGTCTGATATATGTGCACTTTTGAAGGATAAATGGAGTCTCTGCCGCAATAATTCCTGAATTATCACGAAGGCCTTTGATTTCCTGTAGCACTGTTTATTGTTCACCGTGTCTCTTTCCAGGGAGTATCATGAGGGACAGATAATAGTAGCTGTGTGTAGTGCGGCACATCCTGCCTCACTCTTTCATCCCAGCTGCAGTCAGGTTGGGAGACAGAGAGCATTCAGTCTGAACACTGGGGCTGTGTGTGCTGCATGCTGGACTTCTCTGGAATGTGTTTGAGCTGTGTTAGCCTATATGAGGGAGTTGGCACTACAAATGTGAAATTAACCATGTTGCTCTGTGTGTTTCAGATTAGGAAGCTGTGTTTGGCTGTGAGAGAATCATGGCTACCCAATGTAAGCTCTTCTGACATTTCAACTTGTTACGCTAAAAATATTTTACTATAGAAACATTTAGAAGAGTTCAAGTACTTTTTTTGCTTGAATACTATTAACTCATGGTGTAATGTTTCATGTGCAGCTGACTTGATGGAGCTGGACATGGCTATGGAGCCGGATCGCAAAGCTGCGGTCAGCCATTGGCAGCAGCAGTCGTACCTGGACTCTGGTATCCACTCTGGAGCCACAACCACTGCCCCATCCCTGAGCGGCAAGGGCAACCCAGAGGATGATGATGTGGATAATCAGGTGCTATATGAGTGGGAGCAGGGCTTTAACCAGTCTTTCAACCCGGAGCAGGTAGCAGGTATGAGCCAATTCTATTGTCTTGTTGTTTTTAGAAATATCTGAGAAGTCATGGAAAGAAAGTTTGGAAAAAAACTTACATTTAATTTACATGATGTGAGTCAATAAAACTCTTGAATGTTAGAATGGAAAATTCACAATTCACTTATAAACTGCACTCACAAGGGTTATGTAAGACATGATGCTGAGTCAATTGCTTATTGTCCTGGCTTGTTTGTCTTCTCAATGTGGAATTAACTCACTCGTTTATATTTATAGACATAACAGATATCAAGTCATTTTGATTAACTGTGCATAAGACAGTTGTTTGATACAGTTTTATGCCTCTCTGTAGACATTGATGGTCAGTACGCGATGACCAGAGCCCAGAGAGTCCGGGCGGCCATGTTTCCTGAGACTCTAGATGAGGGCATGCAGATACCCTCCACACAGTTTGACTCTGCTCACCCCACCAACGTCCAGCGCCTTGCTGAGCCCTCACAGATGCTCAAACACGCCGTGGTCAACCTCATCAACTACCAGGACGATGCAGAACTGGCCACCCGCGCCATTCCAGAGCTCACCAAACTACTGAATGATGAGGATCAGGTTGGAAGCAAGATAGATTGTCAAAAACATCCAGTGCTGTGACACTGTGAGAGTGTGCTAATGGCTTGTTTTCTTCTTTTTCCATCAGGTGGTGGTGAATAAGGCAGCTGTGATGGTGCATCAGCTCTCTAAGAAGGAGGCCTCTCGTCACGCCATCATGCGATCCCCGCAGATGGTGTCAGCTATTGTGAGGACCATGCAGAACACTAGTGATGTAGAAACGGCCCGCTGCACCTCCGGCACCCTGCACAACCTTTCCCACCACAGAGAAGGCCTGCTCGCCATCTTCAAATCGGGAGGCATCCCTGCTCTCGTCAAAATGCTTGGGTTGGTTCTCCATGCTCTTTTTAAGCAGACGTATCAACCATAATACCAATGTATATCCTATAAGTTATGTGTTGGAATTCAAAGAATGAGTCATACTGAGACCTGCTGTGTGTGCTTAAGTTTGAATCCCATTATTTATCTGTGTTTTGACGCTAATTAATTTTGATGTGGTCTCTTTAGTTCCCCGGTGGATTCCGTACTGTTTTATGCCATTACGACTCTACACAACCTGCTACTGCACCAGGAAGGAGCCAAGATGGCTGTCCGTCTGGCCGGTGGCCTACAGAAAATGGTGGCCTTGTTAAACAAAACAAATGTGAAATTCCTCGCCATCACGACAGACTGCCTTCAGATTCTGGCATACGGAAATCAGGAAAGCAAAGTAAGAAGCAAGAACTTTTCAAAAACTATGCACATCACAGCAGGGTGCTTGGCCAACTTCACACCCGTTTATGTAGTTTTTTCTTTCTTTCTCAATCTTACATCACTCAACATCATTTTAGCACAGCAACAAAATACCTATATTTGGATTTCAAACGTTCTTTATTTGCACCTTGATGTTGGCCTTCTCGGCACTGAATGTCTGATTATTATAGGGCTGCAAAATTTGGGAAAACTTTTTTTTTTTCCTGATAAAATTGAATTTTAAAATGCTCCAGGTTTGTTGTACATCTATGTAGGGCTGCACAATTTGCTCAGTTTGCGCTTGTTCACAGCCGGTTTCTCATTACAAGTTAAGATGGTGTCACATGTTGTTCCTAAGTGAGCATTACAAGTGACTCAAACTCAGAGCTCATGCAGAAATAAAGTTTGTGAAGAGCAGTTTTTACTGTGAATCAAGCCGCTCTGAGACTAAAAACACGATCATGAAGTCAAGGTGTAAATAAACAAATTGCTTCACTTCCCTCTGAAACATGCAGCACATATATCAGTCTTTGTGATTTTGATAATCACATTTAATGAATCATGCAGCTGTTGTTCTATATTACTTGTAGTGCTTATTTCCGCTCTGCTGATTTGCCACATGCACATTTCCCTGTTTTTGTATATACTTGGTAATTTATTAACAAAGTTATGCTGGTTTGAGCTTTGCAGTATGGACTGTACAATGTTAACTTGGGTAAACTGAGTAAACATACGATTTGCTCTTCTTTTCAGCTAATCATTCTGGCCAGTGGAGGCCCACAGGCTCTGGTCAACATCATGAGGACCTACACCTATGAGAAACTTTTGTGGACCACCAGTCGAGTGCTCAAAGTGCTGTCTGTTTGCTCCAGTAACAAACCTGCCATTGTTGAGGCTGGTGAGACCATTTGTCTTCAATTTGGTCCAGTATATTATAGCTGCTATGATTTAGATTTGGTATATTATAGGTTGATGATTTAGAAGGGTTTGAAGATGGAAGCTTTGTCTGTTTTTAGGTGGCATGCAAGCACTCGGCCTTCATCTCACAGACCCCAGTCAGCGACTGGTACAAAACTGCTTGTGGACTTTGAGGAATCTTTCAGACGCCGCCACCAAACAGGTACAGATCCGTCCATCTCTTTCCCTTAGCTCTTTTACGCTGTCTTCTGTTCTTCCTACATGAGCCCTCTCTTTCTGTCTCCCCATTGTTTCCATGGAGAAGACGTCTTTAGCAGAAGTAGATGTGCAGGTAACGGTCATTCCTGCCTTTGTCTGTGGTGGGGGTTTGCGGCTGTAGCCAGCTCTGACCCCACACAGTTAGGACATCAAATTGTGAAAGAAAAGTGTCGATGGAGCATGAACAGATGCTACATTTGGTTGTAATGCCTGCGCTATGTGTACATTTCACCCAGCTGTTGTTGTGATGTCAGAATTCTTGAATTGCCAAAACATTTCTGGAATGATTTTGTGTATTTAACAGTTTACCCACTCATGGTAGGCTTACAACCTCATGTAACGTGTAGTAAAATGTTACGAGTGGCTGTGGCTGGTCGTGTGCGGAACTAAAAAAAAATCCTGGATCGAGTTTGTCACGGATGCGTTAAAGATATGCATCTCAACTCTGGATCTTTCTGATCTACAGGAGGGTATGGAGGGGCTGTTGGGCACCCTGGTCCAGTTGCTCGGTTCAGATGACATCAATGTGGTGACGTGTGCTGCTGGAATCCTATCCAACCTCACCTGCAACAACTACAAGAACAAGATGATGGTGTGCCAAGTGGGCGGCATCGAGGCCCTGGTGCGCACTGTTCTTCGTGCCGGAGACAGAGAGGACATCACGGAGCCGGCTATCTGTGCTCTCCGTCACCTTACTTCCAGACACCAGGATGCAGAGATGGCCCAGAATGCAGTGCGGCTGCACTATGGGCTGCCTGTGGTGGTCAAATTACTGCACCCTCCCTCACATTGGCCTCTCATTAAGGTATGAAAGTGACTTGAGGTCATCACTCCAGTTCAGGTACAGCGAAAGCCAATAAAAGACAGGTGAAGATTTTTATAAAAATGTTTATTCGAGGTTTTTTTTTTTTTTTTTTTAAATCCCTGTATTCTTTCCCAGGCCACCGTCGGGCTGATCCGTAACCTGGCGCTGTGCCCTGCCAACCACGCCCCGCTCAGAGAGCAGGGTGCCATTCCCCGCCTGGTGCAGCTTCTGGTCAGGGCCCATCAGGACACTCAGAGACGCACCTCCATGGGTGGAACACAGCAGCAGTTTGTGGTGAGTCATGGTTGCGTGATCGGCAGGTCTAGGCTGCTGAATTGTGAAATTTCATTTATTTGAAATGAAACCTTTCAGCCCAATTCATGCTGTAATCCATTTATACATGAGCAGAGAAGTTAAAGTATACACTAGAAGTCTTTCTTGCAGAAGAGCAAGGTGACTGAAGTTCATGTGTGTTTCAGGAGGGTGTGCGCATGGAGGAGATTGTGGAGGGCTGCACTGGAGCTCTGCACATTCTAGCCAGAGACATTCATAACAGAATTGTCATCAGAGGACTCAACACTATTCCACTCTTTGTTCAGGTCAGTCACCTTATTTGTTCTATTGTTTCATCTATTGATCTACCTATCTTTCGGTCTGTTTTATCGTTCTGTTTGTTCATCCTATAGATAGGACGACAGAACACACTATCTGCCTATTGATCTAACTGTTTTGTTCATTCACTCGTTTGTTTGATCATTCTGTCATTCAATGTCTATTGATCTTTTGTTTGCTCATTTGTTCAGTCGGTCAGTATCTTTAATTCTGTCCATCTATTATTCTATCGTTCCACCTATAGCTGCTTCTGTCGATCATTCGCACATTCATTCTGTTTTATCGAACTATCACTATTATGTAAAAGTGAAATTTTGTGTGACCCTTGTTTCCTACCATTAAAAGGGTTAGTTCATCCAAAAATAACTCAATGTCAAATCATTATGTCGTTCCACACCTGGAAGACCCTTGTTTATCTTCGGAACACAAATTGAGATATTTGAAATCTAAGAGCTCTTTGAATCCTCCATTGAGAGCAGTTTAATTACCACTTTCAAGGCGCAGAAAGGTAGTAAAAACAGTTAAAATAATCCACATGACTATGGTAATTTTTGTGCACAAAAACAAAACAAAATTAATTTCTCTTCCCTGTCATTCTCCTACGCCGTTTACATTGTATATACAGTGCAGCGCTTCCATGTTACCGTCTCAGTATTGGCTGACGCTGTACACGTGAGCAGCACGACGCAGGACAGTCAATAATGGCCAATAATGAGTCGGCACAGAACATGGTCGCGCTGCACTGTCTATATAACATAAATGACGGAAGAGACCAATTTGTTGAATAAAGTTATTTGTTTTGTTTTTGCTCACGAGGTATTCTCATCATTTGATAATTTAGGTTGAACCACTTGCAGTCACGTCGACGGTTTTAACAATGTCTTTAGTACCTTTCTGGACCTTGAAAGTGGAATTAAATTGCGGTCTATGGAGGAGTCGGAGAACTCTCGGATTTGTCAAATGTCTTTAATTTGTGTTCCTAAGATGAACAAAGGTCTTACGGATTTTAAGCAACATGAGGGTGAGAACTTGACAATTTTAATTTCTAATTTTTTAATTTCATCCCATCTGACATGTCTCTGTCTCTGCAGTTGCTGTATTCTCCTATCGAGAATATCCAGCGTGTGGCTGCTGGTGTGCTGTGTGAGCTGGCTCAGGATAAGGAGGCAGCCGAGGCCATCGAGGCAGAAGGAGCCACCGCTCCCCTCACAGAGCTCCTCCACTCCAGAAACGAGGGCGTTGGTGAGTGTGCTCTCTCCCGTTTAACAAGCGGCATGAGTGTGTGCATACGATCGATAAAGAAAATTACTGAAATATATCAATTAAATATAATAACGGCAGCACACCGTCACTGCCTAGCGACGTCTCCAAGATAAAGTTTGCAGAAACAAGTTAAACTTCCACAGAATAAACAGGAGCAAGTGTGAATACAAAACGCTATGCAGATTTGTTTTCCCAGCTCTTCACTGATTTCCACTGGAGGCAGTGGCTGAGGTGAGCAGGGCTGGCTCGAATGTTTTCTCGGTCACACTAACGTTGCTATCTCTCGCCCACAGCCACGTACGCTGCTGCAGTTCTGTTCCGCATGTCTGAGGATAAGCCCCAGGACTACAAGAAACGACTGTCTGTGGAGCTCACCAGCTCTCTGTTCAGAACTGAGCCCATGACCTGGAACGAGGTAAGGGGGCTCATCTCTGCTAAATCCTGCAATCAACGCTGGCACAGAGCCCTGCTGTAGATTAAGCCTATAAATTCCCTGTGCATTACAGAATCGGTTATGACAGATGTGGGTGTTATATTTGTGAATTTACTGGGCAGGTGATTCTTTCTAACAAAGCATTATTGTTTTTATGAGCCTCGAGCACTCTGAAAGCATTTGTGGAACTGATTCGGTCCTGATATATGCAGAATTAGAGGCTGAAGTGAGTTTCTCTGTTTGCAGACTGGAGATCTAGGGCTGGACATTGGTGCACAGGGAGAGCCTCTAGGCTACAGACAGGACGGTAAGTTCATCATTCTCAGAAATGAGATCAGCTCTCAGCATCTGGGTGTGATGCTCACTAATCCACTGCTTCATCAGCCTTCACCTACCAAACCTTGAGCTAAACACAGCTGGCACTTTCCATGAAGAGGGTACTAAATACAGCCTGGGACTCTTAATGGGATAGCAAACCCCCCCAAAAAAGGAACACCATGTTGTTCCAAACCCATGACACCTCACAACATGAAATGGCATAATGTTAGATACAGACAGCTTCAGTTGCCATTCACTTTCGTTATTATTATTATTATTATCGTTATAATTTTTTTATTCAATGAAAATGAATTGTAATTCTGGCTAACATTTCCTTTCAAGAAAGTCAGTCATACAAGTTTGGAACATGACTAAATTGACAATTTTCTCATTTGGGAAGTATTCCCTCCACCACTGATATTAAAACATCATCAGTAGAAAGTTCTAAAAACATAAATCATCATGAAAAAAGTATAACTAAATAGTTTTTTTTAATATTCATATTTGCATTCATGTATATAAAAAAGAAAACTTTATATTTTTGGACCAAAGTTTGGTTTGCATCTTAAATGTATGTAAAATTGCAGATTAAAAAAAAATAAATAAATAACGATAATTTTACACTGACATAAAATTGATAATACAATTTGATTTGTCGGATACAGCCAAGAAGGTTGAGATCTCTTGAGGCCGGGCGAGTTAACTTGATTTTAGATGGATTATCATGCATCTAATAGTCCTTAAAGCTCTGAAGTGGGGCACCAAAGTGTACCGTATTCATGGAGAATACCAGTTTCCAGTTGAGCCTGGTCTTGTGGGTCTGAGGTTGTGCTATTGTAAGCTGCCTGTTTAATATGCTTCCTCTAACGTACGTGTACGTGTGTGTGTGTGTGCTCCCTCCACTTCCCATCCACTCCCCTCGTCCTCCAGACCCAAGCTACCGCTCCTTCCATTCCGGAGGTTACGGGCAGGATGCCATGGGCATGGATCCCATGATGGAGCACGAGATGGGCGGGCACCACCCCGGCCCAGATTACCCCGTAGACGGCCTTCCCGACCTCGGCCACGCCCAGGACCTGATCGACGGCCTCCCGCCAGGCGACAGCAATCAGCTGGCCTGGTTTGATACTGATCTGTAAATACAATGACTTTTTAGGTGAGGCACCAAGACGCCCGAACTCGATTCGCCAACGGCCGGTTGTGTTTGATCTGTGCTGACCGCACTGTGTGTAGGAGATTTGAAAGGCTGGAGTAAAGCACGCCGGTGGCAGAACTAATCTGAGCTGCATCTGAATTCATTACAATCCTGTATGCGCGTTTAATGGGATTCTAATCTGTTTGTCTCTTTTCTCTCTGCTGCAGCTGTATCGTCTGATCTGAATGAACCTGCATTGTGATTTTGGCCTGTAGAGTTGCTGAGCGGGCTCAAGAGAGTGGGCTAGTTTCTCTGAAAGTGCCTGACACACTAATACAAGCTGAGTTTCCTATGGGAACACATGGAAGTAAAACTTTTGTTCTGGTCTTAGTCGATCAGAATTTGGTGTGATTGACAGAAGAAAGCCCAAAAAACAAATCCTAAGATGGAATTTTCAACCTTAGCCTTGCCTGTACTTTTTATTACTTTTTATTTTTCAAAGGATATTTCAGTCTGTAATGGTACTTATCTAGCTTGCTTTATGATATTTGTCCTTTATTTTGCAGAACTTTGTATTCCTTTCAATTGTCTTTCTCCCATAGTGTTGAGTTATAGTGGTAATGATCCATCCAAGATTTTATCGAGTTTATGGTGTAGAACACTAATTAATCAGTTCAATTGTATTCTTATCAAATGTAACATTGTGTAGCTTTTGTATAAAACCAAGAATTGGAGAAGTCCAAATATCAGTTCTCTTGCTTTAATGAAATATCAAATGTTCCAAAGGGTTTGCAATCAGTTGGGGCCAGTTTTGCTCTTTTTCTTTTCCCTGTCTTGATCTATTTTTTTTGATGGTAGCTTTAGAAAGGTTTTGAAAAGAACCCCTAATTATTGTAGCCTGCAATTGTTGGTTGGAGACTTGGTTATGACCTGGCTAAACAATAAAATGGACTTTAAATTTAATTTTGCGGACATTTTTATTTTTGGAAAATTTGTGGCTTACTCTACATGTGAACAGTTTTACATTCATTCTAGAATAGTGTCTGCAGGTTTTTCATACAGATTAAGTGCAAATATACACATTAAATACCAGGAGAGAAACTGTGCTCTGTGGATCTCAATTCTGCCTGGGACCCAACGGACTTCAGAATCTCTGCAGATAGTGATTCCACTGTTGTGTCTGATTGTGACCTGGAAAACAAACAAGTGATTCAGTTAATTTCATCAATTGAGAGGCCTGTGTGAGCAATCCATTCACATGCAGCAAATGCACAATACAAGACTCAAGCTCATTGCTTTAAGTCAGAAAATAGAAGCCCCAGATCGCAGCGTCCGTCCATCAGTCGCTTATCTGTTGTGCACACTTGTGAGACGCTGCAAATGACTTTGGCCTGTCAGGTGTGTACACTGTCCTCATGAGCAGCAGAGCGTAAGACTGTGACATACTGGGAAATAAGACCAAAATCAACCCCAAACTGCTCCCCAAAGCACACTCACCCATGTCATGTGTGGTTTTTTTCTTTGATATTGTAAAAAAATTAACTGCCGTTGCTATGACAATGTATTCTGGGGTGCAAGCTTCATTCAGAATGGAAAGCGTGCAAATCCGCAATATTCAGTCTTATATATTCAATAGTGTGCATTTTGGCTACCATGAGATGAAGGACATCATGATGAACTACATATTGGGAGTTGATATATTCACAATGCCAAATATACATTAGACTTTGTACCAGAATTGAACTGGATTATTCACGGTAGGTAAATGCATTAAGCATGTAGTCCATTATAGTCAAAAGTTATGCACAATGGTTGTTTACTTCATGAATATGGTAATTAGAGAGCAGTGCCAAGCACAAGTGCTTAAATAAGACCTGCTTAAATAAGATAACAGCGCTGTCCACATGTATTATTGATGTAGACACCGAATTTCACCCTAAATTAATTACTAATTTAAAAACTTTAACTTTTCTCCAAATTAAAACTGAGTTGATGTAACCTGGACCTGAGCTAATTCAATTCTTCTAATTACCACTATTGAGCGTAAATTATTTAAAAGTCAAGTAGATATTTTTCTGAGGCGTATTCATTGTTTCCCTCGATATACCTTAAAGAAAGATGATGACAAATTAGCAGGATAGAGTTCAGTTGAAATTAATACAGGTTTTAGCTTCGCACACCCATGCAGTGTTCTAACATAGTCCTGTAAACGCACAACCCATTTTAACAACGCAATGTTCAGAAATATGAAATGTACATATTTTCGAGTGGGGAAAAAAAAAGGCAATTTAGTTGGAAACTGAAGTAGGCTAGAGTTTGCAATATATTGCGGAAAAGATGAAAATTTTGTCCCAGAAATCAGGCCCCATTTCTCTGAGGATCTGCTACTTGTTACGTTTTGATTAAAAAAATTGCAGTGAGCATAACATACAATGATGAATCAAGCACAAGATCAGCAGTGTCTGCTCCAAAGGCTCTGCAACATTATAACTAAAACACTTCATTCTAACACATCCAGGTTCAATACAAGTTAAAGGGTGAGTTCACCCAATAATGGAAATTCTGGCATCATTTACTCACAATCATGCCATTCCAAACTCATAAGACTTGTTCATCTTCAAAACACAAAGATATTTTTAACCTAAGCAATTTCAGTCCCTCCATTGAAAGCCCACTCAACCAAGATGTTCAATAAGACATAAAAGAAATTCATGTGAATCAAGAGGTTTAATCCAGTTCTGAAGAGACACGATCACTTTATATGAACAACAGATTTAGTTTAGGCTTTTATTCACATTGACAAATGCACATTCATCGCACATTAAAGGGATGATTCACCCAAAAATGAAAGTTCTGTCATCATTTACTCACCATCAAGTTGTTCGAAATCTGAATTTCTATGTTCTGTTGAACAAAAAAAGACATATAAAATACTATATACAAAATATAATACTATGGAAGTCAATGGGGACCAGAAACTGTTTGGTTACCAAAGTTTTTCAAAATATCTTCTTTTCTGTTCAGCAGAAGAAACTTACAGTTTCTCACTTCCGCTAAAATGGAAATCTTCAAAATCCTTATCAAATCTTCTGTCCAATCAAACGCTCTCTAGAATCTGAAGTTAGGTCCTCTCCTACACTACAAACAGACACTGAAGCTATGGCTGAAAGTTTTTGGCTGCACAGCAGCTCCCAAAGCAAATGGTGTCATTGTCCAGCTTATTCTATTTATTATTGATTCATTCCGTTGCAAAGGTCAATAGTTATTATTCTAGTAAATTTATGTATATCAGCACTGGAGAAAACAGTGATGTAATCGTTCAGCTCAGCTCAGTTCGTGTACAATGGCACCAATGCAGGCACACCAAAAACACTGCTGAATATCAAGCAAGTGTCCCCAACTTAAGCAAGCCAAAGGCAACAGCGGCAAGGAACCAAAACAGGTGACATCAGGTGACCAACAGGCGCCCAGGTCACTCTGTTTCATTGGAAATTACGTCAACACAGTGAATAAAGCCGTGCGTTCCAAGGCACTTCACTGGGTGAGTAAACGATGACAAATTTTTCATTTTTGTTTTTTGGTGAACAATCCCTTTAAATGTGGTAAACACAAGCTCAACTGTACTTGCTGAAATGGATGAACTTGCAATGAAGGGACAGAAATCTCTCATATTTCATTAAAAATTCATCTGTGTTCCAAAGTTGAACAAAAGATTGAGTAAATGATAAAACTACAACTAGCTGAGCAGTAAAGTTCTAATTTTAATGGTTGTTTTATGGCATTCTGTTGAAAAAAAGAAGAAGGATATAACTGAATTGAAAAGTTTAGCAAGTAATTTTATTTATACTAAAATCATGTTAACATGTATATTTGCCTTTTGACTATACTATTTTAACATTCAAGGAATGACCCAATTCACTTTCATTGTATGTTTCAGAGTTAACACATTAACTAGGGTATGCATAATTTTCATCATCACCATAGTATGCATACTGTACGCACAGCCAGATTTTTCTAACCGTGCATCTACGCGAATACGACTTACTTTTTTTTTTTTTGTTGCTCTAATTAGTTTGTCTACAAGCTTGGCAACATTGCCTCGGCCTGTTGTTTCAAAGTCGAAAAAGAAACTGATGAGACAGAACAACAACAAACTACTGAAGATGCAACAACAACGCCCGTGTTGACGAGTTCTTGTGTGAGGGGATTAAGAGGTACAAACAACTCTCGTTTAAAAGAGAACAAAAACATTTTTATCACTCATAACGTCTAGAGAGTATTAAAAAATAATAAAAAAGTCCTTGCAGGTCCTTCAAAATTCAAAAAATTCTTGATTAAAAAATTCTTAAAATATCTTAAAGAATTAATTCACTTTGAAATGAAAATTACCCCAAGGTTTACTCGCGCTCAAGCCATCCTAGATGTATATGGTTTTCTTTTGGATGAACACAATCTGAGTTATATTAATAAATATCCTGACGCATCTAAGCTTATAATGGCAGTGAAAGGGACCAACGAGTTTGAAGCATAAGAAAGTCCATCCATCCATCCATCCATCATAAACGTACTCTACACGGCTTAATAAAGACCTTCTGAAGCGAAATTATCCGTTTGTGTAAGAAAAATATCAATTTTTAACAAGGTAAAAAAGTAAAATATCCAGCTTCCACCAGATCTCCTTCCGTATTCAACTTAGGAAAAACACATAACTGACGTCGCATCAGTTATATGTTTTCATAAGTTGAATATGGAAGGTGTAGGACGTAGCGTAAAAGCATTTTGAACTGCGAGAGGCATTACACTTTCATCCTAAGTTGAATATGGAAGTCTGGTCTGGCGAAAGCTAGATTTTTGACTTTTTTCATACTTGAAAACAAGCTTCATACTTCCTGTTCCGGTCCTGTTCACAGCATTATAAAGCTTGGACACTTCAGGATGTTTATTAATATAACTCTGATTGTGTTCATCAGAAAGAAGAAAGTCATATTATTCTAGGATGGCTTGAGGGTGAGTAAAACACGGGCTAATTTTCAAAAGTGAACTAATTCTTTAAATGGAACAAACATCTTAATTGTCATTGTAAGAGGTCTTAATTTTAGGGATGGATAAAGGAACTGTGATACAGCCTAATGTGTTTGATACATTTCAAAATACTATAATTTTTTTAAATAAATATGAGCGCTGCATGTTTCAATGTAAAAATGTGGCGCAGTTGCATGTTCTACAGGTTCACTCTTTCAGAACAGTTCACAATGTCTGCCAAGCGATTGCTTATGATCTGTTGTTGATGAATTATGACATTTACTTTAATGTTGTTTATATTGTAATATGTTGTACATGGCTATAAGAGTGCATATTTTACCTCTGTCTTTTTGAATGAGCAGTGAGTAGAGCAGTAAACTAATACACACACACACACACACACTCATATATATATAACTGTATGTGTATGTATATACACTGCCTGGTCAAAAAAAAAAAGTCGCTATTTTAATAGGCAAATACTTACAGAGTCTGAATGGATCATTACAGCAGTGATTATTATGTTTCTAGCATGTTTTTTGTTTGGAAACAATTCTTTTAACTCTAAAATGTGAGTGTGTAGCTTTTCATGTATTAAACAAACATGTAGGACGACACATCATGGCCATTCCTGGATAAAAAGACCAATATTCATCAGGGTTAAAATTGTGAAAAAAATGGTTCAGAGAACATGAAGAATCATTTTGAGATGAACCTTGACCAAAAACTGATGCACCTCTTAATGGAAATAACATCACAACATTTATTGCCATCAAAAGGTGCATTCATTTTAGTCAAGATCTTGTGTATATACACATACACACATACGTAGACACACACACACACACATATATATATATATATATATATATATATATATATATATATACAAATACACATAGTACATTAGTTTAAAGTAGGCCTACAAAACATTCATTGCACCCCTAAAGTTCTTTAATGCACTCTAAATTTTTCAACTTTGGAGCACATCTGCCCCTTGGGAAATAAGTAAGCATTAAGCCCTGCACCAACTGTTCCGAGTCAAAACTGATGTTGACTTTGGACTTCACTGTAACCCATATTTTGGCATTCTTTAAAGAAAAAGAAAATGACCCTTGCAGTAACCAACATAATGCTGCAAGTGCTGTTAATTTACAGAAGGCTATTTTCAATTTTATTCATAGAGCCTCCAAGAGCGAAACGCATTTTGGTGATGTCGTCATTCAGTAACGCATTGTTTTCAATAAGTCGTCTCTGCTTTGCCAAGAACCCAATATTACTAAGGCTTTGCCTCCTAAGCTTGGCTGGCCAACTTCAAAGGGATGCCTTCTCATTTCAGCATGAGTGAGGAGGGGGGTCTTGCCCCCACAGGAAGCCACAATAGTCCTGTATCAATCTGTGGGTGAGGCTTGAGCTCAAGGAAGCCCTCATCAGAGGCCTACGCCTCGGCCTCCGACATGAATGGATCAAAGATGAGGGCCGCACTGAGAGACTCGACCAGGGGCCCATGTGGTGCTGGATGAGAGGCTAACAAGGAGCCAGTGTCGATTTACTCACCTAGTAGGCAGCGCTAATTTCTGCAGCATGTGAACCAGGATCTGCCCTTCTGAAGAACCCCAACAGGAGCTGCCAACTGCACTCATCTGTACAGGAAGAAGATAAAATGTACCTTAGGAAACAGGCTCAAAGACAGCACACTCTTATATGGTGTCAAAAATGAGCAGCATGAAACCTATTTAGTCACTTTAACGTGCTCCACAAGCTCCATTCTATCATAACAGACTGAAAATAGCATGAATGGTAACCTGTACGACACTCGAGTACTTTGCCACTGATTTGACGTGTCTGTTTTTAGAATTAGCGGCTCTCGCACTTCAGCGTGACAGACCCCATTACAATGTCATCTCTGTGGCGTCTCACAGATGAGATGCTTCATCTGAGTGAATGAGGGTCAGTGAAAGCCCCCTCTGATGAACAGCACAGACACTTCATCTCTGTAAGAGCTCTCTGTGAATCCTGCTCCTCCCGCTGGCAGACGTATAGAGAGGCTGCTCACTGCAAAGCCAATGGGTGGAGCATAACTCCACCCATTAGTTCCACAGAGGTGGAGATGGACTTGGTCAAGCTCCATCCATTATGTTCAGAGAGGGGGAGCTGGATGTTTTTTGGCTCTGCAGTGAGCACCACTTGGACGTACACCGACACACTGAGATAAAGGGAAGTTTTTAACTTTTTACTTCAAATTCATAAGCTCCTCACAGACCTACATGCAGAACTCACTCGCTCACACACACACACACACACACACACACACACACACACACACACACGCACACACACACACACACACACACACACCTACACCTACACACACACACGGTTTCCATGTTTTATGGGAACATTCCATATACATAATGATTTTGATACTGTACAAACTGTATATTCTATCCCCTACCCATCACAGAAAACATTTTCATTTTCTAAAAAAATATTCTTACATATATAATTTTATAAGCCGTTTTTCTCATGTCCTCACAAGGACAAGGACGGTGAATATTGCCATCTTTGTGGGAGCATTTTGTCCCCATAATGTATGGTTTACCTGATCCCCCACCCCCACCCAAAATATTGAGGGGAGACACAGCTATGATGTAAAATGTTTCTTGAGCACCAAATAAAAATATTACAATGATTTCTGATGGATTATGTGATACGGAAGATTGTAATAAAGGATGTAATCATGGGAATAAATTGCATTATAAAATATATTAAAGTGGAATGTTTTTGAATAACATTTCATAATATAACAGCTTCTCAGCATTTTTTGATCATACAAATGCAGCCTTACCAACTTTTGAACAGATGTGTGTGTATATATATATATATATATATATATATATTATACACACTCACACACACACACAGGTACTGGTCATACAATTAGAATATCATCAAAAAGTGTATTCATTTCACTAATTCCATTCAAAAATTTAAACTTGTATATTATGTTCATTAGGACAACTAAGGAAAATCCCAAATTCAGTATCTCAGAAAATTAGAATATTACTTAAGACCAATACAAAGAAAGGATTTTTAGAAATCTTGGCCAACTGAAAAGTATGAACATGAAAAGTATGAGCATGTACAGTACTCAATACTTAGTTGGGGCTCCTTTTCCCTGAATTACTGCAGCAATGTGGCGTGGCATGGAGTCGATCAGTCTGTGGCACTGCTCAGGTGTTATGAGAGCCCAGGTTGCTCTGATAGTGGCCTTCAGCTCTTCTGCATTGTTGAGTCTGGCGTATCGCATCTTCCTCTTCACAATACCCCATAGATTTTCTATGAGGTTAAGGTCAGGCGAGTTTGCTGGCCAATTAAGAACAGGGATATCATGGTCCTTAAACCAGGTACTGGTTGCTTTGGCACGGTGTGCAGAAGCCAAGCCCTGTTGGAAAAAGAAATCTGCATCTCCATAAAGTTGGTCAGCAGCAGAAGCATGAAGTGCTCTAAAACTTCCTGGTTTACGGCTGCGTTGACCTTGGACCTCAGAAAACACAGTGGACCAACACCAGCAGATGACATGGCACCCAAAACCATCACTGACTGTGGAACCTTTACACTGGACCTCAAGCAACGTGGATTGTGTGCCTCTCCTCTCTTCCTCCAGACTCTGGGACCATGATTTCCAAAGGAAATGCAAAATTTACTTTCATCAGAGAACATAACTTTGGACCACTCAGCAGCAGTCCAGTCCTTTTTGTCTTTAGCCCAGGCGAGACGTTCTGACGCTGTCTGTTGTTCAAGAGTGGCTTGACAAGGAATGCGACAGCTGAAACCCATGTCTTGCATACATCTCTGCGTAGTGGTTCTTGAAGCACTGACTCCAGCTGCAGTCCACTCTTTGTGAATCTCCCCCACATTTTTGAATGGGTTTTGTTTCACAATTTGTTTCAGCAGTCTTCCCCATGATTATGTAGCCTACAGAACTAGACTGAGAGACCCTTTAAAGGGCTTTGAGTAAATTAGCTGATTAGAGTGTGGCACCAGGTGTCTTCAATACCAAACCTTTTCACAATATTCTAATTTTCTGATATACTGAATTTGGGATTTTCCTTAGTTATCAGTTATACTCATCAAAATTAAAAGAAATAAACATTTGAAATATATCAGTCTGAGTATAATGAATGAATATAATATACAAGTTTCACTTTTTGAATGGAATTAGTGAAATAAATCAACTTTTTGATGATATTCTAATTATATGACCAGCACCTGTGTATATACATATATATACAAAAATATCTTAATTTGTATTCAGAAGATGAACGGGTCAGGTGTAGAACAACTTGAGGGTGAGTAAATAATGAATTTTCATTTTTGAATGTCTGAAACCTCAAATAAACATTGTGTTTGAAAACACTGAATAGTTGTGAACTATGAAAAGCACTGAATTCAGCAGTGACACACTGAGCATTCTAATCAAATCAATATTCTAATTATATGACCAGCACCTGTACCTATATATATATTACAATATATATATATATATATATATATATATATATATATGTATATATATATATATATATATATATATTACAAGTAATAATAAAAGCATAAGCCATAATTTTATTAAATAATTTAAATCTGTTTTTCAAAAAATATTGATCAGCTGATTAGTCATGAACTTAGTCATGAACTCTTTAACAAGAGACTCAGTTCAGTTATTTACTTTAAATTCAAATTTGTCTACTTCTTACAAGATAATTATTTTTCTCAGCTTTCAACAAATCTCCACCTCGTCAAATTTACAAGAGCTGCTTTATAAAAGGACAGTTTGTTTGATTTTGTCATTTGAATATTACATGACAATCTGGAAAATTGCTTCCAAAATGCAACCCATGGATAAAGCTGTAAATATAGTTAAACAACACTGTTAACTTGATAGTAGTTTATCTGTTTTGAAAATATAGGAACAAACTGCTACATCACAGGGTTTTTAGTTCATTTTAGACAGAACAATAAAGACTTGAGGACAACAAACTCTGAGCAACTCTTATCACTCAGCTGTGAACAATATACACTGTAAACACAATAAACAAAACAAATACAAAAACAACAGGGATCATAGGTCAGTGATACATAGTGTAGGGAAAGGAGAATAAACCATTTAAAAAACCCCTGACCAAAGCCTTGACGTTTTCAAAAGTTCATGAAGACATTGGAAATCGAATTCATATTAATCAAGTAATTTAATAAAAAAAAAAATAAAAAAAATAACAACAACAACAATAACCTTGAAGCACAGCTGAGCTTCTGTTTACCATATTTGATATGCTATAAGTGTGCATTAATCAATGTTTATATGTTAATAAAAGCCTAAATTTACCGAGCCCCTAAAGGGACGTGGTGGTGGAAAAAAAATGGGATGTTTAACTAAAACTGACACACTTATTTAAATCTGCATAGTTTTCTGCAAGATAAATATTGCTAATGTGATATTTATATAATAGAAATGTAAAAACATTCAATGCAGATACTTTTTCAAGAATTTTTTCTTTTAATCTTAATGTAATTTTTTTTAAACCCTAATGTGGCAAAAATTGCCAAGTGGTTGTTGTTGAAATTGTTGGAATTAATTTCCTAAATATGTAGCTAAAATGATAAATATTAGGAAAAAATCTATCAGTTTATCCACCATTGGTAAAAAGTTAATTTTGGAACCTGTATGCTGGCCACAAAAGCTGACACTTTATTCACCTAGAAGTACACAGAGCTGATGTGAAACTGAGACTATCATGTTCAGACTCTACACTGAAGTTCCCGAACAGACTGGGATCAACTGGCACTTCAGAAGTTTGTCTTATTCGTTGTTTATGTCTCACACACTCTTTCATGCTGAGCCACATCTAAGCAAGGAGCCCACAGACTGTGATGGCACGTTCAAAATGCTGCCTTTACTTCCAAAACAACTGGGCAAAACACAACAGGGTGACAGCTTGTGCACAAAAGCTGTGTCTGAAGAACTAATGCTATCTGAAACAACTCCTGTGACACTCAGGGACCAATATGCCATTTTTTTTTAGATTTCAAAGAAGCCCTTGATGGAGGAACAGGGTAACACCCTTGAGTATGAGGATGGGTCCGTGATAAGAAGGGTGGTGGAAGCTTTATTACGTCTCTGAAGAGTCTGATGTCTCACACGACTGTGCTCTTTATCTCTGATGTCATCACCCCAACCCGCCTGCCCACCTCAATATGCACCCGTTACTAGGCAACAGGGTTATGTACCCGGCTGAACAAGTCATTTTGTCTTTATTTCCTTGATTTCCTTGCTCCCCAATACACAAGGCACCAGCCTACCTATTCACCCATTAAAAATGGACAAATACCATTTATGCTAAATAATCACATATGGTTAGCAACCCCTGACACAGGGATAAGTATATGATAAGTAGAGATATTTTTTAAAAAAATATTATAAAAAGTTAATTTATTCAGTCATTAATTTACTCATACATGATGCCAGCACATGATTTTAAAACCAGATAACTGACTAGTTGCGATGTGAAGTCCACACTGTAGCTTATTCTGGCCAACAATTACCCACATTGACAGGAAGCAGTTTAAAACTCTGTTTTTTAATGTGCCGTGCAAGTTTTATTTGCTGTTAAATTACTCAAATATGCTCTTTTAAAGTTTCCAAATTTTGTTTTGGAGGTCTCTTACAATAGTTTTACATGCATCCGAAGTCAAAAAAAACTACCTCATTAGGTAAAATACATTGCAGCAGCATCTTTTTCTCAAAGTATCTAAAATGGTTTGATTTTTTTTCTCTTTAAACCCCTCCTTTCAATTAGCTTCTTCTGCTCTGATTAGTCAGATGGCCCAGTCTGTTGTGACTGGTCTACCGCTTACAGCGTGTGTTGAAACGGCCATTACCATATCTGAATTTCAGCTCCGGAGGATTCCTTGATACACATTGATACAAACAGTAACAGTGGCGTTTGTATCAATTCCAGCGCGAGTCCTCATCCTTTGGAAGTGCATGCAAAGTGGATTTGCTTTCGCATAGCATAAACCAGCGTCTTCTCGCCGTGTCAACAACACGAACCAAACTCTTCCAGGCCTCAGGTACAACTGCAGAGTTTGAGGGTCAAAGTAGTTGCTGTTTGCGAGCCGCCAATGAAGACCATATGCTGGCTTTATGCAAATTAGTTACAAACCCATGTAGATTTGTGGAAGAAGTGAGAGTGGAGTTAGTGGAGTTACTAACGACTCATTTCAGGCAGTTCAGAATCAGTTCTTTCGTTCAGGAGACAATAACTTTGAACTTTAAAAATTTTGCATATCTTTTACATTCACAAACAGTTATATTACACTATACATGATATCCGAAAAAGCATACTAGGGTCACTTTAAACAACATATCAAAACTAATTAACTTTGGTTGGTCATGAAGATGGCCACATGCTTTCATATGATGTTCAGCATCAGTTAAAGTGCACCATTTTGCTTTGAATATTACCTTTCACGCAGTGTGTAATGTCTGTGAATGTAAACGATCTGCAAAGATGTGAAGCCGAAAGTGCAAGATAAATAGTTATTGTCTCTCAAAAGAAAGTCTCTACTTTCCGTGTAGAGAAAGTCCTACTTCCTACTTCCGTGACGGCCACACGTCACAAAGTAACACATTTGCCTAATGCCCGCCTATGTTCTACGTTGTCCGCCTGCGAACAACTTGACCCGCCCTCAAACACTGAAGCTGCCTGGTTCGTATTGTGTACATTTTGAGAAGATGCCATTTTGTGCTCTTCAAAAGCGTATTCTCTTTGTAAATACTTCCAAAGGATGAGGATGTGAAGAGTTAGTGGTTAAAATGACCAGAGCAATATAACAGCAGTATAACCTCTTGATGATGGCTTCTCAAATCTCTGAGGTCTAAATGGGATTTACTAAAATGCTTATCCATCAAAGATGGGACAGAACGCACTGTATTTGGACCAACTTGCTCCTCAGAATCACAACCTGTAAGTACAATTAATTATTGATGTATAAATTTTCTACCGAGAGTTCAAAATAATTTTATATTGTGTGGCCATGTCTCCGGCTAACCGGCTAACACACGTTATTGTCTTACTGAAATACTTCTGCAAACCTTAACGTTACATCAGTCATTCATGTTAGTGCTCAGCTAATATATGCACTATTAATGAGACTGTTGATAATACAGTTTTCACATGTGCACCGTAATAAATTAGAAATATACTTATACATTTTGTTGATGGACATACACTTGTTAATGCTGATGTAGAGGAATTACTGTTTCAACATCTCATATTGTACGTCAAACTGAGAAGTGTATCACTAAGTAACGTCCTGAGAAGTCATGCTTGCGATAGAGGTTTGGGTTGAATAACTGGTTTTTCCAATGTTTCATCATCAAACTCGCAGTTAGATTGATATGGTAAAATCGACACCATCGTTACTGTCTTTACACGGTGTATAATCGCTTAGCTCTGGAAGCCTTTGGACCGTATTGAAGTTCTGTTATGGTAATGAGCGTTTGGTTGTCGTCAGACGCTATAAGCGGTAGACCAATCACAACAGAATGTGTCATCTGGCCAATCAGAGCAGAGCAGGCTCACGGAAAGGAGGGATTTAGAGAGACTGAAGCATCAGATGAGTCGTTTGAGCATCAGTGAATAATGTTGTAATGTGCAATGCAAGTTTTGAGAAAATGAAAGTGTTATTTGACTTTTGACGCATGTAAACCT
Organism: Zacco platypus; assembly: GCA_038088235.1. Classification (NCBI taxonomy): domain Eukaryota; kingdom Metazoa; phylum Chordata; class Actinopteri; order Cypriniformes; family Xenocyprididae; genus Zacco; species Zacco platypus. The sequence goes on along the minus strand of CM076077.1, from coordinate 24,884,240 downwards.
GTTGTAGGGGACCTGTAGGGGATAAAACAGTATAGGAGCACTTTAAAACAACAACAACAAAAACTATATAAAATACACAGCACATTAAAAACAAGTGCTGAACTGTCAAGCCTGTCATGGGAAAAATAGTGATTATGATTATTACTTTAATTAGCTGGCTGTGCAAAAAGACCGCTATTGAGTTTTTTTATTTTAAATTGAGTTGATCAGCGAATGCGTGTCATTTTATTCTTAAGAAAAAAAGGATGTTCTTAAAGGATTAGTTCACTTTCAAATGAAAATTACCGCATGTTTTACTCACCCCCAAGCCATCCTAGATGTATATGACTTTCTTCTTTCTGATGAACAGAGTTACACTACCGGTCAAAAGTTTTAGAACACCCCAATTTTTCCAGTTTTTATTGAAATTTAAGCAGTTCAAGTCCAGTCAATAACCTGAAATGGTACAAAAGGTAAGCGGTAAACTGCCAGAGGTTAAAAAAAAACGTTTAGGTTACCAAAAACTGAAAAATAATGTACATTTCAGAGTTATACAAAAAAACCTTTTTCAGGGAACAAGTAATGGGTTAACAACTTACAGCTGTTCTGCAGCAATGGAAGTAAATTAAGCCTTGAAAGTTGATGCTAACAATTCCTACAGGTGTCCCAACTTTTGTTGATTACTTACAAACCCTCTGTCTGTATAAAAGCAGTGTTGGAACAGACTGTGTTACTACACCCTCTTAAGCATTGTTTGGACAGCATTGTACCGCAGGAAGTAGTATATTGCTCTCATAATGGCGAGAAAAAGGCAATTAACAAAGGAAGACAGACAGACCATTATAACCCTTAAAAGTGTAGGTCTTTCCTTTAGAGAAATTGCAAAGAAAGCCAAAGTGTCAGTGAGTACAGTTTCCTATACCATCAAAAGGCATTTGGAAACTGGAGGAAACTCTGACAGGAAGAGGTCTGGCTGACCCAAAGCCACAACAGAATCAGAAGACAAGTTTCTGAGAGTCAACAGCTTGCGTGATAGGCGGCTCACAGGACAACAGCTTCAAGCACAGCTTAACACTGGTCGAAGTAAGCAAGTCTCAGTTTCAACTGTGAAGAGAAGACTTAGAGCTGCAGGTTTGACAGGTAGAGTGGCAGTAAGAAAGCCATTGCTAAGATGGCAAAATAAGAAAAAGAGGCTTGCCTGGGCCATGAAGCACCGCCAGTGGACTAATGAAGACTGGAAGAAGGTGTTATGGACTGATGAATTAAAATTTGAAATCTTCGGTTCATCACGCAGGGTTTTTGTAAGCCGTCGAGTAGGCGAAAGGATGGTTCCTCGGTGTGTGACACCAACTGTCAAACATGGAGGAGGAAGCGTGATGGTCTGAGGCTCTTTTGCTGGATCCAGAGTCGGCGACTTGCACAGAGTGAGTGGCACCCTGAACCAAAACTGCTCCCACAGCATTTTGCAGCGCCATGCAATACCCTCTGGTATACGCCTAGTTGGTCAGGGGTTCATCCTACAGCAAGATAATGACCCAAAACATACCTCCAGGTTATGTCAGAACTACCTTAGAAGAAAAGAACAAGACGGTAGGCTTCAAATCATGGAATGGCCAGCACAGTCTCCAGACTCAAACCCCATTGAGCTGGTTTGGGATGAACTGGATTGAAGGGTGAAAGCAAAGCAACCTACAAGTGCAACACATTTGTGGGAACTTCTGCAACAGTGTTGGGAAGAACTTTCACAAAAATATTTGATTTCCATTGTAGAAAGAATGCCATGAGTGTGTTCGGCTGTTATATCTGCAAAAGGTGGCTACTTTGATGAGTCAAAAATTTAGATTAAATTTTGTTAAACAAAACGATTCCATGATTTCTTTTTTATCTCCAATTGTTTATTTGTTCTATGCTTTAATTTCAGAGTACATTGAGACATTAAACTGCGTAAATTTCAATAAAAACCGGAAAAATGGAGGCGTTCTAAAACTTTTGATCGGTAGTGTATATTAATAAATATCTTGACGCATACGAGCCTTATATTGGCAGCTCAACATGTATGAGCTGATGAAATTTCCTTCATTCACATCCATCAATCATAAACATACTTCACAAGGCTCCTTTCTTAATAAGGTTAATAAATGCCTTCTAAAGCGAAGTCAAGTCAAGTCAAGTCATCTTTATTTATATAGCGCTTTTTACAATGCAAATTGTGGCAAAGCAGCTTTACATTAATAAGAGAATGGTGTCATTGTGCAGCCTATTCTATATATTATTGATTCATTCTGTTGCAAATATCAGTAGTTATTAGTCTAGTTAATTTAGGTATAGCAGCACTGCAGAAAACAGTGACGTAGTGATGCGCTTGTACCCATATTTATATGTATACAAATATAACCATATTTAACAAGTTATGAAGCAAAATATCTAGCTTCTGCCAGACCGCCTTCCGTATTCAACTTACAAAGAAAGTGTAAAATTCTTGCAGTTCAAAATGCTTACGTTACGTCCTACGTCTTCCCTACTCAACTTACGGAAAAAGCTTAACTGACGCAACACCAGTTCCGTTTTTTCATAATTTGAATATGAAAATTTGGATAAGCTCATAAAAGTATGTTGCTTTGAAATGATTTTTAAATATTTCAGGTACAATATTGTGATTTTTATTCTTGATTCTTAATATTCCTTCATTATACCACAGATATTTTTTTCCCTCCTACAGCCACAATTTATACCATTATCTTCAATGCTTTATTATGTTTGATTACAAATCATTAAAAAAAAGACATAGTATAGACCAGCCGGAAACGAAGATTTGTTCTGAGAAAATCTCATTCCTTTTGCCAGGAATTAATTTGAGAGGAGCCATATGACTCACAAACAAGCTCTTGCTGGAAAGCCCTCAAATGTCCACCAGATAGCAGATGAGGAGAATGTTTTGGAGCAAGCACCAGAAGGAGCTGCTTTAAATAGCTGCTGAAATTGTTTCGCAGCAGCTGATAGACTCACAGCCCCTTTGCGTAATTCACTGTGCCCAACACGCCTGAAGCAGTCTGACTCAATGCAAGACGCTATGTTGGCCTTCATTCCTCGGAGTTGGACAGAATCTTGCACCTCAGATGCAAAAGGTTGCAGTGTGATATGAACAATGGAAGCTGACAAGATATAGTGAGTTAAAGAGTAATCGAGACAAGGGCAGTGGAAAAATATAACAAGAGAGAGATGGAGGGAGTGAAAGAAATGCATGTGTGAGAGCTTAACTGGTGATGGTTTGAATCACTTGGCTTTTTATGACTGTCATCAGATGTAGACAGTCAGTCTGGTCTAAAGGAGCATTCAAAGTGATTTGCAGCCTGAAATAATCAAAAGTATTTAATTGAATGACAACTGGCAATTTAAAGGAATATAAGTTAAGCTCAAAAGACAGCTTTTGTGGCAGAAATGTTAATTACCACAATAATTAATTTCCCCTTGTCCCTACTTTTCTTTTTAAAAAATATATCTGGATTACAATGAAACACAAAATGTAAGTGAATGAGGCTAATCTGTAAAGGCTGAAACACTCAAAAGTATAGCCACAAGACATGAACAATATGCATATTAACATGATTTTAATGTGGAAAAATCACATTACTAACCTTTTCTGTGTAAAGTTGTATCCAATTTTACAAATTAGAAGTTAATAACAACACAAGATGTACCCTATAATGACTGTAAAAATGATGATTTAAACAGCTTTGGAGCTCAAGTTTTAACGGAAGAGTTAATGTAAGTGCTTTATAAAACCCTCCAGAAATCCGCCCCATTCACTTCTATTATGTGCCTTACCATAACCTTGATTTTTTTTGTTTTAAAAAAAGTAAATTATTTGTGCTAATCAGCATTTTCCCACAAATGAAGTTGATTTAGCAAAATATTAGGCCTACTTTAAAGCCGGGGACACACTTAATAACTAGCTGAAACATTCCAAGACTGACCTCAACACACAAAGACTGTTTCCTTCGACTGAAGCAGATTAAAATACTTACACATGGAATTTAAATTTTTAACTTTTATTTTGAATGCAACTGACTCGGCACGCTGACTGGGTATGACCATTGATCAGTCGTAAGTATCAAATTACATTCATAATCGGCATTACAATCATTAAGTGTGTCCCCGGCTTACTGCAACATGAGAAAGAGTGACTGCTGCCAATGCAAACGTGCAAATAAGCAGCGATATGATGCATTTGAACTGTTTGCAAGATATATATTTTTATTTTAATACATTTCTTCAACTCGTTCCCCGCAATTGAGAGAATTTCTTTCATTTATGACACAAGACTTCCTCCGCCATTGACAGAATTTTAAGGCAATCCATGTTTTTATACGGTAGGGGCCGCCATTACGTATTCTGAAACAGAACAGAATCTCCGGCTCAAAACAGAGGAAAAGAAGCTGCAGAAACAAGCAATAAAAGGATTGCTTATGCACATGTAAAATAATGAGATCAGCAAAGATTAAAAAGCATATAAATCAAAACCCGATGTTTTTGAATGAAATTTCGACATGGGAAGAGGTATAGGACTGTGAAGCTTTGGGGGTGTTGATGGACTCAACCTACTCCATCTATGTTTTGACCATCATTCTGAATCCCATTCGGACAAAGTCTTTGTTTTAGTGTTATTAATCTTTTTTTTTTAATTGACTGAAAGGCTTCTAGGAAAGCCATGTTAATTCATTTCAAACACAATGTTACATATGTCTTAATCTCATGCCTAATATACTGAAAATGTCTCTGGTAATATTTGTTTTCTTTATACACAGATTTTGTGGGTGTTTCTCATATACATAATTACAGCTGGAAAAATGCAAACTATATGACCCAAAGTCAAAGCATGCATTCAGCATTTCAGTACGGCAAAATGCAGACATATTAGATGTTTCACACAGAAACATTTTCTGGTAACACTTTACAATAGGGTTTCATTTGTTAACATGAAATAACAATGAAAACTTATAAAGCATTTACTAATCTTACATACTAATATTTTTTAAAAGTCAGATGTGCATCTGTTAACATTAGTCAATGAACAGAGAACCAACATGAACAATTGAATTTAACAGCAAAATCTGAATTTGAATTTAGCAAAAATTGTTGTAAAAGTATGTTGCTTACTGTTAGTTTTTGGTAAAGCATTAACTGTTAACAAATAAAACCTTATTCTTCAGATTGTTATTTCTCTCTTTACTGTAACAGTAGAACACAAGGTATGGCTAAAACAGATGGTATGGCCTCCACAGAGCTCTGATTCTGACATAAATAAAGGTGCAATATGTAGTTTTTCGTCTGCTAGAGGTTGCCTATTCAAAACAAAGGAGCGAGGAATCTTGGGACATGTGGTCTTCACCTCACAGCCAGTGGAAAAGAATCGGGATAGGATTCGGGCAGAAATCATGTTCATGGATGCGATTATTAACATTACTGTAGAATGAAGCAGAGCAGGACCGAGTGTTGTGGGAGCTGAACGAGGCGCAGGAGCGATTGTTATTTAGAGACGAATGCAACACACGCCTTGCGAGCAATTTTAGATAAGATAGATCGATTTTAGAATATCATATTAAATGCTGAATGGGCTGTGTTGATAAATGGCATGCAATTCATTTTAAAACGTATTGTACAATGGAGAAAATTCTGTATTACTGTTACTACAAATAAAGCTGAATCTGATTATGCTATGTTAGCTAACGCTACTTGTAGGAGTGTCGCAATATACCAGTATTAACGATAATCGTGATATTTAAATATTCAAATATTAACACGTCGTGTTAATTTAGGGTGTGACAATATACCGGTATTGGCGATAACCAATATATTTAATATGAATAGGACCCTTATGATGATATGACACGTAAATACTCTAGCGCCAGTACCTGGTTGGCCCCTCAGGTGGCAGTATGGCACCTTAATGATGACACCTGTCAAACAAGAAGAAGAAGACGCAGCAGGTGCAGCTACTCTGAGAAAGTCATCCGAGCGGGAGAGTGAAAGGCTCTGCCCACACCCGAAAAAAGTAAGCTCGCCAGTATGGGAGTTTTTCGGCTTCCAAGAAAATAGCCCGATCAGCAGAATGTGCCTGTCTACGGGAGGTTTTTACCCACCTCCATGTCCATCAACCCTGCGGATTACGCTATTTTACAGAGAGTAAATTGCGATAATTTTACTAGTCATGGAAATGTTATATTAACCTGTCAACAGTGGTTTTCTGTGTTCATGTATTTAAATAGGTGATATATTTAAAGGGTGATTCTTTTAATAAATACAGTCTTTTAATACACACACACACACACACAGCCTACTGATACAAGAGTTTATTATGATTATCAGTTGAAATGAGTAAAAGAAATACCTGTGAAACATGTTTGTTGTTTTTGTGTAGTATTGTTTGTCCCATGATTTTAGAGTCCCAACGGGAAACAGAGGCAGGAATCGTTGGTTCTGCTAAAGGTTGGAATCTACCATTTAGTAATTGAGCATGGGTGTTTCAGGGACAACGCAGGTGAGTTGTGACTGTTATTTCCTGTTCAATTCAGTGGAAATGTAAATGATTCTGTTGCAAAAGAGTAGATTTACTTATTTTGAATATTATGACATCATGTTTCTTCCAGACTCTATATTTATGGTAAAATGTGTAGTGTGTTGAATGTAAGTTTGTCCCTCCCCATGGGGTAATAATGCTGACCGCCACTACAAATGTCCATGTCTGTTAAATGGAGTTAGTCTGTGTTTGTTGCTGCAGTGGAGAGTGTGGCCTGAGGGTTTTTTGTACATTTCTTTTTTTTTGGTACTCATTTTTAAATACTAGAAAAAGATTGTATTTTCCATTATTGGTTTTGAATCTAATTTGGATTTTCTTTGGATAAGATTTTCTCAGTTTCTTTTATCTTATTTTTCCAACAATGTTATATTATTGGGTTTGGATTATTTTTTTTATATATATAAATTTAAATAAATACTTATTTACACTTTAAAATTTTTGTATTCACTCTGCTTCTGTTTAATTCGGTCACATAATTTTTGGTGCCCATTATTGGGTTACCATTACACAACTTTAAGTCAGTGTGAGATTACAAGAAGAGACAGAAGCAATCCATAGAACAACTGTGGCAACTTTTCCAAGATGCTTTGAACAACCTACCTGCTCTAACTACCTTAAAAATGACACAAGTGTACATAGGTGAACCTTGCAAGCTTGCCACTCAACTCTTATAGGAAATCAATTGAAAACATCTGCTCAACTCTGCGCCAATAGACGTGCAGTCAGTGTGAACCCACCCCAAAATGATCTGGTCGCTACCAACCCTGAACTCAGAAGGATGAGCCTTCTGACAAACAGATTTTTAACACTGATATGAAAACATCACGAAAAACAAACGTTTTCTCTTCAACTCCCTCCTCCGAACCTTACCGAGCTCTGTTGCGCATTTAATATGCAAGCAGTTTCCTAGTTTCCCCACTTCAAAGGCTGACATGGAACAGTACACCCAAGTCCTTGTAATTACCAACTGAATTAACATGCCTATTAGCATATTAGTATAACAGATTCTCAGATGGGGTCTTAAGGGAGACTCCAATGTTCCTTCACTCGCTCACTCAAGTGCAGGACCCGCCATTCTGTTAAGAGGACAAGATGAGAGGATGTGGAGATGAACCCAATCAATCCACAACCCACAAACACATGCCACACACACACACGCACACAAACACACTTTCATCAACAACTGCATAATCATGTAAGATGAACACAAGAGCTTTAAGACACTACCTTCTGTCTTCAGACAATACCTCTCGTTAGACCTGAGTGGAAAAATATCGTTTGAGGCAGGTTTGAATGTTTCGTGGGTAAGCAGGATGGGTATCATCTGCTAAAGGAGCATTCTGATTGTATGGCTGTGCTGTGAGACAGAAGGTAAATGTTGTTTGAAGCACTTTTGAAAACCTGTAAATCAGACCCAAGCATGATGAATGTTACCCAAATTTGTTTTCCTCTAGCTTATAAAGTGCTGGTTCATCATTCCCTTACAAAAAAAAAAGTACTGCGGTAAAGCTACTATACTGTGTATTTCCATATTTCGACCACAGTACTGAAAGATTAGCATATTCATGATATTTTTGTTTATATTCTCTAGATTTTTCCATTACACGTATGTATTTATTTATCGGAAGATGGGTTGAGAACAAGCGCCAAAACCCAAGTTCCAAAATTGCTCAGAAAAGTATGAGCTAAAACAGAGATGCAGTTGCTACAGTGCATGGAGTGGCTCAGAACAAAGAGTTCAACAACCTTGTACTTGTTTTTCCAAATCTTTTCTTTTTCACAGCCTATCTTTCTGACATCAGAAAGTATTACATTGACCACAGAGGACAAAACAGTAGAAGAAATTGTGATGACTCATTCAATTATATAAAGTTACTTTCCTTCAGACTGAGTTCAATTCTTTTAGGGTACAAAAACCCAGCAGAAGAGATAAGGGCAGCAGAAAAACACATTGTATCAGAATCAGACACTGTACAGTTGACAATATTACAATTAATATTACAATATTAAATCAATATTAAAAAAGATTTTTGCAATTTATAAAGAAAATGAAGTATAGTGCCTCTAAAAAACTTTCAAGCATGATGCCATGGCTATGCCTTTTCTAGGGCATTCTGTTGCTAGGGAATTGCTAAGTGGTTGCTTACTGGATCAATTCAAAAGAGCCTAGGTCCCTATTCTCACCCTGTTCTCTCTCTAAGGACAAACCTTATCACTTAGAAAAGTATTCGTGCCCTTGAACAAGCCACATGATTAGAAATATTAAATTACATTAGCAAAACAGTATGAAAATAGTTTTAGTGTTGTAAAAGAGCAGTAAATACTGTTGATGGCTGTGTATCTGAATGTATTTGGGTCCTGTCTGCTGTCACAGATGGTTTCATGACATTTAATGAACTAGATTACATTTCTAGTACTGTTGATGTCTTAGGCTGAAGATTGTACTTGTACAAAAGCACCTAGGAGAACTGCAAAGTTTATTGTGACCAGGGGCAGTTCCAGGATTTGATCTTCAGGGGGGCTTAGCCGTGAGAATCTGTAGCAAGAGACCATCGCCTAAATGGTGCCTCTTTAATTCGGCACCAATATAGTATTATATAGTAAGTCAAAAATAGCATTTTTAACCTTAAACTGGTACAGTGTCAATAGAAATTTTTTAAACGATAAAATGATGATAAGTTTCTCCAGTACACTTCAAAATAGTACACATATAGGCTACTGTTTGACTAACAGAAAATTGTCATCATATCATTACTATTAACAAGTAATACTATTAACTAGCTAAAAAACAAAAATATGGACTCAGGGCTAAACACTAAGAATTTTTTTTTAGTTAATGCTTTCATTGTTTTTGGCCATAAGCTTGGCCATAACATTTTAGATCCCCATGAAATTTCACAATTACAACAGAAACAATTACGATAGAAAAAAAGATACAAATTAAACACTTTACAGTAGGCCTACTTGTGAAAACCGTGTTACTGTATGAAGTAAATACACATAAAAGCTACAGAAGTTATTTAGTTAAGAGCAGTGAGTGTTATCTCTTTTTCTTTTGGTGTTTGATTAACATTATCGAAACAGAAAGTATATGACGCCGCTGTAACGCCTAATGCACGGATACGTTATTATGACACACACATATGATATAACTTTACATTCAGTTAAGACTGTGTTTATGTAGATACTCGTCAAAACGGGCATTTTGGCATAATTTTGAGTGAATTTGCTCGCACAAGATAACTCGGTACTCTAGTGTTGTCTGAGAGGCTTCAATCACTCTGTGAAAGAGAACTCTCGCGCTGTGATAGTCAGATCATACCCTGAAGCACACTGAAGCACAAGTTTTCTTTCACTTTCTTTCTTTCATCTTGTGATTGAATTGCTTAATATCACTTGAAATGTTTAAAATGACTGACTTAAAAACACCTGAAAACGATAAACGTGAGGAGGCAGCACAAGCCCGACCATTCAGATGCAGTAATTATAGTTTTAAAGTGGCTGAGATGACAGATATGGGGGCTAAAGCCCACCTAAAATGGCCTAGAACCGCCCCTGACTGTGACCTCAATGTTGTGGCCTAAAGGTTGGAGAGTCAGACTTGTGACTCGAAGATGATTCTATTTGAGACTCAGTATCGGCAAGGCACCTAACTCACAATCGTTCCCTGGGCGCCACACCAAAAATGGCTGCCCACTGCTCCATGTGATCAATACTCAATGCTTTGTGTGCACTTGCATGGATGAAATGCAGAGCACAAATTCCATATTTGGCTACACGTCACGTCCATGTTAACTGGCATATTTATTAAAGATCCTTGAAGAAACCTTGTAGAAAATGGCACCGACATAAGCAAGAAGCTTCCTAACTGATCAGCAGTCTACAGACTTGAATGATGTATTTTCAGCCCTGTGTTAGGTTGGGAGGGACATACCAAAGGGCTTGTCCATTTATTTAATAGCCATTAAGACTACTTTCAGTTACATAAGTGATAATTTACTACTTTGCAACTTGCATTTGACTGAACAAAAATCTGTGAAGTGCAGGAGGAGTTATCAATATTTTTGGTTTGTTTTCCCAAAAGGCAAAGAGTACATTTTTAATGTGTACATATGCAAATATGCCAATTTTGCCTCTAAGCAAATGTACTAAAGACACAAACCTCGAATTCTGATTATAGTCTTTAAACCTCCTGAGATCTTTTGCCCCCAACTCTTATTTAACAACTTTCTCATTAAAGCTCTAACATTACCCATCAACGCAATATGCTGATTTCTCGTGGTCTTTGCTGACTCTAAAACAGCATGCATTGACTCATCTATTTTTCTTTTTTTAAACAGCACTCTGGTTACTCAGAACATACTGTTCCCATTTTGACCCAATGTTTTGAGTGGCCCGGGAGTGAAATGGAGCCCTCTTCCTCTTTAGCCTTTGTACTGTTCTTTGAAAACCCCTTCATCATGTGCTGGATCTATTTCTGATATTATAGAGGCAATTAGTGAGGTCTTTGATGGCTTGATAAAAATGAGCATGCATAGATTTTACTGCGCTGCAATTAATGAATACTAATTAAAAGGCCTTTGTTGATGGCCGGGGTGAGAGATGGATGAGTGAGCTTGGTTTTTCTTGCTTTAATTGAAACCCTTTGTCACTTGCCCACTCGCGTGTGAATAAGTGCTCTCTGTCACTCAGAACAATGTAAATTAATTTGCATCATTTGCATAAATATAAAGCTTTTTTTTTTTTTGCATAGGTGGTGAAAGCAGTCGGATTCATAAAACATCCAGCCATCACTCGTAAGTTCGTCCGATTGAATAATCCATGCACGCGCAGGTTTTCATCAAAATGGCTTCGGTTCATCACTCTTTCATCCTACTAGATGTTCTGAAGACAGCAGAGAGTCGACCTGTCTTGCTGTATGGTGCGGGAAGCAGAAGGAAAGGGAGATGATTGATTGGATATGTGTAGAATGTGTCATTTATTTGGAGCCTTGCACCTCTTATTGGAACTAGTGCGTTAGAGCCTCGTATATAATAATGCAAACCGGATCTAGGTCAATCCAATTTCAATTTGACAAATTCAAAGAGAGAATTTTGTAGAGAAGACAGCCTGTAGAGTTTTTAGTGCTACAGATCAGCCTCTTTTACCATATTTAACAGATTATGTCGTCTCAGCCTCAAATGGCACACACTCCCTTCACTGGCCACCTGATGCACATTGTACACAAAACTTGAAAGAGCTTTGTTGTGTTTAAGGTACCACATTGATATTATTCACACTTTTGAGGAAGAACACATATTTGGATTTGCCAAAGTTAGTGGAATTAGGTTATTGGCATCAGATCTCTGACCGATAAGCTTGTGTTAAGCACTAGGATAAGCATGCATAACTATGTATAGCTGTCAAGTTATATTTGTGAAATAAGGTACTTATTACTTTTAAAGGGACACTTTAAATATTCCGATATTCCCACCCCAATGTTTGAATGAAATTGACTTCGAATAAACCTATTCTTAAACAACATATATATAAAAAAAATATCAACATTTAGTTGGTAGAATTGCATATCAGAAAGCCAGTCTTTTTCTGTCTAAGTGGGATTTAGCTTGAACAAACTGCATTGTGGACCACAACTTATGTTGTTAGACAAAGATTTGGCTAGGGTAGACTACACGTTTGGTTTCATAGTCCATTCTTCCATTCAGGGATTCAGGAGCCTATTCCAGAGTATCAGGCAGAAGGCAGGGAAATATCCTGGATATATGGTAGTTTTAAACATATATGAATTTGACATTGCTCCTCATGTGGTAACCTGTCCAATCACAGACTTTCACCAAACTGAAGATGAGTTCCTGGCTGTTAATCAAGAATTTTTATTTGTACTATGCTATGCTATTTGTACTGTATCTTCTAGAGAGACACACCACCTTAAACTTCACCAAAAAAAGGCTTAGCGCACCTGCACTCAAGTGAAACCTCAGGCAATAAAAACTTTTTATGCAACTGTGCAGCACGCAGCGTGCCAGCACTAAAATCCCAATGCGTGTGCTGTTTCTGGAGCTGATAATTGTGTGAGATAATGCAGATCTATGCTGATAACAGAAAGCTGGAGAGCATTGTTTTTACTGCAGACACCATGCAGAGCAGATAGTACAGATGGGATAGAGGACAGATAAAAATGGATGGAGAGAGAGGGAGAGATGGAGAAAGAATACAGTTTTGGCTTTGCTGTAGCGGTGGAAATGGAACATGACATTGACAATGCTGTACCCTACAAAGCCAAACTAGGACAAGGTCAGCGAGGAACAACAGTACAATTGTTGTAAGGGCTGGTAACGCATTAATATTACAGTGGAGTAAGATCTGCTAGTTTCTCTGTAACCGATGCATGATATTTACATTGGCATTACATTGATTTATTATCCAATGTTTATACCAGAATAGTACAATCATTCATCTGTAATCTCCAATCTTGAATTTGATACAGGCAGCTTTACGTGGATAGCCAATGGAGCGTGACATGGACCCTCCTTGAAGTCTAGACACACATGGACCATGATCATCAGAGATTATTTCATTATGCAGCTATTGTCTGATTAGGAAATCCATCTTACAAGTCATTGAAGGATTCAAGTTTTGATATGACAAACACCTGGACCAGGAGCAGTAAAGTATATTCAGACAGGACTGACTGTCCTAATATTGCATGGGCACAAGTGATGGAAGAAACCAAGTGTTTCTATGATTTGGCATAGTGAAGCAGTGTATTTCAAGAAGAGGAGGGGGCCCAACACTGAACCCTGAGGCACCCCGGTGGTTAGGTGATGAAACTTAGACGCCCTTCACCTCCAGGAAACCTTGAATGATCTGCCTGTGGGGTAGGGCAGTTTTAACATAAACATGAAGAGGATAACTGGCTCACAAGTAACAAATGAAGCATTCAAGGAAAGATGATCACCAATAACTGCACAGGAAAATTGTCAATCACAGCAAAGTCACTCCTCCTTCCTGTTCCCAACCTCATCGACAATTCAGCTCACACCTTCATCTGTGACCAATAGCACGGTATCCAGCCCTGACGGTTCATCTTTCGAAAACAAGTTTTGCCCATGGAGGAGTGTGCAAATGTGTGTTTGTGAGTGGAGGCCGGTGGCCCGAGGCACCGTACCTGGGTCAATACTCTTTCATGCTGCAGCTGGGCTGAGCGACGAGGCCATTGTTGCTACTGTCATGCTGTGAGGGGCTCCAGTCTGCAGGGGTGGCCACAGCAGAGCTAATGAGCACGCCTCTGAGTCCCAGGAGTGGGAACTTGCCGTGCAAAAGTGTGTGCATGTGTTTGTGTGTGAGCGAGCGTCTGCTAGCACCACTGTCCTGCTCCATCCTCTGCATTATTCATGCACTCGATACACATTGCCACATTCTGCTATCCTGAGAGCATCGTGTGATGTGTATCTCAGGGAATGTCTCACTACGTCCGTCCCTACTCTGTCTCTAGCTGTCTCCTCGTTCACCCCTTTCGTTGTCACCAACAACTCGGTGAACTGATTGAGAATGTAGAACAGCAGCCACACTTGTGTCCTTGTGGTCCAGGGCTCGTCACAGCAGGGGAGAAGAAAATCATAATGATGAGAATCATGTTTTTGGGCTTTTTGCCACTTAATATTGACAGGATAGTGGGCAGAGGACAAAAACACGGGATCTGCAAATGATGCAGATTCGAATGCTTGCTGGACACAGGAGAACCAATATGATGGAGTATGCGACCTAACCCATAGGTTACAGCACAGGTGAGAAACTTATTTAAAATACAGCAGGTTTCTGGTCCACAGATATGGCTCTGGCTACTTCTTCAGGGCAAGTCTATAGGATTTTTTTTTTCACCTTTTTACTGTCCTCCAAGAAAAAAACAAATGAACAAAAAAAACCTCTTCAACAATTGAGTTATTATTCGTATCAGTATCACAAATGATATAGTAGTAATGATGCTTGCCTTACCAATCACCACTAATCAGAACTTTGTGCTTAATGGAACTAATTGGCTGTAAAATAGGAAGTCAGACAAAGTTTAAAAGACTCAATCTCCTACAGATTCACATATAAAGCAGCTATATAAAAAAACAAGAGGTTAGGAAGGAACAAACGGCATCATTTGCCTGTGAGAAGGAAGCTAATTACACATGCACAATGTGGATCAGAGCAGAGCAGGATTCTCTAGAGACTGAATCATTAGGTAGAATCAGACATGACAATAAAATACCACGCATACAGCAACACATCACAGGGATGCCAAGAAAGTGTATATGTGTGTGTGTGTGTAAGAAACGCCCGATGGGGTGATTTATCTCCAGTAGTCTTGGAAGGCAGACAGCAGATGAGGGCAGTAATGTGACCAGGTCATTTCATTCCATTAGCACTGCAGTGACAGAGCCCGTGTGTAATTAGGACAGGGACAGCAAGTTATAAATCAAAGAGGACAATTTGAAACACAAAAACAACAGACATGCTTCAGTGCTTACAAACACACACAGACAAATAGTAATAAACATAAGTACTCTAAGGTGCCATCAAATGATTGATCATGGTAACACATGACAATTACTGTTGGACTTCATTTCAACAATTTTTGATATTGTGATTAATGATGGACTTATTTTGTGCTGTTCCCTGCAGTCTGATTTATTGGGATAGACACAATTGTATACAATTACTTTTAGTTTTAGGCAGACCCTGTTTTTGATTCAGTTAGACGAAGCGCAACAGAATCGACTGCAACAGAATGCATGTTGAGATGGATTTTTAAAATGTTATACTTTAAACTATTTATTTTTTCACTTATAAACATTATACATATGGTGAGAGGTGAAACAAAGCATGCGATGCAAAGTTAAAAATGTCCATTTGACACATTTGTACTAGGGCTGCACGATTAATTGAAATTAAACCGAACGCGATTTGGCAAAGGCTGCGATTTTTATATGCACAGCTTTTCAGTGAAGCACAGCTCCGTGATCAGTAGTAATGCTGCTCTGTTTAAAAGCCAGAGAGCGCTCTTGCGCAGAAACTCAAAATATGCCTCGCAGAAGTAAAATAACGCATGTTGTTCCAGGAAATCCCTATGGGCATCGTGCTATCGCTGTTGCTGAATAATCAGAGGATTGAAAAGTTTTGATTAAACACAACTAATAAACACACAACTACGATGATATATGGTTTATCTGAGCTACTTTCATGATAGTTTTTTTTCTCCATTTGTTGGAGTTTTGGTTCCTTGCAGCTGTTGCCTTTGGCTTGCTTAAGTTGGGGACACTTGCTTGATATTCAGCAGTGTTTTTGGTGTGTCTGCATTGGCGCCGTTGTATGCGAACTGAGCTGACCCGGACGATTACGTCACTGTTTTCTCCAGTGCTGATATACATAAATTAACTAGACTAATAACTATTGATCTTTGCAAATGAATGAATCAATAATATATAGAATAAGCTGGACAATGACACCATTTTCTTTGGGAGCTGCTGTGCAGCCAAAATTATTTGCCAATTATTAATGTAAAGCTGCTTTGCCACAATTTGCACTGTAAAAAGCGCAATATAAATAAAGGTGACTTGACTTGATAGTAAAGTATATTTATAATGCAATATCGACATAGCTTTTATCACTGTATAGAATCCTATGAAACAAAATTCGGGTTAATTTCGATTAATCGTGCACCCCTAATTTGTACACAGTCCACACTCCAACGTTTAAAAAAAATATAGCTTGGATGGAACTTGTTCTTTCAACAACCACACCAAATTTGTTGAGTACTTAATCAGTCAAATTGACCAAAAATCAAATCTATAGCCATATGTTCTGCTAGGAGTGAGAATGATGAATCAGAGAGCGCCTTTTCTAAGTGTATTCTATGATCAATAAAGAAGCACTAGTCAATCGAATGCTTTGTTAAACAAATATGACACACTATATATATATATATATACAGGTTCAAGTGCTTACAAACATACAGTCCTCTTTACCACACCTAAACAAAAAAGCCATTATTTACATTTCCCTCTAAATCCAGGATGAGAGACACAGAGACAGGTGGAGACAGACAGATAAAAGGAGAGACAGTGTTAAAACAACAGAAGTGTTGTGATCTGGCTCGATGACACTAATGAGGCCTATAATAGCTCTTGATGGAGGGAGAAGATCCTAGGGGGGCAGAAACAGGGGTGGATGTGAGTGAGTGAGTGAGTGAGTGTGAGAGAGAGAGAGAGAGAGAGAGAGAGAGAGAGAGAGAGAGCGCATATAAAACACTGAAGCACACATTACACACTGGATGATGAAATAGGAAATGAAGTGTTTGGTGATTAACACAAAAAGAGAAAGAGAAAGCGAGAGAAAGATGGTAAAAAGTAGATGGGTCTGACAGATTGATAGAGAACTTTAGATTGTTCAGAAAGTGATCTGTGTAGATAATGTTCAGAGAGACAGCAGTCTATTTCACTAGCCAGAGTAATTTACATTATGGCAATGAAGTGGGAAACCACTTTCTAAATGTGGCCATTACGCTGAAGACAACGATTTTCTGCTGTTCATTATGGTTGAAATCAAGGGTGGTGGAATACCCTGTATTCTGAAGTAATACAAATAACAGTTTAAAATATATTAAAATAGATAACAGTTATTAGGGCCCGAGCACCAAAGTGCGAGGACCCTATGGGAATTTATCTTTATTGTAATTATAAAATAAATGCATTAAAAAAATCTTACCGACCCCAAAGGTTTGAAAATTAGTGTACGGTGACTTCATATATTAGCCAAATATATTCTATTCCCCTGAATAATACACAGAAATATATCCTTCTCTTTCAAGATGTGTGACCTCAGATTCATACTTGAATGTGTGAGAGAAATGTGTTGATGAGATATAAGTCCTGATCCACTGCTCAAATATAAAAATCACAACGATATATAAGATATTTGTCTTCATCTAAAAATACTGGAAGCAGATGTAATGAAAGCAGAAATCGTGTGTTTTAATTGCATGGAGTTCATCTTCCTGTAGAACTGTGTAATTGTGTGAGAGCGAGATGCTGTGCTGGTGTCTTTCTGACAACATCATTCCAAGAGACTAGTAACATAACCTTAACTAAAAAATATTTCTCTCTGTCTAGACAGTATTCCACATCTGAAGCTCAGAGCAGTTTGAGGTTTGTTTGCATTCAGAGGAACAGATCCAGTTCTTATCAGGAGGGAATAAAATGATGCAATCAATGAAGGGATACCAACATGACAGACACACACATTTGCCAGTGGCAACACTCCACTGCATTGATTTTTCTCCAAACTTTCTAATGTCAGGGTTCCCACACATATTAACCAATTAATTTCTGGGAAATTTGTTTGTGATCAATGGAAATCAATTTTTAGTAATATTTTTATTTGTTTTTCTGCCATTTTGAATTTTCCGAAAAACCTACTTTTTTTTTTTTTTTTAGCTCTCCTCCTAGATCACTGCACAAATTTTCACAAAAATTTAATTGGATCATCCATGAACCATGGCGACAACATTTTATGCAATTCAAGTTGATTAATCTAACCATGATGATTAAATAATTTACTAAAACATTCTAAAAAAAAAAAAAAGAGCATACCAAAAATGGATGTGGTGGTTACATCTTCACCACACTTTGACATATTCAGACCAGATTTGGTGTGTTTCGGCACAGCACCACCTACTGGCCAAGATAAATGAGAAACGTATGTTTGCTTATAATTTCTGAACAGTTTGATCAACAATCACTTTCTGCCATTTTGGCCATTGACCATTTAGAATTTTGTCATTAAACTTTAATTATATATTATGAACGCACTGCCGTATCATTACGAAAGGCGGAAATACGTCATCGGAAACATGATTGTATTCATGGTTTTCAACCATTTTCCTAAAATGATCAAAAAAGGCTTTTAAGTAGTGATGCACCGAAATTTTGGCTACCAAATATTCTCAGTTGGAACAGCAATTTTCAGTTTCAGGCAAAATGGTTTTGGAGGTCCGAAATCATTCAATCAATCAAACAGCTTCTCCGATGGCATGTTTTGGCCGTGTTCTATTTCGTGCACACATCATGGACAAACTATGGACCTCACATCTTCACAAAGTGCATAGATGCAAGCTCTGGCTCCGTTTGGATACTAGGACTGCATACAAGAGTTCTGGCCATTGTATTAGAAGGTATGTTTATGGCACCCTTTGAGCCTATTAAGTAAGCTTCTGATACATTTCAGACCCTCAAGATGGCGTCCTTACTCGCAATTACTTCTCTAAAGAGGGTAGGAGATTTGCAGGCGCTGTCTGTTGCCTCCTACCTAGAGAGTTCGTTCCCAGTATGGTAAAGGCTTTTTCACTCTGGGCCGGGTTATATTTCTAAAGTGTCTTCCAATACGGCACGTTGTGTTGCAGGCCTTTTGCCCTCCTGCTTTTCAGATGGTGGACCAGGAAAAGCTCAATATGCTTTGCCTAGTTAGGCCCAGTGGCGTAAGTCTGACCAGGAGGTTTCTCAGCATCTAAGCAACACATAAGCAAGTGGACTGTAGAGGCTATCACTGTGGCTTATGAGCGAATGGTGAACGATCTTCCTTTACCCCTAGACTTCAGAGCACATTCTACCAGAAATATGGCTTCCTCTAAGGCATTGTTGTCAGGGCTTTCCATTCAGGATGTTTGGGATATGGTAGGCTGGTCCTCTCCCCACACCTTCATCAGGTTCTACAGCCTGGATATGGATTCTACAACAAGCTCTCAAGTACTTGCTATTTAAGTTTGTGCTAGCACAATTCACAACTTTTGGGCAGGTATTTCTCTGTATGGCGTAATGTGCATTAATGTTCCGATAGCATCAACATTCTCCACAGCATAAGGGAAAAAAGGGAACGTCTCAGCTACGACTGTAAGCCTGGTTCCCTGAGAAGGGAACAAGATTTTATTTAGATGTTATAGCACGAAAGAGACATGGATGAACATCAGAAGGTATATTGAAAGATACAGTAGAACTTATCCAAATGTATCAAGTCTCATGTAATTGCTCAATCAAAGTGTTTTAACCAGGGTAATACAACAGCAATACAACAGCTTGTATGAAATATGACACTTAATGTTATATTTACCTCAGCAAAGCCATTCAATCACCATAAACTCGTTAGTTAATAAGACTTTAGAAAAGAACATTTTGATAAATATATGCACTAGATTTCATATTCATTATATTTTTACTCTACCTGTTAGTGATGTCTTAATTATTTAGCCATAAAATCAAGTTAGTATAGCCATTGTTTAAATGTTTGTTTTTAGATATTTAAAACAACATCTTAGTCTAAACATGCAGTAATATTGAAAAACAATGCCATTTGAAAGCTTACAGACTCCAGTTTTTGAAGGAACAGTAATTTATTAATTTGAAACAAGAATATTTATCAGAGTCATAAAGCGTTTTCAGACGTTTATTTAGAGTAATACGCATTAAAAATCATGAAAGATTGGTAGAAACTTCAGTTTGTTTTTATGCCAAGAGTTTAAAAGATAAGATCCATTCTATTTTTTGAGAAAAAAAAAATGTTTTTAATATAAAAAAGACAGATTCTTCATTTTCATTGCCGTGGCGAGCTATAACAAACAACTGTGTTCTTTCTGCATGTCTTTTATGTTTGTTAGAGCCCATACCCCATACTATTTCTGAATAGGATGTCTACTTCATAAATTGTAGAAAATTGTGGAAGTATATTTTCAGCTCGTTAGAACACCATATATGGAACTTAAGGGATCCTTATATGGTCACTAATGGAGCATGGATGTCATATAGTGGAATAGTTTGGTACTGTGCACAAACAAAATCTTACTGAAAGCTAATTTTTTGACATATCAACCTAAAATTTGGAACAAAACTTATTTAGATTTTGCCTTTGATTTTCTTGCAGTTTTAGAGTCAAACATGTTTTGTAAAATATATATTTCATATAAATATATATACACATTTTCAGAAACTTAAAATTTTATAATCCCTTTTTTAAAACTTAACATTTCCAAAATATGAATTTCACATTCATATTTTTTTTCCAACTTCTACAATAATCTGCCAAGTGTCTCTTTTAAAAAGAGACCAAACTGAAGTCTATGCTTCAAAAGTATTAATTTACTGTAACAATTTAAGTTGGAAAAATGTAAAGGTTAAAAGGTTAATACAATTATACAAACAAATAAATATTTTTGAATTTCGATTTAAGTGCATCACTACCTTTAATTATTCATTTTTGCAGTTGGTCTGATGCTACCTGCGATGATTGCTTAGCTTCCTATTTTGGCTATGTTGTACTTGGTCTTGATAATTGCAATGTTTATTATTATTGTTTCTATTATTATTTTCCAGTATGATTTCTAAGAACTAATTGTAACCAACCGGAGTTTGGTTTGATGAAGCCATTATTTACAGATAATTTTGAAATAAATCAAATTCCATTTCAGCAAAAAAAATAAAATAAATAAAAAAAAATAATAATAATAATAAAAAAATAAATAAAAGGGAGAGCAATTTTATCCACAGAAGCTCATAGGAATCTGAGTTTATTTTTCATATGAGTGCTTGAGTGTCCCTGAAGTGTCAGTCTGAGTTTGTGGCTGGGCAGTGTGTGAGTGATTTGTTTGGATGAGGTCACTCTCTTCTCTCTAGAGTCTGCCAAAGCCAACAGCTCCTCTCCAAATATCTGCAGTGTTTCAGCACAGATGAAGTCATCAGAACACTGATGATTCAACCACAGGTCGGGCAAGGGGCACATACAACACACACACATTCCCATGAGCAGAGGATAACCATATATTCGCACATAATAACAAATCCACAAGCTTTACAACATGTTCTCCAAACCTGCCCACACACACACACACACACACACAAACAAACATTTATCCACAGACTGTCCCTCAATAAGAAAGGAGGACCTTTCCTGGATCTTGGAGAGCGACCATAACACTAGATACTCATGAACGCTTATCAAAAGAATGAGCTTATAAAAATATGATATATAAATATGATTATTGATATGATAAATATGATTATTAAAATATGATAAATATTTGTATATTTATATTGTATATACTGTATATTATATAAACAGTTTAAAGAGGCCTCACACAATTTCATCAAAAATATCTTAATTTGTGATCCGAAGATGACATGGGGGTGTGTAAATAATGACAGAATTTTCATTTTTGGGTGAACTAACCATTTAAATTGACATATATATGAATTGACATCAGATATATATATATATATATATATATATATATATATATATATATATATATATATATATATCTGACTTGACAGTTGTCCAAAAGATGACTGTTGACACCTTGCACAAGGAGGGCAAGACACAAAAGGTCATTGCAAAAGAGGCTGGCTGTGTGTCCAAGCACATTGATAGAGAGGGGAAGGGAAGGAAAAGATGTGGTAGAAAAAAAAAGTGTACAAGCAATAGGGATAACCGCACCCTGGAGAGGATATATATATATATATATATATATATATATATATATATATAGCCTAGTTCCATACACTGATATGGAAGTTGCAATAATCCTTTCAATTATAGTTTGACATAGTGTTTTATTCATATCAGATACACTGTGTAAGAAACAAAGTTTACTCTCTTCTCCCAGTTCACCAGCCACTTACGTATATGTATTTCGGGAAAAAATGGATAAATTTACGTGATGTAAATCCAACAGGTCCTCTGAATTGCAAACTCATTGTTTAAACGACAAAACACATTCACTTCCACATATTTGACAATCAGTATATATCATATAATTCTTGATATTGTTAACAAGTTTGAGAATATTTTAAAAAAAGAAAAGGAAAAAGGAAATTAACACGATACCTGCCACAGTGTGGCTACGTGATGCGTCGTCAAGAAATAACAGCCTTAAAAAAAACTCACATTGGGTGCTCAACTATAATATAGAGGCCCTAGAATATAGATACCCCGACAACACCACATAAATGTTGAGTTTGACTGTACAGTGCAAATGAAATAATCACATTTTGGCATGATTATGTAAATCTTCTCTGCTTTTCAAATTCTAAACTAAATGTTTATGGTTAATCGAGGCAAATTGTTGAAAACATGGTTACCGAAAGGGATCCTGGGATTAATCCTGATTGAAAAATCAGTCATCCTCATGGTCTCGCCCATCATAAATAAGAAAGATCAGTGACACGCTGACTTTCACACAGTCGATGCTAATGTGATGAATGTAAACATCCCTGCTGTGTTATTTTCATCCAGACTGATGATAAATATTTTGTCCTTGCTGATATTGGACAGCCCCCTAATCAACAAATACATGCAGATGAGAGGATCAAGAAAGGGAGAGAGTGGAATTAAACAGGCTGTTTTTGCTACAGTACCTTTAAGACTTCAATACGTAAATGACCTCAGTAATGATCGGCTAATAAATTCACATACAGAAACAGAAAGGAAGAAGAAATCAACAGTCATGAGGGTTTGGGTGCTGTCCTCCACGTTCTGTATGGCTGTAACCAACCTCTCGACAACCCAGAAGGCCATGCCGCACAGAAAGCAGAAGTTCATGCCCTCCCACCACATATACTATCCAATATTAAAGAGAGGGCTCGATCTGCCACACACAGACACATCACATATTGAGCCGACACACTGACTCTGACAGCACCAGAATATAAAATAAATAAAATAATAATAATAATAAAAAAAACTCCATGCTTGTTCTTCCTCCAAATGATATGTGATCTCCTTTTTATTCTATATTACTATTCTTATAACTCTTTAGAGATGACATGGTGTAATAATAAATAAATAATATTATTAATAAATTTGATAAAAAGCACATATGGTGCATTGATAGATAAATAAATAATATTATTAATTAATATCTGAAAATAATAGACTAAATAGGGCCGTTCATTTGAACTTTAATTTATTTTGTAGTTTTCTTTCTAATTCCTCTGCTTAGTGTTAATGTTTAGCTATTAAGAGGGCCCATATTATACTCATTTAAGGGTTAATAATTTTGTTTAGGGGTTCTACTAGAATTTTTTACTTGATTTAATGTTTAGCCACAAAAAGCTATATTAAACACTAAAGGGAAGCTAAAATCGAAAAAGCTTCACAGGTCCTCTTCAACAAATAAGATCATAAAAAAAACAAAAAAAAACAGATATGAACAATTAATAAATTTTTATATTATTTCTTCCTTATTCCTCCGTTTAGTGTAGTGTAAATATTTAGCTACTTATAATATGCTTAAAAAATGGCTTAGCCAGTTGGTATCATATTTTTAATCATATCCAATATCACACTTTAGTTTGCTTTTACTGCAACGTGTATGAATCATTCACATTGCATTCGTGAGTAGAACTCAGTCTCAGATCAGATTTTGCATACACTCACCAATCGTTTCAGCACGCGGAGCAGCAATTTCTGCTGTCTGGGCTCAGTGTGCATCTGCAGTGCGTGTGCCAGGCTGAGCAGCTCCTCCGGCTGCAGGCGGTCCGCACCATCTCCTCCATACAGCTGAGCCAGCAGAGACACACAGTGACTAGCCTCCTCATACACCTCACTGTCATTACACGCCAGCTGCAGGAGAGAAACACAACTCAAATAAAACACACTATGATAACGTATATAACTATATTACATACAAACTATGTTGAAAAGAATTACACACTGGTCTACAAATAGCAAGAGTTAATAAGAAAATCTTTTCAAATTGTCAATATGCATTTATATAACAGTTTAAAAGAACAGGCTGAATTATTGAACAGCTGAGTTGCAGCCAAACTCTCACTTCACGCAAATATTTCTCAGACTTTTATATTGCTCTTTTGCTTTTGGGAAATGTGAAACTACATCCTTCATAAGTCTCTACACTACAAATCTGTTTGTCCATGTACGGTCAATAGCAGTGGTCTAGAGAATCAATCTTTAAGCTATATATGTTTCTCTCAGACTTCAGATAAGGTGTTATTTGTCAAAATCACATTGTGATGGGGGAAACATAATATGAAAGGAGAACATAACATGAAAAACTAGATTTTTTTTTCCAAGCTTTTTTAAAATTTACATTTGGCAGATACTACCCAAAAAGCTACCCAAAGCGATTGCATTCAAGGTATACATTTGATCAGTTTGATCAGTATTCCTTGGGAATCAAACCCATGAACCAAGAGTTTCATGTATAATGCAGAAATACACAAGTTCAGGGACAACTCTGCTACAAATTTCATTCAAAAACGATCATGGCTTTGACTTCTGGATTCAACAACTTGGTTCTTTTTTTAATTTTTTTACGTGAAGATGTTAGCCAATCAAATCAGTTGCATCATTGAATGTCCAGTTGCATAATCCCTTAAGCGATAATCAGGACACAACTGAAACGTTCTGTAATCCAAAATGCTGCATTTCCGGAAACAAGAAATCTGTCTGTCCACACTGAAAATGGAGTGTGATGCCACACAACTCATGCTAAAAGGGATAGTTCACACACACAAAAAAATTGTCATTATCTATTAACCCTTATGATGTTTCAAACCTGTAACCTTCTTAAGTGGAACAAAAAAAGATGTTAGGAACTCACTGCCTCAGTCACCATTCTCTTTCATCGCATACTGTTTTTCATTCAATGACAGTTAACTTTTTCCCCACCACTGATGGAAATTTCCATCATTTTTTGACACAACGTTTCCCCGCCATTGACAAAATTTTCCGGCAATCCATGTGTTCACTGTTATATGGTAGGGGGCGCTATTACACACCTTCTGAAAGAGAACAGAATCTCTGGATCCAAAAACAAGTGAGGAAGAAGCAGAAACAAGCGATACAAGCATTGCTTATGCATATGTCAGCTAGCGCGATCATCAAGTATTAAACAGCATATAAATCAAAACTGCCAAACGTTAACGAATGAAATGTCAACTCATGAAGCTGTATAGGACTGTGAAGCTTTGGGGGTGTTGATTAATGCGATCTATTGGGTCTATGTCGCTCTACTTCCGATTCAGAGAAAGTCTTTGACAAAAACACGATTTTTTAAAATTAAACTTTAAAATTAAACCCACATTCAATTTTTGATTAAAAAAAGCATGAATCTAGAATAAAAAGGTGCAAAATGATAAAAAAAAAATGTGGGCGCTGGCTGGCAACCATTTAAAAAATGCAAAAAAAAAAAAAAAAAAGTCCTTCTGTTCACTGCTCATCACAGACAGGTTGGGCCACATGCAAGACTGAGATAGAGGGTGGAAAAATGTTCAAACAGAACTAAACTATGACTAACATTATAAGTGAAGTTAATAAAATGACTAATAAATAATATAATGCAATAGTCCTGCTCTCCACATTTTTGTTTCCAAGGCCCTCTTCTCTTGTAATTATGACAATGATCTTGTTTTCAAACTTTTTTTTATTAACAGAAACTGCCAGTGTTGATGCATTACGTGTAATTAACTATGATACATTTTGTAATTCCAGATCCAAGATTCTGATTCTGTATGTTCTTCAATAAAAACAAAATATCAATCAGAGGTCACCTGATTGACTCTGAGTCATTTAGTGAATCAAACATACAGCTTACAGCTAACTGTGAGACTTAAATCAGTGTTACTGACTACTTGTTCATATGAAAATGTGTTAACATGCACATTATGCGTTGTCAGTAGAATTTTATAAAATTAATAAAATGTCACCACATTTGTTGTATTCCTGGTTAATAAACAGTTAAGACTAACTATTAGATTGCATTTATGTCAAAAGACTGAAAAGTCATTAAAAAGTCCTTTTGCAAGAATTATTTTAAAAGTATTTATTATTAAAATGATCTCATAATTTGGCAATGAAATGGACTCCATGTACACAGACTGTATGTGTTTCTGTTAAAATCTCAATGCTATGTGAGCTTCGGTTATTGTATTAGTAACAGTAACAGTATTAGTATAGTAATAGCAAACATAAATTTTAAGCATATTGTATTAAACAACTTTTTGTAATGAGTTCCAGAAGCTTTAAATATCTTTAGCATGAGGATGAGGATCATATCAATATTGCTCTTTCTTGTCCTATAACACCTGCTCGAGATGTAGTTTTGTGTTTAATTCTCAGCCAACTTCCATCCACTGCACTGCACAGGAAGTTGCAGTGGCCACTGAGGCTAAATGCAGAAGCGATTAGTGCATTAGAGTCAGAACCATTGATTTATTTATGATTGTCATCCCTACCCAAACCCGAATTAGCTGGAATTGCGATCAACTGAATACCACACAGAAAAAACTATATTGGCAGTGATATAATCTCTGGGTAGTTGAAAAGTTAAAACAGGAAGAGTTATGTTCTCATCCTCAGAGACTGCAGGGACTGCACTTGCAGGCTTAACACGTCCATCAGGGGAGCAGCATGGAGTATGAGTTCTCAACCCAGACCACAACAATCCCCGCTCAGCCTAAGACTGAGATAAAGACAAAAAGCGACACACAAGGGCCGTGGGGATTTTCTCTGCTGCTCATTTCGGCCCTCAAAGCCCTGTGTGGCCAGCTCAGGGATTCTAGCCTCTTTGGGCGCTGATCTGGTGCTGCCCTCTGCCATAAAGGCATAATCCCAAGAGACTCTGGGGCAAGGGCCAGCCGCGCCTAATCCCGCCCCTCTTTATGATGTCGCCGGCCACTCCAGAATGGAGTGCGGCGCTTTAGGCGGCCAGACAATACCCCCAAAGAGTGCCGCCTCCTCCCCGGCCCAAAGAGAGGCTGACCGGAGGGAGATCCCTTGGCGCTGAAAGGCCTTTGGTGTGCGTCCACGGGCTCCGCGCCTTCGGTATTGTTCACATGCCAACGAGGAGTCAGAGCAGAACAAGAGTTAACACCTGCTTAGACGGCCTCCCAAATCCACCCTGTTTACTTAGCAGGGCTTGTAGATGCATCAGGGAAATCAGGCTGAGGAGTCTAATGGGACTGTGGGTTGAAAAGCACACAGGAATCAGGGAGATTAGGGAGTGTTAATGCCACTGTGGGCTGTGAATGGATGATTGGAGGAGAGAAAGAAAGAATGAGAAGAGGAGGAGAACCGAAGCCTATGGGGACGTGTAACGCGCAGGCCTCTCATGACCTCCGCATGTACTCGGGCACAAAACTGGGCCTGTGCATTTGAGGCGATCGATATTTCCCACTGCCTCCTTTGGAAGAAACAACGCTGCAAATTACATTTTTTCAAACCATGTGTTGCTTCAAACTGTGAACTCAGCCGCTGCGTAAACAGACTGCAGGGAAGATCATGTGTGATTGTTTGTGGGCAAACTCGGAATATTTACCACCAAAAATGAAAAGCGTGGGGAGTAAACACATGAAAAGGCTTTTATATTGAGTGGCGACTTTGAGGAGACACATTTCCCTTTTGGATGAACTATTTAAAATGCAGTATGTCCCTAGCACACAGAGACAATCTGTTCACTTGATCCTTGGGCACCATTTGCCCTTGACAACATACTCACACACTGCCCCATCCTGGTGCCCTGATTCTACATATATGCGTGCGTGCGCGCACACACACACACACTGAGGTTTCCATGTTTTATGGGGACATTCCATAGAAATAATGATTTTTATCCTGTGCGAACTGTACATTCTGTCCCCTAAACCTACACATTACAGAAAACTCTGTATTTTTACATTTAAAAAAAACATCACTTAGTATGATTTATAAGCTGTTTTCCTCATGGGGACCAAAAAATGTCCCCACAAGGATTTCAGATATGGGGATATTTTGTCCCCATAACGTAGGGTTTTTGGCCTATCCAAATGTCTCATGATCACATATACAAGTGGTATGTCTTGCTCAGTCATGACTTTTTCACAAGTAGTATATGATAGCACTCTTCACAATTGTCACTAAGTTTACATGTGCAACAATAATACGATTATTTCTAATAATCAGAGTAAGGTCTTAATCACAGTCAGTGTTTACATGAGACGAGCAGAACTCTTCACTCCAATTTACATGCAATTTTTATTATTCTATTTATTCGCCAATAAGTAGCCTATGGCTATAACACACTCAGATAGACATTGAGCATGCATTTTACCAGCCATTGTTGTAATTTACTCGCATCAAATTCAAAATACAGTGTTATGAATGTACTGGATATTATTTGGCGGCGTGATGAACATGGCAATGCCGGGTTTGCCTACGCTGCCATCGCGTTCTTCGCACTGGGTGGATGAAGAGTTTAGCGATTTGGAGAAGAGAAAACTACAGAATAATGTCACAGAGCTCATTCATGCAGTTGTGAGAACAACACACGTCATCAGAGCGGTAATAATGCGTTTAAGGTGTTTACATGCCTGTTCATTGCGATTAAAATCGGCATACACGGCCTAGTTTAAAACAATAATGGTTACTATGATTATGAGCTTAATCACATTCATTTGATCAAAGTATTGCGTTTACATGAGGTAAAGTTTAATCGCAATATTGCCATAATTCCATTATAATCGCATTATGAGGGTGTATGTAAACGCACTGATTGATTCACTGTTATGTTGCATGACCCGATGGCTTACAGACAAGATATTCTTCAAAATAACTTTGTGATATATATATTAAAAGTAATTCTGTCCAATCTCACATGTTTTTTTGTTTGTTTGTTTTTTACACTTTCTGTGCACATTGCCTTATTGATACCATTATTAAGCCATTATTAGCCAAAATAATAAACAAACTAAATGCACGGCCCAGTGGATGTGTAGAATGTGAATAACAGGTGTTCTGGCAAATGACGAAATTCTGTGGAAATCTTTCTGCAGAATTCTGCAGGTGGGTAGTTGACATTAAATTTCAAGCAGTGACAGCGGTGTCCTGCAATGTTACATGATTTGAAACTATTTAAAAAAAATATATATATATTTTAAATTGTTTTAGTACTTGCACTGTTTGTTATTCACAGTGCACCATTATTTAAAGGGATTGGTCACACAAAAATGAAAATTCTGTCATCAGTTACTCACTCTCATGTTCTTCCAAACCCATAAGACTTCCACTTGAGCAATTCAAATGAAGATATTTTTAATGAAATCTAAGGTTTCTGTCCCTCCAGTGAAAGTCTATTCAACCAAAAGAGAGTTCAAAATTGTCAAAGACAATTGTACAATAAATCCATATGAATCAAGTGGTTTCGTCCAAATCTGAAGAGACACTACTATATGAATTGAATTTAGGCATATATTTACACATAAACGTAAATATCAGCGAACTTACAACTGTATTCGATCAAAAGGGTGCTTCTACTAGATACTGAGCAAATATACTTAGGACCATGTGATATTTCAGTTTTTCTTTTTTAATAAATCTGCAAAAATGTCAAGAATTCTGTGTTTTTCTGTCAATATGGGGTGCTGTGTGTACATTAATGAGGGAAACAAATGAACTTAAATGATTTTAGCAAATGGCTATAACAAAGACTGAAAAATTTAAGGGGGTCTGAATACTTTCCGTACCCACTGTATATTCTTCTAAAATCTTGATTCAAAAACAGTGGGACACTGATGATTCAATTGCCTGCGACACAGTTATGTTGTTGTTCATTAAAAGCACAGCTGGCGTTTATTAACCAACAATGTCGTAAGATGAGATGGCTAAAGTCAAGCTGGTATCAAGTACGTACAGTGAGAGTATAGTGAGTATCTGTTAAGTATAGTGAGCAGTCAATGTGTGCTTTTTTTTTTACTGTCCAGCATGTAATTGCACAGCACTGAAAATGTCTGACAGACTGATCAGTGTAGGCACTGAACTAAGGAAGAACAAATCCATGGTTTTTCAACAATGACCTTGACAGTTTTAAAAAGCTATTCCAGAGAGTATATGACATTGTAAAACGTTTATATTTAGATATTTTCCCAAACACTCCGCCCATCTATCATTAGTCCAAAAAAACAGGCAGTCTTGTTGAGCCAATGTTGGTTTTGGGCCAGGCGGGTGCTCTAACAGAGCTTTCATATTGCCACAGAGCCATGAGCCACAAGCCACGTTTATTTCTGGCATTTTTTTTTTTTTTTTTGGGTATCCGGAGAGAATCTGGGGATTTTTTAAAACTGACTGCATTGACTTCCTTCCAATGCATCATTTTGTGTCTATTACCCCCAATTTAAAGTGTTAATAAGGATTAAACATGTGACAAAAAGGAGAGAACAAGTTTTAAGTGCTACCTTTGGGGAGATAAAGTAAAAAAACAAGATTCCAAGTTTGAAAGCTGGATATTGTTGAATAAATCGTGAGCAAATCGAGAGCATTTTACTATGCCGTTCACAGGTATATGCTGTCATTTAGTGGTTATACTATGTATTATTTGTTTTCTTTATTTCAACCAGATAGCATTAATCTACCTATTTTAATTTACACATTCAACTTTGTGCATTGAATGTGCATTCATTTATAATATTTTTATTATTTTGTATAGACATGAAAGGTGTATATATTTTTTTTATGAGATATGAGACTCTTCCAGTTTCCATTTTTGTCATTACTTTAATCCCTTGCCATGGCAACACCGTTTAAGATATCCAAAACCCATTCACAATTTAGCATTTTCAATAAATTGGCAACATACTGAGAAAGTTTGGTGTGAATCTTATGATGACCTTTGGAACAGTAGGTCATCATACCAGACCATCATATCAGAGTTCGATTCAAATCCGCATTCAAACAAAAATAGTTGACTTCGGACTGTAAATTAGAAAGTTGTCTGGCACAATGAGAACAATATATGTACCAAGTTTGATGACTGTAGATAAAGCTAACCCCTGATTTTAGTCAAAAGGTGGTGCCCTCCTCCATACCCATTTCTAAGGCTTTGCTCATGTCTTCCGGCTGACAAGCCTTATGTGTGTGTTGTTTTTAATGCAATTTGAAACATGCTAAGAGTCTCAAAAACACCCAAAAAGAATATTAAAATTTGACATGTTGTCATGACAACATTATTTAAGATATCAAGAATCCTTTAACATGTGCACATCTGCGTTGTCTTGACATTATTCTGATGAAGATTGAAGTAAATCAGACATTGAGAGGGCAATTTTAAAGCATTTTGAAAGTGACACTCTTCCTGCTGCCAGTTGGTGGCGCTATGACTTCAACACACAATAGTCACATCCATGTGTTCGGCCTCCTACAACAAACACACAGCAGAAGTTTCATCAAAATCAGTCAATGTATGCAGAATGTATAACACACTTCCTGTTTCTGTTTTTTCACCATAAATTTGTTGCCTTGCGCCAGTCAAACCGTAATTTAGCATCCTTAATGTCTTGACTTCAAGCCGACTGAGTTTGGTTGCGATCGGATCCCCTAGGAGTACATCAATTTCCAGACCATGCGTTTTTCAAACAATCCTTAGCACTTAGTGTGCGAAAGTTGTTCGGCCCGATGAGATTGAAAACTATATGAAGTTTGGTTACTGTAGGTGAAAAGGGGTGCGCTACAGAGCCCCTCAAATACACCCATATAATCTTTTATGTGTGCCAGAGCCCCCCCCCCCCCAAGTCCCTTCCTTATGCCCGGCCTGACGATTCCAATGTGTGTGCAAAATTTCAAGAGTTTTTAAGCATGTTAAGGGCCTCAAAATTGCCTGAAAGTTCAAAAGAAATATATTTACCTAAGGAAAAGTTTTAATGTGTAAGGGGTCATTCACACAGAACATGTTTTTCCATTCCACTACGCCACTTTTCCATTGCTTACCCAATGTAAACACGCGCTAGATGGACGTCTTTAACCATTGTGTTGGCGTCTTGTGTTTTTGCAGTGTCTCTCGCATGATACAGCATTCTAAAAATATGGCGGTCAAGTTAAAAGAAATCCAACTTAAAAAAAAAAAAAAAAAAGTCTCTAGCCTCTTTTTTTCGTTTTACTGATCTACATCATGTGTTTTAGCAGCAAAAAAAGCATAACGAACCTGCCCCAAGAATGAGTCTGTCAGTTTTTCCTGGCACAGTGGGCAGAATCAGCTTGGATTCTACTGTGAGGGTCAGGCGGGTACAGCTTGCCACTCAAACACAAATACACAACCTGGATACACGTCTGAGGGTTACAGAGTTGAGTGGAGAGATTTGGTAGGAAGCTGGTCTCTGGTCTTTCTGCCATCTGTGGGAATATTATGCCACAGCGCATCACTATGCCAACCACTTTCATTTCACACTCTCTCTATCTTCAGTAGATGGGATTCACAGTGTAGTCTCATCTAGATGTCATCTAGTGTCTGCTGAAAGCCTCTATCAGACATGAGTCTCACACAGTGTGCAATATATGAAACTACAACAATGGAATATAAAATACAACAAAGCCTTCCACACAAACTAATACTGAACAGCATTTCTGTTTATTGCATCTCTCACAAACATTCAGACCCTCTTTTCAAAGGCTATACCAAGTCTTCATCTGCAGCTGGCTGTTCTAATATGCTTTCATGAGAGATACACAAAACTCTTGGCAAACACAAAATTCATTGGCAATGAAATTCAATCTATCTTTCTGTCAATTTGTGGCTTCCATGAAACGAATGAGAGGTAAATCTCTCTTTTCAATTATGAATGTCTCACTTGTCTGGATTGATTATTTTCGAAATGGATGCTCCATTATTCATTATAGAGATCGGTTAATGACACATGAAAATGTGATGGAGAGCAGAGTGAGTGTAAAAATGGTCCATATGCACTTACTATCTGATAATGGATTTCACATCAAGAACGCTTTATTATATATCATGAAATTACTGTTGGACACAGTGAAATCAATTCGATGCAAATTGCTATTAAAAACACATTCTTATTTGTAGAAGGGTCATAACTGATTCAATACGTGTCATCAGGTATGATTTGATATCTTTGTATTTCTTTACTACAAACCACAGTATTGTCCACACATCATCAGCACTCTAAAAATAAAAGTTCCAATTAGAGCTAAAAGGGGTTTTCAGTCTGACACATTGTCTACCCTGGAACCTTCGAGGCTAACCATGGACCAATCAGCTGTAAGCACCAGACTAGAGCTCAGCAACAGTGACATGGGAAAACAACGTATCCCACTTTATATAATATAAAATCTAGAATGAAAACTGACTTCTAAAATTTTACCAAACAACTAGTTTAGGATTCTAACGTAGCATCATGTACAAACAAAATAGCATTAAATTAAACCAGACCAGAGACCATAAACACGACAAGCTGGCTTTCACATAATGTTCAGCGCTCATGTATATTAATTACAAAATGCATAGCAAATAAATTCACATAAACAATATGTGTAAGTTTCTGGCAGACTGAAGAAACAAACAGGGGTTACGTAGCTTGTCAAAGTTACGGACAAGGTGTGCGTCAATTGAAAGCACATTGCGAAGCATCAGTGAAGATAGCGATCTAGTGTCGTGTAGCAATGTTGTGGCATAGGAGACCCTTTATGAGGAACCAAAACTGAAACATTATAAAAAAAGTACAAACACCCTATATACCAAAGATTGCCCTGTTTCAACCTGGTATTAAGATGCATTTTCGGTGATGTAACAATAAGTGGTCAGCAGAGATGCATTAGGTTTCCACCTGGTATTAACCATTTCAAATACATCTCGCATGACCAGTGTTTGGATTTTTCGAGAGTCTCCACTTGTTTCTTTAAAGGTGCAATGTGTAAAATTTAAGAGGATCTATTGACAGAAACGCAATATGATATACCTGTAATATACTATGTTTTGAGTGGTGTATAAAGACCTTACATAATGAACCATTATGTATTTATTACATAGAATGAGCCATTTCTATCTACATACACCGCGGGTCCCCCCTCCAAGTTGCGCCGACATGTTTCTACAGTAACCCTAAACGCACAAACTGCTCTACAGAGCGTTCATCTCTATGTTCGTTGGTGTTTTGGAGGCAGCTTGCATTTTCACTATGTTGAATAAGCATGAAGAAGTAGTAGTTGTAGTAGTGGTCGTCTGGTTTATTAGAAGCAGATTCCGTTCTTTGTTAGAAGTAAGAAGAATCCTCATTGCTTGCCTGGCTATCTGCTGTCTCAGACAACGCCATCTTTGTCTTTGTGTCGGCCACCATAGCTTCTCTAAAAGGGCTTTGAAAGGGTGAGGCGAGTACAGTACTGAGCCATTGGTTGCAATTCTGTGCGTATTTGAGCACGCAAAAGACGCTATATGTGAACGGCTCCTTACACAGCTTATGAGTGAACGGAAAAAGAGCCAAATGAAAAGGATAAGCAAGGCGGCTATAATTTCCACCATAATGAGTGTATTTTGGTACAACACAGCAAAGTTTGAATCACTTGTTTTGATGCGACTACCTCTGTATGTGATTTCAGCAACCTATTGGAAATAAGAAACCCTGCCTACATTTCTATAAAACCTGGAATATGTTGCTCCAGGTACATTTTGCTGCACTTTTCAGGTGATACATTCACAAGAGGTGCTATAATACATGTTATGCTTTTTTCCATTGTAGATGTGGGTTTATTAAAAACCCCAGTGTTCGTGAGTAGGGCTGAGCGAATATGGGTAGAACTCTTTACTGCCCCAGTACAGAAATCCCTTTGAATGTATACATATTTAAACAATTAAATGTAATTTAAATACAATTAAACGCAATGGACTTCATCATCACAGTATGTTAATGCCTACCCGGTGAAAGGGATTCATCAATATGCTGATTGAGGACTGTTGGGACACTCCGGGATCAGGATGGTTCTGAATTAACTATTTACATTTGCTCCTCAATGACACATCTGTACTATTTGCTTCACCTGACATATATGCTTCAACTACATACTATTCATCTACAGGTGTTTTCTAACATGATGTAACTATGTCATGTTTGGTGTCATGTGACAGCTTATAAACTGAACTGATTGGTAGTGTACTTAATAGACATTTACATTCCAAAGCGACTTACAAGTGAGAGGTTGCCTTTGGCGGGGATTCAACCCTGGTCTCTGGTGCGTTAGAAGTGAGTGGTTACTCACTGTGCTAATGTAATAGAGATATTAAAGTATCCTAATGTACAATCTAGGTATTACTTAAACATGCGTTGAGGAGAATATGTTAATGTACTTCTTCCCCTCTGGATCTTGATCTTGTTGTATCTTTTGGTTTCCTGACAGTTGGTTTTGGGTGTTGGTATTCCACTCATGTATAACAATGCTTTGCTAAGGGTATAAGAAGGAAAGGTAACTGTTGATCGTGGAGAAAGTCTTTAACCCTGCCACTCCCGTGTAACCTCTTACTACAAGAAAGGCTTTTACGGCCTCTTCTGCACAGCACTGGATTATTTGTTATAACTAAGTTTTCTATACAGTATGTTGTTCCATTCTACTTTCTGTATATTTAAACATGTAACTTAATAAATTACTTTGCCTGCCCTAGAGGTTTTGAGAATCTTTCCATTTATCACTGATAATGTTGAAACCTAAAGTGATTGTAACTTTCATTATCACTTTATTTTTATCATTGACTTTTACCTTTAAAGAATAAGAGGTTAAAGAATAACAACAACTTTAATGGAGTTAGATTAATTATATTGGAGCCATATAACTGAATTAAGCACGCCATCCTTCAACTGCTTTGTGTGTCCAATTATTGGTTCAAAATAGCAGTGTAAGCTACTAGCTTTAAAAGCAAACATGAGAAAAAAAAAGCTGAAGGAAAGCCATGCATATGGTGCTGGTTATGTTAGGCAAACGTCAAAATGCATTAGTTTACAAATCATGCAAATGTAACAGTTTTGAGGTTATAACATAGGATTGTGCAAGGAACCACACACAAAAAAGTCTTTATTTATCGATATTTGCCCCTGAAATCATAATGGAATAAAGGTTGTTGTTGTTTTACTTCCACTAGCGTTCACAAACTGCAATGAAACGGTTTTTGCAGTTTTTCAGAAATGTAGCAGAGTCATGTATTTCTAATGAGCTTCAGTAGGGTTTCAGTGAACTGATCACAAAATGTTTTAGACTCCATTTTCACCTGCCATTAACGCTTGACCACTTGTGATCGGATCACAAAAAATAATCGCGTCTTTGCTGAAGACAAAGTCTTGAATATTTTTTTTAAAGTGAATCTACTCTGGTGGACTGATGGATGATAATTCTAATCAATATTTCAGTTCAGTACCTCACGATTATGAATTCCAGATGAGGGTAGCGTGCAGGTCATAGAACAGAGGGAACAATTTTGGGCCCTGAGTTTTTAAAATGTTGAACACTGTGGTCTTACAATGTCCCATAGCGAAGAACAAGAACACTGAGAGCCATAATTATTTGGCAGATTTTTGCTAGGAATGTGAAAAACGGCATTTTCAAAATTGAATAGTTGATGGGTTGCATTTCATTATTTTTATGAAACAACAAATTGAATTATAGGAATTAAAAGGGTTTTATTAAATTAACAAAACCATAATATAATTCAAATGACTCCTGATTTTCTCTCCAATTTTTTCTGGGGGTCACCCATATAGGGGAGACATATTGAAGACTTCCTCAAATTGTGCTATTAAAAACATTACTGTAGATCTACATCTGGATTTTTTGGTTTGTTAATTAAGAAAATATGAAGGCTGCCACAAGGGAACGGTGCACCACAGTGTTGCCATATGTGCAATTCTGCACGACAATGAAATTGCAGTAATGCATAGCCTCCTTGGGAAATTTTAGAATCAATTACATTATGCAGTTACTTATTTGTAAGTTTCATTGACTATGTTTACCAATAAGGCGATTATTTACAATAATCAGGGTAAGTGTAACCCGCGCGGCTCGCAGCAAGCGACACCGGGTATTACCACTTGGTCTGCGTTGTGTTGTGTTATAACAAAGTCAGACACGGGACAGCAGGCAGCCGATTCACTGAGTGTTCTTTTTACTGCATAACAGAGAAATAGGCAGCTTCAGTTTGAGCGGCCCTTATTTTAACTCTCTTCCATTGAATCGTATTTCAAAAGGGAGGAAAGACATGAACAGAAGAAGAAAATACAGGAAACATACCTGCATAACAGAGAAATAGGCAGCTTCAGTTTGAGCGGCCCTTATTTTAACTCTATAAAACAAATATGGTGCACCTCCATTACCATGTGCTTGTTTCACATAAAAAGAGAAATATACCTCAAAGAATGTAAAAATAATGAAAATAATCGAAAGGATAAATAAAATAGTACTATACAGAAGTTTGGATGGAAATACAGATATAAAAGATATAATTAAAACAAAGGATTAAATCAAATTAACAGGATGACAAAAGAAACCTACCTCTTCCATTGAATCGTATTTCAAAAGGGAAGAGGAGGAGACAGGACAGGAAATAACATCATACTGTGATCACGAAACACTTAAAGTAGAAGTGCACCTTTAGAGCAGGTATAATTAACATGTACAAGGGAACAATTTTGTGTGAATTATAACAATTAGTCGTATACTTTGTACATCTGTTACATAAGGACTTAAAGCAGTAATATGTTTACATGAGACGAGCAAACCTCTTTACCTTCCATTACCATACAATTGTCAATAATCTGATTATTCGCTAAGAAATGTGGTTATTTTTACTCTCATTATTTGCATACTCCACAGCACAAAAGATGAACTCACATACAGTAGA
Organism: Zacco platypus; assembly: GCA_038088235.1. NCBI lineage: Eukaryota > Metazoa > Chordata > Actinopteri > Cypriniformes > Xenocyprididae > Zacco > Zacco platypus. The sequence goes on along the minus strand of CM076077.1, from coordinate 24,845,994 downwards.
GGCATGCTACTGGCAACTGTTTTAGTTTACTTACATCAAATGCAAAACACATTTCTATGGACGAATTAGAAAGTTATTCGGCACCGGGATGAACATAGCTGGGTTTGCATCGCTTTCTTCTGCGTTGCGATTTGTTTTGATAGTTTAGCGATTCAGAAAGGAGGGAAAACTTCAGAATAATGTCATTAATGAAGTTCTGTGAACAATACACAGCATCCGCATATGTCCGAGCACATGGGCACTTTGGTCAGAGAGATTATAATCTGATTAAGGTGTTTACTTGCCTTTTTACTGCGATTGAAACTGGCGTATGCCACATAGTTTACTGTGATTATGGTTACTATGATTATGAGCTTAATCACATTAGTTTGATTGGAGTATAGTGTTTCCATGAGGTAAAATTTAATAGCAATCTTTTCAAAATCCCATTATAATTGCATTATGAGGGTGTATGTAAACAGTCAATGTGATGTAATTATATTCATCATAACACAATCAAATAATTTTTATTCATAAAGGAGGCCATGAAAAGCGCATAAGTGTCTTTATATGGGTTTCCATTTATGCATAACTATGAGAATATTTTGGTATATTTCATAAACCAAAATTCTTACACATACAAAATTCACAGCTTGTTTGGAACTTCTAAGAACAACATTAAAAGACAAATATAATAATACACAATTTGAGTTTGTAAGAGTCTAATTCCAAATTGATAGATATATGATAAAGCAGCATCTAATGATTATTTGATAATCGATTAATTGTGTGATTATTTCTTCAATTATTGGATTAAGTGGGTAAAAAATTGTTATTCCACATCCTGCACAATAAGGTAGGGTTTTAAAAACATTATGACATCATGTGCAAAACAATAGACTGTTTCAAATGCTAAACTACAAATGATAATAAAGAAAAAACAAAAGCAGACTCAGTGTTAACAACTACGAAGAGTGCTCTAGGAACACACACATTCACTCCACTGAACACAACCTGTTAAAATGTGATAACTTCACGGGCAAAACTGAGCCATTCCAATATATTCCATCCATGCAAAGCTCCCAATAGCACAGATTCCTATTGGAATGACTCGGTTTTTGCTCATTTTCAAGATGATCACTTAAATTTACCACACTGACCAACAGCTTGCTTTTAAAGTGAGTTCTGTGTGAGCTGTGCTTTATACTTTGCTATGCTGTTGACAAGAAACAAGGGACCTTTTTTGCCCTTGTAAAGTTAAAAAAAAACTTGTTTTACCTTTATATTTAATTACATGTTAATCCATTTACAGTTATCACTCTAATAAAATACCATTACTTTCATTACATGTAGAATTTTAAACCTAAATTTAAAAGATTTGTAGCCCCCCCCCCCAAAAAAAAAAATAAAAACAGTAAAATCAATACTTGCACTAAGCATTAATTGTGCTCCATCTTCCAATAAATATTTATTGATTTTTATAGATAAGTTGTTGCAAGCCTAAATTAAAGCCAATTTTCTGGTGCGGTAGAGTTTCCATATGGCACTGTTTGAAAAAAATTAGTCGATTGTTGGATGACTAGTAGACCATAATGACCCATCCATAATTTATGCAAAAGGAACGCTTAGGCAAAACAGATGGAAAAATTGTTTGGAAACACACATACACTGTCCCCACAACGTAATATAAACCTGTAGACACACACACACACACACACACGCACACTGACCAGTTGAATGAGGAGGTTGTTTAGGTCTGTAAGTGGCTTGTTGATGAGCAGTAGTTCCTCTGCAGCCTCAGTGTTTTCATTATTGTCTGATCTCTACAAAAAAGAGAAACAGAGAGAGCATTATTAGATCGAGTTGGAAAAAAAAACAAGAGGGAGAATGCAGGGGAAGTGAAAAGAAGAAAATGAGGACAGTCAGTCATTGGGGGGATGCTTGGAGAAGAAAACTCAAGACGCAACGCAACAGAGGATTGAGAGTCTGAGAGAATCCTGCTCATGTAATCATCACAGGAAGTACAGTAGCTTGAAGCTTGTGCTATTTTTAACAGAGACGCTACTCAGAGGTGCTGGGGTCTCTGCACACTGCCCAGCTCTGCTGCCGGAATGGAACAATGTGAACAGCTCGCTGTCTACCATCAGACACAACATCTTACTCTTTAGTAACAGCTGTCAGAGAGAGAGAGAGAGATAGAGAGAGAGAGAGAGAGAGAGAGAGAGAGAGAGAGAGAGAGAGAGAGAGAGAGAGAGAGAGAGAGAGAGAGAGAGAGAGAGAGAGAGAGAGAGAGAGAGAGAGAGAGAGAGAGAGAGAGAGATAAAAATAGACAACAACAGCAAGAATGCATAAGAAATGCAAAGTTTGTTACCCATCAGTCATCAGCGAGAGCAGCCGTGCAGTGAGTCTGGTTCAAAAGTTCATGGCGCTGTCTCTAGCTGTCTTATTCTGGCTAATATTTCAGTGAATGTGAGTGTCTGGGATCCTCAAGCAGATTGACAGACCGGAGCAATGAGATTACAGCAAGCCTTCGCTTAATAGGACTGCAGCTTTTTCACAATTAAACTCCCTTCACTCATTTAAAATATTAATGATGGAGCTCAGGCTGACATCGTGAGAGAAACCGTGAACGCAGAGGGAAGGACAGTCAGTGCAGTGGGAAAAGTGTTTGGGAACGTCTCCCTCATTATTATCATCCAAATGAATTTGGGTTGTGTGGACACTTTTTTAATAAGCTTTGCTTTCGCTCTTCTGTCGCCGTCTTTTTCTTTTCTCTCAGAGAACTGAATTCCATTACAGGCGATGTCCGTGCATGAATATGTATGGAAGGACGCTGAGTGAAAGACAAAGGCCTTGGGTGGATAATGAGGGTTGAGGAGGAACTGACAGGGGAGCGACTTCCTGTGAGTCCTGTGTGCCACATATCTGACTTTAAAGCACTGTTTACCACAGGTTTGCTGAAGCACACTGGTAAAAAATAGCACTGGGAACTATTAGACGTCAAAGTACTGGAAATTGAACACGAACGCTCGTGTGCGCGCTCTCGGTAACTCTGACAAAGATGTCCGCTGCGAGTAATTATGGGTAAAAGGTGTGGTGGATCCACTTGGAGTGAGTGGCTGGATGTATCCTGCTGGTATCTGCATAGCAGTTGTCATTGCATAACAATCTAATCATCAGTGAGGAGAGGATCCAGACATGAACCCCCTAAAAGCATGCCTACGGCGACAGTAGCAGGCAAGCGCTCCCTGAGGATGGGGGGTGGGGGGGTGTAGGGAAAGGAGGAGAGAGAGAGAGGGAGAGAGGGAGAGAGAGAGAGAGAGAGAGAGAGAGAGAGAGAGAGAGAGAGAGAGAGAGAGAGAGAGAGAGAGAGAGGATAATAGCTCAAGAAATGAGGGCGACTGAATGAGAAGTGTTTGCAAACAAGAGGATGGGACGGCGTGGGTGTGAGAGGGAAAACAATATAAGGATAGATATCTACTAGAATGAGAAAAAGAGTAAGAGGGGATTAACAGTGCAGTCTGTGACACGAGAAACAAGAAATATGAAGAAAAATTAAGGCAGAAGGGCAGTGAGTTTATTTTGATCTGTTTATTATTTGGTAATCGATTAATCTGTTGATTATTTATTCAATTATTCAGAAAAAACAAAAAAACAAAAACCTCATTTTTAGGGGTTCAAGCGCGTAGCACTGAAACCCAATTGCAATTGTTGAATTTTCCAAGGATCAGTATTCTCTGCTAAAAGTGATTGGGCAGACCAAACCGTAAATCATAGACTTGAAACTGGTAGTACTCACACCGCAACAATCGTAAAGTCTACAATGTCATTAAGGCTTGCTCCGATCAGCCTGACAGGGCCGCTGTAGCGATGAAAAGTATGACATCACTTATAACTCCTGAACCATTAGGCCTAGGCTCAAGTTTTTATGTTAATGGAATCCCTGGCTCAAGATGGACAAACTGCATGCCTCGGAATCGCTCGTCGTTCGGCAGAAATTTATTTTGAATTTTAAGTATTATAAAAAACCTACTTTTGCAAAGTAGTCCTAGGTTTTTGGCTCAATTGGAACCAAATCAGTGCATTGAGATTCTCCGGAGTACGACTGTCAATAATTATGGAAAAAAAAAAAAAAGTTGAAATTTCGATTTGATTTCGATTCTAAGGGCCGCCAAAACGTTCAAAGTGGGTGGAGCCACTTTTACTAAAATGGCTATAACTCGTGAACGGTATGAGATATTTTCACCAAACTTAGCACACCTATGTAAGAGCTCGTTCTGTGGTGGGGTGAAAAAGGATGCTGCAACTGGCCATTTAGTTGCACTACAACATGAAAAAAAATATATATGAAAACGGTTATAACTTTTCAGCGCTAGTTGATTGACTTGAAAATTAGCATGCAGTGTCTTCATCCCAGGTGCCATGATTGTCTATGAAGATGTTGACGCATGTCGAAAAACATAGCCACCATTAGCCAATGAGCAGCTATCAGACAAGGTTAACGGAGGCCGATTGGAACAAAAACTCGCTGGGCCTGTTTGACTCAAGGCACTAGAGGCCTATGAAAAATCCAAAAGAAATCGGCCACGTCAATTACCCCGATAATTACTGCTCACAGCTATATCTTAATTTTATTATTCATTTTTGAATTTCTTTGCTCCAGCCCTAAATTAAAGAAGAAACATTAAATAAAATAATAAGAAACTGTTGACAATTTTCTGCCATGTTACAGAGTTGCCATAATGTAGCATATAAAAAATCTTGTCAATTTAAACAGAAAAATCTCACTGGTTGACTTAAGTATCCAACTAGTTGATTGCTGGATGACTAGTAGACCATCCTGACGCATCCATAATTTATTTTTTCGTTTTACTGTCACACTCCTGAAAGATGCAGTTAAGTTAATAGCACAACTTGTCTGACATGGAAAGTGACATTTTTATTTTATAGATGAATCTGAAATTTGACAAGCAGGAAATAAAGGCATATTAAATATATATTTATCAAGATATTGAGTGAATTTTGCTTGTTTTCCACTAAGTGTATCAAACAAAGATGTCTCTTTGAAAGAGTTCCTATTCTCTTTCAAAAAATATTCAACAGATTCAAGCCCTATGAGCTTTGACAACTGGCATTATTGTGGGGTCAGTAAAAGGTCCATCGGTGGCACATCTGAGGCTGAGACTGACACTACTGTTTAATATGCTTATTCATGTATATCCATATTCATACATTTAAACAAAATTGAAATCGTAGAATACAGAGTGAGACGGATAGAGGCCAATAAGGAAAACGAGAGAGAAAGACTGCCCTCCCAATTACTGAGAAATCATTTTAACCTCACTAAAACTTAGCAAAGTATGCCAAGGCAGAATAAATTTCCTTACTACATTGACACCATGAAAATGGGCAAATACCATATCTAGCTAAAACTCCATAAAGAACTTTTCCTGTCACAACAAGACATCTTCCTATGTGGCATATAATTCCACCGCAAGAACCCCCCCTGCAGTGCATACACTGGAAAAAGCGACATGCCATTTCCAGGCTCAGGAAAATGTGCTTGTTTGTGGGGATCTGAATGCAAAAACAGGATTACAGCTTGGCTTCACGGACACAGTGAAGTAAATGTATTAATAACAAGATACATATAAATAACATATATATATATATATATAATAACCTGTATAACATACAACATTTTGCCGTTCAACAGACATAACCATGACCATATTGTCAATAAATGTGTCTTGGTCAACTGTCATATGAAGGGACATATTTAGAGGAATAATACAGTATTGATAAAAGGCCTAGATCTCTTAATAGTATTCATTGATACTTTTTTTTTTCCTAAATTATAAAACCTCCAATCCAATCACAGTCTAACCACTTTATATATTGAAAGGACAAACTAGCTAGCAAACAGTTCTGTAAATTGTATCATACAGTAACAACAAACCATACAAAAATGATAACAACAAAGATACATAATTTTCTGGATACTTTCAATATGCGCATTAAAGGTGTTACTCTTTCTGTAAAAAAAAAAAAACAAAGACATAAAAACGTAGCTAAAAAAATCTAGATGGATGGATGGATGGATGGATGGATGGATGGATGGATGGATGGATGAATAGATGGATGGATGAATAGATGGATAGATGGATGGATGAATAGATGGATAGATGGACAGATGGATAGATGGATAGATAGATAGATAGATAGATAGATAGATAGATAGATAGACAGACAGTGGTGTAGGGGGTAAAACCTACAACTGTATAAAAATCAATGTACACTAAAAGTCAATGCATAATAAAAAAAAGGCAACAAAATAAACCATTTCCCAGGACAGTGGAATGAATGTTGCTGATTTAGCCCAACATTATTCAATATGTACATCAACATGTACAATCAATGAACAAGGTGGAACCAGTGTGGAATAACCAGCAGCCCCTGGTCTCACTTCACTCAACATAGAAATCAAACATCTGCTCTGCACAGATGAGCTGGTTCTGCTGTCTTTCATTAAACAGTGTTTACAGCTGAACCTGCCCCAGCTGGAGTAATACTGCCAGTCAAGCCCAATAAATCCACAATCATGACCTTCTAGAAAAGATCCACATCCGAGAAATCACAACACAAGACATATTCCCATTAGCAAGTAACCACATAACAAGCTCATCACACTATTATCTATTATATTGAACTTGTTAAAGCACTTATTTTTCCTTTTCATCTTCAAACACTAGAGAATAATGAAGAATATTCTCTGTACCTCTCACTGAGAGAAAAGAACATGCTATCAGTATGTTATGGGAAAGTTTCCTGTTTAGAACAGAGCTCAGACCAACTTCAACCTTGAAGAAGCTGTGAATCATGTGCATCATTGTATGTGTCTTGTATTGACAACAATGGACATTCAACTGGAAACCTGTCGGCGCCTTTTCATGACTTAAACGTGCCTAAATCCAGTGTCCGAGCGTCAGAAGCGTGATCGATGGAGATGCACCTCTGCCTATCAGTCCATGTGTGAAAATTTCCTGTTTATCTATTTCTTAGCCAATTAGAATCATTTAAGAGTCCAGTAACTACGTCATTACTTCAGGTTTGAGTATAATTGTTGTGGAAATGTAAATGTTCGCAGAAGTGGCCTACGAACTCCTTGTGCTGCAGTGGTTTGTAGGTATTGGTAAGAATTTTGCAAAAATGTAGGTAGAGGCACGTTTTTCCAATGAGCCTGTGGTAGTAAAGAAATCAGGCTCCTTCTCAGCTGGTCCTGAGCGTCTACTAAAACTCAGTCAAATTAAAAACAGAACACAGTGTGTGCATCCCAACTTGCGTGCTTAGGCACTACTCTTGTGGCATTTTGTGGTATAAATAATATGAGAAGTGTGTTCACAATAATAATAAAAAAAAAAAAAATCAACAAGCGCACTTCAAGAACCTAGTTTAATTACTTGTAATGCCAAAAAATCTATACTGAAATAGGGAGAATTTGTTACCTGCAGGGCTAGTCGGACTACAGACGAAAGGTTTTTGAGCAGGCAGTGGATGATGTCCAGCAGACACAGGAGCAGAGAAGAGCAGCTCTTCAGCCCTGAGTGCATTTCTTTCTCCAGATACATGCCAGAGACTTCCACAAAGACATTACTCACCACCTCAATTACACCTGAGAAGGGAAATAAACACACATACAGAGTACAGTCACTCTTCTATACATGCATCTGCTCTGACTGTCCATCTGATGGACACAGACACATCTAACATAAGATATCAGCAATTTAATTAAACAACTGCCTGTCACACATTCCATTACACTCAATATACTGTCTGAAGTAGTCGAAATTACACAAGTGAGCAAAGAATATATCAAGATACTCAGTTTATGGTGGAAAAAAAAACTTTACGGTAGAAATGTTACCGATATAATCTGATGTTGTGATGCATTTTTGCAAAATGTGCATTATTATAATGTTACACTAATGTTGTGTTGTTATTACAGTGTTTTTTTAACAATCAAATGCAGCTGTGGTTAGCACCCTAAAGTTTTGAAGAGTAGTATAAGTAGTATATTATAAAAGGTTTTTTCCATAGATTTATGGGACACCTGTGATGGTTAGTTTGTAAAACCACAAAATACATAAAATACCTAAATACCTACACAGATTAGACATTCATCAGTCTTGTATGTACGCAAACACACACACACACACACAAACATATACATACATATACATATATATACACATATACATATATATATATATATATATATATATATATATATATATACACACACACACACACACACATATATATACATATATATATACACATATATATACATACATACATACATATATATAAGACTCCATAATTTATATTCTATTTTATTTGTAAATATACAACAGCTTAACATTGATAATTTTATTCCTGCCAGAAAAGCTACTAAGTCTGTTGAGTCAGTTTTGAGTCATAAACTTAAACAGACCACATGTTACTGGGATGACTGAAGTTTATTTTGAGCTTCCAAATAAAGTCTTTGAATCCTTAAAAATGAGACTAAGTTCTGGTTCAAGCCCAAAACCACATGATTCAGGTCCAAATGAACTTTCAAATGAAAAACGCAGTCCAACCTAATCCACAGTGCAATACACTCAATGTGACTTCCAAAGACCAGAAGTAGAGAGGCGTACAGAAGTCTCATTGAAACATTTGCCCATTATTTAACTTCAAGGATGCCAAAGAAAGAAATGGAAAATAACTTTTACATATTACTCTGCAGTAAAATGGAGTTAAACAAAAAGTTATTTTCAAATTACAGCCAGATCTTTTAATTCGTTCAGGGGAGCAGCATGAATGGCAGACCTCACAAACATGTACAGTCTTACAATACATACGTTCTTGTAGAGTATTTTCTGAACATTCTTTTACAGTATTAGTTTAGTATTAATAATATAAATAAATAAATTATACAAAACATAAAAAAAATTGTAATTCTTTTCCCTCACAATCGATGACATGAAATCCTCAGACCTCAGTCATACAACGAAAGGGCGTCATGCCGCAAACTAAAAGGCTTCAGTCATTGGACAAACCGGCATCGCGCCTCAGACTGAAAGGCTTCAGGTGTCAGGTCTCGTACAATTAGGCATCGGACGAAACAGCCACGGACTAAAAGTTATCAGACGAAACGGACTAAGATAAAATGGCATAGACGAAACTTAAAGAGCGAATTGCCCCACTTAAATGTGACGTCACATGCACGCAGTTTTCTAACTGTTAAATGCACTAAGTTGTATAAAACATATCCCTCTGAGATTATTTTGTTAATTTTATTATTCGTTTTATTTGCAAGTATAAATATTAGCTACATAACACATTGCAACTAGCTTGCATTGCAAACTATTGTGAACAAAAATTAACAATGGTTTTATTATAGTAAAAAGTGGTAACTTTGATTACTATGTTACAAAACCATGGTTAATTTGTGGTTCCAATAGTTACCTACAATGACCATGTTTTTTGTTTTATTAGTAGTTTAAAACCATGTTTAATTTTCATAAGGGAAGTAAAAAAAAAACCTTTCGATTTATTCGACTGTGTTGTTATAAGCGCAGCTGCTTTGTGTACAGAGGTTACCAAGAAAACAGCTTTATTTCTGCTGTTCCAGTGCCATCTACTGCCAGAGAGTTCATTTTAATTCAGTTAATTGCTGTTTTTCTGCAGACCAATATGAAAATTGTAATGTTCTTTTCTGTATAGAACCTAACGAGTGTAATATTTAATTAAAGCTGTAAGTATAAAATATCAGATGGTAACCGTTTAATAGAAGCAAAAAGCCCTGTGAAGCCGTGGTTTACAGTGAATTTATAACAGCTAAGGGGCGTTGTTAGGTATGTTGTTAGGGTTTAAGGCACTCCACTCCACAACGTCCCTTAGCTGTTCACTGTAAACCATGGCTTCACAGGGCTTATTGCTTTAATAGATTCTTGCATATCAAACATCACAATTGTGACCAAACATCACAATTGTGATCGCGTCACGAGGGACTAACGCCATGCAGTCAACATGTGGGCCGAATGAACCTATGTGATGTGCTGTGCAATAGGTCTGGTGGTAAAAACTTCTGTACTGAAGAGGTGATAAGAGTCACATCCAGATGTATCTGACATTAAACAGTTATGTTTTTATTCAGTGAAGGAGTCATAAACGTGATGGCTTTAAGTACCAAGATTCATTCTCTTCAAACTGTTGCTTCACCACTTAGTTGATCTAAAAGAGAAAATGGACCATAAAAGAAGATATTTATGACATTTCCTACAATATCGTCCTTTAAGACATGCTGAGGGTGAGTGACTGACGGATGGATGGAATTTTCATTATTAGGTGAATTATACCCTTAATATTATTAATAATAATTATAATAAATAAACATTAATGATAATATTTATGGTATTGCAAAATTTTAAATGACATTGTTACATCTAAAATTCATGACAAATATATTGTAAATATTCAATATTACTTATATTTTAGAAAGATTTTCAAACCACAATTTACCATGTATTTACTGTAGTAACACTAACTTTAACCATGTTATTTAACCATATAATCATGGCATATCTCCATCCATCCATCCATCCATCCATTTGTCTGTCTGAGAAATGTTTTCAGAGCCTAGGCCATGTCTCAGGGCATATTTCAGTGATATCTGTCAGGTAAGAGGGATATTTTATGAAAAAAAAAGCTTTAAAAGCACTTTTCATACTGAAGTAAGTAGGATTCTACCTGACGACACACCACAGAAACACACACATACCAGATGATCAATACATTCAACCACACACAGAAGAACCTATGACTCTACAGATATAGAGAAAAGCACAACACTCCATGATAAATATAGAGGATACTATCAATTCTCTGCATTGGTACACCCTGGGGACTCAACACAAAACAAACTAAAGGGTGAAGTACCCACTTGGAACATAGACTATTTCCAGTTCCAGTGTATTGGGGATGGCACGAGAAAGCAAGTGTGTATGTTGAGCTATCTTCCAGTCCCAGCAGTAATAATCAGAAGGAGTTGAGTAAGACCTGAGGCTATCACGCTGTTTATCTGAGATTAGTACTGCAGTTATCTGAGGTGAAGGACCCACGCATGTAATTCGCCGCTTGACAAATTATGCAAGATGAATATAGCAGCAATGCCATCAATGATACAAATCCACTGCTGAACGAAGAAAACACAGCCAAGGCTGTCACCTTTAATACTGGGGAAATACAGATGAAACCGGAACTGCAGCCTGGAACGTTCACAATTTAGGCAAATTACCATAAATGCGCACGGTGCAAAAATTACTTCTGAAATTTGTATGTAAATATATTGAACTGAAATGCATACGTAGGTCTTAACAGAGCTGTGAGCAGTATTTCAGCGCTGTCTCAAACACAAAGAGCTTCTTGCCAGACTCTGAATATTTATGCTTACAGCTGTACAGTTAAATTTATGTAACTTACTTTCTTTTGGTTCCGAATTTATTGCTATTACTTCCAGTAAAATGAGTCATGCAAATACGACTTCAGGATATGGATGTTTTTCCGCCTCCACGAGCAAAGCAAAAACAAACAAGTCAGCAGTTCACGTTTTATGAGGATATTCCTCTTTCTCTCCTTCGTGGGGCAGTCAGAAAGCAGATATGTGCCACAAAACCCAGGGTATATACTTGAGGTTTACATTATGGCACACATTTATGTGTCAAAATGCCTCAGAGGCAATAGGACATCTGATTTCTTATTAATAAATCAAAGTGCCCCTATTATGCTTTTTCGAATATTACCTTTCATGTAGTGTGTAATATAGTTGTCTGTGAATGTAAACGGTATGCTAGTAGAAGTTTTATCGACAGTGCACAATAAATAAGGGTATTTTCTCCCAAAAGAAAGAATCGGCTCTGAACCGCCTAGACGAGTTGTCAGGAATTCCAATCTCACTTCCGTGACAAACAAATTTGTATTTTTTGACCGTTAGAAAACCTCCAGAACAAAATTAGGAACCTTTAAAATAGCATAAAAGGGGCACTTTAAGGCAGCATCACAAGTACTTCATGGATAAGGCCATAGCAGAACGCACAGCGAGAAGCTCAGTAAAGGTTAGCATCCATTAATTTTAAGGAGGAAACAAATTTTTGCACTATTTTCATCTTCCAGATTAAATAGTCATTGCGTCAACGACACAGGATATGCTATAGTATGATGACTCCTTATAATTATTCATGAGACTGCATGTCCTTATCAACTGAGAAGACACTTCACTTAATTATTCACAACCACATGCTTTCTTATGACATACATTTCAAATGGTGAGATCAAGTACAGTATACTCTCAAAAATGAATATTCTAAAAAGGCATTTTAACAACGATGTCATAAAACATTGGTTCCTCAAAGAACCTTTCAATGAACAGTTATTAAAACAACCTTTTTTTCTGAGGGTGAAGAACATTTTAAACATCTAAAGAACCTTTTCCCACTATAAAATCAATGGAATGTAAAAGTTCCATGGATGTTAAGGGTTTTTCATAGAACCATCTATGCCAATAAAGAACCTTTATGAGAGTTAAGTTAAAAGACAAATTGATGGTGTTTGTTTTGAGTGTAAGCTGTCTTGTGAGCAACCGATCAAACGGATAATCTACCTTACTTTTAATGTAAGAGTGTCTAGGGTCATTTTTACTTTGAATGTGTGAGGCTTCCAGTGTCAGCCGCTTCACATTTTTTAAGCTGTAAAAAAACAGTCTGTTAGGCATGAAGCTTGATATTGCACTCTTTTATCTATATACTACGTAAATAGCTACTTTTTCACAAGGTTAGCTTGACTAGTTTATCTACTTCAAATTATGAGTAACTTGGCAAGCTATATTTTTAAAGTAGTTTCCAGAACATTGAACTCTTCCACAATCTCTCTGCCTGTTATTCTTCCACTTGCTTATTCCTTCTCTGTTATCTTTCACCCCGACAAATCTCACCAATTATAAAACTCATCTCGCTTTCTCACTCTTTCCTCATCTCAATCAACTCTCAACCCCACCGCAGCTCTCTTTATTTTCCTCGTTCTTTCTTCATCTCTCTCTTACTCCCTCTTTCATTTCTTGTATCTGTGTCTCGTGCCCATGCTCTCTTGCTCGCACCTAAAAGAACCAATTACAGTGTTTCTCCCCTTCTAGAGCGGAGCAGGGCCGAGGTGGCTGGCATTAGCAAGATAGCGCTAATTGTAGGGGTTATATTTAGTGCTGGGTCAGAGCTTTCCGAGAGGAGGAGTGCTGATAACGATGGTGGCTGCATGCGATGGCTTGTAGATGACCCTGTGCTGTAAAAAACAGGTGTGGAGGGCAGGGTTTGTTGCGTCTGATCCCAGCCTGCAGCAGCCTGGTCCGCTTAGACAGAAGAAGAGGTCCATGAGGGGTTGTTGTGATATGGGGAAGCATGCTGTGCACAGATCTACCAGAAAAAAAGCCATTGCAGGCTTGTACTTATCTGGAAGGCTTGGGATGTGTGTGCGTACGTGAGTGCTTACGGTCAGCCTTATTATAGCTGACAGACAGGAACTAACCTGTAAAAATAAAATTTTACCGCAAATTTTAGAATATCCAAATGTAAAATATCCAGAATATGTACCAGAATACGCAAGTGTGTTCAGTTTTAGAGAGAGAACGTTATGCAAATAGCTTAAGTTAGGCTTACCAGCATGAAAACGATCTGAATGGTCAGCTTGAACATGACAGGTTTCAACACAAAAGCTATAATTCAAAATATTTAAATGTCAAATATTCATGTTTGCTGTATTAGTATATATTGCTTCTTGTGGCTAGGGGGGCGTGGTTTAGCATTCACTGCAGATGGAAAGTGAGCTCGGGAGACATGAGTGATAAGGGAAACGCCTCCAGTTAACGAGATCTAACAGGTGTTATCATTTTGCAGTGAGTCGAGAGAAAGGATAAAAAGCCTGTGATGTCTGGCTGTGGAGAGAGAGAACGAGCTGTGAGCGAGTTGAAACTGCTGATGAGCAAGTGTTTTGAGTTGATGTTGGAAAGAGCCCTCATGCTGAGTTTATTTTGTGAATTAAGTTGTGAATAAAGATTTGAGTTTGCACAGCTGCTCTGGGACCTCACCTCCTCCTTTCCCCGAAGCCTTTAAACTGACATTGTCAAACGTCTTTAGATATTATTTCTGAAAATGTATTATTTACATATTTAAATAAACTAACTATTTTCTTGAATTATGTATTACACTTCAACAGAATTTCAATTACTGGTCGCCAAGGCCGATATATCGGCCGTTAGTTGGCATTTTTAAAATATCGGGATTGGCCGATAATTTTTTCTGCTTGGCCTATGTGTTGTAAGCGGAACTTTTATTTTGACACCGGCTCTGAGTTTTGTCTAATACATTACTAGATAGAACTGTTAATTAAAAAGTATTATAACATTTGCGTTTATATTATTAGTAGCAGACAGGCAAAAAATATAATAAAAACTATAATACTTTCTCATTTATCCTCAGCATTCAGAAAATACGCATTTATATCATTTAAACAAATCTTTGAATATTTAATAAATATTTAATTTCACAAACACTGCAGACTTAGCTGAATTCAGCTGTCAGATATTCTGAAGTGTGCATTTGTAGCCTGAATGAACGTGTTACTCTGTGCGTGATGGTCAGTCTGTGTGATTGAATGCAGACAGGACGGTTTAACTTCACTAGAGATGCACAATCAACACATTTTAAACCCTTGACTACATTTTTATTCATATTTTTTCAAACAATTTCTTTATTTGTGAAAAATACCGTAATATGATTACAAACAACAAGTTGGCATTTAAAATAAGTTGGTTTTATTTTTAAATTAATTTTCAAATGATTTATTTCTAATTTATTAAATATGAATTCAAATAAATAAAGTATATTTTAGGCCACCCTGCTCTCTAAGATATCGGCATCGGCTATCAAAAAATCGGTTGACCATGAATTTTAATTTATTTCTGTTGAAAGTTATGGGAGGGAAATTAACTTAACCTAAACAAAATAAAATGCACTGCTTAATAACTTCTGTTTACAATTTTGAAGTCTGCTCATTAGATCAAAAAGGTAAATGCCACATTTGAATAACTACAGATTATTTTACAGAGTGCTTACTACCTATTAGCTTGGTCTTGATTTAAGAACAAATTGTGCAACCACATTTTGTACAAACTAAATAGTTACAAACTAAATAGT
Source organism: Zacco platypus (assembly GCA_038088235.1). NCBI lineage: Eukaryota > Metazoa > Chordata > Actinopteri > Cypriniformes > Xenocyprididae > Zacco > Zacco platypus. The sequence continues at coordinate 24,830,731 of CM076077.1, read as the reverse complement.
AGTTACTTAGCCCCTAATGTGAGAAAATTTGGTGCGATAAAGATTGTTTTGCTAATGTCTGTTCAGAAAGACAAACATTCGCATGAGGTCAATGCAATTTTTTTCCCATGTCAGGATGTTCGCTAACAGTATTCTACTGTTCAGGTATTTCAAACTTATTTTTACTCCTAGGCAAAGAACGAATTAGAACTTTGTCGTTATACATGAGTATATCAGGACCTTCAAAACAATACAAATGGCCACCAAGATCTGCACTTATGGCAAAAAGTTTCTAAGTAGCAGCTATGAGATGTTAAATGCTTACCATTTTGCAATCCAAGTTTCCAAAATATTCACAATATGATTTTTAGACCAAATCAAGTTATAATCCTAATTCTACCTGTAAAATCTGATTGGTTAAAAAGAATTTTGTTAAAATGAACAACAAGGATGTAGAACCAGGAACATGTACTGCTTGGTAAACTCATGGTCACCCATTCCAGCTATCGCTCTCTTTCTGAGTTGAGAGCTAAGAACGTGTTACTTAACGTTGTCAACGTGAATCTCACCTTCTCTAGAACCACATGAGCACGTAAGTGTGAACCATCACACTTTTTTCCCCAAGATGCCCCCTCTTCACACAGTGTTGAATGTGGAGAGTGTGTGTGAATCTGACTCATCTCCTTTTATATAAAAACAAACACGCAAACATACACCCCCACACACTTCAGCGTCCATCTCGTCCTAGCGCGTGGCGAAGACAGACATGCGGGTTCAAAACTGTCAACATTAGTAAGGCTACAGGAATCCATTATTCAATAATTCAGCACAGGAAGCTGAAAGTGTCATGGTGAGACTGGGCACTCACACGGAAGGCTGGGGGAAAAAGAATAGAGAAAAAAACAGCCTTGCATGGTTATGAACAGAGACAACAGACAGCAACTTGTACAGATGAGAGAATGAGTGAGAGGCTGCCCACTAGCTGGGTAGATAGCACTAGCTGAAAACAGAGAGATGATGCCCAAGCATGGATGTGGGTGATATGAGGGCTGGAGGGGTGGGACACTAAGTAGATGTGGGCTACAGGGCCACCGCACAAGAGTCCATGCTGATAAAAGCAGCAGTATCTGGTGGAAGCCCTTAAAAAAAGGCAGCCCTCCCCCTCCCCCTCCATCAGAGTCACACACAAGAGTCAGACAGCGAGATGAGAGCAATAAGGGTCTGGTAATGGAATGAAAACACTCCAAAACAAAACAAGGGCAGCTCTCTGAATGCAGGCCCTTTTCATGTGCGTGGCAGTGTCTGGGTGAAAAGACTGTGTGGGTTTATGCTTTCTGGTTCAGAGACAGACTAGAAACCGCAGGGCCGATATATCAAAGCGAGTGACGTTCAGATGCACTGCACCTTGCTGGTAGAACGGTCGGAGGTCCGTGCCCTTCTGTCCAATCAAATTGCCGAGGAGAGCCATGGCGTTCTGCATCGTGTTTCCAACTGTGTTATTTTGGTGCTCCTGAAAAAGAAGAAAAAAGAAAATAGTTCCATATTAAAATCTCAGAATAAATCTCAGATATCAGAATAAATATCTGAAAACATATTATTTTGATATATAATGTTAAAACCAGAATTGGATGAACCAGTTTTGAATGATTCAATGCTTTGCGTAAATTAGTGGACATTATGTGACCAGTGTTGGGGAAAGTTACTTTTAAAAATAATGCATCACAATATTACTCTCTAAAAAAGTAACTAATTGCATTACTTTTGTGTTACTTTTTGTCACCTGGGCTTGCTTATTTGTTTTTTAATATCAACAAAAAAAGTTATTTTTTAGGCAAATGTTAAGGCCCTTTCACACCAAATGTGAAATGAATAAGCCTCAGGTTAATGGAAATGCATATTTATATTGGGGGGCAGTGACGGATGTAATGGAATACAAAGTACAGTAATTAGTGACTGTAATTTAATTAGATTTTTTAGCAAATAATATAGTCTAAAAGGCTACAGACAGCTGACTTTTAATTACATTACAATTACTAATTACTTATTAATTGGGTTACACACATTTTAAAAATAATACTATTTGAAATTCATTTAAAACATGAATTAGGACCATATATCTCTAGTGCGACAGAGGTACGCAAGGTTAACTGTATGGTTTACATTGTAAAAGGACAAAAAGCAAATAAAGACATTATGTGTAATATGTTGAGTGAAAAAAAAAAGTTTTCTGTGAAATGTAAATTCCTCATTAAAGATTGTTTAAATAAAATACACTGTAGATTTTGTTGTATTAATCTGATCACATTTTCAATAAAGCAATGAGTATATAGTTTAATATTATTATTAATAACAATATCAATAAATAACAAAATAGTATTATATTACTAAAATACTAATATCACTAATGTACTTTTAAAAATATGTTTTAAAGTATTTAGTAATAAGTAATGGTTAACGTTTTTTTTTTTAGAGTTACTTATCAAAATGCATCTTTACAACATAATGCTACATAAAAGCCAGGCTAAATTATGCCTGTTCTGATCCACCTTAGCCCCAAGTATAAATGTACTATTAAAATTGCTGTGTAAATCCATTGTCACATCTGAATAACATTAAACAGTCTGTGTAAAGACACCTACATTACATACCAGTTTCAGAAGCACTTCTGTCACTTTCTTTTTTGAAAGTAAGCAACCACCCAGAACACCCTAGAATTTTGGTGGTATTTCTAGCAGAAGTTAATTATTATTATTAATTTAAATTATTTAATTATATAAAAATATTTTTACTCAACAACAACAATAATAATAACTATTTATTCTTATAAATTTTATTCATTTATGTATCATTGGTGTCTTATATTGCTGTTGCCACCATTTTGTAAACAAAATAAACCACTCAAGACTGTATACAATGACTTTAGCAGTTAGTAATTTTGGTATTTCATTTCATGTTGTGCCAAATAACTCCCCATAACCATGATAAAATCACTGTAACACAAGCCTTCTTGTTGCTTATTGCTTTAATCCAAGACTATAAAGTACTTCCAGTGAGGCAAACACTGTCTGTTGTAAAAAAGTGCAGATCATCAATTTTACTTCTGTGTAGACTTCTATTTTCAGGAGTGGAGAGTGAATCTAACCAGAGAGGGCATAGGTGCTACCAGATAGAGAGAGCCAAGGCTCTGCCCTTCTCATCTCTCCCCCAGGGCGGACACCCGAGGCTGGGTGAGGCCAACAGGGGGAGCTAGCTTAGGCCGGAGGTGTCGGGACGGTGTTGTCTAGGTCTTTCGACTCTAGGGTCAAAGACACTGTCTAATCCTGCAGCGAGCTCAGGTCCAGGGGCCGATTAAAAACATGATAAACAGACAAAGAAGAGCAGAAAGAAGGCAGAAGAAGGAGGGGAAAAATCGATGGGGGTTTTTAATTAGAGGTCTGAGTGAGGCTTGGGAGGGAAAGAGAGAGAGAAAGTGAGATAAAGAGAGAGAAAGAGGGGTCTGGCCAACTCTACTGGCTGACAGACAGATAGAGAAGGGTATGACTGTCTCAGGGGAATCTCTGAGCCCCTCCACAGGCTCTGCAAGAATTTTCAAGGCCTGGAATCATTACTTTTTCCACTTTATTTCCGCACGGAGCCTCGGGAGAGGTGGAGTGGAGGGGTCGTGCATTTATCAGGAACCTTCAGTCCATACATAAATATAGCACACACACACATACAAACTGGAGGAGAGACGACGAGGAAGCGTTTAATATTGTGAGTGTGCCGAGAATAGCTTGTTTAACAAAACCAGCTCATCTTAATGTCAGAGGTATTAGTCTGGATACATTTGAAAACATATTTTTCTCTAAGTTTTATCCTTTTGGCCCAAAGTGAAAATGACGTTTCCTCATTGTATTGTGGACTGTGACAATAAAGGTATTTGAAAACGATGACAAATGTTTTGTCATGTGACATATATTGTACTTATAGTTATCTATGGTCACACCAGCATGTGCCAATCACTTGCATTGTTGGTTAAGATAAATATTACTTTGTACAATCTTCATATTATAAACCTGTAAAGAGGAGAGAAAATTTACTCACAAAGCTGTCGTGCATCAAAACATGAGGTCAGTTGTGTTACCATACATGGAATGGTGATTGAGTGTGACCTGGACAGACCAGTAAGTGGTGGGAAATTATTATGTCAGCTCTTTGTATCACCTCAGTGAGCTTTTATTATATGTTCATTACAAGAAAATTAGAAAACAACAGCAAATTACCAACAACATTGATCCAATCAATTCCAGAAGGTCCCGTCCTACATTTTTTTCCCTGTTCGAGAAGCCATTTCAGTCATATATACATTACAATAGACACTTAAAGTTCAGTAATATTTCCAATTTGACTGCACTGACACTATTGAATGGCGACAAAATTTGGACTAAATTGAGCTTGATAATGAATCGCACCAACATGAATCGCAAGCCTTCTGTAGTGCTTCTCATTGCTGAATAAAGCTTGTTTCATAATTTGATGCACTGTTATTGAACTAAATTGGATCAACTCTGAACTGGCTTGAGCTTAATAATGACTATTATCTTCTGTAAAGCTTCTTTATTGTTAAACTGAGATTGCTGCATAACTAATGAACTTTGCAACATCCACACTGTTATTGAAATAAATAGAATAAATAATAATAAAAAAAAAAAAAATGAGGTGCACTTATAATGTTAGTATGATTTTTACATCAAAAATTCTAAAATAAATAATTTAGAAATAAAAGGCCATTTTCTACCATGATTTTAGCCACCTGATTTGAACACTCTGTAGGAAGGGGCGTGTCTGCTGTGAGACTTGAGTGTAAATGTCATTGCTATGATTGGCTAACATCTTTGCATATAAAATAAGTATTACATGTAGAACTCTCTCAAAAACTTTTACTACATTTGTAATATTACAGCTGTTGAGATTAAAGGGATAGTTTACCCAAAAATGAAAATTCTGTCATCATATACTCACTGTCAAGTTGTTCTAAACCTTCTGTTGAACACAAAATGAAATATTTTGAAGAATATGGGTAACCAAACAGTTGTTGGACCCCATTAGCTTCCATTTTATGGAAGAAAAAAAAAAGAAGAAGAGGCCCATCCACTGTTTGGTTACTGACATTCTTCAAAATAACTTTCTGATCAGCGGAAGAAAGAAGTTCATACAGATTTTCCAAACAACTTGAAGGTGAGTAAATGATGACAGAATTTTCATTTTTGGGTGAACTGTCCCTTTAACTAATTGTGAAAAGTGTTGCTAACAGCATTATATTTAGATAGTCCCATATCTTATTCCCGTTAAATGAAAGGTTGTGATAAGCATTGTAGCCAATTCCAGAAATGTCTGTTGAGCGAATGAATGCAGTGATATCATTGCAACTCGATTTCTGCACTCTCATGAATGCCTTCATCATAACTAACAGCGCAAAAGCGATGTAAATAAGAGATACATTGTGCAGTGTAGACAGCGTCATTGATTATAACAGGAGTTTCGGCGAGAGTCTAGCCACTGATAAAAATGTGCTGTGTGACTGACAGCTCCAGCGATTACATATGGAGGGTGCTTTGATCGCTTTCTGTACATGATTCCATCATAATTTAAACAACAGATTATTTTCCTGCTACTAAGAGAAACAATGTGAAGTTGACCGTTTAGTTACTGGCTTGATTTACTGATGCATAAATGATTTTGAGACAAAGAACGTCTGACTGTACATGAATCAAATCAGAAATCACTGATCACAGATTAGGCATTAGACGTAACACTTACTGTATTTGCATGTTGGCATTACTGTCCATATCTTGCAGTAAAGGTCTGTTTGCAAAGTCTGTGCCAAAATTGCAACTGATTTACCAAAGAATCCATAGTGAAATGTACTGAACAAACAAATAAAAGACATTAACAAAGTTGAAAACATGTAACCACTTTCCTAGCATTATGATCCTTTTGGAAGGTAATGTTATTTTTAGTCAAGTGATCCTGTATCTCTCTTCTCTCCTCATCTCACTAATGAACCCCAGTGAGCGAGGCCAAAGATACAATGATGTAGAAGTAGGCGTTGATCTGATTCTGCAGAGGCGGTCTTTCGTTGCACTATTATGTCATAATGTAACAAAATCCGAAACAAATCCTTTGCCATGCTAACCAGCAAAACCATGACCCACTATTGCTGAATTTGTATACAGACATTATTTTATTGCATTCAAAATGTACATGTGTTACCATGGCAGGTGCCCCTGTGAACAGTTTCTCTCTAGAATCTAGAAAAATGCTGTTAATAAAAATGTAAAATGTTGTAGAAAAACTTATTAATCCCATTTTATAGATTAAATAAAAATATCTACATCTTCATATTAAAAAATTGAGGTTAATGGTTTTCAGATTCACCTGTTGTAATACACTATATTAAAGAAGAAATTTTCAGAGCACTGTCTTACACTTCCATCTATTACTACTAAAACCAGCCTCCCTTTTATTTCTGCTCCTTAGATTGACAAGAACAGCTAAAAGCTTTAAGTGCACTTTTCTTGCTCAAAAAGTGTGGCTGTGAGTACATCTCAGCTCTAAAGAACATTAATGGTTTCTTTTTCCTGTCTGATCTATACTGACAGGTCACATTCAACAAAGCCATGGCAGTAAAAAAGTGAGGGAAGCAGTGTTGGGAGTAATTCATTAAAGTTTCTCCACATTGACACTACAATGATACTACCTGAAAAGGTTATTTCTTTCTTTAAATGGTTCATGGCTGCCTAGTTACGTTTAAGTGACTTAAGTAAAGGATAAAGAACGCCAAATAAATCACTTTTCATACATGGCTTTACAGTAAAAACTATATGTACACTACTGGTCAAAAGTTTTTTTCTTGTCTTTTAATGTTTTGAAAAGAAGTCTCTTATGCTCACCAAGGCTGCATTTATTTAATAAAAAAATACAGTAAATACACAAATTTTGTGAAATAATATTACAATTTAAAATAACTTTTTTTCAGTGTATTTTTAAAATGTAATTTATGCCATCTAATATGCATCTCAATTATCAATTATTATCAGGGCTCAATTATCAAAAATGGTTATTATTATCAATGTTGAATACAGTTTTTGCAGTTTAATATTTTTGTGGAAACCACTTTTTCAGGATTCTTTGATGAACAGAAAGTTGACAAGCAAGTTAAAGAAGAAACAAACAAACAAAATCATTCGTAACCGTCTTTACTGTCACATTGATTAATTTAATGTGTACTTGGTGAATAAAAGTTTTTTTTTTTTTTTAATCTTACTAACCACAAACTTTTGAACGGCATATCACGGTCTTCAACATTTATAATAATAAGAAATATTTCTGAAGGATTATGTGGCATTGAAGACTGGAGTAATGATGCTGAAAATTATAATAATATTTTACAATACTTCTATTTTTACTGTATTTTTCATTAAATAAACGCAGACTTGGTAAGCATACAAGACTTTTTCAGCAACATTAAAACTTTTGACCAGCTCTCTGGTTGACACTGCAGACTGATTCCATAGCATAATCTTCGTAGAGCTGAATGGGCTGGATATACGTTAAACAACTCAGCCTTTGTCATCAGTATTAGTCTTTTTTCTGTTGAAAGTTTCGACCAATAAGGCGCTTTGGGATTTGGGATACACAGAGAAGACTCGCCTCAGCACATTAACACAATTCAAATGTTCGGTAAGCGGTAATCCTTTCGCTTGTTACAGCAAACAGGCCCAAACCTCTGTGTGGAGGGCAGATTGTGAACTGGAAGGGCAGCAGTATTGAGGGATTGGGATTAAAGGGGATGTGAGGCTGTAGCTAACATCTCTTACGGCTCACTAGCTTGCTGAGATGGCCAAAGAAGTCACACAAACCTCTCTCTCTTTCTCCTGGTTCATTAGCGATCTCTTGTTCATTAGAGTCCTTGGCATCCTTTCATGTCCTCTCAGGGCTCATGAGGATGAATGGACCGCATCTGAATTACACAGAGACTCGGAGACTGGGCTGCACTCTGATTGGAGCGGTAAAATCTAGTTCAGTTTGGCCTCCAAAGAAAGTTTAATATCGAGACAGTAGACTTAGAGAAGGGTGGTAAGCATAATTGATAAAACAGATCGTCTTTACTATTGATTGCTCAATACGACAATCCTGCTGTGCTAAAATCCATGATATAGATATAGTATATGACTTGAAACACCTGTTCACTGGGGAGCAATCATGATAAATCTGTTTGCTTGTTTTTTTGTCATTACGTCAGGGACTATATCTTCAAAACTGAGGGATGTCACTTCATAGACTTCACTTCATTCTTCATTTTATTATTTATAGGACAGTTGAAGCAATGACAGGAAGTGATGGGAGAGGAGATCAGAAAACGACCACAAGACAGGACTTTTTTTTTTTTTATAAATATTTGAGACTCTTATGCTCAACAAGCCTGCATTTCTTTAATAAAAAAAAATACAGAAAACAGTACTGTAAAATTATATTACAGTTTAAAATAACTGTTGACAATTTTTATATATTTGCTCCATCATTCTAATACTCTGATTTGGTGCTCAAGAAACATTTCATATTATCAAAGCTGAAAACGGTAGTGCTGGTTATTTTTTGTGGAAAACATGACACTTTTTTCAAAACAACGGCACACTGTTAAATGTCACTGTAGATTTAGCAGCACATTACTGTAAAAACCAACAGTACAATACTGTAATTTACATTGCATTCTGGGTAATTTTGTTTGAGCGGGAACATTTTACAGTACATTTTAGTGTTGCTGTAACCTAGCTGTAACTTGGCTGTGATATGCCATGTAATAATACAGCATTGCAGTAAACAGTGCCCCCTAACTGACGTCAGAGCACAACTGCAGCAGCTCACTCACGGATAGCTGGACATTTCACTTGGTGGATTTCTGGAAGTTTGGTAAGTTTATTTTAAATTTTATAATTAGGTTTTAGTATTTTACAATATAGTGTATGTAACTTTTAGTGTGAAATGACAGTGGATGTAAACTTAGGTGTTATTCACTGTTACCCGCTTGTTACGACTTTTTCAATTTCAATCAAAACTCGGTGAATTACTCGTTTATTTCGACCAAACCAGACCTGGTGATTGTTAAAACGGTGAAAAGATTCATTCAAGATGGTTTGTGTGAGTTTTATTTTGTTTCTGTTGAGTTTGAATACATTTTTTTATGATGGACTGCAAAGTAAATTTACTGCGTTTGCTAATGGATTCTGGTAACGTTAGGTTTGAAGGATCAAATGATAACAAAAATATCTATCTCTCTGGGGATCCTTTCCATAATGTTCGATCCGATCAGCAAAAACTGATATAAACTGTATTATAATAGACGAACATTGACCAAATATGTTCAGGAGATGTGACTTCACTTCCTGTCATGGCTGAAAAAGTCGTTTAGACACAAAAATACGTGAAAACAAGGCTAATATACTTTCCTTTGCAACGTAAACGGGTGATTTGGGCTCAGAGAGATTGGCTTTTGGTACCAGTTTCGCATTTTACTTCGTTTGATTTAACTTAGACGGAATAACCAGTGTGATTGTAATGACAAATATTGATGTATTAAAAATATGAATAAAGGTATAAATTACTGTTATCATAGTTAATAATTATCTATTACTTAACAAAGACCGATGCATGCCAATAAAAGTAAGTTAGAATTTTTAGAAGCAGAACCTTATCATTTTTTACTATAGATATGTTGTTGGAGTGTATGAAATACAGTGTTGTGTAGCTTATACGACCTCAACAAGCAACACATAACTGAATAAAATGTATTTTGATTTCTTACAGCTCTACAGTGTGAGACAGTTATCTTTCCAGCCTGGGAATGAGTTTTCTGTAAGTATTAGTCATTTTAATACAATGTTTTAAAAGGTTAGTTCACCCAAACATGAAAAGTATATTAATTGACTGGTATGATATTGCTAACAGGTTCCTGGTCAACCCTGACGATGGAAATGCCAGACAGAAGAAGTGTACTGCCAGACAGGGAGTCCAAGAGAGAAAGAGGAAGAGGGTGGTGCAGAGGAAGGTGACGGCCATCAAACCACATGCCAATAGTTTTATTCGGTCCTTGATGGAGTTTGAATGGAAAACTTCAAACTGAAGCCTGCACCCACCGTTAGTGGGACACTTGTTTTTTTTTTTAGTTGTTGTTGCTCACTTGTCCTTCTTTTACCCAACCCAATCCTCAAGTTATCATTTCTCATATGTTTTTTGTTTTATTTACAGATTTGTGCACACTTAAAGGGATAGTTGACCCAAAAATACAAATTCTGTCATCTACTCACCTTCGAGTTATTCCAAACCTGTACAAGTTTCTTTCTTCTGCTGAACACAAAATAAGATATTTTAAAGAATGTTTGTAACCAGACAGTTGATATTTTTTCCCTACTATGTAAGTCAATGGCTACAGTCAACTGTCGTCTGGTTACCAGCATTCTTCAAAATATCTTGTGTTCAGCAGAAGGAAGAAATTTATACAGGTTTGGAACTGTTTGACGGTGAGTAAATGATGACAGAATTTTAATTTTGGGGTCAACCATCCCTTTAACAGTCCTTAATACCTGTAAATTGCTGATTCACTGAACATGTAAATAAAATGGTTTTAATAGTTTAATTGATTGAATAAAACATATTTTTGACAAGAACATTGATTGGATTGTCTTTTGATTTGCAGGTATTCTGACATAGCATTATAATATTATGTCCTATAAATGTATATATTGTAATAACTACATATATAATTATAATATTAACATTATTAGTAATTATTTTGAATATTATAGTAATATTTTGCAGTAATGGATCAATATAGATATTACAGTACAATACTGTATTAGTAATTACAGCAGAAGCAGACTAAAATTAGAAAATGCTGTAAAAAATACAGTAAAATACTGTTTTGTAGAATTAGAGCACTCTTCTTGTGTCCTGTAAATTAAATTACAGTACTTTTTACTGTATATGAAAATACAGTAACTTGCTGGCAACCGTGCTGCCAGTACTGTACTGTAAAAATACAGGAAAATTGTTAACAGTGCATTTATTTGAAATATATGTGTTTGTAACAATGTAAAAGTCATACTGTCACTTTTGATTAAATTTATGCTGAATTTTGTGTTAATTTCCTTTAAAAAAATACTACTGACCCCAATCTTTTGAAAGACTACGTATGTAACAAACCATTTTGTAAAAGCAATAAGTCACTAAAGCCTGCTGTACTATGAATACAGTCAGAGCTAAAGGAGATGCAGGCACTCAGCTGTGCATCTTGCCTAACATTGACCTTTAGCTGTGACTATTCACAATAAAGCATGGCCTTTCGCACAGTATTGCTTAAGCTTAATGGTCTACATCTCATTTATCGCAAGAGTTCTTCATTCCAAAACATCCTCATCATTTCTGTGAGACACTTTCTCTACAGAGCAAACCTTCAGCTTTTTAATTTAAACAGCCCCAATTATGCTATTTTAAAGGTTCCTAATTTTGTTTTGGAGGTGTCCTACGATAAATTTACATGCAAAAATACTTTAATTTTCTTATAATATACATGACACATCACCTCATTTCTCAAAGAGTCTGAAATGTTTAGTTTGAAGAATTAGCATCTCTAAACCCCTCCTTTCTTCAAGACAACTCTACTCTTGACTGGTCAGATGCTTAGAGTGTGTCAGAAACAAAACGCCCATTACCAAATATGAATTTTCAGATCTGGAGGCTTTTTCAGTGCCTGATACACAGTGATGTGAACAGTTGTTTTTTCCCCCGTATCAATTCTAGAGCAAGTCCTCATCCTTTTGAATTGCATGTAAAGTGTATTTTCTTTTGCAGCACAGAAAAAATAGCCTCTTTTCATGTCGACAATACAAACCAAACTCTTCCAGTCTTAGCTAAACTACTGTTTGAGGGCGGAACAAAACAGACATTGTTCGTGGGCAGCCCATGAAGACCATAGGCTGGGATTATGTAAAGTTGTTACATTGGTTTGTAACAGGAAAGCGAGATTGAAATTATTAACAACTCATTTCGGCATTTCAGAATCAATTCTTTCTAGGAGACAATAACTTACTTTTTGTGCACTTTGATCTTTAAAACTTTGCAGATCTTTTACATTCACAAGCTATATTATATAATACATGAAAGATAATTTTTAATTACTTTAATTAATATTTACACTCAAACAGAGTGCATTTAAAAATGGAGCCAATTTAAAAAGTGACTATATAATAAAAACAATTAGATTAAAACATTTACTGGCCCAACTCAAAAGAGCACAAACCAATGTCTGATTATCATGATCTCAAGATATGACCTATATTACTCATTCAATTCAAATCTGTGAAACTTTATCCATTTTAATCGTCCCTCGGGCAATATAGAAGGAAGAACGCAAGTTAGAATGCTTAGAAAAGAAATATTGAGAAAAACAAAAAAAACACAAAATCCAAGTATGAGCAATAAGTAATACTAATACCTTGTAATCGATACTAGCTAGAATATTTAATGGTGTATCCATACCAAATAGTTCAGGAATTATCTACTGAGGCAGAGCTCAAATTTAATGAGTTTATCAATATGAAAATGTGCACACTTTGAAATGGATTTTCTCTCCAGATTAAAACCGAAAGATCTTCTCCGGCTGTTTGATTTAATCTCCTGCCAGACAACAGCATCTGACCAAATGAAGTGGGGCTTAACTGCCTCGCCACTGCTGAGAGAATTTCCAAACCAAATGCTAGCTGTGAGAAAAAGACAAGACAAGCACAGATGGACGTTACAGGTCTGAGATGAGCCCACCTCATTGGTACAGTGCTAAAATCAGCAGCAAATGTTATTACAGACCACAGGTCAGTGCATAAGAGAGAGAAATCAGGTAAATGAAGATAACAGGTGTGCAATTAGCTCACTGCAGAGCATTGTGGGAAAAGAAGCAGAGGAGAGAGGATGTTGAATATCCTGAGTAGCTGCCACTTATTTTGACTTTAAGATGTAATATACACAGTTGTATTTCATGCATAATTGTTGACTTTAAGATCACTTGTTGGCATTGTGTTAATAATACTGGTAACACTTTTCACAAAAGGTTCCTTTTGTTCACATTGGTTAACTGTATTAGTTAACATGAACTAAAATGTAATAAATAAATCTTAAGCATTTCCTAATCTTTACTGTTGTTAATGAACTAATGTTAACAAAGATTAGTACATATTTTAATAAATGTATTGCTCATTCTTAGTTAATGCATTAACTAATGTTTACTAATGGGATCTTATTGCAAAGTGTTATCATAATATTTGTGGTTACTTTTTGGCTGTGTATTTTTTTCTTTTTTTAATAAAATATGGCCCATAATTAAATACTTAGATTAAATATTTATGAAAATGTATATCCTTTGGAAAATCAAATTACAGTGCATGAAACACTCTGGGATTATGGTTTACATTAACCTTGAAAAGTTCTTTTAATGCAATGGTAATTTTTCACTTCAGGTAATGGGAAAGTTAAAGGCTCAATCATCAGATACTCCTTGAAAATCTGTTGCCTTGGGATTGCTGCTGGGCAGCTCAACAATGATCATTTATTAAAAAGCTTCAAAAATTGTAAGGAGGAAATATATATATATTGTGTGTGTGTGTATATGTTTTTTTGCCAAGCTCTACAGATATTGTGGCTGTCAGGTGGAAGCTGTGTGTATGTATGTGTGTGTGTGTGTGTGTGTGTGTGTGTGTGTGTGTGCGTGTTTGCGTGTTTGTGTGTTTTCGAGGGGTGGGGGTGGTGTTGACTGTTAACAGTTGATGTAGGGTCCACTCTAATGAGAATGTAACCTGCTGTTGAAAAGGCCTCACATCCACACTCCATTAACTCTGCAACCCAATTACACATTACTCTGTGATAGGTCAGACCCCTACTGCCTCATTTACATAATAACTCAATGGATACTGGGATGGGAACATGCTCAGAGGGAAAGGTCTGACTGTTACACAAACATAAGCAAACAGCATTCATAAAGCTAAAGTGCCTTAATTTAAAAGTCTATACAATACTTCAGCATGTTTTAAATTACGCTATGGTATTAATACTGTATTGTAACATTGTAACAAACATTTAACTAACAAACACAAACTAAATAAACATTTGAAATATTTTTAAGCAATTAAGAAATGTGTTCTGCAAGAATATGCAATGGATACACATTTGTAATCTTACACACAAATTCTATTTCAAATAAATGCTGGTCCTTTGATCTTTCTATTCATCTAAGAATAATTCCACAAAAATATTAAGCGACTGTTTAACATCAACAATAAAAAGAAATGGTTTGGAGCTCCAAATGAACATATTATAATGATTTCTGAAGGATCATGTAAAACTGGAGCAACGATGCTGAAAATTATTTTAAAATAGGTATTAAAACAGAAGACATTTATTTTAAACTGTAATAAAATTTCAATTCCTATTTTATTACTGTTTTTACTGTATTTTTTGATAAAAAAAAAAAATGCAGTCTGGGTGAGTATAAGAGACTTCTTTCAAATAAAATAAAACATCTTCCCCCAAAACTTTGAACGGTAGTTTTATTCGTCAGTTTGGAAAGAGATTCCTTTATTTGAATTTTGCTTGTTACATTCGTAAATGTGAATTACTTCCAGACATGTCTATTTATCTCTCAATTTGAAAATAAATCTGATAAAAGTTAATTTATTAAACTTTTTAATTTGAAATGAATAAATTGATAATTGAATCCTTTGTTTTATTTTTAAGTGGAACTCTTCATTGTCCATTTTGTGACAGACAGAAATAGTCATAATTTTATGATAATTTTCCTCTCCATTAAAGCTCTGTAATCTCATTAGCATTCAGATTCTAAAATGAGATGTAATTTAAAAGGTAATTTATTTAATTTTATTGCACAAACCTTTGGATTTCTTAGTTGGGACAAGTGATATTCAACACTGTTTTTGATCTGCCTGCATTGAAATCATGTATGCGAACATGACGATGACATTACTGTTTTTTCCAGAGTTGATGTATAGATAAATGAACTAAATAAATAACTTATGATTTTTACAATGGAATGAATCAATACTGAACTTACTTAAGCTGGACAATAACACCATTTCCTTCTACAGCTGTTGTACAGCCAAAATTTTGTTTTGCATTTTAAAAAGTGCTTTATAAATAAAGGTGGCTTGACTTTTTTATAATTTTTATAACGAATGAACAGCTACTGATTTCATTTGTTTTACTTTTAAGTGGAATTTGTAGTCATCCATTTTGTGATAGACAGTCATTATTTTCCCCCTTCTTTGAAGCTCTGTAATCTCATTAACATTCAGATTCATAAATGACACATCAATGTGCCATTTCTGGTTTCACACCACTGACTGCTAAACATCTTTCTTTTTTTTTTTTTTTTTTTTTACACGTTGTAACTTAACGTGTCATGGCGGTTCAAATATATAGAATGAAGAAAAGAGCTGTGGTGAAGAGGATGCAGTGAAGATTTTCAGTGAACGATGATTTAATTCCCTTTCTATTTTTTTTTTTGTCCTTCTCGGAGTTCGTTTTGTCCATGGAATAAAAAATAAAATAGGTAATTGCAACTTTTTATCTCACAATTCTCACTTTTTTCCCCTTGAAATTGGAGTTTATAGCTGGCAATTACTTTGTAGCTGCTTTCCACCTGCCTCACACACTAGAGTTCATTTTCCCCCTTGGTGTGGTTTGTTTGGGCACGTGTGAATGCAGGAATCACACTCAGGTGTGCGCCAAATGCAAATCAAACAAGCGTACCGAGACCTCCTTGAAGATTTGGTTTGAATTTGCTGAAGTATTAAATGTAGTGTATAATTGAACATCAAGAATGGTAGCTACATTCGAATAGTGTTTGCGTGTGCCACGAAAGTTACAAATAAAGCCACAATAAGCTCATTGCGCCAACCTGTCAATCGTTTTGATGGATGATGCTGAGAAAACTGACCAATAAGAGGACAGTTGTACTCACATGTGACTTGCATAAACATATTTTGGTACGCTTAGAAATGGTACCGTGTGACGGCGAAATGAACCAAGAAAATGCAACACTGTAACAAATTTAGTCCCTGTTTCGGAACAACACAAACGATCCATAGATGTGAAAACGTCATGTAACTTGCAATTGCAAGTTTATATCTCACAAATCTGAGGAAAAAAAAAATCCGAATTCCAAGTCATAAACTCAGAATTGTGAGATATAAACTGATTTATGAGATTTTTTTTCACAATTTTATATCACAATTCTGACTCATAATTGCGAGTTTATATTTCATAATTCGTATTTTTTTTTAAAATCAGAATTGCAAGTTTTTTTTAAATTCTGGGACAGAAACAAGCCTCCACATGAAGCTTCCACCAGCCATGGTCACTTTGAAATGTGATAGTAAGAAGAAGAAGATGATATGGGAAGATTCCAAATTTCTCCTTTTGTTTCACACAAAAAAAAAAAATAAATAAAAAAAAAAAATCAACAAATAAATAAATACACACAAAACTGAATGGAATCAGAACTGAACTGGGAATCAATAAATAATGACAGAAGTTATTTTTTGAGTGAACTATGCCTTTAAATTACTAATTCAGAACAGGATTGTCCAGGATGGGTAAAATTCTACTGCTATTTCTTTTTAAAATACTTTGATGCATTTCTGCAACATGATCAGTTTCTCCAAAATAATGTTTTCTGATTTCCATAAAGCTCATAATTTTCTGGTAATATAATTGCTTCCCAAAGTCAGAGCAGAAAACCCAAGGCAATAAACGAATCAAGCAAACAGACAGTGAGGAAACCAGAAGGTTTAGAAGCACACTTACCTCTATGACTTGAAAGATAGCAGGCAGGAGACGGCTCTCTCTAACAAGCCTGTTGGGGAAAAAAACATAAACACACACACATAAATGTTAACACATTTAGCTTGTGACACACATTTACTTCATGGCACTAGGCCCACGTTCCATCTTCATTAGTGTGACACTTGTGCGTGCATTTGGGTTTTGGCACTGAACGGGACCACTGAGGTGTGAACACTCTGCCGTGCCAAGATCAGTCAGCTGGGAAAATGACCTTTGACTAATCCAGTCACAAGTGAAAAAGAGAGAGAAAGTATGCCGCTGAAAGGATGAAAGAGTGATGGAGGGAGAAAGTCAGATGGAAACACAATATATTGAGAGTGAGAAACAGAGGGGACGTATATCAAAACCTATTGAGCTTCCTACCTAGAGAGCATTTTTGAGAATCAAAGAATATGATTATTATGCTCAAATATGCTGTCAAGAGGGAAGCACCACTAAATTTAAATCTGCTGATTTTAATGTTTAAACGATGTCTACGATGCCCAAAAACGCTGTGTATACACTTAAAAATACCCAGTTCAGACTACATGATTTTAGTCCGATTTTGCCACAATCTGCTTGATGTAGCGTGTCATGGGGATTCATAATCGACAATCGGTCCTGGGACGCAAGATTCAGTCTTTTCAGCTCATGTATTGTGTCATAGTCGACGACAACCGATGCCACATCTGTGATGTTTCACGACATCACAACAGAAAGACTAGCATGCTTAATTTTTATTCAGTCGTCCAAGACGAGTTCAGTCACATGTGACAGAAGAACATTCCTACATGCTTTCAAACATGCAGAAACTCAAGAGACAATGGTACCGTTCCTGCTAGGTGGAATTTTACAATGGATTGAAAAAAGGTTACCTCAAAAAAACATGTTGCCTCAGTTCTCCTCGGAGGAAATCCAAATATCCGTGCAATTCAGATATATGTCCACTTCTGCACTTTTCTGATGACAAAAAAAGAGCAAAACACACTGCTAGCCATTGATAGTTTACGCTCACGGCACCTTCTGTCAGTCAGTACTCCCGCCTTCTCGATGGCGGCACGCACGTTGTAAAAGACGGCAAGGGATGAATGGTTGGGTAGCAACGTGTAGTCTGACATGTTTCTTGTTCACGACACAACAAAATTTTCGGAGTCAAAATCGTATAATCTGAAGGTGGCTATCGTAACTGACGAAAAAACCATGTATCTGAACCCGGCATTAAATTACGGTACAGAAATTTCAGCGCTGGTTGCAAGAAAATCGCCGTAAAAAAAAAAAGTGACAATGTTTCAGGTATTATGGGATCACATATAATGTCTGTATATTTGAACTCAACTGTTAATTCATTAAGTAATATAATGTAGAAATAAGTTACATGACTATCAAAAACATCTTTTTACTTTAAAATGTACTGCCAATCACCACAGTGGTAAATTTGTAATTTGCTGGTAAAATAGAAAGCTACATAATGTTCGTTGTAAGTAGACTGGTCATAAAACAGGGTCAATGTTCATACATAGACGGTGTACAGGTTCAAACACAAAAAAGACAAAATACCACCAGGGTAAGACATGAAACTAAAATACTGCTAACTAAATAACAACAAATGTAACACAAAACACTGGGATGTACATTACTGATAATAAAAAGAAGAAAAAAAAAATTCATATAAAATATAATGTGCCAAGCAAGGAGTGGACTACTGTTTTTCACCATAAATCATATGGTAATTAACAGTTTTGCTTGTAAAAAACTATAAATCCGATAGTATTTTTCAGCATGATTAAACAATGCAATGTTAAATCATTTAAAGTTTTTCACCATATATATGGTAAGGTAACTTAGAATTAAAGGTCTTCCAGTGCTTCCAAGTTCTATGTCAGAACACCGGCTCAGTATTGGCCGAAGCTGTTCACGTGAGTAGCCCAATGCATGTTAGTGATGTTGATGCAGTTGCCGGCCAATAATGAGTTGGTGTTCTGATGTAGAACCTGGAAGCGCTGCACTGTCTATACAATGTAAACAGTGTAGGAGCCTGACAGGGAAGAGATGAATTTGTTGAATAAAGTATTTATTTTTGGTTTGTTATTGTGCACTGTGGTCATGTGGACTATTGTAAAAATGTCTTTTCTACCTTTCTGAGCCTTGAAACCGGTAATTAAATTGCTATCTATGGAGGTGTCAGAGAGCTCTTGGATTTTGTTAAAAATATCTTAATTTTTTTCCAAAGATGAACAAGGCTCTGGTTTGGAACAACATGAGGGTGAGTAATTAATGACATATTTTTGGGTGAACCAGGTTTTTACTGTACATTTTTGGAAAAATTACAAATACTTTTATGGTGTAGGCAGCTCACTAAGTTTAAACCTTTTGAATTAAACATTCAAACGTGACTATGGCAGCAAAATAATGGTGTGAATCATTTGAACTAAATGATTGAATCCGCCCATTGTCCAAAAAGATTGTTTAGGTAGAAATTTCACTACAATTGAATCAAATGCACAGACTATTATGCTAAAAAAATGATTCTAATATATAAACGCGTCTATGATGCAAACAAAATGTTGAATATGTAGGTAGCTTAGTTTTTGAAATGAACATTCAAATGTGACTATGACTGCTGTAGCATCTTAACTGAATCAGTGATGATTGATTCATCTTTAGATTTTAGGAAAGCTTTTAGCCTCTTGAACTGTATAGTTAAATCACAGCTAGCTCCAGCTAGTCTGACTTTTACAGGACAGTTGGCACTTTTGTTGCAATATGTTGATGCTAAACAGCTCTACCTCAAACCTCTCGCTCACTTCACAAAGACCTTAACTCACATGCACATAGAGACTTTCTCTGCATTTAACCTAAAAATATGACTATTACTTAGTTACGACTGTTAGTTTACATTTAGTCATTTAGCAGACGCTTTTATCAAAAGCGACTTACAAGGGGAGCAATTAGGGGTTATGTGGCTTGCTCAAGGGCACCTTAGTCATGGTATCGAAGGTGGAGCGAGTGCTGTTCATTCACAATCCCCACCCTCAACTCCTGCCGGCGTGGGAATCGAGCCAGCAACCTTCCGGTTACAAGCCCGACTCCCTCAACATTAGGCCACGACTACTACTTTTACTCTAAATGTTTATATTCAAGTGTAAGAATGTATCTCTGCTTTAATGTCTTCCACACATATACTTCTTGGATTCAAAATGTTCCTTTCCGAATGTCTTCACTAACTATAGTGGTTATGTTATTATAAAATGCGTTATTCTATTATTATAATTGATTGGAGTACAAACTACCATTCTGTCACCGTCATAAAACATGCAAATTAGGCCATAAGAAGAAGCAAAAGAAACTTCTCCCGCTCAAAATCCACACCTCGGCATTGGCCGGTTCATCCAAGGAGGTGTTTTGGCTTACTTGTCCTTAAAAGACAACAACATGTCTGGTCGATTGTCTCTTGCCTTCTCAAGTACGTCTCTCGTCTTCCGGTGATCGCGCTCCCATCGTATGCATCACCTCTTTGAGATGATCATGCTCAGTCATCCTTATCCTTGGACGAGATGTACACTCATTTTCCGGCAAATTTTACTTTCAAGTTAACTCCTTTTAAAATACCCGCTGAAGACTTGACCTCGGGAAGAGACCAATAGATGCTCCAGCTCGAACACACTGAAATTCTGTGGAACTGCATTCACCACAGCACCCAAAATCACCAATGCAAGTATAGAATCATTCTTTCAATTTTCAACCTTACATTCTCTGATGTGATTTTGTTGCTGGTTCTCAAAGGTTGAACTGTTTGCAATTTTGCCATTCTTTGATCACCCTCTTTTTCTTTCTTTACTTTCGTTATCCCATATTGTATTCTTTGCTTAGATTTAGTTGTATGTGTTTGTATATTCATGCATTAAATCAATTGTATTCACGCTTGATTGTCTCAGTTGATCCTCATGAATGAACCAAGTCACTTTAAAGTTTCTGATTTTGCTAGCTATATGCTTTTGTAAGTACTAGGATAGAAGAATTCTTCTTGGCCAGAAGAAAACTCCTTTTTAAGAGTTGATTAAAAAAAATATATATATTCTGATAGTTTTGCCAAACAAAACAGACCAGTCTTTCTAAAATTAATTCTAAAACTAGAACCAGACCTATTTTAGACCTATATATTCATAATTAATTGTAATCTGTTGCAATTATTTATATTCATAATTGATCATAAGTCATATACATATAAACATATACACACACATATACATGCCTGATGTGTCTATGATGTCTAAAAAGGCTGTCAAGGAAGGCTTGAACTATAAACTATGATTCTCAAAAATACTATGCATTCAAATTATTTAAATTGATTGTTCAAACATGACTATAATAGTCAAAAATGCTGTCTTAGTAGTCAACTCATTTAAATCAAATGTTTGAACATGTATGGTTGCTAAAATGCCGTCTAGATATGGTGCTCATTTAGTTTGAGTCAAATATTCAAATATGCTTATTTGATGTCTAAAATTGCTGACTAGGTAGGTAGTTCACAAGGTTTAAATCATTTAAATAGAATGTACAAACGTGTCTATATGATGCGTAAAATTGCTGACATGGTAGGCTGCTCACTAGGTTCGTATGTAATTATGATGTCCAAAACTGCTGACTACGTTGGCTACTCACTTGATTCATATCATTTGATTTGAACATTCAAATACATCTTGGTAGACAGTCCACTTGGTCTGAATGGATAGTTCAAACACACCTATGACGCTCAAATGTTGTCTAGGTAGACAGCTGATGAGGTTTTGAAACACAGCCAGATAATGCTCCAGACGGCCAGCCTCAGAGGAGTAATGAAGGCCTTTATTAAAATTGACACTCCATGTTCTCTTATTGATTAAGGTCTTTGATTCACAGCCAATTATCATATGCAAAAGGTGCATAGAGCAGAACGCTACAATAATCAGAGAAAAAGGACAGACAGATAAAATGAAATTAGTTGAAGGGTCACATTTGGAATAACCACGGTGCCTTTCCCATTCAGCACAGTGATATATGACATAGCTATAGTTATTTGGTCATCCACCCCTGAGTGTGTCCTCTATGGAGGATATGTGCTTTTTTATTGAGAAAGGGAGAGAGCTGCCCGGTGTACCTGAGATAAGGTGAATGCAGAGGTCTATGAGTAAATATGAGTAAATCTCCCCCTAACTTGATGAATTCTTGCAATATGAACCAAAGCCACAGGTAGAAAAATATCCTCTTTGTGCCCGAAAGTCTGCTAGAAGTCAGCACAGCTCAAAACCTGGGATTTAAGGATTTTTAGGGTCAAAACAGGTTTTACTGTGCTAAAATGATCGTGTAAAAAAAAAAAAAAAAATCAACAAAACCAGACAAAGGGCCAGCAACAGCAATGCCATTTTGTTAGACAGATCAGAGTAATATTAGTTTGTCAAACACCCCATGAAATTAGTCTTGTAGTTTTCTAATCAATCTCTGTTAGTGTTGAGACCATCTACACCATCGTTTACAAGTCTTGGGTCAGGGTTATGCTCACCAAAGCTCTATTTATTTGTTAAAAAATACTTGTTAAATATTATTATTACAATCTAAATAAACTGTCTTAATATATCTTAAAATGTAACTAATTCCTTTAATGGAAAAGCTGAATTTTCAGCAGCCATCTTCAGGGTCAAATAGACCTGAATAAATAGACCACCTGCTCTCCCAGACATAGCCACGGAGGCAGTCATAGAGCAGCCTGTCTACCCTGATGCATGAAGGTTGTCCTTGAACTGGTTGTCTGCCCTGACTTGACCACGAAGGTCACCTATGAACTTCTTCCCAGCCTTTTAATGGCCCCTGAGGCCAAACCTTCTGTGCCTTCTGTTACAGTTTTCCCTTGTTCGGCTGTGGTGGTCTTCCGCTCCACCATGGGGATCTTCAGCACTGTCTGTTCGGCTTTGGTGGTCCTCTGCTACGCTGTGGAGGTCTTTAGGCCTGTCTACTCCAAAGTGGCGGACCACAGCCCTGGCCACCTGTTCTGCCTGCTCCACCCTGGCCAACTGCTCTGTCTTTGTACCTTGGTCCTCTTCCCCTGTTCTGCCTCTGCACCACCACCCACTTGGATGTTTTGGGGTGTTTCTTCCTGTGAGCATCTGGAAGCCGCTCTTAAGGTGGTGGGGCTCTGTTATATTTCCTGTCTTTTGTGCCATGTTTGTAGTCCTTTGTAGTTTTCCCGGATGATTAGTCTCTCCAGGTGTGTCTTGTTTTCTCGTTATCTTGTTTAGCTAGTTTGCCCCTGTGTATATATAGACCTTGTGTTTCTCTTGTGCTTGGTCAATCAATGTTTGGAGTTCCTTGTGTTTTCCATGTTTTGGACTTGTTTCAGTTTGTTTATTAAACGTAATCAACTGCACTTAGATCCTCGCCTTTGCTTGCTCACTCCCAACGTTACCCAGTTCAGGGTTGTGAAATAATGGTTATTGGCTGCTGTCAAGCCCTGATATATTTTGTTTTAAATTCCGGTGGTAGCAGGAAATAGAAAATATAAAATCAAGGGAAAGTTAAACATTTCACATTTTGTGTGTACTTTAAAAAAATCTGTGGAAACATTTTGGCCTTTTTGGTATTCTTGCTGATATAGTATACAGTAAATACAGAAAAGCTCAACTAGAACTAGCATCATCGACATGAGCACTAACTTGATGTGCCTAACAATGTGCATAAACCACTAGGCCACGGCTCAGACACAGTTAATGTTACCAAAGAAACTATTCAACACACCAGGAACAGATTACCTGTAGTAAACATCAATTCATTCCCATTATAGCGCAGTCGCTCACGGTTCACAGAGTGCATTGACATAACAGTGACGCACATTGAGCAATCGGTACACTCAAGTGTGTACGGACGTGCCCTTTCTCCATTATGTTTATTCAGAACAGTCAATGATCTCTCATCTGTCTGTGCTCTCCTTCCCAACAAACATCATTACCCCAACAATTACCAACAAAACACAAAAGCCAATACAAAACACACACACTCTGGATACAATGAAGTAAGCAAGCATAATGAATATGACCATTTTATCATGACACACCAGAGAAAGGGAGAGGGATTGTGGCCTTTTCTCACCGAAGGCGTATTCATGCCCGGTATGCGCTCCATTAGGCCTTTAATAGGCAAGCAGCCCAGTGACTATAGGATCACTCATCCATCTTTCTGAATGACAGGCGTTTGCGGAGGTAAATGGGGTCAACTGGGTGTGTGAAAAAATACTGAGCTTTTCACTTACACAGCTTTCAGACCAACCAGGTTATTGGCCCACTTACACAGTTCTCAGGCAATGTAGCAGGTGTCCAGAGGCACAGTTTTTCACTGCAAAACCCATACCTTAATAAAGCGATCATGGCCCACATAGTGATGGACTGTGTGTCAGGTTACTGGTGAATGTCATAAAATCTGTCAAGAACATGTTTGGCTCATCTGTCACCCCAAAATCTGATGGAATGAGAAGTTATATTTTGCTTAAAGAAAAAAAAAACAAAAAACAAAAAAACTTTATGGGCACTGTGACAATTAAACATTTCCATATGTATATTCCAATGTTTTATAAAATAAACTCTTAAAACACACTTTTTTACACTAGTTTATATAATTTGCTTACTAACAATGTCCACCAGTGGACTAGCTTGTATTACCAGGAAAAATCTGTCAGTTTTATCTTTAATCGTCTGAAAGTAATGAAAAACACACCAAAATGGCATTTGAACATCTCAAAGCAAGGCTACGTTATCTTAATGGGCAACATGGGCTGCAGCCCAGAGCCCCGAACACTAGAGGACCCCAAGATAATTCTCTTTTGCATTTTAAAACGCATCGTTGTCGCACACCCGAATCAGTCAGGCATAGCGCACACGCGCGCAGGCAGACAACCAGGACATCGTCACTTCAACAGTGGCGCAGCATTTCGTGAAAAAAAAATAGAATTTGAAAGCTGAAAGTTTGTTAATTGCTTGCTAAAATTAACTAACACATTAAAGATGACAGTTAAGTACAAATCTTACAAATAATGTGAAGTTCAGGCAGTAAAAAAGAGCAAAGATTAAAAGATATTGAGAATAAGATCCATATCAGTATCAATTAAAAATGAGAATTGTTAACGATTAGTTTGCATCCATACAGCTAACATGTTTATCTGTATTAGTTTATCCACGTTGTAAACTATAGATGCTGCCATCCTGCACTCTTACAGTATTACTTGGATGTACATTGATGAGTCTCCGTCATTTTGTCTCTCATGCCGGCACAGCCATCGGTGTTGTTGCTCGATAGAGATGAGGGCTTTAAAAAAGACTGATATTTTTCGGTTTGACATGCTTTTCCCTTTATACCTTTACCTAGACAGTAAACAAGCAGACTGTTTGGCGTAGAGGAAATGACGGCACAATTTTTTAAACTTCAATCAAATAAATAAATAAAATAGTTAATTACTTTTCACCATATTATTTAGTTTACCATAGTTCTACACATAAGATAATTCATATTTTCATGGTGTATTTTTGTAGATTAAGATTAAAAGTCTAAGATTAACTGTCTGGGTTCATTACATATATATATATATATATATATATATATATATATATATATATATATATATATATATATATATATATATATATATATATGTAATGAACCCAGACAGTATATATATAAATATATATATATATATATATATAAAGCGCTTAACACAGGACTCAATTCTTTATGCAAAATAAAATTTGACATGGGTGGGAGGGGGGAGATTAATCCTTATAGTGTTCTGGTCTGTAGCAGAGCATGTGAGTGGAGCAAAGCAGGGAGACGTGATATACACTCTGGAACAGGTAGCACCTTTTGGAAGATTCCGCTCCCTCAATCCACTCAGGGCCACACGCTCAATGCAAAATGCACTTTTTCATATGCTGGTTAGTGAACATCCCAATGCCACTTATGATGCTGAGAGCTGCGATTAGATGAATGTATAAATAAGTGCTGCACGAAATAAACAATAGAAATGACAGCAATGAAAAAAAAAAACAGCAGTGAAGAAAGCATCTGATCACAGTTATACAGTACAGAAAGTATTCAGACCCCCTTAAATTTTTCATTCTTTGTTTTATTGCAGCCATTTGCATTTTTTCCTCATTACTGTACACACAGCATCCCATATTGACAGAAAAACACAGAATTCTTGACATTTTTGCAGATTTATTAAAAAAGAAAAACTGAAATATCACATGGTTCTAAGTATTCAGACCCTTTGCTCTGACACTCATATATTTAACTCAGGTGCTGTCCATTTCTTCTGATCATCCTTGAGATGATTCTACACCTTCATTTGAGCCCAGCTGTGTTTGATTATACTGATTGGACTTGATTAGGAAAGCCACACACCTGTCTATATAAGACCTTACAGGTCACAGTGCATGTCAGAGTAAATGAGAATAATGAGGTCAAAGGAACTGCCTGAAGAGCTCAGAGACAGAATTGTGGGAAGGCACAGATCTGGCCAAGGTTACAAAAAAAAAAAAAAAAAAGTTGCTGCACTTAAGGTTCCTAAGAGCACAGTGGCCTCCATAATCCTTAAATGGAAGATGTTTGGGACGACCAGAACCCTTCCTAGAGCTGGCCGTCCGGCCAAACTGAGCTATCGGGGGAGAAGAGCCTTGGTGAGAGAGATAAAGAAGAACCCAAAGATCACTGTGGCTGAGCTCCAGAGATGCAGTCGGGAGATGGGAGAAAGTTGTAGAAAGTCAAATATCACTGCATCCCTCCACCAGTCTGGGTTTTATGTAGTGGCCCGACGGAAGCCTCTCTTCAGTGCAAGACACATGAAAGCCTGCATGGAGTTTGCTAAAAAACACCTGAAAGACTTCAAGATGGTGAGAAATAAGATTCTCTGGTCTGATGAGATCAAGATAGAACTTTTTGGCCTTAATTCTAAGCGTTATGTGTGGAGAAAACCAGGCACTGCTCATCACCTGTCCAATACAGTCCCAACAGTGAAGCATGGTGGTGGCAGCATCATGCTGTGGGGTGTTTTTCAGCTGCAGGGACAGGACGACTGGTTGCAATCGAGGGAAAGATGAATGCAGCCAAGTACAGGGATATCCTGGACGAAAGCCTTCTCCAGAGTGCTCAGCACCTCAGACCGGGCCAAAGGTTTACCTTCCAACAAAACAATGACCCTAAGCACAAAGCTAAAATAACGAAGGAGTGGCTTCACAACAACTCTGCGACTATTCTTGAATAGCCCAGCCAGAGCCCTGACTTAAACCAAAATGAGCATCTCTGGAGAGACCTAAATGTCTGTCCACCATCGTTTACCATATAACCTGACAGAACTGGAGAGGATCTGCAAGGAGGAATGGCAGAGGATCCCCAAATCCAGGTGTGAAAAACTTGTTGCATCTTTCCCAAAAAGACTCATGGCTGTATTAGCTCAAAAGGGTGCTTCTACTAAATACTGAGCAAAGGGTCTAAATACTTAGGATCATGTGATATTTCAGTTTTTCTTTTTTTTAATAAATCTGCAAAAATGTCAAGAATTCTGTGTTTTTCTGTCAATATGGGGTGCTGTGTGTACATTAATGAAGAAAAAAAAATGAACTTAAATGATTTCACCAAATGGCTGCAATATAACAAAGAGTGAAAAAATTAAGGTTGTCTGAATACTTTCCGTACCCACTGTAAGTTGAACGTGTGAACACAATGGCCGTAATGAGTGTAAGCGCTACATGAGTGGAATATGAGCATGGGCCGTGAGTGTTTTAGTGGAGCACACTGGAATAGAGCGGAATATATCGCTCACATGCTGTGGTCTGTGGAGAGTTAGCCAGCCAAGCTGGTCTGTCAATTCAGGACAGATATCATCCACACTAAAAATGAAGCTGATGTAATTGGTGATGTTGACAAATTTGTCACAAAATCAACATCCTATCAGCAGAGATAAGGTTCAGTCCAGCCATTACAGGCATCTCAAATCTCAATCCTACATCTTGTCTTTTCCTTGTCTCAAAAACGAGGCTGCTAGGTCTTAACTCACAAAACAATGAATGCCTCAACTTTTCGCTTGCATCTAAGAGTGATTTTAACGGTGTTAAGGAGCATTTTCACGGAAACAGGAAGTGTTGAGATTGGCATTTACACAGGTAAATGTCAGCCAAAGACACTAAAGCATCTAATAAGAAAACGTATGCACAGAATCTTTACGCTTGCAGGCAACCTTTGCATCAGATCTCCAATCATTCAGAGCGGAGAGCTGCTGCTTATTCGGTCCTCACTCCCCCTCACTCTCACGGAATGACAGCCGACATTTACTGGCACCATCGGCCCTCTGGGGCCGAGACAGTATCAGAGCCATCGTATAGGGTGTGATTTCTCTCTGGTAGACCTCTGAGATTTCTGTTGTTCTAGTGTACTAACAAATAGATCCATTACATAGATTCCAGACACAGCAACCAACCATCCGTCCATCACAGTCTCATCCGTTCAGTGGATGTACAATGTTGTCAGGGGCCAGCGTTTGTAGCCAGAGCAACTGCTATGCCCACACATCCTTTCAGTCTTGAGCTGCCCACAAACAGTGCTGAGAGAATAATAGACAGTCACACATACAAACAAATCGTGACACTTCCACATGCCTGGGCACCATGGACACAGACAGCTCCCACACACCGCACGTCCTGTCCAATATCCAGCTAGCAGAGGGTGTCACCCTTCACAGCAGCAGAAAAGACACCTCCTCTGGTGTAGAAAGACATCACCTCACCTACACTAGTATATACATTATAATGATAACAGCAAAAATAATAAAATTGCAACCATTTGACGTGTATTTAATCAATAGTAACTATTAACGGCATTTGATGTATCTGTTGCATGATATTGGCACCTTCACAAAACTATTATAAAATTAAGTACACACAGTTTATTAGAATTATTCTATACCAATGTAATTAAACTGGTAATTACATTGTAATATGACTGATTAATGTAAATGGTTACACTTAATTTTAAGATGTCTTTGTTACACTGTAATTACACATTTAAGTACAGAGTAATATTAAGTAACTACATGTATTTTCTATAGGGTTGGTTGGTTTAAGGTTAGTTGCACGTAATTGACCATTCGCAAAACCCGCCCCCTGCTGCTATACCCGACAACCCATGTTCTCTCACTCCAAACATCATGTTCTCCTGCAGTGAAAAATACATCGCGGAGCAAAGAGGACACTGACAACGTATGAAACAGTTTCATATTTAAAATATTGTAATTTTTTAAAGCAGTTTAAACACTAAATGCCGTATAGTGGCTCCTTAATGTGTCGTGACAGATCCTTCAAGCGGCTCGTGAACCGATCATCTCTTCATACTAGTTCATTTATAGCATCAAATAAACATGTATAGACATCAGAAGGAATGTTGTTTCAACCGCGGAAAGATGCGAGTACACACAATATTTCAAGGTAACCAACGTTAATCTACTATAGGCTACTCCCTAACGGCTTTGTCAGATAAAATGGCGGATTCAGCGTTATCATTGGTTAGATTACGAAGGGTCAATTTATGCGTAATTTATAGTTATTTATAGAGTTACTACATGTAACATATGTAGCAATGACACTATAAATAAAGTGTTACCATGTAAATTGTGACAATTTAAAAAAAATAACTTGGGAAAAAAAAAAATAAGTGCACAGCTATAAAAGCATCTTGGAAAATTTAAGTCAATTGGCCATAAATCTTTTCACATACAGGAATCTCACAAATCTTAACCAATTAATTGCCATTACTTTTCCAATTATTTTAAACATTTTATATAAATGTATAAATACATTCACTTGGAACCCATCAAGAGAAGGTCTGCATTCAGCACCATTTAATTTCAACATTCACTTTCAAACCAAGCATTCTGTTGGTGGCTGTGCTGAATTTGCATGCGTGAGTGAGTGAGTAAGTAAATAAATAAATAAAATAAAGCAAAACATAAAAATTAACCCAATGCGAAATCTGCCTAATATGTAATTCCCGATTGCATACATTCTTATAGAAATGACTGGATTTTGCTCATGAAATGTCACTGAGCAAGTGTGTGGCTGCACCTTGAGTAGAAAAAAAAAAAAAAAAATTCCATGACTTTGCAGTCTTGGGGAGATACATTTGAAATGTTCTTGCTATTTTCATAATTCAATGACTGTGTGATGCCTACAAATCATTTCCATTCACATTAAACTTTTTGAATAGGTAGAAAGTGTGGCCTGCCAGGTAATGCACGTACTCTACACGCGGTTGTGACCTGAGTTATGACCAGAGTATGGCTTGAGTCATTCCTCTTACTCTTCCCTGTTGTTTATTGTCATCCCTCCACTATCGATGAAATAAAGCCTCTTTCGTTCAAAGTAAAATGAACCCTTACTGAACACCACCCATTTTGGCAAGAGGAGCACAAATGACAAAACCAAAAATAAAAAGGCTGCTGCTCATAAGTCATTCTGAATAGTCACATTTATTTAGAAAGCCAACACTTCACAGTTTATGGTTCAAGACTCAGAATTGCTCAGAGTTAAAGTGAAGCCACACGTATGCTCATGCTTCATGGATGATCTCCAAAACTAGATTAAAGAAACATTTCCAGAGACCATGTCATGTGATTTGTTTAGAAAAGTCTGATAAGATGCTACTAAAGTATTTTATTGCCCTGTAAACACCTGATTGAAGTCTATTGTCAAATGTCTACCTGCTCCACTCATGTTCTATTGTTCTCACTCGACAAACCTTTTAGACCTCTTCCGCGAAGACTTAATCTTCATTACTCTTTTATCATTATTCTTTTGTTGTATTCAGCCATAATTAGCCTTTATTCTGACATTAAATTGCTTGACCATCAAAACCACTTTGATCCCCCTATACATTAATCCACATATTATCTGAAGTCTTTCCAGAAGCAAACAAAAGCATCTTCTTGGGACCTTATGAGCATTCTTTTAACAAATTAGATTATGAAATAGAATAGCTCCTGGCAAAACAGGTGCATTAGAGCTACAATTAGCATCAACAACATAGCACAGTTTAAATAAATAAATAAAACAGATTCTGTGAAGCTTCAGTAGTATGATCAATTTGTCACAGCCAATCACACACTCCCCCGCTCTTTGCGAGGACTAAATAGTAAATTTAGTTTTAGTCAATCAGACCATCAGTGAGTCACATTTCCTCCTTTAGCTGAGACAGAGCCTATTGAGAGTTTTAACTAAACATACTGGTTAGAAACTAGTTCATTACCCCCTGTCTGAGCAATAGCTAATGTACTCTAGATATAAATTCTTAATACTGATAAAATTAACACTTTAGAGAAGCCGTTCAGCACCACTCTCTTAAGAGCACATATATTTTCTTCAGTCTCCATAAAGCCAAGAGTGGCCAAAGGTTCTCGATAATTGGAAAGTTTGAACTACTATCACAACCGATAATAAAAGAACACCAATGCTCCCACAGAACCAGCTAATGTCCCTCATTTGCAATCTCATTTCGCCTGGAACCTATCAAGAGAAGGTCTGCGTTTTTTAGGACTTTATCAAGCGCTGGCAAACGCAATTTAATTTCACTATTGTGAGTGGAAATAGCTCTTCGCAGGGGTGGGGGGGTGTGTTGGCTCTGCGAAAGACGAGCGTTTTCCGATTGGTGACATCAATTTGAATAGTTCAACTGTGTGGCTGCAGCTCTATCAGCACCAAGAAAGACAATGTGCAGGAGGCCAGCAGGAGCCATTAGAGAAACAGCGGGGGGATGAGGATGAGATAAGAAATGTACACACACACACACACTTACTCACCTGTGCACCCAGACACTCATAACAGCCCACAGAGAGAGGAGGTAAGAACAGAGAAAAAATTAAAAAGACAAAAGAGATGAAATTTTGTGAGGATTGTGTGTGTGTGTGTGGGTGAGTGTCAGCATTGTGCTACAAGTCCAAACAAAGCTAAGATCCACAAGAGTTGTGCTGACAGATTTAGAGCCTTCAAAACAATTTCAATTATTTTTTGCAGGCAACCTTTGCATCAGATCAATCATTCAGTTGCAAAAAATTCTCATTGTAGATTTATAAATTCTTTGTAAATTTATAGTATAAGTTTAAATATACAACTCATTTACAGCTTTTCCCCCCATTGTAACACAACGGTGAGTCTGTGGATGCAGTTAGAAACTATATATGGCATCTTAGAAGTTTATTACTTCTCAACATGACCTACTTTTAAGGATCAATAATCTAATGAGGTTGAGCTCAGCAACACACAAAAAAAAGAAATGCCTCAAGACAGCATTCTGCCTGGTATCTCGTACTATTGGGGAGTGTTTTTGTCCAAATCTTCTCCTGTAAATATTCTTAGTATACTGTTCTGTAAGAATACATTATTAGTTATTATTAATTAAAGGACAAGCTGTCATCTTGTGGTTAGAGAATTGGATTAACAGTAAACCAGGTCGTACACCACTGCTCACTAGAGAAAAGAAAAAAAAAATGTAACAGTACGATGGCTAATGTGCTACAGAGATGTGTGGGGAGGCTCATCTTGAGGGTTATACAAAAATGAAGGGGATTTGGTGTACCTGTGCAAACTGTCAAATTAAAGCCCTTCTAAAAGTGTGTTCACTAAATAGATAATAATAAATCCAAGAGAGTTTGTAGAATCAGCAGTGTTGTTGGTTACCTGCTGACGGGTGAGCTGTGCTCAGTGAGGGACACCAGCAGTTTAAGAGCGTACACCGGAACAGGATCTGGCTCCAGGAGCAGAGTCTCATACCTGCAGAGAGGATTTGCGTTAAACATTGTTCATGCATTCTCAAAAAATTTAACCAGAATTATTAGGAGATCGGGAATGAATTTACTGCGGTTTTCCACAAAATATTGTTTTATTATTTGCAGCATTTTCTTGTGTTGCTCTGTGCTGAAAACTCACTAATAATCATAATATATTTATGTATTTAGTATTAGTGCCAGTAAGAGTACACTGCCACTGTACATTTTAAAGGTTAAGTATGCAGTTTCTGCGGCACCAGTGATACTTAGTGATATTTTCAAACAACCTCGCAAACGGCCCTTTCGTGTGTCGCACTTCCACCACCACATACAAAGCTCTGACATTCTACAGAGTGTCTCACCCCATCCAACGCACTGTACCGAATAATCGACTTTAATGCTCTGCCATGATGCTTTAAAGGGCATATTGCAGGTTAGAGCCCCAGTGAGTCAATGTATAGATAACTAGATTTTCTTTAAAATATACTTACAAATACGCTGCTGTGGCTTCTGGAGTCGTTTTTGTGAGTAAATTTTACATCCACATCTGAAAAATGCCAAATTGGAAGTGACGTAACGGGAAGGAGTGAACAATAGGTAAACAATGAATCGCAATGACAGTTTGGACGCTGTTTATTCATATTCGTATGATGGACCACAGCCATACAATTATGTGGCACTGTACTCAGATCACAATATTGTACAGATTATTACTATGTATCAGACAACTGCAAAGCTAGTACTGGTCATGTAGGAGTATTGATACTTACCAAGAACAGAAGCTAATAAATCTCTGATGGCTCCGTGACCATCATGTCTCCCGCCGATGGCCGAACCACAGGCAGTATATTGTGTTATTGTATGCGTTTCATGTTATTCTTCATTTATTAATTTTTTTGTTTATTGCATGCCGATTCACTGAGATTATGAGGATGTATATGACATCATGAGTATGTAATTGAGTGAATTTGAATGTACACAGATGGGATGAATTAGAGTATTCGCATTACCATCACATAATTCAAAACTGTTTTGAAAAGTGTGAGACTGTACGCTTTTGTGATGTTCATAATTTGCATTCAACAATGTTGAAATTGATTCACGTAAAAACAACTGTGAAGAAGCATTGTGTGTTATAGTTTATTTACTTCGTATCATACTTTACAGGAGCATTACAAACTCCATAATATCGGCGGGATGATAATCCTCCGGTCCAAAGTGAAGGCTACACACTACTGCGTTTATCGAAGCCGATGTAGAAGTGAACCTCTGTCGTGCCTGGAAGATAGAACTGTCCTTTTTCTTGATACCTGTGTAATTGATAGGTTGGAGTTTGTGCAACCTCCACAAACACAATAATTTACCATGACGATGATAAATTGAGATAAAAAAACTACCGAAAACACTCTGATTTACGACCTACTGAATACCAATCTACCCAAGTCAACGCAGAGCCCGTTGCAAAAAACAACTCCCTCTCGTGACGTAAAATGAGCGATGTTGAAAAAAAAAAAAAAAGCGTTTTTTACAAACAGTCAAAGAAACGGTTAGTTTATCGACTACATTTGTGCCCTCGTGTCCTGTAAATCCTGCATTCACTTTTCATATGGCATTTTCGTACAAGGTTATATATTCAGTTCGAACTTTTTTTTAACCTGCAATATGCTCTTTAAGCCTGACGTCGACTAGTCACTGGTTGACAGGATAAGAAATCTTTGAAGTCCACCTTTTTGCTCCGTATCCAACAGTTAATGACAAATAAATGCATACTCCGAGAGCGCTCCACAAGATATGTTTGATTTTACCATCTGGACTCTAATTATTCATCGGGTGAATGCACGTTCTAAACAGTTTATTATAGAGGTAAGTTAGTTTCCGTTCTAAACTGCGCAGCTACATAAGCACACACACAGACAGTAGCGCGCAGATCACGTGCAGATAGATCGTGTGCATACAGAATACTGTCAACACTGTTCTGTGATTTATCAATAAAATAGCTTAGAAACTGAAAAGTTCTAGCATATTTCTTAGTAGCTATCTCTCAATCTCTCTCTCTCACTAATGCATTCATATAAATGTAATCTGTACTATGCTACTTTTTCTGTATCTGATTTAGAACGAGGAGAAAACTGTGAGAAATATAATGACCCAAAGACAAAAGAACTGATAAAAATAAACTTATGCAGGAGCAATAGGCTTGTGGGCAGAGCTGTGTCATATGCCACAGCTGTGCACAAGGCAATCCACGTTCCAGTCTTAGCTCGAGGTCGTTCACAAAACGGGGGCAGTGGAATAGGGAAACAACAGGGTCTTGAGACCTTTTTTCAAATGTTGAACTGATTTGAACTCGTCTACAATGGACAACTGTTACATTTGTCTTTCTGAATGACATAAACCCATTAAAGATAAAGATAGGGTAAAGGGTAAAGATAATGTACTTAACATAAATTTTTTTTACATACTTTACCTTTAAATTAGTTAATGTTTTGACAATTTAATAATTATATTGTTATCTATTGTTGCAATAGTGTTTCCCCATTTTTTTACAGGTTAAAATAGTTTTGTCAGTGATTACATTCATTCGAAATATTTAAAAAATGCATATCAGTAAAATAATACAATTATTTAAATCTACTTAAAAATAATCATTATGTATTTATGTAATTACTATTAGTGACATTAAGAGTATAATGTTGCTGATTAAGTATGCAAGTGTTAAATATTTTAAATTACTATTTCATATTTTGAAAATTAAACAACTGCATTACATTTTATTGTTGCAATATCATAATGATAATAATTATTCTAGGAGAATATTGTAATATCCAGTAAAATAATAATGGTTAGTTTCTTAGTTTCAACAAAATAGAGAGGATGGAGGAGTAAACTGAGAGAGCAGAATATAGGTAAGTGAGTGGTGAGTCTTACTGTGGCAGCAGGGCCTCAGAGATGAACGTTAGCAAGCGAGTGTTGGAGGAGATGCCTTCACCTTCCCACTCTCCCTCTCGTTCTCTCCCTCCATCTCTCTCTCTCTCCTCCACCTCGTCTTGGCTCAGCAGCAGCAGCAGCGTGATCTCTGACAGCACACGCAAACTCACAATACGCCATTCCACTGGGACACACACACACAGAGAGAGAGAGAGAGAGAGAGAGAGAGAGAGAGAGAGAGAGAGAGAGAGATAGAAAGGGTTAGATGCATACTTACTCACATGCATAATTATACATCAACATATTCATAGCTCATATTCAAAGGAAAAGAGATGCTTATATATGAGGTGGGGGAAAAACATTAAAAGGAAAGGAAAAAAAGCAACCATTTTTGGTCACTACATTTTTTTAAAGCTTTGTCCACTGTTATGTCCTAGTTATTGATATTTACTAAAACTAACTTTTTGTTGCATAAAGGTCACATTTTGTTATATAAACTGTCTTGTAATCTTATTATTTATTCTTGGCTGGTTTTCAAATGCTGTTTATGTATAGACTTATTTTTTCAACCCATGTCACAGACCTAGACAATCATTTAAAGAAAAAAAAAAAGATATGAGACACAAAAATGAGTTCTATACTTTTACAATTCATGATAATCTAATCAAAGAGTGAAACGATCACAAACCTTTCATTTGAATGTTTACTGTGTGAAAAATGATTTCAAGATTTCTAATTCCCACCATCAATGAAGAACATTCTTGAGGTGAAATATGAGCATACTTGACATGTGATATAGCAAGATAAAGGAGTCGGCCATTTTATTCCAATACTGTTCAAAATAGGGGTGTCACGATATACCGGTATTGACGATAACCGTGTAATTGGCGATAATTGTAAAATTTAAAATGAATAATTGATAATATGACACGTAAATAAGCCAGCGCCAGTACTTGGTTGACATGCCAACGTACAAGAGTTGGCTGTATTGCATCTTAACACTGCCATTTGCCATGAAGCAGAAGACGCAGGGTGCATAGCTACTACTGTCCTGCAAAATCATGTCATCCGATGAGACAGAGGTGAGTCTCTACCAACACTCCGAAACCTTTTTTTTTTTTTTTTTTTTTGGGATTTAGAGAAAATGACTCGTTAATTACCCGTCTGCAGGACTTGCCAATCAACACTGCAAAAGGGAGCAACAACCTATTCACCCACCTCCGCCTCTGTTATCCTGCAGATTTCGCCACTATACAAAGATTATAAGTTGCATTATTTTGCAAGATGCAACTTATTTTTCTAAGTTGCATCTGCCTGATCTGCTGCTATTCTCATAAATTGTATTTTGACGCCGTGCTGAGCTAAAAAAAAAAAAAACGATTAAGATTTTAGTCTAACCTAAATGAAATCACATAGCACGGTCTTAAAATGTTCCATAAATCTCAGAATTTTATCATTGATTGAATTAATTCTGACGATATAACAACGAGCTGCCAAATGTTTTCTTTTAAATGAGTCTACAAAGTTTGAAGGCCAAAGGCTTCATGAACTAGGTATTCCAATTTGGGTAAGCTATTTCTTGGATTTGGGCTCCAAATGGTTTGCAAGTTAACAGGTTAGGGTATCAGTTGTGTTGTTAAAGCTTATTTATAATACTGTTGAACATGACAGTATTTTCTCTCTCCTTGTTATTTCTTAGCAAAACACAAAATAAAGTAAAAAAGAATTCTATAGGATTCGAAGGATTCTATAGATATCGTGATACATTGTTACTGTGAATTATTTTGGCCACCATAACCGTGGTGTGAAATATCTGATGCGTAATTTCAGCTTCACAGACTTTTCTTACAGAAATTAATAATACAAATACAGAATTCTCTTAATATAAATGTATATCCACTTTTGGACATTGTTATTTGACAAATGAAATAAACTAGTGTGAGTGTAAAAATACATTCTACAAGAGTATATGTCCACAGGGTCCAAGAAACACCCATTTCCCATTTTCCCATACTTACTTTATTATTTCATAGTTTTTATGACTTTTCTATTATTCTAAAATGTAGATATAATATATAAAATAGTAATAAAAAAAAAGTCAAAACTTGACTTGTAGTGTATAATTGTCTTTGCTTATTTGCAGTTGATGTGTGTTCTCACCGTTCTTACTGAAGGCCAGAGACGCCAGTGGTGGTACAATCAAATCCACAACCTTGGGGAAACAAAGAGAGAAGTGCATTATTCTAAAAGTGAGAAATCTCACCTATATGTGCCTAGTCTCACCAGACCACACACACACAGACACTTGCGTGGTGTGAGTGAAACTGAAACAGCTGGAAGCGGAAGACTGAGAGTGCTCTGAACAGCTCCAATTTGCATGGAAATGTGATGTCAGCTCTGCCCTTTGATCATAGAAAGTGTGTTCCAACAAAAGGCCTTACGCCAGCTCTTTTGAAAATTAGAATCAGGTTTTACAATTATTACCAACTACAATCAGCCGCACAGCAGCAAATGTTGCACACAGGTGTCTTAATGTGGATGGCTGTGGGCATCTCTCAAACAAAGGATTTCACTCTCTGTGACTCCAAGTGAAAAGAACACCAAAGAAGCACATTGTAAAGGTTATCTATGGATTTTTTCCCTCCTTCTTTCTCTATTGTAAGACACCAATTTTTCACCGAGCCGCACATATTGTACAGGTTCTACACTAAACCCACGGCACATCTTTGATCTCTTGCCCGCTCCTTATGAGAGGTTTGTCGTGAATGTCAGTATAATGGTAATTCTTTCTCTGTAGCTTTAGTTGAGTTATGTTTGAACATTAGAATCAAACTTAGTGAGTTGTCTACACAGACAGCCATTATATGGGTCAACATATAAAAGTGTCCTTGAAAGAAATGCTTTTACAAACACACAGTTCTTAGTAATGTAGTCTGCATTCATGTCGGTTTCATATGGTTTAGAAAAAACTTTTATACTACTTTCAACAGAAGTTTAAATGTAATGAAAATGTCATGTGACGTAAAAAAAAGTAAAAAATAATATATTTTTTTATTATTTTGACCACATGACTGATTTTGCATATTTTTGGATATTAATAAACAGTTTTGTAGCAAACGGCTTAAGGTTATATATTCAAAAATGCCATTGTTTAATTAATCTTTTTTCTTCATTATGTAGGATAGTTGTATCAACCTGACTTTTTTTTTTACTTTATGCCCCCGAAAAAGCATATTTATTACATGATTTTGAATTTTTCATTTGTTATTGAACTTTTTCATCATAGAAGATGTGTATTCACTGCATGTATGAATTACATTTTTAATGTGTACAACCATTCAAACGTTTGTGATCTGTAAGATTTTTTCAATGTGTTAAAAAGTCTCTTATGCTCACCAGCCATTTGATCCAAAATACAATAATACAAAATACAAAGTGCAGCATTTTTTAAATGATAATTTTATATTAAACAAAATAAACAATATTAATTATTATGGATTTTTGGGATTCTTTGACATATAGACTGAATTTATCTGAAATAGATATATCTTATAACATTACAAATGTCTTTACTGTCATTTTTGATTAATTTGATACTTCCTTGCTGAGTAAAACTATTAATTTCTTAAAAAAAAAGAAAAGACTTTAATCTTAAAGTATGGTGGAGGAAACATCATGATTTGAGCCTTTGCTGCATCAGGGCCTGGCCAGCTTGCAATCATTGAGGGGAAGATGAATTCCCAAGTACATCAGACAATTCTTCAGGTTAATGTGAGGATGTCTGTACGTCAGCTGAAACTGTGTAGAAGGTGGGTGACGCAACAGGACAACGGCCCAAAACACCGAAGCAAATCCACAACAGAATGGCTTCAGAAAAACAAAAACCGCCTTTTGGAGTGGCCAAGTCAGAGCCCAGACCTCAAAACAATAGAGAAGCTATGTATTGACTTGAAGAGGCCATACACATGAGACGTCCAAAGAATATGACAGAGCTAAAGCAGTTCTGCCAGGAAGAATGGGCTAAAATTCCTCCTCAACGATGTGCAGGTCTGATCCGCAGCTACAGGAAGCGCCTGGTTGAGGTTATTGCTGCCATGGGGGGGCAACCAGTTATTAATTCTAAAGGTTCACTTACTTTTTCTACTGCCATTTTGAATGTTTAATGACTGTGTTCAATAAAGAAAGATAAAAAAAAATATTGTGTTTTTTTTAGACACATTATGTTTGTCAATACCCTTGACTTAGATGAAGATCAGATCACATTTTATGACAAATTTATTCAGAAAACCATGAAATTCCAAAAGGTTCACATACTTTTTCTTGCCACTGTATAGTGCATATAGAGTAAAAAGATTCATCTTTTCACTTTTAAAAGCTCAACACAATCTTGCACCCTCATCTCTATCTGGCTTGCTCCACATTTATACTTCATCCATCCGCACTCTTTGATCTTCCTTCTGTTTCCCTTTTTATACCTCCCATTCGTTCAACCACTATGGGGTCCAGAGCATCCAGCTGTGCTGCTCCTCGTCTCTGGAACTCTCTTCCGCAAATTGTATGTGAAAATGATTTCTTATTACTTTTAAATAACATCTTAAAACTCATCTTTTTAAATGAGCTTTTCCTGATTCTAATTTATGGATTATCTTAATGTTGAACAGATGTTGCTTTGATTGTATTGAGGTCTTGTTTGTATGACTGTTATGGAGTTGTAAGGTATCCTTGAGTGTTTTGAAAGTCACCTCTAAATGAAATGCATTATCATTATTATTATTATGTGATATGCAGCATGTGTCTCAACATTTGTGTGCACAATTGAAGAGTGTGCGTCACAGGCAGAGTTTAAGTTTTTTCTGAGATGTAGGACTTTTTATTTTGTTACGAAAATAACATATATAGATATATTTTCTCAGACACGCTTTACTTAAACTGCGTCTGATGGAAGAGTTAACAGCTTTCACAAAAATGTTAAATGTTTTGCATCAGAAAAAAAAATAATACTACAATTATGTGAGTCCACGACCCACTTTTGGGTCACGACCCACCGGTTGAGAGAAACAGATATAGAGCATTTTTGGAGGTCAAAATGAACGGCTGCCTACCGAGACAGTATTTTTGCGGTCTATAACCCCCATGAATATAAGGAGTGTGTGTGTGTGTGCTTTGAGAGTGGAGAAAAGGATCTAATGACTCCTGGCAAACTGTAATTAAGGTGCCTTCTCCTATTATAGAGTATCAGAGAGCCTGTGTCCTCTCAAAGCTTCCTGATGCATCAGTCCTACAGAACACACGTCAATACTCATTACAAAAGCCTCACACACAGAGAAATACAAACTCCCTTCACTCCTGAGTGATTTCCTGTTGCCGAGAGGTTTGTGAGAATAATAGTGCTGGGCAGGGGGGAGCCGTGATCTCAGTTGTGGCTCCATCAAGTGTGAGGATATGAGATCTCAAGTTAGACGTGAATGTGGCCCTAGCTGTTCTGATACACAGCTTGATATATTGTGTTTGTGAGCCTGTCCTTAAAGAGGGAAAGTTTTAACGACTGCATGGGGCCAGATAGAGAGTTTAGAGACTAACTTTGTTAGAACATTTTCATCAATACCTTGCACACTTTCTTGTGGGGAGGCAAACAGGGTTGCAATAGTCTCATAACACACGTCTAAAAAAATTTAACTAAATGCTGTTGGACAGATGCTTAAATAATTTATAAATAATTGGAAAAACAAAATTAAAAGCAGAACATCAAAGAGTGGTACAAATACTCACAGTGCAGTGATAGAGGCCGAGAAGAACAGGATGCTGGGAAATGGCCTCCACTGCAGATAGTGTGTTTCTGATCAGCTCTTCAGATGCTGCGTGACCTGTTTATTGAAATGATCATAAAAAGCATAAAAGTAGGAACAAAACGGAACAATTAATTTATAAGTAGTGTCTTTTGAAGCAGCAAAGCACCTTATAAACAAAATGCAGTTCATGGAAGACATGTTTGACGTAAACAGCAGAGAAAGAAATAGAAAGGTTGAAAAGTTTTGAAAATCTTACGATCAATAAAATTTATTGAGAAACTGACAAAGAAAATGAATTAAACACCTACCTATAGCACTTCCCAAACTCATCTCATTAGAGTCAATGGAGGTTATGTGATTCTTTCCACAATGAAAGACAAAAGAGATATTAAAATGACACATTCTAATATACTTTGGTAACACTTTACAAAAAGGTTCATTAGTTAACTAACTAATAATGAGCTGCACTTATTTAATTATGACCTGCACAATTTCAACATTAGTTAATGCTCTGTGAACTAACATGAACAAACAATGAACTGTTGTATTTTTATTAACTTAAGTTAACAAAAGATTAACAAATACAGTAACAAATGTATTGCTCATGGTTAGCTCATGTTATTTAATACAATATCTAAAGTTAACAAATGAAACTTACTGTAAACTTACCATATTTTTAAAACTATTTATTTTATAACTATTTTTTTTACATGTAAAATGTTAATTAGTGTTCTGCTATTTGGATTTTTAAGTGGCCAATACCAATACAGATACTGAAATCTGTAGAGCAGGATGGCCGATATGTCTAATCTAATTAACTGAAAGAAGTACACAAAATTGCTGAATATAAACAAACTTTTTTCTTAACAACATTTGTTTAAAAATAACTAAAAATATTTTTAAAAAATATTCGAAAACAATATACTGTACTACTGTATTACATTATATACACTACAATCATATTGTATTGCATTAAACTCACCAAAATTCAAAGTAAAGACAATTACAAATGTTACACACAAATTTCTATTGCATATAAAAGTTGCGGTGACACTTTACAATGAGGTTCATTAGTTAACTGCATTAGTTACAATGAACTAATAATGAACTGTACTTATACAGAATTTATTAATCTTTGTTAATGTTAAATTCAACATTTACTAATACATTATTAAAATCTTGTTAACATTAGGTAATGCACTGTGAACTAACATGAACAATGAACAACTGAAAACTAACGTTAAAGAGGATTAGTAAATACAGTAACAAATGTATTTGCTCATTGTTAGTTCATGTTAGTAAATACATTAACTAGTTTAACTAATGAACCTTATTGTAAAGTGTTACCCAAGTTGCTCTATTGAACTTCTAAAGAATCCTGACTGAATGATTTCGACAAAAAATATAAAAAAAAGAAAAATAGCTGCACAACTGTTTTCAACATTGATGATAACACGAAAGGCTGCTGAAAATTCAGCTGTCACAACAGGATTAAATAACATTTTAAAATAAATGAAAATAGAAAATTATTTTTAAAACAGTAGTGTGTCTGTCTACTGTAAATAGCAAATGATTTTAATAATTATCAATGAACTGAGACACACTTACCAGCAGTTTGCCAAATTTCATGAGAAAGGCCTCAGTCACCACCTGCGGTCGGAAAATCTGTCAAATAAGCAGGCACAGTCAGGAAGCGATTTAGTTTAAAAGACGCTTCACCAACCCTACATCACCGTACAACACTGCTATTCAGTACCCTTGAGTCTTATTTTATTTGAGACCACCAAAAACTGTCAGTCTTCACTTGTGCTTTAGCAGCTATGAAGTCTCACAGTTGTCTTGAACACAGCCGAATGCACACTGTAGATTTCTTTCATCGTTCTGCAAAATCGGCAGTCTTGGATCTATTAATGCATCATGCTCACCGACCGCCGATGCCTTTGCAATGAATCTTCTGGCAGGTTCAGAATTTTTGGGCCGCATTGCTGCAATCTAACTGCTTCTGCGACGCTCAACGCTGTCAATTGCGACTTAAATCCCAGCTACCATGCGTATCATACAGTCTGACATAAGAACGTTAATGTCACTGAGGAATGTCAGCGTTAAAGTCTGCCGTGGGCTTTACCCAAGATCTCATTCGGGACACATTGTACT
Source organism: Zacco platypus (assembly GCA_038088235.1). Classification (NCBI taxonomy): domain Eukaryota; kingdom Metazoa; phylum Chordata; class Actinopteri; order Cypriniformes; family Xenocyprididae; genus Zacco; species Zacco platypus. The sequence continues at coordinate 24,787,129 of CM076077.1, read as the reverse complement.
GTACAATCTGACAAGCAACAATCGTGGAGGACGACAAAAATGGCAAAATGCTCTGCCGATTTAAGACAAAATGTTATAAAGCTCTACTGTTCTGTCAGAGGACATTTTTCCCATCATACACCATTCCGACTAAGCAACAGAAGATGCAGTGCTTGACGCTTCCTAAGGAGCACAAGATGAAAAATTTAGGAGCACATAAAAAAATAATAACAATTAAAAAAAAAACATGAAATAAAAATATATCAAATAATTACACTAGCTTTTATATTATTATTACCTAAACAGTATTTAATTATTATTAAATACTATTTAATTATAATATAATTATTTACAGGCATACTTTAAACTATATTCACATGAACAATACTAAATAACGTTCTTAGTATTTTCTTAGAGCTAATGTTGAATTAAACTTCAGATACAGTTTATTGTGTACCAAAATACCAATAATAACCAGGTTAATTAAAAAAAAAAACAACAACAACAAAAAAAAACCCCTCATGCATAATGTGGGAATTTAAATTATAAACAAGCCCGGAATACACTGGCACTCTTATTTTTGAGATGTGTATGCTTTACTAGTGCCTGCTGTTTTTTATTTTTATTTTATATGAAAATAAAATATGCACTCCTACAACAGCAGTGGTTCCCAAACTGGAGTACGTGAGGTGACAGAGAGGGTACGTAAACAAAATGCTGAGTTTTGCTACTCATTTAATTCTGCCCCACCTTATTAAAGCAATAAGCCCCAAGAAGCCGTGGTTTACAGTGAATTTATAACAGCTAAGGGGCGTTGTTAGGCACGACGCAGAGCGGAGCAGTTATAACTGCACCGTAAACCATGGCTTCACGGGGCTTATTGCTTTTATAAAACAGTTACCACACAATACAAATATTAAAGCCAAAAAACATGTATAAATGCAACTTTCATGAAGTAAAATCATTAAAAGGCTTCCTTCCGCTGGAAAAAATAGTCCCTGACCGTGAATAGCAATAGAGGTTCAATTATTACACCATTAGATGGCGGCAAAGATTGTTTTTATGAGCGAGTCACTCAGTATCAAAGACTTTTATATTGAAACTTGTTGTGAACAAGGAACAAGATGCAAATGACAAATGGCTAGCGCTGTCAGTGTGCGCAGGGGACAAGAAAACCCATTAAATGTTAAAAGTACAAAATCGCTGGACATTCAAATGGATTTTTTTATTTTGAACATAGGACTGACCTGAAGGAAAATGCTAAATTTGAAAGCAGGTAATACACTCGGTCAATCGATATCTCTCTCACAATACTCTTCTACATAATGCAGTAAGCTTCAATGAACAAAATCAATTGAGAACAAACATATGTTTACATTGCTAAGAGTGGTTGCTAAGACAGACACAACAACACACACATTCAGTGTAGCAGCGCTACTTCTGTAATGCGGTCAGCTGTATGTTTTTGGCCATTTTAAAACGGCTTCAAACGTGGCTCAGAATCAGAATCAAGGGCCAGAACTATCCGTTTTATAAAATAACATTAAAACCGAGCATGCATTTCTAACAGGCAAAATGCCGCCTCTAATGTACAAACAGGAACGGTAGTGCCCGTAAAAAGTTAAATATATGACATCCAATCAAATTAAATTTTCTTTTGCTGTCAAAACTGACTGCATCCACACAAGCAGCATGCATATAATAGGTTGTGCGTAGTGTGCTGCCTTAGCAAATCAAGCTACATTACTGCCATTCTCAACAATACAGTATATCTTTGTTCATAGCATGGAGATGCTTAACTTAACATTTCTTCATTACAAAAACATACCCTGTGTGAGTTCTTTTTTTTGAATGTTGATAATATATTATATAAGCGAGAATGCAAATGTTCCCGAATATCCACACAATTGCACATGTGATATTTCATAGGTTACACTTTATTTTGACGATCAACTTTAGACATTCTATTAACTCAGGGTTCCAGACCAACTTTTTTTTTTTTTTTTTTTACTAGGAGCATTGTAGCCCCTTACTAAAAATTTTAGGAGCACAGGGAGAAAATTTAGGGGCACACCTTAAATCGACCTACAACGTAGTTATTGACATTTTCCCTCATTTTGACTGTATTACTGACAAATGCCATCGTAATAAACAGACTTAACTTCCAGAAATTACAATGTGCAGTTTTATTTTAAGTTAGCAAGGCTCCAGATTAACATTTGAGGGCAGTAAATAATATTAATTTTATCCATTCATAATATTCAAGAATTCAGAAACAAAAATTATTGAAAATCTATATTAGGGACTGGAAATGGAAGCCATCTACTGGGTACAATGGTAATTTAATGTCTTTTTTATTTTTAAATAAGTGAGTTTTCCTATATGTTGAAACTTTTGGTTTTATAAATGGGAGAAATCTATGATGGATGAACAAATAATGTTTTGGTCATCACATTAAAAGTAACATTTAAATATGATATTAGAGTTAAAGTGCTGGCATTTTACTATTCCTGCCAAAATTCCATGATTACTGTTAGTGTTATTACATTGAATCCATGGTGAATTTAGTCAATTTGTGGACTGAAAGCCCTCTAAAACTTGTTAATTAATGGCACAATGTTTCTCCTGCTTTCCACATCAGCGTTTGATCTATGGTTAATAATGGAGAACTTGAATGCTTTTTACTAGATCTCGTAGTGATGTTGTTAATTCCGTGGTGGATTCAAATTGTTTCTTTACTGGATAACAGTGTCGCGGGATCAAGATCAACTCGTGCCTCGCGGTGCATGGTTTTGTACAGAAGGGATACAGCTACGGCCGGAACTGAGGCAAAACCCCAGGATAAATAACAGTAAATTAAATGTGCTACTTATCAAATTGTGTTTTATTAACATCTACACCTAACCCAACCCTAAACCTACCCTTTACAATACTGAAAATACAATAATTAAATTAATTAAATAAATACTAAATGACGTAATATTGATGTGCGTATACCCAGTGGCTGTAGCTGTATCCCTTCTAGTCTTCTAGTCTTCTAGACATTGGTCCAAACTGATAAACGGTCCGTGAAGCACAAATGAGAAGTGCAGTTTCGTTCCGCTTTCATCAAGTTTCCCATTTGATACTGTCAACTAAACCTCATTAGAGTATTGGTAGACTGTAGTGTACTTAGGTTAGGATTCAGGTTAGTAGAAAAAGTTGACACGTAATTGCAAAGTTACTTATAGTCAGTAGAATGTCTGTTGGGGGAGCATCAAAATAAAGTGCTGACAGATATTAAGCAGACAGTCAACTAAGAATTTAATTAGAGTTAGTTGACATGTAGTTGCAAAATTGCGTATACGTATTACTTATAGAATGTATAAAGTGGACCATCGAAATAAAATGTTACCATATTATACAACAATTCAACAAACAAAAAGATAACATTAAGTGATGTACATTGTAAACACAGTACTGTCAGTATTGTTTGCTCTATTTTGAAAACAAAATAATAGTTCAAATGAAAGCCATAACAGAGCAGTTGTATATCTCTAAACAACACACAGCAGCGTTTCGTTAGTGAATGAATCTGCGGCTTTGAATGAATCGGGAGAGTCAATGATTCAATGACCCATTCATTAATACAGCCACTTTCTTTCGTTACTGAATGAATGACTTCATTGCCATGTACTGGCAGTTTTAGTTTAATATTAAAACCACAAATCACTTAGTTTTTAACATTTCATATTTCTCTATCAAACTTTTTTTTTTAAACATCCATAATATTAGTCTATTTGTACCATTGTAAATGAATTTAATTGAGTTTGTAAATGCATCTAGATGCAGCTTGTGACTTTTGATTTCACTGATGAAATGATTGCTTTATTTAATATTAATAATTAAATTAACAGTATTTTAAGAATTTGACATAAAACAAGTCATACATTTTAAGGTTTAGTTCACCCAAAAATGAAAATTCTGAACAGAAGACTTACAGTTTGGAACAACATGAGGGTGAGTAATTAATGACAGAATTTTCATCGGTGAACTAACCCTTTAATGGGGTTAGAAAAACACTACCTTTATAAAGGTAAAAATCCACTGAATAATCGATTTAAAGGGGAAAATATTGTGTTCATGGAAAAGGTGTGAATGCAGTCTAACACCGTGTCTACACTGGACACGACCGTTGACGTGTCGCATTGAGTCATGCCACAGCAGCTAAAAGCGGTCTACAGTCGTGGCCAAAAGTTTTGAGAATTACATAAATATTGGAAATTGGAAACGTTGCTGCTTAAGTTTTTATAATAGCAATTTGCATATACTCCAGAATGTTATGAAGAGTGATCAGATGAATTGCATAGTCCTTCTTTGCCATGAAAATTAACCTAATCCCAAAAAAACCTTTCCACTGCATTTCATTGCTGTCATTAAAGGACCTGCTGAGATCATTTCAGTAATCGTCTTGTTAACTCAGGTGAGAATGTTGACGAGCACAAGGCTGGAGATCATTATGTCAGGCTGATTGGGTTAGAATGGCAGACTTGACATGTTAAAAGGAGGGTGATGCTTGAAATCATTGTTCTTCCATTGTTTACCATGGTGACCTGCAAAGAAACGCGTGAAGCCATCATTGCGTTGCATAAAAATGGCTTCACAGGCAAGGATATTGTGGCTACTAAGGTTGCACCTAAATCAACAATTTATAGGATCATCAGCAACTTCAAGGAAAGAGGTTCAATTCTTGTAAAGAAGGCTTCAGGGCGTCCAGGAAAGTCCAGCAAGTGCCAGGATCGTCTCCTAAAGAGGATTCAGCTGCGGGATCGGAGTGCCACCTGTGCAGAGCTTGCTCAGGAATGGCAGCAGGCAGGTGTGAGCGCATCTGCACGCACAGTGAGGCGAAGACTTTTGGAAGATGGCCTGGTGTCAAGAAGGGCAGCAAAGAAGCCAATTCTCTCCAAAAAAAAACATCAGGGACAGATTGATCTTCTGCAGAAAGTATCGTGAATGGACTGCTGAGGACTGGGGAAAAGTCATATTCTCCGATGAAGCCCCTTTCCGATTGTTTGGGGCATCTGGAAAAAGACTTGTCAGGAGATGAAAAGGTGAGCACTACCATCAGTCCTGTGTCATGCCAACAGTAAAGCATCCTGAGACCATTCATGTGTGGGGTTGCTTCTCATCCAAGGGAGTGGGCTCACTCACGATTCTGCCCAAAAACACAGCCATGAATAAAGAATGGTACCAAAACACCCTCCAACAGCAACTTCTTCCAACAATCCAACAACAGTTTGGTGAAGAACAATGCATTTTCCAGCACGATGGAGCACCATGCCATAAGGCAAAAGTGATAAGTAAGTGGCTTGGGGACCAGAACGTTGAAATTTTGGGTCCATGGCCTGGAAACTCCCCAGATCTTAATCCCATTGAGAACTTGTGGTCAATCCTCAAGAGGCGGGTGGACAAACAAAAACCCACTAATTCTGACAAACTCCAAGAAGTGATTATGAAAGAATGGGTTGCTATCAGTCAGGATTTGGCCCAGAAGTTGATTGAGAGCATGCCCAGTCGAATTGCAGAAGTCCTGAAAAAGAACGGCCAACACTGCAAATACTGACTCTTTGCATAAATGTCATGTAATTGTTGATAAAAGCCTTTGAAACGTATGAAGTGCTTGTAATTATATTTCAGTACATCACAGAAACAACTGAAACAAAGATCTAAAAGCAGTCTAGCAGCAAACTTTGTGAAAACTAATATTTATGTAATTCTCAAAACTTTTGGCCACACTGTACACTACGCGACAAAGCGATCGTTGCAATTCCATTTGTCTTTCCTATGAGAAGTATCGTGAGTGCTTGGAGTATGTCATAAATAGATTAAGGCATCAGTTTACTGATTTGTTGTGTCATGCTACATCCAGTGTAGACACCACTGATTATAATGGGTTCTATTGTCGAGTCGTATCATGCTGCTCGTGTCCGGTGTAGACATGGTGTAAGTAGAAGAGTGGGGGTAAGCAGAAGGATGTGAATTGCCTCAGGGATTAATCCACTCTAAAGAGTTTGGGAACCACTGATCTACAACATATTACAATTAAATACCATAAAGTAAACATCATCCACAGTATATCATAAGCAATCTATTTTAAATCCGTAAATAATTGGTATTCATTGATTGCGAACAAGAAATCTGCAACCTATAGAACATGCAACACCACCTTGCAGTGCTCATATTTATTTATTTATTTATTTTTTAAGTTTAATAATCACATTAAGCTGTCTCGCAACTTATATTTTCCCTTCCCAAAATTTAAGATATCTTAAAATAATGAATGCAGTTGTTATACCATCTTAATTTTTATGACCATAAATTTGTTAAAACTGAGGAAGGGACTTTTTATCCACTCACATGCTCAATTTGCAAACATCTCTTTTTTTTAAATAAAATGTAAGTAAAATGCTTGCACTGTTGAGCCCTGAGATTTGGTGTTTGAGTGTTCCATTTAAAATGTTATATTAGGATGTGATCCTCCTCTCTGGAGGACTTCAGCGCTGGTGTGAGAATGAGGGGGTTCATGTTTGTGCTATAGGACTGTAATGATGCAAGGTCAGAGGTCATAGTCCTGGACAGTGAGGTATTGAGCTCTTATCCACTCTCGTCTCTGAGAAACACACCGGATCTGACCTCTGCGCTGACCCCTGTGACTGAAGAATGCTTGAGTGTCAGCGTAGCGTGTTGGCTGTCAGTGAAGTAACAGTCCAGAGAGACAGATGAGACCACAGAGAGGGCTCATCACATGAATGTATGTATGGATGCACAAACACACAGGCATGCTCTCACATTACAAGACGCCTCTCAGAACCACACAGCAGCTGAAGAGATCACGCATATGGGGCTCAAGGGCATAAGAGGCCAGTGATGTCTCAAAGATGCAGACCAACCTGCTACTGGGAAGACAACCAGCTCTGCCCTGCAGCATTTTTCTTAATATCAGAACACACACACACACACACACACACAGGTTTTGTGTAGCCAGACTTTTGACTATAGGCATGAAGTCTAGCCCACACTTCAGCTTATTCTAGCCAAGAACCGCCTACTTAGGCAGGAAGGGGTCGAATGACTGACAAAAGTTTGGACATGTTTTCTTTTACTATTTTCAACATTGCGAATAGCATACATGGAAGAATGTGAATTGTTCAGTGACCAAAATGCTAAATTAAATCAAAATAACGCTAGATCTCATATTTTAGCATCTTCAAAGTAGCCAACCTTTGTCTAAATTTTCTTGGCCAACTTTATGATGAGCTTCCTTTTCAAACTGTATTGAAGATATTTGCATACACTGTAATAAAATAATAATAATAGTTAGATTAATTAGAAATATTGGTAGCACTTTACAATAAGGTTCATTAGTTAAACATTAGTTAATGCATTACTTGTATTACTACAGTTAATTCATTAACTAACATGAACTAACCATGAGTAAAACATTTGTTACTGTATAATCTTCGTTAACGTTAATGTTTGTTCTTGATAGTTCACAGAGCATTAACTAATGTTAACAAGATTAATAATGTATTAGTAAATGTTGAAATTAACATTAACAAAGATTAATAACTGCTGTATAAGTGCAGTTCATTATTAGTTCATGTTAACTAATGAACCTCATTGTAAAGTGTCACCAAAATTTTCATATGTTTTATAGTGTAAAACTGCCCTAATTTGGGGTTGGTATGTTTTTTAAAGTGGTTTTGAAAAGTCTCTCATGCTCATCAAGGCTGAATATATTTTATTAGAAAAACAGTAAAAACTGTAATATTGTGGAATATTATACAATTTAAAATAACTGTTTTCTATTTTAATATATTTTAAAATGTAATTTATTGCTGTGATGGCAAAGCTAAAACTTCAGCAGCCAGTCTTCAGTGTCACATGACCCTTCAGAAATCAGTCTAAATGCTAATTATTATCAGTTTTGAAAACTGTTGTGCTGATTAATATTTTTGTGGAAACCACGATACATTTTTTTTCAGGATTTTTTGATGAAGAGAGAAAAAAAAACATTTATTTAATAGATTTTTTGTAAGAGTGCAAAAGCCTGTACAGCCATTTTAAAGGGGACACATCATGAAAATCTGACTTTTTTCATGTTTAAGTGCTACAATCGGGTCCCCGGAGCATCTGCAAACCCAGAAAATGTGAAAAAGAACAACCCAGCCTACAAGCATCTGAAAAAAAAACAAAAAAAACGAGGCGCTCAGATTTCTCTTCCCTTGTGATGTAGGAAGGGCATCTTATTATAATATTACCACCTCTTAATCTGCACATTTCCACCCACGGCACTGTTGTTTTGTTTATCTGAGGCCATGGCAAAAGTTTGATCAAAGCATGCTAACGGTTCTGTCATTGGCTACACAGACGAGCACAGAACATTTAGTCTCTCGTTAGCTTGGATAGCTTGAAAGTTGACCCTGGCAAGCTCGATTGCTAGAAAAGGAGCATTTCTGTCCGAGCAATATTTTGGAAAATATTGTATAATAATATATCGTGGCCTAGTGGTGAGGGAGTCAGGCTTGTAATCTGAAGGTTGCCGGTTCGATTCCCATGCCGGCAGGAATTGAAAGTGGGGATTGTGAATAAACAGCACTCTCTCCACCTTCGATACCATGACTAAAGTGCCCTTGAGCAAGCCACATAACCCCTAATTGCTCCCCTTGTAAGTCGCTTTGGATAAAAGCGTCTGCTAAATGATGAAAAATGTAAATGTAAAAATGTAAATGGTAGTTGATGAGTTGAAATCTACTCTAACTATTCAAACATTTCCAAATGCATTCTAAAAGTTGTAAATTCTTGAACAATGTAAAGCTGAACACCGTTACTGACAATTCTCATTTTGGCTGCGTGTGAGATTCTCCGCTTTTGTTGTTGTCGAGCAAACGAATTGTGAGCTGTTAAAGCTCCGCCCTCTTTTGGAAAGCAGACTGGGAGCAGCAGCTCATTTGCTTTTAAAGGGACTCACAAAAAACGGTGTGTTTTTGCGCACACTCAAATAGGGGCAAATTTGACAAGCTATAATAAATGATCTGTGGGGTACTTTTAGCTGAAACTTTACAGACATTCTGGGGACACCAGAGACTTTTACTTTTACAAGATATTACATCTTGTGAAAAGGGGCATAATAGGTCCCCTTAAAGCAATTTAATGTGTCCTTGCTGAAGTAATAATTTATTTTCTTTCTTTCTTTCTTTTTTTTAAGTATATATCTTACTGACGCCAAGATTTTGAGCATAAAGCATATTAAAAATGAAGATGATACAGAAAAATCCAATGTGTACTTCTTCCTTGGAAACACTCACTGGAATAGACTGGTAACTTTGTTTCATAACAGGTAAAATAGAAAATGGGGGAAAGAAACACCACCACCACCACTACCACCACCACACATCTTCCAGAATTTTTTTTCAGCCAGTAAGATTGGAGCTGGCCATCTGGACAAATATGTGCCATATTTGAGTACAATATGCATTAGGGAGCTAGTGAGAGGTCTGTGGGTGATTCGTGGATGTGCTGTCTGAGGCTGGCACTACACCAACACAACTCACTGTGAGGACCATTAAAGCAGACAGACACACAAACAAGCAAAAGAACTGCCTATTACCACTCTAAGCAGCCCACTGCAGCTCTGTGTTAATGGACATCAGTGTATCCTCCTCAGATGAGTTAATGACAGTGGAACTATCAGACAGACAGCTCTATCAGCTCCGACCCCTTCAAATGAGACAACTCAATCTGCCACTGAGTCTCCATGGCAAATCCTGGCCAAATGTAAAAGTGTATTTAATCAGCAGAGAGACTCATCAACTCTGCACACTGACAAACATCTTTCTCTGAGAACACCAGATCCCCTCATATTAATTTTGCCGTGACTGAGTGTGTCAGAAGTAAATCCAATTTTGCACTGTTTGGCAACTGGTAATAATCTCTGTGTGTGTGTGTGTGTGTGTGTGTGTACCAAAAAGCTATTTAACAGATCATTCTGACACAGACAGTGATTACACCCCGCGTGACAGATAGGTACAGCAAATCCTTCCTTTATTTTCTGTGCAGATGAAGACATTTAGTAAAGTGAGTAAACGTGTCTGGAAAGTTTATGTTGTAGTAGTTTAAAAGTCACAAAGTGACATATGACAATGACTGTATTCTTCCCCAATATATACTAGGTGAAAAAATGTGTAAATATAGAGTATCCATAAAACAGTAGGCGAAAACTACCCTGATGATCTACTACTTTCGGCAAGATTCTGAAGTGCACATCCTATGGACACTTTATTATCCCATCAGGCCAATAGAGAGGAGTTGTGAATGCATTTTTTTTCCCTCCAAACCAGTTCAGTGCAAACTCCTCCCCACAGCCGATTCTAAAGATTTCATTGGTCAACAGTGCTGATTTCCAACACAAGCTCAGAGATTATGTGATTTGTGATTTGATATGTCTCAGAAATGGATATACTACTATCGTACCTACTATTTTACATTGCACATCCATTGATAATTTGTTTCTGTGTTGAATTATCATCTGTATTAATGCACATACACTATTTGTGCATATTATATAATTTCACATGTATTTAAAGGTTTTTAATGTAAAATAAATAATTAAATCAACAGGAACAATGAAACATTTTGAAAATTTAAATTTAATATTGTATTTAAAAGGTGCAGTAAGTGATTTCTGAGATATTTGAAATCAACTCAAACAAACACACCGCTCTCTTCACTGCTCCACCCTCCACACAAAATGCACGAACATGCAAAGCAAGAGTGGATGTCCCTACCATAGATGAAGCGAAGCAAAGCAAAATAATGGTCCGAGAAAAAAATAAAGCGAAGATGACGAACGGATAGCAAGGAAGAACAAAAAATGAAGTGTTTGTGTTAGGGCCCGTTCACATATTGCGTCTTTTGCGCAAGCATATTCGTTATTTCCAATGTAGGTGCGTGGAAAGCGTGTTCAAAATGGAAGCGATGGTGCGGCACACTCGTTTTTTCCAGGCGCGCATGTGCCGCGGCGAGATGAAAACATCTCAACTTTTCAGAACACCGCAAGCGCACCGCAGGTCATGTGACAAGAATAATCCAATCAATCCTATCCTTTACCCTAACGGTAGCCTAATCACCTCAGACAAACGCAGAGCCGTTGTGCAGGAAAGACGGTTTCACGGCAGGAGCTCTGTTTGGTGATGCTTTGGTCAATTTTTCTTAAAAGATTATCAAACTGGTCCTTGTCAACTCTGAAATAGGCTTTGAATCTCTCATCGTCCAGGCGGAGCTCTTGGATAAGTTTGTGAAATTCTCCGTGGTGCATCCCAACACTGCGGGAGTTTTTTTTTTTTTTTCCCATTAATAAATCTTGTACTAGAGCTTCTGCAAGGGCTTTCGGTAAAGGTAATCCATTGAAACTACCACGTAGTCGTGGAATGGTTGCATAGCAATGATAGACGCCACAGGAGCTCTAGCTCCCGAGCGTTTGCAAAAGAAGGAGGAAACGACGCGGCCACGCTTTACGCTCGTTTTAGGCGCGATATGTGAATGGCCCCTTAGTAGCCAGCAGCACAGCAGCTCCAGACAAACAATGACACTCAAAACTGTCCTGTTACTGTAGCTAACATTACAAGAACAGTATATCTTGGTTCTGTGAAACATTGCGAAACCAATGTTACTCACATAAGAAGCATAAACAACACAACCTCTGTATCTGTTTTCAGGCATTCCCGATTAGGTCTTTCCAGCAATGGACAGCTTTTGTAATATTAAAGGGGTCCTAAAGTTCTTGCCTTATCATAACCCTTCTTTTCCCAGTAATATTCCTCTGACCTTCAGTCTTTTGTAATGTCTCTCAGCCATTTCTTTTTTTACAGTCTTTCTTCAAATCTCCCTCTTGCTCACTCTTACACATGCACCTTCAATATTGTACATAAGCTTTCAAAAATTGCTTTGCTTATTTGAGTATCCTGATCAGTTCAATATATCAGCAATGGCTAAACTAATAGTACTAATTTGGGGTGTGACTACCAGTTTGTTTGGCCAAATGCCAGATGGGAAGTATTTGAGAAACCTGTTTTCATTAAGTTTTGGAAAGCTTGAAACCTAGCACTAAAACAGAAAAAAACAGATGAAACATTGGGACTAATGCCGCTTTTCCACTGCATGGTACAGTTCTGTGCAGCTCACTTTTTGGTGCTTTTCCACTGCATGGGAAGGCTTGTTAAGGAACAGTATGGCTCTTTTAAATAGTACCACCTGGAATTTCCAAGTGTATGGCAATACCAATTCTAAATTTGACGTGTAAAATCACTTATTGGTCAGAGAGAATTGTCACTACCAGTGTCATTGGATTTGAAACATGATACACTAGACCAGCTAGTTTTAAATAATCAGTAACAGCGACCGCAGCATCATTTTGTTGGTGAAATGACTTGCTTTAAACGACTGTCGCACGCAACTTGGAAAAAAGAAAAAACTGTATCGTGGTCAGTAGACGAGGTATAGACCTGTTGGTAGACGAGGAGCGGATCCACGGCAGTAGAGGTGGTGCAACTACGCAATCAGTCTGTAATCCCACCCACTAAACAGTACTAAACTGCAGTGGAAAAAGAAACCGAACGTAAAGGGAGCCGAACCGTACCACACAGTAGAAAAATGCCATAAGATGTTCTAGGACAGTGGTGTCCAATCCTGCTCCTGGAGGGCCACTGTCCTGCAGAGTTAAACTCCAATCCCAATTAAAAACACCTGAGCCAGCTAATCAAGGTCTGAATAGACATATTAGAAACTTCCAGGAAGGTGTGTTGAGGCAAATTAAAGCTAAACTCTACAGGAAAGTGGCCCTCCAGGACAGAGTTTGGACACCCCTGTTCTAGGATGTTCTGATCTAGCCAAATGGGTACTTGGTCTGAACAGATTATGAACCTCTGAGCAAAACTCTAACAATTACTTTAAATGTTTTTTATATTTGAAATAAGGTATAATCTATTGCATCAAAAGATAGGTCCCTACAGTGTATTTTTTTTCCAAGTTGTACCATCCTTGAGGAGAAAACCCACATTAACTAGCAAAAGGATAAATATAGCAAGACCTGACAGAATCACACACCTGTGAGGTGAGCAGATGCAGCACCACAGCCATCATGGGGAGGCTCTGCTTCAGCTGACGGGACTGCGTAGGAGAGGGGTGCTTCCTTCCCACAACGCTGCCTAACACGGACAGGATGTCATCTACAGAGAGCCCACATAAACAGAGGAAGTGAGAAATCAGCCAATCACAAACAAACCATCATAGTCTTGGGTAGGTGGCCAGGGGTGTGAGCAGGTGCGTCTCAGTGTTGGGACGAAACCCAGAGGAAGAACTGAACTGGTTTGAACCAGTTTAATGGGGGTGCGAAGGTGTGTAGCGGCACTGATTCAAAAATGAAAAAGGAGGAACAGGTCGATACCTGAGAGCCTGCTCACGTATTCAATCAGAAAGGTAATTAAAGAGAGGCCAATCAAATTGGATGTTCAATCTTATTGCCCCTTCTTTGTTTTTCCCATTTCAGTCTGTTCCATCTCGGGTGAATTCTTTGCATTCCCTTTTCCCTATTTTTTAGGTGTATTGTGATTGATTTACCCAGGATGGCTGGCAGTTCGTGCACAGTGTGACGGATGAAGAGGGTCAGGCATTTTGACAGGTATTCATTGCCGCTTTGTTGCTCCTTTCCTGGCGTGGCCTTTCGGACGTCTCTTTCAATGTACATCACCAGCCTGAGAGAAGGGTTGGCAAAACATTATTATTCATCTGCAGACACCCAGACCAAACATAGAGAGAGAGCGAGAGAGAGAGAGAGTGAGAGAGAGAGAGAGCTGAAACACACAGTGGGGAGAGGATAGATGCTTTTAATCAATTACACTCAACAGCTGGAGGGGTGACAGAATGGAGATGAAATGGTGTTGATCCTGAAACAATATCAGAAAGGGAATGAGGTCTGTCTGCCTGGCTGAAAGGACCAGAGAAAAACAAGATGCATCTGGCATGGAATTGAATTTGAAGTGTATAAGGTACACAAATTGGTGGCTGAATTAGAGATGAATGAATGTGACTTGATTCAAACATGCAAACCGACGTATTAGGATTGATTAATGGGGTTGGTGTTCGAAGAACAATCTTAGTAAATGAATGGATCACATCTCTTGGGATTATGCGAATTGCTTTGAAAATTATGATAGCAGACTATGATGGCGCAAACGTCACCCGAATCAGCTTTTAAAAATTTGTCATCCGCCCGTCACCCATAATTGTTTCTGATTTAGATATCCGCACCTGAACGTCACATTACAGTTATTCAAATTCATGAAATGGAAACGGATTACACTGAACTAGGCTGCTTTTAAATGAATTTAGATATTTAAAGTAAAAAGGTCTTCTTTGGCAAAATTACATGTCTTTAGAGGCATTACTCTCTTCAAACTTAAATTGGAATGTCATTGTATCCATCACTACAATTACAGCCCAAGAAAATACTGGATTTAGGCTTTATTAGTTTATCATCATATACAGCATTTCACAGCAGTTACATATCACTTACCCAACACTTGATTTGTCCTGGTTAACTGCTTCACTAAAACGCTCACACACAGTACTTTCCTTTCCTTCCTTTTGTTTTTAATTCTCCGATTTTGAAATTTCTCTCATATCTTTTTTGCATCCATTGCTGCTTGAAGGGTTAGTTCAAGCAAAAAGGGAAAATTCTGTCATTAATTGACCCTTTGCAAACAGTTTGATTGACACGCAATCTAACCAATAATAACGCTGAATCCGCCAAAAGCGGAGTAGCCTATAGTAGATTAACGTTTAACTTGAAATATTGTGTGTACTCGCGTCTTTCCGCGGTTGAAACAACATTCCTTCTGATGTCTATACATGTTTATTTGATGCTATAAATGAACTAGTATGAAGAGATGATCGGTTCACGAGCCGCTAGAAGGATCTGTCAGGACACATTAAGGAGCCACTATACGGTATTTAGTGTTTAAAATGCTTTAAAAAAATCACAATATTTTAAATATGAAACTGTTTCATACGTTGTCAGTGTCCTCTTTGCTCCGCGATGTATTTTTCACTGCGGGAGAGCATGATGTGTGGAGTGAGAGAGCATGGGTTGTCGGGTATAGCAGCAGGGGGCGGGTTTTGCGAAGGGTCAATTACTCACCCTCATGTCGTTCCAAACGCGTAAGACCTTCGTCCAACATCAGAACACAAATTAAGATATTTTCTAATGAAATCTGAGAGCTCTCTGTCCCTTCATTGACAGCCTAAGCAACTGAAACTTTTAAGCCCCAGAATGGTAGTAAATTCATCATTATAGTCCATGTGACTCCTTTGAAGCAATCCTAATTTTAGGAAGCGACGGGAATACTTTTTATGTGAAAAAAAAAAAACAACAACAAAAGTAACAACTTTATTCAACAATATCTTCCAGCATCTTAATTTGTGTTCTGAATATTCAGAACACATATTAAGATGTTGAAGACATTGTTGAATAAAGTTATTTTTTTTCACAGACCTATATGACAGCATTCTGTGAATAAAATAAAAAAAAATTAAATGAGAAAATACTTCATTTTGATAAGGTAAATTTTTTATCGTTTTACATTTATATATACAATGAAACATACATGTACACAATTTTATTATTATTTTATTTTGCTATTTCTACATTTATTTATTGTTAATTATTCTTATAATTAGAATTATTATCTTTATTACTATTATTATATTATATATTGTATATAATACACTTTTTTTTTTTTTTTTTGGAAATAAAAATATAAACTGCAACTTTGCAGTTTTGACAAATCTATTTCACGCAGTGTGTCAAATTTGCTTATGTTTACTCCATTCTTTGTTTAGATTACCATAGTCTGAAACATTTAATAATAATTAACAATTTTAGAATGTACTTTCATATTTTAAGATTGGAAGTCAGGGTCTGTGACAAGCATAAAATAATATAATATGATACAATAGTAATGTTTGTTTCTGCAACACTTAGTGGCACCTAGCAGAATTCCAAAATACAGCCCCTTTTGTGTGTTGTGCCTTCCACAACTCAAACATCACAAATACAGCTCTTGCCGGTATGAAGGTAGACTACTGTCAATAAAAGTTCCAACATATTAGGAATATTTTTAGCTGTGTTGCTGTGTCACAAGTAAGCAATTGAGTAGCCTAACATTTATAATAAATTCATCCAAATTATCTGAACAGGGCACATTTTTTGACATGATGTGCCACAAACTTTTGAGGCAGTCTACACTGACCACAGAGTAAACATTACAGACAAACTCGTACATTTGTCTTTCTGAATGGTTGCATGATGATGTTGTATTAACGCATCCATAGTAGCCAGTTCCATCCAATGTCTAAATGCAGTCATTTTTTTTTTTTCTTCTTGCACTCCTGTATCCAAAGCTGAATTTCTTTTCCCATGTAAGGTGTCAGCCATGGACCCACAGCTGCTAAACTCCCTTTGGCTCAGCCTTACGGTGGCTGAGAGAGCTCAATGCGCTGCAAATAAGAAAACACATGCAAATTTAAAAAAAACACATGCAAATAAAAAAAAACGTTGATCATCAGTTTGACAACACATGTGCTGCAAATCCTCACAACACATGCAAACACAAAAATGCGCTGCATATACAAAAACGCGCTGCAAAAAGCGCAAAACACAACGGAAATGTTTCAAGGGGACCCCAAAAAGTGACGGACCCTACTTGACAACAGCAAAAACTAAAAAATATTAAAATATATTATGTAGGCATTAACTCCATGTAATCTGTTTCACTAACAGAAAAGTGTTTTAATATGTGGCATTGTTGTTAACTCATTAAACTTTAAGAGATGATAATTTAGTGGATGATTTAAAAATATTCGTTAATCATCTGTAGCATACTAATGTGACGTAATCATAACGACCACCTGAGGCGCTCGACGACCACGTCATCTTTGAGCGTGAGTTTCTAGCAAACTGAAAAACACTTTATTAAAAATAATAAATACATGAAATAATGTACAGTTGTTTATTTTTGTTTGCAGTTTTAATAGTATTTAATGATTGTGAACACATTGTGCACTCAAATGCCGTACACTATATAGGGATTAATGAATAAGTGAAGGGTGAGTTGAACTGGTTTTGGACACAGCTAATAAGCAGGTCCTAGTAGGGTCCGTCACTTTTTGGGGTCCCCCTTGAAACAATTCCGTTGTGGTTTGTGCTATTTGCAGCGCATTTTTGTATTTGCAGCGCGTTTTTGTGAGGATTTGCAGCACATGTGTTGTCAAACTGATGATCACGGTTTTTTTTATTTGCATGTGTTTTTTTTTTTTATTTGCATGTGTTATTTTTTATTTGCATGTGCTATTTTTTATTTGCATGTGTTCTCTTATTTGCAGCGCTTTAAGCTCTCTCGGCCACCGTACAGCCTGCTACAGTAGCCACACCCAAAACTCTCACTATAGGTTGAGCTGGAAAGAGAATGACAGATATGAGCGGACCACTCAATGTTTAAATGCATGAATGGCAAACTAATAGTAGTCAATGAACAACATACTGGGTTAAGAGAATGTATTTTAACAAAAAAAAGATCTTACATACTTCACCTTTAAGAATAAGCAACAGTAATAGCGATGCTTGCATTAGCAAATATCCAACATTAAAATGTAACACTTGGTATTAGAGTGTCAATGACAAAAGAATATCACAACACTATTGATTCAGTCTGACCTCCAGTATCTTAAACTAATCAACAACAAACAACAGATGTGTCTCATGAGAGAAGTAGCTAACATGTAATATTCATGATCTAGTTATGTCATGGACACAGTAAAAAACATGAAGAAAATAGATGATAAAAGTGAGGATTAGGCTATTCTCAAGAACTGTTGTTCACTGTCTACTCCGATTTACACATCACATTAAATGAATAGTGAAATAAAAAAATAGTGAAAAAACATTCTTTCATTTACTCACCATTGTGTTTTTATAAACCCGAAGGGCCAAAGAGTCATTGCTCACTAAAAATATTTTCTTATTTTTCTTTTTTTAAACCTCTTATTTAATTTGCGCCTCAAGTTTGGTGCACTGAGATCAATGAAAAAAGATATATGAGAATCAGCAGCAATTGACCCTTCATCTGCAGTTCAGTTTGACAGGCGATCTGACCAATCATAACCCCAACACCGCCATTTTGTCGGACAAAGCAGTCAGGGGAGTTAGTAAATTAACATTGGTGAACTTGAAAAATTGTGTGTACTCACGTCTTTCAGCGCTTGAAACAACATTCCTTCTGATGTTTATTCATGTTTATTTGATGCTATAAATGAACTGGTATGAAGAGATGGTTGAACTGAGGAGCTACAGCGATCTGTTTAAAATTCTTAAAAAAAATTACAATATTTTAAAAATGACACTATTTCAGACCATGATGTGTGGCGTGAAAGCGCATGGCTTGTCGGACAAAGCAACAGTAACTAAAGGGTCAAGTCTTTTGAAGGGTCAATTGGTATCACCAACAATAAACAAGCTATGTCTTTACACACTAAATATAACTATGACATTTGCGAGTTATGGCAAGATTTTTGGTGAAAAATGACTTCAATTTAGATCTGTTCCTCATGCAAAGCAATCGTATGGCTTGGAAAGATTTGGAATACTGTGCAATAAAGGTGTGGTCACATTAAATGAAATTTCAGAGAACAAAAAAGGGTAATTTATTAATCTCTGCTCACAAAGAAGTCACTTTTGAACCAAACAGTGTTCTGTTGCTCAAAATGTGGCAAATTCGCATGACCAATTGAATCAAGCGAAATCTGCATCAGGAACTTGTTTGTCGTCACGTGAAACTGTAGAGTAGAATCCTATTTATATGAATTTTATAGAGCAACAGTAAATGTGACTGTACCTTGGGGCATTTATTTATTTATTTATTTTTGGTGTCATTTTTGCCTGTTATTACATAGAAATTATGTTAACGCTTTACAATAAAGGTTCCATTAGCTCACTAACAATGAAAAATACTTCTAAAACATGTATTAATCTTAATTTCAACATTTCAAAATGCAGTATTAAAATCAAAACCCTATAAAAGTTGGATCTGTAATTATTATATAATGACCCTGAGCTAACATGAACTAACAATGAACAGTTGTATTTTTAACTAACATTAACCAAGATTAATTAATACTGTTACAAATGTGTTGCTCATTGTTAGTTAATGCATTAGTTATTGTAAAGTGTTACCAAAATGATTATATAGTAGTGCAAACATTATGTTGAATATCTCCTTTTGTGTTCCACAGAAGAAAAACAGTCACATAAGTTGAGTAAGACATAATAGTGAATAAATTAAAACAGATGTTTATTTTTATGGCAAACTATTACTCTATAGAAGCTTTTTGCTTTAAACTTGGCTTGACATCAAGTCTATCCAGACACACTGTGTAGTACCCATTAAATTAATTGCAGGGCCTAAGATGTTCTAAAATCATTAAATTACTATTCTTACACTAAAAAGGTGCAGCTCTGCCAACAGTGCAGATGTCTTTAAAAATAGCTTGTCAAGAGCAACTTCTCCTCTCCTCTGCTCTAAGTGAGAGAAATGAGATTGTGAGAGGGTGAGATCCACGGCAACAGCAGTGACAGCCCGTCTCTGCCCTCAAGCCCATGCTAATTAAGAAACACTGTTAATTAACTTGTTTGCAACCAGCACTGCACACTTCTATACAATCTGTGCCTCAACATTTCCCCGCAAGCGAGTCAGTTCCTCCCAGCCCCTCATAACACACAAGCATGCAAACTGGCACACGTAAACAAACGCACGCACGCGCACACACACACACACACACACACACACACACACACACACACACACACACACACACACACACACACACAAACACAAACGCACGGGCACACACACGCACGCACGGGCGGGCACGCACACACACACACACACACACACACACACACTTCTGCTGAGGCGCGTCTCTCAAATTAGACACGGATGAAAAAGCAAACAGTGAGAAAATTGCACAGAGCCCAGCAGTGTGGGAAGGAAATGCACCCAGCAATTATACCAGAGGCTGAAAGTAAGTTTGAACAGAGGACTAGAGGGAACACACTGGATTAAACTCCAATGAGAGAGCAATCGCCTACTTAACTAGCACACTCAACAAAAAGGAGAACTGGGACCTGGATGTAAACCTGGCAAATACCTGCTGAATTCAATCTGCACTGACCAAAAATGAGCATTAAAATCGTTTAAAACAGCTTGTTTGGATGGCCAAAATGCAATAATGTAAGATTTAATCTTCCTTTTGAAATAGTCGTTAAGTGACTCTACTCTATTGAATTGTAATTGGCACCGAAATTAACACAGAAGTTCTGTGCTCAGGGATATTCTTGGTAAAACTCTTTCGAGAATAGTCGATATAGAAAGTGCCAACCAAACAAAAAGCTTTAAACCCCTCAACGTCCAGTAAAAAGAAGAAGAAATGTGTGACTGCCGAGAAAAATGGGCCATTAAAATATAAAGCATTACAGCAGCTAAATGTCCAGTATCAAAAGAGTGAATTCACTTTATTGAATAATTTCTATGAAAACAATAAAAGGGATCATATTTATTTATATTCCATAAGTCCATTTATCAAGTCCAGTCACGTTCCAAAACAAGCATTTCTCCAGCATTAATTCTCCAATTACAGCATTTTAAAAACATTACATTTTTTACATTTTACACACACACACACACACACATATACATACATGCATATATATATATATATATATATATATATATATATATATATATATATATATGTATATATATATGTGTGAGTGTGTGTGTGTGTGTGATTCTTCATGTTCTCTGAACCATTTTTTCAAAATTGTAACCCTGGTGAATATTGCCATTTTCATCCAGGAATGTGGCCATGATGTGTCTTTCTACATGTTTTTTCTACATGTGACTTTTTTTTGGCCGGATAGTCATTAAAATGCAGAAATAAGATTTCTTTTTTTCCAGCAAAAGCACATTTTTGCTTAATATCTGATCCCCTCTGAATATCCTGCAACTTCAACCACTAAAAACAATTTTTTCTGAAGAGAAAGTAAGAATGATTTTTACTTCCAAAATGCTACAGTTCCACTCTTTATAATTTGCACTGCCCCACCCTTCCTGTTACAGCATGATGGAAAGTTTGTATCACCATACATTGTATAACGACAACAAAACAGTATGTGCTGAAATGTGTCAAACTAAGGTAAGACTGAAATGATAAATTTTGTTAAAAATAATTCTAAAAGTTAATTCTAATTTAAAAGCAACATTGACTTTTTTTTTTACATGTTTAATACTGTAAGGGTATTTGGTTTAAAACAACATATAGTATAAAGTGCTATATAAATAAAAGTGAAGAGACTTTACTTGCCTGGAGAGTCAAAAGCAGAAATCTTGTAAATAACAGTATGATCAATGTTTTCTTAATTGCTGTTTTCTCACTTGTGTTGCCTGTTTACTGAGAGGAAAGCATGACATATTTACATATTCATTTTACACATCCATCAACGTTAACGCTAATATTATGCCGCTACAAAAGTACCTTCTTTTTATCCCTTAACGAAGAAGAAAAAATAGTTTGCTGTGAGTATATCAGGGCCTTTATCGTTAATGCTTCTAGAGTTATCAAATAAACAAATGGCCATCAGTGGCATGTGAAAGTGGATGGTCACCCATCTATAGATGCATTCATCTAACTTCTGAAACAGTTCTGAATGTTTTCATGCAATATTGATCTTTTATTTCAAGAGATGCTATTTGATTCTTCTCATTATGGCCATTTATTCAAGTATTCTTAGCAAATAAATGATCACTGATGCAAAGATTCCAAACAATACCACTAACCATTTCACAATCATTTTTTTCACATACCAAGCAAAATAAAATACAAAAGGAGTGTGCGGGCTACATTCGCAATCCTAACTGGCACTGAGCTCATCTGCAAAGAATACCGTTTGTTCTTATATTAGTCTGATTGAGCTTGACGGCTGTGTAGGTGACCTCCATTGATTCTATGTGATGTGTGTTTCAATGTGTTGGAAAGCTACAGCCCAATGAATTGTCCCCTTGAGAGAGAAATATAAAGTCATTGGAGCTTATGGCTGAATTGGATTTCTTCTAACCTATGCAGAGGAGATTTGGGCCAATGCTTGTATACGAATGGACCTTAGATGTTCTCATCTGAAAATCTATTAGGATGAGCATCTGCAATCAAAGCAATATTTTAACATTTCTGTCACCATAATCTTAGTGTATTTTAGGTGGTTGTTGTGTGGTTGCTAGGGTTTTTGCAAGGTCCTGACTTACTGGTCCTTACTTTTCATTCCATTTAATTGACCATCTGATCGCTTAGAAACCTTAATAGCAGCTCTCAATAATTTACAAAAAATTGTAGCATAATTATATCTGTACCCTATGAAGCAATTTTTTCAAGAAGAGCATCAAAAGATACACCAAAGCTTAATACCTTAGTTTTGGCAAAATATGGGCAATATAATAATGATTCTTGCCTAATCAAGTATATGCGCGTATCATCGTCATCTAAATAACAACTTAGAATGCAGTTGTTTTTGTATTAGAATTTCATGAGTGACATCAGCCAAAAGAAACACAAAGAACATCAAAACTAAGAAACACAATTGATTGCTCTGAATGTCATCTGTGCTATAATCTACCACAGCCTTCCAGTTCTCATTTTCTCTTCAGCCAAGTCTTTCTTCCAGGGTCAAGCAGAACAGAGCTATACTCATAATTGACAGAAGCTTTAAAGCAAAGCTCATCTCTTAGAATCTTGGGAGTAATTTGAAGAGAGAACATTTTCAGGTATGCAATTCATTTGATTGAGCTTTGAGTTCAAAGGAATGATTCTTACACTTTCTCGGTGTTAATAAAATTGACGGGATAAAAACCATACAGCCTGGGCCTGAGCAGAGTTATTAGACACCATTTTTTCCCCATTTCAATAATTTAACATTTATATGTCCAACTTTAATGGAAGCAGAGCTTGTAATTTGCCGTTGTAAAACAAAACAAAACAAACAACAACAACAACAAAAACATCTCAAACTCCAACAGGTCTCCTAAAAGCTCTACTGAAGTGGTCACCTTTCACTCTAAATTCAGCCTTTAAAATTTAACCCGGGTGAATGGACATATATAAATAAATTATATGTAAATACATAAAATAAAAATAAATAAATAAAACCCATCAAACACACCAATGATAAATAAAACCTCAAAAAGTATGATATAATAACATGTATTATTCTTATCCCAATATATTATTCTTCATTAGCTCATATTTTCAAAAAACAGATTTTTTTTTTTTTTTTGGTCCCAGCAGACCAGGTTCCAGAAGAACATTTTGGATATTTTGTTTTATAATTATTTTGTTTAAGAATAAATATAAATAATTTTCATTTGCTTTGTTTTCATAATTTTATTATTATTAATTATTAGTATTAGTAGTAGTAGTAGCATGGTGACACTTTATATTAAGGTTTAATATTTGTTAACATTAGTTAACTACATGAGTTCACACTGCATGATTTTTGGCCCGATTTTCACTCACCAGCAGAAAAAAAAAAAAAAAATGTTGTTAAATGCCTGAAATCTGAGGCAAATCGATGCTTGTTTGTAATTGTAATTATTGCATTTGTAATTATAATTGATGAGGTTTCTCCCTTCAATAATTAGTATTTGTGTCAGTATTCTGAATAAAACCTCTCCATCAAGGTTTTTCTTTGATTAATTCTACATTATGGACAAATTTACATTTACCACAAATTTAAAATAAAACAAGCACTCGGAGGGTCCTCACCAAGTTCACACGTTCACACATCTCCGCTTACTGACAGGAGAGAGGTAGTAATGACAACCTTGGTATTTACAAGTGCACCAACGGAGTTCTGTTACTGTCAGGCTGGATTAGCCTATAATAAATTTCCTCCCCCCAAAAGGCTATCATTTCCCCTCTCTCAGAATGAATTGTTGTCGGATGTCAGGGATACTCAGTGTTCATAGGTGAGGAGGTATGAGGGAGAAAATGAAAATCTGGAGACATGAGCATGATTTACAAAACCATTTATTCCGAGATGTTAGGATCAAGCAGCCCTTTATTAGACGGACATGGCGAGCCAGCCGCTACATTACCTGAGGAAGAACAGAAATGAGAAAAGGGAACTGTGACTTTCACAATAAATTACATTTATTGGGTGCCAGGGCTGCTGTGTGCTTATGGGTCTACATGCATACGGTTATAATTGGAATCCTACGCGAGATCGTTTCTTGACTGAATGACTGGGAACAACAGGAGTGACAGGGTAACACTTCATTCCCTAGCGGTTCTTTGTTACCCTGACAGTTCGAGCTGTAATGCAGTGATTTGTGAACCGCTTCTTATAGACCAAGAGAATGGGGTCATATATTTGGTTTTTGTCTGCTCTGAGGCATCATTTTCAACTTATCAGTCAATTACCAAACCCTTGATTATATGAATTAGGTGTGTCAGGGCACAGACAGAATTCATTTGAAAACTGATGAGGGTCTGGCAGCAGCTTTAGATCTACTTGGTATGCAGAAAATAGACCAGATTTCCTGATTAATGGAATTTAATCTAAAGAGTGGGCAGCACTATGACGTGGAGATTCATGAGGACAGCACCATCTAAACCAAGGACACTCAAACATTCTTTACCAGGAGCCAATGAATAAAATAACCTGGTAAGGGTGTATCAATATTTCATTCTGAGCGTTTTTTTTTGCACTAACCAACACCTAGAGCAACCAGAGCCTCATATTTCAATCAACCCATACATTAGGACATGTGTAAGTACTTTAAAAAAACAAAACACAAAAACCTTTTCTTTTGCCATAATGTGGTGGAGGTGATTGCTAATAATCTTTAAAAAAATGCAGTTATATAACTTAAATTCTGTAAGTATGTTCACTTTTTAAATTAAGGGGCCATCCTGCCGAAATCTCTCCAAGATCAAGGAGCAAAATAGACTTTTCAGACTGTGATGTTGTGTTTTCAGTCATGTAAATGTATCAACATTTTTAACATTTTAATTTTTAAAAAATGTAATGTATATTCTTAACACTATATATTTTACTTTGGCATTAAATTGCAGAGTTGACGCTGCTACTTCAGTGTTTGTAATAACAGATGAGGGAGTGATGGCATATTTGTCATGTTTCTCACTTCTCAATCTCTCTCTGTTTTTTTTTTTTTCCCAAGGTCATAGAAACACTACTGTGGACTTTTCTTTTGAAATTGGGCCAAATGGAAATGCAAAATTTAAACAAGTATTTGTTGTAGTTTTCATTCACTACTATATATTTACCCAACTTTGATGACTTTCCAGAACCCTGGAAATGTGAAAGGGGTCTGTTATATGAATATGAAGCCATAGTGAAAAATCCTTAGACCTTAGCTAATGTTATTGTACATGACTCTACACCCTTAGGAAAAATTGGGTGCACAGCAAAGGAGCAAGATCGAATCAAGTAAACATTAAAACCTGTCTCACGTTTGCACCTGGATGAACCTCAAGAATTCTGGAACAATGTCTTATGGACAGAAAAATAAAAATATTAATGTTTTGGGAATGGTCTGATGCATCAGGGCCTTGGATAGCTTGTCGCAGTTGAAGCAACCATGAATTCTGCTGCATAGCAGAGAATGTTAAACTATCCATCCGTAAACTAAAGCTGTAACAGTGGGATAATGCAGCAATGTCACAAAACATAAAAGCAAGTCAGAATCTAAAATGCGCAGTTCATGTTCAAAACCCTACAAATATAACTGCGCTAAAGCAGTTCTGCGAAGTCGAGTGGGCCAAAATTCCTCCACAGTGATGTGAAACTCTCATAAATAAATGCAGGATGTGTTTATTTGCAGTTATTGCTGTTAATGGGGCTGTATGTAGTGACTGACTCTAAAGGGACAATCAATCGCCTTTCACAGAAGGGTTTACGCATTCATAGTTTTTGCTTGAAGATTGAACAAGATTCACTAAAGTTGTAAAATATTTTCAAAACATTTTCAAATTAAACACTTTTTAAAGGACTGTGTGCTAATACAGTGCATCCTGAAAGTATACACAGCGCTTCACTTTTTCCACATTTTGTTATGTTACAGCCTTATTCCAAAAGGGATTAAATTCATTTCCCTCAAAATTTTACAAACAATACCCCATAATGACAACGTGAAAGAAGTTTGTTTGAAATCTGTGCAAATTTATTAAAAAAAAAAATAGGTGAATCCTTTTTCCATTGATCATCGGTGAGATGTTTCTACAACTTGATTGATGTCTACCTGTGGTCAACTCAGTTTATTGGACATGATTAGGAAAGGCACACACCTGTCTATATAAGGTCCCAGAGTTAACAGTGCGTATCAGAGCACAAACAAAGCCATGAAGTCCAAGGAACTGTCTGTAGACCTCCAAGCTAGGATTTCATCGTAGCACAGATATGTGGAAGGGTACAGAAAAAAAAAAATCTGCAGCACTGAGCACAGTGACCTCCATCATCTGTAAATGGAAGAAGTTATACACCACATAGTGGGGTATTGCTTGTAGAATTCTGAGGAAAATAATGAATTTAATTCCTTTTGGAATAGGGCTGTAACATAACAAAATGTGGAAAAACAGTGATGTGTCTCACTGTATTTACCGCAGAGACAATTTATGTCCAACAAATGCAGTTTATTTATGTCTGAATGATAATCCATGCAGCTTTCAGTGGGCATGACTGTTTTAAGTAATTAATAAAGAAACAGATGGATAAATGAGAAAGTAAAGAGTGGGATTGACTTGATAATACTTATTTATTGTTTGTTGCATATTTGTTTTGTCTTAGTTGCCTATGGACCTAATAAAGATACATTTAATGAAATGTCATTGGAAATATAAATATAAATTATACATAGAGCTGGGACCACAGTCTTAAAGAAAACCATTAGTAACATACTACGCCGTCATGGATTAAAATCTGCACGCAAGGTCTTCCTGCTCAAGCCAGCGCATGTCCAGGCCTGAAGTTTGCCAATGACCATCTGGATGATCCAGAGGAGGAATGGGAGAAGGTTATGTGGTCTGATAAGACAAAAATAGAGCTTTTTAGTCTAAACTCCACTCGCCATGTTTGGAGGAACAAGGAGGATGAGTACAACCCCAAGAACACCATCCCAACCGTGAAGCATGGAGATGGAAACATCATTCTTTGGGGATGCTTTTCTGCAAAGGAGACAGGACGACTGAACCATATTGAGGGGAGGATGGATGGGGCCATGTATCGCGAGATCTTGGCCAACAGTCCATTTCTTCTGATCATCCTTGAGATGGTTCTACACCTTCATTTGAGTCCAGATGTGTTTGAATTATACTGATTGGACTTGATTAGGAAAGCCACACACCTGTCTATATAAGACTTTACAGCTCACAGTGTATGTCAGAGCAAATGAGAATCATGAGGTCAAAGGAACTGCCTGAACTTTTTGGCCTCAATTCTAAGCGGTATGTGTGGAGAAAACCAGGCACTGCTCATCACCTGTCCAATAGTCCCAACAGTGAAGCATGGTGGCAGCATCATGCTGTGGGGTGTTTTTCATCTGCAGGGACAGGACGACTGGTTGCAATCGAGGGAAAGATGAATGAGGCCAAGTACAGGGATATCCTGGACGAAAACTTTCTCCAGAGTGCTCAGGACCTCAGACTGGGCCGAAGGTTTACCTTCCAACAAGACAATGACCCTAAGCACACAGCTAAAATAACGAAGGAGTGGCTTCACAACAACTCCATGACTGTTCTTGAATGGCCCAGCCAGAGCCCTGACTTAAACCCAATTGAGCATCTCTGGAGAGACCTAAATGGCTGTCCACCAACGTTTACCATCCAACTTGACAGAATTGGAGAGTATTTGCAAGGAGAAATGGCAGAGGATCCCCAAATCCAGGTGTGAAAAACTTGTTGCATCTTTCCCAAAACGACTCATGGCTGTATTAGATCAAAAGGGTGCTTCTACTAAATACTGAGCAAAGGGTCTGAATACTTAGGACCATGTGATATTTCAGTTTCTTTTTTAATAAATCTGCAAAAATGTAAAGAATTCTGTGTTTTATTTCAATATGAGGTGCTGTATGTACATTTATGACGAAAAAAAAAATAGCCAATGGCTGCAATATAAAAAAGAGTGAAAAATTTAAGGGGTTCTGAATACTTTCCGTACCCACTGTATTTTAACTATAAACCTATAAGGAAGCACATTAAATATGAAAAATGCATTGCAGATGGATGCTAGGGAAATGCCACAAACATATTGTTAGAGTATAATTGAGTTAGAATGATCAGTTAACAGCAGTAGCGGTTAGTATTTATCACTGTTAAAAAAAAAAATAAAATGAAAAACCTTTCCAACAATGCAGATATTCTGCAAAGTCCATTTCTGCAGTCTCTAAAATGAAACATTCTTATCTCAACGTTCAAATTAAAAACTCCAGTAGAGCTCCAACCCCTCCTCCATCAGAAACCTCCAGAGGACCAATCCTAGAACAGAGACATCTCCTCACTACCTCTGAGCTCTGCTGCCGTCTTATTGAGTTAAAAACATCCCCTTATCTGGAAGCTGGAAGAACTCAACGTGTCTGCTCTGACCAGAGAGGGGCTGGACACAACGTGTCTGGTTTGACATGTCTGAGGCGGGCTGCAGCAATCATCTGACAGGGCTGCATGCAGCAGACGCTGCACAGCTAATTAGAGAAGTGTTTATGAGAACAGCGAGGAAACGCTCTCACTCTGGGAGATGGAATGCTGGGTCAGTTCTGACACACTCCATCAGTGCGACACTGCTTGGACTCAGAGGTAGAAGGAGAAAATGAGGAAGAGAGAGATGAGGAGAGACAGAGAGAGCGAGAGACAGAGAGAGTGAGAGACAGACAGAGAGAGACAGACAGAGAGAGAGACAGAGAGCGAGAGCGAGAGAGAGAGTGAGAGCGAGAGCGAGAGCGAGAGCGAGAGCGAGAGCGAGAGAGAGAGAGAGAGAGAGCGCATCTCGTTCCCGGGCAGAGGAAATGCTAGTGATGACAGACATCCTGTGTTTGTAAGACAGTGATGAGAGCAATTAGGAGCTTCAGCTGTTCAAGACTGGCTTCAAATTAAATATAGATGAATTAGGAGAACATGATTAAAGAAAATGACCGGTTATATTCCGAAGATGTACATACAAAAGGAATAATGAGATCAGTTTCAAGATCCAGGCTTCTTATGTAAGATTGAGGGAAAGAGAATCAATTATAGAAAATGTAAAACTTTTAAATGATCGGCCTGTTTCTGTCATTGGTTTCACAGTTCGAGGTCAAGCCAATCTGTTGCCAAGACAAAAAGAGCTGGGTTAAGGAAAAAATTTGTACTATTGATTGTATTTTAATTAGGGATGTCAAGCGGTTATTTTTTTTTAAAAAATCTAATTAATTTCATGATGTGCCGATTAATTTAACTAATTAATTGATTTGCTAAAAACACGGATTAATTCAAAAACGAAGCACCGCTGCATGTTGCTCGGAGATGCACAACAGTTCTTCTCTGGCATTACAGGCAATATTTTCATTGGCAAAATTGAGGAAAAACTGACAATATTGTATCTAAAATATAGCAATATTAACATCTTTATTGAACTGTTAATAAAAACAATATCATATTTGCACTCATGCTTCTCAGGACAAAAACACCACTCGTGTGATATTGTATAACTATAGGCCTACAATATAAATCAGAGGCATTTTTGCCCTGATTTCTTGAATTTTAAGGGAATCCTAACTGCATTCTATAGGCTATTGCCCTGCTTTATGTCCAACACCAGTTAACTGTACGAAACGTAAAACGACCTATGTGGGTCTGCGACTAGGCGGGTACGTAAAATAATTTTATTTGCATTATTTTTCCATAACTAGTTACTCAAATTGATGTTAAATCAACAGCCCTCATTTTAATTTAATGCAATGTTTTGAAAGCGCTATAGTGTCAGTTTAATTCTTTCAGGGAAATCTATGAATGTATCACTTACTTTATTAACAGTGAAACATGACTTTTTCATACTATCCCAAGTAATTAATATGCAGAGACAACCGTATTAGAATATTTAGAGCATTTGTATTTTACTCTAACTATAATTCCAGTCCTCTGTATTTTAATGCATTTATGTTTGGTATCAATTTCATGTGGACCAATTTCAAAAATGTTGGTGACCATTGACTTGAACTGTATGGAAACCAATACTAAACATATAGGTAATGAAATTGATTAATCAAAAGTCAATTAAACTACTAAAATGATCAATTAATCATTAACAGCCCTAAACCAGTTAATAAATAACTCCCAATAGTTTCATCAAAAAAAAAAAAAAAAAAAAATTGACTTTGGGAGCAGAGAGACATTTGAAGGATGACAGAATGAAACTGAAGTTAAAACTGAAAAGTTTTCATGCCGCGTCTGAAGGCGGCTCTCCCCCTGCAATCACCATCAAGATGACCAGCATAAATTCTCATCTATAATCTATCACTCCATGTATACACTCTAATTTCTTCAGATCTTTTCATTATTAACTTTCTACCAACCAAAAACATATAGTCTTATAGTCCTTGATGTTTGAAATCCTGTTATTTCTCAGGAGTGATTATGTGGTCTTCTTGGTGATGTTGTACTATTCATGTAGGTGTGCGGTCACATTATTGAAATCTTGCGGGCAAAAACGCTACTATCCATTGTCAATAGTGTAGATGTATGACGCACCACTCACACAGAAGTTTCGACTTACTCACTCACCTTCAAACCAAGCATTTTTCTGATGGTCAATGCAATGATTAGGTCCAGACAGAATCAGAGCACTTTTTTTTTTTTTTTTTTTTTTTAAATTTATAGATTTTCACTTTGGCAGAATGTAGATTCTTTGACACTAGTGGCATCTAGAGGAATTACAAAATAAAGCATTTTTTTTTTTTAAAGCATATACCTTACAAATGCCCATTTGGTCAATATTCAAGCATCACAAATACAGTTCTTCTTATGTGCGCTTGTGAAGGCTTGCGAAGTAAAAGCAGGCTACTTTCAATAAAAATGCCAATATATTAGGGATACTTTTTGCTGTATTGATTTGTGTCATGAGAAAGCAAATGAGTAGGCTATCACTTTAACATGTCTTTGACATGACGCACCACAACTGCTGTCTACACTGGACACAAAGTAAACATTATAAACTGGTACATTTGTCTTGCTGTATGGGTGCATGATGATGTTGTATTGAAGTGTCTATTGTGGCCGGTTTACTATTTGAAGGTCTAAATGCAGTGAAATTTGGTTTGCACTTCTGTAACCAAAGCTGAATTTAAACACTCTTTGGCTCAGCCTGCTACAGTAGCCACGCCCCGAATTCTCACTATAGGCTGAGCTGGAAAGAGATCTGGGCGGACCACTCGCAATGTTTTGATGGTGCCTGGGAGGCTAAATGTTTACATTTTAGGGGAGAAAAACCAATGAATGGGATATTAATAGTCAATGAAGAACAAGCTGGGTAGTCTTGCATAGCCAGACCTTCAGACGGATGGCAGAAAGTCTGGACTCTATCGCAGCTTTCATTGGCCGAGGAACACCCAAGAGGGCATTTGACTGGCACGTAACGTAACGCAACCAATCAGTTTGTTTTGTTCCGCGTCATGTTTAGGGACGTGAAAATGTAAAGTCGATCTCCATACAATAACAGACCGGTGTGCATCTAATAAATTATTCATTCAAGAACGTTGTCCAAGTTTATGGCAAAATGGAGCCGGAGATTTCACATACTTTTGAAAATCCGCTCATTGTCACAGTTGTAAACACGACGGCGTTCTTCTTCTATGAGGGCGTTTGGCGTCACAGCATTTGTTTCCAGGCGGACCATTAAAGAATGCAACACAGATATCCTTGTAGTATTCAACAAACCAGATGACGTGTTTCCACATAAGTTTGCCACATGCATCAGATATTCAAGAGTCTTAACTACAAACTGGGTTAAGAGAATGTGTGTAAAAAAATACTTCACCCTTGAAAATGAAAATGTGTTACATGAATCTACACTTCTTAACTGGTGTGAGGAAGCATTAATTAAATTTGCCAAAACCTGTAATAAGCATGCATGCAAGGAGATTTAGAGATGTTTAAAACATCAGGAATGTTGGAAAGAAATTTTGTGGAACTTTTGCAGTCATAACATAACAGAAGAAAGTCACTGAAACTTAAATCCTAAATACTTAAATTCGTCAACTAAAATGGTTACTGTCCAGTGGAGCAACAGACTCACTAAAGTTTCCACCCTCTCATGCATCTTCCCGCCAACCATTTATAAAACATATATGATATTGATTTAGTCTATGTGTTTCCTTATCTCCACCTCCCTGGTGGTCTTTTTCTCTCTTTTTGATTCATATGTGGAATTATTTGTGGTGTGTTTGTTCTTGGATATAAGGCACAAGAGGAACATCTCGCCTACTTTTTCCTCTGTTTTTGTGTCTTTGTTTACCGTTCCGTGTATATTTGTCTCTCAGCGCTATTGAGGAACAGAAGTATTTCACCGGATCTATAAGGTGTGAGCTCTGTCAGTGTATTCTGCACAGTTGGTTGATGGGATTTCATTGTCTAGAGTGTTTACCTGGAGTTACAGCAGAGCAGAAGCATCTCTCTGTTGTTCATAAGGACCTGCAGAAGAACGAGGAAGGCCTTGGCACGGATGACTGAAGACGGACTCTCCAGAGAGCGGATTATCTTCATAACAAAGTCCTGCAAAGAGGCGTTCAAGCCGTTAGCGCAGTCTTGTTAGCGCACACGCGTCATTTAAAAAGACCAGGAGGTCTCTGGACATTTAGAGTGGCATAAGCCCCAATTGTCTGACAGTAATTTGACAGGTGCTATCACTTACACAGCGAGGTGCTGGAGGGGATGGAAAAGCCCCCCGAAATGCACTTGATATAAAACAGAGGTTAATAAGCTAATGAGTTCCACAGCATTTAGTGGGCAGCAAATCAGGAGGAATTGATTAACTTTCACTATCAGCATAATTGGGGGGGAACTGTCAAAAGCAAAACAATCCGAAACATTAGGATTAACTACAGCACGAGAAGGGGAGTTAATTAATTTCAAACGCACCTACTGTACTCTCGGCATGGATCGTAATTACATCAACAGTATTCCAAGCTGCACTCCGAGATTGCGGCACTTCCTTACCCAATTAGCCCAGTCGCTCGGTGCTTCATTGAAATTTAAATTCTATGCTAGACAATGTATGAATAAACACACCACGTTCTGGACTTCTATTCGTCAGGGGAATTAAGCAGAGAAATCCACAGCAGTTTATAATTGGTCGGGAGGTGATCCAGTAAGTTTTAGGCACTCAAAAGGTTTTTTTTGTTTTTCTAATATTCAGAGTCAAATTGGAAATTTACATGCAAATGAATACAGGTCAAAGAAAATTAGCATTGTTAATCTGAGAGGGCCTTGAAGGCAGTATACAGTGGCATTTAAATCAATTTCTACAGCCCATTTTCCAATTGATTACTGCCTCAGATAAAGAGCACAACAGAGCCGTACAATGTTTTGCTCGTTCCTGACACGCCACGTGGCCGACATTGCTTCACGGGCAGCTAGATAAATCTAAGAGAAACATAAGTTGCAGTCAGTTTCTGAAAAGGGGATTTTAGACATTTTGAAAGAACTTGTAAAATAATTACGTGAATAACGTAACTGTAAATGTACAGAAATAATGATTATGATTAGCTAAAACTATAGTACCATTCAAAAGTTTTTTTTTTGTTTGTTTGTTTTTTTTAAGAAATTAATCATTTTAAATTTAAATTTAACCATTTTACCAAATTTAACCAACCAAGTGACAGTAAAGACATTTGTCATGTTACTAAAAGACTTCTATTTCAAATACAGTAAATGTGGTTCTTTTGAGCTTTATATTCAAAGAACACAAAATAGCTAGCAAAAAACAATTTACAATAAGGTTTCATTAGTTAACACGAACTAAGAATGAACAATACTTCTACAACATGTATTAATCTTAATGTTGATTTCAACATTTACTAATGCATTATTAAAATCAAATAATGTATTTGTTCATGTTAGTTCATAGTTAGTGCATTAACTAATGTTAACAATGAACTGCTATATTTTATTAACTAATATTAAAGATGAATAAATACTTTAACAAATGCTTTGCTCATCGTTAGTTAAATATATATATATATATATATACAGTGGGTAAAGAAAGTATTCAGACCCCCTTAAATTTTTCACTCTTTGTTATATTGTAGCCATTTGCTAAAATCATTTAAGTTAATTTAATTTTTTTCCTCATAAATGTACACACAACACCTCATATTGAAATAAAACACAGAGTTCTTGACATTTTTGCAGATTTATTAAAAAAGAAAAACTGAAATATCACATGGTCCTAAGAATTCAGACTCTTTGCTCAGTATTTAGTAGAAGCACCCTTTTGATCTAATACAGCCATGAGTCTTTTTGGGAAAGATGCAACAAGTTTTTCACACCTGGATTTGGGGATCCTCTAACATTCCTCCTTGCAGATCCTCTCCAGTTTTGTCAGGTTGGATGGTAAACGTTGGTGGACAGACATTTTTAGGTCTCTCCAGAGATGCTCAATTGGGTTTAAGTCAGGGCTCTGGCTGGGCCATTCAAGAACAGTCACGGAGTTGTTGTGAAGCCACTCCTTCGTTATTTTAGCTGTGTGCTTAGGGTCATTGTCTTGTTGGAAGGTAAACCTTCGGTCCAGTCTGAGGTCCTGAGCACTCTGGAGAAGGTTTTCGTCCAGATCCCTGTACTTGGCCGCATTCATCTTTCCTTCGATTGCAACCAGTCGTCCTGTCCCTGCAGCTGAAAAACACCCCCACAGCATGATGCTGCCACCATGCTTCACAGTTGGGACTGTATTGGACAGGTGATGAGTAGTGCCTGGTTTTCTCCACACATACCGCTTAGAATTAAGGTCAAAACGTTCTATCTTGGTCTCATCAGACCAGAGAATCTTATTTCTCACCATCTTGTAGTACTTCAGGTGTTTTTTAGCAAACTCCATGCGGACTTTCATGTGTCTTCCACTGAGGAGAGGAGAGGCCACTCTGCCATAAAGCCCCGACTGGTGGAGGGCTGCAGTGATGGTTGACTTTCTACAATTTTCTTCCATCTCCCGTCTGCATCTCTGGAGCTCAGCCACAGTGATCTTTGGGTTCTTCTTTACCTCTCTCACCACGGCTCTTCTCCCCCGATAGCTCAGTTTGGCCGGACAGCCAGCTATAGGAAGGGTTCTGGTCGTCCCAAACGTCTTCCATTTAAGGATTATGGAGGCCACTGTGCTCTTAGGAACCTTAACTGCAGCAGAATTTTTTTTTGTAAACTTGGCCAGATCTGTGCCTTGCCACAATTCTGTCTCTGAGCTCTTCAGGCAGTTCCTTTGATCTCATGATTCTCATTTGCTCTGACATGCACTGTGAGCTGTAAGGTCTTATATAGACAGGTGTGTGGCTTTCCTAATCAAGTCCAATCAGTAAAATCAAACACATGTGGACTCAAATGAAGGTGTAGAACCATCTCAAGGATGAAATGTTAAATATATGAATGTCACAGCAAAGGGTCTGAATACTTAGGACCATGTGATATTTCAGTTTTTCTTTTTTAATAAATCTGCAAAAATGTCAACAATTCTGTGTCTTTGTCAATATGGGGTGCTGTGTGTCCATTAATGAGGGAAAAAAATGAACTTAAATGATTTTAGCAAATGGCTGCAATATAACAAAGAGTGAAAAATGTAAGGGGGTCTGAATACTTTCCGTACCCACCATATACACACACACACACGTACACATGTACATATATATCTATGTGTTTGTCCGATTAAATGTAACAATGTGTCAACCCATACCCTGATGAGCATCAGCTCTTCTTATTTGTGACCCAATGCTAATTTGCACCGCTTTTGATAGATTGCGTTGATCATTATTTAAATGATTTGACTGTGCCTGTGTTCTTTAATTTACACATCAGCAGTAGATCACGTGCAAAACTTGCCACTCCCATTGTGGAATTGCAGTCTCACGCTAATTTACCTCTAAATCTGGCCCATAATGTTAAGTAGTGTTGAGGAAAGTTACTTTTAAAAGTAATCCATTACAATATTGTGTTACTCCCTAAAAACGTAACTAATTGCACTACTTTATGGAAAGTAATGTGTTTTATTACTTTTGCATTACTTATTCTCACCTGGGCTGGGCTTTTATTTTTGTTTTTTTAATAACAACAACAATGTTCTATTTTTGGCAAACGTAAAGGCCCTTACACAGCAAAAGTGAAACTAATAAGCTTCAGGTAGATCACAAATGTGATGTTTTTCTAAAGTAATTTTTGCTTATTTGTATGGTTGAATTGGATCATTGAAGGTCAGCAGCAAAGAAATTGGTTAATAAAGTGAGATTAAATACATAAAGTATATTTGTGTAATTTAATATATTTAATTATCACAGGTTTATGAGATATTCTGATATTGTATTTCACAGTTTTTATTCATTTTGAGTAATATGGACTGTGTTTTTGTGCAAGTGAGATGAGTAAATACTCACATTTAGTCTAGAACTACAATAACCATATTGTTTACACACAACACCTTTGCGCTTACTCACAATTCTCTCAGCATGGGGTCAGGAGAGCTGTCAGTCAATGAACAAAGTAATGTGCTTTACTTATTTGAAAAAAGTACCTCTGATATTTTGTTGTAAATTTAAAAGTAATGCGTTACTTTACTAGCAACTTGGGAAAAGTAATCTGATTACGTAACTCAAGTTACTTGTACTGTGTTACCCTCAATACCAGGTATATGAGGTTTTTTTTGTTTTATTTTGTTTTGTTTTTTTGTAGCAGAAATGAATTTCTCAAATATTTAGGGAACAACAGTGGCACAGAAATGACACACTTGAAATTTGTTCCACCTCGATTATAAAACTAATCACTACAGTAATGAACAAACACTATGTAATGAAAAATCTATTCAATTAATTTGAAACAATTTTGAAAGGAAAAGAAAAAAAAAGGACCAGAGTACTTTTACCTCCATAAGTCAAGGCTATGGAGAAAAAAAATAGAAAAAAGAAAAAAGTATCCTGCCAGTCTTTCTGCAGGTGTTACTAACAAAAGAAAGAATGCTGAGTGGCAGTGAGGCACAGCGCCTGTCAACGCAGCTGCTTCAGAACACCGTATAGTTGCTGAGACTAACAAAAATGGTCCGATCTTAAAGTTGTTGACCGATGAAGTGCTGCCAGTACTTAGACAGACACAAGCTGTCAATAACACAAAGCAGAAAGAGATGGCACAGGATGTACAAAGTGTGTGTGTGCCAAACTGAAATAAATCAAAAACTTATTGGCAGAACTTGTATAAAAAAATATATGCAGCATTTTCTTCACATTGGACATGCTGAACTGCTGCTGCATTGACACCGGAGGGTCACAGTCAAACATAAGCAGATTATCAAAATTGGGGTCAGCATGTACTGAACAAAACGGTTATGCCTAACGAGTTCAAACACTACTATGAAGCTTTATACATACTGGCGGCAATTGTCTTCTGAAGACAAATAGAGCATTGTTTAATGAAGAGAACAAAATTTAGTCTGGATCAATCATTCATTAAAAAGACCTGACTAAAAAACATAATTCATTCTCAAATCGGACATATCTACTTCTCTTATGAACGTATGAAGATGTATGATAATGACAGTCTGTTCATCACACAAAGACATCACATAAAAGCTTCTTAAGACTTTGAATGCACAAACCAGGTGGTTTAAGAGCCATTGCTTTAAATTTTGTCATTTTGTCATTTATTAAATCTCTTGCCCTAGTCCTTGTTTAAATGTATTATATTGAAATGAGTGAAACGCCAATAAATTAATAGATACCATTTGAGTTCCACAGTAGGAAGAGAGTATTCCAATGTGGACAATATGAGGGTGAGTTAATGACAAAATATTCATTTAGAGAATTACTGCTTTAAAATGTTATGATTGCAAAATTTAATTATTTTATTAAAGTATCTTATCTAACACCTCAATGAGTCTATATTTTAGAAAAAGTATTACCAACAATTACCAACTATTTCCAAGCATTTAAATGTTAGGACTTTAAACGCACATTCCTGACAGCTAAAATAATTTATACCAAATAAAAAGTATTAAAAACAACAGTACTACTTCAACCCACTGTGTCTCAAATGAGAGTATGCTTCATTTTATTTTTAGTGTTACAATTGCCTTTAACCAACCATTACGGGGTGAATATAAGATTTTTTGTACTAAATTTGATAATATGACCTTTTTCTCTGATATGGTACAGTATTGTATATAATACAGTTTTCTTTATCTAAATAAAATGATTAAAAAGTGTGAGAACTAAAAATCAGGATGAGGGAGAGAAAGAAGGCAAGAGTGAAAAAAGAGCAAGGAAAAGAGTGATGAGGACTAATAGTCAGCAATAGAAAGAGAGAGACATATAGCAGCACAAGTTTAAGTGTTTTCATAAATGCACTCGGAATGCAACAAGGTGTGTAAAACCTGAGCAGTGTCCTTTGGGTTTCTTTGTACAGGAAGTACAAAACACCATGTTCTGTGGGCAATTGCACGGATTCTCCCCTGCTCCAAACTTAACTCAAAGAAATCTCACCCAGGACTCCACATGCTAGAATTGCTGTGTGCAACTGAATTGTGGGCAACACAGCATGCTTGTCCTTTTCTTTTTCCCTACTGAAATTCTTCTCAACTATTTTTAACACTCATTAAAAGTGAGAGGAGGAAAGAGTGTGAATGTTTTCTGAATTCAATGGAAAAACCATGAACATGAGAGAAAATGAAATCATCAATCATTAAGGTGCATGTTTCTTTCACAACACCACTTTATCAATATTTAAATATATAAAAAAACAATGTTTGTATATTTCTGATAACTATGAATTATGCAGCTATGTCAAATCCCAAAACCTCTTCCTAAACACTGCTAAGACCAATAAAGTGTAGAATTATTTATTAAGACTGTACACACTCAGTTTACACTTTTAGTTTACAAAATCAAAACCTGCTCTAAAATGGTTGGAGAATGTTTGATCTGGACCATTGTTGGGTGTAATGCATTACCAAGTAATTAATTAATTACTGTAATTTAATTACATTTCCCTTGAAAAAGTGATTGTTTTTATTTTTTCTGTCATTTAATTACAGTTGCTTCTGATACAACTGCATTACATTCTGTATAATTCTATATGAAAACAGTGTCTTTAATGTCAAAAGTTTAATGTCTAATGACAAAAATGCATGTTTTAATGTAACATTCTCCCTTTAAATACTTTATAATAATGCCATTTTATATCGTTTATTTTAAAGAATTAAAAGAAAAAAAAGAAAAGAATGTTTTCATGTCTACTCATGTATTGTTTAACTGGTCGAGATTGATATGGGATTAAGAAAGTAAATAGTAATAAGCAGTGCAATAATTTGTAGAGAGAGTAAATAATACAATAATACAATTAAACTGTTGAAGATACAATTAGTAGATAGTTTTTGTTTTAAGAAAATTAAATAATAAATGCAATTATTATGCTTGGATAATAAAATTACATCATAAAATGAATGGATATAACTTTCAATAAACAGGCCATCAGGATTTGATTCATAAATAAATTTATTTTTTCATAAATAAAGGTACTTCTCCATAATTTAGGCAAATGATAAATGGAAACTCGCTCTATTTTCCTTTTTATTATTATTATTATAAATGTAAAATTGACTACACGTGTTAACTTTGGCCCTATTAAATATGTATGCATGCATGTGTTTC
Source organism: Zacco platypus (assembly GCA_038088235.1). Taxonomy (NCBI): domain Eukaryota; kingdom Metazoa; phylum Chordata; class Actinopteri; order Cypriniformes; family Xenocyprididae; genus Zacco; species Zacco platypus. The sequence continues at coordinate 24,747,083 of CM076077.1, read as the reverse complement.
TATGTACATACCCGGTCCTGTACCAGTCTGTGGGAATGTGCTCCTGATGCCAACATGGCAGCAAACATAGTGAGCATGTGTTGCTGGACACGGCTGATGCCTGACACCAGGCAACTGAGGATGCTGGGTAATCCCACCTTGTCAATCACGCTCTGGAAGGCCCCCACAGATTGGCGTGTTATTTTACATAGAGCCTGGAAGGGCAGATAAAGGTAAGAAGACAGGTGGGTGGAGGTGGGTTGAATACAGTATATCTAATGCCGCAGCTTTTTTGTTACATAATATATTTATTTATTTAGAGGAATGCAATGTAAATATCTTATTAAAAAGTCTTATTATTATACTGTAGCCTTACAGTATAATAACGGCAACTGAGTTGAAGAAAATAAGAATGTGTCGGTTGATAGCACGTAGGGCTGGAGTAAAAGAAAAAAATAAAACCTAACCATAGCGTCACAAACTATATATTTGGTCATGACATGAGAGATCAAATTTGCCTTGATCTTTTGACATAAAGATGGTCTCTGAACCATTAAGACATCCTTTAAGTTTCACAGATAAACCCCAGTGGGTTAGAGGTTTTTTATTTTTATTTTTTAGACTGGATCGGCTGGATCAAGTTGCTGTTCAAAATGAAACCAAAACCACAGTCCCAGGAATAATCTTCACCGTATTTCAAAACTATGTAAAGTAAATGAATCTGATGAACCTTGATTTCATTATCGAGTTCATGTTTTCAGAGATATATTTCTCATGTCTGCGTGGCAAGTAATCGCTGAGTTTTGTTTCATTTTTGTGACATGCTGCAGAAAGATGTTCACGGAGACCCAGACGGCAGAAAGCACACCCAGTATGTTTTCTTTATTTGAAAAAAGCACAGTGTTTTGTTTTAAGTGTAACTTGACACAAATAAAAGTAGACCCTTTACAGTTTCAAATGATGTTGTTTCTTTTATCAGTATGATAGCATATTTTAAGTCGATTTTGCTGTTATATGAAAATAATCCAATAGAATGCACTGGCGCGTTCATCAACCTCCTCATTATAAACAAAGCATTTATTTAATCAAATTCCAAAAACAGCTTGCTTTTATATTGCAGGATCTATGATGAATACAAAATACTTTTATCAGATTATATTTATACTGTTATAAACTGTAAACAATAAATACACAGAAAAATGTAAACACATGCCTCCAGAACAATCGGCAAATAGTTATAGACCCTCGCACCATAAGCCCCGCCTACAGGCATTTAGTCTCTTAAACGGCTGACATTTGCCTACACTGGATATTAGAGTCTTGTCGGGTGACCGGGTCAAAAGCAAATATAACCCATTATAATCACTGACTAAAACAACAATGCAAATCTGGAATTTTAATTGTTCTGAGGGGGTCCTTCAGGTGGATCAGAGCCCACATATTTTAGTGGAGCTTGTAGATAGCACTTTAAATCCAAATATTTACAATCTCATGCATTGAGAAACTTTTGTAATCAACTCTCTTAATGGAAAATGAATTAAACAGTATAAATTGTTGAACAGAATGTGTTTGAACACCCTGTTAAAGTGGTGATATCATGAGAATGATGCTTTTTTGGTACTCACAGATATAGCGCTGATCCTGAGTGCATCCACTGTGGAGTGTGTGAACAGATACCAGAGTGCAGGTCCCACCTCTGCAGTGATGAATCCTTGGGCATATTGAGACTCTCGGCTGCACACATTCTCTATGGTTTTAGCAGCCATGTGGTTCACTACCAACTCCTCCTGAGAAACACAAATTCCCCATAATTCATTAATATCCAGCTATGGCTTAAATCAATATACATAAAGTTTGCTGTACTCTGCCAACATTCAATGTGTTATCAAGCACCTTATGAGCCCCACATGACAGAAAATTTAATATTTTATGTATCACACTTACTATAAATAATTAATTCTACTAATAAATAAATGAATGAATAAATCAATTGAATTCTCTTAATGCACATTACCATATTGTAAACAATGTAAACAATTCCAGTACACATTATTTAACACACACAAAAATGGATAACACTTTACAATAGGTTTCCATGCATTAACTAAATTTAACTAACAATGAACAACACATTTGTTACAGTATTTAATAATCTTTGCTAATGCACAAATTATATATAATATATATAGTCTGCCAACATTCAATGTGTTACCAAGCACCTGATGAATAAATTCACTTAAGACACATAAAAAAAAGAAGGGAATGGGGGGGGGTAAAACTCTACAATAGGGTCCCATGCAATAACTAATGTTAACTATGAATATATTAATCTTTGTTAATGTTAATTCATAAAAATTAAAGATTAAAATGAACAGATTATATATATATATATATATATATATATATATATATATATATATATATATATATATATATATATATATACACATATATAAAAATATAAATAAATAAAATATGTTGATTTTGACATTTTGACATTAATTGTATACAAATGAATACATATTAATAAATAATAATAATAATAATAATAAAAAATAAAGAAAGGCTTTAGTGATCATTAAAATCAAAACATGATAACTGGTTCCGCCTATGAAACAACTTTTACCTTTCAGTTGATGTCACCATGACCTCTTATTTTTCAACCATTCCCCTAAATCCACCTCCACTGTATTATGCAACACCCACTTTTCACAATCTAAACAATTCTCATTGGCTAAAATCAAGACCCATAAGATTACACAAGTAAAATGGCTTGCTAACAGTGTTTTATGATGTGGACTTTAAAAGCAATTGTGCTCTGAAAAAAAAAAAAAAAAAATTAATCTAAATGATGGGCTGTAGCGTTAAGTGTTACACTCAAAGACATGCGTTCATAAATCCATTTGTAAGTGGGACACACAGACCTTTATGAATTTCACGCAATTACATCATGACCTAATAGTCCCTCAACACCCTCAAAACTTGAGTGAAATAATTTCCTTAAATTTCACACCACAGCGAATCTCGCTCACAGATAACGAAGGGCAATATGTAGAGATTTAGCTGGCTGTGTTTTTATGTATTTGGACCTCTGTCCTTGAGCGTGTCTCTCTGCAACCGTATCTGGTGGAAATTAAACATTTAACAGCGTTCAACAAACGCTAGGCACGCAGAGTCGAGTGAGGAAAATAGCAAATGGAAAGGTTGGGCATATCTTAGAGGCGCAGTTACACTGTGCACTGCTGCTATGCAATATGGATGCCTTCACTGTAATGTAGTTCCTAGACCCTGTCTCAAAGCTAAAAGAAAGTTCAGCTTAGTCCATGGAAGAGGTGCATTAATACACATACTGTATCTTGGAGGCAAAAAAGTAGAAAGAAGTCTGAAGTAGAATATTCTGACGCAACACAAATAACATAGCAGCTCCTCCAGAGTCCCTGGCCCTATCGTATCTCTTTGTGCTGGAGTCTGGTGGTCTGGCTTCGTGGAGGCTTTAGGTAATGAACTAGAGCTGGCACTCGCTAGAGCAGGGGAAATGACTGACAGCTGCTACAGGGCGCAAGAGGTGGAGGGGGTGCGGAGTGCTTTCTTTTTTCTTGTAGCACAAACCTTGTCAAAAAGGCATAGAAAATGAAACTAAAATCCACCAGCCTGAGGTTTCTCAATAAGAATTTAAATTCCACAGGACAAATACGCTCCGTTGTAGGCGAGTTTGTGCTTTTTCGAATATACATAGCCAGTCTATTTCCACTGAGGTCTGAGTAAGATGCTGTAGGGATCATAAGGCTGCGGTCGAGGGGATGGAGTTTTGTAGGCTACCCTGACTAGACGGACCAGAAATTACCCGAAACTAAACGTACCAGAGCACATTTCTCATCCGTCCACACACACACACACACACACACACACGCTTTTGTTTTGTCCAGGGCAAGTATACACAGCACTATCCAGTGCAACTCCATATCCTGAATCATTAGGGGTTAAGCACAGTGTGAAAAGGCCTAATGATTTCCAAGTTATCATCATTGTAAACCCCACTTTTAACCACGAGAAGAGGAACATTTCACACCTGTAATTTAGAAATGGGGTTAGCATTGTTTTTAACATATGGTTATGAAACCCTGCTCTGGAACAAAGTTAGCACTGCTTTGGGGTGTTAACACTGCATTGCATTGCCAAACGTGAACTGTGTGAAACAATGAAGTTTTAGAATATTACAAAGATAACCCTGGATTCTGTTTACCCAGCCTTAAACAGCCTTTAATGCCAACACAGCCTAATCAGCAGAAGTAATGATTATGATTGCATTTGGGGAAAAACAGCAAGGAGATTGCTTTAACATTTTAATAATTAATTGATAAAAGTGTTTTCTGTTTTTTTCGGCAGAGAAAAAGAAGTCGACGATGCTAAACTCATTGTCTCCGCAGTAGTGGACGCGCCTAAAAGCATGTTTCATATGGATTACATAATCTGAGAAATTTGTTGGTTAATTTAAAAGTAGACATTTCACTTTCTATAGATATATTTTTCATGTAGTATGTGAGGCAAGTTCACGTGGAGTTTCGGTTCTTTTTTTGGCGCACTCAAGTTCACAGAGAGACGGCAGAAATCGCTCCCCATTTGCTTTCATTATTTTACAAAAGCACAACATTTTGTTGTTATTGTGAAGGCACAAAAGTAGACTCTTCACAGATTCAAAAGATGTATTTCTCTTATCTGTATAACCAAAAATGACAGAGTATTTTAAGAACAAGTGATCCCACCGGCACCTCCGTGTTAGCTGTCATGCAGTAAGCGCGCTACTATTGTAGCTTTTACACACCGCACAGAGACTTAGCCCACATATTTCTAGGTTTAACGTTAAAGCAAGCGGCCATGTAAAATTGCTACTACCTACATGATAGGTGAGCATTTGGATGTCCAGTCTGATTTTACTGTAATTACTAGCTCTTCACAATCTGTCACAGAGTGTGTGACTGAGCCACTTACTGTAATTTTTTATTTACCTGCAACTAAGCGACTAATAAAATTTTGGTCGACTAAGCCTCTAAGCCTCTCAAGTTTTGGGAAAATGATCAAAAATGTGGTCGCAGGATGACAACTTTTTTGAAAATCACTGGCAGGGAAAGGGTTAATAACAGTGTTATTAAAGATTGTGGTTTGATGAATAAACATTTCACATAAAAGGTAAGAGAGTGATGATTTAAGTTATATTAACTAGGAGGTTGTCTATGAGGTTGCAAACCGACGTTGTCACTCAAACTTATTTCTAATTGGACATAAGCTATGTATAGCAATGCCCTAATATCCACCCTGCAACCACCTAGCAATCATCCAGAACACCCTAACAACAGCAACCACTTAGCGGTGAACAATCTTCAAGAAGCATATACGTACAGTGCATATACAAGTTGTACAAGTTGGTACTAGGTCGGTACTACCAATATAACAGAAAACTGAAATGGTTATTTCTTTCATTTCTGGTTATTTTTTATTTTTTTTATTTGACTTATTACCAGTACTTCTGACACCTCTACTTAACAGACACTGCCTCTGGAAACCAGTCGCACCGCTCCTGCTTAGGACACGGCGTAAGCCAGATACCCTGCCCAAATCGTGCCGCTCATCTATGCCATGTGTTCTGCCTGACTAACCTGATTTGATGCACACAGGACTTACTCCGATATATGTTTATATATAAACTTGCAGCTGCCTCCCAAACCCACACAATGTCAGACTTACAGGGGCTATGAGGTGAGGACAGCTTCTCACCAGAGATCTGTCCTCCAATCTCTGCCTCATTCTCTCTCTCACACCTCTGCTGAGCTTCCCAGCTCGATTCTTGCCTCGGGCCATGCTCAAGCCAAACTTTACTGAATTTATGTATTTCTCCCAAATTCTCTCTCGCAACATCAGCAGTCAGTAACTCGATACGGTAACAGGAGGTCAAACCTAAACTAGTCTACATTTGTGAAAAAGTCGATGCACACCGAAACAGTAACTGGAGATGGAGTGCTAAAAAGTTTAACATCTTTGAAGTCAGTGAAATTACATAATTCCTTTAAAACGGACATACTGTCCTAAATACAGGAGAGTTTAGATTCTCCCAATGTATCATTAACACAGCTATATTCTTTTTAATTTTCTGAAGAAAAAGGGAGAGTGGTCACATATGCAAAACGCACTTGCACAACATAGAATGTTTCTATTTGGTAGCGGAGTTGCTATGTGTTTGTTGGCTTGCTGGCCAAATTCGATTCAGGGCTTTTCAAATTAATTTCATTCGTTAAAGGGAACCGAGACTCATAACCGCACAACTGAAGGTTCATTGGTAATGTCACAATAAATGATTAAACAAAATATATTGAATTTTATTCTACTGCAACTTTATTTTTCTTAAAAAAAAAAAAAAAAAAAAAAGGTCTTAACATTGACAGCCAAAATATTCCTCAAAAAATACGGGGGTTGTATGCAATAATACTGAAGTTTGGCTTCCACATACAATATATCATACATACATATTTTGATAAAAAGTTACACTTTCAAGGACAGATAGTATAAACCTAAAGACAATTGGCTTATTTTGGAAGGGGTCTTAGTTTAGTTCTCTTAGGGCCTGTTTACACCTGGTCACTTCAAGTGTTTTTGATCGGATGGCTATCTGATTTAACAAAACTTTTACACTTGGCCACATAAATGTGTCTCCGCAAAACAGATATAAATGCAAAATTAATGAAGTTCACATCACCAAAAGCAACAAATATGAGCTGCATTTTATTGACCATCAGCTAATTTCAAAAGCCGCAATAGTAGAGAGCATAACAGCAGCACTGGTGAGATGATTTAGTCTGATTACTATTAATGAAGATGATTGTGTCTTAATGACTGTGACTTACTTTCAGTTTCATATGCAGCAGTTTGTGCATCGGCTTGCTGAAGAGATACTCAGCTGCTCATTTGTGGTGATGCGTGTTGCAGTAGCCCTGTCATTTCTGGCTATAACAGGTTATTTAGCCTTTAACACACTCTCACATGTTTAATTTTTAGCATTTTTTGATACCTATTTTATCAGAGAAAATGCTTGAAGTGACCAGGTGTAAACAGGCCCTTAGATGTGTGATAACACTCAATACATTTTTGTTCTACTATTTTACCAACCTACAGGTGAAAAAGTCAGATCACTAAACAAAGTGGTGTAGACAAGTTAAAAGTTGAAATTTAATACGCAAGGTTTGGGGTTTGTTCAAATAATGTACAACAAGTTTGAGCAATAGTAATTGTGATGATTGTCGTGGCGAGCACCACTAATTATAGTCACCACTGGCAGAGTCACTGGCATTTTGCGACCATCTGGGAAACCATTAAAGGAGTACATTTATGTTAAATTATGCTGATTGGGCTCTTTTTTAAAAAAAAATAATAATGAACATATTTTGTAATGGAGTGCAGGTGTTTTCTACAGCTAAATACACTCATTCAAGCCTACTTTGGATTTCTATGTGTGTGTTTGTGAGAAATAGAGATTACGTAAAGCTTACAGAGGTCATCTCTGTGTGGCTCCTTCTAACAACACGAGTGTCTGTTTGAAGGAGCAGCACACCTGGTCCTAAATAAAGGACTATGTAAATTGCCTGAGCTAGGCAAGCCTTTCATTAGTGTGATCTCACTGTTTGAGCTCTTTCTCCCTCTCCCTCAGCATCAATCCATTCAGTCACAGGCATAAATATTCTTTTATTCCAGCTAATGTGGTCTCTCCCACTAGAAAAAAAAAACAGAGCTGGTCACGACTAGGAAGACTATGGAAGATGCTCAATAAAGTCAACATGGAACAGCATTCACAACATATATCGTTTCTATAATGACAACTTACTTACTTTTTTTTTTCTTATATCACTTTCTAAAAAAATGCTGGGTTAAAAATAACCCAAATGTTGTCCATTACAACCCCAGCAATTAGGTTGTTTTAACCCAGAGTTTTTGCCCAACCTGCTTGGTAGTTTTATTTAACTCAACTATTGTTTAAATTACCATACTGCTTCCTTAAAATTAACCTAAAATATGTTGGAAATGAACATTTATTAATGCGTTTAAAAAAACATATTAATAAGTTTAATCAAAACTTAAAAATAATTTGGTCACACTTTACAATAAGGTTCATTAGTTTACAGTAGTTAAATATGTTAGTTAACATTAATGATCTGAACTTCTACAGTATTTATTAATCTTTGTTAATGTTATTTTCAACATTTACTAATACATTATTAAAATCTTGTTAACATTAGTTAATGCTCTGTGAACTAACATGAACAAACAATAACCATTAACTAATGTTAACAAAGATTAGTAAATACAGTAACAAATCTATTGCTCATGGTTAGTTCATGTTAGTTAAAGCATTAATGTTTAACTAATGAACCTTACTGTGAAGTGTTACCAATAATTCAAAATAAAAATGATTAAAATGTGTACACATATATACTGTATATACATTGTGTTGTTTAAACCATCAAGATTTGTTTTTTCTTTATCATGTATACTCTTTTAATTTGTCATTGACTCCATCCATACTGAGGAGGCTCTCTGGTTGGAATATGAAGACCCTCAATAACATATTCCAATTGAGACTTATTCATCAAACCTATCCTATTTTCCATTATTGCAATAACCTTTATTACATTAACATTCGGGATGCACAGGGGAAAAAAAATGCAACAATTTTGACAAATATTGCAAAAGTTTGATTCCCCATAGTTTCCTTTTTATAGCGCCACCTAAATCGTGGAAGGGTGCAGTAATTATCATAACAAGTTTGGGGTTTCTGTGCTTTTCTCACTCTTTTCTCACTCTATTTTTCACCTTTCTCAAAAAAGGTGAAAAATACAAAAGAATCTCTGAACAAATAAGAATAAAGCACCTCTGAATAGTTAAATAGTTATGTGGCTACTGGTTAACAGAGTATGTGCAGGCTAAGTGACATCAGCTTAAAAAGAAAGTCATTTCAGAGGCACATTATATTCTGCTGAAAGATTGCAAACACAAACATTTGAAAATACTGGAATAATGTGTGCAATGAATCATACACAAAAAAACAGCAATGTGTATTAAAGTAAATACTGTTCATTTTCTTTTCATTTAGACTTAAAACTAAACTTTTCCAAAAAAAAAAAAAAAAATTCACATACAGTAGTGTTTCTCAACCCAAAAGCAGAGAGTGTGGTCAAAGAAACAACACCAACCAAAAAACGTAATTGTAAACCTTTTTCTTAAGAGAGACTTATTTTGAAAGACGTGTGGTTGTCAGATGCAGCCTAAGTAAAGTGTGCCTGAGAAAAACGCGCTGTCCTGATTCAGTATCTGCTATCAGATGAGATTTTGTCAGGCTATATGATTAACATTTTTGTAACCGGTTTTGAAAAAGTCTTTTCAGGAAAACAAACTTACTGCCCTGACGTTATACAGCACAATGATAGCAAGATCCCTTTATTTCACTCTGCAGCCAGCTTTGAAACGCCTCTTGGGCATGCAAGTGCAACTCCTATCTCTTTGAATGGGGAAACATCAAATTCTTCAAAGCCGTTTGACAAGCTTTCAATTAAATTTCATATTTGAAATCACAACTGAAATCTGACAACAACTGTCTCATAAATTGTGTTTTTAAATGATATGACAAAAGAAAAAAAAAACAAAAAAAAAAAACGATATTTTTCAGCCTGGATCAAGCTAATCCGCATGCGCAGTCCTAAATGCGCCTCTGATTGTTTCTATAGGAACCGGAGCTTCAGTGTCCGCTGCAGTGACGAGATGACTTTACCAATCGCCGATTGGCTCTTATTTAGAAAGCGGGACTTATTCCGCCATATTGCGTGTTGCACTTTCGCCCATTCAAAACAATACGAGTGACCCGTGTTTTGTTTTTCTATAGTCTTTGTTGATAGCTTTCGATAACAAAGTAACCTTCATGATCAACACACGCTCCATGATGATGGTCCCCAGGGTGATGCATATCGAATGGCTGTTTGTGATCGATTCAGCATAGGGTCTTTGCTAAACATGAAGAGGTAGAGCATGGAGCAGTTGAGTGTTTGATTACAGAGCGATGGAGATCAGAGGCAAAAACACATTGGTATAAGCTGCATCACAGATATTCAGAGTCATAGAAGGGTCAGAACACTCTATAGAGAGGCACTACAGGCAGAGCTAATAGGGAGGGGATGGAATATGCACAGTATGTGTGTGTGCACGTAATAAATATTTAATGGAAGAGTAGTGTGATGCCCAGTTGCAGCCCAAGGCTCTGCTACACGCCACTTACAGTGAGCACAACCCTTTCATCATCCATGCACACGGAATCGCGCACACACACACAAATCGCGCACGGCTCTTCCAGCTGCAGTCTGACCTGAAAACCTGTCTGCATGCTGCTCTGGCTGTCTTTCTGAATTAAGAGCACTCTCACTCTCGATTGAGCACACAATATTCTCTGGCTAGCTCGGTTACTCTCATCTTCTCTCTGTGCGTTATGCACTTTTTACCCTCCCCCCAACCTTCTCCCATCATCACCTCCTGGCCTTTTTTCTCCTTCTCTACCTCTAATTCCCTATCCCTTCCTCTCTCTCTCTCTCTCTCTCTCTCTGATGTCTTGTTTCCTGAGCTCAGCTCTCTCTGAATCAGCAGAGGTTCTCAAACAGGTCAGCACAGCAAGGCATTACAATTACTGCCTACATCAGCCTCACACACGGATTTATTACCGTACTCGCACAACGCTAATGTTGGGGAATTGGCGGAATTGAATTAACCCCCGTTTCTTTTATGGCTTTCCAAAAGATGTGCCGTTAATGTTTGCAGGGTGTAATTAGCAAGGCACCATCGGGAAGTCGCACCGGCTTCTGGCTGTTGCCACGGCTCCAATCGTGTCGCTGTCAGTCTAGACCTGCTTTAGAGAGAGTGATCAACTGCACAGCCTGGTGGCAGTGCTGCTGGGAAGAAAAAGAGAGAGGGAGAGAGAGCGGGAGTAACAGTGCTGGAGGGCCAGCTCTCTCTCTGATTACTGAGCTTATTACTGCAAGGAACTAGACTTGCTTATAAGCTTTGTATCCTAGAATTGAGGTGCATTTTTCTTTCTCTCCCAGGCTTCTTTTCTTTCTAGTTGTGTCCCAAATTACACATAATATACACTATCCACTTACAGTTATACACTATGTACGTATGTACTCAACTGTGCAGTGTATGAATTATATAAGGTTATTTTGTCTAATAGCTCCTCCCCCTTCGCTACATAATTAAAGCCAAAACAGTTGAGTGCAAGAAGTGTCCAACATTTCACACTATGTTTTTTTGGTTAAATAAGTGCATCATCCGGGTATTGAAAGAGCACTTTGTATTGTTGGAATTTTCAATGTGAACTAGTGTTGTCAAAAGTACTGACTTCGGTACTGAAATTTTAAAAATGTGACGCTTTTGAGCAGATTCCTAAACACCACTGGTTGGCCATTGTGTTTATGCGCTCATTGGATATGTCTGTGATTGGCTACAATGATCAACACTCTTTACATCGAGAATGTAAAAAAATCTCTAAAGATTTTCACAGTAATAATGGTTCATGACATTAACTATAAAAATGTTCCATAAAGTTTGTTCCATAAAGTGATCAAATAGCTAATGTGAACAATAATGTTTAAACTTCATTACCCTTTTTCTTTTTTTTGTGATATTTTGCTAGACAAGCATGCCACGTTTCTGTAAAATACTTGCTTCTTGGTATTTTGTAATATAATGCATTTTCAGATATAGATTAGGTTTCTAAATACATTTTGCCACTGTATATAAAAAAATTGAAAAGTATAATAGTCCATTATAAATATATATATTTTTAAAATAAATTTTATAATCAATGAATTTTAATCATGAGTTGGATGTTATACAATAGCGTCTGTGCATGTGGCCTGAAACAGATACATTAAAACATTTTTTTTTCTTATTTTTATTGTATATTTTTATGTCTAGCTGTCTTCACTAATACTAAAGGCCAATTCACACTGCACGACAGACGCAGACCGATGCCGACAGTCACCAGATTACAGCACGACATTTATCAGACATTCTAAATCAGATTCAGCATGTTCAATGGTGAAAACAAATTCTGACAGACACCAAAAAAAAACCCAAACGAACCCAAAAACGGACAACACACTGATCCATTCAAACCCAACGAAGTGCCTTGCCATCTGTCTGTGTGAATTGGCCACAAAACAGTTATCAGCTATTGTCTAAAGCCAGTCATTTTTGCTTGTCATTTTGACCAACACCATTTTTGCATGCAATTTGCATCCGACGGTCAATGGGGTGTTCTCTCTGAAGCAGAAACAACTGTGATATCTGCTAGGAACTGCTTCTGAAGTTTAGAATGTTGCTGATGCATCAATAAACACAAGGTGCTTTTAATGAAAGTAAATGAGACAGCAGCTGTTGATCATTACAGGCCATCAGTCCTGAAACACAAATTTGACATCAACCTTGAAAGTTCAATGGAATGAGATGAACTCCAGGAAAAACTACTTCAAGCAGCTGAGAATCTAAATTTAAACAAAAAGTGATGAGACAAAATAAAAAAATAAATAAATAAATAAACTCAAATGCTGCATAAGCAGGTTCAAGCAGAGGACTAAAATTGGGCACATTCACTAGAGGGCACAACTTTTGCCAAACGTTGGCAGCTGACCAGCCAGAAAACAACAGTAGCTGCAGAAGCGCAGCCACAGAACAGCTAGAGAAACTTTAGCTTTTTTTTTTTTTTTTTTAAATCACGCCCAACTTTTTCCTTACGAATGATACTTTATTTCACTGCTGCAGACCAGGGGTTGTCGGCAACACAAGCTGTAGCTCCTAAATTGTCTTCTTAATGGCAGATCTTCCCCTGCTAATAAAGGAATAATGAGGGAGTCTGTATGGTGTTCGGTCCCCTGTGGAAGAGAAGCTCTCAGCACTCACAATAAACACAGTCTGTTCAGACTGGTGATGATCAGTTTGATGTCTGTCTCCATGCAGATGGTTCCATTCTTAAACAATGCAGGCCAGCGTGGTTAATTGCTACTGAGACGACCGGAGGTGCGGTTACATGAGCATTTCTGCTGCAGGTGAGTGAGTGTTGTTGTGTGACAGGACTGACTGACGAACGTGTGAGCAAACGCGTTGAGCGCCCTTGACTCGCGGCATGCGAATAATGCCTATAAGGGCTGGGGGAGGTTCGTTATCAGACAGATCCCCCCCGCCCCCATGCGCACATACTCACGCACACACTAGTGCGCGCACTTACACACACTCTGTGAGGACAGTGTAGCAGTCTTACCCCTTCCCGAAGGCACCTCATTAACACGGTGTAGGCGGCAGCAGGAACGACCCACAATCCTCCTGGGCGCTCTTTCTTCTCTTCCTGCAGGGGAAGGAAAGAGAGCATGTGTGTGAGAGAGAGAGCAAGAACTATTATAGAGACTCATTGAGGCAACAATTAAAAGCAGTAAAATACAGCCACCATCATAATGAGGCTAAATAAATAAAGTCCTGCGACAGTAAATAAGACACCAGGCTGAGGCAGGTACAGGAAACACAGCTCTAGTGATAAGCAATGATCGTGTCAATTAGAGTGAGAAGCGGAGAACGCTGTGAAGCAACATCCTGCTTTCATTTAACTTCTTATGCTTGCGTTCAGCACAGCGCTGAGACTGATCGTCAACATCAACAGCAGCTCGTGAGCAAGACCTTCATACAAGTCAAGGCCTGATTTGGATTTCTGTTTATATGTAGCTGCATTATGCAGTGTGCACTAGGCCGTTATAAATTTGAAAGGGGAAAAAAAATTAACTGATGACTGCATTTTATAAGGTAGAAATTTTATTATGACAAATTGGCCTTGAAAATCCTCTAAACGAAGTAAAAATTAAAATTCATGAGTGTAAACAGCTTTATAATTCAAAAAGAATCACTTTCACATAAATTAACTGAACGTTATTAAAATGTACAATGAAGTGGTTAAGTGTGCAATTAATGAGTCGGAAAGTGAAACTGTCATTGAGATTATTTAGTCCTCAAAGTCTGATTAATCTTCAAACGTCTATATACATATATACACATCTATATACATATATTGTGATTGTTGCGGGCAAAAATCCTTGATTACACGTTTTCTTAAAAAATGCGATGGAATATGCGGGATATTTTTGCAATTTTATGTGATGAAATTGCGGGAACTTGCAATGAAATGAAATTGCGGGAAATTGCAAAAACTGCGGTTTGATGCAAAAGAGGAAAAAAAGGTGATTCCCCCAACACCCTCTTCTCACTAGTCTACTACCTTAATGTAAAGAGTCATTTCTTATTACTTCCTATGATGAGCAAGCATATTAAATCACAGAATATTTAAGTTCTCATTCTGATTTATTTCAGACCTTAATTAACACATGGCTCAAACTTACAAAACATTGAGTCAAACAAGTTCTGTAGCTTTACAAAAGGAATATTCAACAACTTCTGTAAAAATGAAAAAATAAAATATAAAAAAATAAAATGTGTGCTTCCTTTTTTACAGAGGTAGCTATGCAAAACAGACATCTTCTGTTAAATTAAGTGCTTCCAATGCACAAAGTGCAATCTCTTAGTGCAACGTAAATTATTTTACATACTACTAATATACAGCGTCGACTGTGGTCCAACATGCAGTTGCATGGAGTGCAAAATAATTTGCCCCCTGTCATGTAACACACAAGGGAAACTGCTTTGCGCGGTCTTTTGCGCTTATTTTTGTTGGCAAATGAAAATGATTTGCGTGCTTCATCATGGTTTCGCCCTGGTTTCACCGCAGGGTTTGCAGATGATGTTCACGTCATGTAATTACGTCACTTCATAAGGTTCCCATGGCAATAGGGAGAAAATAATGGCGCTTTACTTGTGTGAAGTAAACAAAACATTTTTCAACTTTCTGCTAAGATATGTGACTTTTTTGCAAAGAAAATATAGGGATTGTGAAATCATGCTAGCCCTGCATATTTATATAATTTGATATACAGTGGGTACAGAAAGTATTCAGACCCCCTTAAATTTTTCACTCTTTGTTATATTGCAGCCATTTGCTAAAATCATTTAAGTTCATTTTTTTCCTCATAAATGTACACACAGCACCTCATATTGAAAGAAAAACACAATTCTTGACATTTTTTCAGATTTATTAAAAAAAGAAAAACTGAAATATCACATGGTCCTAAGTATTCAGACTCTTTGCTCAGTATTTAGTAGAAGCACCCTTTTGATCTAATACAGCCATGAGTCTTCATGGGAAAGATGCAACAAGTTTTTCACACCTAGATTTGGGGATCCTCTGCCATTCCTCCTTGCATATCCTCTCCAGTTCTGTCAGGTTGGATGGTAAATGTTGGTGGACAGCCATTTTTAGGTCTCTCCAGAGATGCTCAATTGGGTTTAAGTCAGGGCTCTGGCTGGGCCATTCAAGAACAGTCACGGAGTTGTTGTGAAGCCACTCCTTCGTTATTTTAGCTGTGTGCTAAGGGTCATTGTCTTGTTGGAAGGTAAACCTTCGGTCCAGTCTGAGGTCCTGAGCACTCTGGAGAAGGTTTTCGTCCAGATCCCTGTACTTGGCCGCATTCATCTTTCCCTCAATTGCAACTAGTCGTCCTGTCGCTGCAGCTGAAAAACACCCCCACAGCATGATGCTGCCACCACCATGCTTCACAGTTGGGACTGTATTGGACAGGTGATGAGTAGTGCCTGGTTTTCTCCATACATACCGCTTAGAATTAAGGCCAAAAAGTTCTATCTTGGTCTCATCAGATCAGAGAATCTTATTTCTCACCATCTTGGAGTCCTTCAGGTGTTTTTAGCAAACTCCATGCGGGCTTTCATGTGTCTTGCACTGAAGAGAGGCTTCTGTCAGGCCACTCTGCCATAAAGCCCAGACTGGTGGAGGGCTGCAGTGATCTTTGACTTTCTACAACTTTCTCCCATCTCCCGACTGTATCTCTGGAGCTCAGCCACAGTGATCTTTGGGTTCTTTACCTCTCTCACCAAGGCTCTTCTCCCCCGATAGCTCAGTTTGGCCGGACAGCCAGCTCTAAGGAAGGGTTCTAGTCGTCCCAAACATCTTCCATCTAAGGATTATGGAGGCCACTGTGCTCATAGGAACCTTAAGTGCAGCAGAATTTTTTTTGTAACCTTGGCCAGATCTGTGCCTTCCCACAATTCTGTCTCTGAGCTCTTCAGGCAGTTCCTTTGACCTCATGATTCTCATTTGCTCTGACATGCACTGTGAGCTGTAAGGTCTTATATAGACAGGTGTGTGGCTTTCCTAATCAAGTCCAATCAGTATAATCAAACACATCTGGACTCAAATGAAGATGTAGAACCATCTCAAGGATGATCAGAAGAAATGGACAGCACCTGAGTTAAATATATGAGTGTCACAGCAAAGGGTCTGAATACTTAGGACCATGTGATATTTCAGTTTTTATTTTTTAATAAATCAGCAAAAATGTCAAGAATTGTGTTTTTCTGTCAATATGGGGTGCAGTGTGTACATTAATGAGGAAAGAAATGAACTTCAATGATTTTAGCAAATGGCTGCAAAATAACAAAGAGTGAAAAATTTAAGGGGGTCTGAATACTTTCCGTACCCACTGTGTGTGTATATATATATATATATATATATATATATATATATATATATATATATATATATATATATATATATATATAATGATTTTTAAATCATATAACATGCATACATTAACTCAAAGCTGCACTTACAGTACCATGTATTTTGCTTCAGTTTTTGCAATAAAATGTTTTAGTTAATTTAGCACTTCTATAGTCAATACGATTTCTATACTCTTTAAATGTGGAAGGATCTAACGCAAAAAAACGGTACCCATTATTGAGTTCATCAGTGGTCTTTTTGTTCTTACAGAGAAGCTTTCAAACTTTTTCCAGGGCCATTAAAATGGGTTGTCATGGGATAGCAGCAGAAAAACTCTACCCCCCAGTGGCTGATACAATAAATTTAGAGGCAGGAATTATTCCATGAAAAATAGCACCGACTCGTTCACTGGCCTCTGTATACTGCAAGTTACTGCAAGAGATGATTAACCTTGACTTCTAATAAATTATTATTTTTTGGCATTATATATTTATAAGTTTGCATTGCATTAGACAATAAAATATCCAAACAAGTAGGGCCATAACCACTATATGTGAAATTATTGATGCTTCTCTGCTGCACTCCATTATTCACCGGTTTGTTTGTTTGTTATAAGGATGACAAAAGGTTTTAAATTTGTTTTAGGGTAGTCTGCCTAAGATGTCTAAGATGTCAAAATGATTGACATAGCAAAACGAACAAAAAAGGTGGGCTTCACTCTTTACAGAAGGCGAACATTATGTATATGTAATATTACGGTTTTACGAAAGAAATGTATATATCTGTCATCCATGCAATTCGTTGCTGAATGTGACAAGCAAAGAAACATTAATGGAGCATTTTTTGCATTTTAGACATATGATTAAAGGTGCATTAGGAGATTCTCTTGAGAAACATTTTTTGTTATGCTTTTTGAAATATTTTGGTCATATCGCTCACCCTTACTCCTGATATAATTTCAAAGAAGTAAAATTGCCATTTTGCTCCAAAGCATATCTTAAGTATTATATTAATAAATATTTTGGCAGGGATAAGGATTAAGTCCACAAATAAATTATGGCACTTGCTCATTTTTACATGTGAACAGACTAAGAAGTAACAAACGCCAAATACATCTCACAAACATCTCAGAAAAGCGAACTTAACATTTCCGCTGAGTCACAGTTAATCAATGCTATTGACTATTTTAAATGTTTACAAGATATATATTGTATTTCAAACTGTAATTTGTTGATAAATGTTTGCCCATCCTACTTAGGACCAGTTGGTCAAGAGTAATTGCAAAAATTGCAAAAAAAAAAAAAGCGAGTTCTAAGAAACGGTCTAGAATAATGTTTCATTGTGGTTAGTTTGTTTTTTGTTTATTTATGACTATACACCAACATGTTTGAAACTAAGGGCAAATTTATTCTTAATGTTAGAGAACAAATACATGACAATTGTGTCTTACTGAAGAACACTGAAACAGTATGAGAGTATGCGTATGCTTTCGTGGCTAATCTAGTATCAATCCCATTCATTATGTTGCAATTGAAATTCATAGCATCAACATACCAATTGCTTGCATTACACAAGAACTGAAGAGTAGAGAAAAGTCATTAGATAAAGCCAATCAAGGCCACAGCATCCCTCACCCTCCCCGTGGGCTCTGAGCTAATATGATCAATAAAAGCTGTGTGTGCTGTTGTACTGCATGACCCTGAAAAACACAATCGTACAGAAGATACACACAAATATAAGCCCAACAAAGCATGTTATCAGCTAACTTCGGGTCCCTTACAGCGATCGATACAGCGATCAGATTAGGGTTACCAGGTCTACAACACAGAACAAATTTCGGTGAAAAGGGTCTGAAAAAAAAAAAAAAAAACATGTGTCCTGGTAAAACAGGGCATCTCATGACACCAGTTGTAATGAGACAAAATGATGCTGTGATGAGCCATTTATGGACTCCAGAGGCTGTGCTTCATTACACCTTTAGACCTCATTCACAAGCTGCTGAAAATGTGCGATGCTAAAAATCCCTCAACACTGACTTTGACCAAAGCATTGTGTAATAGCTGGCAAATGCAGTGTTGCCATGGCAAATACTAGAGGTACGGGTAAATGCAAATAAAAAAAAAAATTTAAAAAAAAGTGTACAATTTTCAGCAGTGATCTTAACGGTACTAAAAATCTGTCAAAGGTTACACATGATTCACCAGACTGCATCAGTTATGAGGTGGTTCTCATGTTGAGGTTAATGAGGTCTGAGAGGTTGTGTGAAACTCTCCTCATAAGGGAGCTTTTTAAATGTCATGGAATACTCAGAGGACAAATATTGCCTGTAAGACATTTATGAGAAGCAACTTGAGCTGTATAAAATTTCAGGCCATTGAACATACGGACCCATTCTTGGGATCACAATCCAATGGCTAATCTCCCTAGAAGTCAAAGTGGAAGTTGTGCACTGATCAATAATTACTTCAATATAATAGACAGTCTACCTCTTCCCTCACTAGTTGGACCCATGTGAATATTGATATATATGAATTATAGATGATTCTTTAATTAGAGGAACTTTTCTGTCCCTAGGATAATTTTGAAAAAAGAAATTAAATTAAAAAAAAAAAATTATATATATTTAATTATTTTTTATTTGATTTTTCTAGGGTCTTGGTTTTGTTTTTTTGGTGTCAACTAAGCGGTGTCTGAAACCGCTCACTCGTTCACTCATTCACTAATCCCTATATAGTGTACGGCTTTTGAGTGCACTATATTTGCAGGGAGTGAACGAAATGAAGTGAGTGAATTCGGACGCTGACGTATACACTGTGGGTCGGAGAGCTGGAGCTGTTGCAGAAACAGCTCGACACGTTACTTTTATCCTACATGTTACTAACGTTATAATATAATGTTAATATCAATAAGAATTAACCATGCTACTGTTCATTTGTCATATGTATTGCATTATTTGATAAGATAGTAAAAACACCTGTGTGACATGTTTATTTACTTTTTAAATGTATATTTAAAAATAAGAACAAAAACACTACACTCACATGTTTATAAAATATATAAATACAACATAAATAATATAAAATACAACAGTACACAAATACATAATATTCCTTGAAAATATATATATATAAACTGTCAACAACAACCTACACAGTATGAATATATACGTTATTTAAACATTATTTTCGCAGGGCTTTCAGTCAGTGTCCTCCAGCTGACACCTGAGGTAAACCTGTCGTAAATTGTACTCCATCTTGTTATTTTCGTTCTGATGAAACTTCTTTTCCTGAGGAGAAGAAAACGGAATTTATCAAGAAGAGCAACAGCTCAAAGGCGTGCTTTGTTAGCTCGAAGATGCCACCTATCGGTAAGAAGATTTTATACAGTACACATTCAGCTATTATTTAAATAACTTAAGATGAGGTAGGCCTACTTCCAAATCCTCTAAGAAACAAATGTTAACCAATTCAGTTATCGTTTCTTATAAGAATTGGGAGAACTAATCTTTATTTTATTTTTACTAGCTGGAAGTAGTCATTTTTCAATATATAACATCTTTAATTTTATATAATACTTTTTAACATTATCTTTGATTAATGCATCCTATTAAGTTGAAATAAGTTTCATTATTAACTATTTTAGTATATTTACCCTTTCAGTCTTGCACTTGAGCTTCACACTGCCCAATGAACCAATTAGTGCCTGTTCTCTTGTACATGGATGGGCAAAGTGACCCGAGGCCAGACTTTTGCCTCAGCAGACAAACACTGACCTACCTCAATAACACCCTGAGTGAGGATCGTGATCATGGTTGGGGTCAGGATCTAGAAATTCTGCTCTTCATATTCTGGATGGCAAGTGCAACTTCTTACCGAGTGGTTTGCAAAGCATTTGATATGCCCCGTTCAACAGTTCACATGATTGTCCACAAAGTATCAAAACTGCTCCTCCATATCAAACGCAAAGTAATCCAGTTCCCATCTTTAGAAGAGCTTGAGGAAATCAGCACAGGCTTTGCAAACCTGGTTGGCAGTCCTGTCTTCAGTTGTCACATTAGAATCAAGCCTCCATCAGCTGATTCTATGTGCTACTTAAAGTTATTTTATTCCATCCAGCTACAACCACTCTGTGACCACCAAGGTAAATACCTGGATGTTTTTGTGGGTTATCCGGGATCAGTCCATGACTCCAGGGTGCTCAGAAACAGCACTATCTATTTGAAGGCACTGTACCCACCAGAGGTATACAACATTTTAGGAGATGGAGGTTACCCCCGTCTTAGCCACCCAATCTCTCTCATCACTCCATATAGAGAGCCACTACAAAATGCAAGTCAGCGTCGCTTCAACTCACACCACGCAAAAGCTCGATCCATCATTGAGAGATCCTTTGGCATTTTGAAAACGGGACGGCGGTCACTTTTCTTCAAGGCACTTGAAGTCAAGCCTGAATTTACTCCAGAGGTCATCACTTGTTGTACTAAAATGCACAACATCAGCATTACAA
This sequence comes from Zacco platypus, assembly GCA_038088235.1. Taxonomy (NCBI): domain Eukaryota; kingdom Metazoa; phylum Chordata; class Actinopteri; order Cypriniformes; family Xenocyprididae; genus Zacco; species Zacco platypus. The sequence continues at coordinate 24,725,899 of CM076077.1, read as the reverse complement.
ATGGAGATATCATGGAGCAAGAGGAAGGACAACTGACTGGTGATGATCCTGCAAGTGAGAGACCACTTGGCTGCAGCCATTTCTGCTCCAGATGATGATCTTCCTTCAGCCCTAAGACATCATGATTATTTATAAAATTGTTAAAATACACAACTACTTACATATTAAACTTAGACATATTTAACTATATTGTCAGTAAATAGTTAAGATAATTAGTTTTATTATTTTTTACAGATGTCAAGCTAGCTAGCAGAGACCTGACCAAATATAACATTCTCAGACAATTGTGCATATTTAATCCACAATCCATCTCTGTATGGTGGAGTTTTCCATTTGTTGGCGCTATATACAGAGATGGATTGTGCGTGAATTTGTGTGCGAATGTTATTTGAATGTTATATGAGATCTGTAAAAATGTTGTCTGATACTCGATATGGATCAAATCCAGGTTTTTTTTTTCTTTTTTCTATCACATATTTACAAATTTACAATTCATGAATTACTAAAAATAATTACATTTTAAAATTCTGCAAAGGGTGTATAAAGCACATCGGTATATAAAAATCTTACTTTGTATGTTTTTTTTTTGTTTTGTTTTTTACATTTTCCCACTTTTTGGCCGTTCTGGCAGGGGATACCACACCTCGCCGGCCCATCACCTTCAGTACTGTTCTGTACACATAAAACAATAATAAATACACATCAATAAAACCTTAACTGTATTTATTTATGATAAAAAAAAATCCCTAAAAGTCACTACCATCCATGTTGGGCAGAAAACAGATGACCATGGCCTATTCTTTTTATAATTAACCGTTAAACGTCCTCATCCGTCCCTAAAGCAAATACAAATTTGTCAATACATTTCTAACACGTAGATGAAATACTGTACAGATCACTAACATGAGAACAATTGACCAAATTATCATCTGTTGTATACAACTACAAATTTAATAGTTCCCGCACTAATTTGTGCCAAACAATCACAGAGCAAACAAATAAACGTGCATCATTTTGCTTCAAAATATCTTTACAAAGATGTTTTAATTAATAAAAAGTTACACTTACATTTGTAAAAGTTGCCTCCTCCGGTGTTGCCGTCCGCCATATTTATTTTTCTTTCGCGCTCTACCGTCTGGATTTTTGCGTTGGATTTTTGGAAACGGCGCATTAACAAGTGAACATCGAATGTACACTCAAAATCAGGGTAAAAGGGTAAAAAAATTGTGAGTAAAAGTAGTGAAAGAATGTAAGGAAATTAAGTTCTTCACTCAGTATTCGGACACTACCACAAAATGGCCGACAACCGATACAGTGGACTATATAGTGGATAGGGACACCAGGGCTCTAGAATGGGTTTTCATGTATGAATGTTCAAAAAAAAAAAACACACTATTTCTCACATATTTTACATTGATACAACACCTCTCTTCCCAGTACGTCAGTAAAGCTCTGTTAAGTTCCTGTCTTTATGAAGCCCCTCCTTTGGAAAAGCACAGTGTATCCTGATTGGTGGACTGGACCAGTGCGTTGTGCTTGGTCAACTGCTTTGAGCACATTTTGGAAACGTTACAGCCCTTACCATAATTTTTATTTTTATTTTTTGGGGGGGGGTGTATGTTTTTGGTGGGAAAACTGTTTGGAGTGGACCTTGTGCTTTGTAGCTTTGCAGACCTTTTTCCATCCTCAAAAAGCAACATTACACACCAAAGAAAAAAAAATGTAACAATGTGAAAAAGCATAATATGACTGCTTTTTAGTAAGAAATTATAATAGCTTTGAACTTTGTGTCTTTACTTTTTTATACATTCCTTATTTAGGGCAGGTTAAAGTATTATATTCTGGGTAGGGGTAAATTTTTAAATTCAGATTCAGAAATATTTTACTTTGTAGAAAAGCTAGAAATAAAATAAATATTACAAAATACATTTTTAAAAATAATTTGCAATTGATTTTACACAGATAAAACACAGCTGAAAAATGTCACCAAGTAAAGAATTGCCCATATATATATATATATATATATATATATATATATTTTTTTTTTATTTTTTTTTTACCTGTGTAGCAATGAGATAGAGTAGCTCCCCTAGTGGTGGAATCAAGCATTGCTTTAATTTGCTGCTCCTGAAGTTCTCTCGGATGAGTTCTGTGAACATGGCCACCGCCTAGAGGGAAAAACAAACACAAAATGTTATATCTATATATAATAACTGGCATTTTTTTTTATAAATGAAAGATGAATTAAATCAATATGGAGTCACTCAAAAATGAAAATTCTGTCATCATTTACTCAAGTTGTTTTGGTCACCTTTGCAAGTCAGCACATTTGAGCTGCAGCTTGCCAAATTAGATGTGCTCTATATGTGCTCATTGATAAATGTTTCAATGTAAACAAAAGCCTAAATTAAATATGTTCATCTTAAAGCAATTGTGTCTCTATTCAGAAGACTTGGATAAAACGGCTTGAATCATACGGGTTACTTTTACAATGCCTGAAAGGCTGATTTTTTTTTGGGATTCATTAATGTTCCAATATATATATATATAAATAAAGGCATGGATTTAGAATGCCATGGGGGTGATTAATGATGACAGATTTTTAAATTAGGGTCAAAAATCCCTATAAGCCGAGTTTGTTTTGCGGTGTCTATATTTACCATTAAAACACAGGACAATTTTTAATTTTTCACTTGCACTACAGCTGTGAATCATTATTTGATATTTCTAGTTGGTGACAGATGGAATTAAGGGAGGGACATTTTCCTAGAGCATTTGATTGGATATCATGAGTCATTAAAAAATTTGGTCTGTTTTCCTCCTATTTTGGGTCTGCCTTTTTGTTTATATTTCTTAAGACTACCAATATATGGTCTCATCCACAGAGCTCTGGGCTTCTTTCTATTATCTTCCTTCTCTCTGAGTGCTCGGATGAGTAAGTATATATGCTTCTCTCTCTGCAGTTGTTCTCTCAGTAGGGTGCTATGCAAATGCCCTGTGTAGCATGCTTGGCCCCGTGACTGTTAAAGTCTCATAAGTGATGACTTTGCAGGGAACAGATGTTGGCGGCTGTGTTTGATGAGTCTTGGCAGAGAGAGACATGCAGCGATGATTCCTATTACACAGGAAGAAACAAACAAGGCTAAGCTGTCTTATTCAGCACACCACGCATGCAAAGTGATTCCTGCTCTAGAACGTATCATTATCATCAACACACACACATAAACACAAATTCTCTTCTAGAGTATGCTGCTATTATCCACATGCACATACACACACTATACCGCTTTAGAAAACATCATTATCGTCGACACACACAGATCGTGTGAATGTCGAGCTGGGTATTAGAAGGTTTAAGCTGTACAGAGGTGGCATGCTGGAGAAGACAGTGGAGCACTGCAGGATTCTCTATGGCCTGAAATCAGGCATGGGTATTCAAACCAAGTATCCAGGAACTCAAGACTGATGAGACTGAGCTGGATCCTACCTAAGCTCTAGTTAGTTCATTATCAAAGATGTGTATTAAACAACTATATTTACCGCACTGTGCCACCGGAAAGAAATCCTATCCTTAATACAAACAAAGCTAATCCAAAACTTTTTTCTTTTAGATTTACACGTTTAATCTCCTTGTTCTAGTCATGATTTGCACTTTAATGGTGTCCTATGTTTAAGGAACAGCTGCCTTGCTCTACAGTAAAACACTTGTGTTTGATGTCAGTAATGTCACTTTGTCGTGCCATGCATAGTAATTAATACATTTTTTTTTTTCCAGGAGTTGAAAGAAACTCAGTCTGTGATATTAAGAAAAAAAGACAGCAAAATCCTTTCACATTATAGCTCATGTGTACATACACAATTGGTTAAAACTAAAAGTTCTAACTAAAAGTAAATTCTTTGATAACATTTGAGAACATTCTCTCTCTCTACATATGTATATGTGTGTGTGTGTGTGTGTGTGTGTGTGTATAAACATACATATATGCAGATATAACACATATATACACACAATCAAATATTGTATATTAAGTAAGCAATAAGGTACTCGAGGCTGTGCTGTATCGTGAATAAGTCACGACTGAAGGTCGTTGTTAGGCCCGACGCGAATCGGAGTGCCTGCATCCCCTTCAGCCATGATTTATTCACGATACAGTACAGCCTCAAGTACCTTGTTGCTTTTATAAAACGGTTACCACAAAATATAAATATTAACCGTTTTTTAAGTATATTTAATGTATGTTAATCTTAAAAATGGAGTTCTACAATTTTAATTTAAAAAAAAAAATTATACTAATAATTTTACAGAATTTTAGGACTTACTGGTGGATAAATAAATGAAAAAAAAACACTTTTAGAAGTTCTATGTACTGTAGATCTAGGTTCTACAAAACCATGGAAATCCTGGTTCTTCAAAGGTAATCTGAATTTATACCCATGGAATTGCGTTCACACTATCCATACTTCAGTTTAATAAGTTTTTAAAATCCCTCTAATAAAGTAAATATTTATATGGGAGTAAATGTGTAAAATATTAATGGAGTATTGTATCAGCCAGCATATTTTCTAATCACAACAAATTAAAAAAGTTAAAAAATAAATAAATAAATAAAATCACTTACTTATACTGTACTTCAATACTTTTATACAAAGCCAAAAAAAAAGTGTCACACCAAAAACCAGATTTAAATTTCAGATTCCTAAAAACAATATCAACAATACGAGACAAAGGACACGAGAAGTGGAAAGTTAACATGGAAGACGTATTGTGAGATGCAGATCTAATCAACTGAAGCTAAGCGAATCAATATCATTTTCAGAGTCAGTCAGACAAATGCAGTCAAACTGTACGTGTCTTAGACGTCCAGCGGGCAGAGCGAGGGAAAAACAGAGTGCCCTTGATACTCTCTCACTGGTTTCCAATCGCACCGATACTTGTGTGCCACTTAAAATTCAACTCTGAAATATTCACTCCCTCCGGCACAAGACGCTGCAGATGGCAATGCCTTTATGCACTGACAGAATCTGGATTTTTAATACATTTCTCTATGAAATATATATGGAAGAAGTAACTTTAAAATGACTTTCCAGAAAATGGTTTACCATCAAATAATAGTTAAAAAAAAGTGAAACTGGCTCATCCCTGTGGTACCTCCTTCAGATGGCTGTGCTGTAATTCTTAGACGTGTGTAATGGGATTGGTCAAGGGAAACAGTCAGGCTCTTCTGAGAATAACAGTGAATTTAGGCTAGGGGCACGGGGGATTGCCGGTGCCAAGGACAATGATTAATTTACCACTTCATTAGACTAGTGCTCAAGTATTCATTGCGAACACAGACACAGAGGGTTTTAGGGAGGATTAGAGAGCGAACCGAACGTCAGACGGAGAAAGTCGAAGTGTTTTTTTGGCGGATGCAGTAAGAGAGAGTGCACAAAAAGGAAAGGAAACTTTTTCTGAGAAGAGACTTTTCTGCTCTACCTGTAATTCTGTAATTTCCTTCCTCCTGCATCAAGCCCCTGTGTGATGTTTCTATTTATAGAAGCTTTTATTGTTGCCATGACGATGAATTAGCCCAAGTTTCTTTTAGTTGATGGATACTGCCTATGGGTGAAACTTACCTATGTGGATCCTCTAATTGCAAAGCTTCTAGCTCCCACAAACACGAATTGCAACTTAAAATCCATATTGTGACTCCACATTTATAATACACTTCTCAAGATGTGCAATTAAAATGTGCAATTTAGGCTGGAGTACACTAGATGGCTTTTGCCCAGTTTTTTGCAAAGAATTGTAATCTGAATGAATCGATGGTGAAGGTTAGAGCTAGCTAGCTTCTTTTAGGCAGGCGCCTAAAAGTATAATCGCAAAGTATATAATGGGAACACACTCCATTTTTTTAGCTGTGGACTTTTATAAAGTCGGAGGAAATCAAACATGTTTGGCCGTTTACACTGCAAGGCTTGTCACACAGATCCAATTATTTGAACATATCCATTTATATTAATCCCCCGCCAAAGTAGAATGATTCCATTGGTGATTGCTTTGACCAACGAGTTTTGAATGGCCATATATAAAAATTAATTTATATAATTTGCATCAGGTGGTTATTTGACTTTAATGCACACTAGTTGTGATTATCCCACTTATGTCATGATCACTTGCTACCATGTACAATTTAAAGCTGTCGTAAGCTGCGTTTCCATTACCCTTCAAATTGTGCAAATTAAAATTGTGAATTGAAACTACGCCCAATAGAAACAAGACAAAATGAATGAAAATGTAAAAATGGAGGAAGCTTTCTTTGATGGGTAGATTTAGGGTTAGGAGATATCAAAATATATAAAAATCATTATGCCTATGGAATGTCCCCATAAAACATGAAAGCCCAAGACATGTGTGTGTGTATTATCTGCGTCGGTGCATTTCATAATGAGCGAAATTATCTCCTTGTTGTTGAAAAATAAATGTAGCTTTCAGTAGAAAAGCTATTTTACTTATAAAATCCACAAGGCATTGGCTCAAAACAAGTTTCTATGATCCTGGATGTTTCTGTCTATGCCGTAGTTTCTGCCGCAATAAAAGACAAGAAAAGATATCTTTGTGGGTAAATGTTTCGCCCTCATCTTGAGGTGTCTTGGAATTTCAGTGGGAATCAGATATACGCATTTAGACGTAGGTCAAATGTCCAGAAATTGAATATGCATCTGATTTAAAACCACATTTGGAAGTGACTCAGAACGGATGCGAAAAAAATTGGATCTTGTGCAGATTTTTGTTTATACGTGCATGTGTAACAATATCCAATGCATCAGATTAATGCACCAGTATAAATGTAGCCTTTGATATTTGAGTCAATTTTAGAACACATACAGACCTTAATCAGGGTAGTGCCATATAAAATGTTTGACAAGAATGAAATGAATAAATGAGGGATAGAAGTACAATTGCACTGATGTTTAACAACAAAGGCTGTAAGTTTATCCCTCAAACTCCTCGTCATACACGTTGAATTCAATATGGTGTCTAACCACATTTGGCATCTCTGTGCAATGATTTGAAAGTATGGTAGTGAGTGATCCTCAGTCGTTTAGTGATGCCCAGTTTATTTTTCTGTACCCATTTACAAAATCGGCAAGTGTATGAAGAATCGGTTCAGACTTTAGTTCAATTTATTATCTAAGAAGGCCCTCTAGAGTGCAGAAGAACCATAAGAGAGCAGCTCTGCTTTTCTCACACCAAAGAGAAGCCCTAAAAGAAATCGTCATGACAGGATCGACTGCTCAGACACAGAACCCCCGTAGAGCACTGGGGAGAGTCCGTCACCCTGAGCACTTCTTCAATACTGACCCACTGAGCCCAGAAAAGCGAGAAAGAAGCAGCAGCTGAGAGAAGCCGCAAAGTTTAGACTTGTATTGTGTAAAACGGCAAAGAACTCAGCCTTGCTAGATTTCGGTGGACGGCCATTTTGTGCCACTGTCCACGCAGAGCCCGGGTGGTATGCAAAATTCTCCATGAACAAAGAGGTGGCAGTGGAACGGAAGACAAACCTGTGTAAAAATCAAGGATTGAGATGGAAGAATTTGTTTTTGATTAGCCACAATACGTCTGCGCAACGCTTTGATGATTATTGAAAGCTTTTTTAAACCTGTTTGGATGAGATGTCTGTCCTCTTTGTATTTGAAAAGCCCAGGATATAAAAAGCTAATTTCACCTTGCTTTTACTGAATTTCAAGTGCTTTGGATTGAGAGCTGAGATTTGGTTTTTGTTTCGTATTTTCTCCTTTGAAAGGTAGATGAGAATAAAGCAATGCTACAGTGACACCTGCTGGTTGTCCCTCATCATTTTCAAAAACAACACATTTTAATGTGAAGGTGTCCATCATGCTTCAAACACACACAAATCTCACCTCCGTGACAGGAACGTCGTCTCTGACCTCTGTGCAGTGGGAGGCCATCAGGCCAATCACTCTCATCACTTTGCTCCTTCTAAAACATAAATTAGAACAATCAATCCAGCAGTTTGTTTCATAAAGCTATTCTATTTTGTTCAAATTTGACATTTTTTTCCCATCTTTTAAATACTTAAATGGAATCTTTCTTACTTTGAGATCTCTCCTACCATTTTAACAATTGAGATATTAGCGATACATCACTCTATAAGGATTGGTGTGTTTCTGTTTTTCAACATTGTTTTATTACTAATTATTAATTATTATTAATGTTTATAACATTTTTGGAGATTGATAATATGAATGAAACTTTATTCCTATTAAAACTCGGTATAGGTTTCAAATGTAATGAATACATATTTTCCATTGTACAATATTTCGACTTCTATCAGTGTTCACCATCCTATTGGGATTGGCATTCATTTCTATATTGGTAACCTAACACAGACAGTTCATGTCCATCATCTATGTAAAAAGATGCATCCTCCATTATGTAAAAATGTCAAGCAAGTAACTAATATCCAACCTCGGCAGTAAAAATTAATTATCTAAACCAATACGTTCCCAATATTGATTTTAAAAAGTATTGAATTTATATAAACTTAGTATATATTGAAGTAGTTCATCTGACATTTCATTCAGTTGAATATGATGCAGGGCAACATCTCACTGCACAATGAAGCCTATAGAATGTCAGAAAGTTAAAAAAAAAAAAAAATCAAAGATATGGGGGCAAAAATGCCAAATTTACATTTTGTCTCATATCTAGATCATATGAGTTAAGTAAAATCACACGATAACGAGTGTAATATTAAACGAGTTCTGTTTTTGTCCCATATCCTATTTAATGAGTACAAATGCAATACGGTTTTTATTCAACAGTTCAGTAAAAAAGTTAATATGGTGTTATTTTATCAAAATATTGTCAATTTTGTTCAATTTTGCCAATGAAAATGTGAAGACAAAGCTGAACTGTCTGTCTCCGCGCAATGTACAGCAGTGTTACATTTCTAAATCTGCATTTTGAATGAACTGAGTGAAATCAATGATTCAGCAGACCATTCATAAAAGAGCTTGAAGTGGTGCTACATACTGATCGGTTTATGATATCAAAGTACAGCGAGAGTGATACAAAAGCATATGGAACCATCTGCTTTCTACTACTTTGATGTCATCGGTATGTGTAGCACCGCTTCAAGTTCAAGATGCCTGAAGAGAACCATTTGTTTACTTCACTCCTGAACAAATCCAGCCGTTTGAATGAATCGAATGAATGAACGAACGAACAACTTATTCATCAAGACATTTACCCAAACAGTGCTCGCTGCAGAGCTCTCTGGAGCTCAAGGGTGGAGCTTAACCTGTTTAATGGGTGGAGAGATAGGGATATGGGTAGGGTTAGGGTGAGGTTGGGGGATACAGCTCCACCCATCATACCCATAGTAGGTCAAGAGAGGGAGGAGCTGGAGGTTATGGCTCTGCAGTGAGTAGCCTCTCCATTTACCGCCACCTACTGGCAGTTTTAGTTTCTTACTTTTTTAAATAAAAGACTCTAAATATTTCACATTTCCATATTAATTAAAAAAAAAAAGAAAAAAAAAAGGTATAGTTCACACAAATGTGATGACTTAAAATGACCTTTTGGGTGTAATTTCTCAGCCAAAATTGATGTACGATTAAACTGCGATTTATTAATCACCACATAATATAAATAGATTAAAAATTTTATTGGCTTAACAGCCCTATTATTTTTGTAATGCAGTGCAAGCACATCACATCGTATATTTAAATGAGCAGTGTTTAATGCTGGTTTTCAGTGTCATTTAGAACTAAAGTTGTTCTGTCCGTTGCTTGGTGACTGTAGTGCGCAGGCTGTAATCCTGTGAGGGGCCAGTGAGACACATGCCTGTCATTCCTTCCACTCAGATCCAAAGAGGCAGAGTGAGACAGACGCTGCATTTCTCTGAACAGACACACCAAGTCTGGCACCAATAATGTCATCTGAGAATACTACAGTAGTTACAGTGTGATCCGGCAAGTATGCAAAAAATTTGTACACCGATAAACGTATTTGATTTATTAAGTAAAATCAATGCAACAAAAAAGAGAATATTATGTCATTGTAATAAATGAAATGACTGTTGTTGTTTTTTTGTTTATTCGTTTGTTTGTTTGTTTGATTGCTTGTTTAAATCAAGGATTTCTTCAGAATTATATACTGAAAAAGGGTGAAACTTACATATCCCAGTTCGGAGCATGTCGCATCTGTTGAACCAGCACAGGGAACTGTGTCAGAAACAAAAAGGAAAAAATACAAACATTCAATATTTTTTCAAATTGTATTAAATCAGAGCCAGTTAGGGTTTTAGAGGGTTCCTAACAGCATAACAGCATTTTCTTATATTTTACAATTATAATTAGATTGCACTTTAAAAAGTTATTATCCAGTTAATTAATATAATAAGTGCGACCTGTAATTATATAACATGCTTTTATTTTCGTCTGCCTTTGACATGACAGCTCAGGACAATTCCTACTGAAGAATTGTGTTACCACATTAAGAAATTATTTTCAGTACCTCCAAAATGAGTGGTCACATGGCATGGTGATTGGCTCTAAAAATAAAAAACAAACCTGTATCCGAAGTGCTCAATCCAGATTGCCATTGAGATGAATGGAAACGCTAATGGTGATGAGACACCTGGGGCCATTTGCACCAGCTGGACGTATATCCGGTTGTAAGACTAAGCTTAACGTAAAATGCATTTTAAGTCCTGCGTAGAAATAATAGCTGTTGCACCATCTGGGCGTAGCGCACGTCTGAGACTAAATCTTATGCCTAGTCAAAGATAGGTGTAAAGTGAGAAGTCTTGACTTATTTCCATGGTGAAAATAAAGACAAATAAAAACACTGAGATAATGGCGCGTCTGGTATACACAATCAGCAGGCTGTCTTCGTGTTTTTCAGAGCTGTCCTCGGTACTAAAGGCGGGTCGGTATTGTCTGCAAAAGTTGAATGCGTTATTAAAATATAACTTGCTCAATAAATTTTTACACCATGTAAAAAGCTGTTATGTTTTGCCAGATGTCTTGTTTTTTTATTCATTACTGAATTGTTTTGCTTACATACCAAAATATGCATATACTTATTGAATAACTTAATAATTTTTCTTGTTTTAAAATCTGAGTAATTTAAATTTTCTTTTTTTCGCTCAACAGTATTTTTTCATCTATTCGTTGGAGCCAATAAATTCTCATTTGTAACCATAGTAACGGGAAGGCCTTCTCAACAGTGCGATAGAACATATCAGCATGTACACGCATCTTCTATGATAAGCGTAACTGCGCCTAGACGTAATATTTTTATATGGTGTAAATATTAATCGGTAAGCTGGATGTAACCAAATCCAGCATAGAGCTTACACCTTTTTTACGTCCAGCTAGTGCAACCGGACCCTGGTGGCCAGAGGAGGAATGTACTGATGTACAGGATACTGTAACAACAAATTATAATTAAAAAATGACCAAAATGTTCAAATCCAAAATAGAAATGTTGCTTATCTGATTTACATTGTCTTAATTTCAGCATAAACATGGAACGAACCCTTAGGTACCACTGAAATCGAATAGATTTAGTTTCTATTAAGCTCCTCTGATTAGTTTGGATTGTTAAAAGCAAAGGAAGCGGAAGCTCATTTTCAGACAGAGGCTTGGACGGCAGCAGCCATCCATTCCTCAGCTGATACACTATTGTTCAACTTCCCTGATTAGCTTCCAACAGCTCAATAATTTGGCAAAATAAAAGTGAGATTTGGAATGGTTACATATTAAAAGGTTTATTAAGTCCTCTTCAATTTTATTTATATATATATATATATATATATATATATATATATATATATATATGTATATGTATATGTATATTCAGTTCACCCAAAAATGAATGAAATGAATTAAAATTCTGTCTACATTTACTCACCCTAATGTTGTTCCAAACAAATCAAAATTCTCATACATCACACATATTCATCTTTGAAACACAAATTAATTTTCTTTCCCTCCACCAAAATTTCATAAAGACATCGTAAAAGTAATCCAAGCTGTTTAATCCAAGTCTTACATAGAGACATGATCACTTAACATATCAAAAAGATTTTATTTAGAAGGGAAGGCGGGGCAGATATCTCTGAGGTTTCATAAAAAAGATTGTCATTTGTGTTTCAAAGATCAATGAAAGTTTGGAATGACATGAGAGCAAGACAAAATCTTCATTTTTGGTTGAACTATGCCTGGTATTGCGTGTCTACCGTCACAGAATAGGAATGTACATAAACTGACTGAAATAACCTGTCCATTAATGCACTGCTAGCCATGGATTATCCCGCTTATACCATGGTCTTTTGCCAGCAAGTTAAAGCTGTTACTGATGTTTGTGGTGTAATATTTGACCTGGGGAGTATTCCAGAAAGCAAGGTTAACTTATCGTCACATATACCCTGAACTCTCGGTTGATTAACCCAAACCTTGCTTACTCTGGGTATGTCGGTTCCAAAACACCTGTGAGGAGTTAGTTCAATTAACCTCCTATTGGCAACCCAGCGTTAATGTGCACGCACGACGAGTGCATAAAGTCATTTACAATGGATTGCCGATTTCAGGGGTCACCATGGAAACGCATGGAGAAAAAAAGTGTACAACATACTTCAGTGAAACAGAGTTGGAGGTTTTAATGCTTGCTTATGAAGAATATAAGACCATTATAATTAAAAAAAGCGATACAGCAGCAGCAATTTCGTCATTAAAATAGACAGTATTTTGATTGTTTTGAATCAGCAAAGTTCAAAAACACATGCATTAAGTTATACTAGCTGGTTTGCATCATCAAATAATTTCTAATGAACATGGATTGGATCCATTTAACATACAGCAGGCCAACATAAATGCTACAGAACAAAGATATATATGAAATAAACAGTTCTTTTTAGGTAGGTTTAACAGTTTTCAGGTATAGAAAAAGTTAACAAATGTAAATAACACTACATATTCTTCACAATATAAATTAAATGCATATTAATCCTTCCTTACTGTAACAGACTTCATTATGATTAATTTTCTAATTGTTTTTTGTATAAATTTTAATATTTTTTCTAAGTTTATATATGTATAAGATCTCCTTTACTAAGGCGGGACTCTTATTTTTATAGCTTCTCTAGTCAACTGAGCTATACAGGTAATGAAAGGAGATGATGCAGTTCTTCAAAGTTATTTTGCAGATTTAAAGTTTATTAAGCACCATATCCGTTTTACCAGCGGCACAGGCAATAACGGCAGCCTGGCATTCTCACTCTCTTCTCTCCAACAGTTTCACGCTCACACCAAAAGCCCGCACTCGACCACTGATCTATATTAGTGGAGCTCACAAGCCGCTTCTCAGTCTCAAACAGCTTCTGAGTCACTAAAATGAGTGGCTTACTGAGCTAAAACGTTCAAATACATAAAAGATTATGTCAAAATGTCTTGGAGAGTATCCAGTTAAACACAGGTATGGAACGTTAAATAGTTGAGAAAGAGAACGCATGTTTTGTAACAGTATATTGGGTCCATACATAAAAGTGACAGCAGTCTAATATTCCTGATGCTGTCTTTCATGTTAATCAAAGAACAACAGACAAAGAAAATCACTTTCTGCTCTTGACTGAATACGTTTTATAACTTTAACGGTAAGCATTAATCTATATTTAATTTTTACAATGAAGACTACTGAAATTAAAGTGTTATTTTGCACATGATTACTTTAATTTCTGTAGTATTTCTTACCTGAACAATTTATGTATTATTTTGAACAATTTATGTATTTAATTAGGTATTCTGTCATCAATGACAGCAGCTCATTGGAAAAGGATGGAAAAAGCCCTTCACTGCGTTTGCACTAATAAATGCTGCTGCCTGCCAACTGCAATCACCAATAAAATGTTTCTCCATATATTTTTCTGTATTCCATCATAAACATCGCTATTGCAAATATTCTTGAAATATTGTGATATAATTTCAAGGCTATATCGCCCACCACTAATTCAAATGTTACATTATAGCTAAATGTAAGCTAAGAAGCCCAAAAAAGTAACATGAATTGCAGTTCATATTGTTTCAGTGCTCGTATTATAATGTCTATTATACATTCATTACTTATTCAGTAGGTAGTTGTGTACTAAGCAGCATAAGTCAGCTGGTCATTGTCACAAAGTAAATCCCTCAGGGTAAGTCAAGATCAGGGTGATATGTGACACCTAATCACCCTATCAGAGTTCAATTTGTGATACCATGTGACTGTACATCCCTTTCAATAACACGAGTTTCAGATGCGTCTTACCAGCTGGGAGTGCATGAGGCGTGTGGCCGTCTCTCTGTGGTTACAGACAGAGCAGAGGTAACAGAGCAGGTTGAGTTTAGTACGTGGTGCTGTGGCATTGGCTGAACCGGCCCGGTCCGCTGACTCCAGAACAGCACACACCTGTTGTAAGAACTGAGACCAGTCCTCTGAGTTCAGACAGGACAAACGTTCAGCTGAGTGAGAGAAAGAGAAAAAGAGAGAAAGAGAGAGAGAGAGAATCTCAGCGGTGGTTTTAATGTGCACTGCAACACACATTTTCCTTTGTTTTTCTTTTTTTTTGTCCTCAATCAAAATGTAAAGCTGTGTTCATGCCATGTCAGAATTACCATAATTGCCAGTTTCTGACTTCAGTTTCTGACTTCGTAGAACTCATAATTACAACTAGTAAACTAGCTCTAAGAGCTTTTTTGGCATTTTCTAAGAGCTCCAACTTATACCTTGTGACCACTGCAGAATCATATTAGTTTTGACAGTGTTGCCATAGAAATGTATAATTCCAACAGTTCAGAGTAGAACGTCAGAGGTTTTAGTAACACTTTACAATAAGGTTCATTAGTTAACTAAATAAGTTAACATAAACTAATAATGAACTGCATTTATACAGCATTTATTAATCTTTGTCAAGGTTAATTTCATCATTTACTAATACATTATTAAATTATTAACATTAGTTAATGCACAGTGAACTAACATGAATAAACAATGAACAACTGTATTTTCATTAGTTAACGTTAAATAGGATTTGTAAATACAGTAACAAATGTATTGCTCATGGTTAGTTCATGTTAGTTAATACATTAACTATTGTTTAACTAATGAATCTTATTGTAAAGTGTTACCCAGGTTATCTCAAAATTACTGTAATTATGACATGGCTTGAATGTAGCACAAAGCAAGGGTAAGGGAATGTATTTCAGTATTAAATAAATTACACAACTTTAATATTTGCAAAGAGTAGACTTGTTGATATAATAAAGTTCACAAAAAGTTCTCTTAAAGCAATAATATAACGAAAAATTAACGCGCTGTAACAAATCCAGCAAGAGATTTGAGAAACAGACCTAAATTTAAGTCTCATTATTGATAATGCTTCTCCTGAGCTGTTAAGTGTTATGACTGGATTGTAACTTATTTAAACTAGATTCAAAGAACAATTCATAAAATAATTATGTGAACTTCAATTCATAAAAAAAAATAAATAAATACAAATTGTTGAAATGACACTGAGGTTGAGTAAATAGTACTTTTAAATAGTAATTTTCATTTTAGATGATCAAAAAAACTTCCAGTTTACCTGAGTGTGCTGCTACACAAAGCGTTTTGGTGTCAAACCGAACTGGAGCAGTCTTTAAAATCTAAAAAGAGCAGAATTACAAACACCAGTGTTAGTTAGACAGAACATTATCATATTCATATTCAAGTTTAGACAACAGATCCCTCAGTCATGGTCTATATTGCTGGAGGTCTCTTTACCTTTGGGTTATCCATGATGGGAGTCACTGTGAGGTCATTGTCTGTGTATAAAAGTGATTTAATACAGGTGTTCATGTCACTCTGCTCCTCCACCATAACACTGGATTCCTATGGAACACATACAACACACTCCTTTCATTAACACACCTGCTTGGAAGTTTCTAGTAACCCTGAAGATCTTGATTAATTGGTTCAGGTGCATTTAATTCCATTGAAGCCTTTATGTGCTGTGGGAATAATCATAAATACAAGTTTCCTACTTAGAATTTGTATATGAATGCACCCTCTTGATGTATTTGCCACTGGGAAGCTCAGGGATAAGTTTGATATCCAAGTTCCTGAGTTGAGCAGGCCACAAAGTTTATGATGGAGAGGAGAACGATTGCTTCTGTGACTGGCATTATTTATTTATTTTTTCCAAAAAAGCTTTCACCTTGCCTTGTTAGAGTAGTGCATATTTACATACATAAATAATCACTTGAAGCATGTTGTATGTTTTATACACAGCAAAAATAAGCTGTATTTGACTGAAATTCCAGAATCGTCAGAAGGCTGACAATAGACAGCATGGTGAATATCTACACGTTATCAATGAATAGGATGCTTAATATAATTTGGGCTTTAATACAATTTTCCCAATAAACAGGCAAGACTGAACCTGGCATCCTCCTTGATTCCCGTTCTTTCTGACAACAAAGCACTTGAATGCGACAAGCTTGTAATAACTTCAGAAGTTGTGAAGCAGTATATCGTGTACATGAATTCAGGCACTGGTAAGGACAGTAAGGACACATTTTCACTGTGCATTGTGGGATTTTTTAGAGCAAACATTTCAGTGCACTGGAAGTATTTTGCGATTGAGACAGCCCTTAAAATGGCCAACTGCCTGATCGCACCAAATACTGAACTAGGGAGCTGATTGAGACGCACCCAATATCTGTCTTTCATTTTGAAGGCTGTGCCCTCCAGAGGTTGCATTTGTCACCCACATATGTCCCATTTCAGAAAAGACACCATTATGAATTATTGTAATTTCTTTCTTACTTTGGAATGTGCTGGAAGCAAAGTATAATGTTAAAGATATCCAGTAGATGGTGCTATGGTTTAACAAAAGATATCCTGTAAACATATATGAAAGCCTGAGGTTACCTGTTAAACAAGCATAAAAAAATACACTAATGGCTCAGCTTTCCACTGTGATGTTTTGTTGGGTTTTTTTAGTATGGACTGTGGGACATTTCACAAAACATTCCACAAAAATAAGTTTGCCAATATTTAAATAACCATTTTGGACACATTCTTCTTGTCAAACTAGTGGAACCTGTGGCTACAAACTGCTAGAGAAATTGTGTAAACCTGAAGGGAACTGATTTCATACATCCACTATAAATTACAGTGGGACTACTTAAAAGCCATTGCAAAGCTGGCTTAGAAAATTGTTATTTTTTAGAAAAGCTAGAAGATACTTTGTTATATTGCAGTGGTATTCATATAGTTCCAAGTGTGTCTTAAGGGTTCAAATACTTTTTGTAGGGCAACTGTATGGTATTGATGTGAACTTACTTGAATTTCATGTCGATTGTCTTCAGTCTCTCTAGCCATGCTTGTTCTGGGAGTTGGTCTGGAGCTGTTTGATCAAAGATACAAAACCATTGAAATATACTGGAATATCCTGATACTAGCATTGAACACCCCTCATGGTATACCACCACATCAAAAGTATAGACACACACTTGACTGACTATCTCATGATCTTAAAACCATTTCATCTAAAAGTTTGAAATTAGTTTTGAAGACAAAAAAATTTTACGCAAAAAATTGCGTAAATTTTGCCCACACTCTTTACAAAACTAAAAGTTTAATTTTATTTAAATGTATTAAAATTTTAGTAAAATGTATTCATTTTTATTTGTTTAACATCACTGCATAATTCTCACACAAAAACTTTACTATCATTCCAAAGTGTGGAAAGTATATAATTATAAAAATACATTTTTAATTTAAAATTATTATTTGTTTTTATTTAAATTTTAACACATTTTATTTAACCCATAGTGAGGACTTTACCATTATTATTATTAGTAGTAGTAGTAGTAATAGTAGTAAAAGAAGTAGTAGTAGTAAAAGTAGAAGTAGTAGTATAAGTACTAAAATGTAATGATTATACAAAATAAAAAAGCAGGTGTCCAAACATTTGAATGGTAGTGCACATTAAGAGAGACTAAAATGTTCTCATTTTACTATATTTCATTGTTCACAAACATGTTGAAAGAACACAGAAGTACATCCATATCTACTGTAATGGGCACATTAAAGTGTTTATGAATGATTGTGAGATCAGAGAGATATAAATTAAGATACAGGAGACTTAGTTGAGGTACCTGAGGAGGAAAATTGCCTCTTTGGCATCAATGTCCAGCGCAGACTTTGGTCTAAACTCAAACACGTTATCTATGATACAAAAACATCACAAAGAAAAGGTCAGACAAAAAAATAATGATGAAACTTACGTCCTCTTTAAAAAAAAAAAAAGCCTTGTGAGGCGATCTTTTTCTAAACTAGAAAAACAAATTAATACCGAAGAAAGTCATCTGTTTGACAGGGTATTCAACAGGCGTGTTATTGTTTTGGCAATATTTTGTATAATTATTGTGTATGTTAACAATGTAAAAGATCTGAACAGGACATTTTTTTCAGCTGTACTGTTCTAAATGAAGCCCATTTTAACAGATTAAGTTAATACAATGTACAGCACAAAAGAGTTACATAAGCTCACTCTTCTCTCATGTAGTCCCCCTCTGATAATATGCAATGGAGGTATTAACCAGCACAGCAGCAAACTAATCCTTGAGTGTACAGATGTGTGTGTGATTTAATACTGAGCATAAATATCATTCGTACATGTAATGCAAACTGAACATGAGTTGTACAGGTTCACATATGCGTACGTGCTTGGCGACCAGACATGCACAGAGCATAGGCATAAAATCCACAGGCCCTTTCCAAGCACATAGAGTGTGGCAGTGTGGCGGGACGTGCTGACTCTCATGTCTGCTGCATTACCTAATGTGAAGGACTTGCTGAGGTTTGGGTTGGCTGGGTCAGCAGGTGTTGTCTGGGCTTCATCTGCTGTCTGAGACATCACAGGGGCCAAATGCAGGCTGAAAAACAAACAGACACACACACTCAATTAGAGAATACAACAGACAAATGTAGAAATGGATGGGTCATATTTTACCACCAAAATAAAATGCATGTATTTTATGATTTTATCGGTGAAAAGGGCAATAAACCGCAATGTCTGTACACACAAAAAATTTAGGTACAGGAATGTACAAAAGAGTACAAAGGCTTTGTTGTATGCTGTGTTGTACCCTAGCAGGGTACAGCAATGTACCTCTGAACACTGGTACCTCTACAAGAAAAATTTGCACCCCTAGTGATAGAAATGTACCTTTAGGTTATGGTTTGAAATGACTTCCTGGTATTCTCCCAGAGCCTTTCACTAATATCAAGCTGAACTGATTTGTCCTTAAAAATAAAATACCAGAGTTTAAAAAAAAAAAAAAAAAACCCTTGTTACCTTGTTACCAGTTTTAAATACAAAACAGAGAAGCAGTGCATTGTTCACAATTTTTTAATCACAAAAGTAACAAAATTCTGAGTATAAAGTACAAAACATTCTCAATTCAGTTTTAATTCAGATTAATTTAACGAGACTGAATGTCCTTCGAGTGCACTTTGGGCAATAGCACATTTGAGGCATGAGGATTTAATATTAAAGGTTAATCAACCAAAGTAAAGTAACTGGCAGCAGATCCACAATGCTGACAATGCGCCTCTGAAGGAAAGTCAGGGTATTCTTCAGCTGTGGTGAATATGCAATGTTAAAAGTAAAATACAAACAGAAGGCTGTTATGAAGGCTTCATCAAGGCTGTTGCACTGGTACACAACCATTCCATCTACTTTCATCACACTGAGCCCTCTTCCAATGATTTCCAATTTCCAATCATTATCCATCAGTTGTATGCTTCCAAAGGGTGTAGCAGGATCCACGTACATAAAAGAAAACAGATTTTCAAATGCAATTTTTTTTTTTTTACATTTTGAAAATTCCCTGTATACACTGTAAATGGCTGCGCTTTACAGGTACATTCACTTCTTTAACTTTACTGTAGTTTTCATACTACAGCTAGAGACATCTAAAAAAAAAAAAATTATGGCATAAAAGTACTGCATCTAGAGGAGACAGAAAAGTCCCAAATTCAAGCTATCTTTTTCTGTTCATGTATTAACATGAGGTCCACCAACCAGCATTGTAGGATAATAGCATGTAGTGGTCAATCTTTTCTCTTAAGATGGATGGCAATAGGATAAGCCCAGCCCTTTAAGTCAATTCCTACAATGTGGAAAAAAACTTTCACAAATCACATACATATATATATATATATATATATATATATATATATATATATATATATATATATATATATATATATATATATATATATATATAAATAAATAAAATAAAAGGCCAAATTTACACTGCAAAGGTGGCACAGAAGTGCTTCTGAAGTGGCAATCAGGTATTTACACAAACCGTTTAATGCTACTAAAATTACATAGCAATTTTAACTGCATGTTGTTATACTAAAGACTGAGATGGGTCAGAGCATAATTTAGTCTGGCTGTTATGCCGCATTGTGCCTTTACACAGAATTTTGAGCAGGCACAGAGCAGCCTTAACTCAGCTGTGTAAAGATGACTCTATATTATATTATATATTATATTATATTATATTATATTATATATGTCATATTAAAAATGAAGCCAAATTTAGGACAACAGAATTGCTTTTGTTTGCCATTATTTTCATGACAATCCAGTATAAGATTCGCAATAATATGATGTAAGGAAAAAAATAATGCTCATTGCCATCATAGTAATGCAAATCATCCCATTTGGAGACAATAGTTTAATTTTTGTTTTAATAAAATCACTAAATGCAATGTAACAAATACTACCATGATGTACACTTTCAAAGGTAATTTGATTTATTTGGTCATCACTGGTAAAAAATATAGTAAATCAAGATTCGAGTGGTAAGATTTTTTTTTTTTTTTTAATTGCTTATAATGACTCATGTCTGCATTTATTTAATCAAAAATACATGAAAAAAACAGTAATATATTTTAAATATAACAATTTAAAATTATTTAATTTTTAAAAAAATGTAATTAATTCCTGTGATGGCAAAACTGAAGTGTCTCATGATCCTTCAGAAATCATTTGTAAATCCTGATTTGGTGCTCAAGTAACATTTCTTGTTATATATGCAGACTTGTGGTTGAATCACAATGGTCTTTGTTTTGGCCCACTCACAGCAGCTGACACCAGCTCAGATCACAATCACAGCCCAAAGTCAGCACCGCTCCACACTTACAGACTTCATCAGATCTGCTGGAGCTTATAAGTTTGCTATTGAACCGATCTGTTTTCTCTTAAAACATCTACATGCACAAATTTGTGTCTTCATTTTCTGGCCTGACCTATATTTAAACTTGGTCAATAACTTCTGATTCTTCATAGTTAATAGCAACAAAATGGCATAAACATATGCACATAATTATCCTGGACTCATAAAACAAATGACATAGGAACAAATGAAACAGATGTGGTCTGTTTTTAGCGCAGAAAGCACCAATACTACCGAAAAAGCTTTTTTATAACTTGCATTTGTTGTATTTGCTAGGATGGGACAATGGCTTATTGTGCAAGGCATTGTGCTGAACACACAGGCAGTGTATGAAGTGTGCCATAGGGCTGTTTGTCCACTCACTGCATCAATACTAGACTGAGAGCTTCTGTGCGCAAGATGATCTACAGAGCCATATACAAACACCAGACTCTTTAAAGTGGACCTATTATGCCACTTTTTAAATGTAATATGATGTAATACAAGTCTCAGGTGTCCCCAGAATGTGTCTGTGAATTTTCAGCTCAAAATAACTCACAGATCATTTATTATAGATCATTTATTATACCATGTTGTAAACGGAAAAGTGAAAAGGAAAAATCATGCTGT
Source organism: Zacco platypus (assembly GCA_038088235.1). Classification (NCBI taxonomy): domain Eukaryota; kingdom Metazoa; phylum Chordata; class Actinopteri; order Cypriniformes; family Xenocyprididae; genus Zacco; species Zacco platypus. Next base: position 24,704,002 of record CM076077.1, on the reverse strand, counting down.
TTTTGTGCATGTATCTTTAAATGCAAATGAGCTGCTGCTCCCCACCTCCTGCTCCTGTACAGCTCGTGCCTCGAATACTCTGCTAAAAACTAAAAAATCTGTTCGGTTTTGATTATCATTTTGTATCGCGCCAAGCTCGTGACATTGCAGTTCTTCATCTCCGTGAAAGTTTATTATCTGCATGCCCTTTAAAGCCATAGAACACCATATATCAGAAGCTTAGACTGAGTGCACATATCCAAAGCACTTGCACAGAAAGCTGGCTGTGAAACGGCACGTCATGCGAGTATTAAACCAAGTTCTCTATCACGTCTTATTGCTCTTAATGCTCTTAAACTGTCAAATATACACAAGGTTATGTCAAAAACACACAAAGTTCACACAAACACAGTTGGTTATGTCTGTAAACATAAGTAAAGAAATTGCATGTGTAAATTAGATCTGTGTATTAAAGTGAAAGCAGAGTAATTAATATTATAAGACTATTAATATGAATCAAACAATAAAAGAAAAAACTGAAAATCACTCACTGCTCTTGACTAAATAACTTTAATAGCTTTAATAAGAATCTTGAATGCTGCTGTTAAATGATCTGGAGAGGAGATGGCAGACAGCTCACTCAGGGCAGGGTCTAAGTTAATAGGGCAGAGTCTGTCAGCAGTCGAGGGCGGGGACTGTGCAATATATCATATTGCATAAAAAATGCAAATGACTTATTCTGAGACACTACTTATGATTCATGGGGCTTTTTAAAAAAAAAAAAAAAAAAAAAAAAAAAAAAAAAAAAAAAAGGAGTGGGTGGATTTACACCATTATAGGGTGGTTGTGAACACACTGCCGACACATTTGTTCACTCACCATGTAAAAGTGAATTTTGCATAACTGCTCCCCTTTAAAGTCAGCATTAAATGGAAGTTGCGGTAGTCTTTTCTTCCCTATTGTGACTTAAATCCAAGTGAAACGGTTTCTCAAATAAGAAAAAATGTAGGGTGGGACTTGATATTTGTTCATGGGGAACTGATTGGTTCGTTGTTGTTTGCTATTGATCGATCTCACATGAGTGACAGGTTGTCCCGCCCTCGTGCCAATAAACATTTCATCAGAGAAGAGATATTGTTGCAAGAGGGAGGGGAAGTTATTTTGATTAAAGATTACAAGGGCACATACATTTAAAAAAAAATAAATAAATAATGATGTGAACGGATAAATAATTTATAATAAATACTGCGATATTCCATAAAAATTAGAATTGTGAATTTTGATTTCATGGTGACTTAGCAAAAGTAAAATGGGTGTCACTAAATGTGATTTATGGTGAAAACATAACTGCTCAATGGGCTTAATAAAGAACATAACACTTCACAGAACAATGTCAAGAACACCAAAATGGGTCAAATGTACCTAGATATCAGCGAGACATCATCCTGCCCTTTTTCTGTAGTGATGTGTGCCTCTGAAAACGCTCCCCTCCAGAACGGGTGAGATACTAAAAGGTCCCAGTTTAACCTACAGATGACAGGAATTCAGGAGATTCACAGATGAGTCCTGAAGTGACAATGATAATGTAATGTGACAGGTTCAATGGTGTGGAAAGAGTGAATGCTTTTATTTCGGGTCATATCATTCATGGTACTCTAAGCAAATATCCAATAATATTAATTGCGTTATTTGTTTGAAATTAAAGAGCTGAAAGGACATCTTGCTGTCCATCATTGTATCCATCAGATATCACAAGTAATGAGTAATCACATCACAATACTTACGAGTTACTCATTACAAAAAATAAAATAAAAATAACAATTAGTAACATTTCTGCAACTCTGAGAAGAGACTGAGTAAAATATATACAGTACCTTTTCACTGGGTCTTTCTGAAGTAAACCCATGACCAGCATTGAAAACTCTAGACTGGGCTGTGAAAAAGCAGGTTCTTAAAAAGAAAACAGATGTAATTGCATGCGTCATTAAAGGAACAGTTAAAAAACAATATAGAGTACAATATGTTAAAGGTGAGGTGTCAAACCTTTTTGTCTTAAAGGTGGAGGATCTTCATTTAAAATTAGATCAACTAGATCAGTCATACTCTCAGAGATAAAGGGTGGTTTTCCTAGGAAGCAAAAGAAAAAATAAGACAGAACTAGGTAACGCATTATTTGAACCCTTAATGTATATTGCATTATATAGTTTCATAAATTCTTGTAACCAAAGTAAAAATGCATTATAATATTTGCATTCCTTATTACTTCTAAAATTTGTAGTTTTCCATGTGTTTTAATGCATCACCACATAGAGAATGTGTCTGCACCCCGAATTAATAAATACAAAAAACTTCAAAACCCATTTAAGGGTAAAAATTTAATTGATGTTCAACATGTAAAAAACAGAGATAATAAAGATAAACAAATGATAAAGCCTGGGTTGCTGAATGTTCGATCCCTTTCTTCAAAAGCACTTATCGTAAATGATATTATCACAGAAAATAATCTAGATGTGCTGTGTTTGACAGAAACCTGGCTAAAACCAGATGATTTCATTACTTTAAATGAGTCTAGCCCTCAAGGTTACTATTATCGACACAAACCTTGTCGGAAAGGAAAAGGGGGAGGTTTTGCTGTAATCTATAGTAATATCTTCATTATTACTCAAAAGTTTTTCAAATATAATTCTTTCGAAGTGATGGTACTTTATATAACGTTATATAATGTAAGTGACAAATCCCATTTGACATTTGTGCTGGCTACTGTATACAGGCCACCAGGGCACTATACAGACTTTATCAAAGAATTTGCTGATTTTCTATCGGAGTTAGTACTAGCAGTGGATGAAGTTCTTATTGTTGGTGATTTTAATGTCCATGTAGATAATGAGAAAAACGCTTTGGGATTGGCATTAACAGATATACTAAACTCTATTGGAGTTAGACAACACGTGTCAGGACCACACTCATTGATTTTACATCTAATATTGCCACATGGAATCGATATTGATGCCGTTGAAATTCTGTAAGCGTGATGATGCCTCAGATGATTATCTAGTCCCATGCATGCTACATTTAACCAAGGCTGCAAAACAGTCTCTCTCCCACAAATATGGTAGAACCATCACTTCTACCACTAAAGATTGCTTTATAAATAATCAGTTTCATCGTCTTAGCAAACCAGACAGCTTAGAAGAACTCGATGTTGCAACAGTAACTATTGATGCTCTCTTTTCCAGCACTCTAGACTCTGTCGCTCCTTTGCGCTTAAAAAAGATTAAGGAAATTAGTCCAACGCCATGGTATAACGAGCACACTCGGGCCCTTAAGAGAGCAGCCAGAAAAATGGAGTGTAGCTGGAAGAAATCAAAACTAGAAGTTTTTCGTATTTCATGAAGAAAATTATAGAGTTCAGAAAGGCCTTTAAAAACCACTAGATCTGCTTTTTTTCAAATCTTTTAGAAGAAAATAAACACAACCCTAAGTAATTGTTTGATACAGTATCCCTGTGGAAAAATTCCATTCATTCGCTGCTATAGGAGAGGAAGAATTATCTTAACTTGTTAACTCATTAAATCATTTCTTGACGAAACCAACCAATTCTCAAAATTAACGGAATGAAAAACTATTTGCCAAAAACTATTTGCCAATTATTACTGTAAAGCTGCTTTGCATTGTAATTTGCATTGTAAAAAGTGCTATATAAGTAATGGTGATTTGACTTGACTTGACATTATACTTCCTAAATGTGTAACAATAAATAGATGTGTAATTTAAATCATTATAACTGTGATTAGATTGCAACTATTCATGATACCATACAATGCATAATAAGGTGCATTACACAATAGGCATAAAAAACCCTTTTATAATACATTATATAAAAAGGCTTTAAGTAAAGTGTTACCAAACACTAAAATTGAAAATTATGAATTTGACGAGACATTATTTTGCTAAGATGAAATGGTAAAATGTGCAACCTGTGAACATTTCAAAAAAGATGCAGCCTAACGCCCACAGGTCACTGCTGACACTCGAGTCTGCTCCTCTCAACACCTCCGGAGCGCAATACACAGGAGAACCTGCCAGAATAACATCATATGATAAATCATACAAGTGAACAGTGAAGATATTACAGGCCATTTGGATTATGTCCATAATCATTATATTGGATCCGTGCATTCGCTCTTAAAGCAACAGCAGCCTATACCTGCTGCTGTTTATATTATTAATGTTGATGAAAAAACAAAACAAAGCTTTATCAAAGATTAATCTATATTTAATTTGTACAGTGAACAATGTTATTTTACATTTAAGCCTAATTGTTAGGTTACATTTCTGCAGCTGAATACTACAGTGAGACCTTACTTTATTTGTAACTTTGTTATATTGTATTTATCTGCATGTTTGAACTTTATTAGTTAGGCTAGTAGTTTTTGCTGTAGTATTGAAGAACAGTAGATGTGAACAGTGAAAGTGATTAATTCTGCTGACCTTTAATTCTGTTCTTTATGTTTTGTGGAGAGATGATGTTCTCTTTACAGTTTCCAGCTCCCATCTCCTCTGCCATCAAAAGAGAGAAAAACTCCTCCAGACTTTCTCCTTCAGCTTTGGCCAGGCAGAAATTAGAGTACTTTAGAGTTCCTGGTCCATCCAACAAAATCTACATGAATACATAGTGATATATTAGCTAAGATTTGAGAGAAAAAAAACGAAAGGCAAAAAAAGACTATCCATATATAAAGAACCTCATTCTTACATGTGGCGTAGCATTTGTTTAAATGAGTAGTTGTTTTATTTATTTAGCATCTTTCTAACTTTCAATATTTGCTTGTAGGAAAAAAAAAACTTAAAACATTTTGATAAGGAAAACATGATCACAGTGGTGCATACTAAAGGGAATAAAGAAGTAATATAAAACAGCATAATAACATGGTATCATAAGTAATGTGGTTTTAATAGTAGAAAATGTTTATTAAATTGGCATGAAACAGAAGTCGCTATCGCTTTTCCTCCCTGTTGGGGGGGGGGGTGTTAAGGTGCACCACCACCACTAGTAAAAACCTAGAAGCAGCCCACTGTAAAATTCTGTTTAGGGTGTAATATGACACACAATGGCTTGCCTAGCTGGTGTGACGCTTATACCTTTGCAGGTGTGAGATCCGAAACAACAATGCCAGCGTCGTGGATGTATTTAAGACCTTTTATCAGGTCAATGGAAAACTCTCGTACTACATCCTCAGGCAAGCACTCATCTTGAGCAATCAGTGCTGCCAGGGATCCACCTAGAAAAAAAAAATCAAAACATAAGACCATTAGATTTCAATACCTCATTAAGCAAGAACATTATCAGAGCAGTCTTAGTACACTTATGTAAAATTCTCACCTGTGCACATCTCCACCACCTGCCACAGATGGTTGCTAGTCTCATACCATTCATAGAAAGACACCACATTGTCATGCTTAATGTCATGGGCAAGTCTCACCTGTGGAGATAATGTGACATTTCTCAAGCACATGGGTACAGTTTGAGGCAAATACATTGTCTAAAACAAATAACTGAGGAAATAATACGTTTACATACGTGGTTTGTTAATTCAGGTCTCTTGGATTTGTCACTGCAGATGATGGCCACGAAATGTATGCCGCCTTTCCTTCTGCCCTTATAAACAACTGATCTGCTACCTCTCCCAATCTCTTCATACAAAATAAAGTTCTCCATCTATGTCGCGATAAAGAGCACGAACATTAAAGCCAAAACAACCATATAAAGCCTTGAAAGACCGTTTTTAGATGCATAATAATCACATAAACACACCTGCAGAGTCTCACGTGAGGTTGAGAGCTCGAGCTCACTGGCAGTTCACAGTACTAACTACAAACACGGCTTCCTCACCATACAGACACTAGAAAAATGCAATAGTACACTCGCGTACCGATTAACACCATATTTGAAAAATTTCCCTGTTCTTTTTGTAATCTTTTAACAATTTATAGGGGTTAAATGCGGGTGTAGTTATCTTTTGTATAAGTTTCTTTACGCGCGGTAGGCAACTGACAAACGGACACAAAATAAGAAGCGAAACTAACTCGCACGAGGGGAAGTCCTCTCAGTCATAAGATCAAAGCGTTTAAAACAACCATTTAAATTATAATTATACAATATAATTATTTTTTTAATATGATATATATGTAAAATATTGGTAAAAATAAATTTAAAGAAATAATCGCGTGCTTTTTTCAACTTTCCAATATCTTTACACCCCTGCTAGTGGACGAGCCCTCGTTGCTAGGATGCAGAAGAGGACGCGCCATCGGGTTCAGGAAACGGGTTCCACTGAGCATGCGCAGCCACAGCATCCGGTTAAATTTCTCCTTCTTCTTCTAATTTTTATGTTTCCATTTTTTAAAATATTCAAATGTGTCAAATGTTTAATATTATGTGACCACATACATTAATATTAGATTTGTGTTTTGAATTAGGAACGTGCAACAGTCAATAATGTCTTGCCGAAAGTTTGATTTTATTTCTTTGCATTTTGTTTTGTTTTATATTGCATTTAGTATTTAGTAACATTACTGACACTTTTTTCTGTCACTTTGTGTGTATGCAAAACAATAATACCAATAAAGTGGACTACTTTTAAACTGGAATTGAATGTGCACTGTTTGATCATAAAGAGCAGGAATAAAAAGAGCGAAAAACAGTCAAACATGCTGTCTTCAACATGTAATTGTGAAAGAGTTGCAAAAGCTTTACTGTCAGAATTGTGAGAGTGGGGAGTGGCTTCACGCTCTCAGAGAGAGAGAGCGAGAGGGAGGGAGAGATCAGTGTATATCTGGGCGGAGAGCGTGTAGCGTGTGATACCGGCTTTTCGGATGCGATTCTGGGCATCATAACGTCCTAGTTTTTGGGAATAATATATGTTCTTTACTTGTTCTTCTTTCGCCCGGAGCTTCGTTGAGGGGGATTACAGATGTTCTGGTCTCCTAACGAACAGAAATACCAAACTGGGCAGAATCGCTGTGATACTTTTCAGCAGGTCCATTGAAAGGAAGCCAGGGATCACTGACTTTGTTTTCGGATAATTACGAACTAACGTCCACCACGTCGTAAAAAGTTTCTCGGTTGTAGGCTACTGAATAATTTGGTTTTGCAACTCTCTGGTTATTAAAAAAAAAAAAAAAAAAGGTGGATTGTTTTCAACGACTTTTCAAGTAAACCTGCATCTGACACCTGGACTATTATTTTTGCTTTAAGGACAGCCTTCATCGTATGGTGAGATGACACACACACACAGCCTTTCATCATCAAAATATGTTTAGCCATTATGTATGTATGTTGTCTCTTAGCCTACACCTGTCTGTGTCCCAAAATCTAGTGAGCTGCCTTGCTAGAACGCGCCTTATGATGCCTAAAAGTGCGCGAACCCGGCTCATTTAAGTTTTTAGACACAACCAATACGTTTAGATGCTGGTATGCTGGTTCAGGACCAGGCTGCTTTGTGGAGCACCTTTCAGCTCGGCCAGAATGGGAGATCAGCTGAAGACCAGAAAACCACTGTAGGTTCAGTGTACAATCATCTATCCTATGACTTGACTTCATGCCCAACTGCAAGCAACTTTTAATAAGCTCCCACTACAACCCAAGCAGATTATGGAAGCCGATTACATCAATCTCATTTCTTTAAAACTCTTTAGATTTGATTTTATTCATGTTAGAGCAGCTCATGTTGAAACTGTGACCATACTTGACCTTTCAAGTAAGAGAGTGACAATCGGCAATCTATACTTTTTAGTTCTGAGTCCAAATTTGCTAGTTCTTGAGAATATTTTAAACCTCATCCGGGTTGAAAACATGCATTTATGAACCTAAAATTAGTTTTTCTAGGAAATATAGTTGGAAAATTGAGAGTGATACCCTGTACAAGCACATGGTATAAAGTTCATCTGACCCCTCAGTCCTACTATTTTGGTGACGATATCACACAAGTCATGTGCCCATCAGGACAGGGTTACTGGCAAAAATAAACATGATGAAACACTACTTTAGTTATCCCCAAGAGTCCTATATTACCATGTACTATTTTTCTCTCTTCAGTAATATGCTGAAGTTTATTTGCAAAATCAAAATCATCTGATGTCATATCGTAGGAATTCCATTGATTTATATTGTTAAAAGCTTCTCTATCTACATCATCGCACAATAAATTTCACAGCAGTGCTCCTTTATGGTGTTTTGTAATGTTCAAGGGAGGATCATGTAGAAATGTGAAGTGAAACAGAAAGTGTGTGATTTCTAATCCTATAAAATATTACAATCCTCATGTTGCAAAATGGCATCATATGCCCAAATATAAGAACGTCTGTTTTATAGTCATCTGAATGGCAGCAGCTGTGTCTTCCCTAGAGACCAAGAAAACATACAGAGAGAGAGAGACATGAGCACACTTTTCCTTCAGGGTTATTTGTTTCTGCATGTGTGGTTTGCTTTCATGAGCACGTGTGCTTGAGTTCATGGTGTAACGGCTGAGATGGTTTACGATATGTCCTCTCTCATAGAGGTCAAGCTCTCTGTGACTCACAATAACTAGCTGCCTGCGTAGTGCTGTATCTCCACATGCTTGACAATATTGACAGAGAAGTTTTATCTTTTTCTGTTGTTGTTGTTTGTTTCTTTGCTTTTTACTTCTTGCTTATTATGGTTTTTGTTTTCTTTTCTTGTTTCCTGGAGCAGTATGGTATTGCTCCACTGTAAACCCTAGTTGAGTCGACTTAAATGATTTGAGTTGTCCCCCCAGTTTAGTTGAGTAATGGTGTCTAACAAAACATATTTTATTAAGTTCATCTAATGTGGTCTTCCCATTGAATTAAGTACAAATAACTTAAAAGGCAAGTATGTTTTAGTTCACCCAAAAATGAAAATTATGTCATCAGTTACTCACCCTCATGTCATTCCAAACCTATGAGACTTTTGTTCATCTTCGGAACGTAAATGTAGATGATTTTAATGAAGTCTGAGAGATTCTATTAAAGGGTACGTTTACACGATAATGATGTACTAAAAACGGAAAAGTGTTTCCTTTGCATTTTTCGTGTGCAGACGACACCATTTTCAAAACGATCCCCGTTCACACGGATGTGTGAAAATGACTAAAAATGCTGTATTATGCATGCCAGGACAGTAGTTGGCGATGTCACTTTGTAAAGAAATGCCACACGCCTATAGACTGAACGCGTAATGCGCATACGCATGACGTCACCGTGTTTGTACTTCGCAGGTAGCCTATAACAGTACCTTTTTTAAAAAAACTTGCAATGTATGCGTTTGGAATGACATGAGGTTGAGTAATTAATGGCAATTATGGGGTGATTTAAGCCTTTACTACTGCTTTCTTATTGCTTCACATCAACAGCTTTATTAATATATGATTCCTTGCATTTCATGGCTGAACTTCAAAAATCTATACTTAACAGCATTTTAACCATATTTGATCAATAAACAAAATGTAATTTAATGTCTTTTTATATATATATGGATGGTAAACGTTGGTGGACAGCAATTTTTAAGTCTCTCCAAAGATACTCAATTGGGTTGAAGCCACTCCTTCGTTATTTTAGCTGTGTGCTTAGGGTCGTTGTCTTGTTGGATGGTAAACCTTCGGCCCAGTGTGAGGTCCTGAGCACTCTGGAGAAGGTTTTCATCCAGGATATCCCTGTACTTGGCCGCATTCATCTTTCAACCAGTCTTCCTGTCCCTGCAGCTGAAAAACACCCCCACAGCATGATGCTGCCACCACCATGCTTCACTGTTGGAACTGTATTGGACAGGTGATGAGCAGTGCCTGGTTTTCTCCACACATACCTGCTTAAAATTGAGGCCAAAAAGTTCTGTCTTGGTCTCATCAGACCAGAGAATCTTATTTCTCACCATCTTGGAGTCCTTCAGGTGTTTTTTAGCAAACTCCATGCGGGCTTTCATGTGTCTTGCACTGAGGAGAGACTTCCGTCAGGCCACTCTGCCATAAAGCCCCAACTCGTGGAGGGCTGCAGTGATGGTTGACTTTCTACAACTTTCTCCCATCTCCCGACTGCATCTCTGGAGCTCAGCCACAGTGATCTTTGGGTTCTTTACCTCTCTCACCAAGGCTCTTCTCCCCCGATAGCTCAGTTTGGCCGGACGGCCAGCTCTAGGAAGGGTTCTGGTTGTCCCAAACGTCTTCCATTTAAGGATTATGGAGGCCAGTGTGCTCTTAGGAAGCTTAAGTGCAGCAGAATTTTTTTGTAACCTTGGCCAGATCTGTGCCTTGCCACAATTCTGTCTCTGAACTCTTCAGGCAGTTCCTTTGACCTCATGATTCTCATTTGCTCTGACATGCACTGTGAGCTGTAAGGTCTTATATAGACAGGTGTGTGGCTTTCCTAATCAAGTCCAATCAGTACACTGTATACCCACTGTATATATTTAGGATGCACAAATATTAAAATTCTGCTGAGATAAGCCAATAAATAATTATGTTGTGACCAATAACCATTGAAGGTTTGTTCAAGTTTTATAGTGACTATTAGATAAATTAGTGATTTCAAAGATAAATGTGATTTTAGCTGTTGGTAAAGGGGATTATAATAGGACAATCGAACAAGTACAATTACTGGCCGAAATTTGCCCAGACACATCAAATACATCATGCAAATGCATTTTCAATGTCTTGTTTTTCCCGGATTACCCGGACATTATAGAATTATTCATAACCTGTTTGGTAGATAAAAATCTGCATTTTTATTAATGAGCTGTTTTTTTGTTTTTGTTTTGTTTTTACTAATATAAGCAATGTAACTGATAGCCTGGGATCAGGGCTCTTTGAGAGGTGAAAGGCCACAGCCTTTAAATGCACTCTATTGATTTTTTTTTTTTTTTTCTGGAGGTGCATTGTCTTGATTACCATCTCATGAAGGACATATGTTACCTCTGAACAAACTCTGCTCTTTCTTTTTGGTTGTAATCTCAGTCCAGAGGGAACTCAGCTAAAGGATCTTCCTGAGTTCCTCTGCTTAGACCTCTTCCACTATCTACATCTGTGTTGATAGCACATGATAAGATGCAAGATATGTAATCTTGTTATATCTGTGGCTTTTCGAGTACATTTCCAGATCTGTTTCATATTTTAGCATCAATTTGTCCGATTGTAGTTCTCATAAATAATTGTATTTACATCCACACACTCATGCACTAGAATTCTGTTTGGTGGAATGTAATTTGTTTTTAATCAAATGGACAATAAACTCATTCGACTATGGAAGTATCACAGCAAAGCGGCAAAAATACTGCCATGTGCTATTAATAGAGCTTACTTCCTGTTTCTTGTTCTTGACACTGTAAGATTTGTTTTTTAGAGACAGTATGCTAATACTTCAGCAAGGGTACATTACATTGATCAAAAGTGACAGTAAATCATTTTCAATATTACAAAAGATTTTAATTTAAAATAAATACTGTTCTTTGGAACTTTCTATTCATCAGGGAATCCTGATGTTTTCAACATTAATAATAATAAGAAATGTTTCTTGAGCAGTAAATAAGTATATTAGAATGGTTTCTGAAGAATAATGACACTGAAGACTGGAGTAATGGCTGCCAAAAAAAACAGCTTTGCCATCACCATTTAATTCAGTTAGATAAAGGTCACTTCAATTGCGAACTTTTGTAAAAGATCTCAACTTTTGAGATCTACTTGGGGCGAGATCTGCTTGGTTACAAACATTCTTCCAAACATCTTCCTTTGTGTTCAGCAGAACAAAGGCTTTTATACAGGTTTGGAACAACTTGAGGGTGAGTAAATGATGACAGAATTCTAATTTTTGGGTGAACTGTCCCTTTAAAACATTTCAACATGCACTGGAGACTATTTTTCCAGTCTTGAATTTTTTACACTGAGGATTTCTTAAAAATACTGTGCAAAAACCTTGTCTCGTGAGCTGTCTCATCACACTCCAATCTAGTAGCAACACTTATCTTCTTCTATGTTTCCTTTAATCACCCAGATACAACTAAAGAGAGACTTCAAACAGAGACACATTCACAGATGATAGTAGATGAATTAGATCAGTGAGACCTTAGAAATATGCTGAATAAATCAGGAATTTGTATAGTCAAGTATCCAACAGAGATCCCTTACAGTAGTCTCCTAGCAACCGTAATCCAATCGGAATATTTATTTATTTTCTGCAAAGCCGGGCCTCCTTATGTTTAGATTGTCTGGCCTGTTATGGATGAAGGAAATCAGTACAAATCAGACTGGAAGAGCTGATGTTTCTATCTAATGAGCTCTATTCATGCTTGCTTTCCAAAAATCTGCTTTTGTGTTTAAGCTCTGCTTCTCTGGATTCTTACCCAATCACAGAAACCCAGCAAAAATTACCTAACACAGAGTTTGTACCGTCACATCTCTCTCTCTCTCTCTCTCTCTCTCTCTCTCTCTCTCTCCGAGTTGTTGGGAAACACAAGGCCTGAGTAGAAGCCAACAAAGGCTTGAGGAGGAGAGCTGAATTTTGCAAAAAATTTCCACATCATTTGCTTGTTGAACCAGCATGCTTGGGAAATTGGATGGCCGAATTACAAGTTAAAGCAGCAAGGAGAGAAATTGATGCGACAGGCGTTAATAAGCTACAGCGAGCCCTATCTCTCTCTTTGTCTTAAAAAGTGGTCCTTTGTGTGAGGGTGTGGTGGGGGTAGGTTATTCGCCCCTGTCCTGTGGCCTCTTGGATGGCCCCTGCATTTAAAGATGGTCCCAGAAACATAATGGGAGGAGGCTACTTGTCCAAGACAGATTTAAATACTAAAGTAAAGCGCTCTCTCTCACTTGGTAAACTTTGTAGGAGCATTAAAGCTTTTATAGCATTAAGGAAAAAGCAACAGTTAATTCTGCTGTGAACTGAGTAGGCACTTTATTAATAGTTTATGGACATCTTTCTTCAAATGTTTGGTGGATAATGTGTTTTAAGGTCATATGATATTCCCGAAACAGCCTTTTAGTTTGTCTGTTAGGCATTGATTCCTGCTTGAGTTTCAGTTAAATTGATGTAAACTGAATGTTGTGTTATAGGGTGATTCTCAGAAACCTAAAGAATATGCCCAGCTCATATTTTAACCAAAAAAAAAATGTTTTCTTAAAGACAATGAGGCATCCCTTGCCAATTTTTACAACTGTAATTAAAATTAAAGTATTATAATAAATAATATAATTTATCATTTATAATAACATTTAATTATATTAAATAACACAAACATTATGTATTTATGTCATGGTAATTGCTGTAAACTTTTTGATTTCATTGAGTTTAATAAAAAAGAAAATCATTGTCAAAGACAGAATTATTTTCATTATTGTGCATTACTATAATCATGTAAATAATGTCACAATGCAAACAGATCTTGATAATCCTAAACATTTCTATAATTTTGTAACATATTTTAAATGATTTATTTATTGTGAAATATTTGATCAAAATAGTTTTATGTGCGTGTGTGTATATATATATATATATATATATATATATATATATATATATATATATATATATATATATATATATATATATATATATATATACACATATATATATATATATATATATATATATATACACACATATATATATATATACACACATATATATATATATATATATATATATATATACACACATATATATATATATATATATATATATATATATATTATACACACAATATATATACAATAATTTTAACTTGGGTGAAATGTCTTTGTTTGAATCAGTCTATTCTATCAATCCAATCTATTATTTTTTTAAATATTAATGTCACTGTGTAGTGTTATATTTGCTTTAGAAACATTGTGTTACAGGCAAGGTTGTTCTGTTGTCAAAATATTCCATAATCCATCAAATGTTTAGACATCAAGACATGGCACTCCTGGGAATGTATCATGAATTAGGATCTGCAGGACATCACCAACATCAAAATGATAGTCTAAAACCTGAGACTCTTTTATCCTACAAAAACAGATCTCATAACATATTTTAGAGGACACAGTGAGCAGTTATGGAAGAGATTGTGCCGTCTATTGGTTGTCATGGGAACTAAAATTCCCACTCATAACACCAGCATGAGGCATTGTTTCTGATGTATGATCTTGTTGAGTCAGCAGGTGTTTTGTTTTGAGTGCTTGTTTCATAGAATTCTTTGATGTGTATTTCATTTGCCTGCATCTGATCTTTATAGCTGGGCTTTATAGACAGACAAGAGGTTAAAAGCGTTGCATATCCCTTTAGAACATGAGACGGCTCAGGAGTGGAAGAATGGTGTTGAATGGACACCAAACCATTGATCAATCTTTGTTGTGGTGAATGTAGTCCATTACTCAAACATTGACTGAACATCATGTGTTAGCTAGAAAGTGTCAAAATGTTTGCTGGGAAAAAATGGGATTTTCTAGCAGGAATGCTAGTATTCAGTAGTTAAACTAATGAGTTGTCTTGAATCATGCTGCTTTTTGGCCATCTCAAACAGTGCGGGACATCATTTAGTTTCGAAAGCTGTCAGTCTTGGGTGAGTTCAAAACATGTTTATTATCTGTCTGAAAGCTTTGTTCAATCATGATTAGATTACAATCAAATATAATCTGTGTTCTCGTTTCTATCTAATGTGTCAGGTTTAAGGTTAGTAGGCTAAGAGTTTAATGTCACAGCTGGCCATCTTTTGTTTGGGTTGTAATCGGGATGTATTGGGATTCTTTAAAAAAAATAAAATAAAAAACAGGAGTGGATACTGGCTCAGAATCACCATCCTGATAATGGAATACTGAGCATAATTCTACCATGTGGTTTATTACAGGTTCATAAAAACATAAGATCTTGTTTTGGTTTGACCATGGAGAACATTTTAGTTGGCCTATTATGACTTGTGTATGTTAGGCTATTTGGCAAAGATTTTCTGACTGATTAAATGAATGTACAGTATGTACTTAAGTATTTTATGCTAACCAAGGCTGCATTTCTTTAGTCAAAAACTCCAGTCTTCAGTGTCACATGATCATGAGTTAATGTAATGGACAAAAACACTCACGGTGGCTGTGGCTTTTAGAATAGCCCCTAACGTTATATTGCTCTTCAGAGGTTCAGGCAACGAGCTTGTGCTGCTCTGGTATGCCAACGAAACCACATTGTACAAACCAACTTTTTATTATCAGCTAATCTGAAGTACTCCCTCAAAGCTGAATTTTCAGCATCATTACTCTAGTCTTCAGTGTCACATGATCCTTCAGAAATCATTCTAAAATGCCAATTTGCTGCTAAAGAAACATTTATCAATGGTGAACAGCTGTGTACTTTTTTTTTTTTTCAGGATTCCTTGATGAATAGAAAGTTCAAAAGAACATAATTTATCTGAAATGCAAAGCTTTTGTAACATTATACACTATTATATATATTATATTATATATATACACACTATTGTATTATACACAGAATTATTATTTTTGTTTTTTTTTTAAAAGAAATGAAAGATATTAATACTTTTCAGCAAGGATTAATTTGATCAAAAGTGACAGCAAAGACATTTATAATGTTACAAAAGATTATATTTCAAGTACACTTTCTATTCATCAAAGAATCCTGAAAAAAAAATATTGTACACAAATATTTTGTACAATTGTACACATTAAATGTTTCTTGAGCACCAAATCAGCATATTAGAATGAGTTCTGAAGGATCATGTGACACTTCTTTTAAACACATTAAAATCTTACCGATCCCAAACTTTTGAACTGTAGAGTTATATAAAAGTATATTTATATTTTTTTTTTGTGAACTGTGACTAAAAAAGTGAAAATAAAAGCATTTGTTTGAAGTAAAATTTAGTAACAATATAAATGTCACTTTTGGTCTGTCTCCTACCTTCAGAAGCTTTCAACTGAAGTTTAAATCCGAGACATTAAAGAAAAACACCAGTTTGATGTTGATAAATTTGAAACTATATGCAATATCAAAGGCAAACACATAATAGGAAATGTGCTCTTTCAGCAAAGGGTGTCTCTGTAAAAGTACAACATTGTGCATTGTGAACAACTACACCGCATACAGGAAGTCCCCTCCGCTGCAGTGTTGAGTTTATCCTATTCCCATGCGGTCGTTCGACAGGAGCTGCTCTGAATGGTGTAATCAGCAGAACCGCAGGCTGGTCCAGGCCATTGTTTAGTACAAAATACAATGGTAAATCTGATTAACAAACCTAGGGAGGTGCAGTTGAAGGATCATTCCTCATTATGACTAAATAGAAAAACATCTTGAATTTTCCAAACCCTACATTTACAACATTGCTGTTAAAGTACACTTTTTATACTATAATATAATAATGTGACAGTAGTTTGCACAAAGCCTTTGAGCGTCAATATTTGCCAATGGCAGCTGATTATGATGTCATCATGGTCCATTCACAGATTCTTGGATTTGTGTGCGGTTCTTTGAAATAATTGGCGTCTGAATGATTAGGCAACGTCTCTTTGTAAAAGTGTAATCGCTCGGAGACAGGCATTTTATGGCCCGTACAGAGTAGTGTTGACTTTGATGTGAACTTAATCTTGTTGCTGCAGGCATGAAAACAAAAATAGTTTTGTAATCCAGTGTCTGTTCTTACTAAATGTTGGATTTTAAGGTGAATGCAATTTGCTCGTGTTGAGGCAGGTTTGTTTTAATAGCAGCTTGCGTTCACATGTGTTACAGCGAGCAGCTCTCATGTGGACACAACACAAGACCTACCCTGGGCTGATGATGTCATGTGAATTTTCTTGACACGTGGATGCCTCTGTGTGCTCTTTAGTCAGCATGAAACGGAAGTTACGATATTTTTTTCTTCTCTATATTGTGATGTATCTCTGAGGGTGCGTTCACACTTGTAGTTCGGTTGGTTTGGTTCGTTTGGTCCGGACCAAAAAACAAAAACAAAACGTATAGTCCTGGTCCGCTTAGCATTCACACTGGCATTTTTAACAGCGAACCTTAAGTTACCGAAACAAAAAGGCATAGGGATACGGTCACAACCTGATTGGTCGGCTTTTATGACGTATATTTTGCGACGGAGCTTGCTTACCGAACATTCAAATCAATGCTGTGTGCTGGATTAAACGCCATCATTTTGCATGTACATAAGCTTTATTTTTACCAGACACAAATATTGATGAGGCACTTTACCTCCTCGTTGCTCCATGTTTGCCCTCTACTCATTTTGGATACACCGATCTTTCCGCATCGTCAAATCGGCTGACTTGTAGCGTCGCATCTTGTAACATCGCGTCCTCTTTTTGGTTCGTTTACATGTCTTTGGTCCGTGTTGCGTTCATATATCAATCGACCCGTACCAGAGTTCGTTTGTTTGGTGCGCACCAGGGTTCGGATGGCAGCGTTCACATATGTTCAAACGAACCGCACTAACTGAGCAATCGCACCAGGGTTCGTTTTAATCGAACCAAACATGACAAGTGTGAACGCACCCTAAGTGAAACTGCTTCTAGAACAAGAAGAAAAATGTAGGACAAGACTTTTTTTTTTTTTTTTTTTTTTTCCCCAATCTGGAATTTGAATGGTTGTGTTTTGCTATTGGAGTGATCTCGTGTGAGTGACCGGTTGCCCCGCCCTCACGCCAGTAAATGCATCATCAGAGAAGAGAAAAGATGTCACTGCAAGAGAAAAGGAAAGTTATTTAGATTGAAGACCTCATGAATTAAAAAAAAGATGTGCACAGATAAATCGTTTATAATACATACTGCAATATTCCATAAAAATTAAGATGTCAATTTTGACTTCTTTTGAATTTCATTTGTGACTCAACACGCCTAAAACCACAGTTGACCATGAATGATGAAAGCAATGAAAATTTGATTAATTAATATTCAAAAAAAGTTCATGAATTCCAGCTAATTCCAATGTTCAATTAATAAGGGAAATAAAGGTAACTACACTGCATAAAAATGCATGTTAAGACAACCAAAGGCACAAATGAACCTTATTTACTTATTTAGTGAGAGTTTGGGATTTTTAAGTGTGTGTGTGACAGGAGCTTTTCGTCCAGATCTCTTCTGCGATGTGTGGTTTCCATGGAAGCAGCACTTGATTCGTTGCCAGACTGAAAGGCTCTTACAGTGTGACAGAAACCCTCTGAGCTTCCAAACACTATCTCGCATAGTTCAGAAAATCTCCTCAATTTCTTTTAAGTGTACTTACTATAAGTGGAAACACATTAATGAATCGGCCTTGAACATCTCACAAAAAATATAATACTGACGTTCGTTCAGATACAGCTTTGCTTATTGCCTTATTTTTTTTTATGACCGCAAAGGACATGACGACCATGATTGTCTCACTCTGGCATAACTGTCCGCTCTCTCACATGGATATTAAATTTCACAATTCTGAGCTTTAAACAATAACTGATATTAAGGGTGAAGCGCTGAAGTGATAACTTTACACTTAAAACCCTAAGAAAGTGCTTTAGCAGACTATTTCCTTCCATCCATACAGTTGTACTCTCTCTGATTTCACCTTGGATACATGGGTTATGTTATTTGTTACACTGTTTGATGCTTTGGAGTGAGTGAGAGCTAGTATTCCAAGCTTTTACTGCCACCTTTAGTTATGCAGAAGATAACTCCCTGATTCATTCATTAACCTGTTATCCATGTACTAGACCTTTGCACCAAGTTCGACCACCTCATCAAGAGTCATACTGTTGATTTACAGAACCTTAAAAGCACTCCGTTTAGATTTAGAATGCTTGTCTGAATTAGGCAACCCCCCAAAAAATCTAAATGGTGCGTTAGAATGGAAAAGCCATGTTTCAAGAGAGTTTCCACATGAAGATTCACTATTTAGCATGATTAGTCCTTAAAAGATCGTGATCTCGATTCAAACACCCACGCGACCTCATTCTTATTAAACCTTTGACAAAGTCATACCAGAACATTGAAATCTGAGTTTGCGCTGCTGCTGAGCCAGATTGGGTAGTTATCATGTATAGGTATGAAACGGCTTCACCAACAGTCTTTTCAACCACACAGTATCGTTATTTCTGTTACAAATGTCCAAATTAGCACAGAAGTACTGGGATAAAAGTTGGTAACACTTTATTTTACAGTGTCATTGTTACATATGTTACATGCAGTAACCGTAAACTATATAATTACATGCAGCTAACCCTAAAACAAACTAAACCCTAATCCTAAACCTATAGAAAGTACATGTTGTTACTTAATATTACTCAGTACTTAAATGTATAATTACAGTGTAACATGGACACCGTAAAAATAAAGTGTAACCTAAAAGTTTATAGCCTGGATATAAACAGTGATGTCTACGAAAGTGATAACGATTATTCATATAACGATTGTTTCATTGAATCATTAATTCAAGAGATTTGTTAAAAAAAAAAGTGAAGTAGGCTATTTATAAGTGATTCATTAATATTTTTTTCAAATTAATTAAACATGTTAAATAGACTTCAGCAATTAACATTTTGTCATAACCATTCAGTTGGCTCTGTCAGATGGTGAGCTTGAGTGAATATCCACATCATGATCATGTTCTTCATGGCTTCAGATTACATATGAGCTCATAATTGTTCTTATTGGTGTTTACTGCCAGAAATTATATTTATGAGTCACATTTTAGTTCTTCCAGTCTAGCCTCATGTGAAACTTTATCTTAATTAAAGCAGTTCCACTTTTTACTGTTAAGCTTATGTGGAATTGTTAATGTTTACTTTGCCTGAAGTATTATAATATTTTCTTTTATTATAAGTGCCCCCCCCCCCACTAACAGAACGCAAAAGATGATATTTTGAAGAATATTGTATTTAAACAACACTCAAAATATATTATTTTATGTTCCACTGAAGTCACACAGGTTTGAACAACATGAGGGTTAATCCATTTTGACAGAATTTCTCATTTTTGGATGAACTATCCCTTTAATGAATAAATGTTCAAACAAGTTCAACTTAATCTACAGTATCTGACAATCATGTTTACAATAATGCACATACAATGAAAGTCTAGGGGCAAGGCACTTCAAATGGTTTTTCTTCATATTAAATTACTTACATTAATTATTCAGTATAAAAATGTGTGTTTCTTTGGGCTGTGAAATTGATCTATAAAGCCCAAACATCTTTTCAGTCTATAATAACACAGAATCAGTGTAACTGGGGGTGGATTTTTGTTATTACACTGGCATTAACTGTAATTAACATAAACTGTATAATGTGTAAGACTTTTGGCCATCCTTTCAAGCCAGGGACATCTTTAAACATTTACAGTAACTTGGAGCATTGTCTTGCCCTATAGAGGAATGAGTCCATTCATTTTCTGTGGTAACCAACAGCATCTCACCAACTGTTGCAAATCACTGCCAGCTTCTAAAGTGCGCGTGTGTGCTTGTGTGCGTGTTGACCCGAACACCAGTAGCATGTGCCTGACCATTCAAAGAATGATGCCACAAACTGCATCATGTTTTAATGTCTAAACTCAAATGCATCTTTATCAGCAATAATCTTTGTTAGCTCAGTACTGCTTTAACAGTGAATTATACTGTGGTGTGCCCTTGGTTGACCAGGACTGAGATTGATTGCTGTAACATACAGTACAGCTCTGACAGGACAGACATCGCAGACCTAATGGCTTTGTCTGGAACTCTGTCGATTTAGGGTTAACTGCTGATCCCAGTACAGCAGTAAATCACAGCACTGATTGAATGGAAGTGAGAGCTGAACGCAGGCTGATTTCAATCTTTGACTAAATGAATTGTTTTATTGATTTGTAGGGCTTTTCTGAGATTCTTTGTGGTGTGTGTGCATCTCACATGGTGGATTTGTTTACCCATTTATAATAAGTGTCCAAGATAAGGTCAAGAAAAAAAGACACAAAATATACATTCTTTGAAACATGTACTTTGTGTTCATGCTATTTTCAACAAAAATGTAACTGTTGTTTGTTATAACAGGTTAAACTTGAATGAACAGATCATAGTCAGTATTTTTATGAATTTTTTTTTTGTTAAAATATTTTACACCCATCAGGGATTATTCATGTATAAATATCATTGTGTGGGGAGTGCCACATTAATTAACCTTGCCATGTCATGATAAAGTGGTACAATGTTTTTTTTTTGTTTGTTTTTTCACACCGCATGATTTTGTTGGCCACATGACTTTGATTTAACCAAAGTTTTTAAATATTTAATAAAAAGGCATAACGTTTTCTTATTATTCCTTTAAAAACAAAACCCAAAAAAAAACAAAAACAAAAAGAAACTGCTTGATTGTTTATTAATTACAAATATTAATAAAATATGATGTTTATAAACATTCTGGTATTTTGTTTTTAAGACGTCATCATAAAATATTATTTTATTTTTTTAAATATATTTTTAATTATATTTTATTATTGAGAATTTCTTTCAAAATAAGAATAGGATTTATAATCCTATTTTTCTTATA